>JARDVY010000018.1:4968750-6248333 GCA_029030555.1 Ornithoptera alexandrae | reverse complement strand
CGCGCCGGCGATACTTCCGGAGATGACACAGACACCGACGTGCATCTCGCAGGATACTCGAGCGACGCGTCCGCAACTCACAGGTGACTACAGTTACAGCTCATCACTGAATGTTTCACGGAAAAAAAAATATTTATTAATTTTATTTTTATAAATTTAAATAGGTGTAGTGGTGTCGTCTGCCAATGCGATCTCCGGTAACAGAAACATACCAGCAGTAATTTTTCGTTTAATAAAATTTTTTATTGTTATAGATTCAAAACACCGAACAGTAGTTTCGCGAACACAACTTACAGCCCGAACAGCACTTACTCAGCGCAGAATACCACCAACATAACACAGAACACCACCAACATATCTCACCACGTGTCTGGACTCAACCAGTCCGTCCACGGAGCGCTTACCAGCCCTATCTCGAAGCCGGAGAGTAGCCATCACGGCTACAACACGAATGGCTACTCTAGGGAAGAGAAGTACTCGGCGCAGAGTCCCACATTCTCCAGCTTCAGGCCGCAGGAGGAAACGCCCAAGCAAAACTACGAAGGGTTCACCACACGGTAAGTTTTATACCGTGTGTTATTGATCATAGCTTGGATTTAAAAACTTTTCAGAGCTAACTTTTGAACAATCAAAATCAAAAATCATTTACTTGACAACGTACATTACATAGTAATAACAGTTATTGGTGTCTCCTGTTAGGCATAACAACACCTGTGTCAGGAGACACCGCCCTTCCTTATCATACTTGATTTGAGATTGTTGTAATAAGTTTATGAGTGCTAATATTTAACAATTGCTTTCATTACTTTTCTTATTACCCTCCTTCTCTGTAAGTCGTATTCCTTATGTCTGAATTAAGAATTGTGTCCACACCCATGCATCACATTTGTCTATATGTTACTTACTACTATAAACAGTATTAAGTAGATAATACAAAAATGCAGTTTTTCATCAATTTTTTCTTAATGTTAATTACTAAAGTACATAAAGCTAATAGGGATAAATAATATATAGCTAAAAAATATATACATGAACAACAATGTATGATGGTTATCGATATTTCTATTTTAATATATGAAATGACAGCTATAGTAGTGTGCAAACATTACTGTTTGGTTTAAACCACGTTGTGGCTATTAAAATTACTTACGGGTAACGAGACCTTACATTTTATGTCTTAAAGGGATAAGTACAATGTGGTGTAGTGTATCAACCTAACTAGTACCACATAATTGATCACGGGCCACTTCCTGATTACCAAATGGACATTTTCGTTCGCTTTATCGAATTAAAAAAATAATATAACACTTTGTTGAACTTACAGTCAAAATTATATAATAAATTTTTCTCTTTTCATTTATAATACACAAATAATATATATATGGATTTAAGATAAGCAGCAAAATGTTTATTTAAATCTAAGCTACGATCGATGAAGTATTAAACAGTGTTCTAATTCATCATTGCTTCTTTCCACGCTGCCATTGGATGATCACACGGACAGATGATTTATTTCTACGCAAGCCTTCTTGTAAAAAGTGCCTTCATTATCACCTTATGATTCGTGCCTATACTAAAAAAAATGTTCTTATATTAGCAATAACAATGTAATAGTTCAATCGAAATTTAATTTTTCTAAGGTTTGTATTAAATTTTGTTATGAACCTTTAAAATTTGACGGAAGATTTAATTCCGGTTGGAGTACAAATTAAATAAATATCTCATTATTGTCACACACATATATGTATTTAATTAATCGTAATTAAAAACAATAGATACTACTTGTTTGGATGTACCTAACTGCTATATATCTTCCAAAAGGATCGAAATGTTACAGCTACTTTATTTTTTTTTTTTCATGAATAAATTAAATGCCTTTACAATATTAATTCGGGTAAACTGATATTATTGGTTATGTAAGGCGCGCGACTGTTCTACCAACGTGAATTATTTGGTTAATATTAAAAATTACAAAATTTATGAAATATTTAATATTTTATACGAAATCTAGTATATGCTCAGTTTTGAAAATAGCCAATTTCATCAAGTTTTACCCTAAATATTATTCTGCTAGTGTTTAAAATAGTTATCCAAAATAACTTATGTTAATATTTTTTGATTTTAAAGAAATTGCAGTATAATAATTTGTAACCTTAAAATACTCTGAAACTAATATATATTCTAAAATATTTTAGAATAATAATGCATGGAAGGCTTAACGCTGCTGTCTTCTGCATCTGACTGACCATTCAATCGGGTCCTTTTATCATTACAACTATGGCAAGAAGCTATTGATACGCATTTAATTAGTTTTTAAGACTGCTATATGATTAATATTGTATAACTCCAACGAGATTCAAGACTCTTATTATATTTGCATTCAAGCGCATCGCTTCGTTAGTCCTAAATTTTTATGTTGTATTATCATTTTAAAACATTTTTACGTAGTTTGTTTAACAGGTTAATTGGGAATACCCATGTAGTTTTTTTATTCGATACCGTAATAAAATTTTACTAATTTGTGTTTTTTCAAAAATCAACAAAACAAATTTTAAAATACTTTTACAAGAAAAATCGTGTCCTTAGTAGACTAGTAACTATAGAGTACGTATTTTTATTATATGCGTATTCCCTATTAAATATTAGATTGAAAATGCCTAAGTGTAGCGGTAACTAAATTGATACTCAAGCAATATTTCGTTTGCAGAGAAAATACATCCAGTAATGATAGAACGATGAAACACGAGTAAGTCGCTGTGACAATGAGCTTAAAGGCCGGCTTATGGTCTTTTTTTATGTTCCATGTAAACGTTACACATGCCGCTTCCGCCCACTGCGACATTCCGAACATCGTTCTGTACATATGAGCCAGTTTGTGTATCAACATTGCAGCTTGTAATCCGTTAAGTTTTTGTCTACGTAATGGCCAGTGCTTCCCAAGTTACACAATACACGATGTATCTCGTGTGTAATAACATTAAAATGTAAATGTTTGTGAAACACTGGCTTAGACTAATAAGTAGCGACTAACAACTAATTATTGTTTTTTTCTCTTCCTCCCGTCCCTTAACCTGCATGCGGGTGATTAACCTAACCAAATAGGACGAGCTCGACGGAGGAGACGGTTGTCGTGAAGTCTTTACAACTGCCCCAAGTGCGCACCGCGTATTTGATATCAGACGAGGCGCAGGATGTCGAGCGCGTATTCTACAAGAGGGAGAAGCCGCCGCCCCCGCCGCCGAGACGCATTTCCCTTCTAAAGTACGAGGACAACGCTAGTTAATTGGGTTCGTTCTGGCTCTTCCACCCCTTGCGCACCGGGTAGCTCACCAACACTACCCCATCACCACCAAAATATTAAACTTATTCGTTCACCACCAAGACTCCCATGTTCATCATTCCGCATTTCAGAGACGACTTGTACTAAAATCCTCTTTCATGTTCTCGTCGACGAGCTGATTCGCTGTTTATTCTTACATGCCCGATTTTCAAGTAATGAATCTATTTTTTTTTGTGATTAAACTTCTAACGCATGAAGCATGCTGGTGTTGGTTAATGCCTTCCTTTTCTTTTCGGTTGCGGGAAAATCAATGAATAATATTGCGACTCGCGCGCCCGCATGACAAACTAATTATTAATCGAATATTGCAGCTACGAGACCAGGCTCTACGACACACCGCGACCTATTAACGAGTACAGTAAAACGGAGGAGCTGCGTCAGTTCGAGTCTAATCAATCCAGCCAATATCAGTTCACTAAGCAGGAGCAGCGATACGACGGTCAGAAACTTCCGTCGCCGCTGAGCCCTAAGTTTAATGCCAGGGACTTAAAGTTCGACGATAAAGAACCTGTTTATTCCTCTCTCAAAAAGCCTTCCACACCCAAATCACCCTACGACGGCATCGGACAGACGTTCTCTGAACATCAAAAATCTACCGAATCAATCCCGGGTGGTACAAAACACTCGGAATACACTGTCAAAGGCGAATCCTACCAGAGCTATCCGAAAACGGATTTCATCTCCTCCGAAATGAGGCAAGAGGTCAAATCTCCATTTGCTACATCCACCCCCTCTAAATATGAAACCAGCCAATTCACAGACTTTGCGAAGAACTCCATGGACATCGTAAAAGCTCCGACTCCTACTTTTGAAAGGATTTCTTCGCCGTATGGCAAAGACGTCCACAGCTACGGCGGGCCTAATTACCACGAGGAGACAACTACCGAAGTCAAGGAGATACCGAACGGCACCCAGAAGATCACGACTACCAAAATCTACAGTTCGTCTCCAGTGAACATGACGAGTACCAGTACGAAATACGAACCGATTAAGCTCGAAGGTATCGACGAGCTATCGAAGTCATTCGATAACGATTCCCGATACAGCACACTCGATTCCCGTTTCAACACACTGGATTCAAAATTGAGCTCGGACACCAGCCGCTCGTTCATGCGACCGTCGGAGTTTCAGTCGTCCGACTACCAGACGACCACGAGTGTGACTAAAGTTAAGAAACCTGCTGAACTTGTCAAAGATATTGATAGCATGGACAAAAAGTTTTCCAAGCAAACCATCACATCGGAAACCATCGAGCGGAAATCAGTAATGACTAGCTCTCACAAGTCAGAGACCAGTTCTACAGTAACGAAGAAATTTGGCAACTTCTAAGCATGGCAACTATTTAATCGTATGTGTGTCGTTAAAAGTTCTCTAACGCTTTAAGTGTATTTATGTGACGAAATGCATTTTTTTAAAAAAATCAATAGTTATTATGAAAGAGCATATAAACGTATTTTAATTTATAGTATATATATGGTCCTTGTAATGAGATTAAAATTTTTATGAGACATATACATTCATAGAGATTTAACCGTTAGTATTGAAAACTAAATTATAAAACTTTATCATATATTTATATATTGTCTACAGGAATTAAAAGATAATCACTATAAAAACTTTTTGCTACATTTACAATTGATTTTTTAATGTTGTCGGAATATTAAATTATTACGAGGACCTGTTTATAGATTTAGGACATAATCAGAGGTGCTAAAATAGTTTATTTATGGACGTTCGTCGTGCAGCAGTGCTTGTACCTAATGGTACGAATGAGGTATTTAAGACTATTTTATTTTTATTTTTAATTTTTTTTACAACAAAAAGTTTATTGTAGTTGATCTTTTGAATGAGTTTACGTCCGAGAATATTTATCGATTCCATTGCTATAATATTGGAAATTTAAATTAATAGCTAAAAACAAGGAATCTAATTTAATTATCGATATGTTTTCTATCTAAATTTATCGATATCTTCATTTAATAACAATTGTAAGTTATTGACTAACAACGGGCAATGGAATCGTGTAAATTTCCGATTCCAATATTCACAAAGTGCTAACCCAGCATTGGGTCCTTATTATTGATGCCTTATAATGTAGTAAACTTTTGATAATTAGAAATTTGCAATATATTGCAAATTGAGTAGCATATGTAATCTTTCGGAAACCTGTTATAGACAGTGTGCAGTTGAAAGTACAAAATTGGAAATGCATTTTTTGGTTTACTTGAACAATAAACCTGTACAAAAACCCACACGAAACTAAAGTAGTGGTATGTATGTTATTTATATTAAAATGTACACTATGCTTTTAATAATGTACACAGTATCAAAAATATACATCGACTGCAATCCATAGCTAACCTCACAACAGGTAAGGAAGTATGTGCCATAGACAACTACGTAATAAGTTCTAAAATGTATTATTGTGTGATTAATAAAGTCTATTGTAGAGGTAGTGAATGTTCGGTGCAATTTTTAATTATACATTATTTTTTTCTTATTAGCCACAAACCCCTATATCCGTTTTATTTTCATAGTCACCTAATTATAAAATGAACTCTCAAAAGTATGTATGTCCACTGTCTTGTGTATGGCATGATTATATGTTTTATTAATATCAATGCAAGTTTTTTTGTGTGGTATTATTTGTAGATCTAGTAATATACTGTATTCAATTTTAACTAATAGCAACTACTTTGACAGCTGTTGTTTGTTTTTTAATAGTGTAATAGTGTTTGACTAAAAATTGTGTATCGTCTCGAATTATACGTCGTTTTTCATTAACCCATTAACATTTATTAAAATAGCATTGAAGCATGTTAATATTAATAGCGTAACGAAATAATTCCTGTTTTATGTAAACAGGATATTATATATTGAAGCGAAAAGTGAACGTCTCGTGCCTTAATTAAATCGATGTTTTTGCTTATTATAACGATAAATACTACTATATTGAAATAATGAGTTATTTATAGGTCATAAGGAAGATGCCCGCGAAAGCGATTCGTCCACTGAAGGTATTGAAACACCAATTCTAATAGAATAGATGTTTATAATTGCAGTAGTTGTTATTTTATAAACATTTTAATATATATACGTAGTCTACAATATCTTGTGGCTTTCGGAGTACATAAGAACATCTCTTTTTCGAATATTCCATAAGTTTTTTTTTTACAAAATAGACGTACATCGAATGCCACAAGTTGTTTTTATCTTAACTATTAGATATTTGTGAAAGTAAGTAAATTAGGCTCACTGTCGTGACTTATTCAATTATTCGACTGTGTAATCACTCATTGATATATTTATGTAGTAAATTCGAAGTAATCAAATTTTGACTCCTGGATTAGTATTAGAGTAGCTGTGTATTTATAATTTTGATGTCTCTAAAATTTTGTTATCATCTAGTGGTAGCTTATAGTGGATCTAAATTGTGACCAGCGTGACGTGGGTAGAGTGAAATATTTTATGACATTCTCATTTTAATATTAATAAAAGCCAAATAATCAGATTCACTTAGTTCTATATATTATTATAATCTAATCTGTTAATATTAATACAATAGTATATCAGCTGGTAGCTTATATTTAATATGTAACTTAGTTGGGGCATTTTGTGGTATCTAAACGTATATAACTTACAATTGATTGAAATAAACTGTAACTAATTATATTTTCTTCGTATTATTTCTTTACTCTTTCTCTTCCATTACGTTTGTTTTTTTATACATTATCTTATAGTATAGAAAATCATCAGCGTCGAGATTACTGGTGGTGTACTCCTATATTAAAGACTGTTAGGTTGCGTAGCGCCTATTTTTGCCCTCAAGCAGTAATATGCAAACCTTACTGTAGTCTGGTTTAAAACGCTGTGATTGTGTATTTACCGGAGTGAAAAGACTCAAAAACTACGTTTTAAAGCGACGAACGCAATGTGATGCTGAATTATAACTATCCTATCACATTGTTGTCGACAAGCGTATCACTTATCATCAAGTAGAATCCTACGCGAATCTTAATTCGTCCAAAATAAAGAGAATCTATTATTTGCAAACAATAACATGTCGCTGCTTAATCTAACGTAAATGCCCTGATCATTTCTTCGATTTATATAATAAAAGAAAGTAAAACCTAAAACTAATCAAAGAAAATTAGTAAAATGATCAAAGCGTAGAGATTCTCGTTGCGCAGTACGGAGAGTCTGACCAACTCAAACCGCTTCTGTAGTTCACATCGTAACATTCCAATAGATCTTGTTCATCCGGCGAAAGGCTGAAGTCAAACACGTCGATGTTCTCTTCTATTCTTGACTTGGTCACAGATTTTGGTATAGGGATGACACCAAGACCAAGCTGTAAGGAATAAACTATTACGCCAATTTCAGTAATTCCAAATTGTGCTAAATACTGATCTATTGTGTATTTATTGTCCCAAAAAACGATAAAACGGTACTTTCATAGAAAAAGTTAACAACTGTTACTGTTGCACAAATAATGCTCTAAATGACTATTATAAAATGCTTTTATTAATATAATTTTAGTTTTAAGATATCCAGTGTAAATAAACGTAAAAACACTTGCCAAATATCTTAGAATTATTTGCGGTACAGTCTTGTTGTAGTTGTTGGCTATCCGCTGAAGGTCGCAGTCGTCAACTCTTGGCCCCGGTGCACCGGGCAGCGCTTTATCGTAGAATATTGAACCGAAAGGTGTGTAGCCCAACACAGCAATATTGTTGTGACGGCAATATTCTAACAAGGAAGGCTGCTGTATATGCAGATTAACCTAAAACCAAATAAGGATAGACTATACTAATTCGCACTTTTAAATAACATTTAAAAATTTTAAATGGCAAAGATTGGCGTAAAAGACTTTTATTCTTGTTAATTGGGAGGGGTGAAGATCTAGAAATATCCTTCGCTTCTCTGGGGAAGACAAGATTCATCATCATTATCAGCCGACAAACATCCACTGCCGGACATAGTCCTCTTTCAAAATTTCCACATCCATCGATCCTGTGCTGCCCGCATCTAGCTGTTTATAAAGTTGTGGGATTTTTACCCACTAAAACCCCCTGGGTAGTCCTCTTCAGTGTGTTGCGGGAGGCCCCGGGATCTTCTACGGAACACTGGTGCCTCCCGACAGTACTAAAGCACGTCCCAGGGGAGCTGCAGCTGTCTTTGGCACCCTCGCTTTAGTACGGCAAGGATTAGACCACCTCGTACTTATCGTTCATTCCGGAATCGTTTAGCCCGTTTAAGTGTTTCATTGGATTTAAGTTATGAACTCACCGGCCCCTGAGATCAAAAAGTTTAGCGACGGTTGCTTTAGAATACAACGTGGTGTAGTGTTTAACTAACGCCATTTTATTTTTATTAACCGTATCACCATAAAGTGAAGGTCCTGCTCAAAAATATCACGTAGTGTATATATCATCATTAGGTGCCCTCTTCAAACCGCAGTTTGGCGATCAGATTAAGAAAACCATACCAATCATCATATAGAGATCAGTACAAAATTTAAACATTATACAGCATAGCGCCCAAAAAGTTTTGTTGACTATTATGTGAAAAAATTACTTATGAATTTACTGTACGTCACGATATTCCTATATGGAAATGTCAATAGTTGTCATATTACTTACTTCAATCTCAACAACCGCCGGTTTAACGCATGTGTTCTTGATGATTCTGCCGATCATTTGCTCATTGAAATTAGATAATCCAATCGATCTTGCGTGACCCTGTTCTTTTGCGGCCATCATACCTAGCCAAGTTTCAACATAATCTATGGGCGCACAAGTTAAATTGGGCTGAAACGGACCAAAGCAATGAATCAACATACCATTGTAAAAAAGCTTTTTTAATAACTTATGATAAATACTTATATAAATGTAAACTCACAAATTGTGCAATAGGTGTGTGTATAAGATATAGATCCACGTAATCCATGGAAAGTGCTTCTAAGGACGATTGCAATGCTGGTATTACTGCTTCGCGAGCGTGCTTGTCGTACCAAAGCTGTAGATGTAATAATGATATCTAAATTAAAAAAAATACGTAGGAAATTAACATGTCTGAAAATTGTAGATTCGAATTATCACCTCCCCAGTGTAACGACAAACTGCTTTACCCTTTTGATTCTTGTTTTTTTTTTTACTTATTTTTTGTTTAAATCAATATTTTGATTGTGAGTAAAAATAGAAACGGTAACCTTTGTAATTATGAATAAATCTTCTCTTTTTACAACTCCTTCCGCAATTTTTTGTTGTATTGCACGGCCTAACTGTAAAAAGATTATTGTGAAATAGCAACAAAACAAAAAAATGGCAATTTTATTATATCTCTTGTTCTATAGTTTATGGTCCATTGTACAAAACATATTTGACTTCCTGTATATCACAACATTGTTGAAAAAAACAAATATAGTAGTGGTGAGAGCACAATTTATAAGGCAGTTAATATCAATAGTATATGTCCCTTAGAAGCGCGTGTTGGATCCCCAATAAGCTCCAGCAATCGATGAATTAAAATATCAAGAGGAAATCTGCGTTTTCCAAGAAAAATAGCTTTCATGGCTGTATGAAATCTACCAACCCACATTTGGCCAGCGTGGTGGCTAAATGGCTGACTCGTTCCTACTGAGAGGCCTAGTAGTGGAATTATTAAGAATGCTGTTTATAAAGAAAAGCTAGAGATAAACATTTATATCATTGTACTTCAGCAAAGTAGCAAAAGAAAAATATCTTTTTCCTTACTGGTCTTTCTGTGTTATAAATGAAAGCGGTATCAAATAATCTATAGCCTGCGTCTATGGCCCAACCGACCGCTTTTTCCAAAGCATCGTCATCTGGTATTAACTGCGTCTAAATGTAAGAAGGCGTCATCATTATTAATTGTACACAAATTTTAAAATTGTTAATATTTCGTTTTTATTTAACTTTAGTAAATTGTTAATCAATCAATTGACAGTCTCAATGAATGATAATCTTATAGCAGCAGTATAACATATATGTAACGTGTATATACATGATAACTATAAAAATTTACTTGGATTAGTATCAAACCCCGCCATTATTTTATTTCGACATACATTTGGCTTCGAAATTTTTTTTATTCAATTAAGAGACGAGCGGCATGTTCTCTTGGTCTAGGTTGATCTTATCCATTCCCCTCCACTTCTTTTAATGAACAAAGAGACGTGATGAGCAAGATATAAAAACCTATCGCTGGTAAGGATGATATATACTGCACCGCATTGCGCTCGTCGTCTGCGACATAACATGTTGATTCTCGTTACCACATTAATTGTGTAATTGCTAGTGTTAGCTATAGCGCCCTTCAATCCGGAACATAGTAATGTTTGCACATTACTGTTTGACGATAGAAATAGGCTATGCGGTGGTACCTACCTAGACGGTCTCCGGCAACAAAGACCTACTATCAGTTAATCTAGTCGGGAAATGCGGAGAATGTTACTGGTTATTTACGTATCAATAAATATTTTATGTTATATAAGCAGAAACTTATTAAAAATTATATATTTCAGTTTTTTCTACTATAACATAACTTTTAAGTACTGTCATCACAGATTGAAATGAAAGTTACTTTATGATGATGAGGTGCTTATGCCACATTGTTTATTTATCTAATGTAGAAAAGATGGGTGTATTTAAATGAAACGATGTACAAACCATGTTAACTATTCCGAACCATGTGCCCAAACCAAAGCTAGGTATAGAATGTCCATCGTTGAGTAGATACCTTGACGGTAAACTGGCGACAACGATATTCTAAAAGTACAAGACAGAGTCAGCCTTCTCCATGTTATCTTAGACCCAAAATAAAACGAGAAAATTCTGTTCCATGTAGCGAATGAATAGTAAATTTCTTTCTAACATTGGATCTCCCAGATAGTTCACACACTGAATATATGATTAGCAAAACTACTACGCGAATCATTATTGAACTTTATTTATTTTTAAGAACTATTTACGGAGACATCCAGAGAGTTCAGCACGCGACCACGGCGTTCCACTCCGAAATATAAAAGAGATACTCTTTACTTTAAGTTTATTTGGGATGATATGTAAGCTGTAAACACAGTATGTGAAATCATCATCTGCCCGCAAAAAAAATTGGACTGGGTGTTAGGAGACCGCTTAAAAAAACGAAGACGCAATGTAAATGTTCCGTGGCCCTATGAAATAAGGTTCAAATTGAAACCAAATACATCTCGAGTTCCCGCCGCGCCCGGACTTGTTGATCCGAGCATCAGCTGTTTTTGATTTTGTGTTTCATTGCTGGTTTTTTTTAATAAAGTAATGATTTCTTTTATGAAACTATCATTTCATTTAGCTGTACTAACATGATCGAACGTAAATAATGCTAATAAAACGTTTTAAAAACATGATTTTTTTTTATCAGGATCGATTTATTTTTCCGTCCCATCATCAAAGGTTTCATTAGTACTACCGTCTGTCTTCGTTTTCGGAAACGGTCTCCTAACACCTAGTATAAGGCTTATATACTATGGGTATACTATACTATATTTAATAACTAAAAAAGAAATACTCTATGTAATTTATGATCACCGCTGTGTATATAAAGAATAAATAACAATAATTAACAAACAAATCAGTAATAGAAATTAAACTTCATTTGACTCAAACCCGTGAGATTCATAATTAACCGAAATTCCGTTCAGGATTTTGAGAAACGCAACATACAAATAATAATAGTTGTAAATTTAATTGACACCAATAGAAAAATAACAAGTACTTACATATGATAAGGAAACTATAAATAAATATGTAAAGGACATAGCTAACGGAAACTATTACGCTCCACTTTTTACTTAATAATGTAGTAAATTTGCCACGATACAGCATTTTCTATTGAATTTATATACTCATTAATATGCATTGTTTGTAGGTAATACGGTTTAAATAATTTTAAAAATTTTGCTTTGTCTGTATGTTTTAATAAATTTTTTGGTATAGTAGTGAGGGACAGATATAATGATAATTGATCACCGACGACCATGACCGTATAGCTGAACAAATTGGAACTATAAAATAATGACAAATATTCTTTGAAGAAGTAGTAATCTAAGATATACAAGATTGTTTCGGCGTCAACACACTATTACATACAAAGGAAACATGCAAGTTAATTTACAGGCTCCAGTGGGTTTTTTTTATAAAGTTTGAATTAGGACAAAAAAAACCTCGTAAACCATAATCACATAGGATTTGCGGTTTTTTTTACTATGGATAAATGGTTTCTATAACCGATCTGCATCTTTTCACCGATAGACACAAGTTGATGATGCTGTTACGATAGATTTTAAGGAAACGGAAAATCTTTATTTATTTATTATTAACAAACCAACGGCGTTATTATTTAACAAATGTTTACAAGTATTTAAAGCTTATATATAAGGCTAATATAAAGGTTTTGTTTGTACATCAAATTAGTACGTTGGTATACGCGGATAGATAGTTAAAATAAAAAGAAGGAAAGGTTAGAATAAAAGGAAAAAAAAATTAAGTTGATCAAGGCTACAACAGTAAATGTGGAAAATTAGTGCCAGTAAAAATATCTTAATTTAATGGATAAGTTGGCGTATAGCAACTTGGATTCGGAATATTATTTATATTGTTCTGTCTTCTCGGAGCGTTTCGGCGACGTTTTTCATGAATAAAAATTTATTTTTAGAAAAGAATAAATTATTATATATTCGTGGTATTCTTATTAATGGTGAGTTATTTGCAAAATTTGTCGATTATCCTGGTACATGTAGTTAAGGCGTGCGTCGAGTGCGGCGCGAATTATATCTCAATTTTTTGGCTTCCTCTCATAAGTGGTTCACCTTAATGACACCTTTTCAATCTACAATACTATATTATATGTATTGAAAATAAAAATACAGGCAAAAATGGTAATCTATACATGTAAGAGACCTATGTATAGACTTAACACGATATCTCTGGCATCATAAGGCCCAGAAACTTGATATTTGGTGAGAATATTAATTTTACCAAGTAGGTCAGCTAAGAACCTTTTTGACGAAATGTTACTTCTAAAAGGGGTTGCGAAGATGTTAATAATAGGACGGACGCAAGAATATATGTTATATATTACTAGTGCAAAGGGAATGGTTTAATTTCAGCAAATACCCTACATCGGCTGCTCCAGAAGGTGCTTCTTACGATACGCAAATAGTAAAATTACAATGGGGTTCTTCTATCCGGTCTCCCATATGAGTGCCGCGGCCATGTCTGCTTAAAACTAAAGCAGAAAAAAAAAACTTTCTTATGATACATTTTAACTTTATTTCTATATTAAAAAAACATATGGACACTCTGGTATCAACATTCTTTACACATGTATGCGGATTAATTTGCATGAAGTTATCAAAAACCCATATGTTTAAATGAAGTCGAATTAGTAGTTGCTCTATTAATTTGGCATAGTGCAAAACAAACGTTATCAGTATAGTCATAAATATTTCTAATTAATTAATTTACTTTTCATTATTTTAATTACTTGGCTAACTACATTTAACCGATAAAAACAAAGTAAAGCAAGTTTCTAAATGCAATACATTTCTTTTTTAATGTATGACAACGCATAGCATTAGCAATTCACTGGTGATGGGTATCTGTTGCCGGAGACAGTCTAGGTAGGTGCTATCGCAGCGTCTATTTCTGAAGTCCAACAGTACTGTATAAGTATTGCTGTGTTCCGGTTTAAAAGGCGCTATAGCTAGTATAATTATTGAAGTGTAGAGACTTAATACCTTACGCCTCAGGCGACGAGCGCAATGTGGTCCAATGTATATCATCTTAATTAGCGCCACTTTGTTATGGGCGGGCGTATCACTTATCATCAAGTGAGCGTCCTGCTCATATCGTTGTTTAATTGAATAAAAATAATAATAAAAACTGTTAATTTATTGAATGAAAGGTTATGTTAATGATGTGTTACATTGCCGCTCGCCCGTCGATGTTTTCTAAATCGCTATTATTAATATTAGATGTAATACCTCAAAGATCCAGTCGCAATTGTTAAGTACAAAAAATATGTTTGCGATGTGTGGTCCATAGGAATCTCCTGGCGCAGTGTCAGGTTTACACCTAATATAATAACGTTAAAAGTACATTTACAAAATTATAAACGATTTAATATTGATGAAAAAAGATCACAAGAGAACAAGACCACTTTAAATGAACTGCAAAATTTTTTCTGTTAGTATTTTCTTAAAGGATATTATTACATGATACTTCCAAAAATCATTAAAGAATTCGCTCCGTTTTTAAAACAAAGGGGATTTTTATAAATTAATGTTAATTTTATAGATTTCTAAAAACAAATAAATTTAATAATCTTATGAAAACTATCGCGAATGAATGTAGTAAGTACTATAATATTCGAGAAAAATAAAGAGGGCGAAGCGCTGCTAGACATATCCGGCGGCGATTATTTTTTATTCAATCAAGCGACGCATCCACATGCCATAACATCGTGGCGCTAGTTAGGATATTATACACTACACTACATTGCGCTCGTCATTTGAGATAAAATGTTGAGTTTCATTACTCCAGTTATATTTACACTATTTTTATAATTGCACTAGCTACAACGTCCTTTTAACCTGAATACAGTAATGTATATACACTTCCGTTTTAGGGCAGAAATAGGCATTGCGGTGGTGCCTTCCTAAACGGTCTCCGGCAACAAAGATACTACCGCTAATAAAAATGCTTAAATTGACAATGAGTCATTTGGTAATAATTAATTGGTATTACATCAGAAAAAGGATTTTCCTAGAAGTTTCTAAAATAATGTTGGTTTATTTTCGTTTTAAACTTTGAGGTGATTAAATTAAACTGCATTACACTTACAAAGACAGCCTTTAGCCATCTTGGGGTCTAAAGTCTGGGATTCTATTTGAACTATTTCCCTGACTGTCAAGCTGTGCCGAGGAAATAGAAAACAACGTGTTTGTTGTCTTCGGCAAGCTTAGGAAATAAATGGTGATAGCAACTTCATTTGATGTTCATGAATCAAAGCACTTCTATTCTTCTTCGACTCTAGGCATATTAAAGTTACCCAGTATGAATTAATAGTGCATGTAATTTGAAAACTATCACTAAATGTCTCAAGAGCACCTGAGACATAGTTTTGTTGTATTTTCGTTCTATTCCTACATGAACTGGATGATCCACACGCAGCACAGGTGCGTCTGCTCGCGCTTTGCTGTAGAAAAATGATACCAAACGGTGTATGTACACCCAGTCACAACAATGATATTTTGATTCCAGTATTCATGCAGTGCAGGTTGTTAGAGATTGAAGTTCATCTGGAATTTAACAATTTTCCTTGAATTTCCTTTTTTACACGATGATTCTAAATAGTTATCTCCGTAAAAGGAATTAATTGACTACCATGAGATATGGCATTATTGTAACATATATGGTTCATGAATTTTATCGTTTCGTACTCCTTCATGAGCAATTTTACTGTGCCAAATCACAAATTCCTCTCAATATACTTAAAAATAATTACAAAATTTTTCTCACAAGTGTTAAAATACAGATATTTGTTGTAAAATAAATACGGTACCTCTACTTATAAATTAGTTGGTTTCACGACCCATGGCATAATGAGCCTCTCTAACAACTCCTGGTTGGATCGGAGTGGTAAACCTTGAGGGAAGCCTTCTGCTCAGCAGTGGGGTTATCTGGCTTTTAATATAAGGGGTAATACCTAAAAGGTAAACAGGAAAGTTTTGTTAAACTTTTAAATGTTGATAAGCTACAACTCATTGCTAAATATTCACGATCTTCTGAAAAAATATGACCGTTGTTGCTTCTCTCGTTGCCATGCCAATTACACAGCCCATATCACTAAATAAATCTGAAAAGTCCTTGACGGAATTCCACCTGTTCAAATCATTATCTTGGTCGAAATTAGATGCTTATGTCTTTGGAGACTTTATTTAAGCTACCTACATATATAAAAGATCTTGAAACAATGCAGTTTTTTCCGCACCATTTCTGAATCACAGCATTAAAATTACTACATGGCCAACTCCGAAATAAATGTCTTATTTCTTATCTTCTATAACATAATAATGACCCTATGTTTGGCAGAGATGAACTATTGCCACTTGCACTTGATGCACATGAGCAGGAAAACATTCATTTTATAATTCTTTCCCTATTCATAATTTTGTTAACCTTTATAATATTGTTGTCTTTTTAATATGTTAAATAAGACAATTATAAGAAAAATCTAGCATACGACAATCTTGTTGGACATAGCAGACGTGGTCCTGCAGATGAAAATTTATTTCTCTTTATGTGTAAATTGATAGTCGGTATATAAAACAGCGACGATCCGATTATTATTATTATTTTCCGATCGACGTGGAGATCTTTGGAGGAGGCATATGTCCAACAGTGGACGTCTATCGGTGATATAAAACAGCAAATTGTGGGACAAGCCTATATAATAGTGATAGGTCTCTATTGCTGGAGACGTCCTTATTTTGTCCCTTCATCGAATGAGAAAAGCCTAACTCGGAGATTCTTTGAAGGATCAAAAAAACAATGAAATCTCGAAAGAGTAAAAATTAACGTCATCGACGTAATAACAAATTTTTAGATTTATTTGTCTTTGCGATTGCTGGGTTATTAAGTCTATTTCAATTATAGGATATTCCAAGAATAGGTTCAGCGTTGACTTAATTGGCATACGCAAGTATTTGTTTCATCACATCGCAACAAGGGAACGTGGCTTTCATGTAACTTTGCTATTATTGCGTGAGAATATCTCTGTACAATTTGTATTAGCACAAGTGTTTTTTTTTTATTTTGATTAACGTGGGAGTAATGCCTGCGCATACTCGTCCTTGCGTGGGCAAGGACAGGTTATATCGGACTTGCACCGACTAAAACCCCTACGATGTTCTAACTCATGGCTTGATGGCGGGGTTACGGGAACGCTTTCGCACCATCCGCGTCCCCGCCGGCGCTGGCCGCTTGCGCAGCTCCACCTCGGTTGAGAGGGTTGAACCCTCTCTTTCCACCTCCGTGAGGGCATGCCGGAACATGCAGCACGCCCCCTCCTCGGCCTCTTGTTATCGCGCGGGCAACGCATTCCCCCACAACCGTCACCCAGAGACCATGGGAGCCAAGAGAGAAAACTCTCTCGGCTCCCACGGCGGATCCGATGTTGGGCCCCCCGCTACCCGTTGTTAGTCCTCCGCGATTCCACTTCGGCTGCAGAGAGCAGTATAAAACCGCCCCTGCAGCCTGACCGCAAAAGGCAGCATAAAGCCTCCCCTGCAGCCCACGGCAGGACCAGTTAGATAACTGGAGCTCACCAGAGCGGCCGCCGCGGGTCAGCTTTTCGCCGCGGACCGGCCGGGTAGGTTCCTCTTCGCTTCACCGTGGGCGATCCCGCCACGGTTAATAAGCCTCTCCGCCACAACAAGGCAGGAACCTGTTGGAGGGGTTGCACAGGTAATGCGTTAAGGTATTCTTTTTTAAATATCTTGCTAGCTAGTATCTCGAATTCATTCTCAAGTATTTTTTTTATTTCTTCATTATTTGTTTTTTGCGAACAAATTTCAACAACGATTATCAACTAAGTATAAGAACTATTTGGTCTTTAACTAACACTCACTAAAATTACTGCTACCTCTTTTCTTCACGCGAAATTTTTCATTCGCTGTCACTTCTTGCGGCTTTTTTTTAAGTTCCGTAATACCGTTTATGCCTGATCAAGAATCGTAATAGTTTTCTCCGTCTGATAACTCTCGCCCAACTTAAATTTGAAGATGGTATTTAATGATGACGAATATCGATAAGGATGATCGTGTCACAAATGTTTTTTTCTGAGGGGATGCACTGTTGATTTCGCGTCATCAACAATAATAATATAAAACCTGGACTACAAAGTTTATTAAAGTATCACTAATAAATATCATTCAATTCAAATTTAAGATTTTCTTCGGCAGGTTTTTAATAAGACGGGTATACTGGCAGTTCCAGTATAATATATACATGTATTATAATATTCTATTTATTCACCAACATATTAACTTGTATACTAAACGCAAAGACACACATACACACACGCAGACGTTAGAAATACTGTAGTAGAAATAGAAATAAGTTACTTTCGTCTGCACAAAATAATTAGAATCTCTATGGGGCGGAGTGTGAGCATCTATAACAAGATCTCACAAACTGTTTTGTATTTACAGATTAACCAACTTGTCATTCAAGTTAAATAATAATAATATACAGGGTATAATATTCCGTTGTTGAATATTTTAATGATAATTATGTGTGAAACTAAAATATTGTCAAATTATCAGTATCACTGTCGCCAGTTGTGGTTAGACTTAAGCAAATAATGATGATTATGATGACTAGCAATCAAAAATACAGTGCTTAAACTTCAAATCACCATGCTAGCAAAAGTTTACTTTGAAAAGAAATACTACTTCTCTGCTACTGATAAATTATAATCCATTTTTTAACACTCTCCGCGGCGTAGTCGTTAAAGCTTTTGCCGGTGGTTGGGATTTTGGAACCGGCCTGGTTAACTATCTAAATCTTCCACCATAACATCATTGCTGTGTTCCGACTGTCAAAATATTCTAGGTGAGCATATTTTACCGTAGTATTTGAGGTTAGATTCTAGCCCATTGCAGTTGTAAATAATGTTTACTTAAGAAAAGTTCGGTAATAAAAATAATTTAATAAACAATATGAAGATTTAATAACTAATATATTAAAATACTAAATAAATACGACCTTTAACACTTAATCACATATTCTTTAATTCGCCAGCTGTGCCAACAATAGCTTTGCGGCAGAGTTGCTATATATAGGGAGGTGCTGAAGTCCTGCAACAGTCTCGAAGTACAGGATCACCGACGGCGGTCGTAACTCAAAATGGGGCAACTAAGTTTCGCTAACGTTTTATCTGCCATTTTAATTTTTGTACTTATTTCGGTAAGAGATTTTTATGGTTGTATGTAATAACGAAATATTTTTTATGTATACATATTTTTTTTGTTTATATTATATATTTAATACAACTAAATTGTAAGGATTATGTCGTGTTTATTTAATAATTTATATATCCAGTAAAACGGTTTATATTTATAAACTTTCAGCAAATCTACGCCTCTTGCGTAGTTCCAAAGTATCAGCTCAGTACTGGAAGGGAGATGCCACGTCTTGGCTTTGGTACGGGTTTCGGAATAGTTAACAAGGTTTGTACACAAATACCGATTTATTTCATCATATGTTCGTAACATACTTTCAGTAACGGACATGTTACAATGTCATCATTTACATCTGCTATTAACCGTAAATTTCACTAAAAAGCGGATATTCTATCTTCTCCTTCTTCTTAAGGTGTCTCACGACTAGCGAAGGTTGCCATATTTCATCATTATTTGATTATCGGGGAGGAAATCTTCTAAAAAGATATTCTGATTTTGGGGGAAACACAACGTTATGTGGGATTTTTACCCACTAAAACCCGCTCGTTGGTCAACCTCAGTGTGTTGCGGGATGCCCCGGGATCTCCTACGGAACGCACCAGTGCCTTCCGGCATTACGAGTGTAGCACATCTCAGTCAGGGAGGACTATAGCACTCCTTGGCACCCTCTATTTAGTAAGACTAGCGCCTAACCAACTGGTACTTGTAGTTCATCGTAGGCTCGCATAGTAAAAAATGGGGACCTCCACCTTCAAAGCCCATGAACACGAAAACCCTTTTAGTTGCCTTCTACTTGTAAAACTGGCACATAATACAATAGATAAGTGTCACAACTTTTAGCAAACACCATCGGTTGTTTAGATTAAAAATGGCTTTAGGATTTACCACCATGTTTATTATTTAGACTATAATCCGGTTCCCGGATGTAGAGGCCTTAGAGGAAGCACTTAACTTGGGCTTCGACGAGGGTTACAGAATGTTCGATACTTCATATTATTACAGGACTGAAGAAACTGTAAGTAAAACTTTAATCATAGTTAAATCTGTTTTAATTTATTTAATCATTTCTATATAGAAATTATTATTACATTACAGAAAAATTTGTAGTGTTTAATAAAATTATTTCATTAATTTAAACTTTAATATTTACTCAGTGGTAGAGGGGTTAGTTAATCCTCACCAACACCTCATGATCGAGTGTCGTCAAGGAGAGGAAAAATTTCAGCGAAAAGGCTGCAGATTTCTGTGTGATCGTTATCGGCATACTACATTCACGTACCCACCACATGCACACCATGTGTGACGAATATGGCAAATACCTAACAAAAATACTCATAAATAATTTGGAGAGACCTATGATCAGCAGTGAACATGACCAGACTGAAATGATGATGATAATGATGATAATAATTCCAGAATCCTGTTTAACTTTTCGAACAATATCGGCTGTATTTTATTTACATTTTTACATTATATTTCAAATAGATTTGTTTTTTAATAAATCTATTTGAATATTCTGTTTAACATTATTAATTAATAATACTTTTTTTTACTTTCAATAGCTGGGTAAAGTTATAAAAGAGAAAATCGATAAAGGTGTTGTCAAGAGAGAAGATCTATTCATAATCACAAAGGTTTATATTTTACTTCCTACACACATTAACTTTACTTCCAAATACAAATATATTAAATAATTTGAAAGTTACTAATTTGCTCTTGGTAGTTAAAAGTTAAACTACTTTAAAGAAATTATCAAAAAGAGTAATATTAAAACATTAATGACGTATATAAGATTTTGTAGTGATAAATTTGAAATTCTTGTTTTATTCCTTTGTTTTAATTTTTATTAGTTCTACTACTACTACTAATTTCTAATGTTTTTCTCTAACGTTTATTTCTAATGTACGATATTGACAGCTTGAAAATTTCCATGCGACCGAAGATGTGGGTCCAGCCCTGCGCAAGTCTTTGGAAAAGCTCGGCTTGGATTATGTGGACTTATACCTTATACATTTGCCATTTGAAAAGTTTGTAAGTATTTTAGTGCTTAAGCATTTTTTTTATGTATTTTTTATAAAATTAATCTCATCAAGTACCGGAGTAGAAAAAGGCAGAATTGGAACAAATTGCGCACATATTTAATTGTATAATACTCTATCCGGCACTTTGAGAGTAGATCCGATGAACTCTCGACTTCCGTTAGAAAAAGCAATAGATAAATAGACAAAGATACTAAATTTTGATATTACAATCACAGAAGAGATTTTATATTCGCCTTCTGGTTATGTAAGTCCATAATAATAAGGAGCCGGTTGGGACGTTCACAGTGTGCTCATCGCCTCGAGTCAGAATGTAGGACTTGCGACAATATGGAGCGCGGGTATTAATACACTACTGAAACGTACGCTACCTCATTAAACCTTTTTGTTTGATTTCGGGGGAAAATCTTCGAAAAATACCCTGCTTCGGAAGAGAAGTCAAGGTTATGTGAAATTTTTACTCACTAAAATCGCACCGGTGCTCTGCATCAGTGCATTCGGAGAGGCTCCGAAATCTCATATACAAAGCACCTCTCGGTGCCTCTCTACACTTTCTTTTAACACGTTTCTGAGGAGGGGCTTAATCCTCCTAGGCTGTCTCACACAGGTTCGCTTGTTGAACGATAACGGCCCCCACCCTCAAGGCCCGCGAAACTCCTAGACTCTTTTAGTCGCCTTCTACGACAGGCAGGGCTTACCTTAGTCCTATTCTTACTCGTTATACCTATTAATATTTTTGTTTAACTTCAGCCGAACGGCACTATGGACCCTACTGACTACGTGGATACATGGAAAGGGATGATAGAAGTCCAGAAACAAGGGCTCGCGCTGGATATAGGACTGTCAAATTTCAACCAAACCATGATAAAACGCATCATAAAAGGAACTTCCGTCAAACCGGCAGTTCTGGAGATTGAGGTATTTTAAATTTGTTTTGACCCATTACTCATAAAATAAGTAAGTAGTTTAGCGCTTGCATTTGAGTTCATTTCTATAGCATCCCGTAAATAAATGGCTCAACCAAGTTTATAAAATGTTTTTCACACGAAGAATGACTTTATCGAGAGAGTCTTACAATTCAAAAATAATTAGGCTTTAATATTGTCACTCCGATTGTTTAGACAAAAGAGTTTTAAAATTACTGTTTAACAGTAAACGTTTGTCAGTATGTAATTGTTGTAATAAGTAAAGTAAAAATAAAAACTATTATTTATTAATTCTTCTTGTTGTATCACTTTCAGGTCAATCTTAACATACAGCAACCTGCTCTATTGAAATATTGTGCTGCAAAAGAAATCGCTGTTATAGCCTATACGCCTTTCGGATCTTTATTCCCCGAGAAAGCGTTGCCAGGGGCTCCGAAGCCCCGTGTCGATGACCCCGCTCTTGTGAAAATAGCTAAAAATCACAAAAAGACGGTGCCACAGATCGTTTTGCGTTATTTGGCAAGTATTTTGAATAGCACACATTATTTATTATTAATAAATAAACTAGCTACCTATCAAGTCTACAGGTCATCAAGTATATCATTCATTTTCCTTTTAGGGTTTTTTATTAATTTTTTGAAGTACATTCTTTCATTTTATTCATAGTCAACACTATTTACTTGCAGCTTGATCTCGGGGTCTCCCCCATACCCATGTCTGTGGACAAAACAAACATAAAAAAGGACATCGACGTGTTCGACTTCACCCTGACGGCAGATGAACGTAAGAAGCTGAAGCTGTACGATGTTAACTACAGAAGTGGGTTGAGTTGGTCCGATTCCCCGTACTATTTCACGAGAAATATGACTTTCGAACCTGATCCCAATGAGTAATAACTAATTAAAAAAAAAATATGTTTTTAAATATAGAATAATTGACCCATTATGTTACAATTTTTTTAACCACCTAAGCAACGACAGGAGCAGGTCGTCTACCTGTTGGAAAGTAATAGATCCGCCTTGTAAATCTTTATTACATTGTTGTCCCATTGTGACTCCGCGGAATAAAAGTTTACCATTCCATGATTTGAACTTTAGGTCGTATTGTATGATACTCTTACGCATGAAATATCCAATCGACAAGGCGACCTGGACCATTACCAGGTATTACGTATCCCATAACGTAACTTTAGAACATTTACACGACACTAGATTGTAATAGTGGCTGTCGGACATTACAATCACTATACTACAACAACCTTTAAAGCTTGAAGCTTGTTATTGTATATCCTTAATGATGATGACGGATCTGGTAACAGTGGTCAATGATTTTTATAAATATTTTCCATACAATATCAGAATGATTGTAATTGAAAAAAATGAAAACTAAATTTAATGGTTTTGGTTATGTATTTATTCATTTTAAAAGGTAATTTGTATTGAAATGGATTAACTCTGTCAACCAAGTCGCCATATTGGCTCAAATAAAATCTAAAGCGCCAGCTACAATATAACGATGTAACTAGAGTTCTCAGTATTAGAACCAATACTGGTATAATTAAGTATCCTACTAATAAAATCATTATTTTGCCTATAGCCTTAACATTAAAATTTTGCTGCACATGTATTCGTGTTTAGCGCAGTTTATTATCTAATTTTAGCGTGTTTTAGAGTGTTACTATCTGTTTAGTGCCTATTCATGACGGCAGGCTGTTTGTTATTTTATGAGTAAGTAAAAAAGCAGAAAGATGTATGGGGCTATAAGCTCCTTACGCAGACTCTGCAATTATCGTCCGACAGCCACTAAGGTTGCGCTAGCTAATTATCTTCTTCTGCTTATTCTCGACTATGCCGATGTTTGCTATCTTGACCTAACTGAAGCGCAGCTTGATAAGCTTCAGTGTATTCAAAATTTGTGTATACGATTCATATTTGGGTTACGCCAATACGATCACATCACTGAATTTCGCAAAAAAAATCTAGTGGCTGCCAATCCGCCTTCGCAGGGATACTCACATTCTCTCCGTTCCATACAAGATATTGTTCAATCCTCTAACATCTTTCTACCTTAAAAATCAATTCGAATTTATTTCCGTTTGCCGCAGTCGCACTCTCCGCTCTTCAATAAACCTTTCCCTTCGCGTCTCCGTGCATTCCTCTTCATTTTTCTAAAACTCCTTTGCCGTTACGGCGGTTCGCTTATGGAACTCTTTACCGAACCATATTCGTATCGCCAAATCCCTATTTTCTTTCAAAAAAACACTTAAGTAACTACTATCATAAAGTTTAAATTATATATTCTGTCTAATTGTGCTATTGTTTGCATCTGTCACCAAGCGTTTTAGTTTTTCATAATTTACAGCACCACTAGCTTATCTTTGTTTTTAGTTCACGTCTTCCTTTCCAGTGTCTGGAAGAAATTGCTTTTTGAGCAATAAGACTGCGCATTATACATCTATGTATATATATAATATATTGCATTTTTTATAATTGGTGTACAATAAGGAATAAATAAATAAATAAAAATTAGTTGTTAGTTAACATTGCATTGAGTCGTAGAAGCATTAGCTCTGACCATGCCTGTAAATAGGTTTATGAAAGGACAAGTCCTTTGGTGGGCGGAATGTCTAAAATGATAGTTAACGATAATTAAACAATAAAATAAATGTGACGGTTTAGTGGAAAAATATCTAATATATAAGTTGTTTAAGCTCGTTCTTTATTGATATGTATACACTAAGGACACTTTCATAGTTCGTGTCTTGTTTTTTTTTTTCGATTAATATAAAGTGACATAAATGTTCAATGCCGACTTTTATCTAATCTTGCAACATTATATACATCTGCAGAATTATATGAGAGAGAGAGATGCAGAGATGAATTAGAACAGCAGTTTGTGATTATTTTAGGGCCGCGCTCGTAGCGGCTATAGGGAGTGACCTCTTGCTGCCGGCAGTGGTGCGTGCCATGGTCGGAAGCGAAGCTGGACAGCTCACCGCCAAATGGCGGGGCCGAGCGCAGGACCGCCGATTGCCTCCTTAGGCAGAGGAACCTGACGTCGTGACTGACATGGGCCGTCGGGCCGGCGCCTCACTTGGAAAGGGTTCCTGGGGTGTACCTGGCAGCGCGTCCCATATTCCGACGCGTCGCCATGTAGGGATTTTCTGTCGGGAAGGGTGCTGCACATCCTTCCCCGAGGTGGGCCCGTTCGATCTGGGCGCCGATCGGGGGTTGCGGAAGATCTGCTCGATGTTATCCAGTGACCCCCGTGTATTATTTCGGAAGTGATTGGAATTCTGTGTGAAGCTTTTTAGTCGTTTGGAATCCGACACTACACCGGTACGGCCCTTCTGGTTCCGGGGTGTGCGACCATTAGCATTTTATTACACACGTTCATAAAAAAAAAAAATCTCGAAAGAGTAATAACTAACATCGTCGACGTAAGGACAAATTTACATTTTTACATTTATTTCTATTTGCAATTGCTGGTTTATCAGTCTATCTCAATTATTTCACATTCCACGAATATGTACAGCGTTGACTTAATTGGCATACGCAAGTATTTGTTTCATCACATCGCAACAAGGGAACGTGGCTTTTATGTAACTTTGCAGTTATTGCGTGAGAATATCTCTGTACAATTTGTATTTGCACAGGTGGTGCGTTAAAGTATTCTTTTTTAAATATCTTGCTAGCTAGTATCTCGAATTCATTCTCAAGTATACGTTTTATTTCTTCATTATTTGTTTTTTGCGAACAAATTTCAACAACGATTATCAACTAAGTATAAGAACTATTTGGTCTTTAACTAACACTCACTAAAATTACTGCTACCTCCTTTCTTCACGCGAAATTTTTCATTCGCTGTCACTTTTTGTGACTTTTTTGAAGTTCCGTAATTTCGTTTATGCCTGATCAAGGATCGTAATAGTTTTCTCCGTTTAACTTAAATTTGAAACTCTCGCCCAACTTAAATTTGAAGATGGTATTTAATGATGACGAATATCGATAAGGATGATCGTGTCACAACTGTTTTTTTCTGAGAGGATGCACTGTCGATTTCTCGTCATCAACAATAATAATATAAAACCTGAACTACAAGGTTTAGTAAAGTATCACTAATAAATATCATTCAATTCAAGAGCTAAGATTTCATTCAGCTGGCTTTTAATAAGACGGACAGTTCCTGTATAAAATATACATGTTTTGTAATATTCTATTTATCCATCAAAATGATAATTCGTATATTAAATGCAAACACACACATACACACACGCACACGTTAGAAATACTGTAGTAGAAATAGAAATAAGTTACTTTCGTCTGCACAAAATAATTAGAATCTCTATGGGGCGGAGTGTGAGCATCTATAACAAGATCTCACAAACTGTTTTGTATTTACAGATTAACCAACTTGTCATTCAAGTTAAATAATAATAATATACAGGGTATAATATTCCGTTGTTGAATATTTTAATGATAATTATGTGTGAAACTAAAATATTGTCAAATTATCAGTATCCCTGTCGCCAGTTGTGGTTAGACTTAAGCAAATAATGATGATTAAAATAAATAGCAATCAAAAATAAAGTAGTTAAACCTACAAAATATGTTTATATGAAGTCTCTACACGAGTTATCGTTCTCAGAGCTGTCTACATGTCTTTATATTCCTAATTTTTTTAAAACATTCCTTTCCTAGGTAAGATAGGGCCTTTTTAATATTTTTTTAATTTTTTTGCTTTACTTTACCATCGCACACCAATTTTTTTTTTTCCTTTACAATTTCTATCATTTCTTTTTCATCCATCACATTTTTTTCCATACCTATGTATGTTCATTCCTAGTATCTTTTTCGCACATGACCTCTCATCGTTCATCGCATTTATTATTCTACAATAATCTTTACTCTGTTGCCTTTATACATTATTTTCTTCGGTTTACAAACCTTTTAATATTAACATTTTCTTATTCTATTACAATTCTTATTTATATATTTTCTTTGCATTTCTTTTTATTTTTTTCTTTTCGATTACATTTACTTTTAATCTTTACATTCTTTCCATATCAGTTCATATATTTATAATTACATCATGCTTATTTTTATATGCTTTACTTTTTTTTACTTTTATACTTATTTTATGTTAATGAACTATTTCCTTCTATTACCTTTCCAATTACCATACCTGCAATATTTTAAGCATTTCAGTCTTCACTCATCAGAGAAGCAACGCTACCTGAGCTTATTTTCTTTTCCACCATCATTTCATAATCACACCGTTTCCTATTAAATATGGGACAGCAAGCAAGGATGTGTGTCACGGTCTAATCCACCTCCTAGTCACAAATGTACGAGGGACTCACCTTGAGCTTCATCTTATGAGGATACTCAGATAAACCTGTGCTCCGTGAACACTTGGACCAGAACTGTGACCAACTCCACTTGGCGGTGTACGTGATAAGCGGCGTTACACACGCAACACAGTTGCATCGTGTCCGTTATACGTGCGGCACAGGAAGGATTTTGAGATGGAACTCGAAAAGAAAATAAATGAAGGTAGCACCGCCTCTCTGATTATTGAAGACGAAAGTCGCAGCATATTTAAGAAATTGAGTTTCGTTGCGCACGATCTTCACAAGTATGTTGAACGTGAGCCTATAGTCAACTGTGAGGTGAAATATACGAACTTCATGAGTTCGACTATGGGGCTCCCCTCGCATGGTCAGTATCATATCTTTATATTACCAAAGGTTTACTTTGAAAAGATAAACTTCATTTCTCTGCTGCTAATAAAATTTAATCCACTTTTTAAGTTTCCGCGGCGTAGTCATTGAAGCGCTTACCCAGTAGCATGGAGCTTACTCGTTGTGATGTTTAGTCTGTGGTTGGATTTTTGGAACCCGCCCCGATAACTATCTAAATTTTCGATCATAACATCATTGCTGTGTTCCGACTATCAAAATATTCTAGACGGGCACACTTCACCGTAGTATTTGAGTTAAAATATTAGTCCATTGCAGTTGTATTTTTTAACTTAGAAAAATTCTTTAAGTTCTGTAATAAATATAATTTGCTGCGTAATATGACTTAATAACTAATGAATAACACCTTAGTAAATAATTACAATCTTTAATATTGCACATAAATTTTTTAATTCCGCAGCTGTGCCAACAATAGCTTTGCGGCAGAGTTGCTATATATAGGGAGGTGCTGAAGTCCTGCAACAGTCTCGAAGTACAGGATCACCGACGGCGGTCGTAACTCAAAATGGGGCAACTAAGTTTCGCTAACGTTTTATCTGCCACTTTAATTTTTGTACTTATTTCGGTAAGAGATTTTTATTGTTGTATGTAATAATGTTGTTTTATCTACATGTGTATATATGTATTATATATTTATACACAATACTAGCTGTTCGCCGTCGGCTCTGCTGGCCGTAATATAAATTTGACTCTTTGAGAGTAACCGCAACCGCAAACGTCTATCTATAGAAACCGCATAAATAATACGAATGGTAAATGTTTATAAAAGTTAATTAGAAATAAAATGATGAAGGATTTATAAAATTAAAAAAATAAATAGCCTGTAACCATTTACAAATCATTATGCGTCCAATGGTCATATTTCGATATCAATACGTACTAGTTTTCACGTGATTGACGAACAAAGGAAATCCATTTTCGTTATAAATAAATATAAAGATGTACAACAATAATCTGAATTAATAAAAAAATCATTAATGTTACACAGTTGGGCTGCACCGCTTATATACATATATATATTATATATACATATATTTATATATATATGCACACACATATAAATAGATAAAACTACGTTTTCTAATATTTTGTTGTGTTTATTTAATTATTTATTAATATCCAGTAAACCGGTTTATATTTATAAACTTTCAGCAAATCTACGCCTCTTGCGTAGTTCCAAAGTATCAGCTCAATACTGGAAGGGAGATGCCACGTCTTGGCTTTGGTACGGGTTTTGGAATAGCTAACAAGGTTTGTACACAAATACCCATTTATTTCACCATTTCATACATCCAGTAACGGCCATGTTTCATTGTTGCTATTGACATTTGCTACTGATTATGAGCTTTCCCAAAAAGCGATAATTCTATTTTCTTCTTCATCTTCTTCACTTGCCTCTCTGACTAGCGGGGGTTGCAGGTCGGTTCGCCATATTTCACTCTGTCTCTTGCAAGGCAGATATTCTATGCCTCTATTTATTTATTTAGAAGATCAACTTGTTATCATGGCATAGAATATCAGTCCAGCTCACCACAGCTCTCGTCAAACCAGCACAATACGTATACACTGCTGTTCAATCGCTCAATGTCGGAATATAGGTCACAAATTTTGGCAAACACCATCGGTTGTTTAGATTAAAAATAGCTTTAGGATTTACCACCATGTTTATTATTTAGACTATAATCCGGTTCCCGGATATAGAGGCCTTGGAGGAAGCACTTGACTGGGCCTTCGACGAGGGTTACAGAATGTTCGATACTTCATATTATTACAGGACTGAAGAAACAGTAAGTAAAAACTTTAATCATAGTTAAATCTGGTTTAATTTACAAATTTATTTTATAATTTCTGAGTTGAATAGAAATTATTACATTTAAATTTTATCTCAGCGGTAGACGAGTTAGTGGTCCTCACCAACGGCTCATGGTCGAGTGTCGTCAAGGAGAGGAGTAATTTAAGCGTAAGAGCAGCAGCTTTGCATGTGATCGTTACCAGCATACTGCATCCACATACAAACCAAATGTGTGGAGTACGGCAAATACTCAATAAATATTCTTAAATAATGTGATGAGACCTATGATCAGCAGTGAACATGAATAGACTGAAATGACGATGATAATGATGGTAACAATTCCAGAATCCTGTTCAACCGTTCGTACAATATGGACTCTATTTTTTTTACACTTATACATTATATTTCAAATAAATTATTTTTTTAAATATTCTGTTTAACATTATTAACTAATAACATTTTTTTTTATTTTAACAGCTGGGTAAAGTTATAAAAAATAAAATCAATAAAGATGTTGTCAAGAGAGAAGATCTGTTCGTAATCACAAAGGTTTATATTTTACTTCCTACACACATTAACTTTATCTCCAAACACGAATATATTAAATAATTTGAAAGTTACTAATTTTCTCTTGGTACTTCAAAGAAATTATCAAGCATAGTAAAGTTAAAAACATTCGTTGCGTATTTAAGGTTGTGTGATGATAAATTTGAATTTATTTTGTTTTCTTCCTTCTTTTGGTACTTTTTACTATTTTTTATTAAATTTTTGTAATATACAATACCAACAGCTTGAAAATTTCCATGCGACCGAAGATGTGGTTCCGGCCCTGCGTAGATCTTTGGAAAAACTCGACTTAGATTATGTGGACTTGTACCTTATACATTTGCCATTTGAAAAGTTTGTAAGTATTTATACTGCTTAGGCATTGTCTTTATATATTTATGACGAAATTTTTCTCTCCGAATACTGTAGTAAAAAAAGGCAGAAGAGAACAATCCTCGCATATCTTTAATTGCATTATACTCTATCCGGCACTTTAAGAGTAGATTTGACGATCTCTCAACTTTTGTCAGAAAGGACTACAGATATATAGACAATGATACTAAATTTTGGTATTCTAATCACAGAGAGCATTTTATATTTGCCATCTGGTAATGTTAATACCATATTAATAAGGAGCTGGTTAGGACGGTCACATTGCGCTCATCGCCTCGAGTCAGAATGTAGGACTATGTAGGACTTGCGACATTACAGAGCGCGAATATTAATTACACCACTGAAACGTACACTACGTCGTTATACATACTAACAGTTTTGTTTTGACTTTAGCCGAACGGCACTATGGACCCTACTGACTACGTGGATACATGGAAAGGAATGATAGAAGCCCAGAAACAAGGGCTCGCGCTGGATATAGGACTGTCAAATTTCAACCAAACCATGATAAAACGCATCATAAAAGGAACTTCTGTCAAACCGGCAGCTCTGGAGATTGAGGTATTTTAAATTTGTTCTAACCCATTACTCACAAAAGTAAGTCTTTCTAGTTCAAAGCTCACATTTGTGTTAATTTCTATAGCAGCCCGTAAACGATTCAACCGACTTTATAAAGTCGTTTTCACACAAAGAGTGACTTTATTGAGAGAGATATATAATTCATAAATAATTAGACTAAAATATTGTCATTCCGACGGTTTAGACAATTGGATTTAGACAAAAGACTTTTAAAATTAATGTTTAACAGTAAACGTTTGTTAGTATATAATAGTCCTAATACTTAAAGTAAAAATAAAAACTATTATTTATTAATTCTTCTTATTTCATCACTTTCAGGTCAATCTTAACATACAACAACCTGCTCTATTGAAATATTGTGCCACGAATGAAATCGCTGTTATAGCCTACACGCCTTTCGGATCCATATTCCCCGAGAAAGCGTTGCCAGGGGCTCCAAAGCCCCGTGTCGATGACCCCGTTCTTGTGAAAATAGCTAAAAATCACAAAAAGACGGTGCCACAGATCGTTTTGCGTTATTTGGCAAGTATTTTGAATAGCACACCTTATTTATTATTAATAAATAAACTAGCTACCTATCAAGTCTACAGGTCATCAAGTATATCATTCATTTTCCTTTTAATGTTTTTTATTAATTTTTTGAAGTACATTTTTTCATTTTATTCATAGTCAACACTATTTACTTGCAGCTTGATCTCGGGGTCTCCCCCATACCCATGTCTGTGGACCAAACAAACATAAAAAAAGACATCAACGTGTTCGACTTCACCCTGACGGCAGATGAACGTAAGAAGCTGAAGCTGTACGATGTTAACTACAGAAGTGGGTTGAGTTGGTCCGATTCCCCGTACTATTTCACGAGAAATATGACTTTCGAACCTGATCCCAATGAGTAATAACTAATTAAAAAAATTTATGTTTTTAAATAAAGATTGATTGATTGATGCATTATGTCAGTCTATTTTTTTATTCATCTAAGCAACGAGAGGAGCAGGTCGTCTGGCAGATAGAAAGTAATAGGCCCGAATTGAAAATCTTTCTTTATTATATTGTTGTCCCATTGTGAATTCCGCGGACTAAAAGTTTATCACTCTATAGTTTGGAATTTATGCCGTAATGTAAGATGCTCGTATGCTTGAAATAACCAATCGACAAGGCGAACCGGACCATTTTACCGGACCATTACCTGGTGTTACAGTAGCCCATAACGTAACGTTAGAGAATTTACATGTCATTAGATTGTACTAATCATCTTTAGGCATCACAATCACTAAACTACAACACCCTTAAAACTTGAATCTTTCAATGACCCTTGAAACTATAACACAATATCTAATATTTACACTGTTTTACAACAGAACTCAATGATTTTTATATTTTCCATACAATCTCTGAACGATGAGATTTAAGCTAAAGAAAAACAAGATTAAAACTTTTTTTGTTATATCTATATTAATTTTAAAAGGTTTCTTTTTATTATTAAAAGCGATTATTGCATTTATTTTAGATAAATTGTTGTGTCTTATGCTTTTCGCGCCGCACACGAGTAGGTACAACAAGGATAGATGTTTAACGTTCAACGCATCACTGTATTAAAAAGTGGTTTTATCATACTATTCAATTATATTAGGTCCTTACAAAAGAAATCAGCGTATCATATGTAAGTGAAAAACCTTTTTTTATTAAATTTTACTACTACTTAATGGTGGTAAGTCTTACTAGGGTGTAAGGAGGAGACTCAGTTCCAATCAATGTCTTTAATTACCAACCTCACCTAGTTGTGGTGCATCTTGTAGGTTGAACAATGAGGCTCTGACGACCGGTTAATAGCAGTATCTCCATTCATCGTTGGCTGACTTAAATTCTACAGACCATAGTCGGGCAGCAGGTATCAGTGCGATAGAGTCAGTACTGCGATCACTAAGTCGCCAGCCAAGCATGGTGAATATGGCAAAATCCTTTTCATAGTGAAGAAGTTAGGTGAGAAACTCCGATTATGACATTGTCATAATCGGAGATTCTTAACACCCGCTGGGATTAACATTACAAGAGACCTATGTCCGGCAATGGACGTCGATCGGTTGAAATGATAAATGATGATGAGGTTTCACGATGAGACCGGCTAGATAGGTTCTATCTGCAGCGCCTATTTCTACCGACAAACATTAGTGTGCAAACATTACTGTATTCTGGTTTAAAGGACATTGTAGTTTGTTAAATTACTGGGGTAAAGAGACTTAACATCTTATGTCACAATGCGACGAGCGTAATGTGGTGCTGTGTGTAAAATCGTAATTAGCGCCACGTGGTTATGGACGGGAGTATTACTTACCATAAGGTGAACTATTATTATCTATGCATTTTCCCACGTCATAATTAGCTTATTAGTTTCATAATCAAAAACTTTTTTGGTACGAGAATCAATAAAATCTTTGGAAGCTGTGGGTCTGTCTTATGGGAGTTTTTTTTTCATTGCAATTAAATGTCTAAATTTCAAATAAAAGGTATTTTGTTGGAGCAAGATCCGGAGAGTACGGTGTCGTAGACGTCCCAATCAGATCTCAATTTAGTGACCTCCTATCGAGAAAGGATGTAGCATTGTCGTGAAGTAGCAGTGGACTAGAGCAATTAACCAGTACAGGTTGTGTAATGGTTAGCTTTTCCATAATGGTTTGCAATTGCTGATTATATAAATTAACCGTAATCTCTCTCATGTGGCCACATTGATCTTAAATAATCGAGCGGTCAAAACTAGTACTTCAAAACTTGAGACAGTGCTTTATGAGAACCATGTCATTTAAAATATATAGAAGCACAAGTAATGACGCAATACGTATTTTAATTCTGGTTCATACCTGCTTGTTAATCCAATAGAATTATGTAACGTTTAATTATTTACACATAATATTAATTAAAATTTGTGTTGTAATAAAATATATTATATTAGTTCAAACCTTTTGTTGGGTAGTATTGCCAAAGGGTTAACTCGACTATAACGTAAGTGGCAAGAAAAGACAGTAAGCCCAAATAAACCAAGACAAAGTTTCATCAGAACTATATTCTAGTTCTCATACGAGATATGTTTAACTGGATCTCGCAAATGTTTTCTTTCTAGTGTTTACTTATTTTCACTTTTACATCTGAAAATTTAAGCTTAGTATATACACTCTATTATCTGTTGATGTATACCGCTTGCTAGTCATTTTTGACTTAGCTTATCAGGAGCTGGGTGCACGGATTTATACGCGTCTTCGTTCTCGTCAGGCAGGGGTTGAACCCCTGTGGGGAAGTCCGCAGGCAAGAGTTTAGGCGTGTTTTTGAGGTTTAGAGAGAGAGGCCTGCAAAGCCGTGAAACTCGCGTCAGCGCTTAGTTAATGCTAAATATTAGTGAATAGGATCGAAGGCGAACTGACTACGTAATGCCTCCATTGTGGTAGGCGTTTACATTTCGCGCAGCATACCTTCGCAGAATGCTCTGCGTGGGAGTTCAAGCGACGAATCCTGATCCACAGAACCGAGCAAGACGTTTTTCGATTAGTACCAATTTCGGTTGCACTTAAGGAGAAAACCGTATGTATCCTTCTGTGAAACCATCATAATACAGAAGAATACTCCAGAGCGAGATCGGGAGAGAGCGGATGCCGCTAGGAAAAGGAGGATCCGGGGTGATGACAATGGACGCCCCGTACCGTCAACCTCTTTAGTCTCGGACTATTAAGAATAGGACTAAGGTAAGCACTGTCCGTCATAGAAAGCAACTAACAGGGTTCTCAGGTTCGCGAACTTAGAACGTTAAGACCCTCAGGGCTCAATAAGCGAGCCTTAGGAGGACGCCAAACGTAAGGTGGTCTTGTATTTACCGTAGCATAACGTAGGTGCTAAGGACGGCTTGGAATGTGCTCAATCAGAGTGTAGAGGGACACTAGTGTTTTCTGTAAGAAACCCCGGAGCTCATCCCAACATACTGGAGAAGAGCACCAATGGTTTTAGCCAGCAGTCCGAAAGGGCATGGGTTCGTATTCCATCGCTGTCACTATTTAATCAACACTCATTTATATTTTCTCCACCGCCGTACATTCATTCTTATAACTACCGCTATCTTATATGTATAAAAAGTGGGTCCTACCCATAACTCGATATCTCCCCGAATCAGCGTATCTTCCGAAGATTTCCTTTTCGATACAAAGAAAGGCACACAAATATTACAGAGTAACAAGTGAGGGAAAAATTACGGAGTGAGAGATATTTTTCTGATTTTATGCATCAAATACACGGCAAAGATTCGTCTCTACTGAACATAATTATTACTATCTCATAGTAAATGAGATATTACTTATTTATTTTGGATTTGGCTGTATGGTAATTTAAAAGGTATGATTTAGAAATGCAAAGAGAAAAATATCTTTTCATCGTTTCAAGATCTTTCATGCACATAGGTATTTTAAATAAAATCGCGACGCAGCACAAATGTTCACGCGATTGTGTTAATGATTTAAACAGGTGTAATTCCGTCAAGGATTTTTTAAATCTATCTAAAGCGATGAGTGGTATAAAGGCATGGCAACGAAAGATACGACACTGTCACTTGGTAAACAAGTGACAAAGATCTATAAATAGAGGTATTAAACAGGTGTAGGCTGATAACGGCTGGTATTGACGTTGATGATGAAACATATGTACCACCTTTTTTATTAAGCTACTTTAAATAATTTCAAAGTTAATCATATTTTTATCAACAATATCCTAACACTTGATCTCCCCGCAACGGGTTCCCGCCTTGTCGTGGCGGAGGGACTTAGTAACCGTGGACCGACACACGGTGAAGCGAAGTGGAACCCACTTGGCCGGCCCGCGGCGAAAGGCCGGCCGAAGCGGCCGCTCCAGGTTCGAGCACCGGTTGAATAACTAGAGCTTACCGGAGCGCCCCGGGGGCCACACAGGCGGCTTTATACTGCCCTTTGCGGCAGGCTGCAGGGGCGGTTTCATACTGCCCTTTATAACCGAGGTGGGGTTGCGAAGGGATTACCCTCTGCGACCAAACGGTGTCGCAGCGTAGATGCGGCAGCAGTATGCCCGCGGGGGAAGGGGAGAGTCGGTATTGCGATGCGCCGTTCTCTCTATTTTCCGCGGCCGTTAACGAGTAGCGGCGGGCCCAACATCTCTCCGCCGCAGGAAGCCGGGAGAGGTTTTCTCCCGTGGCTCCCATGGACTCTGGGCGACGGATTCCTCCGAACCCGTCGCCCAGAGGATAGTGGTTCAGAATTGATTCCATAACATAGTTGTGGGCGATAAAAAGTTAATTAAGATAACTATGAAATAAAATCTACTAATATTACATCAAAGTTGCTAGACCTTGCAGATGTTGTCCTGTCGGTAAATATTTATTTCTTGATACTTAAAAATCTTTGATTGATACATAGAAATCAGCAGACTATGGCAAGTGACTATACAATGATAACAGACCTGTTCCATTGTCATGTATTCCGATTCCTAAGTGCATTGTAGCTAGTGCGGTAACATGACTTAACATCTCATGTTTCCAACTAATATAGGGTAATGCAGTGTTCGCCATATTTACTAGCGCTACATACAATAGTTATACTAGGTCTATCAACTTTTGATTAACGTCCTCGTCTTGTTAGTTCATCAAATAAGAAAAAGTCTTACTAAGAATTTTCCTGAAGGGTCGAATAACGGATGATCTATCATAGTCAAATTCCTCGACACAATATTTTTGACAAAATTACATTTATCATGTTTATTTCTGTATATAATTTATAGGATATTGAGTCTATTTCTTATAAGCTATTTGCACATTATGTTCAGCGTTAATTTCATCAGCATACGCAATTACTTGCTACGGCACATCGCAAAAAGAATAGGCTTTCATTTTACATTGCAGATAATACGTAGATTATCTATATTCAAGGACTATTTGTACAAGTGGTGCCTAGAGGTTTTTTTTATTTAACAACAATTTTATTTGCGAAGACGTGTGAGCACGAATTAAGTTATTTCAGTTGCAAATTTGTTCAGATATATTGTAGCATTTTTTTTCCTCTTTATTTTACAGGGCTTCATCGCTAATGTGATGATGTCGCCCTCGTAGTAAATAAAAATATAATTTATGTATAATTAATCATAAACACACCTTAGGGGTATATTATAAAGTTGTTAGGCTTCATTGGACATTGATTTAGTCAAGATTGTATTAACTCTACCAATTTGAAGCAAAACACTGGAATCGCAAACGTCTCTATAATCTTGATTTTTCGAACATTATATGAGGATGTGATAAACATCATCGATTCTATTGCAGTTAGAGCACAATGGTGGAGACACCCTGCGCGTTAAATGGACAAACTTGTTACACGGCACATGGCTGGCGCGCAGTCTCAACGCAATTCTAGTGTTTTGTCAATTGTTAATAAACCATAGTAAACGTAAAGGGTGTGGCTGGATTGCTCTTTACCATATTCCATTATCTTTGGATCTAAGTCAAAGTATTCACTCCAGCTTCTGTAACAAAATAATTTGATTGTCTTAATATATTCGCTAAAAGGGGGGTAGGCACATCTTTACTGCTGGCAAATTTTGCATGTAAATCTATTACTTCATTGCCTAAAATATTGACATGAGATGTAATCTATTGCAAAATTGTAGTTTTTAGATTTTTTGTATTTCTAATAATAATTCTAAAATTGTGTAGGCTATCGGTAACCCTTGAAAAGTCGACGTACATCGAGCCATGTGTTATAGGGAGCTTTTGGAGTCTGACAAAATAACAAAATTACCATAATTATAATTAATCATATCATCATAATTAAGTGATTTTATATATAACAAGGACCCCATTATAGCAAAAAGCTATGCGAACATAATTGAGACATCACGGTTAAATTCCATTGCATTATTAGAATTATAATCAAAGAAAGCCGCTCCAACTTCTCCTTGTGTATCTTTAGATTTAGACCCATCTGAATATATTTTTATGAATCTACTAAATTTGGTATCAATTAGTTTATCGCATATAAATGTTTAGGCTCAAGTGCGTTATAACAGCGTTTAACTTTATCCATTTCTATAATACTAGTTTTGACAGTCATCTAAATTTCCCCCAATGGGTTTCCGCCTTGTCGTGGCGGAGGGGCTTAGTAACCGTGGCACAGACATACGGTGAAGCGAGGAGGAACCTATCCGGCCGCTCCAGGTTAGGTTAAAAAAACTTGATCCAGAGAGAACTTTAAATAAATTCAAAAACTTTGTAGTTTTTTCGCACGCTTCAGTAATATGTTGCCTCCATCTTAGAGAACGGTCCAACCACACGCCAAGATACTTAACAGTATCGACAACTAGTAGACAAACATCATTTACTTTTATATTAACATTTAGGTGTTGCCTATTGCGACCCTTTGAAAAAACACAAATTTTGCTTTTTGTTATAGAAATTTCTAAACCTAATAAATCTAAAACAATTTATAAATATTGAAGTGATTGTTGTAATTCTGTCTTGGCAATATTAAAATCTTTTTTTGTTACATATAACATAAAATCATCTGCGTATTGGGAAATAGAAATGTTTTTAACATTATGACAAATTTCAACAGTAGCCGGATTAAATAATAAAGGGGAAAGCGGGTCTCCTTGTGCTAAGCCACGTCCTGTGCATCGACGTAGTTTTAAGTTATTAAATTCTATGTTTAAATTTCTTTCATTCAAAAAAATCCATAGATACGTACAAATTTTAGAGCCTATACCTGAATGATACAGCATATTCAACATATAAACAATATTCACATTGTTATAAGCATTGTTGATATCAATGAAACAACTCAAAGTTGATTGAGATTTTGAAAAACCCAACTGAGCTCTTGAAACCAATATACTTAAATTATCCAGGCATGATCTTCCTCTTCTAAACCCAAGCGTATTCTCGGAAAATATTTTGTGTGACTCGAAATACCATTCAAGTCTTTTATTGATTATAGAATGAATCTTAGTACGCGTCTTATTCACACTGTGAGGTAAACACGTAATTGTGGTATTTAAATTATTTTTCTTGTTTCTTCATTATTTGTTTCTTGCAAAAAAATTTGGATTTTGATTTTATAGTGATGATGATATGAGTCTAAAGTTATATAGTGATCGCATAGTCGAGTGTGGGGAAAGAGGGGAATAATTTCAGTGAAAAGGCAGCAGCGTTCTGTGTGATCGTTACCAGCATACTGCGTCCACGTGCCACCAATTGTCAAAAGGACGGAAAATACCTTATAAATATTCCTAAATTATTTGGGGAGACCTATGGTCAGCAGTGAACGTGAACAGACTAAAATGACGATGATAATGATGGTTATAATTTCAAAAACCTGTTCAACAGTTCGAACAATATCGGCGCTATTTTATTTATACGTTTACGTTAGGTTTTAAATAGATTTACATTTTAAATTTTCAGTTTAACATTATTAATTGATAATAATTTTTTTTGTTTTCTAAAGCTGGGTACGGTTATAAAAAAGAAAATCAAGGAAGGAGTTATCGAGAGAGATCTATTCATAATTACAAAGGTTTATATTTTACTTTCTATACATAATAAGTTTATCTCCACCTACAAATGTATTAAATAGTTTAAAACTTTCTTCTATATATTTAACAAATTATCTCTTGGTAGAAAAAAGTTAAACTTCTTCAAAGTTATTATAATATCAAAAAGAGTAAAGGTTAAGACATTAATTAAGTACTTGAGAAGGTTTTGTGATTATAAATTTTAAATTATTATGTTTTATTCCTTTTTTTTTACCTTTTACTATAATAATTATAATTAATTTCTAAGGTTTTTCTCTAGCGTTTTTTTGTAATATACAATACCAACAGCTTGAAAATTTCCATGCTACCCAAGATGTGGGTCCGGCCCTGCGCAAGTCTTTAGAAAAGCTCGGCTTAGATTATGTGGACTTGCACCTTATACATTTGCAATTTGAAAAGTTTGTAAGTTTTTTACTGCTTAAGCATTTTTTTATGTATTTATTATGAAATTTATCTCATCAAGTACCTGAGTAGAAAAGGACAGAAGTGAACAAAACGCGCACATCTTTAATTGCATAATATTCTATTCGGCACTTTGAGAGTACAAATGACGTATCTCCCAACTTCCTTTAAAAAGTACTACAGACCAATAGACAATGGTATTAAAATTCGGTATTCCAAACACCGAGGGGATTTTATATTACCTTCTGGTGATGTTCGTCCATAATAATAAGGAGTTCCGTGGCTCTTTGGCACGTCAGAATGTACAACTTGCGACATAATAAGCGCGAATATTAATTAACCACTGAAACGTACACTACGTCGTTATAAATACTAAAAGTTTTGTTTAACTTCAGCCGAACGGCACTATGGACCCTACTGACTACGTGGATACATGGAAAGGGATAATAGAAGTCCAGAAATACAGGCTCGCGCTGGATATAGGACTGTCAAATTTCAACCAAACCATGATAAAACGCATCATAAAAGGAACTTCCGTCAAACCGGCAGCTCTAGAGATTGAGGTATTTTAAATTTGTTTTAAACCATTATTTATAAAATTAGTAAGTAGTTTAGCGCTTGCATTTGTGTTAATTTCTATTGCAGCCTGTAAATGGCTCAACCGAGATTATAAATGGTTTTCACACGAAGAGTAACTTTATCGAGAGAGTCTTACAATTAAAAAATAATTAGGCTTCAATATTGTCACTCCGACTGTTTAGACATTTGTATTTAGACAAAGGAGTTTTAAAATTACTGTTTAACAGTAAACGTTTGTTAGTATGTAATTGTTGTAATACGTAAAGTAAAAAGACAAGCAATTTTTTATTAATTCTTCTAATATTACCACTTTTAGGTTAATCTCAATATACAGCAACCTATACAATTGAAATATTGTGCCGCGAATGATATCGCTGTTATAGCCTACACGCCTTTCGGATCCATATTCCCCGAGAAAGCGTTGCCAGAGGCTCCGAAGCCCCGTATTGATGACTCCGTTCTGGTGGAAATAGCTAAAAATCACAAAAATACAGTGGCCACAGATCGTTTTGCATTATTTGGCAAGTATTTTGAATAGCACACTTTATTTACTTGTAATAAATAAACTATCCCCTAGATACATCACCAAAACTATCATCTATTTTCCTTTTAAGGTATTTTAATAATTTATTGAAGTACATTCTTCCATCTTATTTATAATCAACACTATTTACTTGCAGCTTGATATCGGAGTCTCCCCTATATCCATGTCATTGGACAAATCACACAGACGAAAACATCGACGTGATCGATTTCACCCTGTCGTTAGATGAACGTAAGAAGCTGAAGCTCTACGATGTTAATTACAGATGTGGATTGAGTTGGTCTGATTCCTCTTACTATTTCACGAGAAATATGACATTCCAACCTGATCCCAACGAAAACTAACTATTTAAAAAATTGTATATGTTTTGAAATAAACAATGATTGATCCATTATATTACTTTGTATTTATTTATCCATCTAAGCAACGAGAGGAGCTGGTCGTCTACCTGTTGGAAAGTAATAGGTCCGCCTTGAAAATCTTTCTTTATTATAACGTTGTCCTATTGTTAACTCCGCGTAATAAAAGTTTACCACTCCATGGTTTGGACTTATCGTCTTCAGGTAATCACTATACTACAACATCCTTAAAACTTGAACCTTACAATGGTATACCCTTGATGATGACTCTTGAAACTGGAACACAACATGGACAGGGCTCAATGATTTTTATAAATATTTTCCATACAGTCTCTGCACTATTTGATTGAAACAAAAGAAAATCAAAATTTATCTTTTTTGTTATGTATTTATTAATGTTAAAAGGTTTTTTGTATTAAAAAAGATTATTTCATTAATATTTAGTAAGTAAATTGTTGTATTGTATGCACTTCGCGCATCGCACACTGGTGGGTCCCAGAACAACGATAGATTTTCTTTACTCAAAGAAGCGACTAATCGAGCGGAACGTTCACCTGATGGTAAATGATATGTCTACTCTAAACAACGTAGCAGTAGTCATGATAGTATACATTGCACCGCTTTGCGCTCGTCGCTTTGAGTATTAAGATGTTAAGTCTTATTACCCTAGTAATTTCACAAGCTACAACGCTCTTCAAAGCGGAACACAGATGTTACGTATATATAAAATAATGACTTTATTGTCATATCATTTACCCTTTTTGCAAAAGAACAAATGAGCAAATAGAGTGTAAGGGGCCTCGCACAACTCACAGACCCAAGCCAACCTCACCTGTTCGTGATCAACAAACGAGGCTCTGGCCCTAGTTGGGAATGGCTCAAATCCCCCATATGAATCCCTACAAGCGACGGCCGTATCTGGCGGTACCGGCTGCCATGATGACTGTAAGGTCGCGGGAGGCTGTTAGATGCGAGCAGCGCAGGACCGATCGATGTGGAGATCTTTGGCCGAGGCCTATATCCAGCAACAGACGTCTATCAGCTGATGATTGAAATGAGCAACGCATCACTGAATATAAAAGTGGTTTTATCATAGGATTTTTTATATTAGTTCTAAGAAATTACCTATTTTATAGTATATAAATTGCTAAATTCAGAACACAAACATCACACAAGCCTGCGTTTCGAATATATTCTAGTGAATTGAATTCAATTAAATTGGATTTGAAAGTCCTAACCAAAAACCTGACTTTTTAAGATCTATGTGACCAGTTCATCAAAACGCTAACTAAATTCATTAATATTTAATTTAGCGTTTTGTGGAACGAAAAATGAGAAAAGTCAGATAGATCAACCATAGTTAGAGTACGCGTCTAATAGATTACTATCATCATCAACCTATAGACAATTAAAAAAAATTAGGATAGCAAAGGGATTGTTTGTATTTTTTAAGAACCATGTTATTTGAAATATACGCACAAAAACTACCTAAATTTTTTTTAATTATTATCTGTTGTTCGATCTATTCAGAATGAGCTCACTGTGTTTTGAAGACTTCTATTGGTGTGCTTAGTGTTTGATTTAATTATATTAATAACAGGATCCCAAGCAGGTGGTATTACCCAGTCATTTCCTCTAATGAAATTAAGTTGTGTTTTTAATTTCAATATCCTAGCGTGCTCTTCATCCGTGGTAGGAATCAGTGTCCTTTTGTAAAGATTAGAACCTCAAATCTGATTACTTGAGGTAATGATTAGGGTGTCTCAAAATATGGTCACAGATAGCAGACTTCCTAGAACGTTGATGTTTCAATTAATTATAAGTCTTCTCTCGTGGGTTCTCACAGATCTTGTTCTTTGTCCTACATAAGAGAGACCACATTCACAATCCAGATTGTCTATCCTGCGTCTTATAGAAGGATGTTATACTTGACAGATGGTAAAAATTGACACCTCTTCTTCGGCGATGTGATAAAGCTCTTTTCTTTTAATAGAAGCTCTCATCAAAATATAGCCAAACTTGCCCCTTACATCTCTCACATACGGTACAAATGCAGGTACACACTGGTTTGTGGCCGCCTTCACTTGGTTACTGCGACGTTGGCGCGGCATTCGAAGCTTGTTTAATAAAACCTGCTTACATGCTGAAGTTCGGCAGCATTGTGTTTCTTGTCACAAATTCTTTGTGCTCTCTGAAACAAAGATTTTCCTACGGTACCTAACTATGGGGGATGGTGGTAAGAATCATCTGTTATGTATTTATAGATATCGATCTATTTTCTAAAGACTCTGTAACGTAATAAACACTAGGCCACACTTGTCAACACTGTCAAGATTTTTTATTATTAAATCGTAGACCGCCGATCCAGGTTTGAGCTTCGGTGCTCCACCGTGAGCTCACCTCGGATGCGCACCGGTGGGCTGCAGGGTCGGCTTTATACTGCCCTTTGCAGCCAAGGTTGAGTCACGGAGGGAGAGTGTCCTCTGCGACTAAGCGGTGCCGCACCGTTGATGCAGCGGCGGTGGGGCCGAGGGGAAGAGGAGTGTCGGTATTACGATGTGCCGCTCTTCCTATCCTCGGCGGCAGTATAACGGGTGGCGGCGGAACTCAAGATCGGATTTGCCGCAGAGAGCCGGGAGAGTTTTCTCTTATGGCTCCCTTGGCCTCTGGGTGACGGATTTAGGGGAATCCGTTGCCCAAGTAACTAAGAGGCCGAGGAGGGGGCGCGCCGGAACACACAGCGCACCCTCACGACGACGAGAAGGAACATAGTGTGGGTTTTAGTCGGTGCAAGTCCAACATAACCTTTCCTTGCCCCCGCGAGGACGAGTATGCGCAGACATTTCCCCCACGTTAAACAAAAAAAAACTCATCTGCTCGTGGTGCACCCTGCTAATCAAGAAACGAAGTTTTGGCTCCCTCCAACCCGTATTTGGACTAGCGCGGCGGGATATGTCTTAAATTCCGCTATACCGACCTATACAAACGAAGGTCGTAGGAAGCCGTTGTCTGAGAGGCCTATGTCCAGCAGTGGACGTCTATCGGCTGATGATGATGATGGAGTTAAAACAATCATGAAGTGCAGTTATTTTATTGACATTGTAGATCAGGCCCTGCGCAAATATTTAAAAAGCTAAGCATGAGTTATGTAAACTTGTACCTTATACATTTGCCATTTGAAAAATTTTTAAGTATTTTACTACTTAAGAATTTTCTGTCTATTCTTTCATTTATTTCGCAACATTTATCTCATAGAATACTAGAGTAGGAAAAAACTAGAAATAATCAATCCGCGCACATCTTTAATTGCATAATACCCTAACCGGCACTTTGAAAGTAGAACGGAAGTATCTGCCGATTTCAGCATTAATTAATTTATTCTAAAGTTGGTCGTAAATTAAAATAAAAAGGAAAATGGATACTGTGTAACCTTTTTTTTTTAAATATTATGGTTAGCAAATAATACAAGCGCAATCTTTTTGCGGTTGTGCTTTAAACAGGGGCAAGAAATGGAATAGTTTTTTTTTAATTTTTGTGGAAACGTCTAACGTTTGATGATGATATCGTGGATATGTAAATGTTATATAAATATTAAACATATAAAAAATCGCATGATAAAACGAAATATCTTTAATTCAGTGATACGGTCGTAATTTATTTCATCAAATCAATGGTTCTTTTGCAAAAATTGTATAAGTAAATATTGCCCTTGGGGCATGCAGGTATGCAGAGGACAGCAGGTACAGCAATTACTTACTCTCTCTCTCTAGGTCCCTCATGTCTGCCAAGCGATCTCAACCTGAACTGTCGCGTGACAAACGGAATGGGGCAATCCTCATATGCCGATCTCCTTTTACTCTTCAAGGCCGCTTCATTGGTCAGTTTGGGCACGTTTCTGTTGCCGGAGACCGTCTATGTAGGTACCACCGCAGCATCTATTTCTACCGCCAAACAGAAGAATGTAAACATTGCTTTGTTCCGGTTTGAAGGGCGCTGTAACTAGTGAAATTACTGGGGTAATGAGACTCGACATCTTACGTGTCAGGTGACGAGCGCAATGCGGTGCAGTGTATATCAACGTTACTAGCGAGAACGTTGTTATGCGCGGGCGTGTCATTTATCCCCAATTCAACGTCAAGCTCGTCTCGTCTCTTAATTTAATAAGAAAAACGTCCCGATCCTTTCATCACTTCGTAGAATAAAAAAAAGGCAATGGTGCCAAAACACCTATATCTAGAACTAGCTGGAAGAAGAAGAGGTCAGTGACCCGTGGCGCCTGTCCATATACGCATTTAGACGGGGCGCACAGCTTCCACACACCTACTACGATACGGTTAGACAACCCTTCGCGAGTGGAACTTCGGCAATTCCCATTGTCTTGACGAGATCTGTTCTGCCCGCAACAAGAACTCAGATTCCCATCGATATATTTATAACAGATATTGTGCCTCTAGATTCCAAGGATGGATCTAGGTAAAACACATGCCGCTTGTAGAAAATAGTGCGTTATGAACATATAACGGCCACGACTTTTTGCGGACGTCTTAAATAGCCTATGGTTCAAGCACTTTTAACATCTCTCCAGACAAGTACTCCCCTCAGAGCCTTGACTCAACCACCTCCAAATACAAACGACGGCTATTTATATCAGGCTCGCCCAAACAGGGTAGTAGCCGCTTCAAGGTAGCCCCCGTTTCCATTAACCAACGAGTTAGACATACTAAGCATTTGAGAAAAATTCAACAACTGTCAAGGGTGAGTGGAATTCGGTTTTTCGATTCGATTACTTTTAAACCCAATCTTAACAAGTGTCACAGACTAAGATATCTCTGTCCTGAAGTGGTACCTTTCGTGGTCTATGAAAGCACATAGCCTCGGAATTGGCAAGTGCCAACTCTAATACTAACATTCGTACTTTACTGACGACCTATGCCACCCAAATATTGGCAAGATGTATCAGTGTCATCCGCATAGCAGAATTCATCATGCGAAATGAGTGTATGCAGTCATCCGTCAGCGATGTATTCCTCGTTGTGTGGAACTTATTACAGTGTGCATACCCTACTCGAAACCTCTATGCACGCCGATGCTGACAAGTTGCTTTAAGTTAGTTCTGTGCAGTCAGCCTCAGCGCACGCCACACTGTTTATTCGATTCGACCACGTATTATCTAAAAAGTTAAAAAAAATGTTACGAATTAAGCTTTTTACTTTATTAGCGACAATATCCTCAATGGTAAGTTTAGTTTTATTATTAAATAATACATTAAATATAGCATGCATGTTTTTACAATACAATTATAATTTATGTGAAACGCAGAAATTAATAATTTAAGTTGACTTAATCCATATAAAAACTTTTTTTATTTGAAAAGCTATATTAGCGGCTTAGATCCAAAGCGACTTATTACTGATTAATCAAAAATAGCTTTTTTAAAAAAAAAATATTTAAACGTAAAATTTCTTAACTGTAATTAAAAAAAATCCATTCAAGGAAATAATTAATATTTTTAGTAGGCTTTAATTTGTATTTAGTTATAACATACTATAATTATGATAAGGGGAGCCTTATATCTAGTAGTAGACGTATTTCCACTGATGGTGATATAACATAATATTCATAAAAAAAAGAATTTTGGGCTTTTTAATTGATTTTTTTTATAATTACATTGTGCTATTTATATTTAAGTAAGAAATGATATGTTACAAAAGTCAATTTCTGTAATTAATGATAAAGTTAACTTTAATAAAAACCTTAATAATGTTTAAGGGTTAATTAAGATATTTAAATAATTTAATGAAACCACAAAGAAAGATAAATATTTTTGTAATAAATAAGAAATTGGTTCATCAAAACAAAGTGTAACTATACTCTGCATCAACTTTATAAATAACAGTCTTGTTTATTTAGATGAACCAATTTGTCATTTTATAAAAAAACTTTATTAATTACATAAAAGGTACATTAAGCGGCCTTAATTTTAAGTTACTTTTCATAAGACAACGGCAAGAAATTTAGGCAGAGGCGCAGGTTTTGTTAACTTTTTTCATATAATATGTTTACTTATGATAATTTATCCCACCGAGATCTGTTGACACAAAACTACTACCTATATATTTAAGCTAACCAATAAATTGAAACATTTGAAAACAAATTAAATATAAAGAAAACTAGGAATGCCTAGCATAAAAACACAAATATATAACAAATGCATATTACAATATATATGTGTATTATACTTTTATCTTTGTATTTATGTCAATATTATTATTTTCTTAATTTCTTCTTCTCAATTATTTTTATCTTTTATGCAACTACCTCATAACATCGCACCACCCAAGGTAGACTGGGAGATAAGGCCAATGGCATTAAGTCAACCTTTACAGACGTGTATAAAGTTAAATAAGTATATATCTGGATTGTGTTTTGGTTCAATATTCAACCAATGTAAGAAATCGATAGTGGAAATGAGTACGGATCAAGAACTTTGGAATATAGTAAACCTGTTTCTCACTTAACCATACTTGTTAAGTTGTAAAAACCCTAATAATACAGCAAGTATAAATTTTCCAATAACATAGCCGCCGGTGCAAGGTCTACTGGTTTTGTATTTCATCCCATATCGTTTTTGCCAGTCGATGTTATGTACATCGTAAGTTGAAACTCACTTTAGAGCACTACTTCCTCCTAGTAGTGCCACTTTATAACATAAAATAGATTTACTGATTACTGGATACAGCAATTAAAAGTGCAATAATACGAGTAGCTCTAACTATTGGTAGTAGAAGTTAATCGAATTTCTACTCATATCATTTTTAACGATGATTGTTTGAGCAATAAAAAAAAATGCCAAATCACAATTCAATAGCAGTATTACATCGAATTAAAATCTTTTTTATTATTTAATACATTTGTGAATATCCATAATTATTAATCATAGGTCTGTTGCGAGAACGTCCAGATAGGTACCACCGCAGCGTCTATTTGTGCCGCCAAACAGCAAACATTACTATGTTCCGGTTTGAAAGTTGCTGTAGCTATTGAAAGTACTAGGGTAACAAGACAACATTTTGTCTCAAGGCGACGAGCGCAATGTGGTGCTATGAATACCATTTTAACTTGCGCCACGTTGTTATGAGCAGGCGTATCGCTCACCATTAGGTGAACGTCGCACTCCTCGCTTCGTTAAAGTAAAAAATAATAATAATAAAGCAATGGAATGTTAGCACAGTCAAGTTTAATGTTTATATTAAAATCTCATTCAATATACTTGATTGTAAAGTAACCTTTGCATCACAAATAATTAATCATACGTATACATATTCTGACAGATAATAACACAATATGAGATTAAAACAGTACAAACATTGCGCTGTACACTGTGATTGTTTTTTTTTTGTACTGGTAGTTAGACATAATTATACCGTCATTTCATAACCGGATGTCCATTTAGTTATACACAGTTGTTTGAAGTTCTATAAAAAAATCTTGAAGTCAAATTAAATTTTAAATGTTAAGTATATCTAAGTTCTCTAGATGGACTCACAGATGCCTCTATATCGGTCACCAAGATATAGTACTACTGCGTTCCGATTTGAAGGATGCTGTAGCTAATGAACTAACCTAATAATATTAATATTAAGTAAAACAATTTAAAATTTTTAAAAAACTTAGCGGCATGTGTTAGGTCTACGAGTCATAATAACCGACAAATATTATTTTAAACGAAATAGTTGAGTACATTGGCACGCGGTGCCAAATCCTGATATTCTGACCTGCCCTATAAAACTTACTCATATCGTTTATGGATTAATTTACATAAAAACTTTACTTGGGTGATATATTTTGTCTTAAGGCAACGAGCGGAATATGATGCTGTGTAAACGTCTTAACTACCACACCTTTTACGTCATATGTATCTCGTTGCTTCGTTATAAAAGAATATACAGGGTGGCGCAAACGGAAGGTTATTTAAAAAAAAAATAAAAAACTTTGATTCTTCTTGTGGATTATTTTTATTTGGTCTTTTAATTTTTTTTACATCAAGGCAAAATTTATAGCATTTTCTGATAGGAGGATTACTTTTGCGCCACACTGTACTATATGAAGTACAGACCAATAGTGACTTCTACCTTTCAAATAGTGTAGGATAAAATACTAAAGCGTAATTGTTACTGGTTTTATTAAAAATTACGCAAATAACATACATGTGGACAAATAATTGTTACTAACAAGTGTCACTATTGTTTACTTCTATTTTTCCGTTAACAAGCACTTTAATTGTTTTAAGTCTAATTAGTTATACCGCTACTTCTTTTCATTATTACAACAAATGCATAACTGGAACAAATGATCAAGTGGTAACCCCAGCGCAATTTTATGCTAGTTAAGATGTGAATCACTACACTACATCTAGAAGGATTTTGCCATAATCACCACGATTGGCAGGCGGGTTGGTGATCGCAGTACTAACTCTATAGCACCGATATCACTGCGTGATCAAATGAGATATGTGGAGATCTGCAGAAGAAACAAGGTCACCGACATAGACCTTCGAGTTCCGAGGCTGAATTGTCTGGACACCCTCGTAGCACCGATGAATGTAGGGAACTTAAAGTGCTGGAATGGCAACCCCGCATCGCTGGGAGGCACTCGGTTCAAATAACGCAAGACTTTGCTTTATGGAACACATTATAAGAGACATGTCCAGTAGTAGACATCCATCGGTTAAAATGATGATGATGACATTGCACCTATAATTTATTCTATCTTCAATATACACTAATTAGGTACTAAAAGCATCTCATATCTGTAATATTTTAAACGGATTAAAATAGAGTCAGTCCTACGTCTAAGTTGAATGGAGATGGTGCTTTTGCGAACTTGTCTAGCTAGGTGCCACTCTCAATGTAAATCTGACCCCATAACAAATTTGCCGCGTTTCGACTATGAACGTATGAGAACATTACAGTGGACGAGAACGCTTCACCATCTACGATCACATTGTTACTTAACATCACGATGTTCACATGTGAAACTGATATTAAGTTTTAACCCATTGTTAATAAAAATATACTTTTTATTAATTTTACCATCTTAAAATTACAGGGCGCGTCTCCATCTGGAGTGATACGTACGTTCAAGCTCAACGATGGCCGCGATATACCGGGCTTCGGTCTTGGCACTTGGCTCGGGTTTGGAGCTGTAATCATTTTAAATACTCTTTCCTTAGAAATATTAGGATCAAAGTAGAGGATAGAAGAGATAAGTATAAATGCTTAGATTACGAAAATGAGTAGAGAAAATAAATATATTTGTATCATGCGAGTTTAAGTGATAAGAGAAAGAAAAAAAAAAGGGGATATAATAGTAAACAATTCTACTGATGATAATTAAAATACAAATTTATTTATGTGACTAAGCAATATTCCCGTCGGTACTCTCCAAACCTGCCAATAACACTGTGATGATAGTAAAAATGTCTATAGCGCCATATTGCGTTAATCGCACAGGAAACAGCTTTGAGGCTAAAACTTGTACAATGCCAACCACCACCAGCAAAAAGTGGAGCAATAATAATTACTTGTAGGTCTCCGGTAAGGCAGAGCTACCATTTCATATAGCAGAACATGTCCTATCAAATTCAATAATGATTAAAGTTACTACAACCGACACTTTAAAACATTACAAATTTATAGAATTATAAAGGAAAAGCATAATAATATTTGTTAACATAAGCACTCTATTACAAAAAATAACATTATGCAGGATTCTGCGACAACAAAGAAACAAGACGAAGTTGAAAACTCTGTAAAATGGGCTATCGATGCAGGCTATAGACATATAGATACTGCCTCCATCTACGACACCGAAGTTCAAGTAACTATTACGGAATTTATAATGAGATCACATTTTAGAATGCTTTCGATTAATATAAAATTTTTTTTACCTTAACAGGTTGGTAAAGCAGTCAATCAAAAAATAGCGGAAGGTGTAGTGAAAAGGGAAGATATGTTTATTACCACAAAAGTATGTAAATTAAAAAACAATGCTAATAGGCAGGCACCAAAACCAGTTACAATTAAAGTTGCTTAAATGTTATCATACCAAATTTGTATTTCACTGGTAGTGAGATCTATATTGCTGGAGTCCGCATAGGTAGGTTAGTATCTTGGCGGATTCTTGTTTCTGCCGCCAAACTATAATGTGCAAACATTACTGTGTTCCGGTTTAAAAGACGCGGTAGCTAGTGTAATTACTTGGATAACAAGATTCAACATCTTATGCCTCAAGGTGACGAACACCATGTGTTCCCGTGTATGTCATTCTCACTAGCGCCACCTAGTTTTAGGCAGACATATCACTTACCATCAGGTACTGTTTAAACCGGATGTTCTATCGATCTACAGTACATAAATAGAGATAAATGATAGAGAATCGACAGAGTTCAAACCACTAGTACCTTAAACTTTGTAGACCGGATCCAAAAAGTATTTTTTTTAATTGTTTGCAATTTTTTCACAGTTGTGGAATGATGCCCACGCCCGCGATGCAACTATGCCAGCATTAAAAAAATCACTGACGAAACTCAATCTCACTTATGTCGATATGTACCTCATGCATTGGCCTATAGCACAATACGTACGTAACAATTTTTTTATAAATTTCTCAACAAACATCTTTGTAATAACCCTTTGTGCACAATTTTTTATCTAATAGAATTTCTTCATTAAAAAGTGTCATTAAATGTTTTTCGCACAACGTACATTTCAGTTTAAAGTCCACAGTAATACTGTTTTATTTCTTTAGTTCAATGGTACCTATTATAATGTGGATTACTTGGAAACTTGGGAGGCAATGATTGAAGCTCAAAAATCGGGCCTTGTTAAGTCTATCGGAGTTTGTAATTTCAACCAGGAGATGCTGGAAAGGCTCGTCTCGTCAAGCGCTATGAAACCAGCAAATTTACAAGTAGAGGTAGCGTATTTGCTTCATGACCATTGTATATACTTTAATAGCTGTTAGAAAAACTTCGTATCTATTGTTTAAGCATGTTGAGAGGGATGTGAGATTTGGCAACAACAAAAAAAGTACAGAACGATAAATTTAATGAATAATATGTGTTACAATAATGCAATATCTCCTGAAAACGAGTTAATTCCTTTTACGGCAATAATTATATCTATATTTATAGGTAATAAAACGAATTCAAAGAAATTTGTTATTTTCCAGATCAACTTAAATCTTCAACAGCCAGCACTGCGTGAATACTGCCGTCAGCATAACATTGTAGTAACTGGATACACACCTTTCGGGTCACTTTTTCACAGCAAAGCGAGAGCAGACGCACCTCCTCCGCGTGTGGATGATCCAGCTCTTGTAGGAATCGCACATAAATATAACAAAACCGTGCCTCAGGTTGTCTTGCGATATCTAGTGAGTATTTTCACATTACATGTACCGTTTATTCATATATATTGTGTTGTATTTAAGTTCTAACGCTACCATTCCTATGTAATCTTAATGTTAAGCTTTTTAAATTACTTGAATGACTCCTGCTTGCTAAAGAAGGAGACTAAGAATAGTTTACGATTCGTGAGCGTGAAATTGAAGTTAAATCAAGATATTTCATCACTTAATGAACCTGTTGACCGAAACAAAGTTTTCTGTTTCCGACTCTTTAAAAGCCATTACCATTCCTCCAATCAAATCTCGTATATCTAATATAATATCCATTTCGTAACAAAATCGCAATTATTAAAAAAGTATACATGTTATTAAATTAAAAAAAAATTCCAGGTGGATCTAAACGTCATTACTATACCGAAGACAGTGACCAAGTCGAGGGTAGAACAAAATATAGACATTTTCGATTTCCAACTTACACAGGAAGAAAAAGAACTCTTCAAGAGCTACGACAAAAACTACAGAACTATTGAACCAAAGATATGGATAAACTCTCCTTATTACCCTTTTGAGAAGAATTAAGAAACATTATTGTCTTTCCATGTTTTTGTTCTATGATATTATAATTAATTTCTAAAAATTCTCTTGGTTTTAAAAATGGAGCCATTAGATATTCTTTCATAAGTCTTATCTTTATTATATGTTATCCCTTAAAAGAAAATATTACTGGAATTATTTTACAATTAATACTAAACAAAAATTCCATCAAAAATATTATGGATCTAAAATAAAAAAATAAAATTATTCATAAAATAAGCCATATCTTAATAATAATATTAAAACTCAACGCAATTATTTTATTACCTAATACTTTTCATTTAAACTGCAAAATCTGTGACGATATTAATTACCATATTACTAAATTTCTTTTCAATCCTAATATCCGCTATACTAACACCACTGTTTTCCGGCTGTCTACGTATTGTTGGTGACCACGCCTCTCACCTCATTGTCACTGTATATCACCCGATACTGAGATTAAATGTCAGACTACTGTAGATAAAAAAATAATATACACTTTCGCAGGATTTCTTTGTTGTTTAAGTTTAGCTTTATTCATTTTATTATTCATTCGTTCATTCATTCTTGTTTCTATTTGTGTATGGAGAGACATGCACATAGATTACGTATGGAGTATGGAAAACACACTCGAAATCTCTGTGCTTATCTAAAGTTAGAAATAAATTTATCATTTTAGTAAATTTAGCACCAATTTAGTAATAATCTAAGCATAGTTGTGTACGTTTTCAGTAACTTGGGAGATTGTTTTTTAGATAGGTTTATGAAGCCGAGGTAGTACTTATTTCACGGTATGGTAGGCACGCCCCTGTATGTTATATCTCATCCAAGAATAACACTTCGAAACACTCTTTATTGGAGAAGGTTCCTAGTCCCAGAAGTGTAAAGATTAAAGGAATTGTTTATTTTTAATGAAGGTTATATTAAAAGAGAGGAAGACACAAATAGAAAATATTCCGAACACGTATTGGTTGAATTTAAAATTAAACGATGCTTGAATAACAAGTTGTAAACAAACTGTTCTGTAGACTCAATTATTTAAACAATGTTCAAAAAAACATGTTTGCTGCATATATCGGATGATTTTCCTTGTTCGTAGCGTTGTTACTTACGTTTGATAAAACGGGAAGTGGAATATTATTTATGAATACAGAAAAATTTTATAGAGCAAATCATTTTAACAAACTTATTCTCCAGGATGTTTAATATAAAAAATAAACTTGTCTATCCAATGTGATCAGTTTTTTAGACTAGATCAGGAGAGATGACAGAAAATAACCTAGACATAATTCACATTTCATTACTTATATTAATAGTCATACGTATAATATATTAGCCCTTTACATATCGCTTTGTCGCCAAGGCTCTATAAAATTACTTTTATTGTTTCTTTAAGTTTTCTTGTGTTTGTTTATTTATATTTATTTTACTATATAAACGTATATATGTATATTGATACAGCTGGTATAATGCGTAATATAATAATTATATTTGTGTGTATTTGCACTATTGTTATATTTGACTTTTTTTATGCAGCTGTTACTTTTATATTTTTTTCTCTTCGTTATAAGGCACAAACGTTTATACATATTGAATTTAATAAAATCCATAATTTCTTGTCTTATTGCTTTACGACATAATTTATTGTATCAATTAAAATATTAATCAGACCACTAACTATCTCGCTATAATTGTACCAGTTCATAAGTGCGATTCCGCCATTGTTGAAGATATCCCGTTCTTACTTCCACAACTTCGTGTTCCATCGTTCAAAATGCCAAAAATATTTAATATAAATAACAGGTATTAGAGCTTCCGTTTGACTCTAACTTATGCTTTAATATTAAATTAAATTATTTACTATCTACTAATAGTCATACCATGTCCAGCAGTGGACGTCTATTGGCTGATGATAATGATAATGAATACTCATACGATATATAATAATAACATATCATATAATATTTTAGACCGTTGAGCGCAATATGGTATTTTATATCCATCCCAACAATGGTCTATTGTTGCATGCCGACACATAAATGAAACCTCGGTGAACGTTCTCTTCGACTTAATGCATCGACACTTAAGTTTAGCCATGACCATTTAATATATGATAAAATTGATCAGAAGCATTTTATAATGTTCACTAGCACATTTTGTACAGCGATTATACAAAAACTCATCAAGAAAACCACCTTGACATTATAGTTCCTTTATTATAACCTTCTACAGCTCCTAAAACTTTCATTTAGTGTTTATCACACGTTAAAATTCTGCATTAACAATTACAATGGTACTTAATTACTGGTGATAGGTCTCTGTTTTCAGAGACTATGTAGGTTCCACCGCAGCTCCTATTTCTGCCGCCAAACATTTATGTGAAAACATTATTGCGTTCCGGTTTAAAGGGGCTGTAGCGAGTGCAATTGCTGTGGTAACGAGATAACATCTGTTTTAAAGCAACGTGTACAATGTGATGTGTAAAATGTATATCATCTCAACTAGCGCCACGCTGTTATGGACAGGTGTGTCATTTACCATAAGGTAAACATCCCGCTCGTATCGTCACTTCGTTGAACAAAAATAAAAAATACTAAACGGATATATAAATTTGGAAGACTAGCTGTCGACGTGTCTAGAATACACCTCGGTGTCTAATCTGGAGCGGTGTTTTTAAAGCTTAAATCATTACTAAACTTTGAAGCGATTGATCAACAAAAAAATGTTGACCGGTTCTACAATGACCATAATAAAGAAAAGTATAAATACTTAAGTAGATTATGAGTTTGAATCATGTATTTTAGGTACGCCAGGCAATCTACGCCGATATGTCTCGACGATCTTGAACAAAGCAGGTGGTTTAAATCATTATAATCGTTATTGTGCTTTAATATTACAGTAGTTATTTCTCTAGTTGTACCGGTTTCTAAAATCCCCTACCATAAGCTACATAAAAAATCATAAAATGATCTCACAAAACGTAATACATGTTATTTACATATTTTCGAATATATAATAATAATTAAGATATATTTTAAACAACATCTCTTCAAATATATAACTTTTTCAATTCAATTGTTTTATTGAGGTTCGGTGCTTTAGATTTTTCTTGCTTCATGAAAATCAGGGATTTTGGATGTGCAAGTCAAAATGCTGTACTCGTATAACAAAAAAGTGGAGTCACTTCTTAAAATCTCTGATACTTTATGAAAATCCAGGCAAAATAACCCCCGCCTCAACTCTTGCCATCAAACTACAACCAGATGTTCACTAGTAGTTTGATGGCAAGTCTCACCCTGGCCCACAGCGTAGGTCCCCACATCAGCGTCAATTTCCACCATCAAATAGTGTCGTATATAACTGTTTCTATTTGAAAGGTGCTATTACTTTTTCTATTAAACTTATTATAGTTATAAGCTAGCCTTCATTTATCATCAAGTTTAAAACGCATTTTTTGTTATTCTGATATTTTTTTTGTGTTAAATGTTATTATGCTTATTACTTTTTTATATTTATACTATATCTCCTATGCGTCGAAAACCTCACTCATTAGTCGATCGAAGTATTGAGTGATATCAAGTATTAAGGGCAGAGGTCACTGCCTCGGCGCCACCAGTAAACGTTGAGTCGACGTATAGAACGGACGTTATGAAGCAAAACTTGGTGTTTGTATTGACTCTAGCTGCTCTAAGCGAGTTGGCAGTAAGTAATAAAACTCCTAAGTTCTTAGGAAACATGGTTGTCGGCAATAAATATGTTTTCATGGAAATTATAGGATGTCATGGAATGAATTTGTTACGTTGTTTAAATAATTAGAGTATTAACTTACAGAAATCTTAAAACGTTATAAATTTTAACATTTATCTAGCGTATTGTTACTCTGTTTATGTCAATTATAACATGAATAAATGTTTATCACATTTCATAATTTGATTGTGTACGTGTAACTTGTGAGTGAAATATATTTTTAATTTTGTTTTGTGTAAATAAACATCTTAAATATTTAATAAAATTTGTCAACACATATAAATAACGTAGAATAATTTTTTTTTGGTTTCGTCAAAGACTTTCTTATCAGGAGTTCAGTTGCTAACCCCTAATAGATATGGCGATGGTGAAAATATAATATTTTTTTTTAAATAATTATTCTGTATAATTAGAAATAGCGACTCATACAATATGTTAAAATAACAAAATTATTTTTTAAGATATTGCTGTTATCTGTTACTGATATGATAGCAAAAATAGCAGAATTGCAGGTTTTCGATTTACAACTTTTGTTGCTAAAAACAAAATATTTATTTAAATAGTAAATTATGAACTTTTGCACACTTAATTGCCTCAATTTCATATCATCTCTTTAAATCGTAGGCAATGATTTTTTTTTAATTTTTTAAGCTTGGAAAAATTCTTGCTCCAAAATTGAAACTTAACGATGGCAGAGAAACACCCGCCATAGCGCTTGGCACCTGGTTGGGTAACAACACCAAGGTACTTATCTAACTCAATTAACAAAACACATTATAATACAATTACACGATTAGTGTTTGAGATTTCAACAAATATTTTTAACAATTGCGAAATTATACTAAAATTTCTTTAGAAACGTGAACAATTTCTGATGATCAATCATAACTAATATTTAAACTGTACTTTCATATATCATTACATATTTTTATATCCCTACAAAATTGTGCGAGATAAGGAAATAAATCAAACACAATCTTTTATTAAACTTAATGTCAAAAGCACATAACCAACATATGTATTTTCAACACTACCTCTTGTGCATTTACATATTATTCCACTCCAATTGATCAAATCGAATTATTTTTAACTTATTTATTTAAATGATCATGCTGCATAAAAATATCCTATTCGAAATGGCCACCTGTGCCTTTTTCACAGGCCTTGTGCCTGTGCACTGTTTCCAAGGGAAATTTCCACCACCGCCACAGCTTGCTCCAAAGATTTTTTAAGAGACTCAATGTCGCTGTGTTGTTTAAAGCAGACCATGTTCTCTAAAACTGACCATAATTTTAAGTGTAAAGGGTTGAGGTCTGGGCTAGATGAGGGTTTTAAGTAGTTATTTGGGTCAATTTTCAGCTCTTATGAGTCTGAGTATCTGAGTATCTCAAGTCTGGAACGTTGATTTCAAGCCAGGCCTGGGCCTGGGTAGTTCGAGCCTTGTGACCAAGTGCAGAGTCCTGCTGGATAGTCCATGGTATATTTTTAAAAAGTGTATTGCTGTGAGGTTTCACAACATGATCCAAGACTGTATCTTAATACACTTTGGCTGTAGTTTTGACTTCTTTTTTACAAAAGTGTAGTTTTGTGACTCCTTGATAAGACACGCCCCACCAAATCATCACTGACGCAGGATGATAACCACGTTGTACTTTTCCGACCACTCGACCAGTTTCTTTAGAACTGTGAGCGTACACTATCATTTTGCATATTTTTTTTTGTTTTTATTTTCTTACTCGTCCCCCCGGGTTTTGTGGGCCTGGGCTTTCGTTCTATTTTTAAAATATTTAATTTATTTGTCTCTTTTCTTACTGTTCCTCGTTCTGCACGTTCTTATCTTTCTTTCTGTTATTTATTTCTCTTTCAGTCCCTATCCTATTTCCTTCTCATACTTCGCACTCAAAATAAGAGTGACAGCCTTTCTTTTTATGTAAATTTCTTTTCTTATTCTATTTTACATTTTTTCCTTAACTATTACATATTTCCTTACTCTGTTGATTCTACTTTTACATTATATAACATTCTTATGCCTCTTGCATATAACCTTTTTGGGCTGTGCTCCTCTCTCATCAGAAGCGATTGTACTACCTTGTATTTTGCCCATCTAATTTTCCACTTCCGCGCACTGCGCTGCATATACGGGGCAGTCAGCGATTAGGTGCTGCACGGTCTGGTCCTTTCTCGGGTCACAGGTACACGAGGGACACCCCTTGAGTTTAAACCTATAGAAGTACTCCGAGAATACCCCGTGTCCGGTGAGCATTTGGACCATGTACGGCTCCAGCTGGGTGTTACGGAGCACGTTGTGGGCTGACCCGACTTCCGCGAAAAACATCCACTTAGTGGACGCCGTACTACCTTCCACATGGCGCCTGTTCCATTCATCGAGCGTAGCATCGAGAGTAGTCCGCTCGTCTTTTACAATTCAGGGCCAGCTCCTCATTGCCCGCCATCCCCACGTGCGCTTTTATCCAAAATAACCTTATTTCCTTCCCTTCCGCTTTTACTTTCACTACATTGTCTTTCACTCTCAACGCTAAGGGATGGAGGGTGTCTGATCTTGCGACTGTCTCCAGAGCGGATCTGGAGTCGCTCAGTATAGCACATGACTGATGCGACTCCCTGGCCGCATACCCTGTTGCTTCTGCCAAAGCCAGCAGCTTAGCCCGGAGACGGTGCAGTAGTCCTCCAGCTTGAGTGTTTTGGTCTCAATCTCTACCGCATAACGCCATTTTGCTTATTGTAGTGTTTTTCAATCGTGAAAATTTCTTCATCAGTAAAGGGAATATTTCTGTGCCTTTCATCTGCGAATCACGACAGAAGGCGTTTTGGTCGATCTACTCTTTTTAATTGTAAAGATTGATTTAGGGCATGTTCTGTATATTTACCGTGATCTGATAAGCACCGAGCTTCAGGTCTTGTTTTATAATACGTAACAGTGTCCTAGCGTGAATCTTCATTTCGCTCTCTCTATTCAGGTGTCGACAAATTCTGGCTTTAACAGCATTTGTAGTTCTAACAGCACGCGGCTGCCCTGATCTTTTCCGGTCTTCGACAGAGGAAATGTTATATGTTGATAGTACAATATACGAATATACGGCTGATACCAAGCTTTTGAAGTGTCTGGAATATGATCGACAGCTCCATACCAACTTTGTGCAAGGCGATCACTGCAATCCCATTTTGTTTAACACCCCATTCCATATAGTAATTTGATCATGAACATGAAAAAATATGTGAAATGGCGCAGAATCGGAAGAAAAATAATATACGTGTTCCAAATTAAAAAGTTGAAAAAAAAAGAAAAGTTTTTATGTAACAGTATTTATAGCCAGCTAGTTATATATAGATTATTTCTGCAGAACTCAGAGCTATTAGAGGCTAGAAGGAGATTAACAATTATATTTTTTTAATATGGCCGCATCGAGCCGTCATCAAACGAGGTGGAGCTCGCCGTAGGTTGGGCCATTGACGCTGGATATCGCCACATAGACACCGCTTACGCGTACAAAATTGAAGACCAAGTCGGCAGAGGAATCGCAAGCCGATTGAACGAAGTTCCAAGAGAAGAACTGTTCATCACTACTAAGGTATTATATAATGCTAAATCTATAAAGTATATCATACAAAAGTTTCAATCACAGCTAGGTAGTAGGCTTTCAATAATAAATGTAGGTAGATCTTTCTTCTTGAATGCTGACGAAATATATAATTTCGAATCTCATATTCCTACAGTAAAAGTATTATACAAACATTACTCAATGTCGACTTGTAGTGGTCTGTAGCTAGTCAACATAATGAGTTAATTAACCGCGCCAATTTCTGTCGCTAAATAGTGGTGTGCAAAAATTACTGTTCCGGCTTGAAAAGAGTAGTAGCTAGTGAATTCACTAGGGTAACGAGACTTAACATTTTATGTAGTACTGTGTATATCATCTTAACTATGGCATGTTGTTATGGGCAGGTGTATCATTTACCTTCAGGTGATCGTTCCACTCGTCTCAGGGCTTCGTTAAATAAAAAAAAGGAAATATTCAGAGAAAATATTTCGTTGTTTGTGTATGTAATAATAATTTTTTACTGTTTCATAAAAGCAACAATATCGTATATTTAATACCGATAGTTGTGGAATGACCGCCATGCGCGCGATGCAGTTGTACCAGCACTCCAAGAATCACTACAGAAACTGGGCCTGGAATATGTCGATCTATATCTTATACACTGGCCAGTGGGACAATTTGTAAGTGTTTTACCTTTATTTTTCACAATATATGGATTACCAGGAATGCTCGAAATAGTGATCAAGGGCACATTTCTGTTTTACCTTTTCTCACCATACGGAAAACTTTTTGTTACCTGTCCAATAAAATGAAGTTTTTTTATAGGCTAATCTCTCCTACGATTATACGGACTACCTCGAGACATGGCGCGGCATGATAGATGCTAAGCAACAGGGTCTTGCCAAGTCAATCGGACTGTCTAACTTCAACGAGCAAATGATCGACAGAATTATAGAAAACGGACTGGAGTTGCCAGCAGTCCTGCAAGTTGAAGTGCGCATTAAAAAGATTTATCCTCATATTATAGCAATATATGTTATAAATGAATATCTTTTAATATGTGTCAATTACTTTTATTATAGATTTTAAAAAATTTAAGACAAAGAAACATAATTTATTTTTACAGATTAATCTGAATCTTCAGCAACCGGAGCTTCTAAAATATTGCAAAGACAAAAATATCATAGTTATGGGTTATACACCATTCGGCTCTTTATTCTATAATAAAGCAAAACCAGATGCTCCACCACCCCGTGTCGATGATCCCACCCTGATGAAAATCGCAAAAAAATATAATAAAACTGTGCCACAAGTGGCGCTCAGATATTTGGTAATTTTTTTAATTAACTATTACTCGTAAATATCTTTTTTGTTTTTTTTTAGTGTTTAACTTTATTATATTTTATTTTCCAGATTGAATTAGGAGTACTTCCTATACCAAAATCCTTAACGAAATCTAGAATACAACAAAACCTCGACGTGTTCAACTTCCAGTTAACTGAAGAAGAAAAAACTGTTTTGAAAGCTTTTGATCGCGATTACAGAACTATATTGCAATTAAAATGGCTTAATAATCCTTACTATCCATTTAAAAAAAACTATTAATAGAAAGTAGTATGATGTGTTATAAAATTGAAAAATATATAACAGTTAAAATAATAAACACTTTTATTACCATTTAAATAAGAGTACATTAGAGTGAAATCCATCACATTTAATTATGAAATATAAACTAATCTCAGGAACAGTTATAATCAATGTTTTAATAATTATAAATATGAACTATTTATGTATTTGTATGAAGTATGTACTATTCTAACTTATTCTTAAATTTACCTAAGACAAAGTCAAATTTTTTTATTAAACATAAAAACATTCGTTCACTTATTGAAAGTCAAAATTTACTACCCATTCCTAAAATAAATAACTCGGACCTGAAAAGAATGAAAGCAAAAAACTCATCGGGCTGTATGTACTTATTTTTTTTATTCCATTTTAAGATGTCTTAATACTCCTATATGCCTGACCCGATCAATGCGGGAATCTTTGGCGAGGGCCTATATCCAGCGGTGGACGTCTATCGGCTGATGATGATGAAGATGTCTTACATGCCGAGTAACAACTGCTTGGGAATCAGCGCGTATTATTTCCACACATTATTATCATTACTACCTACCATATATCTTGCCTGTTATGGTTAACTGGTAAAGAATACTATTACAGCAATAGTTCGCGTTTATGTTTTAGTTTTTTAGTGTCGTCGTTATGTTTACCCTGATTGTGTACCAAAAGAATAAATAAATGAAAAAACATTGATGTGATATTTTCTAATAAAAAGCGTTGCATCAAATACACTACAATAATGAAACGTTACAGTAGTATAAATTATTCGTGTAAAATTAATTATTAATTCTAAAAATTAGATTATGAGTATTAGAAAATGAAAATCTCAATAAAATGTTTATAATGAAATATAATTATAATGGCAACATTAAGCAATAACAGTCGACTGACGAGAATTATATTTTGACAATTGACATAAATTGGTGTACCGTGCGCGATATAATCCGTCGACATGTCTTTTAAAAACTTGTTTTTATTAATATGTACTGTGTTTAGTGTAATTGATAATATAAATACCCAATCGGTCCACAAACGTTTTGAATATAAATACTCTTTTAAACCACCATATTTAGCTCAAAAAGATGGAACAGTACCGTTTTGGGAGTACGGTGGCAGTAAGTATACTATCTTATATGAATAGAATAATATTTGTTAAATAGAACTTTTCTAAATTTGTACAGCTTTTTGTAGCTCTTTTTTTTAATAATTACGGAATATTTTTTATGTTATAAAAAGTGCGTTTTCTGCTAAAAATCTCTTGTTGTTACGATAGTATTCGATGACAGCGACACGTCAGTGAAATCTGTCACTTTAAGGTGAGATGGCTTTATGCTCCCGTCGCTTCTGCGAAAGGGACAAAAAAATTGTGTTAAATTCTTGTTTTTAGTTCCACGACAGCACAGCATGGTTGCGGTTAAACTTAAATTGGATAATATGTTAAAAATCAATTTTCTTTTCAAATTACACCATAGGTGTCTTCCGTCTGTGACTGTGTCATCTTTATAATGGAATATTTTTTTTTCTTTTCGATATTATAAATTCACTTCTTTTGATGCCTTTGTAACATTTTTATTACTTTAACAATTTTTTTTGGCGCAAGCGGTAATTATGACCATACAATACATATACATTTATTTGTTGTATTCTGAAATAGTGCTATTATATTTCTTTGTAGTATATATACTTCATTCAACTTGACCAACTAACATTACACTTGAACATTTAGATGTTACCAGTAGTGGTAAACTATTAAGTTATAATTTTTTACATAAACTCTTTAGAAAACTATTTAATATTTTTATTTGAACATTGCTCTAATTACTTTATTAGTCATTGTTAAAGACTGATTTATTTCTTACGATTAGGTCATTTTACTCTGCACTCTTGACACTTTCTAACTAAAAAAATTTCTAAGAAATCTTTCATAAAAAATTGTTTTACATAGAAGATAGACTTCAACATCAGCACAATATTTTGTTATTATTTCTTTATGCCAAATACCATTTTTGCATACAAATCTTCTATACATAATTTAATTATAAAAATTGCTGGCATATTTTAAACCTTACAATGACTTTAATAGAATAGAATATGAAATCATAATACTAAATGTTTAAAAGTGCTTAATTAGGTGTTGCAACAATGCATGTATTTGTTAATTAAACTACAGAATGATAAAACAAATTGAGGTCACTGGTTGTGCTAATATTTTGATTATATTACAGTTTTACTTCTACATATAAATTCACTTCATGTCTTTGCTATTCAATGTAAGATAGGCATAAGGAGAAGTGATATTATATTGGGAAGACAGCAAACATAACTTTTTCTAGTTTTTGATAAGACACCTTATACACACTGGGAAAATTAATCATCATATTTTTCATAGTTCTGGAAAGTGATAGTTTATTTTTTAATAAATCATGGCTCCATTACTATAATAACTACTGTAGTATTTTTAGTGTAGAAATTTAGGTAAAACCCACTAATTATCTAAACATTCCCTTAAAATCCCTCAAAAATTTCCATCTCCAAACTGATAAAGAAAAATATTAGGTAACATTGTATCGAACTTCCAAAATGAAGTTAGCTTCTGATAATTACAATCTGAAACTAATAAATTACTGTAGCGAAGTACTTATCTAGTCCCCTTTTTCAAAAATAACTAATAAAACTTGCTAAACAACCTTTATAGCAAAAAGGAAGAGACCAAGAAATATAGCTAAAAAATATAACTACTGTGATGATTTAATGATGGAGATAGGTTATATTAATCTACAGTAGTTGTTTATAAATTTATGAATCATGTAACATAAACTCATTACTTCATTATCATCCAGTAGTAAATTTGGGTATTTATTATGAAGTGTTATCTTTACAACTACTGTAACTTGATAACAGGAATTAGGAATATTACAGTGCGCATCTACTATATACACTGTAATATTCATTTGATATCAAGCAGCCAGTGGATACCAATTAATAAATAATTATTATAACATTAATGACCAATACATTAAATATTTTTATTGTTTGTATATTTATAATAAATCATACTTATACAGTTTTAATCATAAGGTTAATAAATATTTATTTATTAAGGTTTATCTACATAATTACATAATTGGTTTCATGACTTAACATTAAAAATAGCAACATACTTAAACTTAACTACACTTAAAGATAAACACATCATGCGTTAAGTATCTGTGCATAACTACTAACTATAAAAACAAATTAAACTACACAGCAATTTAAAACTAGAGAATAGGAAAAAATATTTTAAGTTAACCTATAAATTAGTCAAGTGAAGTATGGAGTATAGTAATAATCAGATAGACCATAACACCATTTAGGTTTGTTTGTATTGTTATTGTATCCAGGATAAATCATTGTTACCATTTAACAAAGATAATGGAAAGTTTTTTCAAATTTCTTTGGCTAGCTGCTACCATAACATATATATTCTCTACCGATGTTAAGAACTTTGTTCTGGTTATATACAAATGTGTGCTAGTGACACTCATTTCACTATCTAGTGACATTGTCTCTTAAGTCATATGATATTTCTGAAATGTATAGGAACCAACATGTGGTTTTGTATAAGTTTTCAAATGCTGATTTCTTAAGAAAGTTTACAAATTTCACATTAACTCTGTATAATGTTTGTGTTTCTTATCACGCTCAAACATTCGTAGCATTAAACAATACTTTTGCAATGTTTTATACAAATGCAAGACTGGTAACTAACTTAATGTGGAATTTAGACCACTACATGCATTTTTCAAAGAAATAAGTCAAGACTTGTGGACCCCTGACTGGGTAATAAGAGATAAAAATCAATATACTGTCCTCTTGATGTTTTCAGTACTGATAGTTTGTGCCCTCTCTCACTAGGCGATATGTCCATTTATTAACCATGATAGACAATTGCAGGTTTATAGAAGTCCATGAAAACAATTGTTTTAGAAAAATAGTGCCTCACCATGTATAACTTCTCCAAAGTAGATCAGATCTAATACAGTAGGGTTTCAATCCAAGCCTCTTCCAGAATTGCAATGCACAAGCATTTTAAACTGTGCTATCATATATAGTAGCACAGCATCCCATTGTGATTGTTGCAAAGACATTTAAATATATAATGTTTTAGATTTACAACAATTAGTATTCAATTCTATAATTTTTTTCTTTATAAATGATATAAATATAAAAAAATGGACATGGACAATAATATTTCTACAGGGTTCAACTATTTACAAATATTAAATCACAACTGCTTACAAATTACAAACTTAAAATTATTTTTTTTTAGTTATAAATTATTAGATAAATCTAGCTTCTTATACATTCAGGGAGTTCCCCCTTTCTTTTAGCTACAGCTTACAACAGAAATAATATAAAAGTTTGTTATTTAATTATATAGATGCCATTGCTTCGGGTGAAAGTGTGCGGTTGGCTCCATCATTAAGGAGTCAAAAGGGAGCAATATGGACGAAGCAGCCAATTAACTTTGACTGGTGGGATGTGGATGTCATGTTCAAAGTTACGGGGCGAGGGAGAATAGGTGCTGATGGTTTGGTAAGTAGACTATTTTCTGTATGGTATGATAATAAAGGTGTTTGTTAGAATTTTGAGTGCAGTGCAGTGCATTTCTTAGAATGTTGAGTGGCCAAAAAAAAGGCAGTAGCTATACAAAAACCTCTTCCCTGTTTCTATTTTTTGATGATGATCAATGATTTCTGACATTTTCGGATACATCAAATCATTATGCTTTATATTAATATTGTATAATATAGAGTTTGTAGCAAGAGAATATTTGTTTCTGGTTGTAGCAAGAGAATATTTGTTGGTAATAGTTTGAACAAGAAACTAAACGAAGATTAAAAAACTTATCATCAATATGAAATTCTTCACTTTAGTCATGAGTCTATAGATATATCTTCAAACATCTAATCTTCTTTGATTCCACAGGCGTTCTGGTATACGACGCAGCGCGGTGACTACAACGGCGACGTGTTCGGTTCTTCGGATAGATGGAACGGTCTCGCAGTTATTTTCGACTCCTTCGATAACGACAACAAACACAACAACCCTTACATTATGGCCGTGCTTAACGACGGAACAAAGAATTTCGACCATAAGAGGTAAGAACAAGGTTTATTGTTGTTCATTGATGATATCTGTCTTAAACGCTGTTCACCTCTCGTCTTTCGCTAGTAACGTGATTAATTCAACTGCTCGTCTTATAATACAATTCCTGGTTCGATCTAAGAACCACGTATCGTAGTGCTTAGAAGGTAATTAAATTTTTTCAATCTTTTCTAACTAGTCACCACCCTCCGGTTGTAATTCAGCCTCTATAACACCACTGCTGTGTTTCGATAGTTGAAACATCGGCACATGGCAACCAGAGTATACTTACCACCTTCATTCTCATTGCCAGTTAATCTGTGAAATTGAGATCTAGTGTTAGCCCAGTTTATAATAAACAAAAATTATTTAAAGTAACTTTATTAGTGCTATGATCTCATAGAATTATCGCTCACGTTAAGTACAATTATTTACGTAAATAACATTTTTTTTCTTGATAGATCAACGGCGTACTTTCAATACAAACTAATAGATTCAAATCTGTTATCTCAATATATATCTTCATCATTTCAACCTATTATTATTCCCTCCTGAACTTCGACTCCCAACGCAACTAGTCCGACGCCGTCTGCATCCAATGATAAGAAAGATATGTTATAATATCTTGCACATATACAGACTGTCTAAGTCATAATGAAATGTTGAAGGTCTGAAGTATTCGTAAAATTTCGTTCCAACATACCACCAATTAACGTTAAATGTCACATGCAAATATAACACTATAATATATTCGCTTCGCAACAGGTATTATTATGTATGTTATGTTAATTTTTAGATAATACGTAAACTGTGTTATCTAAGAAATATTCTTTTAACATTCATGTAACCTTTTCAAGAATTTCGTAATAGTAGTATATACCGGTTAAAATGTTAACCCATAACTATTATCCATAACAGCCAATTTACGTCCTCACTGTTAGAGCACAGGCCTACCCTCAATATGAGGACGATGGGGACATAGTCACCACGCGTGCCCAATGCGGATTGGTGGCTTCACACACATTTTAGAATAAATTCTAATTCAGGTGCAGGTTTCCTCACCATGTTTTCCTTCACCGTTTGTATTTCGCTGTTGTAACTAAAGTTCACAAATGTACATAACTTAAATATTAAAGTCATCGGTACATGCCGAGATTCGAACCCGCGACCTTCGGTATGAAGGCCGCACGCTCTAACCATTAGGCCAGCGAGCTAACTATTATATATATATAAAAAATACTAGTTAGATATAAAAGACGAATGGATGTAGATAAATTAATTTATTGATAGTAATAGTAATAATATAGTAGCAGTGTGCAAACATTAATGTGTTCCGGCTTAAAGAGCCTTGCAGCTTATGAAATTACTGGAGCAACGAGACTTATCATCTTATATTTTAAAGCGACGTGCGCAATGTGTTGCAGTGTATATCATCCTAACTAGCGTCACGTAATTGTGAGGAGGTATCGGGTGAACGTCTCGCTCGACGCGTGGCCTCGTTGAATTGAGAATAAATAGTTACTTATCAATAGTTCATTCTTTCATTTATGAGCGGTCATTAAACTAAAGTGTTTGTCAACATTTTACCAACATCATCATCATTACTGTGTATTGATGTGTACTGGTGTAAAGCCTCCTCAGGTTTGAGTGTAATTGCCGTATTGATACACGAGACTTGGCGAGCATAGTATAGTATGTTGGTAAAGATCACAAGAGGTTCTGCTTTTTTCCTCTAATAATTGAGTAGTAATTAAATTTGACTTTTTTTAGTTTTATTATCATCGCCTTTTAAATTTCCAATTGATTAATGAATGTATAACATTTTTTATAAGGAGTAAAAATAACAGTTTTTTTTTTTAAACAAAACATCTTTCTATAAAGCTATGCAGCGACCACAGACCCACCGATGATTTAAATGTTGATTTCCGAATACGACCATCTTATCTCAATGATGAACGTTATGTAATTCAGTCCAATTATCAGAACTAATGCAACGCAATTATCACTTCACTGTGGACTAATGCGCTCTCCCAGCAGTGGGAAGAATAGCCCTTTATAATGTATCAGTTATGAGGTGAATACTTTTCGATAGTTTCCATTATATCTAGGTTTAGAATACTTGGACAAATTTCATCATCATTGCCCGTATTAAATGAAGTCTGATTAAAAAAAAATCCGTTATAGTGATGGTTCAACGCAACTGTTATCCGGTTGCCTGCGTGACTTCCGGAACAAGCCGTTCCCAACCCGAGCCCGCATTGAGTACTACCTCAACACGCTCACTGTTTACTTCCACAATGGTAAGACTATTTCAACTCTGATGAAACTGAATACGCATTCACAGTTTTTTTTATTAATCAAATACAGATAAACATAGATTTTTTTTTATTTGATAATACTGTTTATATTACTACACTCGCCAAACTTTTATGCTTAATAGCGGTACTCGCACGTTTTCAACATAACTTTTACTGGTGGTAAGCCCCCTGCAACAAATGTAGGTAAACACCAGGACTTATATCCGCCGCCAAATTATAGGGTGCAAACGATTCTGTTGGAAGGGTGCGATAGCTAGTGAAATCACTGGCAACGAGACTTTCCATCTCACGTCCCAAAACGACGAGCACAATATGTTGCCGTGAATATCATCCTAATTTGCACCACGTTATGAGCAAGTCGGGTGACCGCTGCGTCCGTCTCGTGGCTTCCTCGAATAAAAGAAAAAAAATTATAACTATCATTACAACCAACACTAGCACTATTCGTCAATTTAATAGTATATCATTCTGTTTTGAATTTATTACTACTTCAAACATAATTCGTCGAGAAACAACTCATACCAACACTTTCGAGTTTAACTGAGTCAATTGATTTTTCGTTGTTAGTATAATAGTTAAATTAATTAACATATCATGGTGATGTTAACGAAAAATTTATAATTTAAAATCGATTTTTATTGCACAGATTAAAATAGTTCTAGGTTGTATTCCTACATTATAATAATAGAACCTAATCGTGATTATTTCATTACGTAAATTTTACACAATGCAAGTGTTAAGAGTGAAATATTAATTACTGTATACGGTTTCAGACGAAAACAATTTTCATACCTTATCCGACGTATTGTCACGGCGCATTTGCTGTTAAATCAACTCTTACCTGCAACTGCGTCCACTGAATATTCATATATATATATATATATTTATAACGGTCTCTTGAATGTAATGATTTGATTGTTAGAAACCTTTTTATTTAAGTCTATTTACAGGAAAGTTTATAATAATTCTTATGTATTAGGGTTATGGTTGTTACAGGTTGCAGTACTATCTAAGTAAGATCCTAGATTTTGTTGTAAATTTACAACTTTTTGAATATATATAATATATGAGATCCCATGAAACAATGTACTCTGAAAAATATAAGCTAAACTCTAGACCGTGTTGTGACAACGTTTTGAAATTGTATTCTTTACTGCAGTATGCGCACTCGGAAAATCCGGTGTATATTGGATTTGAAAACTCATCAGCTTAGAATAATATTAACTACTCGTCCAATAGGCATGACGAACAACGAAGCTGACTATGAGCTCTGCTTCCGCGCTGAAAACGTGGCTCTACCACGCGGCGGGTACTTCGGTCTGTCAGCCGCCACCGGTGGGCTCGCGGACGACCATGATGTCATACACCTGCTCACCAGCTCCCTGCACAGTACACAGCAGCAGCAAAGTACCTCACTTTATTTTCTAACTTGTCGCTAAAACCATCATACACCAAAAGGCGTTTTTTAATCATTAATAATAACGCTTGCAGGTGGTCAACAGATAAGTAACGACGAACAACAGAAGCTCTCACAGGAGTACCAGGAATACCAAAAGAAGTTAGAACAACAAAAAACTGAATACAGGAAGGAACACCCTGATGAAGTAAGTTTATCACATTATTTCTTTTTCAACCAAATCTCGTACGAGCAGGAAGAATAGAGGATAGAGATTCTCATTTGGTGATGATATGGCCTGACCATAACGGTCAAATGTTGGAATACTTGCACAACGCTCAATCTTAGAAACTTAGAATTACCTTGAAAGATAATTTTTATTAGTTATTCTCTAGTTATAGCGACATTTTTTTTGTTGCTAAGGTATGACATAATTAAAAATACCGTAAATTTTTTGGAATAAATATGTGCGTGGTGGTAGTAAACCCTCTGTGTGGTCACACTTGTCGAGCGGCGGGATCGACAATAAAGGTCCGTCCCAAGACTTAATATTTTTTAATGATATTAATAGAATGGCATTACACGTAGGTGCGCGATAAGGACGGCGAATTCGACGACTGGTTCGAATCGGACGGGCAGCGCGAGCTGAGACAGATCTTCCAGGGCCAAGGACAGATACACGACATCTTGCGTGATCTCAACAAAAAAGTTGACGAGGTATGGAAGCTTTTAAGTCTTCAACACAAAGGTTGGTTATCAAGTAATTTTAAAACTGTAATCCTTTCCAGCTTTAACAGCACCAATGAATTCATGAGCGTGATGAAACTAATTTCAGCGACTTAAGTTCGAATTCTACATGGTCTATATAATGTTCTTTGTTGGTTGACATATTTTATATCCATAAGTATATATTCTTTAATAAAATAAATCAGCTCTTAAAAAAATGCTCTTCCAATCCAAAGGACATGTAAGTTGATATCTATTAAAAGCTGTCATTAAACTTTCTAGGTCATTGGGAAACAAATGAACTCTCTGTCGATGCTAACAGCTGTGTACAGTCACTCACAAGGTCAACCTATACAACCTGGTCAGCCTCCTATGCAGGTAAAACATACTTGCTAAAGATAGTTACTAAATATTGTTAAGAAAGGAATATAACTTCATTGGTTAAACACTTATCAGGTTCAGATGCCGTCCATGCCAATCGGGAGACAAGATTGGGACGCGCTGGTCGCCAACAATCAGCTGATGATCAACACTATTGCTGAGCTCAAGTAAGTATACATCTTTTTTACCATTGACACAAAAACAAGGGGTGTTAAAAATCTTAGACCCGTTCAATCAGCCTTCTGTGGCAATTCCCAAACACCCCAATCTCCCAAACAAAATAAGTATGAATATGATAAAATTTTTTAAACAGTCCTGTATAGAGGTGTTCATAAATATGTAAAGATAATGTAGATTTAATAACAACTCTTCCTTAGGATTGAGAAGATATTAATGTGGGTGCATGAATATTATAAAGAGAGAATCAAAACGAAAAGAGAAAAAGATTATAAGAAAGAAATTAATAACGAAAATGTATATAAATAAAAACTTTAAAGGAAAGAGACATTAACATAAATGAAAACATTTAAGAAACCTAGAAAGTAGAAATAAGCAACAAATTAAATAAAATATATATTCCAGCAAATATGTAATAGTCCCAGAGCATTGGTTTAAAATATAAAAATGAAATATAGTTTAATGCCAGCAGTAAACCATATTTCAAATTGGAAGCAGTATCCTCGATCGCAGCAAAGTTTTAGATTGCTTAACACCACCTTTCTGGTTTAAAATTTCAGAGGGTTTATAATTGAAGTATCACGCAAATCGGACTCAGTGTTGGCAGCCAGCGGCGGCGCTGCAGGGGCAGGAGGCGCGGCAATCAACCCTCAGTTCCTCAACGAAATGAGGGACAGCGTCAACCAGGTCAAGCAAGCGGTCAACGGAGTCGCGCAGAGGTATTACTTTAATAATATATTTAGTTTACTAGATTTTAAGGCAAGTGATTAATAATAACTATTGTCGCGGCAGGCTCACAGCTGCGCCGCAGATTAGTGCGCAGGCGCAATGCCCGGACGTGTCCTGCGCGAGCACAACTATGCTGCTGCTTGTGGTGGCAGCACAGCTGACTGTTATGTTCCTCTACACGTTATATAAGTACGTATACGCTTACGATATTTTTTATATTAATACCGGTGAAAAATTTAAAGCGAGGTATCTGTAAATGTTATCCTGCTGTAGATAAAAAATACATATTATTTATAAAATAAACAAATAGTGAATTTTTGAATTGTGTAAGACTGTTTAAGATATTTAACGAAAGGTTGCGGCCCACAGTAGATTTCTTTCAGCAGATGATGAAGTTTCAATTTCTTAGATTAATGCATTCCTGTAAAAAGAAGTATGTTGGTAAATATCTGTTGTCGGAGACTGTTTAGATAGGTAGCACCGTAGCTACTCTTTCTGCCGTCTAACAATATTGTGCAAACATAACCGTGTTCCTGTTTGAAGGGCTCTGTAGCTAGTGAAACTACTGGGATAATGAGATTATGTCTTATGTCTCAACGCGATGAGCACAATGCGGTGCAGTATATATCATCAAACTAGCTCCACTTTATTATGCGTCGCTATAACCACCCACTGGATGCGAGCAACCCGGGACCGATCGACGTGGAGATCTTTGGGGAGGATAACACACCATCAGATGAACGTCTCTCACACCTCGTCACTTCCTGGAACAAAATAAACAAATAAATGATATATGTATATTATTTTTCAGAGAGAGAAAAGAAGCACAAGCGAAGAAGTTCTTCTAAACGAGCGCGTAAAAAATCGCATTGTTGAATTCACAGTACTTGAAACTGCCGCGAGGTGCGACCCTGCCGGACCACGTCGCACACAACACACGAAACTATCGTCAGATTATATTACCTGTAACAAATATTATGTCACAAACCCATCAATGGTTGATGTCTCAAATCAATTGTACTTAAACTTTAACTGACTTCGCGAAAGTGATCGCCCAGTAATGACAAGTTCGAAGTTCGATTGCGAGGCCGTGTGTGTGGTAGGTTTCTTGAATCCGATAGACTATTATCCAAATATTTTAAATCTGCCACCATAACCGCATAACTGTATTTTTACTGTCACCATATGAGAGCTAGATTATTCTGGACGAGCACATTTCACCACAGCCTCTTTACAATGTAACACCATTGATATCAACTATTAACTCTTTAAATAAAAACTTCATGAGTCTTTTGATATATAATATACTAATTAAACGTACATGTAGTCTGTGTGTTATTTTGTGTATATATGTATGTGATAAAATTTTTTCAGTACCAATTGCCACCATTTTTTTAGAGCAATAAATATCATTATGTACAGGGAGAGATTTATTGGCGAATTGTAATGATTTCTATTAAAAATCTTTCTTAATCAAATTATGCCTTCCATTTTTATATATAATGATTAATAAAATAATACTCTTTAAATATGATGGCAACACAGACAAATAGTTACAATGAAATTAAACAAAAGACACTATCGTTGTATCTATAATATTTTAAAACATTTTTCTGTTTCATAATTGTAAAGTAGTCATTTTATTTATATATATTTATAAATATATATATATGTAGATTAGAAATAGAAAATGGTTAACACCATTCGTTACTAAAATTCGATGATCTTGATCGTTTTTTTCCTTTTTTTTTAATTACCAAGCGACCAAAAATGCGTGAGTTGGTGCTGAAAAAAATTGTTTTCTTCATTTGAAAAAAAAAACTTATTTTTCCGATTTCAACAACATTGTTTTTAATCTACATAAATATTAATCAGTTATGTCTATTTTATTATTCAATAATCGGAATAATATTGATGCCACATCAATGATAAATGTATTTTTAACTGCCTCTATGGCGGAGGCTACTCGGTTGCTTAGTAACACGGATGTCACTGGTTCAATTCCGGGGCCACATTTGAAGTTTGGTTGTACGGCGTGTATTCATTTAATCATAATCTTTTAATATAGCTGGTCCGTAGTCTTTTGCAAATTAGACTTCGTATTAAGTTACCTTAATAAAAAAAAAAAAAATCGTATAAAAATAACATTGTAGTAGGGAAAATTTGTCATAACTTTAAGTTAGCGACGAGCGTAATGTGGTGCTTTAGTAATCGCCACCTGTTACCAGCGAATCGTATCACTGGTCAGATGATCGTCTTGCCTGTCTCGTCTTTTAGTAATGAAAAAAATTGTAATGATTTGTATAGAATGTTCTCGATCTTATTAATCTGAATGTGTATGTCAATAAAATTATAACTATTGTATTGTAAAATGTAATGTGAATTTAACAGGCGGTATTATTTTTTTACCATTGCGAGAGTGGTGTATGTGGTTAAGTGAAGTAATTTCTGTAAATAATATTTATATTTTATTTTTCTCTCTTTAAGTAAATTTTACTATTTGTCACACGGTGGTTTCATTGACGATCCACAACCACTTCCGGCTCCGTATTAGACATAGCAATTTGAAAAGCGCGCACGTTCTTTATATTAGTAATGAAATGTTATTCGTTAAATTTTTTAATTACACGATATTTTTTTCCTAAATGTTTCATTTTATTTGATTAGTTTTTATAAAAGACACGGTTGGAAGCCATTATAGATTTGAATGTCTTGAATACACGCAGGTTCGTTCTCCATTAGGCGTAAGTGTCCGGTAAGAGAAAACACCTTGAAGAAACCGAAATGTCGTTCCAAGAACAACAGCTTTAGTAGACATGTGATATCCGCCAACCCGCTCTTGGCCAGCGTAATTAATAAATCGTGTTGACTGTCTTTGTAAGAGTTCTTGAGTACCAGCAGTGAGCTTTTTTTTATGATGAAGTTTGCGCCGTTAGTTTTATTGACGACTATTGCAGCTTCATCGGACTCGGGGTAAAATAAAAAATTAAACAAATGGAAGATAAACTAAAACTTTAAACACGAAAACTAAAATACACAGAACTAAATATATACATATATATGTAGATAAACTAGCAGGGAGTTATTTGTTCATTTAAATTTGCAATACTGTCGACTGGGTGATTTTAAAATATATGAATCAATCAATCATCCTATTTTTATTAATAATTAGTTTCCTGCACAAAGAAGAAAATGGTGAAAGCGTACTACAGAAGTAACAAGTATGCAATAAATATCTTTATTCAGATTAATACGATTAAAACAATTACTTTTAATGATCTAATACACAAATAAAGGTGGATATGTTATTTTGATCACATAATAAATTAAATAAAACTAGATTTATGTACCGATTATTTTATTTAAAATAATAATTATAATAGTCAATAATGTTAACATAGGATAATATAAAACGAGGGCGAAACCCATACCCTAAGATAAACATTTGAATTACAAAAAAAAAAATCATATAAAACGAAGTGTCTAATAAAAATGGCGATGAGATTGTATCATACAACAGAAACACACATTATACAACAGTTCATAAAAACTTATATTTCATTTATAAAGCCATGAAATTTTTAGATAACATTAAAAAACACTTTAATAATAAATTTTGGACGAAAGTTTATGAATTTTAATGGTTTTTTTTTTTGATGCCACAGTCTGGTTTCGATTCTTTGTTTGTGGTGAATTTTCATACCATATAAATCAATCTGCGAGAGAGGAGTTCAGTTTGAAATCCCTTTACACTTTACATTTCTTTTTTCTGATCAATTAATCTTAAATAGCTCCTTGGAGCAGCAGCTAACTGCTTCCCCATAATACGAAGGTCCTAGATTAAATTCGGGAGCCAAATGTGGAGTTTGATCGGTGGTATTAATTTTTTAAACCCGCTTGGACACCATATATATAATCCATATAATCCATCATCAAACTAATAAAGCGTTTACAAACACTATATAGCACAAACTCATTATTAACGTTTGTATAATAAATCTTGTCCGGATTTTCTGTTTATTATTTTATTGATATAAAATGTTATGAAAAAACAAAATAATTCATAAATAAATATTGTTACTATATTTTTAGTTTACATATCATTAACCGTAGATCTAAAATGATAATAAAAGAACTTCATCTCGTCATTCTTTGAATTCAATATTATTTCCGTAATTCTATACAACACTGTCAAAACTGCACCTTGTCTTCTTAAAAAAGACCAATAAATTTCCAAATATAAAAATGATATTTATCGATGGAAATTATAAACTATGTTTAAATAAAACTATTGTAAACGGAAATCACGTTAAATTTCTAAAGATAATATTACCCTCTAACCATCGCTTCCAATCTAACAAAAGCTAGTTTTCATCTATATTACTTCCCTAATACATTTACTGCCTAATTGGTGTTCGAGAGAGTCTATTCGTTAAATTACTTATTCCGACTGAATAATCTCCATCCGATAGTTTTAAAAGATTGAGTCGTGGGACTTGAAGAGTAATTGTACACTTCCGTATTATCAAAAAATTTATATCTACAGTTGCAGATTTCAGATCAATAATAGTTATTTTAACAATTTTTTTTCTGTTCGACGTCTTCTTGGGAGCTGGGTAAGATTCTAATACTATAATTCCTCAGAAACCCAATAATGTTTATATATTCGATATAAATTGTTTATTTTCAAATTTTACGATATCTCAGTTCAAAATAATAACAATTAGTTTTTTTTTTATTCGAAACAGGCAAACGATTTATTACGTTTGAGCCTCTGCAAAAGAATTATCATCAAAACATTTACAAGATTTTTTCTTAATTTAAGTACGTACATATTGTCTTATACTAAGTGACAATTTTCGTATTTAGGTCACATTAAGTGACGTATGGCAGATTTCTTCTTCGTTAATTTCGTTTTGAATCTATGACTTCGATAATACCCTAACTCTAACATCACATTCTAGAAGCGACTTTACTACGCACGCTTTACGACCTTCACTCTCGTTGGCAGTGTTCAATTCACCTAAATGGAGAAAGCCAGGTATGTATGAAATTTATATGTGTATAAGACTTATACAATATGCAACTAGTATTTAAATTTAATTTAGTAAAGCACTATACAGGCACACTAAATTGTTTCTGTAACAATTGGTTTTGTCTAGTTTTCTTTTTATACAACAAAGCAACCTTGTATACTTAATGAAGTGATACGCTTGCTCATAATAATGAGATGATACTTAAGATATACACTCTACACACTGTAGGTGTTTCCTTGTTACATGTCTTGTTATTTTCAACGGAAATACAATATTCTTTACACACCTACACTCGATATTATTGGATTGTGTATATTTTAGAAGTTGCATCGTTTAATATAAAAAAAAAACTAGACAAGAATGTGAGGACAGATCCCCTATTAGTTTGATTACTATATTCCTTCATGTGAAGCTCAAGCTCAGCAGGGACCGAACCAATGTTTCTTCGAAACATGTAGCACTTACGACCGCCTTACAAACCTGAGTCGTCGCGGCTTCAGCAGCCTTTTCCTTAATTTAAATAAGTTTTTAACACTTGCCATAGCTATCTCTCTATTAGCAAGAGCTGACACCGACTGTAACCTTTATTTTGTAAATTTAAATAATATATTTATTTATTTATAAAAGCTATGTTGTACATCTCAAAATAAAAGATTACTATTATTAATAACCTCTATTTTGTAAAGTACAATAATAAGTGTACAATAAAATAAATATACATCAAATTCGCATCTCCAAGATTTACCTTAAATCTCTTTGTAAGAAAATGTTTTGAATCCTAGCAGTGGGTTGTTTAAGCTACGCATATTTGCGTAAGATCAACAATTTACTATAATCGATCTTTCAAAATATTGATAAAATTTTGTTTCTCCTTTTATCTTTTACTTAGCATAATAACCTATATATATATAGGTTATATTATTAAATACATCTGCTAACCTGATAGGACCAATCTATCTAGATATTAATTCGTGACTGATGATGCCATGTCTAAATAAGCACTATCTAAGAGCATCATTACCACTTATTTAGGCCAAACCTTACCTTAAATAGGCAATATAATAAAGTAAGTCAACTTTTAACAGATATTACTTGTCGCCTTATTAATAACTGCCTTTTTTTTTGCACGCCGATTTCTCTATTGCATTGTGTCGTCATATTTCTACTGAGCCAACTTTGAGATTTGTACTTATGCCATAAAATCAAAAATAAATAAAAACGGACCACTGTTAAAAGTGCAATGGTCATAAATAAAAATCATACTAAACTGTATGGCTATAGATTAAAATTGTACACGTCGAATTGAAGAAAAATTAGAAAGAAGTAGTAGCGCAATTCAGTCAACCGGCTCATAGTCCATGTTGCCGCAAAATTCCGCCAGAAAGTCGAGGAACAGTGTGAACTTGCCGGTGGAAGCGTGGGACCAGCGTGATGACACCGATTTCATGCAAGTCGACAAACTCTTCAGAATGTTCTGTTAAGAAATTAAGCAAATTTCAACAACAACAAAAGTGAATTATTTTCGCTTGGTAAGTTACATGACGCCATCGTAAGTCTGTTGTAGTCGGGTAGAGATTGTATAAGCGCTGATGGTGTAAAAGCTTTTGGCTTGTAGCATGAATTGAATGTTTGGATGATGGTACAGCTTTTTCAAATGGGATACTACAATTCTTATATTGTAAATCTGCCACCATAATAGCATTGATTAGTTCTGGCTATCAAATTATGGGGCTAAAGTATTCTTGGCGCTACCATGCCTCATTGTCACTGAACATATTGTGAAATTAAAGTTAAGTTTTAGACCATATCAGAAAAAATTAAGAATACATAAGATAAACCCACAAAACGCCTTTTTTCATTAGATAATAATAAAATTTCAATTTTCAGACCTGTGGCCAGTCCTGTCTGTAAACCGCCAAACATTGTTCAGTGAGTGAGTCTTCGCTGAGGTAATCATATTTCAGCAGGAATACAAGCACAGTTGCCAGCGCCTCCCACACTGAACTTGGCTTGGACTTCGATTCACTGAGCAGAACAATGTTCCTCGGGCATAGCACATAGTCGAAGAAAGAAAGGAGAGGATTCCTCTCCTCTTGACGGTCAGTTTTAGATTGTTCTGTAGATGCTAAAAAAATGCAAGAAGAAATATTAAAAAACATATATAACCTGCAATTAGTTTCATATTTGTGCACACTCTACTTACTATTCTTAACTTCTACAGCGGAAATACTTTCGTTAACTACAATTATATTATCCAGGCTCAATCCAGAATTAGAAGCGTCAGGTTTCTGATTATCCTCATCACTGACAGGAGTTGGGGCCCTCTCGTCGTCCTCAAAGTTGCGGAATTGAGGCGACAGTTCGGCCCTACGCTCCGGCAGCGTCAGCTCCGGGGCGCTTTGCTTCTTTCTTTCCGGGCAGCATGTACTCCATATAACATGTAATTTATTTAGGAACATTTCGTTAACTTCTGCCGGTTTGCGACTTACTGAAAACAGCAAAAATGGAGGATTTCATTGAATCTCATGTTTACAATAATACACGAGAGGAGACTGCGTAAACGGCTTAATCGATATCGATATAGTTTTAGGAACGTCTTGGTAAATTTCTTAGCTGTGATAAAAAATGCATATATAGTTAATCTACATTTTCTAGATTTACTTTTCATGGTTCCAATAAAGTGGTATACAATTTTTTTTCTACCACATTATGAAGCCTGATACGACAGTTTATAATAACCATCTGGTCATTATAAACTGTATCTAGTCATTCGTGCTATAAACCTTGAAGAAGAGTTTACGATGAATATCGTGAGGAAACCGTCGTTTCAAAATCCAACAGCTTTTATGGACGTTCAACCCGGAATTGCTCGCATATAGCCGTGACTCTGCTAGTTCTCTTTTAACACCTAGCACCTCATCTGTAACGATAAACAATGCTCACCGAACACTATGCAATAGTCAACGCTGAGCTGCATTAAAGCACGCTGCGTGGGCGGACGACTGAACAGATTTTTTGGAGAACATGCTAGCGCACACATAGCGAGTAGCGGCGTAGAGTCGGAAACATTCTCGTGATCCAACAGCAGACAGATGTGCTCCTACAAAAATAGATAAAAAAATCTATAGTTCAAATAACTGACTAGAACTTGATCAAATGGTGTTAAGATACAACAAGTCTCAATGTAAAGAAACATAATAAAAGATCTAAGATGTAAGGGGTCACGCGCAATAACTCACGGGACCCAAACCAACCTCGCTTGCTCATGGTGCACCTTGCTAATCAACAAACGCTTTACTTCCCACCAACCCGCATTGGACCTGCGTGATAAGGAAATGCCCAGATCTCCTCATACGAACCCTTACAACCGATGGCCCTAAATTCCCAGCAGTACCGGAGGCGATGTTAACTGTGATATGGTGAAGGTCCGGGAAGCCGCTAGATGCGGACAGGGCAGGATCGATTAATGTGGAGATCTTTGGGGAAAGCTTGCGTCCAGCAGTGGATTTCCATCGGCTGATTAATTGATAAATATTCATTATTTTTTGAGAAATCAATCATTCATTAGGTCTTTCTAGCCAGACTATTTCTGCCGTCAAACTATTGTAATAAGCAAAAATTGCTGTGTTCCAGTCTAAGGCTGGGACACTGGGACAAACTGGGAAGTCCGTAAACTCTTTTAATCACCTTCTAACATACAAGCTAACAACTAACCTATGAAGTCCAGTATCACTTGTCATAATAATCGGTAGTAAATTAATTTAAACGTCATGCCCATACCTTAAGCTTGATAACTGCTGATGCGGCGCTGACATGAACAGCGTCGAACTTGACATCAGGTAGCATCATGCTCGCCAGGTCCACTGTACTCGGCTGAGTGACTATCGCTGCTTCTCCCAGCGCAATCAGTGTCTTCATTTCTTGTTCTATATCCTTACAGAGAACATCTGAAATACGAAGAGAATTAAAAGATAAGTTTAACTATCATTCATGTGCGACATGATGTCTCACAATAATGTTATTTATCTACAAAACACTAACACGACCTAAATTTCACTACACCATATGCTGTGGTAGAAAAGCGGTAGTACCTACCTTTTGTATTCCAGTTGTCGTTAAGCCACTTGTTGAGCCGGTTGACGCAGCCTTTAACGGCGAGAGATAGAAGAGGTGGAGGCGCCAATGGCAGTAGAGCGGCAAGAGCAGCACCTGCTCGTCTTTTAATGGATGCGGTACCACGTGATAAGGCTTCACTTCTCAGTTGCTGTAATTCGACATTGTACATCGCCTCTAAATTTTTAAGAAGTGTTTCCTGAAACAACAATATTAATGTTGTGAGTAATCTCTTTCCCATTATTAATGTAATACAATTCTCTATTTTTTGGAGACTGATCTGATTATTTTAAACCTGTACCTGATCGATACTGTGATCTGTAACTTTAAGAGACCTTTAACTGCCAAAATAATAGTTAAATGTCACTCACATCATCGTCGACGTTTTTATAGTTAACGAGGTAGCAAGCTTTGTCATGTGATTTCTTCCGGAAGTCACTTAACATTTGTGTGGTGAGTTCCTTTACAGTGCCGGAAGTTACTCGCTCCATCACTAACTCCAGTACGCGACGCGTTGATGACGGCTGAGTCTTTAAAAATTCCTCCTCCAAACGAGCCTACAAATTTATTGATCACATTAATATCTTTTTCTATATCTAATTGAACTGGTCATAACTTGTATTATTTAAATATATATAAAGGTTTATTATTACATTTATTAGAACATCCGCATTTTTTTTAGTGTGAACTGGTTATTTATAACCTATGCTTGACATTGACAAATTGCAACAAAATAGGAAAATAAATAACATACGAGTACATTAAAATAATAGTTCTTATTTCTACGTACACCTGCATTATGACAAATATCCTGTACCTGTAATTCCTTTTCTTTATTGCGTATGCGATCTTCCGTGTTCAAGGTCAAGCTAACCGGCGTTATGTGTCGGTAACTGCCCATGACCTTCTGGTCGTTCGATATCTTACATGTGGAGAGTAGCACATTAACATCCCTTAAAAATGGGCACAATTCGAACAGAACCGTCTCGTCGATTAAATCGTAATAATCTATCGTATTCTCAGTGGCAACACTGACGTTGCAACTTTTGCTTTCGTAGAAAAACTCGCGCGGGAAATGCGGCAAATCGAACAGCCACCCGAGTATCGATTTGAGAAATATAATTGTGTTTTTCTTCAACAAACGTATCGGGTTCAGTTTCAGTTTCAACTGGTATATATTAAATAGTAGTTTTAGTAAGTTTTGGTAGTATTGCAAGCGCAATGTTGTGTAATCTAGCATCGAAAGGTAATGTACGATCCAGGGCACCGTTATGCACAAACGACCATTTTCATCCGAGTTTATTAATATTCCCCTTAAATCTATACATGGTTGACTCTGAAATACAATAATTTAGTACAATTACGGCATAGAAAATATAAGATACGACATGACTCAAGTGTTGCCAGAATTAAAACATCATAATTCGTAAGTTAAAGATCATATTGAAAAATTTATACAAAGATCACATAGTGACTATGTAATTAAAGAAAAGAGGACAAATCTTAGGATTTTTTGTAAAATTCTAATCATCATCATCATTATCAGCCGATAGACGTCCACTGCTGGATATAGGCCTCCCCAAAGATCTCCACATTTAATTCAATTCTAATACATACATATTTTCTTAAAGTGAGATTGTTTTCTAACACCCTTTCCTTTGGTACTGTATAATTGTCCTTTTGTATTTTCGTGACATCAAAGGCTCCGGTCTTTGTTGTAAAGTCAGTGGGTACTTGGGAATATGGTATAGAAGTCAAGTAACCAAGAAATTTGGATAGCAGGCAAAGCTTTTTGGATAACTGTAAAAATTCTCTTGATATATCTGATTCATTAGCTGAAAACAATATACAAATGAATAAAGTTTGTTCTCTAATATAAATATAAAAAAAAATTATACTCTAGTAAATGGTCAAATTATCCATATGACTTTTCAATACATTAAACATAAAACTGTATGAAAATAAAGGAAGTCTCTATATACTAAACATTCTGTATAGAAAACTAACAAAAAATTATTGAACATTTAAAAGTGTATGTTAACTTACAACTTTCTGTAGCGATACTGGTGGAGTCAAGAGCTATGATCTCAGTAGCGAAAGAGTCTCTCAGATGCACTCGAAAGCTTTCGTTCTCCGCGTACATTATAAATTCTCTGAAAAAGAGAATACATTACCAGCATACAGTCCAAAAATATCTCTAACTGCCTGTAGGTAGTGTTCTACACTTGACATCATGATGAATAGAACATAAGTGTTAACTAAAAAATAATAGTAATATAATTTCACGATGTTGTTAAACTACCATGCATTCAGCAATTTTCAGAGATAGCATGGAACTGTTACCTAATACTATAAAAATTTTAGAATATGTTATTTGGCACCTTTGGCTTCTCATACCCCAGGTTTACATAAAAAATCAGGAGTTTCTACAGTATTTAAAAATAAAATTATTAAATATTACATAAAAGAAATAATATTAACACTAACTTATAAAATAACTCCTGTGTAGAAAACTGTGGTAGCCTGTGCGACTCTGGTGCGGCAGGACAAGTCAACCGCCGGTGCAACTTGCTTAGCTTCGTTTCCTACAAAAATAATATGTAGAGAAAGTCTTTTATTTAATTTAAAAAAAATGAGGGAGAAGCATTACTCAACATGAATAGAAACCGATAAAGTTATAAAACTAACACAAACCTGTGAAGTAGGTGGTAGACATTCTGCAATCATATGTGCGGTAAAAAGTGCAGCGAGGTGCGCATGGTTTGCTGCCGTAGGTCCAGTGGACATCAGAGTTTTGATACGAGCTTTGAATGATGTCCGTGAACCTCCTGATGTAAATGTATCTTGATACCACCTATTTCAGACATAGTTTATATTTACTATCACAATCCAAGTATGATCTTCATTCCACTACTACAAACTCTGAATTAACTTTTATTTAATAGTATAAAAACTTATTCAAGGAACTTTTGTATGTCTGTCCATTCTGAATAATTTCTGAAGTCGCTGAATGAACTTACAATGTTACATATTCTCATACTCATAACTAATGTTATAAGATATAACTTAAGCTTCTTTTGGTTTTAAAGTAATAATTCGGATTTTTTTCTGAACAATTAAAACCAACAGAATTGTGGACTAAATCCAACTGTTTTTATAAGAAAAGAAAAGTACTATATCTGTATTTTAAATAAATGTAATAAAAACATCAGTCAGAACAAAGTCTGTGAGGGATTCAAATTTTGACTTTGATTAAACTATTCTTCGAGACAAGTTTAGAAAAAATTATAGAATAAATAAGAAATAGAATACTTTTCTCACCTCAAAATCTCATAAAACATGTCTCTCTGCTTTTTAAAATTCTGAAAACTCAATAATGAAGGAAAATTGTCAGCATTGTCCGTTTCTAAATTAAAGCAAATCACACCATTTGAGGCTCTACTCTCTGTTAACACTTTAGGTTTATCTTGGTTTATCTCAGCTTCAACTTTGAGTCCATATGAATTAAGAAGGAATTTAGCCAAATCTGGGTAGAAACTTCTGACTTTTTTATTTTCTCCCAATATTTTCAACGAATTTTTGTCTAGTAATACTTCTAATATTGTCCGTTGACACCACAAAGATTTGACAGCAAAATATGTACTGTTGTGTATTGATTTCAGAAGATACTCACTGATATTATGTTCATCCAGCAGAGATTCCACTTTTGCATAAACTTGTAAAGATTGTTTTGATAATAAAATCGATATGAGAAAGTATATTTCAGTGTTAACACCGAGTATCAAATTATTTTTAAGTATTGTATCATATATTTCAATTAAAACCTCTATCTGTTCTTTAAATTGAACTCTAGTTACATCAGTGGTCACCCAACTTTGCTTTAAAGCTGCAGATTCTTTACGAATTATTTTTATTTGTGGTGTTGTTACTATCTTGGGAGAAGATGATGTGTTTAATATATTAAACTTCTCAATAAGTTTATGTTTTTCTTGTTTTAAAATATTTCTTTCAGTTTCATAACTATTAGAAGACTCTTTTGGTTGTATTTTTTGATGTTTAAATGCTAAATTTTCTTCCAGAGCTAATGGAGACTGTTGTTGAAAGTGTTCTGCATTAAAGTTGTTTAATGAAAAACTTTTTTGACTGGAACTCTTATCTAAATTAGTTGGTTTTATTCTTCTCCTCTCTGATCTTAACGAATTTGATTTTCTTGCACCAATTTCTGGGAACATCTCAGAATTGCTAAGGTCTAGATCAATTTTTGTTTCTGTTTTGTTTTCATTGTCATCTGATGTATTTTTGGTTTGCTTATGTTTCTTCTTATTATTACATTTAGGTTGAACATTTATCATAAAATCTCCTAAGCTGATATTCTTTTCTTGTGATCTAGAATATTTGTGCAATGTTCTTGGGGTATCACATCTTTCATAGCTCTCTTTAATACCTCGGTAATTTGGAGTGACAGGACTTGTGAGTTGACTTGAGCATTCACTTTTGTAACTATTTTTCTTTGGTGTACTAGTTAATAACAATCTATTGATTCCACTACTAAGCTTTGATTCATCAGATGAAATGGATAAATCTTTACTTTTGTCTTCGGGAAATAATTTAGTTCTAACTTTTCGTCCACTCCTCTTACGGTCTCTGTTAGGAGATTCTTGTGTACTTTTATTTGCTTTTACACTAAGAGTTTCATTTGTACGGTCTGTGTCACTTGTTGGATCACTAACAGATCTCCTATGTTTCCTATGTGATAAAGTTTTTTCTGGAGTAGCTTGTTGAAGCAATTGTAAGGCGTTGCTATTTGTTTGTAAAATACTAAAATGAAATACATTTAAAAGATAAAATATTTTTTGATAATTTACCTTTATATAATAGATTTAAATAATTTATAAATTTGAAAAATTCTATTACAATAAAAATAATCGGTTCGATGAAAAAGTATGTGCTAATTATCAAAATTTTTTACTCAAGAAGTAGTTAAAAACAATTGTTTTAAAAATTATATTGACGAAATAATACTTACGCATCAGTCTGAGTTCTTATATACGATAAAAAATACGCAACAAATTCGCTTTTATTACAACAAAGTAAAACACAATCATCGGGAGCGTCCTGAAACAAAAAATAACATATGCATATCTAGCAAATTTTTCAAAACAAACTATCACTTTAGGTTAGTTTTTCACCTCTATAGATTCATCATTTAACCATTTTAATAAAAACACTGTGTCTAGTTTTTGAGTGAGAACGCTTTCTATGATAGTTTCAGGCATTTTCATTTTTAACTACATTTGTAACAAACAGAAACAAATCTCTTTTTATGTTTTTCGATCGATTGTTGACAGCTGCGCGCTTAAATACAATACGTCACCTCACCATTGACATTTTGACACAATAATGACAGTTCAGACTGACACATGGGTGTTATAACACCACAACGTCTATGCAATAACTTACATTCGTTATAATAATAAAAACATTTTATGTACTAAAGTCCTTTTCAAAACGGAGTTGCCGTTCTTATTATATTTATAGATTGGATTGCACGATCATAAGTTGATTAGTGAAGAAAATATTAATTCAGAGAAAATGTATATTGAATGAATATTAATGAATATTTTTTTGTTAAGAAGGTGGGAAGCATCTGATGCCACTACAGCAGAACAAGATGATGAAACTATTGCCGCCCTCGAAGCCAATCATCTTAAAACAATGCGATTGCGATGTGTTCGGAATAAAACATAAGTGTTATACACAATATATTTCACTCCAGTTTGACAAAATTCGTAAATGTGAATTTCTTTTGTGAACTAAAGAAATACTATCGATTATCCACATTAAGACATTGTAAGGGACAGGCATTCTTATAAGGGCCTTTTTAATTAAATTAAATTTATTTTTTCCTTTTATTTACTAAATGCTTACCTACAGTTTCACACACGTGGATTTCATATTTTACATGTTAATGTGTTTTCCCGTGACACTATATATAATGTATATTATCTGAGTATAATTCCATGTAGTATTCCAAATTAAATCCTTTTAGTATTTTTTGGGTGATATATAAAACAACTGTCTACAAGTTAGTACGGGGGTATGCGGGGACCCACACAACTCACGAGACCTGAGCCATGCTCACCTGTTCGTTGTGCACCCTGTTAATCAACAAACGAGGCTCTGCTTCCCACCAACCTGCATTGGGCTTGCTTTGTGGGAAATGACCCAAATCTCCTCATACCAACCCCTACACCCCTCCAACGGGTTCTCGCCTTGTCGTGGCGGAGGGGCTTAGTAACAGTGGTCCGGTACACGGTGAAGCCAAGTGGAACCCACCCGGCCGGCCCGCTGCGAAGGACTGGCCGAAGCGGCCGCTCCAGGTTCGAGCTCCGGAGGCCCACCGAGAGCTCACCCAAGCGGCCGGGGGCCGCAGTGGCAGCTGTGTGCTGCCCTAGCGTCCGGCTGCAGGAGCGCTTTCATACCGCCCCTCGCAGCCGAGGTGGGGTCGCGGAGGGAGTACCCTCTGCGGCCAACCGGTGTCGCACCGGCGATGCGACGGTGGTGGGGCCGCGGGAGAAGAGGAGTGCCGGTATTGAGATGCGCCGCTCTCCCTATCCTCCGCGGCCGTTGACAGGTAGCGGCGGGCCTAACATCTCTCTGCCGCGGGGAGCCGGGAGAGGTTTTCTCCAGTGGCTCCCATGGCCTCTGGGCGACAGATTCGGGGGAACCGGTCGCCCGTACACGCATGAGGTCGAGGAGGGGGCGCGCTGTATGTTCCGGCGCGCCCTGGAAAGAGAGAGTTCATCCCTCCCTCCCAAGGTAGGGCTGCGCAAGCGGCCAGCGCCGGCAGGGTCGCGGTTGAGTGCACGCGTTCCCGTGACCCTGCCATCATGGCGACGAGGCGGAACATCGTGAGGGTTTTAGTCGGTGCAAGTCCGACATAACCCGTCTTCGCCCCCGCGAGAACGGGTATGCGTAGGCATTTCCCCCACGTAAAACAAAAAAAAAAAAAAAACCCCTACAACCGACGGTCCTTAGTATCTTGCGGCATCGCAGGCCATGCGGACTGTAAGGTCTTGGGAAGCCGCTGGATGCAATCAGCGCAGAACCGATTGATAAATAAACTTTGAACTTGAGTACCTAATACAGCAAGAAACTATTATAAGGGTCTATAAATCGCAATGACTCCGTTGGGCAGGACACTTGGTACGTATGGCAGCTATCAGAGCTATAAGTTCGTTAAGTGGACGTCTTAACAAAGGAGACCAAGGGCTCAGCCAATTAAAACTTGTTTAAATGGTGATGCAGCTGACATTAGGAGATTATACTTGAGGAGATCTACCGCAGCTCCTATTTTGTCGCCAAACAATAGTGTGCAAACGTTACCGTGTTCCGAATTGAAGAGTTATAGCTAGTGGAAATACTGGGGTAACGAGACAACATCGTTTGTCTCAAGGCTACGAGCGCAATGTGGTGCAGTGTATACCATCCTAATTAGCTCCTCGTCGTTATGGGCGGGCGTATTACTTATCATCAGATAAACGTTTCACTGGTGTCGTCACTTCAATAAATTAAAAAAAAAAATATTATAAAAATTTACTGGATGGAGGAAGACGGCAGCGTCATGACATCTGGAGAAGAACAGTACAGGAGGCCAAGACCGACAAAAGGGTTGTAGCGTTATCCAATAAGTAATTAGGAGTATACGTTCAACCGATTCAGTGTATTTCGTGCGATACCTACTTGTCCACTTTTTTTACCTTTTAAAATTTCAGAAAGATATTGCAACATAGGCAGGCGCATCACTTACTATCAGGTCAACGTTCTGCTCGTCTGGTCGCTTAATTGATTAAAAAAAAATTGTTATAGGAATATTTTTCATCCTGCTATTTTGAATATTTTACGCATATTATTTTGTGGTAAAAAATCAATAGACCGAAATTTTTCAAATAAAAGCTGCACTTTTCGTTCGTTAAAAATATACCCTCATATCTTACGACTGCAATAACAGGGAGACAAACCTTCGTATGTATCAAAATCCGATATTTCATATACACCAACCTAACTAGTTTCACTTTTTGTCCATTTTTTTTAAGTTGAAACATAATAACTAATACTTAAACATCTTTTACTTCTAATATAAACATTAAGGCGGCTAAAAAAGCCACAAAAATACGAAATTTCAAGTTTTACTCTTACACAGTGCCACCGACTCGCCTCGCGAGTTCTCAATTTCACTCCAGTGCCGGCGACTCGCGACGCGAATTCATCGCATAATGTATACCGGGATTCGAGAATACAACGTAAAAATCGAAGTAGCATTAAAAGTGATAATAAGATTCTTCTGTGGAGTTTAATAATTTTAGTTTAATTATATTACTATATATTGTACTTTATATATACTGTATTTAAACATAAGACTTACTAGAAGTTTTGAGCGCTTTAAAAAGAAACAACACGTCAACGATCAAGTCAAGATGACAGGTTACAGCTGACGGTATGAAGTGTTCGCAACAACAGCTATGGCCCCACACGCCGCGGCAAACCGGAGCCCCGTGTTGAGGGAATACTTCCAGTCAAGTGACCACACGTTAAAAAAAATTAAATTGGATTATCGCAGTACAGTGAATTTTTTTTTAAAGGTGACCTTTTGGAACGTTCCGTTTATATCAACTTTAATAGTTCTTGGAACATAACAGTGAGAGTATAGATAATAAAATTTCAGTTATCAAACAATTAATTTTATCTTAAGTGTTGACGAATAATTCTAAAATGCTTGGCCTTAAATCGCTCACTGCCTCAGCCAAAGATTGTTAATTCTCTATCGCTACAAAATAAAACACCGTCCTAATATTTTCAAGGATATAATTTTTTTTCTGTCTGTAGGCATTCTTTACCAGCCAACTTTTGGCGGGGTCCATGTTGTGGTAGACGCTAACTCAGTAAATAATGTAATCATAGAATAAATGTAATATATAAAAATATATATATACACACCCATATATACATATGCGCCTATATATACATTTACGCCTACTTATATAATATTAAATAATAATACTTTTCAATTTTTATTTGAGAAATTTATGTATTGATAAAACTTGACCGCGTGTTTAACTAAGCTAAGGTTTATAGCCTGCACCTTGATCCTTGTGGTAGATAAGAATCATTTGATAAATTTTATTTAGAATAAGCAGAGCAGTGATGTCCGGTCGTTCGTCGCCGTCGTCGGGGTCAGGAAGACTCCCTGGTGCCACCGACATCATCGACCTGGACCGCTACATGCGCGCATCCGTGCGTCCCGGAGTCTCGCCGAGGCACGAGCGGTGGTAAATATGTGTTTGTACACAACATACTGAATACTCGTCCATCATCATCAGTCGATAAACGTCCTCTGCTGGACATCGGCCCTACGCAACGAACTCCACATTGATCGGCCCCGCGTACTGAATACTCATTGTGACCACTAATGCATACTTAACAGGTTGAAAACTCGTAAGAACCTATAATTTTTCAAGTTTAGTACATAAATAGGTATCATTCATTGATTATTACGTGGATATAGCAAGTTTAAAACCACTTTTTAGATACGAAATTAGAGAAACAAGTTTCAGCCTATGACTTGGTAGTAGACAACATCAAGATGCCCTAACGATGATATTGACGATAGTGTTGACGTCGATGTAGTTTTTCCAGCGAACGCCTGGTGGTAGACGGTGGCGAAATCCGCCGCAAGACGGGCCATGGACGAGCTAGCGGTGACAGCAGCAGCGGGTCCGCTACTGCCACGGGCAGCGGCAACGATGGCCCGTTCCACGTCAAGCGCTTCTCCCACGACTCGGGCCTTTCGGATGGTAGCAACGCTCGTCATAGGCATCGCTCATACAGGTATTTTGTTTATTATCAATCTTGAAACACTTGAGGATATAGTATACTATACCAATAATACCCTTACGTAGTTTTCTGTTAAAAAAGATTAATGATTTTTGTTTTTTTTTTTTGACAAGGCGAGTGAGCGGAGATGTCACTACACACAGATGCAGAGATTCGGCTCGAGCGCGTGGATCGACAGCGTCGCTGCTCGCTTTTCGGAAAGCCTGCGAAAGGGCACTGCGGGAGCAGCAGGAGCAAATAGCACGTGTCGCACAGCTCTGCGAGCGACTTGGGGAACGCAGGAGCGATCGGCGAGGGGAGAGGCATGCTGAGCGACGCACTGAACGACGTCCCGAACGCGCGAAGACCACGCGAACGAAGTCCGAGCGACCGAAGCAGGAGCGTCCAAAGCCGGAACGGCAAAAGCCAAAACGGCCAAAACCCGAATGTTCTTCCACGAGCGTCGAATCCAGTAATTTAACATCAAGCACTCGAGTTTCAAGAGATCGTCATAAAGACAAACATAGGGTATTTATTATATACTTTATTCATTAAAAACACTAATATTCTACAAAGAGAAGAAGATAGAACGTGGTGGAAGAATTTGTCATTATTGATTCTATTTATGTTACCAAAATATATAAACTTATTGCCTTATTTTTAAAGGATCCCTAAAAGGATTTCGAAAAGTGTAAGTAATGGACATTATTTGACAAGCTCATTCTAAATCTTGATAAAACTAATTGCAGACAGACGAATGCAAAACTTACAAGATAATAATGAATAAACTGGACGAGTTAAGTCGGTTGTTCGCGGCCAGACGCCCGGTACCACCTTTGTCCTTGGGATCCAAGCAACCGACCTTCCTCGCCGCTCGCGGGTTCTCCTCAGGTTCGGTGTCCGTCTCGGACAAGATTGTCGCCACAGAACCTGATCTTCATGCGTGTATCACGTCGAGACATTTGTCGCCCACGGTACAGGTAACTTAGCTTTTTCTGTTGCTATAATATCCATTTACTATATCTTTATTTGAATGTCATGATCGATGGAGGATAATTTTGTGTCTCTATCTTCGCAAATTGCAGATCGTTATTAAGTTTTTTTACTTTAAAGGTTACTCATTAGATAGTACTCTTAGGTATATAAAAAAAAATTGTTTAAAAATGATCAACTATTTATAAAAAGATATATAATATTATTTATAATACAGTATAGGGTGTCCCGTAGCAGATTTCTTAATTAAATTAAAGGATGTTGTTATTTCAAAATATACATATATTTGTCATAAAAAGAAAGACGAGTCATGCGGATTTTATTTTTTGAAGATCACTCTGTCCAAATATTTTCCATCGCGACGTACACACTCACGGAATCTTTCGAAAGTATTCTGAGTGACGAGGCTCATAGTGGCTCTTGCTGTGTGAGGCGTGGCGCCATCTTGTTGAAACCATGTGTGAGAGCTGTTCGATGGATGTTGTCTTAGTTTCGGTATAAAATTCATTAAGCATGCGGCGATAGACATCACCATCAACAGTTACGGTTGCTGCACGAGAACTTTCAAAGAAAAACGGTCCAATTATTCCATTGACAGAAAGAGACACCAGTTCACTGCGACATCGTGACTGACCGTCTGCACAAATGCTGCGACAAACTGTAACCCCTCCCCGGTCCCCCGCGCAACCGTTAGAAAAATATTCGAATTTCAAATCCTAAATCTGCCACGGGACACCCTATATGTGTATCTAAGCAAGAATGCTTATTCTTATAGCCGTGAACTGTTTCCGACATGATATATGGGTTATGAATTTATTTCTTTCTCTCTGTCTTTTTCAAGGAAAATCCGTTTATCCGTGAGCTCTACATTATGCCCTTTATGTCAAAAATAAGAAGACAATCTTACGCAATTTTATAACCTATCCTCCAGATATTGCTGACACCCCGTCCAACGGAGAAAACAGTGGACTTACAGATACAAACAAAAGCGACGGGGACTGCGCCGATTAATGGTGAAGTGGGAAAGGAGATTCGTTCGAAGGAGCGAGATGTCGAAATAAATCGTGCAGAAAGAAGGCGGGATAACGGCTTCAATCGACGTCTAGCAGTGACAAGAGCTCATTTCTTAGAAATAGCACCATTGCATGAAAATCGCCCTAACGTTACCACGGAGAGGTAATATTTTTACCTTTGCTTCTGTTTATTAATACTCTATAAAAACGTGGCAATTAATATGGTTCATAGCTCAAATGTTAACTAGTAGAGGTTTGTCCTGCTTCATCTACATTAGTTATCTCAGCGCATGTGATGCTGTTTTGCCATTTTGTTTCATACACTACGCGATAATAGGTGTGGTGTCGTGCTGTGTAAACCTAACTCTATTATTTAAGGTCAAAAAAACTTCTTCCATATTATTATAAACAAATGTTTATATACTTATTAACTACTACTTTTTTTAACGTAGTACCTTTTCTTAATTTTAACGTAGTATGTTAAAATTATTCCTACTACCTCAATGATACATTCAAAATAAGGAGCAACACTCTTCAGAATACGTATATTTTCACTTTTCAGAGTTGTACAACGTGATTACAGTTCGGGATGCGAAACAATGCATGAACATTTGACCAGTTTTGACCTGGATGATCCAGTATCTGTTAGTAATTACGTGCATACCTCTCATTCATACATAAACATAAACCTTTTTTTGATTTTACTAAAATTATCTTTGTTGGTTTGGACATGAAGTTCTACAGAAAAAACGTTTTTTTCTCTCCAATAGCAAAAAGACTAAACATTCATATTTTATAACTCTCAATTTTTAAGTTTCTGGCAGATAAAAAAGGGAAGGCAGACAAAAACTGCAGGGCTTCTCTCATAAGACTCAGTGTAGATCGAACCCGCACTTCTTTAATACTTGTAGCGCGTTACAAACTAAACTATCACATCTTGTACTGCTCGTCCCGTCGCTTTCCTGCATGTAAAACAAATTGTCGTTTTAAAACATCGCCAACAAAATATTTACATTTGTAAATCAAATTTAATTTAAAGCTTTATTTATTTATCAGTTATTTTTGCTATGCTTCAATATTTGTTATCAAATCAGTTTCATGGTACCTCTTTCAACGAATCCGGAAACATTCCAGAAACGGCATGTGTTTTACACCTAACATCAGAATTATTCTTTCAGTTGTACGCTCAAGCGAAACGTTTACAATCCCTTCGCACAACAACACGACGCGCGCGGAGCGAAGATCGCAAGGTGCAAAACGATAGGATGTTTACATTGGGCGGTGTTGGCATGGGAGCGCGGTTCGTAGAGCGCTTGGAGGAGGAATCGCTTTGCGCACGTTGCAGAGGCTACTGGAGGGCTTTTCGTCAGTGCTTCACCACCCAGCTGCTAGGTCGGCCAGGGCGCGCGTGCGCCTGCTGATATCTTGTAGAAAATATATTATTTGCTTCAGTGTTGTCTTCTTATTTTACCATTATTAATGAAGTTTTATAAATACTTTTATTTATCACAGATAAGAGCTGTTTAAGTTATATCTTGTACATAACTATATTAACAAGTTAAATTTCTTTTCAAATTTATATCAAATATTCTTTTTTTTATGAATATTTTTAATATCACATTATGGTAGTTATTTATTAATAGGCTATTGCCAGAAACCACGACGGTAGTATGGCAACGCCTATCTCTGCCGCCGAACATTGTTGCCTTGAGTTACAATGAGCGTGGTAACCAGTGAAATTACTTCAGTAAAAAATCTAAACCAACGTAAACAATGATATGGCGACTAGTACGTTCTATGCATAACTATTAAGTCATGTCCTGCTCGTTTCATCACATCGCCGAATAGGAAAAATTAAGCGTAATTTTTTTGTAATAAAAAATTGCATCCGCCATTTCTAAGAGAATCACTATAAGACCGCGCTTTTTTGAAAAACCTCTACATCAAGAAAATTTGACAAAATTTAAAAACAGAATAATTTATTAAAACAATCTTTTCTGAAGTAAAAACTCTTTTTTAATACTTGTCATTTTGATTGTGACACTGGCCATAAATCAAAAACTTCTGATGGTAAATAAATTCTTCTTGACACAATCAGAACAAAAGAATATTTTTGAAAATGTCACTTGCAAAATTAACAGTGAAAAATTAATCAATTATAAACAATAAACACCATGTAGTAACCCTAATAAGATTCAGCCATTGAGGAATTGCAAATATGAAGTATTCAGGTGATGCTCTCTGGTGGCTAGTGTGTCTCTTATTACAGGTAAATGTGAACATGTACTGCATTCCTTGAACGTGTTAATAAGCTCCCAAGGCGTCACTAATATATTGTATGTAATGTTTCAGTTATATTAAAAACTCTTTTAATTTTTGCCAATATCATAATATTTTTAAAGTAACTAAATAAATAATAAACAATAACTAAAATAACGATTTACGATATTTTGATAATAGAATAACCTCGACTACAGATTTTTAATTTATAAATATATACTATGTTCTTTATTTAACCGGAGAATTTGCACGCGCATCATAACGATATTGAGCAAAAAATTGTGGGAATCGGAAAGGTCATTTAAAACATATCAATGGTTATTTAGACAATAAAAACCATTAAACCCTTATATTTAATCAGGGTATGGATTTTTTATATTTACAATTTTTGTTTAAAATTTCACACGTGCACGGGACTTAAGTAAATATTTTCGCAGACAAACGAAATGTATCTAATTTCTTAAAACAGCAATCCTAAAATTATAAAACTTTGCTAAATAATATAAAATCCCGCCCCCTTACCTGCACAAGTGTTAATATCTCCTGTTTCCGTTTCAAACAGGTAGTAGGCACATTCGCCTGCAAGAAGAGACAGGTTTCAACCCCTTGCTGTCCAGGTGGCTGCACCTAAATAAATTTGGAAAATTGCATTTATGCCGATTCATGTATTCTTTATTATAAAAATTAATTAATTTGATTTGCTTTATTTATTGCAAATGTCCAATAATAACATTCAAATAGTTAACATCATAATCCATAACAAATTGACATATGATATATTGCAAGGGAAAAGAAATTAAAAGCAATTACCTAGTTGTATCGGTGCGTGTACAAACGGTTCAAAAAGTTTTTAACTTACACATTACTATACGTTTTAGCGGCAGTTCCGGATATTGCTCTAACTACTACAGTTTCTTCCACCATTCGCTTGGTTATAGATAACACAAGACTTTGTCACATAATTGGTTCCTGAAAACGTACGAATATTTGAAACTGGAGGGGTGAAAAAAATATGCAACAGAGACTGTTCTAAAATATTTATATCTGTCCATAATGATGTTAAAGGCGTATTAAATATTTTCGATTGTATGTATGTACATGTGTTGTATGTACCCCGTCAAGAATTGAACACTAGCCATTTTTTCCTTAATAAAGCTTTCTATAATAGGCAATGTCTTTGTCATTTGCCTTACGTACTCGAGATAACGTTCTTCACGAGTATCACATTTTTTACTGTAAATTTAAAAAAGAATATTAATGTAATTAATAGCGCAATAGTACGAAAATAATTAATGATCCAATAAAGTTTAAAAATTTTGCTATCTTTGTCTTTAGGGCCAGTACGGATAAGCCTATCTTTGATACGGCGAAGCACGGGAAACTATTTATCTTTATCTTTTAAAGATTATGGGTTTTTTAAAACTTTTTAAATTTATGCAGGTGGTAGGCACCCTCGCCTGCAAGAAGAAATCTTGCCGTCCACCTCGCTGCCCAGGTGGCTGCAAACCGAAATACTGGTGAAAGACTAAAGAATTTAAATCTTCATCTACAGTGTTACACTAGCACAAAACTTATGACGCTAATCTGCTTCACCTTAAGTATAAATAATATGGTGAGTATAATCTCCGCAATTCGATATGGTCAACAACATACGTGTATGTGATATGTGAGAAAATATATCTAGATGTTGCTAAATAATAGGTAATAAATTATTATTATTTTCAATAGAGATGCAATAAAAAATAATTAGCTAATATGCCTGAATTCAACTCTAGATATATATGATTTTACATCCATATATGGATATACCTTTTTTATTAACGTGGGGGAAATGCCTGCGCATACCCGTCCTCGCGGGGGCATGGACAGGTTATGTCAGACTTGCACCGACTAAAACCTCCACGATGTTCCAACTCGTCGCCTGATGGCGGGGTTACGGGAACGCTTTTGCACCATCCGCGACCTTGTCGGCGCTGGCCGCTTGCGTAACTCCACCTCGGGAGGGAAGATTGAACCCTTGGGGAATTTGCAGCGCGCCCCATCCTAGGCCTCCTGCTGTCGCGCGGGCAACGAATTCCCCCGAACCCGTCGTCCAGAAACCATGGGAGCCAAGAGACAAAAAAACTCTCCCGGCTCCTTGCGACGGATTCGATGTTGGGCCCGCTGCCCCCCGTTAAACGGCCGCGGAGGATAGGGAGTACAGCGCATCGTTATACCGACACTCCTCTTCCCCCGCGGCCCCACCGGTACCGGTTGCCGGTGCGACACCGGTTAGTCGCAGAGGGTACTCCCTTCGCTCCTCCACCTCGTATGAAACCACCCCTGCAGCCTGGCCGCAAAGGGCAGCATAAAGCCGCCTCTGCCGCTCCGGTTATCCAACCGGTGTTCTGACCTGGAACGGCCGCCTCGGCCTGCCGGATAGGTTCCTCTTCGCTTCCCCGTAGGCGACCTCGCCACGGTTGCTGAGCCCTTCCGCCACAACAAGACGGGAACCTGTTGGGGGGATATAGATGTACCTAGTCATATAAACTTAGTGGCTTTATGTCGCCTTATGTCTCTAAAGTACAAATTTATTTACATAAAAAATTGTACAGATTGTATTTATAGAAAACGGAAAGCAATAAGTTTTATTACAATTTAAACAGAGAGCTCTGGTGTGGTCGCTGTGGTGGTGTGTTTTATGCCTCATAGCGACCGTAGTTGGCTGCAAGAAGAAAACTATTTGCAGACCACCACCCGGAGGCAGACCAGGCTGCGGGCGTGGCTGGTCAGTATATCCGATATATTTACCCATGAAACAATTTTCCCTGTTCCTATTTTTGAACCTTTATTTCATTAATTGCACGTTAATTATGATGAAAAGATTTACGAATAATAAGGTAAAAGAATTATGCATATTAAAGAGTTCCAGTTTTCTTGTTTAAAAATATTTAATAACTTTATACAAAATATGTAGTAATAAAATATGATTTTCTGTTATTCCAGTCAAGGTACGAGTTTAAATTTATTTTTTATTTGTAGGCAACCGAGCAAGTTGTTCTCTTAATGATAAATGATCACCGCTGACATTGAACATCGCAACACCTGGAAGAGTTGCAGGTGGGTTGCCAGCATTTAATAATTTATTTGTTTGATTAATTAATATGACCATGTAAATATGACTATGTAAATAAAAAAGTCACTCATTAAAATTCCTTTATACATAGTAATAATGAGTAGGTGTCAATATCTAAGATACTTATCGTTATGAACCTAGGTACATGCCAGGCCACTAATTATAAGGCAAATTATTTTTAATCAACAAAATGACAAGTTAATTTCATCTTTTTTAAATATAGTGCTATTTGGGATTAAAAACTGTACCACATAGGGCTTGTCTTGGGAAAAAATATTCTTTTGCCCCCAAAACATTGTTTAATGTATACCTTATCTTGACAATGTGCATTTAATAAGTAAAATGTATATTTCAATTCAAATGTTATTAACAATAGCTTAATTTTTATTGCAGGACTTAAATGCCGTTTCATCAGAGCTAATAAAAAATTTGGTGTTAAATATGGCATTTTATTTTCACAAGAATAAAATGTATGATTCAGTGAACGATTAATTTGTTCAATGTAAATTCTTTAATATTTAAGTTTTATTAGGAATTTCAGTTGAACATTCTTTTATACGTTGATTTAAAATTTTGTATCCTTCTTTGTATTTTTTTAGTTACATAGCTGGCTGTAAACTGTGAGATGAAATAAAAAACACTGATTTAATTATTTTTATTTATTTTGCCTTACAAAATAATGCTTCTTACATCAGTAGTTCCTGTAACAAAATTTCAAACATTAATTAAAAATATAAAAATTTAATATTGCTACATTACTGAAGTATATGGCAATCCATGCTGCTTTCAAACAACATTGCACTATATGCAACAGATATAGCCTGATATCATCTAAACAATTTTTCTTTTTAAAATGTTTAATATGTAGCCACATATTAAAAGTACAGTTCCACAGTTAATGAAATTTGGCCATGTCACCTTTGCTTGAACATATATCTTTTAAATTTTATGGATAATATCTTACTTGATTAATATGCCATCCTTTTTAGTTAGTCTGACTATGCAGTCATCAGACTCGCCCATCCTTCTGATGGCACCACAAATCACATACATCTTGGAGGTGTCAGCTGCACGCCCAGTGGCCGGGTCTACATCAGCAATGACAAGCTGAACAGAGGCATGGTCCTTAGCGTGAATGAGACGATTGCTGGCCGAGCTGAAAAAGCAAGTATGTTTCTATGCAATGTCTCAAGAAAAATCATGGAGAAAACGATAAATTGATATTTTTCAAAACAAAATAATTTTAAGGCAATGCACAAAATAGCCAGTTATGTTAAATAGACAAATTTCATGTTGGTGTTAGTGGTATTATGCAAACTCTATAATGAAAACAATGTATAAAAATAAAATCGCTATCTTGCTTTTGTCTATCATAAAAAAATAGCAATTATTTTATGAGCGAACTTTAATGATGACTAGCGCAAACCTTTCAGATTTATACAAAAAGTAACAACTTAATAGAATTATCAAAAAACTAGGTTACCGGGATCGTTATAAACCATAAGAATACTTGTAAACTTACTTTAAAACTTATATTACGTCTATAAATCAAATTAAAAGCTTTAAAAATAACATATGCGAAGTATTTTTAATAACACATTTTTAAATGCGGAGACAACGTGACGCGAAACATGCATTACGGACAAAGATGGTAACTTACCATTTCCTCGGGCAGTATAAGTCAACAAATTCACCAGCGTCGTTTTGCATTTTGGAACTGAAAAAATTTTTATATAAGATACTAGTTGACAACACCTTTTAATTAAATTTAATTTATTTTAAAATCTAACCTTAATATCCACACAGATCAGGTAAATGACAGAAGCGAAAAGAAAGATGGTTTCCAAAATGTTGCCATAAAAAAAGCAAAAATAATGTAGGTAATAATATCTAATTGCAATTATATTTTACATTTGTCTACTTGGAAATGTTAATTGTTAATACAATGCATTCAATTAAAACCATGATCATTAAAATTTTTATCATCAAAAATTTACTATTGGTTTTTTTTAAACTGTTTCCCGTGTTTTTTTTCCATTTGTTCTGAATCTTTGTGTTTATAATTTTAACCACATAATACAATGAATAAACTTCAAAATAAGAAAAAAAAAAATTTTTTTCTGTAATTACTGGTAATGATGCTAACATAAAAAAAATATTCGCTAAATTGGACTATGGATGCTATTGTTTTATACCAGACAGAAGGATTTACGATTGTACTTGAAAGGCATAGGGGTTTCTTTTTATTCAAGAAAACAACGAGACGAGCGCGATATTCACTTGACGGTAAGTGATAAGCCTGCCTATAAAAATGTGGCGCTAATTAGAATGTTACATACTACACCACATTGCGCTCGTCACCTTGAGACACGATTTTAAGTCTCGTTACCGCTGTAATTTCATTAGCTATAGATCTCTATAAATCGGTACACAATAATGTTTACACACTACTGTTCGGTGGCAGAAATAGGTGCTGCAGTAGTACTTACTTAGACGGTCTCCGACAACAGAGATCTACCAACAGTAAAGGGCATACCACGTAAGGATATTAACGCTTTAAGAACATAAAACGAACAAAAACCAACACAAGAATATAATATAAAGTAAACTTTATTATAAAATAGAAAACATGTTTATAGGCGCACATCGGAATTGAAACTTAAATTACAATAAAAAAGCTTTTAATAGTAGCCGCAGATTTTAAAACATGATTTTTTTATAACACGGCGATCATCATAATCACCATCATCAGCCGATAGACGTCCACTGAAGAACCTAGGCCTATATCGATCGATCTTGCACTGACCGTTTCCGGCGGCTTCCCCCGACCCTCGATAATCATCATAGCCTATTGTACCGTCGGGCACAAGGAACCGTGGTTTGTAGGGGTTCATATGGAAGGGATAAGAGCTACACGACAAAATTTTAAAACTTAACCTGCTCCTAGAATATAGTATTTTCAAAATATTTGTTAAAACGTTTATTTTACACTACTATTTATGTTTATTTAGTTAAGTCGATCTACGCCTGACCTCTGTGATTTATTCTGTACTTAATGTTCAATGCATTATAAATTTTCTTTAATATTTTTTTACAAAAGCGAGACAAACATTAACCAAAAAAGTAAATTTCCAATACACATAAAACATAACTCTTTACAACCTATATCTGCTAGCAGGTCACTCACGTTCCCAATACTTAGCTCTACTGCAGTCTACAATGCTTTGGCAACAGCTTCTTCATTCTCTTGTTCTTCTTCTCTTTCGTCGAATTCAATATCTTCATCTTCAGCGTCAACATTCTGCCAATAGTTCATTAATAGTAAAAAAATAACGATCTTTAATGAAGAATTACTGCGCTGAAATGACTTATAGGTAATTAATTTTACTATTTTAATTATTGATGTTTCGAATGTAAAGCTTTAGTTTAGAGATGCAGATACAAGAAAAAATACACTATGTTTAAGAAAAGTAGTAAAACCTGGTACTGTTGATATTCTGATATGAGATCACTCATATTGCTATCAGCTTCTGTGAATTCCATCTCCTCCATACCTTCGCCTGTGTACCAATGGAGGAAAGCCTGAAAATATCGTAACTCTGACATGTTGATGTCTTATTTGTAAATATCGTTTTAAAACAGCGCATTCAAAATCTTTGTAATTAAAACATTTTAGTATGATAAAGTAAACGCTATTTATATACAAAGTAGCTGTTCCTCGCCCGCTTTTCTGGTCATAATATAAAATTAGACCGCAATTGCAATTGTCACTATCGCAATCGCATGATACGAAATAAAAATGGTTATAAAAGTTAATTAGAAATAAAATTATAAAAGATCAATGAAATTCAAAAAATAAATAGCTTATAACCACCTATGAATCAATTCGCGTCGAATGGTTGTTCCCATGTCGATACGTTCACTAGTTTTGATGTATTAAGTGAACAAAGAAAACCCATTTTCATTATACAGATTCCGATTACAGTATTCCGTATTTGTCACATAAAGGCCATTGCATAGCGTTTATAAGTAAATTATATTCAAAGCAATCTACTACGTTACAGAAATAATAGGTTTTAATTGTCACTGTAGACTTTTTCTTTTATTCCATAAATTAAAATAAACCTTTATAAGCAACTATAATAACCCGGTTATTGATATATTACACAATGACCTTTTATCATAAGGGACTAAACCAAATTACCTTTTTTCTAAACATCGCAGAAAATTGTTCGGATATGCGTTTGAAGACTTCTTGTATCGCCGTGGTATTGCCTATGAATGTTGCCGACATTTTGACACCTCGAGGCGGGACGTCGCACACGGAAACTTTGAGATTGTGTGGAATCCATTCAACAAAGTAGCTGAAATTTTTTTTTTTTTATATAACAAAAGGATGAAATGAACAAGTCGCTCACATAAAAAAAAAGTGATAATTACTCATATTTATTACCCATAACAATATAGGCGCTGCGGTGGTGCCTACCTAGACATTCTCCGGAAACAGAGGCCTACGACCAGTAAACTACAATTATAATACAATGATAATTACTTATTTTTAATTACGGTTAGATAAATCTTGAGCGATGTTAGCAAAATCTTACATAGATATACTGATCATTGTGCTTGAGACAGCAAATTTTATATGTATCTTTTAAATCACTAGATATTAATACTCACCTAGAGTTTTTGTTCTGCACGGCGAGAATCTGTTCGTCTACTTCGCGCATGGACATGCGGCCACGGAACATGGTGGCAGCAGTGAGGTAGCGGCCATGCCGAGGGTCACAGGCCGTCATCATATTGGTGGGATTAAACATCTGAAGTCGTTATAAATTACTTCCTTAATGGATGTTAACACAAAATGGTGAAATGATGGTGATAAAATAATAGAATTACATACTTGACTCATTAGTTCGGGGACCGTTTGTGGGCGATAGTCGGCCGCGTTTCTAGCAGTTAATGGGGCGAAACCTAAAATAAAATCACATTTAACAACGATGATAAAAATTAGGAATATTACTATTTTTTTAAATATAATCCTGGCTAAGTTGAGAAGCCGATCATTAAATTTTGAGTATGCCATAGCTATCTATATATAGGAGAATTTAACTATGCAAATGAATTTAAAAATTGATACAAAATAATTTAAAGCATCAGTGTTCCCATCCAAATATAACGAAAGTGTCTTAAAAAGAAGATGAATAGGCTGTTACTTCTTATCATCGCAGAATATATCACCACTTAACTAAGTAGGATAATGGTTCAGTACTTATCCAATGAAGGATAAAAGAGACTAACGCTCTGTTATAAACGTACATCATAATATTGCACATAATATATTCATTAGCGAGACAATACTAACCAGGCATAAAGAAATGTAAACGTGGGAATGGTACCAAGTTGACGGCTAACTTCCTCAGGCCGGCGTTCAGTTGGCCAGGAAAACGAAGGCAGGTTGTCAACCCGGACATTGTCAACTAAATTAATTCAAATAAATATTTTTGGTATATTAATTTTTACCTACATAGCAATTTGAAAATTTTGTATTCACCATTCTTTTGTAAAAATTTCACATGAGAAACATTAAACAATTTGGAATAAATTAAATTTTCATAGATCATATAATTAGTTTGATCCGGTATTACAAGAAAATGAAAAATTATTAATAGTATATACTTTATACAACAAATACTAAAAATTTTTCAGCGATTGTTCAATTCCATCATTCACGAAGGCATGACGCACGAAGCTTGGCGCAGGTGTGTGATGGTTCTTTTCTTCAAAAAAAGTGATTACACTTTGCTAAAAAAGTACAGACCCATCTCGTTGTCGAGTTGTTCATCAGACTCATTACAAATCGTCTCACTGGTAGGTTTGATGATTTATAGCCTCCCGAACAAGACGGGTTCCGTAAAAGCTTTACGGCCATAAACCACATCCACCCACTGCGACAAGTTATATAAAAGATCAAGGAGTCTAACCGGCTACTTAGCCTAGCATTTGTGGACTATGAGGAAGCTTTTGATTCAGTGAAAACATGGGCAGAATTTAGGTCATTTCAGAGATACCAAATCGACTATCGGTATATCCAAGTGTTAGAGTGGTGGTACGAAACAGCAACCATGTCAATCCGTATACTAGATCAAGCTACAAGGTCTATCCAATTGCAGCGAGGAGTGTGTCAATGAGATGTAATCTCTCCTAAGTTATTTACCGTTGCACTGAAGAACGTCTTTAATCTTTTGGTTTGGAACGGATTTGACATCAACATTTATGGCGAATGCATTACACACCGACGTTTGCCGATGATATAGTCGTCAGCAGAGACTCTAAAAGACCTCAATGCAATGATCGGTGACCTCAGCAGAGTCTATTAACGGGTAGACCTTCATATGAATATCACAAGACAAAAAGACGAAAATCATGTCTAATCATATCATACTCAGGTCCACCAGTGTCCACCAGTTCTAGTTAAAAACTCAGCACTCAAAATTGTCCACGAATACGTGTTCTTGGGCATACGGTCCAATTAGATAGATCTAATTTTAAGAAAAAGGTAAACCGCCGAATCCAACTCAGATAGGTAGTTTTGGGAAATTTCGCAAGGTCTTTTCGTCCAAAATCCCTGAGTGCCGAAATATCTTCGAACAGTGCGTATTGCCAGGTATGATCTACAACTTCAAAACTGAATCACAAACTATAGGCCTCATAAGAAAACTCGGTCACACAGCCAGCGATGAAGAGGGCGATGCTAGGAGTATTTCTGCGGGATCAAATCAGAAATGAGGAGATCCGTAGAAGAACCAGAGTCATCGACATAGCCCCACGAATAACAAGGCTGAAGTAGCAATGTGCGGAGCACATAGATCGTAGAACCGATGGACATTGGGGACTTAAACTGCTGGAATTGCGACTCCGCACCAGAAAACGCAGCGTTGTCAGACACACCACTAGGTGTACAGAGGTCATACAAGAATCGCTGGGAGCGATTGAATTCAAACAGCGCAAGACCGTGCTTTGTGGAACACATTACAAGAGACCTATATCCAGCAGTGGACGTCCATCGATTGAAATGATGACGATGATGATTTACTTTACACAATTTTTTTTCATAATTCTTTAAAACGGAAGGAAATCCAGATATATTTATATCCGGGTTTCCTTCCGTTTACCTCTATTTAGAATTACATGTTGTGGACCAACCTTCACACCGCAGGAATGTCTGAACATTACTCTTTTAACTATTAGACTGACTGACATTTCTCCGGATTGTTAGTGTAGAGAACTTTATTAGAAGAAGGACTCAATAAAAATTAGTTTTCTATAACACCTTTTACTGGTAGTAGGGCTCCGTTTGTTACCAGAGACTGTATAAAGTGGTGGTGGGCCTTTGTTACAAACGACCGTCTACGTAAGTACCACCACCGCGCCTATTTCTGCCGCCAAACAGAACTGTGCAAACATTACTGTATACCGATTTGAAGGGCGCTGTAGCTGGTGTAAATACTGGGGTAATGAGACTCAACATCTTACTTGTCGAGGTGACGTACGCAATGTGGTGCAGTTTACCATTCAAGCGAGCGCAATGTTTTTATGGGCAGGCATTTCACTAACCATCAAGGTGAACTACCCGGTCGTCTCATACTTTCATACTATAAAAAAACACTCACCGAGATCAAATGGTTTAGGTCACCGTAAGTAGGGCTGCTTAGGCGAAGCGTCCGGAAGCAGATATTGTATAGAGCCTCGTTGTCGATGCAAAATGACATATCGGTATTCTCGACAAGCTGGTGAATTGATAGAGTTGCGTTGTATGGCTCCAACACGACCTCGCTCACCTTTTCAATGAGAAGTACACCAATAAATCATTCATAATAAATAAAATAGAAATTAAGACCCCTTTTACTATTCCCGCATCAGTGGACATCTATCGGTTAACGATTACAGTGACACTTCTGTTTTTTGTGATAATTAATATTGCCGTACAGTACTAGTGCAGTACACAGAAATAATTCAAGCTTACTTTAGGTGAGGGTACAACGCTAAAGGTGCTCATCACTCGATCGGGAAACTCTTCCCTAATTTTACTGATCAGTAGTGTGCCAAGTCCGGAACCAGTACCGCCGCCAAGAGAGTGCGTCAACTGAAAACCTATTATATCATTTTTTAACGGAATACTTGAATTTGGTAATTCATTTGGTAATAGCACATCGTTTGATATGTTATACCAATTAGTACAGAAGGGTAATATGATATAAATATTTCTGTCTTCCTGACTATAAGGAAACAGTTGGTAACTATCAGCTATTGGTAGATTTATATCGGCAGTATCACAGGATATGGGAATAAAAAGTTGGCTTTAGCATAAACGAGAAATTGATATTTTTTACCTTGTAAGCAATCGCAGCCTTCGGCTTCCTTTCTCACAACATCTAACACTAAATCAACCAACTCTGCTCCCTCCGTGTAATGACCTTTAGCCCAATTATTGCCTGCAAATGTGAAAATCAGAATACGTTTTAACATAACATTACGTGAATTTAAGCACAAATATTAGCCAATTTGTGTATAAAATAAAATCTAATATTATATGATATAAGACTATTTTTTATATTTGATATATAATTGTGTAAATGATACTATAATAAAATTGTGTTGTTATCAGTACTACGAAATGTTATTATTGCAGTAACAGGTGGATAATCAATTTCGTTTAATAATGACTACCTTATATATATGTAGGTTTAACAACGTTCTTCGTATTGTACTGTAATTAGTGGTCTGTATAAAATAAAATAAAGTTAAGTACTAAGACAATCGAGTCAAAAATTATTTCAAGTCTTCAAGCTGATGATGATGATGATGACTAGACAATGAGAATAAGCATGTGACAAAAATTAGAATAATGACACAAAACGAAATGATATTAAATAAAAATAATATATAATAATCCGACCTGCCCCATTCTGTCCGAACACAAAGTTATCTGGTCTGAAGAGTTGTCCGTAAGATCCGGAGCGTACTGCGTCCATTGTTCCCGGTTCCAAATCGACGAAGACCGCGCGGGGTACATATTTCCCTGCAAGTCGAAATACGGATCAGTTAACAGTAATCTTCCTCAAAGAAAGTAAGAACTTTTAAAAAAGAGATTCGTGATGTCACAATGTTCTATAGTATTTTAGTTATACAACAGAAATTGTTTTTACTGTACTCTTGCTTATTAAATGGGTTATTAATGTTTTTACGATATGATTGATTTAATGATTAATGCATAAGTTCAATTCTTGTCCAATTCAGTATTCAAAGGCGGGTAACATATTGGTATAGGTCAGTGGAAAGGCATCTTTAATTTTATACAAAAAAGCGACGAAACGAGCGGGACGTTCACCTGACGTTAAATGATACGCGCCCATAATAACATGATGTTAGTTAGTATGGTATTCATACGACCACATTGCGCTCGTCGCCTTGAGATATATAATGTTGTCTCGATACCCTAGTAATTTCAATAGCTACAGCGATTTTCAAACCGGAACACAGTAATGTTTGGCGGCTGCAATAGAGCTGCGGTGGTACCTACATAGACGGTCTCCGCGCCTATTATAACTATCACACTACGCATAGTGTGGTAGTTATAATGTTGTAATTAGTCCCTTAAGCATTCATGGATTTTTTTTATTCGCCCAAGCGACGAAACACGTGAGACGTTTACTTGGTGGTAAGGAATACGCCTGCCCATAGCTTCGTGGCCCTGGTTAGGATGATATACACTGCACCCATTATATCCGTCTTGTCTCGTTACCCCAGTGATTTCACTAGCTACCACGCCCTTCAAACTGGAACACAACAACGCATGCACACAACTGTTTGGCGGCAGAAATAGGAGGTGCGGTAGTATCCACCCAGACGGTTGCCAGCAACAGAGACCTACCACCAGTAATTGTGAAATTAAGGTACGGTCTCTTTTAGCGATATGAAAGCCATGTTTTTTCGTCTTAATAAACTTTTTAAATTATGATTAAACAGTTACTGTTCGACACTTCATTATAATATACTCCAATGCGTTCCAGCTGCAAAGAATTTTCTCCTGTGAATGCTCCTGTGGGGTCCACGCCATGCTCGTTCGATATCAACTCCCAAAACTACAATTTAAAATTTCATTAACGTCCGTCTAAGTTTTATTTTTTAAACCTTTCATTAGACAATTTGTGTGAAATTTCATCCATTTCATAGTTTATGTAGCTAATCCTACATATAAGAATGATGCTATTGAAATTATTTAAATTACAGGTAAATCATTTAATTTTACATACCGAGTTAAACATTATTATATTAAATATATTTTGTAATCCTTGAGTTACATTAAAAAATATTTTTTTTTTCTAGGATTGCAATGAATTCTTTTCTAAACGACGTTTTTTCATAATATTGTTTTCCATAATCTTGCCTTATTAACCGCGTGCTCAATTTTTATTCTTTACTAGTTGGGACTTTATCACTTCAGTATCATTTATCGAGGTTAAGCAAACGGCTTTTATAGACTTTGGTATTATCTTATGGTAAAATGTGGAGATCTTTCATCGGAGACCTACGTCCAGCAGTGGACGCCTATCGGCTGATCATAATGATGAAAATAATAGACGGGGATATCTTCAAAGATCTACTTCAAAAATAGATTTATTAACATCTAACCTTTGATCCAATTTGGTTACCACACTGCCCCACCTGCACGTTAATTATTTCGGACATTTTATCAACCTAATACCACCCACACAGTTTTCGATAGTTTAAGATTAACAAGTAAAATGTTATCCACTTTGATACACACAGTCAGAACTAAAGCGATTTTAATGGAAATTACGAAGCGGTATCGTAATGTTTATCTTTGTTATCACATTCGTGTGTGTTACGTGACAAGCGCTAGGAGGGTATGCGTATTTTTTAACATAAATATAGAAGTCATTTTTAAATATTGGATATACCCTAAAAACTTTAGAATATTGTTATGATAGGTACAAGTTGAATTAATCAGCTGTGTAGAAATCAATCAAGGCACTTAGACGTATATATGACTTTGTTTTAGAAGAAAGCTGGTTTTTAACAATTAAAGAGACACGCGTATCTTGAACTGTTGTAAATATAGTTTTTGTGATTTCTAAATATTATGTACGAATTATGCACGTTAGAATCTTAAAAGAAATGGTTCGAAATGTTGTATTTATTATTGATTATAATTTAAATATCTTCCGGACACCTATCAAATAGATTATGACATGATAACCAACAATAATGAATTTGGCAGCTTAACTGAAATAATCTTTAGATTTGTTATTCCTGTTTTATTTCTACACATAATAAGTATTTAAGTTATAAATTTGTGCAACGTTACTGTGCATAGTTTCTGTTAAACATAAAATCCTGTCTGTTCTCATACATTGCACCGATAGGTCTTCCATATTAACATTATTTCAAACATTCCTTCCTTCTAAGCCTCAAGTAATCATATACAAATAAAAACTATACGTTACATTACATGGGCATTAAAATTATATAAGGGTATTCCTACAAATTCCAATTGGTTCTTAAAGCTGAATTATTACTACTGTTGTTTCTTATAATCATGAACCGATAGACATCCATTTTTGGCTAGACATATGCCTTCCCTAAAGATCACGATCGATCCTGGTTTCTTATGTTATACCACACCAGCTGTTCCTCGAACGCTTTCTTCTTGACATTTATCCCGTCTTATAACAGGGACTACTTTTTTACTAGCCGTAAAATAGAATTAAATTTGAAATTTGTTAGATATATTATAATAAATAGAATGTACTAAGTAATATAAACTTAAAACATCAATAAGTTTACATAGTCACATAATTTTTTAACTTATTGAAGGTATATATAGTGTCTATAATGTTTGTTCATTGGACTCGATATCATTATTGTATTTTTACGCTTTGGGAGCAGAAATGGACACTCGGCAACGTCGCAGGGTCGCTTAGGTAGACTGCGACGTTACCGTAAAGAGAGCCGCTTGCACTCGGACAAAATACAGCTCTCGTCGAAATTATTTTCTTTACGGTCTGCTCGTCTTTGACGTTATATTTATTTATTTAATGAATCTATATACAAATGCCTTATACCTAACAATTTTATGTCTTATTCCCTATCTATACATATAACTTATTTTATACTTAATCTATATTACGAGCCCGTATAAGAAAAATACCCGGTCCCGAACACAGATCAATAAATATTGTTGTTACATAGTTTCGGGACGGGGCCGAGCGCGTATTCAGTTCTATAAATCTATATAAATCTATTACAATAATTCTATTTTTATGAGGCGACGCCGCTGTTGCCAACACCAGTGCACTTTACAACACGCCTTTTTAGAACGAACAACTTAAGGAAAAAGATTTCAGAAACTCTCAACTAGTTCACAATTAAAATACCATGAATTGATGGACATTCAGATAGTTCATGACGCTCGTTGGTAATAGTAAATTTAGTGTGAACAACTTTGACTGTAAAAAGTTGAGAGAATAACTTCCTATAGAATAAGTTTAATTTCTTTTTATTCATTGTTTATTTCTATAAAATATTCGTTATTATATAGTAATCATTGTTATGAAATCATTTGCTGCATTTCTAACTCGTGACGTGGAGACGTATTGTAATTACTTCGCATAAATTTCGCTGTTAGAAATATGTAACTTTACTTTTAGTGGTAACAATACAGTTGAGACGTTCTTTACACTTAATTTTCAACCTGTCTACAACCATATTTAATAGTATAGTAATTTATATATTTTGTAATCTATGCATTTTCAGGATGGCAAACTTTTGACATCACGCTCTATGCCTCGGTTGACGCTACAGACACTCTCTCTACTCAACTCTCACGTGTAGTCGCACAGGCGAAATATAGAAACTTCATTATTGTAATTACTGACATTAATATAATAGTGTTACTACTAACCTTTACGATAATTAAACGAGTCAGTGAAACATACTTGTTTTTTAATTGCTCGTCAACAAACAACGCAAATCCTCGTCGGATACAAACGCTAAACAGTGTATTTTGTTTATAATATCGATATGTATTGCGTAAAGTATTATTTCAGTGATTTGTGTTCTAATAATCATGATTTTTGGCTGCTGAACTAACTGACTCTTATTATTTTGGTTTACCATCCTCCGAGTTTGGCTTCAGTTCTTGACTCATAATCGTGTTTTTGCTATTGCAATACTCGCAGGCATTTTGTACATGAAATTGCTATTTATATATCCAAGGCACTCATCACTTTCACCTAAAGAAGTCATCAGCTGGGGATGCTACGCCGAAGGTAATGACGTATACTTCTACGTAAAATGTAAGACTTGTAAAAAGGCTTACAACTATGTTTGTTTGAGTCTTTCTGAGAAAAATGCTCTAAAATCGGGATTGTGGGAATGCCCATCATGTCAGGGAGCTATACCTAAGGGTCGCGAAAGGGATGAAATACCCTCGAGATATGTAACGAAGAGAAGTAACAAAACATTTGTCAATTTTTCACCTGCATCTCCTTCCGATACTCTCGTTACTCGTGAAGACGTGAGTAATATAGTGACCAATGTGATACAGGAGCGTTTCATGCACTAGTCTAAAATGAATAAAGCAATAATTAATAAATTGAATACCAAACTTAAACCAATTTAAGATGAAATGGCAGAGTTGATTCATTCTTTGAAACATATGAACGCACAATTTAAGGATATCATTAATGAACATAGTGTCATCTAATATTTTGCATGAATCTCGGGTTGCTAAAATGCATAAGGATAGTGCGCGGCCTCGGTCTATTGTGGTAGAATTTGTGTTTCGAAAAGTTCGAGATGAAGTATTGGCCGGAGTCATTAAGTACAATAAAGTGAATCCCCAAAATAAGATGCACAGTGCTGCCTTGGCATAACAGGACACAATACCTCAATTTATATAACTAAACATCTATCCCCACAGAATAATGCTCTTCATGTTGCGGCAAGGCTCAAGGCTAAACAACTTAATTATAAATAAGGGTAGATTAGAAATAGTTGTCTTTATGCGTAAATGTGATCGCTCTGGTTTTGTTCTAATAAAAGATAGAGCCTCTCTTGATAAAACTGCTTAAATATATTTCCTCTTTTTTTTATAACTTATATTCGCATGTTACTATTAGTTTTTACTGATAAAATTCAATACGTTAAGGTTATACTACCAAAACGTACGCGGCCTGCGTACTAAGCACAAATGTGTTACAATGATTTTGATGTTATAATTTTTGTAGAAACTTGACTTAATAGCAATATTATTATTATAGTAACATAAATAATAATATTCTCAAACTAATTATTTAACAATAGACACACAGTTTATCGGAGAGATCAAGCATGAACTAGCTTTCATGGCAACAAAGACGGTGGAGGAGTTTTGATCGCAGTCAGTAATGATCTAAAATCATTACCAATGACTTCCTGGGAAAGTTCTTGTGAAGACTTATGGGTAACTATTGAAGTACCCTCAAATCGTACTTATAATAAACTTGCCATCTGTGGAGTATACTTACCTGCTCCCGTTCAAAAGACCTACAAAATTTTCTTAATAAATGTACACTTAATTGTGAAATTAATCCACATTCTTTAATTAATGGTGACTTTAACTTAAGTATTATTGATTGGAATTTGACAAAAAATCATAATAGTCATTATAGTGTTCCGGGTATTACTTCGCTGCTAATAGACTTCATATACATTCATGGTTTATTACAAGAAAATAATGTACTTAACACTTCAGATCATATTCTGGATTTAGTATTATCTTATGTTTCGTGCAATGTGACAAAATTCATTAATGTTCTTAGTGTAAATAATGACCTTCATCCGCCATTGAAAATTGCAATTTCTGTGTAATACTGCATATCCTTCATATTTTCCCAATTGTAATAGATATAATTTTTAAAGGGCAGATTATACACTGATTAATATCTAAGAGATGTCGACTGGATAACTTTGTTTAAGGGTATTACTGATGTAGATGTTATGCTAAATATTTTTTATACACAACTACGTGATTGCATTTATAAATTTGTACCTTGTACAACGAAAAGAAGAAACAAGCGTTATCCTGCATGGTTCAGTCGCAGTTTAATGCGCAGCCTAAGGGAAAAGAATAATTTCAGATTGAGATATAAATTGTATAAAAACCCTATGGACGAACTTGTCTTCGCGGGGGCAAGGACGGGTTATGTCGGACTTGCACCGACTAAAACTGCCACGATGTTCCAACTCATCGCCTCATGGCAGGGTCACGGGAACGCTTTCACATCATTCGCGACCCCGCCGGCGCTGGCCGCTTTCCCTACCTCGGGAGGGAGGGATAAACCCTCGCTTTCCATCTCAGCAGGGGCACGCCGGAACACGCAGTACGCCCTCTCCTCGGCTTCCTGTTGTCGCGCGGGCAACGGATTCCACCAAACCCGTTGCCCAGAGGCCATGGTAGCCAAGATAGAAAACTCTCCCGGCTCCCTGCGGCGGATCCGATGTTGGGCCCGCCGCCACCTGTGACACGGCCGCGGAGGATAGGGAGAACGGACACTCCTATTCCCCTGCGGACCCACCGCCGCCGCATCGCCGGTGCGACACCGGTTAGTCGCAGAGGGTACTCCTTCCGCGACTTCACCTCGGCTGCAAAGGTTAGCTAAAGCCGCCCCTGCAGCCTGACCGCAAAGGGCAGCATAAAGCCCCCTGCAGCCCACCAGCCGTGGTGAGCTCGCGGTTTACAACCGGTGCTCTAACCTGGAGCAGCCGCCTCGAGCCGGCTCTTCACCGCGGGAGATATTTCAAATCAAAGTGGTCAGTACCACAAAACGCTAATTTCATATGTAAGGACCAAATATTAAACAATTCAAAAACTTGTCTAGTAAAAAACTCTACAATAGTCTTGTGAGGAGTATTCTTGAATATTATTCAACAGTTTGGCGGCCTCACTATGTTGGGGCTGGAGCAAATTCAAAAGAGGTTTCTTTGGCACCTTGCTAGAAGCATCGGCATACAGAAGATTTTCGTATACTGATAGACTTCACTACTTTAAGATAACATCTTTAGATAGTCGTAGAGATATTTTAGACTTAATATTCTTGTTTAAATTATTTAACAATAAAATTGACTGCCCCTCACTTCTACCCAGCTTCAATATTAGGGTACTTATTAGAATTCTTAGATGTGAAATTACTCCTCAGTCGCCGCCACTGCGGAGATCTGTGCTTGGTTGCAACTCTCCAGTTTTCAGGCTATGCAAGCTATTGAATTGGTGCAGTAAATTTGTCGACGTCTATGCAGACTCATTATATACATTTGCAATGTTGCACTCCTGCAAACCTGGCACTTTTATTGCTTTACGACTACAATTACTTTTGTTTTATATTCTAACCTATCTTAGCCATGAACAGTGAGTACAATTAGTGGAAGCTGTTTACTTCTTACCAATCATGTACTAAGATTTTCTTTGTACATGATTAATTCTTTGTATATTTTAATGAATGTAATAATGTATGATTGATTGTAGACCTAATAAATAAAATGTTACTCCCTGTTTTTTATAATAATACAAACCGGTAACATGTTAGATGTTTTATTAATATAATTAACTCATTAAATTATTAAAAAATATATTTAATTCATTAAAAGTTTTAGAAAAAATTTATCAAATTTACATAGGCCTTTACAGTCGATTTCTAGTGTGATTGATCCGATTCCCAACTCCCCTAACGATTTCCTTCGATCTTTACTAGGACTAGAATACCTATGTTATGGTCAACAATAGACTGAAATTATAATGATGAATCAGATTTTATTTAAGTTTCATTGATTATGGATTAACTTTATCTACATGAGTGCACCGATGCCGTTTAAGACCGCTGCTTTGTGTAAATTGACTGTTACATAGATCACACGTGAATGGTCTCTCGCCAGTGTGAATCCGCATGTGAAGTTTCAAATTTCCATTAATGGAGAATTGTTTATTACACACACTGCAACTGTAAGGTCTATCGTCGGAATGTACTCTCATGTGTTTCGACAAATTACCTATTTGTTTGTTACAGATCTTACATGTATACGGCTTTATGCCAGTGTGGACTCTTGTATGACGTTTCAGTTGCCCCATCTCCCTAAATGACCTTTTGCAAACCTCACAGCTATATGGCTTTTCACCTGTGTGTACGCGCATATGAATCTTCAGGTAGCCATTGTCTGAGAATGGTTTCTTACAAACTTTACAAGAGTAAGGCCTTTCTCCAGTGTGGGTGCGCTCGTGTAGCTTAAAACTTGCCATTTGAGCGAATTGCCGATCGCAGAAGTTGCACGTGTAAGGTTTGCGACCGGTATGCACACGCATATGCACTTTCAACGTTGTGTATGCTGTGAAATCCTTCTTACACACTTCGCAAGTGTGCGGGCGTTCGCCGGTGTGCTGACGGGCATGAATTGCTAAATAACTTTTGCTCGAAAATTGCTTGTTGCAATCTTTACACGAGTAAGGTTTAATTCCAGTGTGAATAATAAAAATATGCCTCTTCAAATGTGTGCGCTGTGCGAAACGACGTCCGCACACGTCGCAAACATACGGCTTCTCGCCGGTATGTGTCAGTATGTGAGATTTCAATGTTTGATTATGTCCAAAGGATTTGTTGCATATATGACAAGTGAAATTTTTCTCTTTTGTATGTGTTTTCATATGTTCCTTCAATCCTTTTTTGCGTTGAAAATATTTCTCGCAATGATTACATTTGAATTTGTCCTTATCATAATGACTTGCCAGATGGTTCTTTAACAGACGAGCTTTGTCAAACGATTTTGCGCAAATATTACAGGGAAACATTCCATTGTGTGAATGATTTAATGTTATATGTTTTGTAAGGTCCCTATTCTGTGTAAATTTGCTATCACATATAAAACATTGATAGTTTTTCTCTCCTGTATGAGTGAGTAAATGCACTTCTAAAGAACCATAATAGGTAAATTGTTTGCAGCAAAACCTGCATGTATATTTTTTTGGTTGCACTTGGCTATTACCTTTTGAGTTATCATCTGTAACAAAAAATGTCAGTATAAAATATTAAAAATTAGATTAACTATTTGTGGACACATGTATGTGTCCATCATTACAATACAACAAAATTTGACCATATCTTCAAATTATGTGTCAAACATGGTGAAGTATTTTGGCTAAAAACACTCTGGATCTCATGCTGTCAGAGTGATTTACACTGTACAAAATCTACCAAATGAAGAATCATACTTGGGAAATAGTGTGATACTACTAAACATCGTTGTAAATCTTGCACAGCACTATAAATTATACAAATAATAGCATATAACAAGCACTCAAAAAATTTTTATTTTCGACAAAGAAAAAATTTTACCATCACTATGATCAGGTCCAATGGGCCAACTTGCATCTAGTTCTGAATCATTATCTAATACATATTCTTTGCTTTTAAGATTGGATAATGGTTGGTCTTCCAGAGTATCTTCTGCACAGTTTGTAAATAGTTCCACTGAATTTTTATCATCTGCAAAAAGCCAATATAAAAAATATGTAAATTCAAATATTAAAAAACACACAAAGCTGAAATTTTATTTTAACAAACTATAAAATTAATGTCACTTTTAAATAGGTAACAATGCTTTTTATTTGCAAATTAACATAATTATTTCATAATCCTTACCATATTTTACATTCACATCTTCAACATTCTCACTGCAGGATTCCTCCTTAAACCCTTAAATGAAATCATGAAATGATGCAATAAATATCCTGGAATGAAATTATACTCTCTGGACTACTTCAATTAACATAAGCAATCTTAAAACATATTACCCTTTTGCAAGTCTGTTACCTCTTCTTTAACAGCACTTTTCAAAGATGATAAGCCTGACAATTGGAAATAAAATTGATTATTAATTGCAAATAAAAAAATAAATATAAGATTAACACAAAATATGCTACCTTTAAAACCTTGACTATTATAGTGTGAATACAGGATCTGCTCACAGTTAACCACTTGCTGTTTAAAAGTTGTTGCATTATGGATATGTGAAATACAAACATCACATATAGAGGAAATAGAAATAGTGTTAGATTCTCCAATCATTGGACTTACCTAAACATAAATAATTTAAATTAAATATAAAGGTAAAAATATAAACATCTGTCTAATCTATTTTGTTGCTATTCTGTATTTTAAAAGCTAGAGTTTTAGAAACATCTAAGAAAGGTGAGCATAGTAAGTAGGTTATCTCTATAATCAAAAGATAATTTTAATATTCTAGTTTGACAAAAGGAAAGAGAATGTGATATAATATTTAATGGACATAAACATATAAAAATAAAGTAGTTGAATAGATAACTTTTACAAAATAAAGTATAACAACAAAATTTCTTAATGTGTTTAATTTATTATGGAATTTTTTGTATATTAGCTAGCATTTATAAAAAGATAAAATAAAAGGTATTTCAAATAACTGAACTATAATGGTAAGTGCATTCAACGTTATATTTATTTTAATATAAAGAAAACACCTTACACCTTTATTAAAAAAAAGTTCTAAAAACTTACAATTACGTCAAAAGTTTTTTGCAATAGCGCTGAATAAGTTACTTCGACACCTTCGTACACAAATAAATCGTTAAGACTTTTGAAACCGTATTGAGAGTGACAACATCGACAAAGATTTTCCATGTTATCTTAAATAAAATTTAATTCATCATATTTAAATAATAACACTATTCGAACGTATTCAACGGGAAAAACTAAACAGTTTCAGTGGCATAACAAAACAACAAACAGTTGCAGAATATAATGACGTATGTCAAACTCTTAGTGATGTCCATTTCAACGAGATCATGAAGATTTTATAGCCTGAAAATGTCAAACTGCAAATAAGATATACATAGTAGGTACCTAGACGATTCATTCAAATTGCTTATGTATTATTAATATAAATGAATGTAGTAACTTACTTAATTCACAACACAAAACATTTAGCAGAAATATTCTATTATTAGCCACATTAAAATTAATATTATAACACTACATAAATATGTATCGTATGTGCAACATATTATACAAACGTCTAAAAATTTACTTCAAAGTATGATATTTTATCATAATTTATGTATTATTATTTAACAAATAACACAAAAGGGTAATTTGAAAAATAATCTCATCATGTAACAAAAGATAAACTTTTTTAAATAAAAATCGATGTTAACTATAAGCTTTAAGCATTAATACAACAAAAATCCCGTGTTGGGGACAGGTTAGAATATCAATATCGCCACTTTACATTACTATTGTCAAATGCTAGATGCTCTTTCTTATAAGGTAACAGCTCCGAAAATAGCACTTAGTTAGCTCTTCCAGTAATTTTAACTAAGGTACACCCAGCCACAAATTGAAGGAAACACTTTGACTTGGAAGCATTCAAAAACTGAACGCACAAAGCGAGTGATGCATGAAAATAAAACGCGCTGATTCTCAAGGAGTACATTACTCGGTATGTAAGATATCTTAGAATTGAATAAAAAAAATAAGTACACAAAGCCCGCTGATTTCTTGCGCCCATTCTTATCAGATCCGAGGCATTTCTTTTGCGAATGGCTGGTAGATTTTAACGTTCAATAGGGGCAGTGTTGTCAGAATTCAAAATGTGTTACAAAATGTCTAGTAGCTAAAAAATCCAATATTGAAACACGACCACTAAATGTCGCGTTTGGAAAAATTTGTGCTGTCAATAAACAAGCAAACATAAATGCAGATTTAAAGATTGTTAACTAGAGTGCCGTCTTCCGAGAAGTCCGATATATTATGAATTTAATGGCAGATTGCGGTATTCCCAACAGTAATACATAGATACCTACTAAAATGAGTCGCATAGTAATTAAGCCAATGTTCTAAGTGATCATGGCATGGCAGTCGTCGTCCGAGCAACACGTGACGTCATCACTCTGTTGTTCGGGAGCACAGTTGATAAAAATGACTATCCTAACATAAATTTTGTGAATATTTATTTCTAAGCCATAGCTAAGGCTGGCGCGATCAACACATTTGCACGTTGCGCTTGTGCAGTGTCAGTGAATTCGCGCGGCGTAACGTTGTACAGTGGACTTAAAATGGTGTTTAACACACATATTCGGGGAATGGACATAGCGCTGTTAGTTGAGCCAAGTCCCCCGATTTAATAGACCCACAATAGAGAGGTGCATTGCGGATGGGACGTGAAAATGCCTTGATAGTCGATACAAGGGTTTACTTATCCAAAACACAGTTAATATACAGTTTTACGTTGTGGAAAAATGCGGAAGTTACAAAGCACCGCAACTGCTCAATCGCCGGGGAAAATAGTGTCAGAGTGACAATTTGACAAGTATGACACTGTCATTTAAACTGCGTTTCGTTAAACGCTGTTAACATTACATTAGGAAATAAAAACATAAGAGACAGTATATACCATTTGCATTGCACAATACATATTTACCTACTGCTACTTAACGTCCACTGTTAGACATAGGCATCCCTCAAGGATCTCCACATCGATCGGTTCATAGACAAGAAAATCATTTTTGACGTGTTTTAAATATGGTCATAGATCATAGGTTCAATTTTAATTAGTTTTTTCAAACTTGTATGAAGAAAACTATAAAACAAGGTATATTTCCGCTTCAAATTGGATCGGGAACCGATATAGAATTTTGTGATGTTACGCAATATCGGTTTCCTCCCGGGTCTCTTAAGACTAACTTTCTGCAAAAAGAGTTTTGTTTTTCTTTTTGCCCATTACAGATCTAGTCACCCAAAAAGAAGGATCTGAAGAGAGTAAAAGTATGTTTAAAATACTCTCGTTACTTCTTCTGATAAACTACCATTTGGTACTATTGCAATAGTGGTAATAATATCAGAACCACATATCAATAACTCACGTACCGTAGAAAGCATGCAATACCAACTGTAGAATTATAAGAAACAAGTATCAAATTCACTCCTTACTTCCTTCAAACTCGTAGAAAAAAGAACAGTAACATTTTTTTTTACTTAATTACTTATACGATGTAATTTTCAAAATCTGCAAGCTGAAATGTCAGTAGGCTGACTATTTCTGCCGTATCAATAACAGCCGATGAGAAATGAGTCTTGGATAGGAGCCGCGTACTGGACACCCTTCCTCGAGATGGACTGACGACATCAGAAGATCGGTCAGAAGTGGGTGAATGCGCAGAGCTTAGGACTGTCTGGTGGAAGACATTGGGGAAAGCCTACATTCAACAATGGATAGCGAAAGGCTGATGATGATGACAATAATTACTAGATAATTGATATATGATGATAAATACTACACTGGAGGTAGGTCTTTGTTGTCGGAGATCGTCTAGGTAGATACCACCGTAACGCCTATTTCTGCTGTCAAACAGTAGCGTATAAATATTACTGTGTTCCGATTTGAACGGCGTTGTAACTACTGAAATCACTGGAGCAACGAGACTCAACATGTAATGTCTCAGGCGACGAGCACAATGTATAACATCTTAACTAGCGCCAGGTTGTTATGGGCAGGCGTATCACTTACCATCAGGTGAACATCTCGCTCGTTTAGTCGCTATGTACAACAAAATAACAAGGCGCCTACGTCGCGGACATTTCAAGCAATGAAAACTCTCACCAAAAAATTAAGACGTTTAATTTCCATCACAGTGTATACATCATAATATTAAAATATTAATATTTACATATTCTAAACACAATGACATATACTGTAGAAATCCTTGAAATTAAAATAAACTCGAGACGCTTTATATTCGCCTGCACAAAACTAATAGAATATTTACGAGGATCGCAGGGCGCCAACTATAATATCGTACGGATGTTTTAGATTTACAATTTAAAAAAAAATTAAAATCAGGATAATAATTATCTATTTAGCAAAGCTTATTACATTGTTGACGGCTATTATTCGAATGACAATGATGTGTGAAAATAAAACGATTTGATTGTCATGCAGTGTTTATTTAGTATGTAAGACATGAAAATTTAAAAAAGAAAAAGTATTTATTTTATATATAGCCCTCTGAATTTCTTGCGTCCATTTTTCTTAGGTCTGAGACATGTGAAACAATATTGGCAGGAACTGATATATTACTTACATTAAAAAGAAATAAAGTGAAAAAATTCAATACTTCGTCTCAGCAAATTCTCAACCATTGCGATACCACTTAAAATACTTAGAACTATAACAAAGCTTTCGATATGATGTATACCTAGGCGGTTCTTAGATCCCTCTAATGACGCCACGTTGTCTATTGGTACCCGCAAGTGCTGAAACGCCACTGTCAAAGTATAGCAGCAACGCACAATGAGTATCCCTAATAAGCAGAGGAGTAGAACGGAAGCGTTATATCTCCGAAACAGTTTACCACTTCTATAGAAAATAACTTTGACCTTTGGAATAGAAACGGCTTCAATATTAACTGCGAAGACGTATTCCATGTCCAATTTATTAACATTGCAGTCATGGCTAAAACATTAGAAATACATGCTCCAAAATCTTGACAGAACATTCCAATAAGAGGGCCATTAAATGATGAAAAAAGATGCCATAGATGCGTCTATCAAGCTAGGACAGGCAGTCCGGTTAAGTAGCACCAATTTTGTGGAATAGGTCAATCGACGACTGCCCTATAGTCTCGGGCATTAAGAACAAGAGTGAAGTAAGCCCTAAAAAGTGGCAGGAGGCAGCTAAAAGGGTTTTCGGGTTCGTAGATTTGGAAGATGGGGCCGTTTTTATCTTATACTATGAAGCGACGAGACTAGCTGAACATTCACCTGAAGATAGGTAATATGCCTGCCCATAACAATGTGACACAGTTAAGTTGTTATACATTGCATCATATTGGCCTCGTCGCCTTGAGACAAGATGTTGAGTCTTATCACCCCAGTAATTTCATTAGCTGCAACGTCCTTCAAACCGAAACACAGTAATGTTTACACAGTACTGTAAGGGGCCAGAAATATTCGCTGCAGTAAGACCTATCTAGACGGTCTCCAGCAACAGAGACCTACCTCCAGTAATTTGCTCTCTAAGCTCTCATTGCCCACCAATCGAGCCCGTGGTGATCCACATGTACGTGGTGGTTTTGTGCTTGTCGTAGCAAAGTGTGGATACTCCCCGGGACGCGCAATGCAGAGAGACCCCATTGTGTTCCGTAGGAGATCCCAGTGCATCTTACAAAGCACTAAGGATAACCATCCAAGGAGCTTTTAGTGGGTGGTGGTTATTCCGCATAACCCTGTCTTATTCCAGGAGCAGGGTATCTTTTGAAATTTTCCTCTTCGACAAAAAATAAAGGTAGACCGGCGAATGAAACTTGTTTAGGTAGCTATCAGTAAACTACTTAAGGTGATCTGGTTAAACATACGTCAGTGCTTTAAAACGATGGTATTTAACCAGTATGCTGCCAATGATGACACGGAATGGAGATGTAGTCGCTAATGATATCTCATAAAAACGAGCTAAAGGCTGTGCTCGCTATTTCTCTATATGATCAAATAAAAAATGAAGCGATCCGTAAAATAACAAAGCTCGCTGACGTAGCCCAACGGATAAGTAAGTTGAAGCGATGAGTCAGGTAGCGCGACAATCGAGCGATCAACGGGGCTTAGAGATCCTGGAATTAATCCTGAAGTTAAAATGATGATGATGAATTTGTGAATAGTTAGTTCGTAATTAAAGTCAGTTCGTGACGCGCTCTCGTCTGAGTAAAACTACCCGAAATGGTATATCTTTCTCATATTTTACAATTGTATAGTACATAAATTTTCATAATTCACTTGTATTTTCGTATGTCTTAATTAGCGTCATCGATGAAATCGTCGTCTTCGCTCCCAGAATCTTCTTGCTTACAAATATTCTTTAATGCACTTAACATTAAATCCTTGTTGTGCTCTTCGATTTCTTCTTCGCTGGAAGATGCGCCAATAGAATCCATATCGTAAACAATCCATTTTTTTGTTTCGTTGTCTTTAGTCAAAGTCAACCATGATCTCTTTAAAATTTTAAGTAACTTAACCATCACATATTGGCCTTTATTTGAATGAAATGATTTCACTACATCAATGGCGCCATACAGTACAATATCAAACGCGTAATAAACATTGTTCAATGTTGCTTCAAAATTTAAGGATCTACCTTCAATTCTTAAATCGTACGTTTGCAAACCGATAAGATTTATTTTTATACATACAAAATGTTTATTCTGCCGCCAAACAACCCTCGGCTTTCGGATTTCATTCATTGCCAGCAAAGATTTAATATTTCTGTTTCCGGGAGTGTAACACACAGATGATTCTGGCGAAGTATAATCGTCAGAGTCTAATTCAGTTGCTTCATTTTGTGTTTCTGAAACTTTCAGCAAATTGATACTTTCTTCCTCTGCTACCTTTGCGACATTATTCTTCATTCCATTCGCAGAATTATTAATGAAAGGTCTGAAAATCTTAAGAAAATCGTTCGCATTATTAATAGTCCACTTTTCTGATTCATCGGAATTTTCGTAATCAGAATCTACTAAGGGAACAGATCTTATAGGTTTCTTAAAAATAGTGTCTAAAGTAGATACAAAAGGTGATTCAGTAACTACATGATTTTCTCGCATTGTAAAACTATTGTCTACATTGTCCGCTTTATTTAATTCATCTGCTTTATCTTGATAGTTGTATGATTGACTTTTATCTGGATTTTCGAAGGTGAAATCGTTTAAATACTTTATTTCACTAACATTTTCTACTGCTAAATTATTAACGATCAACAAGCGATTTATTAGAACGTCTTCATCACCATTCGTGTCAATTAGAACGACACTATATCTGTTACCTTCAGTAAGGTCAGCTTTCTCTGTAGTAAAATGTTTAACATACAAATACTTCGGACAGTTATAATCATCATTACATTTATCATAAAACCAATTTATGCTAAAGTCAGTCCAATGCTCTCCCGCGGGTTTGACACCAATTAATCTACATTCTATGGCTTGGAATGGCAATTTAGTTATAAATTCCTCTCTCATAGGGGATAATTGTTGAGTAGACAATTCTCTCCAATCACCTTGATCAACGAAGAAACATTTTACTTTATTTTCAGAAATAATGGAATCTATACGCGCTCGTTCATATGTCTCGTCGTCAGGAGACACGGCCAGTACAAAATCACCCTCCTTAATATTATTCAATGAATTCGGGTTCTCGGTAACATGTTTTTGTATTTCTTCAAGCAATAGTTTTAAACATGACTCATACTTTGGAATACGTACAAAAAATAAATCGGGACTTATAACAGAACTGAAACAAATTAATGACATATTTTGACTTTCTAAATAAGCCCAAGAAACTTTTTGACCCGTATTGGCACTTATGATTTCTTTGTCGATATCTGGTTCATAATCTTCAATATTAAAATCAATTCTTCCTTTACAAAGATTTTTAATAATATTTACATGCTCTGTATTTGGAACGGCATGTCTCTTAAGTAAATCTCGTTTAAAATCATGTCTCACAACCGTCTTATTTAAAGAAGTCAAATCTTGACATGCTTCAAGAGTATCAACAAAAACACAGTTCCCGATCGCCATCACAACCTGGCCTCTCATGTATAAATCTTCGTCTTGATCAGATATCATTTTCAATTCATCCCGAGCAAGGTCTGAATACGTTACGTCTTTATCTTTAGGCTGTACATTGGCCAGCCTCACTTTAATTACATGTGTTTCGATATTCTTCAATTCTTCAGGTATATAGTATAAATAGATATCCCGGGTACTTTCTACTTTTTCCTCATCCAAAAGTTTTACTAAAACACAATTTGGATTACCACTATGATATTTGTCTAAAATTTTTATAACTCGACATCTCACAAAAAAATTTTGCCTAATGGAAACTGCACACGTGTCTCCTACCTTTGGTATTCCGTGAGGTATTTTATTGGATTCTTTGCTATAATACATTCCCATTTTTAATGACAAAGTGCTATATGTTTTCGGATACTTGTAAGTTACGCCCTTCACTGTTTTAGACAATAATCTAGCCGAGAAAACAACAGCGCTGTGGTAGTACAGAATTTTAAATGTAATAATTCCTAGTGTCGGAATCCAATCTTTACAATTATCATAATCCTTTATCACAGTATGCCTAAAATAGCAATTCCAAATGTCAGGACAGTATCCAAGACTCAACAAATTATCGCAAATCGATATAAACTTTTCCGCTTTTGCCATATCTTTTTCAACCATGACGTTATCGCAAAGATTATTCAAATATTGCGGAATATCACCATTGCATCGTTTCATAAAATGTAGAAGTTTGGGCAACTGTACTATAGTGCTTTCTTCAACTAAAATTTTAATCTTAACAGTTTCATTATCCGCTTTGAAAATTGATGGATAATTGTCGTTTAACACTGAAAACTGTTTGCAGAAAGTTGAAAATAAATTTGGTAGAGAATATATTAGTAAATTACTTGCATCAGTGATGTTCAAATGAGTCAGAGTATCATGACAACATAACAGGATTGGGCCAATCAATGGATCCTTATATTCTTCCCAAGCAATCCTTAAATCATTTAAATTTTGTATAGACATGCTTCTATCACAAGCAAAAATAGCACTTTTATATTTCTTTAAAGATTTTTTCAAAGTGAACACCTCTTGATCTATACTGCAAACAATTACAGTTTTTTTTGTTACATCAACCTGTGCAAGAAAATTGTGTACAGCGTTTGCTTTCGTATTAAGATCAACAAAATTAATTGTCATTCCTACTTTTGAATATAGTACGCATTCTTGAAAGGCTCCTATGCAAACTACAGAGTGAGGAGCTTTTTTAGCAATTGGCTCAATGAATTTACACCAATTTCTCGATGCTACAATGTATTGCACTTTTAGCTCTTTATTAGTTCTGATTTTATGACTTTCTTTTATTTTATACATTATGTATTTTAATTCATTGCTATATATTTCTTCTAATCTTTCACAATCGTCGAGCACGCATGTAGTAATATTACGTAAGTCAACACCAAAATCTGTGATTTGAAGTAACCTCACTAAATATGATGGTGTGCTAATTAAAAGGTTACAACCATTTAATAAGGATGTAGTAACACAAGATTCATCCACACCCGCAAAACATGAGAGAACCTTGTCTTGTGCTCCCAAAAATATCTTTCCCATTTTTTCTACCTCTGTTACTGATTTTGCAGTGGCGCATAATATGATAGAAATGGGGCCAACACCCTCCAAAGTATCCTCATTTGTATCAGAAACTAAACGACACACAGCTGGTAAATACCCTAGTGTTTTACCACTACCAACAGGACTAATCAAAAATATACTGTATCCACGCAAGATGCAAAACCAAGAAATCATTTGCAACATCATAGGACGCTCAATTGACATATTCTTTAATGCTGAATATATATTTTTATTAAAGTGAACATCCTTGAGTTTAAAAACAGGTTCTATTCTTTTATTCATTTTTGTATGAACCATCATCACTGGAGTCACTATTTTATCAATAAACATAGATATCTCAGGGACTATGTTTCTGAAGGGATTCACTGGATGTTTTAATCCATAATCACAATTATTAAAGTTACTATAATGCAATGTGGGTTCATTTGAAGTATTTGAATAATTTGTAGTACAATATTCTTCATAATTTTTTTTAATAATTCCATTAACCTCTTCATCTTCATCTGAGTATTCAGTAACTTTTTTTTTCTTATGTGTTTGTTTGTCACTAATTACTTCCAAACTTGATGATGAATCTTTGTTTGTCGTATCTGAGCTTGAAGTAAATGAACTATTTAATATTGTTGACTTCTTAATCTTGTGCAATATTATCTTCCTCTGTAAAAGTTTGGAGTTTAATGCTTTAATGTTTTTATTAGATAAACAATAATTTTTATATGGAATATATAAATTAACCTTTTGATCTAGTTTTTCTACATTATTCTTTTCTTTACTTATTATTTTTTGTCTTCCAGACACATATTTTAATGCATTGATGTCATCTTTTTCTTCTGTCATCACCATCAGACCATCTTTGGCAGTTACTTCTATATTAACATCTGAATCTACATTTACATAAATATCCTCTTTTTTACTGTTATTCACTATATGTTTTTCCTTATTTGCTGGGTGGTTTGCTACAATATTTTCAATTATTATTTCTGATGATAACTTTGTTGGTGAAATTCCAGGTGGTCCATAAAGTACCTTACCAGTAATGTTTTTATTATCTATGGTACCATTGTCATTCCTAAATACTCTTTCTGATTTTTGTCCTATAAATTAATATAAACATTATAAAAACATGATAATCAATTTAAATTGAATCAGAAAAGGCAGTTTGAAAATGAAAGGAAAATTTGATAACTTTTAAAATAGAAATTTATTATTAACAGCAAATATATTTCATAAGAAAGAATAATAATTACCTTCACTATATTTAACTCTTACATTATGTTTTTGTTCATTACTTTGTATATAAGTACCTGCCAATGATATTTCATTATTACTACAACTATCCAATGCATTTAAAGAAATGTTTCGCTTTGCAGGTCTTTCTTTTGTCATGACTTTTACATTTAACTCTAAAAATTTTTTTGTCTCGTCTAGTATTTGTTTGGCATCATTCTTTGACTGAACATCTAAATCATTGCTGTTAGTTTTCTTTAAAGATATCAATGCAAGTTTCTTTTTTAATAATATTGATTTACCATCAGATTTTGACTTGTGTAATGTGAAAGTTTCCTTATTTTTTAATTTTAGTTCCATGTTTTTTTTATAAGCTCTACCTACAGGTTTTTCATCAACATCTTTACACATTTCAAAATCATTCATTTTATTTCGTAAAAATTCTTGTGCATCATTATTATATTTCTTCAGATTAACTTCTGTCAAAGCAGACTCTAGCTCTTGTGCTGCTTGGGCAACAGTTGTGCATGTTTTTACAGATTTCTCCCAAACATTTTTTGGTACATTTTTGTGTATATAATATTTTTCAATTTCTTTAATTACAGCATGACATTCATGAATCTGTAACTTTGTTTTTAACTTACCTAATGTTAACTTTTGGTGAAATAGACAGACATCATTTATTGCAAAACCTGAATTTAACAAAATCTTTGAAAGAGACTTTAATTTATTATTTTTTTTTAAAAGTAGCTCACCATATTTGTGTACATTGCTATCAAATATTGATGATCTGAAACCAAAATAAACATTAATTAGATCCAAGGGATAGATTATGTAACAATAAAAATAAGAACAAGAAAAATGGCAAGATGATAATAGAGGTCATTATTATTAAATAATAATCTTTTATACTACCTGTGCAAAATAGATTACACTACTGTTTAGTAACATAAATAAAAATAGTAGTGGTGAATTGTAAACTGAAAAATAAAGCTTGCAGGCTAATGTAGAAAATTTGTAAGAAGAAATTTTTCATTGTTAAAAATTGGTGTAGCTTAACATAACTATATTACTACTACAATCAAGTTTAAATTATATGTATCTGCAAATAGTAGCTTATTATGCAAGAAAACGATAAAAAACATTTTTAACATGTAAAGGAAGAGAAACTAATCAATGATCTCAAAATCGATCACACTGTTGTATACTTTAAAACAAATATGGAGATCTGCAGTTTTTAATTGCAACTCAATGTGTACAAGAGCAGTAATATATATTTTTTTTAATATAACTGTGCCAATAAAAAGAATCATTTGTATATTTAATAGCTTTATATGTATTTTGTGATAATATTGAAAGTTGTTATATTAATTTGGTTGAATAAATTCACCTACTATAAAATACAATTACTTCATATAGTTACCTTCGATCAGTATATGTCGGACAGAACCATATGTTTTGTACTCCCACCAATGCCTCTTTTATAATAACTAGGGTCGCGGGCGACCATTTATCAGACTCTTGAGTTTTAAGGTTTTCTGCTTCTAAGTTTAACACAGGTTCTACTGGTAAAAGTCCATAAATACCGATCTGTTCAAACACAAAGTTTCTACTGTCGCTTGATTGATCTATTGCCTCCACCCATATTAAATGTGGATTTAAATAATAAAGAACTTCTACTTGATAACAATCAGACATCCCTGTTTTTGTCTCCAAAACAATATTTTTACAATCTTTTAAAAACAACCGGGATACCCGACATTAATATGACAATAAGTTAGGGATGGGACGTATTTATCACAGACATATAAAAAGGAGCAGAAAGAAAGAAAGGAATTTAAATAAGTATTAGTAAAAACCTATTGCCCCTTTTGCATGTGCATGTTATTAATCTAAAGTGATTACATTGAAATAAATTCCCACAGTGCATTTTACATTAGTTATTTTATTCGATTTGATTTTTAAATGATCATCAACTCGTGCCGAACATTTGACCCGCAGGCACAGAATTATTATAAGCCCTGTTAGGGGAATGAACCCAGCTTTGAACAAGACTTTATATCCTTGATTCTTATTTTTTTCATATACTTTTGACAGGTCTCTGTTGCCGGCGCCTGTCTAAGTAGCTAATACGTCCATTTTTGACGCCAAACAGTATGTGCAAAGGTTACTGTTTTCCGGTTTGAAAGACCCTGTAGGGTAATTACTAGTAATCAGACTGAATATTTTATGTCTCAGGCGGGAAGCGCAATGTGATGCAGTATATATCATCCTAAGTAATGCCACATTCTTATGGACAGGCATATAACTTAGCATCAGGTAAACGTTTCTCTAGTCCTGTCGCTTAATTGAAAAAAAAAAACATTAAGACCCAACCACTACACCAGGTGGAACTAAAGACTATAAACCTGACTATTTTTATGAACAATATCATTAATCAAACTACACCTATTTAATAATTATCTGCTATTATAATTGAATGGAGTTGAAAGAAATACATATATCTATTCCAGAATATATATATTTTTTTAAAACAGTGGAAGCAGCAAAAATTTTTCTAGTTCCACCGTTATCTAGCACATCACATCACAGCTCATAGAAATGTTTAAAGCATAGCACACTAAATGATATGGACTACCAGGCCTGTCCCTTTCCATTTGGTAACCAGGCGGATTTCATATTTTCATCCTTCGGAAACTCGCTAGAGAGTCATGATAAGCATGCGAAAAACCTACATAAAATAGCACGAAATTTTAAAAGTAGTAAATTACTGTATCTCTCCATTGCATCCCAAAGCAATAGGAGTAATAATTAACACAAAACGTTTAAAATCTATATATATATATATATATATATATATATATATATATAACATAACTTTTTGCCTATTTCAAATCGTAGCATGATGCTTCAGACACAAGCTAAACCCATAAATATTAATATTACCCAGGTGTATGCACCTACAATTGATGGGACAAATCAAGACATACAGGATTTCTATAACGAAGTCGAACACTGGCTTGGATTGACAAAAAAACACGAAATCAACACGATAATTGGCGAGATGAATGCTAGTCTAGGAGATACGGAGACAATTTAATTAAATTTTGCCAAGTAAATGATCTTGTCATAATGAGCGCTTTTTCCCAATTACCACCAAGACGATTATATGTCTGGACCTCGCCACGACATAATCCCGAACGGATAATTCGAGATCAGATTAATTTATTGCTATAAACAATTGCTTTAAAAATTGCATCAAAAAGCTAAAACTTCTCCTGGAGCCGATGTTGGATTAAATCATAACTCATTCATTGCGACAATATCAATCACTCTAAAGAAAATTAAGAAACAAGATCGAAAATATAATGTTGAAATAACAAAAATTAAAGACATTGCTACAAAAGTTTAACTGGCAACAGAAATAAACTAATGGGCTGTTGATGATATAAAATCACACAATTATTTCACCCGAAACAACATGGAGGTCATAAAAGATAAAATTTTAGATATTAATAAGGCTTATCTCAAGCAGGAATGGGCCCCTAAGAAAGTTTGGATAACAGAAAAAATTATAGACTTATATGGAAGAACGGCGATTCTATAAGCATACTAATACTATAAAAAATTAAGAACTTAACAGAACAGTACGAAAAGAGGCTCGTTTTGCTCGTTATTCTTGGTACCGATATAAGTGAGTCTTGAAAACCCCTATAATAAACACGATGCGTTTAATTTTCATAAAGAAATAAGAGCTCTTGCGTGTCGTAAAACATCCTTGAACCTGTTGGTGGATGAACATAAAATCCCAATTCTGAATATATCTAAGCTATGGGACAAATATATTGCAGGTGTGTTTTTTGATAATTCGCATGATTATCTCGTGTAACCACTGATGGATACTCTTTTGCCAGAAAAGGTAATAAGAGCGCTAAATAGAGTTAAACGGGGATAATCACCGGGGTCAGACAATATCTACATTGATGTATTGAAGTTACTTGAGATCCATCCATATTCTCGTTAGTTTCATGAATACTATATGATTTCGGTGATTTGCCTCACGACTGTTTTTTTTTATTTACGTATGTAACAAAATGCTAACGGAACGCATGCCCTGGAACCACGGGCCGGCAAAGGGTTTTTTTTTTTGTTTAACGTGGAGAAAATGCCTGCGCATACCCGTCCTCGCGAGGGCAAGGACGAGTTATGTTGGACTTGCACCGACTAAACCTCCACGATGTTCCAAATTATTGCCTGATGGCAGGGTCACGGGAACGCTTTCGCACCATCCGCGACTCCACCGGCGCTGGCCGCTTTCGCAGCCCCACCTCGGGAGGAAAGGATAAACCTTCCCTTTCCCCCTCCGTAGGGGCACGCCGTAACATGCAGCGCGCCTTGTCCCCGGCCTCCTGCTGTCGCGCGAGCAACGGATTCCCCCCAACCCGTCGCCTAGAGGCCATGGGAGCTAAGAAAGAAAACTCTCCCGGCTTCCTGCGGCGGATCCGATGTTAGGCCCGCCGCCACCCGTTGTTAGTCGCAGAGGGTACTCTTTTCGCGACTCCACCTCGGGTGCAAGGGGCAGTACGAAACTACCCCTGCAGCCTGGCCGCAAAGGACAGCTTAAAGCCGCCCCTGCAGCCCTCGGCCGCTCCAGTAAGCTCTAGTTATCCAACTGGTGCTCTAACCTAGAGCGGCCGCCTCGGGTCAGCCCTTCACCGCGGGCCGGCCGAGTGGCTTCCACTTCGCTTCACCGTGTGTCGGTCCACGGTTACTAAGCCCATCCGCCACGACAAGGTGGGAAACCGGTGGGTAGCCGGCAACGGGGTAGTGTCGGACTCCAACGACTTAAAAGCTACACACGGTATTCTAATCACTTCCGACAGTATGCACTAGGGTCACGGGATAACGTCGAGCAGTTCTTCCTCGATCGGATTAAACGAGCCCGCTTCGGGGCCCTCCCCGAAGTGTCTCACATCTCTGATGTGAGATACCCCTCCCGACAGACAATCCCTACGTAACGACGCGTCGGCATACGGGACGCGCTGTCAGATACACTCTAGTGCCCCAAAATTGGTTAAAGTCGACGTTTATCACTCTTCCAAAGAAAACGAATGCAAAGAGTTGCGGAGACTTCAGAACAATTAGTCTCATGAGCCAAGGGTTAAAGTGTGTAATATCAGGGAGTGAACCGGGATCGCGAGTGTCTCTTAACTGTTCCGCCTCGCAAGAGACCGGGCAAAATATGGTGAACTGACCGCCAGCCTTCTCTAATCGGAGAGGCACTTTAAGAAGAAGATAAAGAATATAAAATTTTATTTAGTTGATAATTAATTATTACGAGAGAGTGAAATATAAAATTGGGGCTAAAATATTAAAAAAAAAAAGAAAGAAATTGCGATTTCATGGTCCTATTAATAGAGTTCAATAAGAGATCATAGACGAATAATTTCTTTTTCTGAAACGGATACGGATCGGGTAAAACAGAAATATTAAACAAACAAACTTTTATAATAACAATTAATGAAACAACTTAAACCGTCCTTATTTTTTTAGCTGGTAGGTTCAGGATATTGTTTGACATATGACATTTGACAAATTGGCAATGATTTCGTGGCGTAGACAAACAATTCAATAAAGAACGACTACATTTAATTACTTGATCATTTTAATATTAAAAGTTAACTCTACTTATAGGGTAAGAGAAAAATAATAACTATAAGTATTGGACCTATCATTTTGTTGGATAAAATATTCTATTCATTATTCAATAACATAGTTTTTTGTGTTTATTGACGTTAATTTCTTTATATCTATAATTGTTTTTTAAAATTTGGCTTATATATTATAACGAATAAAGTACTTAAACTGTTCTTGGAAAGTAATTCTGATATCATATTTGATGAATAAAATTGTCCAAATAACATTTAATGATACTGTTTCTTTTGTTAAATATTTGTCCATTATTATACATTTTAAATTACTAAATTATTTCAGGTTAATAATGGGAGTGGCTATAAGCCGATATTCAGATATATCATCCAATGAGCTTCTAGCACGCTTTTGCTCTTCTGAAATAATATGTCCAAATGATCCCTTTTGGAATCAATTATTGGCATTTAATATACAGCTTCCAAGTAACACGTAAGTTGCTAATACTATACATATATTGTTTAAACCTAATTTCGTATATTGAACTTATTTTAAAATTGTTTGTAAACTAAATGTAATATAAACTATTCAGATCGACAAAATTTAATGCCATCAATTTTAATGAGATATTACTTCGTAATTTCATTTGTTTGTTAATTTCATCATCATTATCAGCCCACAGATATATTGGTAAGATAGATAAGATATATAGGTTTGTTAATTTGGCTTATATTAATTTTATAATTTGATATTTCAGAGATGAGCAATTAATATTTGACTCAAGTACAGAAGCTCTTCTGCAGATGTTTTTACAAAATAATCTGCAGACTGGAAACCTTGGTTCATTAGTACAAGTGTTTATAACTCGTGCCACGGAGCTGTTGGCAGCGCCCAACAGTGATAAGTAAGTAAATGTGAAACACCTCTTATGAGACTCATGTTAAAATTTTGTTATTATCAAGAGCCATTTACTAGTACTAGGATAAAAATTTTAGTTCTTTATCTTGATTGAATTGAAACATTTATATATTTGAATACGTTTTTATAAGGTTTTTATGATATTAAAACTTGTTTACATGCGTAGATAGCCAATATATATGTGTATATAGCCAAGCTATATTACAAATTTTACTTTTATTATGTTAATTTAAATTATTAAGAGCATTTTATTCATTTTAATGCCTTGAGGGCAATAGTAAAACAATAGTCTACATGAACCATAATTATTTTCGAAATAACAAATATTTCATATCACATTTTCATCATGTTCATTCATTTGTAATTTATTTTAACAAATAACACTGAAGTTGTTTTAATGTATTTAGACCAATTTATTATTTTCTTAAAAATGTAAGTTTCACAAACAGGAAATATTTCAGTTGCTTACTTGATAAGACGACATGGTTCAGATTAATTTAATTCATTCCTGAATGTAGTGTTAATCTGGAATGCTTTTAAAAATTGTGCAGACAAGTTGGTTTTATGTTGCTCTACTATCTGCTTATAATATTTGGCAACTGGAATAGTTGGTGAAGTTTAGATTGCACATGCTTTGTCTAGGCATCTGTGAACCTGCTATATTTTATTCCATTCTTATCATCTTTGTCTCCTAGAGATATAACCAATAAAAAGTTGTTGCCAGCTGTCAGTGTGTTATTTATTGTACAGAGAGGTATATCTACATTAAATTTTTGATCTTCAGTGTAATGCTAGCATGGCAGACATTCAATGCCCTTTTTGTGATAAGAGCTGTTAGCAAATACCTTGTGGAGATAGTGCCAGAGTATGAACTATGCAGGCATCTGGATGTGAATGCGGCTCGCGCTCCCAACGGGCCAGTCGACATTCGTGATGTGAATGACACACCTGTAAGTTATATATTTTTAATGTTTATTTCCCTCTTTGGTTTTAATATTACCTTTGAATCCCTATTATACCTCTTGTCTATACCTTTATGTGATTCAGTCTGAAGTAATACTGGATATAATTTTAAAAATGTTTTCAGTTTTTCAGGTATTTTAGTCTTTGTCATCAGTTTAACATAAAGTTATTTAAATTATGATTTACAATTATTGATAGGTAGAAAAGTCAAAGTTGTCCTTATATCGTCATTACATGAAAGAACAAAATAGATATGTATAGAATAAAAAAAACCCTTTACAAATTATCCATCTAAACTAATTTTCTTAGATATCAAAGTAATAAGCATTAATCAGTAAGCACATTGATAATTTGTTTAATAAATTAAGATTTTGTTTTTGTTTTATAGTTAAGGTTGATTATTTTCCAGCCTCTAGCTCAGCCCAGTCCGGAATCTCCTGAATCCCCCACTCCACCATTCCCGACTCCAACGCATGTACCTGCTGAAACTCCAGTCTCGCCAAAGCTCACAGGCAGCGAGAGTCGGGTAGAAATGTTAATAGACGCCCTCATAGGAATAATTATAGATGTGCCCGTGACGTAAGTAGAAGGATGAATTTTTTAATGTTTTTTAACAAATTTTTTCTTTGAATGATAAACACAGCGTTCAACATACTTTGCCTTTTACTCGATGTAACTATTTACTTGGTACTTTTTCGATTCGATTTAAGTCAATTTTATTTCTAGGTAAAATAATTCCTATGTAGGCATAATGGTTGCATAATAAATGTTGTCTATTTATGAAAATAAATGTTTTTTGATTTAAAAACGATGTGTTTGCTTGAAATAGGTACAAAATTTAAACTATATAATATTTTTAATCTTAATGGACTAAGACTTCATCATGTATTAAGCAAAAATGAGGCAATGAATGGTAAAGAGTACTTATGTAGAATATTTTGGCACTCATATGTTGACAGCCAGAACATGGAAATGCTGTTATGGAAATAGATGTACAGTATAGAATTATAGCTGACAATTGATTACAAAACCAAGTTAGTAATAAGGCTTTTGAAAAGCTTATATTACTAACTTGGACAAACACTTAATCTAAATTTATATATTCAAATAAACAATTGTATTTTTGTTTCAGTGATAATACATACTATTTACACTTGGAATGTATAAACACACTTCTAGTGCTTATGTCTGTCTACATGTTTGCTGGTGTTCATGGGCAAACACGTCTCGTGGAGACTTCACTTATATACAGGTATATATTCATAAATAAATTTGCCACTCTTAGTGAGACTTTTATTTTTCATGTAATCGGTCCTACAAGCCAGATTATTTGTTATTAGATTTGTGTCTTCTAATAAAAGAATTATTGTTAATGATGTTGCTGCAATACACAGAGACTTAACATCAACCATTAAACTGATGATAGGTCCTTTTACCAGAGACTGTTTCTGTATGTGTGACATGCAACATATGTTTCAATTTGAAGGATGCTGTACCTGGTAAATTTATTGCTACCATCACAAAATGTTTATCAGATTGTCTTCTTCTGTTTATGTCTGTATTTAATAATTTGGGATCGACCTTCCTTGTCCTAAGTCTCCAGACAGCATGATTCTTAGAGGCTTGTTCGTCAAGATCGATTTCTTTCAAATCCTTTTGGATCGTCGTCAGCCAGGTGGTCGGTGATCTTCTGCGATCTCGCGGCGTCGTCGTCATCGGCATGACCATCAGATTATCTACCACAATAAATAAAAAATACTTATGAGTATTACTTTTCTTTATAGTTTATTGCAATATCGATTTCATTTATATTACAGAACACTGTTCCAAGGCCGTTACGGTATGCACGCTCCACTTCTAGTCAAGACCCTTCTAGTGAACCTGGCAAGTATGGCACCTGCACCTCCCAGTATGTTCGGCACCAGCTCTGGGGAAAGTCTATTGGTTAATTTGGCTTGTGAGTATCTCAGATTACAACAATCTATTTTTAATATAACTATTCTAAACTAAAGTTTTCAGTGTTTATTTTTATTTCAATAGATTAGTGTTTGATGACGATTCCACCTTCTTTTAACGGGTGAGGTGAGAAAACATCTTTATGGAAAGACAGTGAGATCACAAATAATAAAAGCTTAATCAAGCAGGTATATGCTTTCATATACCGACGGTCCCCTGTATGCGTCCACGCCAGTAAATGACCTTTTATTAGGTTCATATTACCTAAAAATTACTAGGTTCCATCATACATCACTTTTCGTTAGCTGTTTTAATGAGGACATGATTTGAACTCAAATATTACTTTGTAAGGACAGTTTTTAGGTTATAGGTACTAAATTTTGTATCCATAGAGCGTTTGGTTCGGTTTCATTACTATAGCATGTAATTATCGTATTATTGCATATTACTGTACAATGATTTTTTTACTCTACAACTGGTCGAGCAGTTTCATCGCAATCGGCAATAAGTTACTCTGTGTTGACATTCTTACTACTACTATCTATTACTTATTGATTTACGTGAGGGGTTTTTACTACTAGGTGAACGTCCCCCATTTGTTTTCTTAATTACAGCCGGTATTTGGAGCATGCTGACGTTCGGCTCCAACTCTCGGCAGACTATCTACAGCCACCCGCCGCTGGAACGGCACGAACAGCTGGACAGGCTCAAGCAAGAGCATGGTGTCGCTAACCAGTCATGCCTATTGCTGCTCGCGCTTGCTAACCACTGCATGACGCAAGACAACCTGTACAGGAACGCGCTACTGTGCTGCGAAGATACGGCAGGTAGTGTGATTCTTCGATTCTTTTACGTTTAAAAAATGCGAATTGCGTTTACTTGTAGATAAGATGTATTTATATTTCCTCATGTACTCCACACCACAAGAACTTACGTTCCAGTCTTCCTACATTCAGTAATTTACTTTCTAAAGCATCCTATAAATTATAAATATGTCTCTTAAAATATAAGTCTTATTAATCTAATGTTATTGGTTATTATGTAAATTGATTTAAATCACAAGATTGCACACTACTATATGGGTGCAGAAATAGGCGCTATGGTGATACTTACCTAGACACTCTCCCATATTAGAAACACTGGGTTTTAAAGTACTAAAAATTGGTTGTAATTCTATTAAACTTCTGGCTATGTTTTTTTATTATTTAAAACTCGTTGCTCTGTTAAAAAATAAACCATTCAGACATTTAAATATTATAATTATATCCACATTCCATAGAGACATCAGCAACAACACCGCAGAGAGACGCCAACAGCACGGCGCAAGTCACGCCACCGCGAATAGATATGGCAGCAGTGAGTTTCTTAGTTTTCATTCTGCTTATTCTTAAGGATCTGTCTACATCTGTCTAATGAAGATGGAGGTGGAGAGAAAGCAATTATGGATGTTAATTAAAAAGTTATATCTAATTTCAGCTTCACAAAGCATTATGCGCAACGGCAGGCTGCGAGCACTCTACACTCTTACTCTATCTGATGCTGCACTCCTGCAAAGCGTACAAAAGGCATGTCAGCAATGTTGCCAATATCGAGTATTTGGTAAGTTGGTTCATTATATTTAGAGTTCAATAATCTTTATTTATTTATTATATATTAATTTTAATTTGTCTAACGTCGCTGTACAGGCAATATTTGTGGGACGTATATTAAATGTTTTATAAATTTTGGACATACATATTTTTTAAGTTATGTCAGTGACGGCCGATAGGGAACGACAGTCGTAAAGTGATGGCAGTGTACAGGACACAGAGGTGTAGGACACACTCTCCACATGGACATCATTAGAGCTGTAGGAAAAAAGTAAATGCGCATAACTGAGGACTGCATTTAGTGGAAGCAAATGGGCGAAGTATTCAAGGCTGGATTAATGAAAGAAGATGATAATTATTTAATCAAACATGAAAGAGAACAACAATTCTAATACAAATTTTATGTCCAACTACATATATGCCTTAAAATAAATACAGTTTTTCTCTTTTTTTTTCAGATAGTGCCAATACTGCAAGTGCTATACAATGCACCAGACAGCAACTCTCATCACATATACATGTCCCTCATTGTACTGTTGATACTTACAGAGGATGATGCTCTTATCAAAAATGTGCACCTCATTGTAAGACAGATTTTTATTAATTTTATAATTTTATACATACTACATAAATGAACTATCACAGCTTTATTTTTTTATTGATTTCTATTTAAATTGAGATCCCATGTATTTAAAAAATAAAAATAACTTTTTTGTCTGTTTACATTAGCATTACTTAACATTTAAATTCGTTCAACATGTTATTCACGTATGGTGTCTGAATTATCTTAATGCAACTTTTTGTATAGATTTTATTTGTACAATTAAATAATCGTCATTTTATATTATTAAATTCAGTTGCAAAGCAGCACTTTTTTGGAGATGACTTAACAAGAAACTTGTGATTGTAGTAAGTGATGTTGTGGTTAAAGAATACACAGTAAACTTAGCAATACTAAGTCTTTCATTGTTGTTATACGGTAATGTGTTATACAAATTAACAGATGTTAAAAAACCTGGCGTGGTACACGGAGCGATCGATATCCGAAATCTCTCTCGGCGGGCTGATGGTGCTGGTGGTCGTGCGTGCGCTGCAGTACAATATGGCACGAGTGCGGGATAAGTACCTGCACACCAACTGCCTTGCGGCAATCGCCAACATGAGCTGTGAGTGACCAACATTCACATTATGTATGAACTCCTCATTAATTTCTGATCAAAGAAATTGATGCAGTTCTATTGATGAGTTACAACATTACTTATCCCAAAATGTGTTATGTATGCTCTTAAATATTATTTATAATAAGATTAATTAATCTTACAGCACAAACTACAAAACATTTAAAATGACTTTTCTCCTTTAGAATTATTAACATTCATATGAATAAAATAAAAAATATATGAAACAAAAATATTTTTTATAATTTACGTAAAAAAGGAATAAAATATTAAGAGAGATAAAAATATCATCAAAAATGCAACTCATCGTCTCTATGTTTAAGTTACTCATGACCCTACATAAAAAGGGAAGTTTGCTTTGAAATGTTTTGGAAACTCGCTACTTTCTCAGCAACTTGCTACTTTCTCAGCAACTCGCCTTTTTCTTTTTGCTTGATCAATAATACTAATAAGAATCTTTATCGTGGTATTAGATATAGAGTAGAAAGAAAATTAAGTAGTCCACAGGTTTGAAATCGGAAAAATATTATTCAATTCATGCAACTGTGTTTACATTTCAGGTGAATTCAGGAATTTACATCCTTATGTGGCGCAAAGAATAGTATCGTTATTTGAGACGTTGACTAAGAGAAGATCTAGATTGTGTAGTGAAATAGAAGGTAGGAATTAATCCTCCATGTTATATATTACAAGTAAAAACTAAAATATATAAGAAAGTTGAGTGAAGTAACACAATAATATAAAGTTTACTGTGGATGGCATAAGCTTGTCTGTTATTAATTATAATTTTAAATAGCAAAAACTATTGAGTCAGCAAATTTGTTATTTTGTAAGCACACCTGAACTTGTTACCAATAATTAAAACTTTTTTTTTACCAAGTACCTATTTTGTTAAAGAACAAAGTTTTAAATTGATATTGTTTCAGGTGGCGATATAAATACTTTGGAGTTACCACATCATGCCGAAGAGAAAACTGAAGAAATTGTGAGTAACCCATATGTGATATCATAGTAAATATTATAAACACATAGTAATGTGAAACCAAAGCATAGGAATTATCTACAATGGACTATACCTTTATGTGTATGTACAAAAAAGTCGTTACTGTTTGTATTGTTACAGATGGATCACATAGCGGTCTTGGATGAGGTGATCCGCATGCTGCTAGAGATCATCAACTCTTGCCTGACTCATCAGCTCGGCTCCAACTTAAATCTAGTGTATGCTCTGTTGCACAAGCGGCATTTGTTCCAGCATCAACAGCATCAGCACCACCATCACATCGCGCAGAATATTGAAATGGTAAATTTTTACTTTAGTAAATAAACCCAAAAGACCTCCAGTTTTCGCTTATTTTTATGGCAATCGTTCAAATGATAATGTACCGTGGAAAAAATTTAACAATATCTAGGCAGTAAATGCTCACCGCTGTACATAAATTTATGGATAAGATCCTCGCATTGATTTGTTTTGATAACTGAAGAACTTCACAAACTTGACTCCTGTTGAAGTAAAGATGGTATTGTTAATTAAGAAGAGGATATAAATTTTTAATTATATTTTGTTATTAGGTAATAGGGTACTTCTCAACAAGGCTCCAGAGGGTACAAGAGGGTGCTGGCGGTGATCTCGGTGTAACAGAAGTGCTGCAGTGTATCAAAAAAGGCACGGAACAATGGTCCAGTGATAGACTTAAGGTATTTATACTTATACTCTGATATGTTAGCTTAACTGTCTCCATTGCACTTTGGCTAAGCACTTGTCTTGTAATATGGAAATACCTAACTTTAATGTTGTATCAATACCTACTAGATAGGTTCCGGACCTACATATTGTGGAAGTTGGCTGGTGGTATGGTTTCTTCAAATCCTTTTAGCTAGATAACACTGGGATATTGTAAATCAGTAATTAAAGCATTGCTGTGCTCCGACTATCAATATAGCCATAGTTCTTTAGGCGAGCACGCTTCTACATTTATGATCTTATTGTCAATTAACACCTTTTGAAATTGTGATCACATGTTAATCCATTGTCAAATAAAAATTAATTACATAGTTTATATCAAACAGAGGTTTGGTTTACATTGAATTTACAATGAATTTTGTTCTTCAGAAATTCCCTGATTTGAAATTCCGGTACGTGGAGGAGGAGAGGCCGGAGGAATTCTTCACACCGTATGTGTGGGGCCTGATTAGCAGCTGCGGAGGCGTGTACTGGGCGAGCGAATGCGGCGCGCGCGCTGTAGGCGATTTATTGGGGTGCTGATTGCCACATACTTGCCTCTTGTGCCTACATTTCTTATTCGATACATCATTCGAATGGTTGTAATGGACTCTTATTATTCAACCCTGAAATTTGGTGAAATAAATAGTGTTTTATTGTAATAATATATTGTTTTGCTAGTTTTCGTTGTGTCTATTTGTATATGTTATATCTAATTTTTATATACTTCAATCAATAGAAAAAGGCGGTGATAGCTCAGTTTGTAAGATGGCCTTACTCCCTATACACAACAAAAGAGGTGCAGGTTTAATCCACATTGAGTTAGTTATCAGTAAAGGAAAACATCGTGAAGAAACTGACAACAACCACTTTGGTGGACATGTGATATCTGCCAACTCATACTTGATCAGCGTTATGTATACATGGTGTCGACTCCCCTGTAAAAGAAGGCTCGGTAGACAGTGTAGTGAAACAATAAGGTTCTATATTTATTAGTAGCAATATTGTAAATGACTGGAGTATTAACAATGTTGCCGCTATAAAATATATCTATGATTATTTAGATATTTGGTATTTGATCTTAACTTGATGTTTTTTTCTTCACCTACTATAATTTTTAATATGCTTGTATTTATTGACTTACACCTGATGAGGTGATAGCCTAGAGTGTGAAGGTGATAATAAAGTTTTAAATGGGATTAAGAAGGTAAAATCAATGACAAGTAGATATGTTTTTTCTTTATTACTCTTTTAACTTTTGCATAAGTTTTTCGTGCATAGTCAAATTTTTAATAATTATTTTTCTATTAATTTAAATTAGACATGGACATTCATTATATTCATTTAAAACAGAGGATTAGTAATGTATGTAATGTAATTATTAAGTATTTATATAGAAACAAAGAAGATTTAAAATTCTTTACTGCAATAAATTTATTTTGTAATCCTGTTAATCAAAACTTATTCAAAAAAGTATTGTTTTTTTTAGTAATTACATATCGAAGTAGCATTGATCTTAACAACATAGATTTACAGCTGTAACCAACATTGTTATGATTTCATAGAAAATTAAGCATTCTAAATGTACAAAATTTCCAGTTTTTTTAATTTTTATGTTAAAATAATACCAAATTAATTTAATGTATAATAAATTCTACAAACCCATCATCAATTCTGTTTATAATCATAATAACTTAAGAATAAGGAATTATTTTAGATAAGTTCTATGTTATGTACAAATCATTCATTTAATTTTGATTTTATTTGAAAAAAGCAATAAAATTCACAGTTTTTAATTTGACAATGTATTTAATAATTATTTATTTGTGACTAAATATATTCCACCAAGTAGTATTATATAATGTATCTTATTTATATTTATATATTTTAAGTAAAGTAATGGAATTGCAAAATTATCACAAAAAATTTAAATAAATTTTAAAGTAATAACATTTCATTGTTTACCTGAAGAGTTACCAATGTTTTGTGTGTAAATCAAAATGTTAGGAGCACGTAAAAGAGGATTAAAAAAAATATTGAGACAATGGATTCAATATTGAAATAATTGAAGTGTTATCAAATAGCAAGAAAAATATTCTGAAATATATATAAATACACGCTAATCTTTATAACAAACGATTTTATGGTTTCGAAGACAATTTCGTATGTCACAATTAGTCCTCCATAAGATTTCAGACATCTCTTATAATCCAATAACAATACGAGTCCAAATTGCACATAAACTATTGTTTTTATAAAAAGATCACTTGCAATTTAACCATCCGATCATTAATCAAAATACGTTTACGAAATTATCGTTCTAAAATTCACAACTACTCTATATATTTATAATATTAATATTATACACTATACTTATTAGTATTAAGACTTCTTCGCTGAAAACAGCGAAGTGGTTTGAGTTGCGTTAGAGACAATGAAGTAACGAGATGTATAGATGTGATAAACATGCAAGTTCTGAATAGTCATAAATACTACATGCAACATATTTAATATAAATTAAAAACAATAACTTTTTATTTAATGTTTACGAAATGTAATAATAGTACCTTATTACTACATAAAAAAGTGGACTGAGTTTAAATACCATCAGTTAAAAAGAATTGCTGATCTTTTCAAATTCAAATTCAAATTTCAGTTTGAAGAAGGCACCTAATAATAACCACGCACTAAAATTTATGATCATTTCGTTAACCTTATGAATCTGTGTTTTATATGTTGTAGAGTTTGCTGTAGTGATGTTATAATCTGTGACAATTTGTTGATAGTTTATATAAAAATATTAATTAATCCTTTGCAAAGAAATAATAAAATTTTGTATCGGTTTATTTTAAAGTAATAAATATTAAAAATAAAATGCGTTTATGGTAATACAGAGTTGCCTGATCAAAAATTAAAGATTACAGCCAATGTTAATCCAAAACTGAATCAATCAATTGTGTTGCTCTTTGGTAAAGATAAAGAAGTTGATTTTTGAAGTGCGTGTTTGTTTGTTTTTATTTCCCGTTTCATTGTATTGTTATTGTGGCACGGATTTTAAATTAGAAAAGACTCAGATTAAATAATTAATTTGTTTTAAACATCATAGAATAAAGTGATTATTCTAAAATCATAAAAAGTGAAACATTTTCCGGCGCACGTCAGGTAAATCATATATTTCTTTTATTTTAACTCTATTCTTTTGACTTGAATATCCTCATTATGCCTTAAATATATGTCATAATGATAATTTATTATATATTTTACGCTCAATATATCTTAAATTATATTTTTTTTGATGAGATGAAGTGAGTGTAGTTGTTTTTTATTTTTTTTGCACCAAAAAATTATAATACGTTGAATATATTTGTTCATAAAGTTTTTATACTCAATCTGATTTTTATCATGTTTAGCGGAAATTTTTTAAAAATATTTCGCAAAGTTTCCTATGATCTCTCGCTTACCGGTGAAATCAAATCCCTGCCGTAAATCTTCATTACTTTTAAATATTACCATTACGTCTAATCCTTAACGGTATTCGTATAATGTTGGAAAGTTAAGTCAGTCTGTGTTTTTTGGGATACTGGAGACAGCTAAATGTTAATCAATAAGGATCATCTTTTGCATTGCAAACTGTATTCTTTATAGATTACAAATGGTTGCAAAGATTGCTTCCATTTCTATTAATAAAAGAAGGTAATATATGTGAATACATACTAGACTTGAAGTCTCAGTTAATTAATATTTGAATCATTGTGAATAGCAGCAATCTCCAGTGATACATCATACACCACTCAATTTTAAGTTGTTATTCTTAATAGTTATGAGAATAATTAAGTGCTTTCATACACATGGATGTGTTCTCATAAATTATTGTATGAATAGAAATCAAAAATTTGTTCATTAAAGTTTTTATGAGCAAAATACACTAATGAGCATAATCATTCCTGGCCTAATAAAGATAAGAAGTTATCTTGGGAATTCCTAATTAATTACCTGCATGTGACTATATAGGATTATCTTTTCTAATGTAGACATAGTAGGCCTTTGATAAAATAGTTTATGCAAATGGTAATACATGCTGCTTGTGGTTGTAATTAATTGATTTTGTAAAATAATAACTTGTACAAAATAGGCTTATCCTACTCTATAAACTGAATGTACAAGCTTTTAAAACATTTTCTAAATAAATTGTATGATGAGTTTCTCGATCTTGAAATGATGAAATTATGAAATATGTGAATGATATAAAAAAAAAACAAAGGCTTACTATGAAAGTCCTATCAAAAAACATTTAGTAAAATCATTTGGATATAGGAATTTTACATCATATTCTTGGTACCTACTGAAGATTAGATTTGGTAAATCTTAATTAAAGAGTTTTGTCTAGATAGGGGCTTGAGTTGACCCACTTGGCAGGAGTTTTGGCAGGTGTAGGTATGTACTAAGTATGTTTTCCATTGCCAGTTGTTAATTTAACTGGCAATAGAAAACATACTTATTATCTTATCTCTTTCTCCTTTGCCAGTTATATCATGAACAGGAGGACAGAATTCTTAATGTATTTAACATAGAGTTTTGTACTTACAATGGTAGAATTTTGCTAATATATTACCTATATTATAGTCATGATAATGACCTAATTTCTATAAAAATTGTTTTAGGTGATATTTCTTAACTGCTTTACAATAAGCAGTCGCTATATTATTTGTACACAATAATTTCTGTATATATAGATAAGAAATTATTTGTCACGCTAATAATCGAAAAAAAGACGATTCAGATATTTTTTTTTTAAATTCCATTATTTCTTATTATAATAAAAATAGAAGAAAGATGATATATTAACGGTGTAAAATGATCGTATACACACACTGTACATCTGAAAACGGCGCCGGTTCGTTCCCCACAGAGTTTCCATTAAAAGAAATCATTTCAGCTTTTCTAGACCAGTGACCTCTGGCATCTAGCACTTAGCTGGCAGTGTGAATAAGTGGCATTGACTGTCTCCTTGTGAGAGAAGGTCTCGAATCCCAACAGTGAAAACATTAATTTGATCTTAACTGATTACTCAGTTCCTTGATTCTTGTTAGGACCAATTGGAATAAAGTGAATGAATAATTTCCTCACTACTTTACTGTATCACGTCTTACCTTTACATAAAACCAATTCAATAATAATAACATTAAAAAATGGTGGTCATTAATTGCATATAATAATTAAAATACTATTATTTAAAAAAAATCTTTTGCGACCAGTATGTATTACCTGTGCTCACTTACGGTTCTGAAACGTGGACATCGACGATGCGACTGCTCCATAAGCATAGAGTAACTCGGAGAGCGATAGATAAAATTCGTAATGAAATAATCCGCTAGAGGACCAAGATTACCGACATAGCCGTTCGAGTGTGCAAACTGAAGTGGCAATGGGCTGGTTTATCGCAGAGGTGACCACCATTGGAATAGATGTATTCCAGAGTAGAGACTACGTTTAGACAAACGTAGTACGGGCGCTCACTATTCAGGAGCGACGATATGCGCAAGGCGGCTGGTAGCAACTGGAAGTGTATAGCCGAAGATCGCGCTACATGGCGGGCGTTGCTTAAAAGAGGCCTAGTTCCAGCAAAGGCCTGTCGCGGGCTATTGATGTTGATGATATGCATTTAAAAAAAGTAATTTCTCAGCTTAAACGGCCAAAGTTTTTAAACTTAAGTACTGTCTTGTAACAAAAACTTTATCAGGATACCACATGTGACAAGTTGATTATATGATATAAACATTTTAATAACATGGTGAGGACATGATGCAGTACGAGGACAGACAACTTCAGTTTTGAACCACGGCTTCTACTTTCCAAATAGAAGATGAGGGTCCGACATTCTCCTGAAACTTACTTCCGTCGATGTTTATCTTCTCCTGCACATTGTGTTCATCAACACTATTTTTGTCTACCAAATATATAAACGTAAGGTTCATTATCGAAGCGGGTTGACGTCTCTGAAAATCTCATCACCCGTTTTACCTGCTCTATCGCCTAGCAATGCCTGGATTTATCCTCTCCAAGCCTCATACAAATCAAAAACCTGTTGATTTGTTGAATGCCAAGCGACAACAGGTGTGAAAAAAATATCTATTTAATTTGTAAACCCTATTAACAATTCATGTCTTAAGGCGACGAGCACAGTATGATGCTGTGTATATCATCCTAACTATCACCATGTTGATATGGAAGATGTATCACAACTAGGTGAACGTCCAGCTCGTTTACTAAAAAGTACGTTCTCACCGTGCTCCGAATGCATTCATTGAAAATATGTCAAACGGCAACTATAACTTACCGATCAATCCGTTACCGTTGTCACGTCATAAATTCCATCAGCAACATCAGCTCCGCATTTGGAGATGACACTCGCTATGAATCCTAATGTATTTCTATATTTATTATATTTGCATTATTATTTGGTTGACATTCAGCGACGAAGTTTTCACGAGTACAGTAAGTGGTGATAGAACGTTACCAACGCGTGTGTTTCATTACGGATGTATATGTGATGGTATATAAAAACGCGTTGTGTCTGGCCGTCGTACTAACTCTATGTTTACTCTTACGATGTTTTTTTTTTTAATAGTGAAAACGAGTGAATTTTGTATACAAAAGTACAAAACTTTATCATTTTAACCATTTATTTAATCAGTGTATCGACGCAAGATGTTTACCTGGTGGTAAGTGCCGCCCGACCGTGGAACTATTTAGAATGATACATACAGCACCATTGTGCTCGTCGCTGTGATAGATATGATGTTGACTTATTACCCCAGTAATTCACTAACTACAGCGCCCGTCAAAAAAGACCATAGTAATATTTGGACACTACTGTTTGGTGGCAGAAATAGAAGATGCGGTGGTACCTAAACGGTCTCCGGCGATAGAGATCACACCAGTATGTTTTACAAAAATTTTATTATGACTTGAGGTACTTTCACGAATTTTAATATTTTATACCTCAGCGTTTAATATATGTTACAGATCCTTCATTGCAACTATTTTTATTTTGGTATATATCTTGTATATCTGTAATGACTTCATTTTACTTTCTGCGGTCTTATTCTCTTATTACAATCGGTCGAAGTTTTAGTTGTAATTAAATTCAACTGCAAATATATAATATACGTATAAATAATACATATACACATTCGCACCGGTAAGGAACGTGGATAAAGATATTAATAGTATTTCATACTGTCTACATCTTTTGTACTCAACCTGCGGCACGCTGGGCTTTGTATTACTTCGTTTTCTTATTCATATACAGTTTAAGTGTGTGTCACTTTGTCGCCGATAGCTTATAGGTTTTTTTGCGTAACAGTGCCAGCCAATGGAGTGAAATTGCTGCGGAATTCAAATAGTCCACACTGATACCGTGCATGCTATTATCATTGTTATATTCAATTTCCATAACAATTAAAATTGATAATAACATAAATTTTCACTGATTTCCGCAATAATTAGTAATAATTATAAGATTGTTTATAAACAAAATATTCACTGATTTAATTCAATTTCAACATATAATAAAAATAATTACAATTTGTATTAGCAGACACCGTTGCACAGATATTCTTATTCACAATTCATAATATCTAGAACATCGGTCAACTCTGTTGACTGCTGGGTTTTTACTAGTTATTTCATGAGCTCCTAACCTTTTATGAACTACCGTCTCTTTGCAAGAAAAGTTATTTTAAGCAAAGAAACGGACAGATGTTTACCTGATGGTAAATGATACGCCTAGTTATAAAAATATATAGGTGCATCATTTACTATAAGATCTTTGATTTAAGTTTCAAAGCGAAATCTTTGTCTCTACGATTCGGGCAATGTTACTGGTAACATTTACTAAATTTATTAGTATATACCTTTTGATATTTTCCTATTCTCTTACAAGGAGAGAGTCAATTTATCCACCATGCTAGCCAAGTGCGGGCGGATGTTACAATGTCGACTGTGCACTGGTGAGATGTCTCTGTTGCCGGAGACCGTCTAGGTAGATACCACCGCAGCTCTTATTTTTGCCGACGAACACGCGTTTGCATATATATACCTCTGTTTGTAAGGCGCTGTAGCTAGTGAAATTACTGTAGTACTCTTTTAGAGTATATAGATACTTAACTTTTTATGTCACAAAGCGAGGAGCACTTTATGATGCAGTTATATCATCCTAACTGATGCCACTAGCTATGGTCAAGCGTATAACTTACCGTTAGGTAAACGTCTTGCTGGTCCCAGCCCTCCGTTCTTCTTAGTACATGTCGGTTTCCTCGCCATGTTTTCTTTCAACGGTGATAGTCTATCGCTAATTAAGATAATCACTATTTCAGACTTACAAATTCTTTTTTTTATTCGACAAGGACGCGCGAGATGTCCATCTGATGGTAAGTGGTACCGTCCATAACAACGTGGCACTAATTAGGATGATAAACATAACACCACGTTGTGGTTGTTGCATTGATATGTAAAATATTACGTCTCGTCATCCCAGTAATTTCGCTAGCTAAAGAGCTCCTTTTTTTAATCATTATTTTTATAAAGGGTTTTATCATTAATATGTAACTCTCAAAGGACCAAAACAAAACGTTAAATACGTACAGCTTAATAATATACACATTAACTCAGGTATAACTTTTTTAATTAATTGAAACAATAAATGAGCTCTCCTGGATAGAAAAACGCACTTAATACCAGAACACAATAACTATTAGTACTGTATACTAGTTCTGTTTGGCAGTAGAAGAAGGAAATAGAAACTGCGGTGATACCTACCTAGACGGTGTCCGGCAACGGAGTCCTACCATTATTTTCAATTTATTTCTAATATAAACCTTATTGACCAGTAGTGGACGTCTATCGGCTGGTGATGCTGATGATGATGAACCTTAATTCCTTTAACTTTTTAACAGAATTATTTCTATGTACATAAACTTCAAGTAACTTCTGTCAAGTTAACCCGATGAATAGTTACAAAGCGGATGCTTAAGTGCGGAGGATGCGTTAAGCTAATAAGTAAATTTCATCGTCCGACGCCTCGCCGCTTCAGTACTAAAATAATACTAAAGTCTAGTACTCACTTGTACATTTGATATCTCTTTAGGGTCGTAGTATATATCCAGCAAATTCTCTCATCGAGTTTTACTGAACAAATATTACTGTGGTTGAAGTTTGATGAGCACTGTAACTACTTAAATTAGTAGAGTCACAATTAAACTAATGCGAATGCGTTGAGTGGGACTCCGTAGGGTTTTAATAACTCTTCTTAACAAGTCGTGGACCCGGGTTCGCGAGCGCAGTATCAGATGAACTGTAAAAGACAAAATTACTACCAAGCATCAGAGATTAGATAACTCTTCCGTTGCCTACAAAAAGGACGAGCATGTCATTTTAAAATTCACTCACGAAAAAAAAAGGTATAGAGAACCATTAATGTTGTAACAGAAATTCTTGGCGCCAATAATTTATAATCAGGTACTATCTGTTTCTTTTTATTCAAAAATATCAATAGTGTTTTTTTTATTATATGTCGACATACTGAGTGAACTTTATAACATTTGCAAGAAAATGAAAACTTTAACTTTGAGGAATTAAAAAAAATACTTTTTAAGTAGTTTCTTTATATTCGATAAAAATACTCCAAATTACAACTAGTTAATAGTAAGTAGCCAGTGAAATTACTGGGCTAACGGGACAACATCTTAAAGGCGACGAGCAGAAGGCAGTGCTGTGTATATCATCCTAACGAGCGATATATTGTTTCGAATCGTATCACTTATCATCAGGTGAACTTCTGGCTCGCTCCGCCTCTTCGTTGAATAAAAAAAATATCTTTTAGTTATCGATAAAATCATTGTAATGTGACTTAGTTATAAGAGAATTAATTTGTATGGAATACATGTTATCGTGTTAGCTCCCCTTAATCTTTCTTATTATCGCTTATGTATAACCCGAGCTTTACTCCGAGCACGTGAACACAAATGTCCAGAAGATTTCCTACCTCTATTTATGTCACAATACAATCTGTGTATCCTTACATCTCCATACATAAGCTTGTATCGAGAAACGAGGATGACTTACAGAACAGGTTGGTGAGATTAGCTTTCGAGATATCTTGAGTTAATAATTGTGTAAGATTTCTATGTCATAAATTCACTAACCCTTCTATTGCAATGTATTATTTATGAACTTTACATTTTGAATTTAAAGGTTTTGAGATTTTTCCTTAACGGTTAACAAATGTAAGAACGTATCACATGTTATAACTATTTTTTTTTTATTATTCGATGAAACAAGCCAGCCGTTGACCTGACGGTAAGTGATACTGACCATAACAAAATATAGCTAGTAAGGATGAAATGCACAGCAAATTGTATTCGTCGCTTTAAGACATAAGATGTTGTCTCGTTACCCGAGTAAATTTGATAGTCCATAACTCCCTTCACACCATAACACAGTAATGTTTGTGCACTACTGTTACTTTGTATCTACGTGGACGACCTTCGGCAACAGAGACATCTCATCAGGATGATTAGGAGTAATTACACTTAATATAACATATTGTTTTTATAAATAAGGGACAACACTCGGAACAGTCATTTATTGAACTGCTATATTGGATGCATTACCCATATATACTGATGGTAGATATCCGTTGCCGGAGATCGTCTATATAAGTACACCGCAGCTCTTACTTCTGCAGCCAAATATTAGTATGCAAACTTTACTGTTTTCCGGTTTGAAGAGCTCTGTAGCTAGTGAAATTACTTAACATCTTATCTCAAAGCGACGAGCGCAATGTGGTACTGTGTATATCATTCTAACTGGCGCCACGTTGTTATAAACAAGCGTATCTCTTACTATCATTTAGAATAAAAACAAATATTTCCCACTACCTCCCATCTTATAAATTTAATTTATTGAACTAATATTTACAAGTTACAAACAATGAAAGTTTATAAAATTACATAACTAAGACATCATTTCAATCCGTAAACGTCTACTGTTTAACCGGTTTTTTCAAATCGATACGATAAATGCTGGACTATGATCCAATTGATTTTAAGTGGTGATGTGGTCTGTGATGATAAAGCGCACTAATCTAGTACCAATCTATTTACTCTCTTCTTGAAGATACTTGCGGCGTATTTGTACGAGAACACCGACGTCGGCAAGTTGTTCCACTCTTTTTCGGTTCTTACCAATAACGAGGTGTTGAACTTCTGTGTTCGCAAACTTTTGATGTCCATAACATAAGGAGGATGATGACTCGCCTTGCGTTTGGACGTACGGTGGCGAAAAGGGGCGGAAGAAATTATATGTAATTCCATGGCGCACACTCTTCGAAATGAAGTATAGAAAACCGCGAGACTGGTCACGAGGCGCCTGTATTCAATACTAGAGCCTAGTTATGACAAAATCTTCCATAAGTCTCCAAACCTCCCGTAAGGTATTCCACAAAACTCCATCTTGAGCTCTTGTTACGATCATCATCATCAGCCGATTGACGTCCACTGTTGGACAATGGCCTCCGCCAAAGATCTCTTAATTTGTAGGGGATCATATGGGAGGATTTGGGCTATTTCTCACCACGCCGGCCTAATGCGGGTTGGTGAGAGCCAGAGCCTCGTTTGTTGATTACCAGGGTGCATAATGAGCAGGTGAGGTTGACCTGGGTCCCGTTAATTGTTGTGCGGGGCCCCTTACACCTCTTTGCTTGCTATAATTGTCGTAACTAAATACAACTACTTTACGATTGTTTCTCCTACCACTATATTTTCTCGTAACATTTGAATTTATTTAATAATCCATATGCAAGATTTAATATATATAATATACATTATTTATTATTACTAATTAAATTATTTATTACCCGTCGTCAATGTTGACTATGTGTACGGAGTATTTTAAATTTTTGATAATAAATAGTTAATTACGAACGGTTTTTTTTAATGAATAATATCAGCTAGAAGTTTAGTAAATCATCTTATTAACATAAAATAAACTAAATAAATATTTTGATCAAACATTACGTTAAAATGCAAGAAAATAACTTAAGTGAACATTTCTTTACGTCAGGCGAATGCGATATTTATATATGCGGAGGACCTTGGGTTAGTTTCTTAATGTTGACATCATATGTAAATATAAAACAAACTCCCGACTGGTGTTCAGTTTGCACACCGCTCCGCCACGTAATGTATGTACATGTATTACTTAAGATATACTTAACACTTTCTTCATATTCATGAACTTTAAAACTTCTTAAAAATTCTGTTGTAACATTTGTACTAGTTTTGAGAAGTGGACGAGAAATGAAAACAAGGAAATTTAGATGTGAATCTTAATAAAATAACTTTTGCGACTTGACCGTTTGCAAATCTAAATTTCATCATTATCATCCTTTTTAATTTTACATAGCATTCTCTTTTATAACATACCGTTTGTGGTACGCCCATAATGTGTGCTAGCTAGAATTGCACTCACAGCGTCGGGTTGTGCTTTTTCTATTTGAGACAAACGACATGTGTATAGATAATACATAAGGTACCAGTATTTATTCGTAATATCCTCGTAAAACAATATACATCATTGTATATCACTCACGATATATAAAAAATACACAATATTACCATGTCACATGTTTTAGGAATTTTACCCTAACTTTCATATAGTTACAACACAGATTAGTGACTATGGAAATTAGTAAAATTTACTAATTATTTAATAATATTTCGAGCAAAATGTCCGTCTCTTTTAGTATCCTACTTTTTTATAAAATATTATCTTCACATAATATTTTTGAATTAGCATTATCCCTTGTTCAAAAAACCATTTTCATTTTATTATAAACATAACTTTGAAATGCTTCTTTAAGTATATTGCGAAAATATTGTTTAATGGATTTCGTGATGTTAATAAGTACCAAATTATCCAGTACGGTATTTTTTTTTTTAATCATCATAGACTCAAGACAATCTAATCACGAAGCACCGGTTAATATAATATACATAGCATCACATTAGGCTCGTCGCTTTAGACTTAAGATGTCTTGTTATCCACAATAATTTCACTAGCTACAATGCCCCCCAGATTGCAACACAGTAATGCTTGCACACAACTGTTTGCTAGCATGAATAATTGCTGCGGTCCTATCTAGACGGTCTCCGGCAACAGAGACATACCTCCAAATCACTAGGTGGCAGGTCTCTGGAAGGTAGTAATTAGTAAGGTCTGGTGTCGCTTGATGTGATCTAGGAAGGTGGTGTGATTGATAAAATTGGTATATAATAGGTTCCATTCACTGTCACTAACATAAATGTTTATAACCTCCGCAGAAATGTTTATAAAATCGTACCTCTGTAATTATATAAATGTTATGTGAATAATTGAAATTTGTTTATATAACAATTAAGTTTCCTGAGAGATTATCATGTCATAAAGACAGGCGCTCCTTTATATATCCTTTAAAAAATTATAACCTCACTTTCAGAAATTCTTTAGTGGAAGAATACTCGTGTTCTCATATATTGGTAACTGGAACACAGAAATGCTGTCATAGTGGCAGATTTACAATAGAGAGTGGTAGGTCCAGGGTCGATAAAACTATCACAAACCAAACTCCATAACATGTGGCGCTGGAATTATACCACGGACTTTCGTCTTACTAATAAAACGCTTAGCCACTGCGCAACAAAGATACTGGAAAGTTTAATAGTTGGAAATTTTACTTGTCTAAAGAAGCGATGAGACGATGGGGACGTTGGGCTGATGGGCAAGTGAGTCGTCTGCCCATAATAATGTGACCTTAGGATGATATACATAGCAACACGTGCTTTGAGACGAAACATGCAAGTATTGTCACCACAGTAATTTCTCTAGCTACAGCGTCCTTCAAACCGAATCACAGTGACGCTATCATGTTAGCGTTTTTCAGTGTAAATAGGAATTGCGATGGTATTTAATTAGACTGTCTCCAGCAACAGAGTCCTGCCAAACGCAAAATTTCACAGAAATAATTTATTATTAAATCTTAAAAAAGTAATGTAAAGTATTTTTCAAGAAACCATTTTAAAGCGTGTGAAAAAGTCTTAAATGTTTGTCGAAGCTAATTTTCCACGTCCGTCGCCTGGGACATGGACCAGCGTGACCGAGCAACTTTTACACAGCTCGCCGTGTGATACAGACCTTGTTATCTTAAGGCGATGAAAACCGTCCGTCTGTATATATATTATCTGTTATAGTAATATAAAGAGGGCGACTGCGCGAGCTTTAACAGAACTACTTTAATGAAACTCTCTCATAGCTATTTGTGGTAATTGTGCATATTCTTCTAATTATATGTTCCATTTACCATTAATACTGGTGGTAAGAACCTTACCAGGTAGGAAGGTATCAAAGTAGTGAAGTAATTTTTTTTATTTGGCACAGAGACACTCGTTCGTTTATTGAATGTTAAAATGTACTAGCCATTCGCAAAATACCTAGGACCTGACAAGAATGGGCACAAGAAACTCCGCGGGCTATATGTGTCTGTGAATATATATACTGACTGATCCTCGCCAGCTTTGCTGGCAGTAAAACAGAATTTCATTTGAAATTTATTCTTGAAATTTGTTAGAAATGTTCCCAAGCCACCAACCCAACCTTCTCGTTAATAACACCCCTGCAAATTCATTAGGAGAAAGAATTTTGTATAATCCATTCTCAGTTGATCCCTAAATGGCAGAAGCAATATCTTCACCTGATTTTGAGTCTTTACGTCTTATAGTTTCGGAGATCTCATGGCGAGTCAATGAGGCGGTGGATATCTCCTATGTATATAGATTATAAGTTTGAGAATCGATTAAATCATTCTCCACTTATGAAAGAGATACAGCGCGCATCGAAAGTTCTCATCGCGTTCTATATATAACGCGCCGGGATCCAGGAAAGTTTAGATTTAATGGTGGAACATTTCTGGTTAGTTTGCGCTTCATATTTGTTATAAGACGACGTGATACGGGACTCAAATCTCGCGCTCGTCACTACATAGGTGATTCATGTTCCTCTTATTTGATGACATTTAAAAAGAGTGAAGTTATGCGTTTAACCAGTGTGATTGCGTGTATGTACTCGTGTATATACATACGTAGCTACACCAGATTTGTAGTTGTTCTTTTAAGGCCACTCGATTGGTAGTGCTCTTATCCAGTAGCTATGATAATAAGCTTTCGAAGATTATTAATCGTTCTATTGTTACCGAACATTTTTATATTTTTACCAGTATTTTATAAAATTAACATCGAAGATTCAGACATGAAGATGGGCTGAAAGAAGATGAATATAACTCTGAGAAATTTTTAGTCAAGATTGGGGGTGTTTAAATTTTCTGAATATAAAATTAAATTGTCAATATTATAGACATTACCAAATATGAATATAAAATGTTAAATTCATAACAGGTGACAGGCACTTAGAAAGGGAATTTGAAATATTATAGAAGTATTAAAATTCAACTAAGATCACCTAGTAGATTTTTTGAGATGAATGTAATAAATGCAATGATATTGCAAATTTACTAGTTACCAGTAGTAGGAGTAGTGTATTTATAATATAATAAATTTATTAAAAAAAATTAAGTCAATAGTCACGTTCAAAGCAGTAATGGTCAGCTACGGTTTAATATTACTGAATAGTGTTGAACAATGTCCTATTGTTTAATCAAAAAGTTGCATCACTACTAAATACATTAGTATTAGTTTTTTTCTAAATTTTACAATAGGGAATACAATAGTGAACAGGAAGTCTTAGTGAACCGGCGCATTGTATTTCGTTTTCACTGCCACGATCTTAATCTATGGTTGTATTGGTCTGGTTTTCACTTTTATTTCGTATGATGTTAACGTATAATTAAATTTTGCTATGAAGCTTATTTCTTATTTTATTTTATAAATAAATTTTTCGCTATAAAAATATTTGTTATAAAGTGCGTATTTTTGACGTGGCCGCACGATCTTTAAACCTTTGCTTTTTCTAATATGAGAAGTAGAAATTAATAAGCTCTATGCGTTTTCACTTTTTTAAGTAACTCGGCGCCAGTTTTTTAATATATGAATGTCTACATGCTGAATCTGGAATATTAGAATTGTGAATGTGAATGAATTATCATTTCTGAAAATAATTTTTTCTTATACGCAAGAATAAATACACGTCAGCTTTTTCAAGAATAATCTTATAGGTTTTAAATATATATATACAAAATTATAGATCAATCGTAATGTTATACGAGATTTTGTACTAAGTTTGTGGTCGTGTGTTTATAGTTTGTTACAAATGAATTATGACAATATTAAATGCTCATAAATTAATAAACAAACTAAAGTGTTGTGTGTATTACAATAATATAAAATCTTTGGTGTTCACTGAGAAATTCGTCTACATAAATTTGGTGTTTTCGTAACACTTGTAACTTATTTTGATATTTCCTCATTCTTATCTATGCCGTGGGCTGAGACTGGCAGGCGCCCAAATATTTTCAGTGATTGCATCATGAAACCGTGTGACGTTATATTTGTTTATATTTATTAAATAACTACCAGGGTCCTTGCCCGCATGGAATTTATATACATTTTTTTTTCCTGTTGAAAACCAACTAAGGATACTCCTACGTTCCGGTGGCGAAAGAGTAATGATGACTCCCTATCACCTAAAACCACATAGTATTACTTTTACAGCTTTTACACTTTCTTTTAATAACAATATACAGGTTATAAGTTAAAATATTCCCTAGTTAATATTTCGCTAGAATGTGAAAGCCATGTCCTCCTGTGTTTCATCTCTATGAAAGTTATTATGCATGAAATTTTACCAGGCCTTCACTATTATACTTGCACCGTTTGGAACACAATTATTGATATTTATATGTTTGGTCAACAAATGGCATTTCTAATGATAATGCTTTTCATAAAGTTAAATAAAACTGTTGTCACACAGAGTCTCTGTGAGGAGTTAAAAAAAATACAACCGTGGCATTAAAGACTTCTTTAAGAAATAAAACCTCAGTTAAAGGACCTCTGGATTGAAATGTTCCTAATCCCTTAAGCTTTTAATATTCCAAACTATAATACATTTTTACTTTTATTTAGTAAAACCAAAAATTACTTCATCGTCATCAGCTCGCGGCAATGCACTGTTGGATGTAGATCTCTCCCAAGGAACTTCTTGTGTCTTGTCTTCGGCTATACGCAAATAAGACATATAATTTTTCACTTCAGATTTTAAATATTAAATACTCTACCGTAAATCTCTTTTAACTAACCAAATAATTAACTTTAGTTTTCAAATTAAAAAAGACCGTAATTATTTTTTTTAAAAAAAGATATATAATATTTAGTTAACGTTTAAGGTCGATGACTTACCACAGTAAAACCGTGGTGCGATGGCTTTCGATGACTCTTAATATTAGATACAGCTTTAGAAAATAACTACTAAGACGGATATTGCAGCTTCCAGCGAGACGTATCTATACTACTTATTCGACATAGATAATTGTGACTCAGCTCGATTCTATATTTATTAAAGCCGTCTACTGACGGTTTCTTCTTTTTGTTTATTTGAGTCTGTTCATATAGCATGCGTGTTATAAGAACATTTGAAACTATGTTGTTTATATACCAATAATTATCCAAAGAAAACTTTGTCAGTATAGAATTTATGTTGAAATAAAATTAATTAGTTGCAATGGGATTTTAGATCTCGTCACTCCAGAATTTACTCTAACAACTGTGTTATATAGCAATAATGAGTATTGCTTTATTTTGCATATTCTATACAAGACGAATACCAATAGTTAAGTGATAATTTTTTAAAATGTCCTCCGAATATAAATTGTCCCTCTAATCCTTCGTAGCTATCTCTGATAGAAACTCGTGGACGGAAATAAACGGGGTATATACATATGCTGCATTTCTCGCAATGTGCATCCACTGCTTCTTTTTTCAGCATCTAATTCGGGACGTGGCCACGCGCCAGTCTCGGCGTGCTCAGCACATCGTGCACTCTCGAGCGTTCGAAATTTAAAATGATTCATTTCTTTTTTTCATTAATTCATTACCCGCCCGGTACTTTGTGTTGGTAAATATTAGCTACAGAACCTGCTTGTTGTGTGTGTCACCGAATAGATCCTGTTTTTGTTATTTTACCTCTTCGCGTTTGTTTACGCGTTAAGTTTATTTGGTTTTAGTTGTTTCCCCCTCGTACATTTTCTTTTGATTAACATGTTTAATAACCGAAGCATAGCGGTCGATTGTGTAATTTTATTATTAAATTGATGATATTTTTAATAGAGCCCGATCATAGAGTCCTGTGTCGGCCAGGGACATAGCGTTCCAAATATAAAACCCGTGGCGATGTTGAAAAAAAACGAAAAAGTTTAGTGTGGTGAACTGATACGTACGAAATTAATAGTGGTTATAATTACATCGATAAAGACTACAGACATTTTAAGTGATTTTTTTACACATCTTTTGTAGATTAGTGTTTACAATTCTTTTAAATACAAAAACGATATTTTTATGATAAAGTTATTGATTAAAGAAAAATGGGAAAAAAGAAGAAACCTAACGGGAAAAAGTGCGGCAACCGATTTTTCCGTTGGATGAAAAGGTATGCAAATGTATCTAAAAAGAATTGTTAATTTGTATGTGTTATTGTTATTGATGATTAACATAATTTAATTGCATGTTTGTGTTGCATTAACAAAACCAGCTATCAGTTGTGTAACTTATGATACTTTAATAAAAGCTAATAGCCACTGGACTCAACAGCGCAAAAACGTATTTTGTGCAGTATATTGCAAGAAACCTATGTCCAGTCGTGGACGTCCGTCGGTTGAGATGATGATGAATTTAAGTCACCTCATACTTAACGTAGAACTGGTTAATATGTTTGTTTTATAGATATCGTAATAGTTTTGCTAGATTTCAACTGGTATTTTCTTAAGAAGAAATGTGGTAATATGAAACTGTTAGAAAATTAAACATACGATTGTGTCATGTATAACGTAACTAAAGCTGCCGGGTGTCTTGCGCCGCTGCTCAAGGACGATATTATCATCGCCCGTCCATTGTTCGTATCTGCGCACCCCATAAGCAAAACTATTGCGAGATTTACGTCATTAGTCGAACAATACTAAACGTTCTATATAGGACAATGGTGAAAGGATATATGGATATTATACGGAGTGTGCGCGGGTACTTTACGATTTCATTCCGCTTATCGTCCTATTACCATCGGACTTATAACTACCGCAGACATTCATCCCTTCGTTTTTAAAGCCCACGCATTAAAACAAAGCGTATCGCTTCGACCTTCTTGATGCAAATAGCGAAGGATTGGAACAGTCTGTCGGCGTCAGTGTTCCGTCCAGCTATGACGAAGGGATCTTTAAGAGAAGAGTGAATAGATTTCTTCTAGACTATCTTTTACCACCAAAGACTGTCATATCATAGTCTATCGCTTGTCTATATAATTAATAAAAAGAAAAAGTCTTGGCACAGACATTACTTTCTACAAGTTTAAAACGTCTACCACACTTTTCCCCACTTTATATTGCGACGAGATGAGCGGGATGTTTATCGGATGGTAAGCGATATACCTGTCTATAACAACGTGGGCCAGTTAGGATGATATACACAGTACCACACTGCGCTTGTCGCTTTGAGAAATGAGATGTTGAGTCTCGTTACCCCAATAATTACACTAGCTAAAGCGTCCTTCAAACTGGAACACAGCAACGTTTGCACACAACTGTTTGCCGGCAGAAATAGGCACTGCAGTGGTACCTACCTAGACGGTCTCCGGTAACACAGATCTATCAACGGTAGAATATAAAGATAATATAAATATTTTCATAGATAGACCGACGAACTGATTGAAATGTGAAAACAGAAGGAAACTATTTATATGTAGTACTTGTAATAAAATATTCCGTGGGGGTAGTTTCTAAATAACTCTTTACGCCTGAGAGAAGGAACTGCAATTTCCACTAAACCTTTGTTAAAACGTAAGTTTTTAGAGTATTTAACATATGAAAGTTCTCAACTACAGTAACCAATTGGCTTTCCCCTGCTTTATGATGATGTTTTATTGCTTTAACGACAATAAATGCAACATGAAACAAGACTCTTAAATGAAATGAAATAAGTTTGAACACGCTCCCCGTGTTTGGCCAATGTTGCCACAATAAAACCAAAACGGCGAATGTTTCTTGGCCATCTGCCATATGTTGCGAGAGAGCTTTGTTTGGCGAGTGTTTTATGTGATGCACAACGGCCAGCGGCTGTGTGAAAACAGTTTTGTTTTAAAAAATCAGTTCTTAAGGTCTATTAACATTTAATAAAACTGGAGTGAGATTTTTTGTTTTACGAAGCGATGAAACCAGCGAGACGTCCACCTGCTGGTACGTATTCTCTGATGTTGAGCGCTCGGTGGTCATTTTTACTCTTACAGCTCATCTGATATTGGGCTCATGGACACGGGTCCACAGCCTGTTCTGATAATAAGCGATACACCTTCCCATAACAATGTGGCGCTTGTAGCACAGTTAAGATACACAGCATCCCACTGTGCTCATCACCTTGAGACATAAAATGTTAAGTCTCGTTGTCTAACTAATTATACTAGATACAACGCGCTTTTCAAACCTTATCGTAGTAATGTTTGCTTACGACTGTTCTTATCTCAGGTACACAGAGAGCCACTCTATCAGGTACCACATAGCCCAGAAAATTTCTAAACTTTAGTAGTAAAAGGAGAGGGTGCTGTGACATTGCTTAAAATACCAATGGGCGATGGGCCAGTAACGTTCTCGAGTGCTGGTTACATATTGGTAGACGTAGAGCCGGTAGGTAGGGCCCCACAAGGTGAACCGACAGTCTGGTCATGATCGCGGAATACTACTGGACGCGGTCAGTGCAGGACCGATCTATGTGAATATGTATTATGAGGCAAAGGTCCAGAAGTAAACGTCTATCGGCTGATAATGAAAAGTGAAGTTTATTAAATAAATTATTACGCAGACGTTTCAAATGCTTTGCAACACCTATAGCCGCGAGGACTGAGATGACAGATCTCCTGATATCATCACCGAGTAACTTTAGCTCTTGTATTATTGTTTAGTCTGATCTACGCAGAATGAGCTCACTGTCTTGAAATCTTGTGGTATGCTTGGTGGTTGATTTGATTTTATTAATAATAGGATACCAAGCAAGTAGTAATATAGTCAGCTATATTTTCTATTGAAAGTAAGATGATTTTAAGTTTTTTTATTCATTAAAGTAACGAGACGATAATGAGACGATATCAACATGACGCTAGCTAGCTAGACCATGTAAAACGATGAAGTTTCAAGTGAATATAAAAAATTAACACCTATTAACAATTAATAACTATTGTTCATTTCAGTTGAAACAATTGGTTTAATTTTATCGTCGTTACATTGTTTTTGATCATGGTTGTTAAAGTAAAAACGATTTTATTACTATTTATTCATTAGTATTCTTATCAGCTGGATAACGCCGACTGCTGGGCATAAGCATCCCTCAAGGATCCTCATTGAGGGGGAATGGGGCTTAGCCCCCCGACAACAGCTCAGTGCAGGCCCAGTGTCGTCTTTTGTTTAGCAGGGTGCATGCACCGCGTGCCGGAGAGGTTGACTTGACTCCATAAAATGTTGGGCGAAATCCATTACACCCTTATATATTATTATTAATTAACATAAATTTTTACGTTATAAAAAGCGATGGACGTCGTAATCCTCGTCATCAAATCTCTTTCGGAATTAAACTAATGTGTATCAGACAAGTTATAGTTTCTTAAAATATATCTTTAGTTTTAATGGTACCAATAATAAAATTTTCATATGGCAATTTATAGAAAGCAACGAAAGTCTCTTTTTCTCGATCATTCTACTCTCTCGGCTTTCTCCGTTAATTTCGATTTTACTAGTTTCTATTTCTGACTATCCTCGATATAAATGTTAATTCTCGGTATGCTGAACATTAAATATATTGTAATTAATTTAAACTATACTTGTATGTAAAAATATTATTATAATAAATGGTTTATTGAGTTTTTACGATAATTTTAAATTTATGAAACGTGAATCGTACGAAAACAAGACAATTATAGTTCTATGCTTAACATCTGTAACCATAATAAAATAGAGAATTGCCATGTAGTACATTTAGATTTGCGCTCAAAAGTATTAAGTCAAAATAAACTATGATTATTATTTACACTTGTTTAACAAGATATTTAAATTAATTCATACTTTATGGTTAATGTTATGCAAAACTATGATTATAATCCTATAAAAACATTTTGGGTTTCTTTGTAATTTTTCATTCTAAATCTGTATAGGTTTTTTTATACATAAAATTAAGCGACGAATCAAGCGGGACGTTCACTCGATGGCAAGTAAACCCCCATCACAACGTGGCGCTAGTTAGGATTTTATACACTGCACCATATTGCGCTCGCCGTCTGAGATATAAGATGTGCAGTCGCGTTACCCCAGTAATTACACTAGCTACGACAACCCTTCAAACCGGAACATTAGTTTGAGTACAACTGTTTTGCGGCAGAAATAGGCGCTGCGGTGGTACCCACCAAGACGACCTCCGGCAAGAGTTCTACCACCAGGCTTTTATATAATTCTAAAAAAATCAATGAATAAATATCATGTATTTGTTTTTATTATATTTAAGAAGCTTTGTATTAAGCATAAGGAATAAGCAGGTTCTAGCATTTTAAAACTGTAGTATACTTATTATTCAAATTCCATATAACTGGTTTATATAAAATATTTTCTACAGAAATGTTAAACATGGAAGCAGTTACAAAAACGATCGAATCAGTCATCAGCGTAAATCAAATGATATAAAGATACATACACAATCTGTTTTAGCGATCCTCGACGTAATTGGTGACAACAAAGTGCAATTAATTTTTTGACGGCAAGCAGCTGCGGCCTGCAGATTGACATGATATTGAACCGACACTCGAGACCATGTGTTGACTTTTTTATCTATACCACCAATTCACAGCTGTCGTTTATCATTACGGAATAATATTAATATATGAATATAATAAAATTTGAATCTGAGATGAATCTGCAGTTGAAAATAATTGTGATGCTGATAATATTTAATTATTATCTCTCCATAATTTGGATCTAATATTATACCTTACCAGTAATCAAAATTTATCAACAACAGTCTACAGAAAATAGTACAATTTGATTATGTATATTGTAATATATTTTCTGGATAGAGATTTCTTTAAGATTTCTATAAGAGCCAGTATTCAACATTAGACTGCATTAACCTGATGATGAAGATTACATGTTTTGAATGCACACCTTAACAGGTTCTTGAGTAAAATCCTAGAGTGCGAATGCATTTAAAATTTCTTGACGGTGTAACGTCAATCGTGTCAGAACGCAATGAACCGACAGTGATAATTGTTAGTAAATCGTTTCAACTCCATTAACAATACGCAGTCCATAAATGCATCCAACACGCGACTTTATAACGGCTGCGTTGATAATTGAGGCGTGGAATTGCTAATGGCTTTCCAAGGAAATGAGGAAACTGACCTCCAGCTAGGGTTGCCGTGTTTATAACGTGTTTAAAACAGATGTTTCTGTTTTTATATTTAAATCTTATTATAATTGAAGTGCTTATTTTCTCAAACGGTTAAACTATACATACCAGGACACTCAGAAAGTTTTGCGAAAAAAGTTTTTATGTATAAGACACTGGCCACTTGTGATTATTTTGAAAACTTCAATTATTTAAAAGTAAAAATACCACTGTTCGATATTCAAATTCCACTCCCCAATTTTTTGAGAGCCAATTAAAATTTTCTTGACTCATAAAAAATGGATCTGCGTCGAGAAAATTTTCGTGCTATGATTTTTTACGATTTCAAATATGGATTAAAGCCTGATGAGTCATTTGATCGACTTCGAATTGCTTTTATGGATGTAGGACCTTCAAAAGCAACCATCTACCGCTGGTATAGCGAGTTCAAACGCGATTTATGAATACGATCCAGAAACAAAGCGTCATTCGACAGTTTGATTGTTTCAAAATGAACCAACGCCTACAAAAGTGAAGCGATCGAGGAGCGCAGAGAAAATTTTGATCGCTAGTTTCTTCACTTTGACGGGGTACCTAATTTTAATTCCACTTTGAGACCAAAGCAGCATCAACGCCGAATGGTACAGGACAAAATGCCTCGTAGAAGTTTTTTCTGTAATGAGCAACAAGCGACCGAACACAAGGCTCCGCGGGGTCCTTCTTCACCACTACAACGCGCCCGCGCACTCTGCGATCAAAACGAGGAACTTCCTGGACTCAACACCGGTCAGAGTCTTGGGATACCTTCCTTACAGTCCTGATTTGGCTCCGTGGGACTTCTTTTTATTCCCTAAAATTAAAAATCAGCTCAAAGGGTTACAGTTTTCATCGCCGGAAGACGCGCTAGCAGCGTTTGAGAAGGCCGTGGAAGAGGTGTCTGCGGAGGACTGGAAAAAATGTTTTGAAAATTGGTTCAGATGCATGAAACTTTGTATAGAGGCTGGTGGAGAGTTCTTTGAAAAGATTTATTAAAATTTTTTTTGCATACTAGTTAGTTTTTTAGTTTCTCAAAACTTCCTGAGTGTCCCACGTACATTAAATTTAGACTCTTATAGGTTGTCTCTTGTAACTCTTTATGCTGTCTTGTCTAATTGATATATTGCAAAATTAGTTCAGGTTTGTGAACTTAACCACTTGATTCATATATATTCTCGATACCCATAAGAAAAACTTTGTGTTCAAAACTGAGCATCATAACATTTTAACTGTCAAAATCTTTTGTATGTGATGGTTAGATAATGTTATAAGTATATTCAAAATGGTTCACGTCCATTGATAAATAAATCAAGGAGGGTGGAATACAGAAAGCAATAAGTCGCATTCTTTCACGTTAGAAGATTAGGGCGTCTCTTAAGGAAGTCATTAATTAATACAGTGTTTTATAGAAACTTAAACCGCTCTAAATGATAAGAAAGTACAAAAATTCTTTACACATTTAAAGTAAACAAAGTTTCAGATATATAAGAGTAATGTTTATAAGATTTACAACAACTTAAATTACTGATTTTGTTTTAAATTATCTATCAGGTATACGTAGGTGTATAGTGACTACAACGGTCCTATAGTTTCGAACAATCCCAGTATTGTAATTGAACGGACGCCACGTTAAAGTAAATGAAACAATGAGAATGACATAAGGCGGGTAATTGACTATTGTGATTTGTGATATGATATCCGGCCATTCAAAACATTTTGTAATTATTCTTTATTATGCAAACAATACGGCAAATACATATGCACAAAACATTCAATCTCCGTCAGGCGTGTACACTCCACTGTCGAAACAATGGTGTGAAGAAGTATAACTCGTTCAGTCGCTGTCTAGTGACTACACTACGTGTTATAGAAAAGCAATATGGGAAACCGGTTTCTTCTCGGATATCGGCAGGTTACTCATCTCAAATATGCCGAACTTAAAATATCAGATCAGTAGGCAGCACGTGGCATCTAAAGTGTGCGGTACCGCAATCACCAACCCGTCGGTCAAGGTGTTCAACAGGTTACATTCTTTCATTTACTAATATTTCAAGCACGGTATACTACAGAGTATTTTTGTCTTTCTTTTACTTTAACAATATATAATTTAAGATAAATTTAAAGGCTAATTAATTAGGCTCATTAATAATACTGTTGTTCAGTTCTATAAATATTTTAGTTTTGATGTTTTTTCGTTTTACATATTTATTAACAATATATATTAATTTTATTTTGTACATATTTGCAGTTTTTTGTTGTTTGCAAGTATTTTGAAACTTTTATTACTACTGGTGTGAAATATATGATACAGATGCTCTGGCGCACGTTCACTATAAAAATATACAAGTAACGAAAACATGTGTATCATAGTCATCACTTACGCTTCCAATAGCACGTGCCATCGCATACGTACGCCGAAACATAAACAACTACGGGCGCAGTCAATGCGTCTGGAGCGGGTCCCCCTCTTCTCGTAACCTCCCACCATTTCAACTTTCAACTGAAATTAACCGCCGCCCGTTACTATGCACCTCATCCATTACGGGGCCGGAACTTGTTAGTCAAATTTAAAGTGGATTTGAAGAACGCATTGGACACCGTCGTGGACGTTACGACCAGCAACTGTGCTTTGTGGAATGCCGTTTGATGGTTAATTTCAAGCAATTTGAGTCCACGTCATACGGTCACACCGCCCACGGGAAGGTAGACGTGTGCCCCCCTAGCTTTAAATTCGATAAACTAGGAGAAGTTATTGAGTGTACCGCAAAGTACACTTTTAAGTTCACTGCTTCTTTCATATACGTGTTACTGCGAATAAATTATCAAGTATTTCTTACGGTCCAGTGAATGTCAATGAACTTTTCATAAAACAAGTGCATTTTCTCGTAAATTCAACATTTTTGTTGCAAATAGTGGGAATGAAAGTTAAAAAAAATTATTTTGTGAAAATTTAAATAATGCGTACATGTAAAGTGTGGTGATATCAACTGCTGGTTGTTAAAGAGAATTGAAATGTGTAAGTAATGCTTATTTAAGTCAATCTTCTTTGAATGAAATTTTTAAATTAATTAATAAACTATGTGTTTTCAAATAGTAAACGAAACAGCTTTTATTTGTTTTGTTTTTTACTTAATGCTTACGATTGAACCTTGGCAGTGTTAATGACTAAGCCGAAGAAAACGATTAAGTAGGGCGATTCTTTCTACTTATAAAATATATTTTATTGCCGTGTTAATAAGACTCTATTTTAAATTTAACTATGCAATTGATGAATCATTTTTGGAGAATGCATTCGGATTTAAAAAAAAACTTTTGTTTTACTTACGCATACGATCCTTTCGGTAATACAACGAAAAAATTGATGTGTTTGTAATAAAAAGCATATTTCGATATAGAAGTTTTCTGTTGTATAAAAAAATTGTATTTAAGTCAAGGTTTCATATAAGCTATTGTACATAAACTTCTTCATAAAGGTAAGTCGAAAATGCTTTTGTAAATAATATTTTAAAATATTCTTTAACATGCATTAATTATTATAATCATTAAAAGAACAATTTTACTTCTACTACACACAACACTATTCCCAAACCGAAACCTTAAAAGGAAATATTTGGAAATAGTTATAATCTTAGTGATACTTCATATGGATTCTTTTTCAAGAGGGAAACCATATGAATCTAACAATTATTTATTAAATGGTCTCAATGTTTACTTAATTTTGAAACGAACTTCATTTTAATATCTTTCATTTAAAACAAATTAAATGTTATGATTAAGTTAATTCCCCTGATGTTTCTGTAATAGCCAGGAATTTAATACAGGTAATGGACTAAAGTACCTATGTGATGGCAGCACGCAATGTTTTAATATTGTTCTATTATTACTCTTAACTGCCTACTGAATGGATGTAGCGAGACGCAGCAACAATGCTGGCAGTGCTGCAAGCGGATTGGCTATTCATACCATATACCAGACAAATACTAGCTTTTGACGTCACATCATTTGTGAAGGCTTTAAATATACACTAAAAACAGAAATTAACTCGTTATAACCGTATTGGTACAGTGCAGTGTTGATTCAGAAGCCGATGTGTAGTTTCAAGTTTTATAAAATTTTACTTCCATATTTTAATTAGTAGCTCTTAAATTTATCATATGCACGTAGATTAAATATTGTGATAAACTGTACTTTTAGGTCTTATAAAATTAAAAATTTTCTAAAAAAAAAAAACCAAAATCTTTTAATAGGAAGCTTAATAAACCTTTTGGGCATGGTCAAAAACTTCCTCAGGGGAAAATGGCATCATAATATTCAAACGAAAGCTTATCCTTATGTATCCTTATATAGTCCAATAGTTACTATCCGTCGGTAAAAATAATGATGGTCTATTTATGACGGAGATTAAATTTTATTGCTTCAGAAATATAATTTTTTTTATTCTTTGTCTAACTGTTATGATATCCTAAATTAAACAATGCATCTGCTATATCAAATTAATTATATTTATTTTTTACTATTTTTCCTTCTTCAATTTTTCATATAAAAAGTAAGAGTGATATATACACTTACAATAGTTTAGGTCAAGAGGAACTTATTAGTATTTTCTAAAAGAAAAATTTTGCACGAATCTTTTATCACGTTTGCTACTATTGCATATTGAAAGTTTTCACATAAGCCACTAAAATTTAAGTATAATATAATTAAGTATTTAAGTATAGAGAGCGTTAAGCCTAAGTATTTCCCACGATCTTATATTACAGGGAAAGTGTGAAATCTTTTGTTTGTTTTTACCTCGTTTACACATAGCGTTAGATTTATTACCACTTCTGAGAACAGCTAATTCTGGACATGGTATATTTGGCTTAGATAAAATATAATTATTTTATAATACTCATTAAATTTTAAATATGTTAAATTGTGTGTCCAGATTATACGTAAGCGAAGGTTTATCGAAAGAAATTAAGGAAACACAAAATTTAGAGCGAAAGTTTAGAGTAAATCTGTCTTGAAAAAGTAATCTCAGTATGCTTTTTAATTTAGACTTCGAAAAAATGCATTACGAGGAGATGAAAGATTAAAATAATAATAAAAAATCTGCGTTTATTTTTAAACTCATCAATGTTATAAAGCACCAATATAACTACGCAATAAAATCTCGTTTTAATGTAAAACAAACAGTAATAAAATACCGGATCGGGCTATTTCGCTCTCCGCGCACGAGAAACTGTCAACCGTTTTACTTTCTAATGTATTCAGTTACACTGCAGCTAGTTTTTCCACTGTTTTGTATGCGCCGGCGGGAAATTAAATACGCTGCACAAACAATGCTTATATAAACAACTCGGAAGGTTATATGTATTATATATAAATCAAGATACGAAGTTGATAAGTCAAGATACTTTTTTACCGTCCAAAACATAGAAGTTCTCTATTCGAGACATATGTCTTTTTAAATTTAAAGCCTCTTGTATTAGAAAAAACGATAGTTTTAACTGATCAAATTTAAATATTTTAAAAGGTAGAAAATTAGAGAAGTGTAATATTGCATAAATTTTATTCAGTAGTATTGTTTTCTTTTTGAAAATGTTCTATTTTCTTTAACTAATTCACCTGTTGACTAGTTTGATTCATTTGTGAATAAAGTTAATAAATTATTGTTAGACGTATTCTTGATTATTTTTCATAATTGCAATTGTAATGGGCGGACAGAAAAGTCTTTAGTCAGAGTCAGAAGATATTAGACCATATATTTTAATGATGTCAATTTTAAAATTTTCGTCTTCAAGTTAATTATAATCCGCAAATTCCAGGTAGCACTAAACAACTGTATTATTCACCTGAATGGTCTAGACGAATCGTGAAAAGCAATTTAACATTTCGCGTCAGTTCATTGGCCTTAGAATTCACAGCTACGTTTAATGCAACCGCATTTTATTTTCTCTATTGTTTTAAACCGTGCCAGTTACGGTCAAGTCTCATCGTGATGGCCCTATAAACGTTTTTATATAACGCACAGTTGATTATCATGTAGTAACAAGTTATTGTATAAAAAGAGATGGTAATTATTACCATCCCTCTTTATAAATACAACATTACTTATAAAGACCCTGTGCGTCTCTAATAAAACGTAGTTGCTCGGGAGACGGGCTATGTTCAAAAGTGGACTACCACTGGCTGTATATGAGACTTTAATACTCTTGTGATTTTGAACATATAATCACTAACAGAGTGATTGACTTTTGGACAAAATCGAAAGTCAGCTTCACGTCCAATTTGTACTGTTCTAAACTTTAAACGATCCATCTCGTTCCGGAAATTAAAAGTTTCACGCTTCAAATTGATTTTGGATTTTCATTAACGAAATATGCAGCGATGACTTCGGGGAATGAAGTTTAGGGAACGGTTTTTTTTCTAGAAAAAATTTTTTTGTTATAAATTAACAATGTTAACTTGTCGAAACCAAATATTTTAAGCGCAGAATATACTTTGAAATTCATTTATTTTGTAATTTTTTTTTTGTACATTAACATTTCAAATATTTTTAACAATTGTTGCATTAACTCTTCTGCGTTGCTCTTCTAACCTGTATGGTTATATTTGAGTAAGAAGTACTTAAAAACAATGGTGCTCAAACATCTTTCAGTGTACATTTTTTTTTTTTACCAAAAAAGTGAACTGAATGTAAAATAGAAAGTGTAAAAAAACTGCATTTAAAAGAACAGAAATGACCAAATCTAGAAATAATCTTCCTACTCTAAAGGTTTATATTTTTATTAGATTCCGCGGTTTTCTGTTTTTTTCGACAAAACTACGAGACAACTAAGACGTTCATCCTAGAGCAAGTGATACATCTGCTCATAATAAAGTAGCGGTAGTTTTAACATTATGACGGAACAGTAATATGTGCATACTATTGCTATACAGCAGAAATACGCTGTGGTGGTACTCTTAACCAGACGGAGTCCGGAAAAAGCGACGTACCACCGATAAGAATGAGAAATTACTAAAACATATACGCGTCATACTGAGAACTTCCTCTTCTTTGTCGACTAACTATAATGATAGTAGGTATCTTTTGCAAGAGCCAGACAGAAGTTACCGTGGACGGTAAACAAGTGAGACAATCATTGCTTTGTCTGCTTTGAGGGTGATGTAGTTAGTGAAATTACTGGCGTATGGAGAAAACATCTCATGTCTTAAGTCGACAAGCACAATGTGGTACTGCGTATGTCATTTTAACTAGCACCATGTTATGGGCTGGCTTAGCTCTTACTATTAGATCTCACTCGTTTTGTCGCTTCAACAAATAAAAAAGTTTAAAATATTTTATAGAAATAGAAGAGTTAACACCACCACTTAAATTAATTATGCTATATAAAATTCATACAAGTGTTTGTGTTGACGAAACTTGTACAAATAAAAAGTTCTCCAAACAGTATTTAAGACGTACCCACATTTAGGCCTGGTATTTACATAACACTATAACGTTCGTGTTGCAACTGCTATACGACAAAAAAATCGATTATATTTACAACGTACAGTTTGATATTGATCGATTAACAAAACTATTGAATAATAGAGTTATTCAGTAGCTTACATAAACCAGTAACAGTTTCCTGCATGCAACCTACTGAAAGTAATAAGATCGGCATTTTGTTCCAGAAAATTACATGAATATGTAACGCATTACATGAATATGTAATTTTTAACTATTACTGCAAGTAATCTCCGGTACGAGTCTCCGCTTTGTTATTGTAATTTTTAATGACAAGTTGTAGCCAGTTATTTACTTTAGACGCGTTGTTGGTATCTTTCATAAGCATATACAGTCTCGTAACACAAATCATTTCACTGACTACAACGTCCTTGGAATCGTACACAGTAACGATTCACACTAAGTGTGGGATTGTAACGCAGTACGACAGTCACCGGTGAAAAATTTTATCCACCATCTAAAGTAAAATTAGTTAATACGATTAAACTAATGGAAATATCCTATAGAGAGCAACTCTTAGAGATTTTCAGACATTCTTAGAGTTTATTTCACAAAAAATGATCTATGTCCCCCATCGGTAGGCAAAATAGGAAACAGTCTGTACGTTAAACGACAGTATAGCGGAAGTTCTCAATTCGTTTCGCTAATTGTTTAATTTGATCCTTTTTTTATTTATAATATCGGTTCATTGCGTAGAGGTCTGATTTCTAAAATATTTTTTCGAAAATACTGTATCAAAGTAAAGTGGAGAAATTTATTAAAAAAAATGCATGATAAGTGATTAGTCTTCCATCTGTTAATATTTTTAGTTATTTTTTCCCCTTGGTTATTATAAAAAATTACTTTTACGCATATTAACTACTGGATTTGAAAGGTCTCTTCATATAAAAAAAACACTTTTCCATTATATACAACACCTTAAATTCCATCACCAAGCTATTATCTCGGTGAACAAGTTTTTATTGCAACTGCTAATATGTCGTGACCGAAATCGTTAAAACCGGAAGTTTTTTTTTGATGTAAATTTACTTTCATCATCCGAGTACGGATCACTTGTTTACTTACCTCCGATTGAAGGCAAAAGATCCATTGCTCATTATGGCGAAACTCCATTTATTCTTAAGGTATCGTTAAATAAAAGTAATGAGTCATTTTTATTAATAACATATTGCTTATTTATTACATGTAATGAACATTTCATCTGCCCCTATGGCGCAGCGAAACGGTTCTTGTCAGCACATAGTATCTAGTTCAATACCGGGGATGCATCAGCAGTTTAGTTTATTTAGTTGATGATCTGCTGCCTATTGTAAGTAATACCAAAATATTATATGTAATAAAATTATTGATCTACTAACACAGACAGCATTATAGTCACAAATTAAACAGATAAAGCTTTAGCTGTTTAGCCGCAACCACAAATGGCATTTAAATATCAATCGCATACATAATACAAAATAAAAATGTTTATAAAAATAAAATGAAGCATCTATGGAATTAAAAAAAAATGAACAGCCTATAACCATCTACTAATCATTCCGCGTCGAATGGTTATGTTCCTATATCGATACATTGTTCACTAGTTTTCGCGTGATTGGCAAACAAAACATATTTTCATTATATATATATATATATATATATATATATATCCTCTCACCACAACTTTACGAAGATTGCTGTGTTTTCGCAGTAATTTATTGAAAAGCTAAAGTATTGCGGACACGGGCCTTTCATCGACTCCTATCGTCAGCTTCTTTATCTATTAATTCTTCTTCTTTATCTATATATCTATCCATGTCAATCGTTTTATTCACATTATTTGTATATAAAGTACATGTTATATTCAAAATACAATGTACATCGAGATATATATTTATGTTTAGCAAAGAGACGATACCAGCGACATGTTCAATAAATGCAAGTGATACGCCCGCCTATAACAACATGGCGCTAGTTAGGATGATGTACACTGCACCACATTGTGCTTGTCAACCTTGACATATTAGATGTTAAGTGTCGTTACCTTGGTAATTTTAATGGATTTAATGCCTTTAAAACCTGAGCACAATACTGTTTGGCAACGGAAATAGAAACTGCGGTGGTACCACATACCTTCGACAATGGAGACCTAGCACCAAACCCATATACTAAACAACGGAATTTATTAAAACGGTACAATTAATTTGGAAGGTAACAATTATTGATCCATTTCATTACATGAATGAGTAATTGTTTATTTTTGTACAAAGGTCTGATCACGCCACTAACTGAACGATATAATAATGATGTTCATCAAACGGACAAAGAAATGAACGGCGGGTTGAAATCAGAACAAGAGGTACATAACACTGTTTCTGTACCGTTAAGCTTGAAATCCGTGGCCGGAGCTAACGCGATGGCAGAAATAATAGTTGAACCAATGAAGCACACTACTCAATTCGTCCGGTTAAACAGATGTACTAGTTAAGTGCCCGTTCTTAAAATATACATCGACACTTTCAAATATTTCTGACGCTAAATATCATATAAATAATACGGCAAAACATACATTTAATATTTATCTACGATGTTCTATCATTTCACCGGAAGATGTTAAATAAGAATGATGCCGTTGATGGTAAAGAGAGCTCGTTCAAAATACTCTGGCTCTTATATGTTGATAGCCGGAACAGAGCAATGCTTTAACCAATGTATGTAACTTGTTATGACAATATCACAATAGGTCCAGAGTTACAATATAAAAGTGATAGCTAGCTCTAAGCGAGTTCGAAAAATTATCACAAACTGAACTTAGCACAACATTGGAATTGGAAATTTGAATTTGGAATCGAAACTGAGACATTCATGTTACAAAGAATGCGCTTAGCCACTACGTCACGGAGGTAATTAAGAGAAAAGAATAAATTATTAGCTGATTATATAGCGGAACCCACTGGATGCGTGCAATGCGGGACCGATCGGTGAGATCTTTGGGGGAGGCCTATGTACAGCTGTGGACGTCTGTCGGCTGACGATGATGATTATTATGTTATACACAGCAGGAAACCCGGTTATAGGAAACTGGTCTATTTGACAACGGCTGCGAACCGTAAATATTTACGGTTGTTATGTATCACGTTAACAGTATATTCACCAAAATTTGTTTTATAACTAAAAATCTTTTATTTTTCTGCTAAAATCTGAACCTTAACTTTCAAAAATATCAATCTTACCAAGTGTGCCGACGAACTGGTGAAAATCGCACAGAATCGTTGGATATAAGTGGTTTTGGAACGATTGTGTTAGAAATCAATCGTAGATGTGTTCAGCAGCGGACAATAGGCTGAAATGATTGAAATCTTTTCTTTGAAGATTGCGTTCTTAATGACAGTTTAATCGCTGTACCAAATACGCCAATATCGATAGTTTTTTTTTTTACGCTGTACAACACTTTAGTTTAAAGAGTAAATTGCTTCACTGCGCGTAGTAGATTATTGACAAACGGATCGACGTTCGCTGTGCTATGTATTGTAAAAAAAATAACTAATCCATTACGATTCCAACAGGTAGTTTATAACTGTTTCATGTATATATAAAGTTTCTTTGTTCGTGTGTTGCGCGGAAAACTGTTCAGGGACAACTCGGCAATTTATGTACTGACCTAATTTTATATTAAGAGCGTGACGAGCGCGTTTTAATTGGTTTACAAAAGAATTTGTATCTAAAACACGCACTTTTTTATATCTATAGGCAAACACTAACTTCCGTTTCACATGCTATTAAGTGACAATAAAGCTGTGGATTGTAAAGCGTGCTCGCCAAGAATACTCTGGTTCTCATATGTAGACTGTTGGATAACATAGGAATGCTCTTATAAGACGGCAGATTTATATTATATGATAGCTAGAGCTAGCCAGACCACCACCCACCAAAGCCCAAATGTGAGCCTAAAGTGAAACCTCGAATTACCAAGGTCATTTAATTCATAGGTGGCGTGTCAATAATAATGTGGCGCTGGTTAGAATGACATACACTGCACATTTTGCTCGTGACCTTGAGACATAAGATCTTAAGTCGCGTTACCTTACCAATTTCACCAACTACAACGCTGTTCAAATCGGAACAGAGTAATCCATTTCACATTATTATTGGGCGGCAGAAATAAGAGCTATGGCGGTGGTACCCACCCAGATGGCGACGTAGGTTTCTTTACTTTATTATAACATACTGTAAACATTCAAGTTTTTTTAATTACTTTATTCTTAAACGAATAACTATATGTTTACTTTGGTTTAACTCAAGGCATTATCCACCATACTAATAAAACGCATGTTGGTGGATGTCCATAAAAACTAATATTCTAGGAATATCTGATTTACTTTCGATATTTTCTTGTACTCGAAGTGCAAGCTTAATGGAATTGAACCTGAGTCTTATAAGCCACTCTATATAAAACTTTGTGTACCTTTGTAAGTTGCACTTAATACAAGCAAATATATAATTATTTTGTAATATAAAGTTAAATGTTAGTACCATTTATATTTCTTTCTTGTAAGTTATATGACCACCTTTGATATTAGCTACATAAATATTAATAAAAAGTGATTCATTTATAGAATAGAGTAAAAGACAGTAATATCAATAACTTTCCTGTGACCTATAATTTAATTATGGTATTCGCTGTAAATTCCCTAACAAACAATATTCTCATATTACAGACCAATCTACGAATAAAAATTCAATGGTATCTCGATAAAAATTTTATATGAACGAAATGTATATATTTCGGAGAAAAAAAATTACTGTGTGACCTAGTTGGAACGAGGTTCATACCAGAAAAAGAAACCCGGTGACGTTGACTCACTGGTGGATACACTACTAGTTAAACTCGTTAACCTACACCGACTCTATATATTATTTACCATAAATGTCTATCCATCATCCATATGCGATTAATTCCATTTTAAATACGGCCATGATCATTGATAATAAGATAATCAGCAACATCCATGTTAATAAGTAATACTTATAAGAAATATATTTTTGCCTATGTTTGTATAAAAATATGATATACAAAATATTATTAATTTCGTCCTACTATTTCACGTTTTTTTTTAAACTTATATTTATTTTTCGGTAAATTTATTTTATAAAAAGACTTTAAATTAATAAACAAATATATTAACAATAATAAGATAGTTGTAACAGGAATAATACATGCACCAGCCTACGAAACGTTTATAGTTAAAAAACTATTGTCTTGTAAAACATTGTCTCCGTGGCATTACGTAATGCAATTTGAATGATGCTAGTGTTTTTTAAGGTGTTATCAAGTAACAACTAATGATGTTACAATTAAAAGTAATGGAGGTTGTAATTTCCTACATACACAGGTTATCGTTGCAGTTAAAATTATAATACTTAGCAAACAGTTAGGACTTACAGCTAACTAGTAAGTTAGCTGTAGGCTCTGACAGTAGACAAACGCTTTCATAATTAGACCAAATACCATGATAATAAATCATATATTACAATTTAGCGAGCTTATTACTAGTAAATACATATCCCAACATCATATTATAAGTCTAAAATAATTAAAAAAAATAGATCTATAAAAATTGTGAATACCCGGTACTACTAAGCAAACCTAACTGCGGTTTATTTAATCTTGAAACATAAAATACTTTGGTTTAAATAAAAATTGTACAACACCGTATTTGTATAAAAAGCAAATGAACGGACCTGAACGTTCATATAATGATTGAAATTCATTTTAGGATATTTATACAACACAACATTAAACCAATTTACTGACGGAATGTAAGAGGAACAAATTAAAAAGAGATACCTTTTTGGCCATTACTAAACGCTTTGGCAGATCTAACATCCAATTTCGCGAAAGACACATCTTTATGCGAATTTAGAATAACTTAGAATTATATTATTTTTTGTAATTTTTATATTAGTGTAATATTAAAACGTATAAGGGGTCTCCGCACGACAACTCACGGGACCCAAGCCAACCTCACTAGTTCGTGGTGCACCCTGCTAATCAGCAAACGAGTCTCTAGCTCCTATCAACTCGCATCGGGCGAGCGGGGTGGGAAATGGTCTAAATCCCCCTCATGTGGAATACCTACAAACGACGGCCCCTAATACTTGGCGATGAAGGCAGCGTCGGACCGATCGATGTGGGGATATTTGGGGAAGCCTACCGTCCAGCAGTGGACGTCGATAGATGTGATTGATGTAAGGTTCGATGGTATTGATATGCCCTTAGGAGCAAAAGACCCCCAAAATAAAAATAAACAGAAAAAAAAATTATTAAACCAAGCAATAAATCAGTTAATACAGTAATTCCAGTAGTCACAGCGTTAGTTAACTTATAAATTTGGTTGCACAATTTTCTTGAAACTAAGTATACCTCAATAATGATTAAGTATTCTACCTAAAAAAATATAAAGTTTAGATCTTTGCGTTCTTTTTCTCTTAAATTATTATCCTCGTGATATCAATTTCAATTATTAGTTGAAGATTCACAGAAGGATCTTTGTGGCTTCAGGTAATGGAATTTCCAATGATAAAAGCCAGATCTATTTTCACTCGGAGACCATTTGTGTCAATATTTATAAAGTTCTTTTAAGCTTTATTTCGAAATCATGGTTTTATATTTAGCAAACACGTTGTTTTAAAGTCCTAATGTACAAATTCAGCAAATTTAGTGGCTGGATGTATACCGTAACGCCAGTTTATAACTCGATCGAACGCATTAAACATCTTGAATAACGCGCGCGTTCAATTCCCTCGAAGCAATGTGAACTTGAGCTTCCGGTGAAGGAAATTGGCATGACAAGACCTGCATGTTCCCAAAACTATAGCTATTGTCGGTATTTGATATCTATAGCGTTGACTATCTTCCCGTGGAAGAAGCCCCAAAACCCAGTTATGGGAACATAAGTACAGTTGTTACAAATATTGTATATAAGGGGGGGACTGGGGATCACATCGCGCCCCTTAATGCTTATAGTCACAAGGCTTTTTAAAGACACGTAAATATCAACTTATTGCCACATTCACATTACTAATTTCCAAATAAGTAAAATAATATGATCTGTTTTTCTTTGTGTGATTTTTATTTTTTTGTGTGCTACTAACTTTTACGTGAGTACCTTTCAAATATTTTTTGTTTCTTTATCTGTTATTAATTAATAATTTGATTAAATAATTATTTTGAGTTATAAAATGCAAAGACTCGTTGGTACAAAAATTATTAAAAATTTGAACTTATTTAAGAAATACTATAATAATTCTCGATCACTCTCTCTCATTTTAACTTCCTCGAGTCATTCTCCCTCAGTCATCTGTTTCCGTAATTCAATATAGAATTTTCTTTTTATTTATCAAATCTTTGAAACTACATTCAAAAGAGCTAAATAACTATTTGCTTTCAAACAAACGCGCCTTTGCATTCTTGCTTTCTGACACAGTTTAAGGACTCATAAGTTGACCAATACTATTTATTTCCAGCGATTTACCAGATGAAGAAGACAAGAAGACACCTGTACTCCTTTTAGGCATCAACAAGATCTCTGACTCTCCATCATTTGTCAGAAGAAGATCAATAGACTCACATTCATCTGGATCTATTAGATTCTTTCGACCACCAAAATCAAAATATACGAGAGGACTCCATGGAGACGAAAGATTGGAGAAAATTAGGCAAGATCTCTTAGTCCACAAACATAAGCCTGATAGGTACATTCCAAATACAAGTAATGAGGTTTCAGTAGCCTCCATTACTAAAAGGCCTTGTCTGAAGTTGGGTTGCGTGGACAATTGTAATTGTGATAGAAAACAATCATCAAATAGAGGATCATTTTCCTTTCATAGACCGGAAAACCGGCAATCATCACTATGTCCTTCTGAACCTTATGGGAAATCTGATGATAAAAAAGATTATTCAGAAAACGATATTGAATATAAATATACACAATACATTCCAGATTCAGAACCATCCAGTAGCAAACAAACCTCGTATAACGTTACACCAAAATCAACTGAACGCAGACATTTCCTGCTCTCAAATTTGAATGAAAGATTTCGTAAAACTCTCAGTTTAGACTCGCGTAAAATTGAAAGTAACCGTGTACCTCTAAGCCTTCCACAAGAACAACGACCAAAATCTCTTGTGAACACAAGTAATATTACCGTACAGCAATTCAAAGCAGGAGACCCTTTCATATTACCAAATTTTGATAAAGTAAATCCACCCAAGAAAAAACGAAAATCCTTTTTCTCTCTTGACACATTTTTTGATTCAAAGAAATCGGACACATCATCTGTCGACGATTATTGTTCATCCAAATACAAACGCTTCGAATTGGAGAGCGATGATTCGCCTCTTTTCAGACATGAAATTTCCCCACAGCACAAAAGAGAAAAAACACCTGATTTATTAAATTTACCGGTCATAATAGATTCGGTACGAAAGAAACAGTCGGAAACGAGACGGCAGTTGGACAAGTTAGAAAGTCATTTCTATAAAAGTTTAAATAAAACGCAGACTGTAATCGACGCGGTACCGAAAGACGCTACCGACGTACAAGGCCCGAGCGGACATACCAATCACTTGTTCGTGTACGACGACGACGTGGAATACATTGAGCCCATACGGAGCAATTTTACCAGTCAAAGCACATTAATTCTCGATAAGACCATTCCCTGCGATTACACTATAAAACCAGACTCGACCTTAACCATTAACACAGAGGAAATCGACATTAAACTGCCAAGCTCAACAGTATCGCCCAAATCTAACGAAGTTAGAAACATCGACAATGACTTAGATAGTATCGGAGCTTATGAAATAGAAGTAAAGGAAACAGATTTGTTAAAGGGTAAAGGAAAAAACCTTACGGTTAAAGTAATGGACAAATCCGTTGATTCAATCGGTAGCTGTTCGCTAGACGTCGACGCAAGTACTGATTTTTCAGGTAAATCAAGGTTTCGCGCTTCTGTGTTGCCTACTGTATTTGTATGAGTATGTAGCATGTGTATGTGATTTTTATTATTTTCATTCTGACAGTTTTATTGATTATTGTTATTATTAAAATGAACTTTTAAATAAATTTGATCAAAACTAGTGACCTAATTTTTTTCATGCCTTCATTTATATAATATATTTTTAAATTTTTTGTGAAGTCTGTGTTTTCTTTATATCCTATACCTTTCTACTCTATTATATGTGACAATAAGTAATGCTTAAGCAAATTTATTTTAGTCGCTATGTGTGTACCTTCGATTCGGTTTTACTGCTTGCAGTTGTTATTACCGCACAAAATTAGTATTATAAATCACAATATTACATATTTTTGTGGCATGTCGTAGCATTTCTTTTTTGTTTTTAAAATATAAAAAGTTATATGGACAATAATTCACTTTCATTACAACGACCTAAATTCTCTAAATAATACAATTTTCTTACGTCTTCTTTTGTTTTGCAAATAACTCATTAGCATTCACATAAAGGTTTTTGTATGGGCATGACATTGTTTAAAATAATTTTACTTTTCCTCTTCTACTCCTTTACTTTTTCATTCTCATTACTTTTTGAAATTTATTTAAAATGAAGAAAATATGCGTTAAATTCAACTTTCTGTAGATTGATTTCAAGCACAGCGTCTTTGAATCCTTGGCTTCAGAACGTTGTTCATTTGACTTATAATTTTCAGGTAAATGTTCATATAAATAATCAAATTATCTATTATCAAGTTCTTTAATTATATATATATCCAAGTTCATTATAGGCTTACCGCTTAATTAAATAAGCACAAGAAAATAAGATATTACTAAACTGAAACTACCTGTAAACCCTATACCGCAAAGTCGCAGTTTCAATTTAAACTTCTTAATCGAAAAGTTTATAATTGCAAAACTAATACTTAAGCAAATTCCACCAATAAGCAAGTCCATCGCTGGATATAGGCCTTTCTTGGATGTCTCAACGTAACGGATACAAGATATAATTTTTAGCAATGACAGCATCATGGACAAATACATAAAAAGTGCATAATTGTTATTCAATTATGCAATTTTTATATTATTCGTTATTTATTATTGCAGTATGTATACGGTTAGTTTCATGCTCTTTAAGATTCATATTTGCGTTATTTCAAAATCAATTTTAATTTGTCAACATGCAAAGTCACTTCATTATAGAACATAAAAATATGTTTTAGGACGCAATTCTCCATATATATTTCACATTCTAATCTTCAATTCTTTTAAAAATTGCTATCACCGTAAACTTATATACCTGTATTGAATAAATTATTTATGTAGGTCGTTTGTTATTGCACTCTATGTAAATTACAAATTGCCAGTCTCAAACAAAAGAAATACTCATTCACGCATATGGGCAAATCGATGAATCGACCTCGAGTCAACCTACGCCCCTCTATCTCAAGCTGGCTCGGTCATTGTCGTGGAGAGATTCTCTGTGTGCGTAAACCCTCCACAACTTAAAACCTAGTCATTAAGTCTCAATCGAACAGATAAGTGCGTACGTTGTAGAGTTAGAAATGGTGATAAGAATTTAATAATAAAGATCCCACCGTATCGACCGTGAAACGGAACGACATAAGCGGCACCGGCTGTTGAGCTACCAGTGTGACGTTTTGTAACAAAAGTAAAAGAAGTTTGACGTTTGTGATTCATATCATAAATTCCGTGTAAAACGCATTTGATGTGAGGAAATATTTTTAATAATACAATTACTTACTGGATTGCCAATAATAAACTAGTATTAGGCTTGCTGTATACCGGTGAGTGTGCTAAAATATATTTAATAAGTTTTTAAAAAAAGTCTACCTACATATTTAACATTTATTGAGTTAAAAACTATATCCTTGAAATTGCATAAAGCGAAGCGAAAGTTATCTTGGAATTATGCAGATAATATAACTTTTTCATTGCGATCAACTACGAAATTGGTGTTAATAAAACGACGTCCCTGACATTACGCACGACCGTGAAAATATAATCGGGTATGTAAAACATAGGATAAAATTTTAAGATTTAATCATCTAAACGACAAACATTGCTAAAAATCATTATCTTGTTTGAAAAATAATATGCTTAATAGTTCTATACATTTTATTTAATAGTTCTTACAGTACATACGTTTCATATTACAAGATATTATCATCAGTTAATATATTGATACTCTGTATAATAATAATGAATACAAACCACTGTTGAATAGAAAGTAGATCAAAGAATTACTTACAAAATTTAAAATAAAAAAATATAGTTATCCAAAAAAATTATGTATATAAATATAATACCTTATTTTAAAAATAAATCCTTGTAATGATGTATTAGATGATAACTTTAATGTCATATTGACATGGTAATACTTGTATAATAATGTTCAACTGTGAAGAGAAAATATTACATACAGAGAATTAATTTAAAAACTTGCCTAGAAATAATATAAAAAAATAGAGTCGTAATATGTAAACTAAAAATATAAATACAAACTAAACAAATATTTTATTCATTGTAATTATAGTTTTATGATGATGGGCTTGTTACAGAAGTTTTAGAAAATATTTTCTGCTTACTTACAGTATATAGTTGTATGAGCAGAAATATTTGTTTTACCATAATTAACTTATGGTAAATCAAATATTAAGCTTTTACCCCTGTCTAAAGATTAAAATGAATATCAGACAAGTTCTAAAATTCCTCAACAATACATCTCATGGGTGTATTATAGTAATATGTCTAAAATGCTGAAAATGAAGATAGAATACCCCCTACCATTGTATATTTATAGATAAGACAACATTGTCTTGTCTATAAATATACAATGTAAATACATATGTATAATGAACATTAATTACATGCACTGATTGGCATAACAAGTGTTTGTTGTAATGGTGGAATTGCACACTGATTAGAGTATTGTTCTGCATATCTGGTTCCATTATTTACTATAGATTAAATTATGTATTTTTCTATTATACAAACATGAATTGGTATTTAAATGGGAGAGCTTCTGATATATATATATATATATTAAATATGTAACTATAGCAAAATCTCCTCTAGTTTATATCCAAAGCATCTTTTACCATACATAGAATTTACAGGACAGTGCATCTTTCAACCTGATGTTATTGAGAGAAACAATTAAAGTAAATATTCAATATGTTACTAAAATCTTTCCTATAAAATTTATTAAGTGCCTAAATTTAATAGTTTATTAATAATTTAGAATCTTTTATGCACAAATTGAACATAAAGCCAAAGAAATAAACTATTTGTTTAAATATTCTAAAAAGTTAAAAGAGAAAAATAAATACATGTAAATAATAACACTTAAAGATGATTATATTAAAAATTTAAAAACAAGTAAAAAAATTGTCCATCAGTCTAACCAGAATTACGATTACAATAAGTATCACATAACTAATCTGATTCTTTATTTCTTATGGTTGGTATATAGAAAACTTTGATGATAACTACTTGCTTATTATAACCTTGATAAGATAATCATTAATCAATTTTTCATTAAGTTACATAATTTTGGTTGCTGCTAAATGTGTGTTACAATTTTCACTCAATCTTTTTAAGTGTAATTTTAAATTATGATTTTTTATTGTGGTTTGAAAACTTGTGAGTGTTTACTTGTCTAAATTATTGCTCTTTTTTTTCAATGTTACAAGAGCTTTGTTATAAATAGCTGTGTTAAGAATGTTAGTGTGTTTGTTAAATAATATCTTTACTATAGATGAAATATTTTTATATTATTATATATTGTTACTTGAATGAAGAATATTTTTACGAAATTTATATAAATATACAAATTAATTTTCCAAGTTACCCACTTGAATCCTATGCATGGATGGCTTTGCCTTTTTATGTTATTAAAATAAAAAACTCTAAGTATAACATATTTAAGAACTATATATTTAATAAAAGTCATTTCAAGTAATTTTTGTAACAAAAACAAATTTAAGATGCATTATATTTAATATTAATACTAATTATAAAATTCATACTTATTTTTCAGATACCACATCCGGAAGCCTGAATCTTCTTACACCGTCATCTACTAACAGCCGCATTCGGGACTTCACATCGCGTATTCAGGAAAGAGCTGGATCTAACCTGCAACCAAGTTACCAGCCAACACCTACACTTACACCTTCAAGAACACCAGAAGATAACACACCAACACCTAAGAAAGAGAATCTACTTAAACCGCCTCCGAAACTCTTTGTCGAAACCGGTAGTCACAGATCACGCACACATCACAAGAAACGCGACGAGTTACCGCAAAAGAAACCTAGTTATTTAAATTTAGCTTGCTCAGTTAACGGATATACAAATTTAACGACATATGATTCGAAGCTGCGGCAAGACATCAACAAAAGTCGTGAAGCTTCACCAATAAGACCTATAACACATACGTACCAGTACAAAAGCGAAAATAACTCGTTACTCGTCCCAGTTCCTATTAGCGCAAACAAACTGCTCGTACCGACGTTCATTCCTCATGACTCGGGTACTGATTTGACAGGGAAAGCGCCTTCCAAGGCGCACACCGACCCGTACGTATCGTCACCGTCACATGCCTACATGGCCGCAGAGAACAAGCAACTCAAGAACGACTTCTTAGGACCCAGTATGACCACCGCAAGCAATAGACCTTACATATCCAGCGAAAGCAAGAATTTCGCCGCCTCCATGCTTCACAGAGATGAGGTTGATAACACTAAAGATATCACTTTCAAATCCAGTTTTTCGGAATCAAATTTTAGGCAAACGATCACATCGAACGGCAAGGAGTCCCGATTTAGTTCCGAATCTTACACGATATCATCAAATGGCATGTCAAAAAGGGTCGAAATCACTAAAGAGAATGGAGAGAAACTAACGAGTCCTATGAAAAGTTTCATCCAACAACGCGTCGAGAGATTGTATGGTCCGGGAGCCTTAGCACAAGGATTCTTTAATCAGAAACGTCTTAAATTTAAAAGTCAGAGTGAGGAAGACGAATCTAAAGTACTAACCGAAAAATCATTAAATTGTCCCGATAAATACCTTTCGTCCAGAAAGTCGTGCAGTAATCTCGAGAGCGAAAATGTTTATTCTAGTCCCAAAGAAATGGACTCGTCTGTTCTTCCAGTCTTGAGACATTTACGACCGGAATTCCGTGCACAGCTGCCAATATTGTCTCCCAAAAAGAGCTGTAAATCTGATCTCTCTACTCAAAAGGATGAAGACATTCCAAAGCCCATAGAGAAGACTGTGGTAATAGAAGTTCAAGATAATACAAGTGAGGTAGCCATTTCAAATGGTGTATCTGTGATAAATTCCAACAACAATCATGATGTGATTAAGGACCATGTTAATGGAAGTGTAAAAGTGAACAGTGCTGAGAAAGTTAATGGAGAGGTTGTTAAAGATGGACACTATTTCTTAGATCTGGAGAAGAAGGAAACTGAACGACTGATAGCACTTGCAGTCAGTGCTGAGAAAGAATTGGAACTTTTACAAGTGAGTATATTTTTATTATATTATCACTTTAATTTTAGATTCCATAAACCTTAATATAACATACAACTGATATATATTATACAAAGAACTCAAAAATCTACACCAATTTAATAATAAAAAATAGTGCTCCATAATACAATTTTTGTGTTCCAACTGGCTTCACGCAAGAGTCAGTTTTTTACTCGAGCATCATCTATCCGTAGACCTTTTGTCACTTAACACTATCACAGTTTTATCCATGTCACAAATTCTTTGATTTACTTTAAAAACTATTACAGTAATAATGAGATCATGAAAAATAGATTGTAAACCGTTAACATCCTTTAAGAGAAATAGATTAAATTCTAACTGTTTATTTCCAGAATAAAGAGAATGTGAGTGAGGAGGTGTTAGGGCTACTGCGCTCAGCTTCTGGAAAAGCACGCCTGCTGGCAACACAGAAGATGCAACAATTTGAAGGTAAAAGAGCATGAGCACAAACTATAAGATTATGGTAATGTAAGTAGCTGTGATGATAAAGAGTTTTAGATGTGAATAGACTATTGGATGGAAGGTTTCTGTTGTTAGATACCATCTAGAAAGGTACCACCACTTATTTTGGTTTCCAACCAGAAGACTTAAAACTGCAATGACAAGAAAATATCCAAGTGTGGACCAACAATCTGATGACAATTGGTGGAAACCGCGAGGGATACTTATGTCCAACATTAAATTTATATCAGACAAATGATGATGTGATATCGAAATATGATAAATAAAGCCTAATAAGCCGAAAAATGCTAAATAGCATTGTTTTCATTATTAATCAGCATCAGATCATGTTTCTTTATATCAACTTACAAAATAAAGAAATAAATATATTAGCTGGACATTTTGTTTTTATTTATAACTGATAGCTCCAGGATTGAGCAACCTACCTTCTGTAACCTGATATAATTTCATTTACAGGCCTCTGTTACAACAACATCAATGAACGATTAGACGAGCCATTCCCAACCACACTGGAGGACTTACAGGGCTTCTGGGATATGGTTTGCCTGCAGGTTCGCAATGTGGATGCACTGTATGAGCACATAGCAGTTTTGAAGTCTAATGACTGGCAGGAGGTGAGGAAACCATTCTCAAACACCATCACCACTAAATATTGTGTGTCCACAACTTTGTTCATGCTATATAAATATAAAAAGTAGAGGGAAAAATATAGTACAGATGAAAAGTAGCACATAGACATATATAAAAAAATATACATAACTTGAACTGACCCACTTCACTTTCTCTCTTGCACTGGTGGGCCTCTTTTCTAAAACGCTGACAATTCCGATTAAATTTTTTTTTGTTATATATACACTATTTAAGAAGATAAATTATGTTTATTATTATAAAAGTTGAACGTTTAATCAGGTGGAGTCGCCGATGAGGAAGCTGGTGACGGCGGCGGTGTGCACGTCGCCGGCGCGCACGCGCTCCCGGGGCACGCCACGCGTATCCAATGAGAAAGCGCGGCTGGCGGCTGAGAAGCGGGAGGCGGACCGCAAGGCGATGTTAGAACATAGGAGGTAATGATTCCCGCATAGTTAGCACTGACTAAAAAAATCATTTCGTTATCATTATTATCAACGTCCTATTGCTATGTAGATTACTCCCTCTATGATTTACACCAAATAGTAAAATACTTTCTCAGCTATTATTTTTTGTGTGGGTGTAGTGTAACAGTAATAGTTATAAAATTATTTAATTGCATTCCAAATTATATTAAAAAAAGGTCCATCTTGACCATGACTCGCTTAGAGTGCGACTAACATAAGCATGAACTTCTCTGTCAAGCTAAGGGCATAAAAAAAATAACATTACACGTTTTAATAAGCCCTGTCCCGCCACATTTATAGTTTTGCTATTACATCTTAAACACCTTGTACTGCAGCTATGAAAAGAATATAAAAATCAGAGCAGCTTCTAACGCATTGCATGTTTTTAAAAATATAAAAAATTAGCTAAGAAATATGTAATTTTTTACATTACAGGCGCGTTGCAAAGGAAAGGCAGTTAGCGGCGCGAGCGGCGGCGCCCGCGGCCGGCGCGAACAGGAACGTCGCGGGCGACGCGCAGAGCACTCAGGTAAGCAACTATGCTATCATGCGTCGTTTATGCCGCTGGTTTTAGTGATAACGATTGCAGCTTCAGCGGACTCGAGAGCTCGCGGATTTGACATACGCGAGCTAAATTAAAAAACAAAAATAAGAAAATAGATTTTAAAATTAGAGAAATGAAAATTAAACTAAAGCTTTAAACAAACACAATAACAAAAACCAGAACTAAATATACATATAGATATATAACATATAGACATATAAACAAATATAGATATTTAGTTCGGGCCGAATCGATGTGGGAGATCTTTGGGCGAGGCCTATGTCCAGCTGTGGACGTTTATCGGCTAATGATAATGACATGTAAATAAACTTGTATATGAACGGGGGAGAAGAAAGGTGAGATAATATTGGATGGGGTAGGGTTGAAAATAGTGCGTACTGCAACAGTACAGATAAGATAATACGGCATTTTATAAGTAAAAAAACAGTAATAAGCTGATAATTTCAATTTATTTATTCTATTCCAAACCTTTGAATTATTTGTTTCTTAATATTCTACTATAATAAAGTTTAAACATAAATAAACATAGTTTTACATTTTTTTTTCAGGAGGTTGAAATATTTGTAGGCAAAGCTGGCAAACCTCAAAACGCGGACCCACAAGCGGATTGCACAAACACCAACCCTGAAGTATTCGCTAATGAAAGCTGATCTGACTGACTTGATTATTCAATATTGATGATGACTGTGTGTTTGTTCCAACGCACTAGATTATATTGTCTGGAATTTAAATAACATTTTTTATATGCAATGATTTGTCGCCCATATTTAATAATTTCAATATTTATAATTGTGTTTTATATTATTTATTTATTAATTGACTTTATGGAATGGAATTTAAACGAATATTGACATGAATATGTAAAAAAAAAATATATATATTTACATAATTTTTATTCCAGACGAATATAATCTCATATTAAAATTTTTTTGTCCATTTTTTGTAACTTATAATTTTGGCTCAATGATGAATTACAGTGATAGTTTTATTTAAGGTTTTCTGTAACGAAATAACGTCTAATTAACACACAATAACCATTGTATTTAAGTGACAATAAGACATGCTTAAAATGACATTATGATCATAACCTAGGGGGAACTGACATCATTCATAACACGTACAAACAACATGAAATAACCAACAAACCCTTTGTATTTATTAAGGACCTTCGAATTGTAATTTATCTTTAATCAATAGTAGTTATATAGAAAGATGTTGTATAATATACCAGATACTCAAATGCATTAATTATTTATACATATATATTTCTTTGATTTCAATTATTTTATGTTAAAATTACTTATGAAATGTCTCAATAAATTATTTTTAATCAAACAATATTCATTTTTTTTTATTTGAACATTTTTTTTTATTATTATATCTTTACCACATATTCATTAAAAAAGAATCAAATTTACGCAAGCTTCTAGCATTTTGAGAATTAATGTAGTGTATAATAAGTGAATGTGGATAATGGGTAAGTCTCTGATGTAACTCGAGTACCAACCGTCATAAAATTTTAGGTCACTAAATTGTTAATTAAATATTACATGTATCGGCTAAAGCATTGTTTTGCGTTTAAATTGCTAACGTTACTCTAATATAGTAATCGGTATTCGTCAAAGGCAATTGGTGTTAAAAGGATGTAAGATCTGGTGCGGACACATTAGGGAATGTTAATGTTGTTAGATTATATATGATGTTTCATTTGGCTCAGCTCGGATGTGTTGATACTGAACGTTTATTATGGGTAATAAGTAAATACGGTTGTAACAAAATAGTTTTGTGGGAAATGTTTGTGGCGTATGTTATATGTTTCATACATTATTTAAAATACTGTTATTTTAGTATGTTTACATATAACAATTGTGTGTTTATTGCGAATGTTATATATGTTATCGCAAGCATAATAATTACAGGTTTTTGAAGCAAAATGACTGGGTTACCCATAATTATACAATTAATCAAACTTAGTCACCATTAAGAATTATTAAATTAATTTCTCTTAGACAATTAACGAATTTACATACAGAATTAATGGACAAGTTTTAATGTACTTTTGTATTTTGTAATTTATTCTATTTGGATGGGATTAATGTATCTTTTTCATTATGTGTGATATTAACTTTTAAGTGCACTGATTTAGTCAACAAAAACAATCGTAACCTACATATTAACTTTATAAACAGTGTTGTGGAAAAGACGTGCATTCTAATAAAAGTATATCACGCGCTTAAATTGTCTGTATGACTGAAAAATAAAAAAAAAACAGTAGTTTTGCTTTCACGGCGACCAAGGACTATGAAAAATAATAAAACAGCCTACTTTTAAAATTATTCATGTATATTATTAAATATGTTACCGTAACTGAGTTTTAATGAAATTTTGACTAAACTAAAATTTAAAGGTACTTTTTCCTAATAATCAATTTATATACTGTAATAAAGCTGTGGCAATTTATTCGTTGTTTCTTTTTAATAATAAATCGAATTTTAAGAAAAATCTATTTACAAGTAAAAAAACCAAAGAATATACAAATGTTATAATTTTTATAAGTGATACACTAATACATACAGATAGGGAATGTTTGTTGTCTTTGTTATTTCTTTACCTACCTTTGCAATGACCTAACTCCAAAAAGATTATGAGGTTAACATGTTTATTGAACTCTTTTCATTAATAACGTTCAAGAATGGAGTGTTGCAGTTAATACGAATAGTCTAAAAAATTATGTAGAATGAATAAAACAAAAATTGGTACCTTTACTGGTGATAGGTTTCCGTTGCCAAACACTAGGCACCACCGCAGTGCTTATTTTAGGCGTCAAACAATAGTGTGCAAACATAATTGTTTCGCTCAAAACAGCGTTAGAGCTGTTGAAATTATTGGAGTAGACTTTATATTCTATGACTCAAAACGACAAACATAATGTAATTCAGTGTGTATCATCCTTACTAATGCCACATTATTATTGGCGGGCGTATAAGTTATTATCAGTTAATATCCTGCTCCTTTCGTTCCTTTGCCAAATATTTTTTTTTTGCAAGTTTGTATGTAATTTGCATTTGGATGATGAAACAAATCATGTCCTGATAGACGGAAGAAATCGTGGTTACCTGACATGACAATAGATTGGTATTACACCCGCCGAGGTACCTTACTTCACACAAGAAACCTAACTATTAATGGAGTCAAAAGCATTCAAACATGAGTGACATGACGAGAAGAAGAAACATGATAGATAAAACGTAACTGCCGTTTTATTAATCTTATCATATGAGCTCATAGAAGTAAAATATAATTTGTTCGAGTGATTGGATTTGTACTCATAAAATCCCTTCAATTATTGATTCTGTATTACCAATATTCATAAAAACAAAATCATCTTTAATAACTTATTTTTTTCACTCGGATGTCTGTAGGTATTTTATTATGTCACAAGTATTTAGTTTTTCCACAGATTGTTTTAAAGTAACATATGACCGATGCAATTCCAATTCAACCTCACCTGCTCGTGGTGCACCCTACTAATCAACAAACGAGGCTTTGGTTCCCACCAACTCGCATTGGGCCAACGTGATGGTAAAGAGCCCCAACCTCCCCGTATGAACTCCTACAAACAAAGAAATGTTTGGGAGAAGCCTGTGTCCAGCAGTGGACGTTTTTCAGCTGATGATGATGATTATTACTTCAGTAGAAAGGAGGCTTGTCGTCTTCCTAATCGAAAAATATCAGGATTTACCCACAATTGCTCACAATAGATCTATTACTAAATACGTAGTTTTAACATTGAGGAAATGTCTTTAAAACGTAAAACATATGTTCCTTAGTGTTCCTTAGGGATCGCATATTGTAAGATTAGTTCATTAATCCTAAGGGTGCAATCCTAAATATATAATTAAATTTGTACGCAGAAAATGAATATTTAATAATTATTACGATACATCTTCTGAGATAATTGTATTCAGCAATAATATTAAACATTTATTGTAAATAAATGCATACGCAAAATTTTGTTTTTTCCTAATTATTTGTGTAATTTGTAATAATCGTAATTTTTATTAATTAACGTAATTTTTAATATAAAATATTAAAAATATTTAGTTTCTTAAAAAGTAGGGTATCTTATAAATAATTAATAAAAATAAAATCATTTGTTGATATATATAAAATATTTCTGAAATGGAACATATTATAAAAACATTGCTGTCTATGGTATGACAACCGATGTCCGACGTCATATTAAATCTTTTTTATTTAGTAAGACTATTATATTTTAGAACCACATTAATTTAAGTATAATTTAAATTTGTTGTTTTTAAAAATAGCGTTTGTCAATTTTTTTTAATTTCTTATTATAAACACCTTTTAGAAGTATGAAAATGACTTAATTTGTTCCCGCGTGTTTCCTTCCCGCGCACATCGTACAAGGTGGAAGTTGGTCATGGTCGTCCGCCAAACGGAAAGCCGCCATGATGGCTTTCTGCAAAGTACGCTCAATATGTAAAGTTTCGATATTGTTTTTCATTAATTGTGACTGAGTGTGTGCAAAAATTAACCATGGGAACGAACTAGAGTGTGCAAAGTGCAGTTTACGGTCCTTAAGGACCTCCTGGAGAAGCTATAAAGTGATTTATAAGTGCATTTTCGTGTCGACGCTAGCGTGTTTTGTTCTGTCAACAAAATGTCGAAGCTCTCGTTTAGGGCGAGGGCCCTGGATGCGTCGAAACCTATGCCCATATATCTCGCCGAAGAGCTCCCGGATTTACCGGATTACTCGGCGATTAATCGTGCCGTACCTCAAATGCCCTCTGGAATGGAAAAAGAGGAAGAAAGTGTAAGTATTTTGCGCATTTAGGTATTAAGTCATCCAAACTACTGTGTCGGCCATTATGTTTGTGTTTCGTGTTCTTACCGCTAGGGGCGTTATTTTTCGGAATTTAGATAAATTTGCAAATAAATTATTATTTGCTCTGCGGAAGCGTTTGTTATTTAATACCTTTGCAGCAAATATAGGTCTTAGTCTTGCAGAAGCAATATTGTTGTGCATACATGTTAATGTATGTCTGTCAAATTTTGGCGCGCTATTTGCACATGGTCGTCTATTAGAGCCCTGAGAGATCACATAGTTCTACGCGTCGTAGTATTTGCATGTTTTCTTGCAGAGAGAGCGAGTAAAATAATTTAATCGTGCAAACATGAAAAGGAATCGGAGGAATAGTGGCTTGACAATGTTGTCATATGTTATTTGTTTACAAACAATGCATATGCCGGTACGCAATGAGGCACAAAATACTGAAGTATTTTTTAATTTAGTAAATAATGACATTTATTTACAATAGTTAAAAGGAAAAGCGAATTTAGGTTTGCATTGCAATTAATTTAAAAATCTTTTTGTACAGTAAAAGATGCGCAAAACGATTAGTATTGGAAATCAGTAGTATTTTACTTAATACAAAATGTTCATTATAGCAATTAAAATATTGTAGACTGTTTTATTTTATAGAATTATTATGTTTTACGTAATTTATTAATACTTTTTAATCTATTATTTCTAATGTGAAATCTTAATATACCCTGTTAGAATAAAGAAAAAAAACAATTTCGTCCACTATCTTTAAAGTTATTTAGCTTTTATATATAATAATAATTGCTGATGACCTTGATGATGAACACATATATTTATTACTTTAAGTTATAAGTTTTGTTTTCCATGTTAAGTGTTGTCATTAATTGTTTTTATCATTATATATTTTGTAAGTAATAAGAAAACAGATTTATGTGTTATTTAATTATACTTTGTTAATATTAACATAAAACATGATAAGTTCATTTGAATATTTCGTATTAAATATTTACTAATAAACTTATTAAAGCTATTATAATAATTATGCATGTATAAATATTATATAGTAAAGGGTGTGAAGGGAGGATATTAGTAAAACCCACATAAATTATAAGTGCAAAGCAACAAATTTCACATAGAGCTTTTGAAATAAAACTTCTTTACCTATACACCATTTATTGAAAATAGGAGTGACAGGGGCACTATGTGATAAGAACTTAAAATGAATAATACATAAATTATAGTTACAATAGCAATAGTTTTTTTTTTCAGGTTGCTAAATTATATTGTATATTTTATTTTGTGATAATTTCGCTGGTGGTAGATCTCTACCAGAGACCATCTACGTAGGTTTTTTTTTATGATGAAGTTTTATTGACAACTATTGCAGTTTCACTGCATTCAGTGCTTGTGGATCTGGTATCCGCAAGCTAAAAAAATTATTAGGGTAATGAAATTTAACATCTTGTCTCAAGGCGACAACCACAGTGTGCTGCAGAGTATATCATCCAAACTAGCACAACATTGTTATGGGTGGAAGTATCACTTACCATCAGGTGAACTCCCCTCATCTTGTCACTTCATAGAATAAATAAAACATTTGGCTATTTATGGTGCTTTTGAATGTTGTCCTTTAAATAACAAGATGATGATAATATGAGCGTTATAATTTACTGAATCATCCCTGGTCTCCAATTCTACAAGATTTTCTATTAATAATGTTGCAAAAGTTATACTTATTGTGTTTATCACCATTACTCTGGTCTGTATATTTAATATTTACATTAAGTTATGCTATACTTTTACTAGCTTATATACAATGGAGTACCTCTTATCCCTTGAGAGCAAAATACCGGAATGCTATCACACAATTGTGGTAATTCTAGTTACTCTATTAATATTATTACATAATCTCTGCTTCAAGCTGGAACTGGGAATGCTAGACCAGTATTGACTTAGACCATCTTCACCAAAAGACACCACATTCTTTTTAAAAAATGTCAAGTTGGCACTTATTGATAATGAATTTATGTGTAAAAATGTGTATTACAAGCTAATTCTTTATTTAAAAGCCTGATTAGTGGTATCCATTATTGAGTTGAACAGTAGCAGGTAAAAATTGTTATAGAAGTGAACATTTTGTTAATTTGATTTTAAAAAGATTGCCTTGGAGTTCGTCTACTGAGTTCTTCTCTGACAGAATATTTGGAAGCTGAATTCACCTACATTAGCTTCTCCTTCGTCGCTCCCTCACTGCTGAGGTTCGTGACCACGCACAAACAGTCTCCATTGAGTGTGATCATATGCCAAGTGGACCGCACGGTGTGTACCCACCACCTATTTGACCCCTCCCATCCATGTGGTAGGGGCTCTTCCCTGAGCACATCTGCCTTCTAGTCTCCCCAAAATAACTTGCCTCTCGAGACAGCACATTAGAGAACGCATGATGTGCCCAAAAAAGTGGAGGGCTCTTTGTTGGCATACTGAGGAGAGCCTCGTGGTTATTTTGAGTTCTTTTAGGATGAATTCAATTGTCCTTTTGGCTGTCTATGGTATATGCAGAAGCCTTCGCTAGCACCATATTTCGAAGGCATCAATCCTTTCCCTGTCGCGTTTTCACGTAATCCACGTGTCGGAACCATATAAGAACACCGAAAAAACAAGAGCTCGAACCAAGCGTACTTTAGTAGTGCGTCGAATACGTCTGTTATCTAGTTATTAGTTTATTATTCAGTCACATTTAGACCGATTGACTGAATATCAATTTTAACTTCAAACATAAAACTTAGTATAAAGTACATGTATCTTGCATTTTACATTATTGATTGAATTCTTATTTTCAGATAATGATTATTTTAATAGTTAGTAGTCACGTGAAACAAATATTGACGGACGGAAAATATTTTTATTTATATTTACTCTCTACCTCCTCGGATGCAAGTGCGTGTAGTATTGGAGTGCCTGTTATATTTTTTTTTATTTGACGAAATAACTAGATGAATAAGAACCTCACCTCATAGTGAGAGATTGCACTAACTCGGATGACATACAAAACATTATTTTGTGTTCATCGCCTTGAAATATGATTTTAAATCTCGTTACCTTAGTAACTTCAATAGCTACAAACTAGAAAACGGCAATGTTTGCACATATTGTTTGACGGCAGAAATAGGAGTGGCGGTGTTACCTAGGTAGGTAGGTAACACCGCCACTAGGTAGATGGTCCCTACCATGGTTGGCAATAGAGACCTACTCCTAGTAAAATTTATATGTATGATTCTCTCACTAAATCTATTAAAATCCAAAAACATGAATCTACGCGACGCTTGCCTCGGTAACACAGACGTTGCACATTGTTAACAGCTTCCTGGTTCGATATCAGTGTCATAAATTTACCTTTTGTTTCGTTTGGGTTGACGTTTTTAATATCTGCTTAGTTTAGTTACATTTCATTTCTTTATAGATGACTGATTGGAGTTGAGATTCTAGATCGACCAGGCTAGCAATTACCTTTCATATTATAAATCTGCCGTAACAGCATTGCTGTGATCCGATTGTCAACATATGTGAGCCAAGGTAGTCTAGTCTTGTACGCTTTATAAGCTTTATTACGGTCTAATTGTCACTTAACATCATGTGAAATTGAGGTCAAGTGTTGCATACTAAAATATATACACTATTTGATCGTTTAAAGTCTTTATTATCTATTAAAATTGATTGGTTACTGTCCCGGTTCAGAATCGTATTTAGGATCTCTACCGTCTCATACTGTGGACTGATGTGAAGATATTATTTAATTATTTTCAATAATTTAACCTTAAACTCGATATGATATAGATAACCAGTAGACGCAATTTTCATGGTCATCATGTAATTATACTATTTATTTATATTACGTTAAATATGTTACCAGATCTTTAAAAGTTGTTGAAGGCAGACAAGTTTAGTTTTGTATTGTGTTTCTTTTCGACAGCACACTATATCTTTGTATCGTATATCGTATTAAGATTATATAATTATAGATTAGAGGATCAATGATTATACATTAGAATTGGAGGGTCAAGGCCAATTAAACCAAAGCTGTTGTTCATGGTACATGACAGTTTCTTTACTATGTCTGTCACCATCTGAAGTTTAAACTAAGTAGGAATATAACCCGCGCCTCTGAGATTATCAGATGCAGCATGTACGATTATCTCAAGAACAGAGCTTATCATGTTTTCAGGTGGTACATTGGATAGTTTATGAAAATATTTACGGTTTGGGAAAACGGTCTACCCTATGAAATAAAGAAATATCCTATTTTATTTAATTTGTATTGCTAGTACGTGCATACATTTTTGATAAACTACAGTTTTTTTTTACTTCTGACGCAGCGATCCAAAGTGAGTCTTGTCTTCCGACACAAGATGCTTCTTTTAACAATAATAACAATATTAATGAAATATTCACACAAAAGCCGTCTTCCGATTGTACAGAATAAGTCGGACCTCCACAAAAACGTTACTATACGCACCTGTCGTAATTTTTTTTGTCCGGAAGTGAAAACATCTTGAACATATTTTTAAATATATTAAGGACTACATAAATTTTATATTAAATATTTGAAAAATAAAGCAACTTTTATGTTATCTCTGTATTTATTTATTCCATTTACTTTTGATTGTTGTTCCATGATTATAAGCAGTAGCGTAAACATTACTAGCGTATTGCCGAAGATCAAGCGAAGTCGTTCATTGATAGGCGCCCGTGTCCCGCTGTGGACTGCCGTACACCGGTTATGATAATTATTGAGTTAAATAGATATATATAGAGTTATTGTAATCTTAATTTTTTTTATAATTTTTATAATATCAACTGCGGTTGCGGGAAAAATCTTCTCTAATATGAAACTGCTGCCCTTTGAACATATTTCATATATATCTCTTTTCTCATAAGATTCCTCGATGAAAACTAGTGCCTGTTGAAAATGCTATTTACTAAAAGAGAGGGATCTCACTGAGCTCGGGAAGGATAGCAAACACGAAGTGAGCTCTTGTTTTCTTGTAATACAGCGAGTACTCGCTTTATCAACTGGACTACAGCTTTCGCTTACAATTAGGATGGATTATAGTTAAGCACTTGTCTTATATAACAAAGAAAGCTATATTTCTCCCTAGTTTTCACCAGTGCTTTCTGTAGGTTCCTAAGTTCCCCGCGTGGTTTTAGTGGGTAGAAATCAAATTTAATCCTATCTTCTATGCAGAATTAAGGTGTCTTGTGAAGTTTTACCCAGATAGAAAAAAAAGCTAGGGTGATTGTTATCGATTATCTTATAGATGTCTCAAGAAACATATGGTATAACAAATTTTACTTATGGTATTCAGTTTGTGAATGTTTTCATGAATAAAAAAATATAAATACATATTTAATATATTTGCAAGATTATAAAATAAATAAAGTACAGGGTGGCGCAAAAGTAATCCTCCTATCAGAAAATGCTATAAATTTGTACGTTGCGCCACCCTGTATACAAGGTATACAAGGTGGCGCAAAAATAACCTTTCGATGTTTTTTGGCTGTAATTTAAAAAAAATGAAAAACTTTGATTCTTCTTGTGGATTATTTTTATTTGGTCTTTTAATTTTTTTACATCAAGGCAAAATTTATACCATTTTCTGATAGGAGGATTACTTTTGCGCCACCCTGTACATCATATTCCATTCAAAGGCCGGATAAAATGTAAACACTATTACACCCCGCCATAAAAGCGGCCATGTATCAAGTTAATACTCGTATCTTTCTAGTAACGTGGGATTACGTCACCACGGGATTTACGTAGAATAAGGGACTGTTAGGAGGAAAGGTGGCGCGGCCCTCCTCTCTATACCCACCACCCACAAGGATAAAATATTTCATTATACTTCGAAAACAACATTTTGTATAAGGCACCTCCCTGACTATTCGGATTTCGGTAACTACTTGTTTTTTTTATTCGACGAAGTGTTGAGATTAGCGAGACGTCCACCACCGTTATGTTACTATCTAGTTACTTTAGTGGTTTTTAGTTACCACGCGAGATAAATCGGAACAGTAAAAATTCCACAGTAATATTTTCTTCAGTTCTTATCCAGCTCCGTCATGTAACTTGCTATTTTGAAGTTGACTACGTTAACTAAGAGGTAATTTTTTTTATCTATATTCAATATTTTCTAAAATTAATTCCTTGCTGTTATATAATGTAATTATCATTAAATTTCTATTTATACCGCATTTAATCGTATGTTTATCTAAGTAAAATCAAATATAACGTTAAATTCATTGATGGTAATATATATACTTTAATTTACGATAAATGTAGTGTGAAGTTACGTTAATACACAGCCCGTGAGAGTTTTACTCGCAAGCAGGATATTACGAAACTCGATGTATTGCCAGCTTATTTTAGAACTAACAATGTTAGTGTATTAATACTATCGCAGCTACCATATGGCACTTGGCTGAGCCTTATGCAGACTTTATGGGGTACATCTAACGCGAATATTACAAACATTTTATAGAATAATCTTCATAAGAACTAAACTATTTAATGTTTATTTTTCATACTTATTAACCAACAGTTATAAAGTAACTGTATAACGGTTATAAAAGTCAACAGTTTCATTTAATATTGTTTTGGGGAAATACCTAAAAGGAACATTAATTTTAATCAATCACTACGCTTATCTTCTTAACCTGTTATCTGTGCATTGTCATCATTGCAGATACATCCTACTTATTTGTTTTCCACTATATCTGAGTTTACCTTGACTTAAACATTACGGGGTAAAATTGTATGCAAGAAGTATCAACTTAACTCATTGTCAATGTACCTATTAAAATGTTTCATATATACCTTCATACCATCATCAATCATCAAAAGTAAAAAAGGAAACTTAGTATAATTACGGGTTTTTCACTAGCTGACAGCTGAACTAAGGTAAAATTGTTTTTAAAAAAGAATTCTATTTCTGGTAAAAAAATATAAACGCTAAAATCATCAACAAATTTTAAGTGGGTACGTAAAACAGATTTTACAATATCCCTTCGAATCAAAAATAATATATACTGACACGATTATTAGCTTTTATATAGTAATAATAATAGTTAACCTATAGTTTCTTACTGAATGGTTTGTTTATGTAGATGTAAACCAATGTACGAATGAGGTTTACCATTATTTATATTATTTTAGAATGCGAATGATCGCGAGATCATTGTACATCAGTAGCTATTATAAGAATATATTTTACGTCTTAATAAATAATTCCAAAAATCCTTACTAATCTCCGGATTCCTTCTTAACCTCCAAAAAAACCATGGTTCTCAAACCGACGCGACACCTTTCTTTGTATTAACCATAACTTTTTACAATGCTTGGATTTTGAGGTTGCTTGTTTTTTTTAAAAATGAAAAGTTATTCAAATTAAACTCTATCTGTCCCTCTCTCTTCCTAGCCATTACCCTATATGATGGTTGCGTCAGCTTTCTGTATTTTGTCTCCTCCACTTCGCTGTCATATCACCGTCAGTCACTTGGCATTCATGCATATCGCGTAACATTACATTTTACCTCCTGGTCTTGAGTTAGTTAGATTTAACTATGAGCTTCATAAAATAGTTAAGATTATATTTGCTAATAATTACTTTTGTAACTTATTCTTAATAGTCGGGTACAATTTTGTACCCAAAAGTACCGTTTTTATCAAAAAGGGCTTTAGATAAACAGCAAGCCTGAAATATGCGAAATGGAAATAAATTTTAATTTATATGGTAAGTAATGAACGTTTTCACAACAATATCAAATTACGACTCATTTCCAAAAATTCGAAGCATTACCGTTAAAATTTTAAGCCGTTCATCATGAATCATAATAAATCGTTCTACTTATTGAAATATCATGTTATATATATGAAAGCAGAACTAACGATGAGGATTAAATCCGACGAAATGAAATTTGGACGCACTTTTCACGCGAATCCTTTAAGTCCTTTAAAGTGACGGGGGATTAACCCTTTGCCGGACAAATTTAGCTAACATTTTTTATTATTTCTTTTCTAGCCCTTAAATGGTTGTTTCTGATTTTTACGTATATAATAAGTAGTAGTATTTGTTCAACAATAGTCCAAATCATTGTGTGCTTTATATTTAAAAAAATTTAAATAGATAATCGAGTAATAAGGTTATAATGCTTATTACTATTAGCGAAATTGTGTGAAATAGGTTTTTCAGTATTAATTAAGAAAACTAGAAAAGGTCGAGACTGTTAAATGTAGATAACGATATAGGAGTAAATTTTACGATGAAATATATGAAATTAAAAATACCTCAAGTTTTTTGTTACACACAATTACGTTATACAGAAAGAACAAACAATTTGTATACGTTATTAAAAAAGAAACTCTTCAATATAATTCGCTTTTTTTGCATAAATCTGTCGTATATTTAAATTTATTAATGAATAGAGGAACAAATAACTAAACAATGTAAGTGACATCAGTTGGCAATATATTGTAAAGATAACTACCTTAATTAAATTATGTTATTGTCTAGACTCGATAAAGTAAATAAGTTTAATATTTTTTGTCGAACGACCAGAGGGGCGTCTCGTTTACCTGATAGTAGGTGATTGGCTCAATAAGCGAGTCTTAGGAGGACGGCAAATAGATAATGGTCTTGTAAATGCCGTAGCACAGCGTGGGTGCTAAGGAAGGCTTTGTTCTTACGTGCGACGTTTTAGTCAGTGTGCAGAGGGGTATCGGTTTGTTCCGTAGGAGATCTCGGAGCGCCTCCTAATGCACCGAAGGAGACCACCGAGGAGTTTTAATGGGTAGAAGCCGCACATAACTTTGTCGTCCCCCCAGAAGCAGGGTATCTTTTAAGAAGATTTTCCGCGCGATAAAAAAAAAAGTGATTGGCTTGCTTTTAATAACATGGCATTAAGTAAGACATAGCACCATATTGTTCTCGTTGCCTTGAGTTCCCCAGTAATGTCATTATATACAGCGCTCTTGAAACCGGAACACAGTAACTGTTTGCACTGCTACCTGGTACCTAACTAGAAAGACATCTACCTACCATCGAAGCTTTTTTATGCCATGAGCTATTTTGTATTTCGCTATTTATAACGTTTTATTAAAAGGGAAACTTCATAGCCTCTTATACAGGTATAATATTGTTCTACCATCTCATCTTACAGTTAATATGTATTTTTGTCTACCTAAAAACTACAATAAACTTAGATATTCGTTATTAATTTAGCTAAACTTTTATTCACACATTAATTTGATTTTTAAAAATTCGTATAATTGACCATTTAATACGCACGCTATATCGAGATTTTGGATGGTACTCGCACAGCGGCAGAAGCGTACATTGACCTCTAACCAAATCATAAAAATACTCATTTCACGAACGTTTTACGGCATTTTCACTATCCAGGAGTTGTGTAGTACTCCGACCGATTGCGTCGTAAATTTGCCTTACTACTTAATATCCAGCACGTTATTTATAAAGGTAAACCCGTTTACTTGTCGGTTAAAATATCAACTTAAAGTTTATTATTACAAGCGATGTTCCTTTTTAAAATGGGAAATGCAAATAAAAACAACATTCGAGTACTTTAACTTACACATTTCATTAAAATCTTGTGCAATAATTTTTTAATGTCATCTACGCATCTAGTAATAAGCGGCAACCTTGAACTTACTTCTAGAAACAATGGAAATATCAGTAAACTTAATAATATAAAAGAAATATATTTTTATGTTATACGTACCATTAATAACACTCGAGTACGCGTAGGTACAAGTCTTTTTTTTATTCAATGAAGCGACGAGATGCGCTTGAGACAAGATGTTAAGTCTCGATACCCTCATAATATAATTGGCTACAACGTACTTCAAACCGGAACAAAATAATGTTTGCACAGTACTGTGTAAATAACTGCTGAAATAGGAGTTGCGGTAGTACCTACCCAGACTGTCTCTGACAACAGACTTACCACCGCTATATTCTTTATGCACCAACAACAATAGCAGCAATTATTTATAAACATATTTTGTATATGTGTAGATAATTTTTGTGTTTAGGTTAAAATATATAGAGTAGCGCAAAAATAACCTTATAAAAAGTACCTTATTACCTGTGTTATAAGGTTATTATTGCGCCACCCTATATATAGATAATAGTTCAGTTTAAAAAAATTTTTTTCCAATACAGCAAAATAATGAAAATAAGAAAATATTTCCTGATATATTTTTTTTGTTTATATAGTTATTAAAAAAATATTAAAGGCCGAATTTATTAAATTGGATTGGATATATGTTATTTGCTACAAAGAAAAATATTTTTTGGTTTTACACGATCCAAAAACAACAAAAAAAATCATATTAAGCGACAAAGAAAAGAAGACGTGTTTATGATTTTTTTTATTCCAGTTTCACAACTTTAAACATACTAATCGAATATAGATCGAAAAATGTAGTAAAACTGCATTTATTTAAGTCCAAGGTATCGATATTTACTTCTAAAATATATCATGAACTACATATGTAGGAGATATTCAGGGATTCATCGACTCACCACGAGATCACCGAAACTGTAAGCCGTAAACACTCAGTTTGATAGAGATATTGCTTCTGCCGTTTAGAGGTCAGCTAAGAACGGATTTTATAAAATCCTTTCCCAAAAGGTGTTGCGGAGGTACAACGGATAGCAAAGCAGGCGGGGAACAGCTAGTTTATGTATAGTATATTTAAGTCTATTATATTTCCAAGATTAAGTAAAAAGTTTTTAGATCAAATTCTCCTATTTCCAAACTAAGTTAATTTTCTTAACGAGGTATAGCGGCGATGTCCTAAAAGAAATTCACAGCGATGCACCCGATAAACTCCATCGAATAGTCACAAATTTTTTCATAAACATTTTTTTTCATAATGTATTTTTCACCGTTTTTGTTTATTACTAAACATAATAGTCGCTATTATTACATTTTATTAACACAAAATGCATTTATCTATAATTGTCTTGTTACATTTGATTTTGTACTTTCCATGAACTGTGTGAATGCATTGATGTATACAGTTTGATTAATTTAATAAATAAAACAAAACGATGATGTTTATTGCGTATTCTACAGGAACCCATGTAACTAATATCATGTTAATATTGTAGAGAAATAAGCGTCAGAGATTAGAGGAAACGCGGAAGCTGAATGAAAGGGATTAATTCTACGAAGGGTATAAACGTAATATAAAGTTATTTCTGCATATTAATCTTCTTCCATTACATAGCAGTGACGTGGGAAATGTTATATTAAAACGTATACGTTATTAATAAAATATTATTTTTATTCAACAGTTGATTTGCTTAAAATTGTATTTATTTTTATGATGAATGATACCATCCCGTCGTAGGGAATTGATCAATTCATTTATCGTGATTTCATTTTACTATTAGGATTATTCTAGGTTATTTTCACATCAACTTTAAATGTTAATTTTCAAAACGCATTAAATTTTTGATCGTAAAAGGTTAATAATGTCAACTTATTAAAAAATAACTTTGCGGGTTAAACCGTTCAGCTACGTTTACGGGTTGTATTTCTTTTGCTGGAGACTGGTAGCTACCACCGCAGATCAACAAACTAATCTAATCTAAATGCTCCGTGGCCTTAGAAATAAGGTTCAAATTGAAACCAAATACATCTCGAGTTCCCGCCGCGCCTGGCCGTTCATTGATCCGAGCATCAACTGTTTTTGATTTTCTCTTTCATTGCTAGTTTTTTTTTTAGTAAAGTATTTTTTATGAAACTATCGTTTCATTTAGCTCTACTAACATGATGGAGCGTAAATAATGCTAATAGAACGTTTTAAAAATATGATTTTTTTTTAATCAGTATCGATGTTTTTTACGATCCATCATCAAAGGTGTCATTAGTACTATCGTCGTGTTCGTTTTCGGAAGCGGTGTCCTAACACACAGTATAGAAACTAGTTTTATCTCGTTCTTTCATAGCCTAAACGCTATAATATAAACACATTTATAGTCTAAAGTATCAATTTAAAAAACTGTCCATCCGACTGCGAACCAATTCAGACATTGTGAAATTACAAAAATTGATTTTTATGAAATTTCTTTTTAAAAAAGTAAATCAGTTAAGTGCGTTTAATGTAAAATATGTTATTATGATGACTTTATTTAACGGAGAGTTGTAGGTATCTGTAAACTTGTTTTTTTTTTTTTTTCGCTAATTTGATAAGAGCGCGACGCGCAAACAGCCGGTGGGATGTGCGGCCGCGGAAGACAGCTGACACGAGCTTTTATCGCCGAATGAATGCCGGCAGTGAGTCACTTGGGGCGTCACGTGGTAGGTGGCGTGGCCCCGGCCGCCATTGATTATGCGCGTACAGACGACACGATTCCGCCTGCATGCACGCTCTGTAAGACCGATAACTATACACATATATACGCAGCTTATTTTTAACCCGGTATAACGTTTAAATATTAACAATGTGTGATCCGGGTTTCGATGATAACAAATTATCCATGTTTTTGATCCAATTAGCTACATATATGTATAAAAGATTTCCTCCTATGTAGACACTCAGTACGATATCTTCGAAACTATAAGGTTTAAAAACTTGAAATGTGGTAGAATTATTACTTTTACCTAGTATAGCTCAATTAAGAACGAATTTTACAAGATTTCTTCAATAAAAGAAGTTGCGAGGGTATTACGGCCAGCAAAGCGGGCGGGGAACAGCTGTTTATACATTTCTTCTTATATATTATAAATATCTTATATCTATGATATAAAAAAAAAATTTATGAAAATTTTTTCCATACCTTTTGCTACATACAAATTGAAAGGCGTAAACTACACCTTTTCTGTAAATATATTAGGTCCTTACATATGAAATTAGCGTTTTGTCACACTGACCATTTTGATCTGAAATATCTCCTCTTTGTTAAGTATTACAAATTAAAATTTATAAATTCATTTAGCTGGTGTATTTGAGTTTTGAAAGCAGTCATTTATTTGTTTTTCTCATTATTTTTTTCTTTGGATTCGCTTATTACCGCACAATAGAAAACATGAAATATTGGTATATTTACGAGTACCAGTTCTACTGTGGCACCAGTGCTGCAGAAACAGCTCGAAGGATTAATGATGTGTACAGCGCTGGTGTCGCAAAAAGCACGGTACGTTTTTGGTTTCAACTTTTTCGTTCTAAAAATTTCGATCTTCAAAACCAACCCCATGGACGTTGGAAACCAAAGTGGAAAATGACGAATTTAAGAGTATTGTGGAAGCGAATCCATCACAAAGCACTTCAGAGACAGCTGCAGGCTTCGGGGTAAGTGACAAAACTGTATTAATCCACTTGAAGCAAATCGGGAAAGTAAAAAAACTTGAACGATGGGTGGGTGGGTACCTCATGAATTGAGTGAATCGAACTTGCAAACACACGTCGACTGCTGTGTTACTTTGCTCAACCGACACAATAATGAAGGGATTTTAAACCGAATCATTACTTGTGATGAAAAATGGATACTGTACGATAATCGGAAGCGCTCGTCGCAATGGCTGAGCCCTAGAGACCCAGCCAAATCATGCTCTAAACGAAAATTGACTTAGAAAAAGTTACTTGAGATTGTTTGTTGGACTAGCGCCAATGTCGTTCACTACAGCTTAAAATCTGCCCAAACGATTACGGCAGATATCTATTGTTAGCAACTGCAAATCATGAAGGATGAACTAGCTGCTAAACTACCGAGATTGGTCAATCACTCTAGGCCACTGCTGCTTCACGACAACGCAAGACCACACACTGTACAATAAACAGCTACTAAGTTAGATGAGCTACAATTGGAATGTTTGCGACATCCATCGTACTAACCGGACCTTGCCCCAACAGATTACCATTCTTTCCGGAATTTGGACAACTTCTTACAAGGAAAAAAATTCAACTCCTATGCGGCAGTCCAAACCGTCTTCAAAGAGTTTATTGATTCTCGCCCCCATGGTTTTTTTAGTAAAGGGATTAATGAACTACCTATGAGATGTCAAAAGTGCATAGATAACGACGGTGCATACTTTGATTAATTAAATATATTTTACAAAAAAAAAAATTTACTTTATATTCTTCCCGTACAAAACGCCAATTTCATATGTAAGGACTCCTAATATTAATACAAATATTAATAGATATTGTTGACTATATAACACTATTGCGGTGCTTAATCGGACTCGGGGCTCGCGGAACCGGTGTCCGCGAGCTAAATAAAAAAGAAAATAAAAGAAATAAAATAAAACTAAAACATAAATTCTTCACTTACCGCATGTTTGTAAAAAAATTCATTAACTGTACTGTTAAAATCTTGTCTTTTTATGTATAACCCAAATCACAAGTGGTACCAGTGATAACAAGACGAGGAGGTTAGAAGACCTTCCTTGGTAGACAAGACGATAATATTTACAGATTTTTTAGTTTGTAATTCTTTTTGTTTGTTTTATAAGAGTATTCTTAATACGCTTTGTGGTACTTTGCAAAATTCGCTACGCAAGCCTTCGTCTTGTTTTTTATATTCTATGACAGGATGCCTTCGTTCCCCACAGGTCTGCAGAAACGCGTATAATAAATGTTATTCAAGTTGAAACGAATTGTCATACACTGAGAAATCAGTATTAAATAAAATTTCTACAATATGAGAGAAACTAAGCGGTCTATTGTATCTCCGACCCATTTCCCATAACATAATTTTTGAATGGTTCGGTTGTAAAGCTAATTATATTATTAATTATTTTTAAAGTAACTAATCTTAAACGTTTATGTGTCTTTCCAGTTATCGCCCATCTTTTAGCCCATTTAAATAACTCGTTTTAATTTGAGTTTAAACCAGCTCACAGATTGTTTCAGCTATGTTTTCATTTATGTTAATTGAAAGAATTATTCTGTTTCTGTGTAAATGCCCTTGCCAAAGTTGATTAACAAAAGCTAGTTATTCTATAACAGGGATTGAGTATTTTTTTATCATTTTCTTGTCTAGTAATTTGGACTGCGCTATTACGACCGATGTCTCCTCTTCGGGTTTAAAATAAGTTTTCATAATACCATAAACAAGGGTATAGATTTGACTTTGATGTTGCACTGAATGTAAATACGTAAACCGGTTTTCCTGCCATCGACGAAACACTTCTCGGCCGGTTGCCATTATTTAGATAACTTAAAAATAGTCTGCCGTTTCTAATTTCGTGTTTCAAACATATTTAAAATATATTTATTAGAATATTAAAAAAATCAATATAAGAAAAAAAAGACGGTTTGTTATGATGGACAACATCTATCTTTATTCATACTTCTGTAATATTTTTTAATAATAAAAGAAATTGTTAGTTTAGAGCAATAAGAGTACAACTCATATCGTCTGCGCGTAATTCTGACGAAATGTTGATTAACCAACCGTATTTGTAATCTTCTCTTCGAATCTACTTGCGAGTGCGTATCTTGTAGATACTATTTGTTTATCTATAGACGCTACGTAGTTATTTTTTTATTTATAACAACTAGGCTAACACTAATCTCATTTCAAAACGCGGCCTTTCTATCATTTGTTTAACTGTCAGAACAGTAATCATCATCTGAACCTATGTATGTCCACTGCTGGACATAAGTCTTTTGTAATGTACAAAACACATTTATATTAAGCATATCATTATTAATTACACCACTACTATTATTATTAATTTGTAGTTCTGGAATGAAACCAGTGACCTTGGGTTTTTTTTATTTCTTATTCTTTATCCCCCTTTTCCTCACATGACAGAGAGAATGTCGCTTTAGTATTAACTTTCGTAGTCTTGTAATAATATATAGATAAATAAATAATTTTATTTTGAGTTATAGTCTTTACATAATACGTAGCCAAATTCACTTTATACAACTGCGAACTTGGCGCAGTGATTACGTAGTGCATTCTACACTGTGAACGATGCAGGTACGATTCTTGCACGAAAGAAACTTACTGTTTTTCTATACCATTTATTTTTCATGAAACAAAGGTCATCTTGTAATGTATTATAATAATAGCGATTAAAACGTTAGATTGAATAAGTAATTTAACGTGACTCGGTACTTTGCAACGCTTGTGGTTTCACGTACCGTGCGTGTGTATTGAATTTCATGAAATGTTTTATATAAAATGTATGGGCTTTTTACTTGTTGTTTGTTTATATAAACTAACTAGCTGTTCTCCGTCCGCTGTACTGGCCACAGTAAAAAATTAGGCCGCAAATGTATTTCTATAGCAACCACAAAAATAATAAGAAATGAAAATGTTTATGAAATTTAAAAACTAAATAGCCAACCATTTACAAATCATTCCGCGTCCGAATCGTCATGTTACCGTGTCGATACGTTCAGCAGTTTTCACGTGATAGGCTAACGAAGGAAACCCATTTTCATTTAATAGATATAGATTTATTCCACTCATAATTCAACATATTACAATTTAAATACCATTACACGAAGACACCAGTTGTGATAGGCGTCTATTGCCGGCGACTGTCTAGGTAGGTACCACTGTAGTAGCTACTATTTCTGCCGCCAAAGAATAGTGTATAAACATTACTGTGTGTATTGAAGGACGTTATAGCTACTTGTAGTAAAATTATTAAGGTTACTATACTTAACATCTTATGTCTTAACGTGGGGAGCACAATGTGGTGTAATGTATAGATAGCATCTTAACTAGTGATAAGCAAAACGTGCACAATCTTGGTCTTGGTCTGTTCAGTCTTGGTTTTGCTTAAATACTTTTAGTCTAGGTCTTGATCTTGTATATTCAGTGTTATAATATATTAAACATTTTGTTTCCAGAAGAAAAGCATATGTTCTAGTTATGATAAATATTTTAATTCACCATTTCAATGGAATTATAATTTTTTTGTTTAGACTTGCACATTTGGTTTTGGACTTGATAATAGATCTGTCTTGGTTTTGGTCTTGTTCGTGTTAATTTGGTTTAGGTCTTACTTTTTCGCAAAACTAAGACCGGCACGTTGTTAGTTCAGGCGTATCGCTAACATCGGGTGAACGTCTCGTTCGTCTCGTCGGTTCGGTGAAAAAAAAAAACACTTATTTTAAGGCAACGCTAGAAGTTACTTTTTTAGGATGAAACAGTTTATAACAGAGGTAAAATTTCTTTGGTTAGTAAGATTTTTTATGTTCCGAGTCCAAACAATATCCCGTTCATGTGTATAGAGCCGTGTTTCGTGGAATACATTACAGGAGACCTATATCTAGCTGTAGACGCCCATCTGTTGAGATAATGTGTATGTTATATATATTGTTTATATTTATAAACTGTGGTATCCGAAGCGAACTATATACGTCTGCGGAATATTTCCTATGCGGAAAGATCGATTGGACGCGACATGCCGTGCACGCATTCGCTGATATAGATTTACTTAGGTATTTTAATTATACGAACGGCGTCGTGAGAAGCGTACTGCGAGAAACCGCAGCGAGGAGCTCATTCCTCTGATAACATATTTGCAACATATATAAACAATACTCTATCTTCGTTATTATCTCTTTATTCACAAAAAGGTAATACAATGGTTGAAATTAATGTCTTTGGCATTGTTTCCATTCAACCACTGGCATGGTGTTGTAATAATGTTAGAAACAGTAAAGTTAATATTAAATTAATTTGAATTATAGTAATTATGTTAATAGTAGATAAAAAAAATCCTTTTGCAAACAAATAAAGAAGCGCATATATTAACACACCGCACATGGATATCCATAACTAAAAACATTCGTGACTGATTGATGTGAAGGCATTATCTCGATACTCGAGGATAATTCCTCGTTATGTATGTGTTTACTTTATATATGTATAATATTTATTTATATATTATATAGTATGTATCTATGGTGTATAAAAACATTGGAAATATTTGATAAATTGTTTAAATGTTCTACCGCCTATAGGCATTCTCTTACGAATTTGGATATTAAATTAGATTTACAAAAAAAAAAATTAAAAAGAGCTAATAGGAATATTTTTAATAAAATGATGATGATTTAGTAATTAAACTTAAAAATCATACACTTAGTTTATAGTAGTATTTATAGTAGTTGTCTATTAAAAAATTTACTAAATCTATGATAACGACCACGCCATTACGTACGAGCATTTCGAAATGGGTCCTAAGTCCAAATTAACAGTATATGCCAATTGGCAGACGCGCTGAGAACTGTCGTGTCACTGTTGCAAAACTATTCAACTTTATTTTAAAGAGGAAATTAGGAAAAGTAAGACATAAATTTATTAAATAAACAATTTTTGTTTATTTAAAAGTATATAATAAAAGACTAAATAAGCGCCAAGAATAGCACATTTTAAAGGTAATAAAGTCTTTGTTGTCGGAGACCATCTAAGTATATAGAAATAGGTATAGGCGATAAAAATAGCAGCTGCTTTGGTAGCTCCTATTTCTACCACCAAGCAGTAGTGTGCAACTGTGTTCCGGTTTGAAACGAGTCGTAGCTAGTGAAATTACTGGGATGACGAGACTCGACGTTATATATGTCCTAAAGCGACGAGCACAACGTGGCGCGGCGCAGCGTATATCAACTAAACAGCGCCAAGTTGTTTCGGCGAAACGTTTCATTTACTATCAGTAGAATGCCGCTTTCGGCGTATTGCTTCTTTGAATAAAAAAACACGACGTTCACGCGATGATTAATAACACTCCTGCCTATAATAACGTAGCGTTAGTTAGGAAGGAGTTGCATTGCATCACACTGTAGGCGCTTTAAGTTCTTACAATCAACAACTTTAGTAATTTCACTAGTTACAACTCCCTTAAAACGGAAAGCAATGATGGTTGCTTAATACTCTGGCGAAAGAAATAGAAGCTTCGGTGGTAAGACAGTCGGTCTTCCGTAACAGACCGTTTTTTTATCAGAGGAAATCTACAAATACTCTGATTCCTGGGGGAAGTCAGGATTATTTGGAATTTCAAGCCCATTAAATAGCCATCGGTAATCTTCTTCAGTGCGTTAAAAAAGCCTACTAGATCTCTTAAGGAACATGTACTCTGGTTAAACTTATCCAATGGAGGAGTAAAGCCTCATTTAGCAGCCCCGTTGTCCTACAGCAAATACAAAATCACTTTACATTTATAGTCCCTTTAGAGGTCACTTGTCTTGCTTTGAGATGACCCTCGCTTAAGGCATGTGAAACCGAAGACTCTTTTAGTCGCCTTCTACAACCGACCTTACCATGGTATTATTCTTATTATTCCGTGACAACACTATGAGACTTATCCACAGTATCTTGTTTTATTCTACGAAGCAGTGTGACGTTGTGCGTAGAACGTTCACTTGATGGTATGTGGTACGCCCTCCAATAACAATATGGCGTTTGTTATAATACTATACCAGACACCACATTGTGCTCATCGGTTTGCTCGTCATTTAACAAGTTTCTTTTGAAAAGTGATATAATTTTTGGTTTGTGAAAATTATTTAATAAATTTTTGATAATAATAAGATTAAAGACAATATATATTGTTATAAATACAACATATATTTTCATCTGTTTGAAGAATTTGTAAAATTGTTTTAATATAATAATTGTTAACTAGGAATGTGATAAAATTCGCTAGAGAATATGTTTGCGAAACGGCTACATAAAATTTCCTATACAATGTTGTATAGTACTGTCCGAATCGTCCGTTGGTTTCGATGCCCGTCTGTCTGGCTGTTGTAGTGTTAGTGGACGTAAAACGTCGGCAATGTGTGACGCGACGAAGTCGCCATTTGTGTTGTGTTGTGTGTGAGTGTGTGCGTGAGCGCAGGATGCGGTACGCATAATTGTAACGTTTCTTTGAAGCGTTGGCACTCCACTCAGATATTTTAACTTCTTTAATATTTTATTACTATATATTGTTTTGTAATACACTTTCTCATCATCTCTGTAGTATAATGTGATAATTTTCAGAGAGAAAGCCCAATTTTTTTGTATCTTAGAGACTTCCAGTATATATACATATATAGTACCAACCGATATAGTACAAGCATATATAAGGTGTCATTTGCCCAAGACGGTATAGTTTAGCAAAAATTATTGAGTTACGGTTAGAAAGGGTAGCTAGTGAAATTATTAATTAATTATGACTTAACATCCTATGTTTATACTATATATATTTATATTTTCTCATAAAAAAAAATTACAATTTCGAAGTCTCTTGTTTATCTCCAGCAAATAATGAAGGTTTAAAATATCATTTAATTAAATTTAATAAATATATTGATGGCAGACTTTTAAATATGTACAACAGCATGGACGTGGACGTTTATCGGTCGATGATGCCGATGCTGCTGAGTACAGCATCGATAACAACATCAATTTGTCTAATATAAGGAGCCTCTTTTCAGGGATCGGAAAATCTTAGTCTCCGATGTACAGCAATTTTTTTTTTTGTGTTTAAGTAAGTAATTTAGAACACATTTTGCCCTCCACCTTTCTATATTTTTATTTTAGGTTATTTTACAGTTAATATCTTTACTGATTCGAATTAAACATAAACACACTTTGTACAAAACCTAGGTTGTTGTTTTATATGAGTAGAAGAAATGGATATGCAGTAATTCTAAACGAAGCAATAAAGTTTACGGAGACGATATAATTGATTGCGAAGCACTTAGTCGCATTTAATCTGTATTTAATATTAAGCCGTTAAGTGAGATCGAACGGTATGACGTGTACTTAGAGAATAATTGAATTTACACGATATTAAAGTAAAATTAAATGTTTGTACAAGTAGAAGGCAATTATAATATCTTTTTACAGAAAGTCATTGCAAGTGATGAGCAAAGCAAGAACAATACTAAGACTTTGACATATTGGTATTGGTCTTGGTCTTGTCTGTTCGGTCTTCGTCTTTTGTATTCATTCAACTTTGGTTTTATTCATTTGATCTGATGCTTGGTTTTTTTTTAAATATTCTAAAATACTATAACTATTTTTAGTGGCATGTACTGAAAATTATACATAATAAATATTTAACTAGTAAAACACTTTATTATGATCTAAAAATATAAAAAAATTTCAAACCGTGGTAGTTTACCGTTTGTAGTATTTCGGGGATAGAATCTACTAGTGTAGTATATTGGAAATTAATAATGTAAAAAAAAAACATTTTCATTTCGAGAAAAAAAGCATTCAAGTCATGATAAATATTTTAACTCATCATTTCAACAGAATTTTTATTTTTCGTTTAGTTTTGCACATTTGGTATTGGTCTTGTGTAATAGGTCTTGCTTTTGTTCTCGCTCTAGTAAAATTGTTCTTGGTTTTGAGGAAAAGCAACACTAATACTAATTTTACTTATCACTAATTGTTGGGAAATTTATTATTTTTCAGAAAAAAAAATCTTAATAATTTGAACTTTACCTTCGTCACAAACGTACGAACTTTTCAAAAGTGTTTATATTTACATTAGAAGGTATGAGGATCATACACAAATTATATTTTATGTATGTTATACAACACACGTGTTGGCTACATCTACTCTTCAGGGCGAACGCTTCATGAACAGACACCACTTTATCTGTGAAATTTCATAACCGTTCATTATGTTGCTACAGTGGACCGTAATTCTATTTTCGGTCCCACAGTGATGGGTACCGAAAGGCGAAAATTTAAACTATACTGGCTGACGTACGTCATGATCATGATTGTATATAATTTTATATTATATTTATAGAATCTCTATTAGTCTTTTCTATTACAATAAAATTTTATAACATTTTTGATTAAAATACTATCTTAAAAATGATGTTACAAAGTTTTTATGCCTTTATATCATTCTTTTCCAATGAACCCATGTGATAACTATTAAAATTTTCCCGTATAAATAAAGTCAACAACGAACCTGTTATTAGTTTTTGAACCTGTGCAGGAATGAAAATTTTTAACGTATTTATTTTTAATGTCGATGTAATTGTCATGAACAATTTAATGTAATTATAAAAAGTAAGCATTCAAATTAATTGCGATTCGAAATAGAAGTTTATGGATACGATCAATAGTAAAATTTTTAGATCTTGTCTGTCGAGTTGCTTTCATTCCTTCTTTATTAAAGTCAAAACACTAGGATAGTGAAGTGTGTTTTAAACACTAGCTATTAAACTACATATCAAAGAGAATTTTCATTATTTTATCTACCAATTATACGTGGTCGTAAAATGACAATGTACTTGCAGCATCATTCGTTACATTTTTATGTAATGAATGTATAGTTAGGCTATTTAGTTGACAGCCCTTAGTCACAGGCTGGTAATAATAGGACTAAAGTAAGCTAGAACTGTTTGTTATGACAGTCGTAAAAGTCGACATATCATAGAAGGCGACTAAGAAGAATATTCGTGTTCGTGCGCTTTGAGATTCGGAACCGTTATCGCCCAATAAGAGTGGGAGGAGAAAGGCAAATGTGAAGTGGACTCGGTTTTTCCGTAGTAAACCACGCTATGGCGGGCTTTACCCTTGAGTCGAGCTAAGTCGAAGTGCAAAAAGGTACCGATGCAATCTGTTTAAGATCCTGGATCCAAACGCACTGAAAGAAACCATAGAGAGAGTTTGTTCAATGGGTGTAGTGGGTAGAGTTCTTCTAGGAACCAGAAAATTTTTTGGCGGTTTTCCGCGACACCAAAATAATATCTATTTAGTTGAATAACTCGTATCTGCAAAATCTATACTTCTCTACTATCTATTATTCGTATACTTAAATAAATGTCTTTTTCCTCATCATAAAATGTGTTGTATTATGCATGTGTTGATTTTCAACAAACCTGACAAGGATTTACCTATCAGTAACTAGCCTAGTTTTTAAATTTTACCTCTGTTATTACTACTGTTAAACGACTGCCGCGTATTCACGATGTTTGTTACTTGATAACTTTAACGACAATGTTTAGTGTTGGAAGCACGAATGTTTCATTAGCTACATTTCCCTTGAATACAATAAGTTAGTTACCACAGTGCGGTATTAAAACAACACATCAAATGTTTGCGGTTTTGTTATTCCCGGTTAAATTTCATTTATTTACCGTAAATTGTGGATTTTAGGTGTACGCAATTATGCTAGAGACAGAATTGTTTAGAGACAATAATAGTATTTTCGTATATACTTATGAGCCTTTGATTTACATATAGTGTTTAGATTTTGTGAACATGTGATAATTGAAAGATTATATTTCAACTATGTTTGCCGTCAAAAAGGCTTCACATTCACAGTACATTTTTAAGTAGAGAACTTTTAATTTTATTCACGTTATTGTATATCACAGATTCAAGTCTAGCCCAAAGCTGACAATATATATCTTACATTAGGCTGGCTATCGAAAAAAGTATTTGTTATAAATAACCTTATTATATATTAGCAAAAGTATTTGTTTGTGTAAAAATTATCATTAAAACTATTAAAACTACAAATTAAACATGCATTGCTACAAGCACTGCGGTTACTTAGAATTAGTTCGACGGTAGCCAAGAAATATCAATCTTACAAAAAACTAAATGATATATTTTAATATTTTAAGATTACTCCGTTTACACATATGTTCATACCTCTTTTCGTTATGTTTTACAGCTAAACTATAAAAAGATGGTGCCTTTCGGCTGGCCGTAGGGAAGTAGCCAGGATCGATCCCGAGTACAACGCGAAGTGAGGGATAACTCTGCAAAAGCACGCATGCTCCAAATATTTTGTGTGGCACGAGCGTTATTTTTATTACAGTAGGAATCTTTTTGAATATATGGACCTTTTTATACACTCCAGTGTCGTTATTAAGTACTTACGAATACATATTGTAAGCTACGGACTGCATAATTAAAATGGTTAGGTTTATCATAAAATTTCCTTTGTGTAATAATTTATTTTAAAATGTTAAAAAAAGATTCCTCAATTTCTGAAATTGAAAAAGTAAACGTAAGCCGTAAATGTTTTTAAAATGAAGTGAAAAGAAAGTATACATTTCATCTCTTGATATATAGATAACACAGTCCAAAACTATTTGGCATTTATTAAGATTAAAAAAATCGTTTTCGCTTCATATCTTCAATCATTTCCTTTATACTGGTAAACAGGTGGTATCCGACCATAGAGACCTACTGAAAAACAGTAAGTTGGGTATACCGGTAATCTTCGATTATTACTTTTTACATACACTATTATACATTACATTATGCCGAGATAAATTATTTTAACTATAATGATACAGACTTTAATGAATATTCATAATTCTACAAATTTTGTTGAAATTACTCATTCCGATATTTTTTCGCTAGACGTTCGGAGAAACATCCTATTTAGTTCGGAGAATCTAGAATTTGCTCTTGAACTTTATAAATTCTTTGAAGTTGACGGTCGTTATTGATTGTGTTAAAAGATTTGAGTGCGTCTGAATTCTTAGCGTCCATTTTTTCTGTTTAATGTAGGTTTCTACGAGTTGTTTCAATGAAATTTTTTTGTAACCTCGAGATAGTCAATACATGTTAATTGATTATCACATGGCAACATTGTCAATAACAAGTAATAGTCTAACATTAATTGTGTACTTACCCCGTTCTCTCGTTCAATCTTTTCGTTTGTGGTAAGTCTCTTCATATCTTATTCATATCTTATTTCTTATCAGCAACTGTCCTTGTAGATAGTACAAATGCAGCGTTCATCTATTTCGCTAATTAGTCTGCAAACATTTCTCTATTGCGGTTTGAAGAGCTTTGTAGCTAGTGATATTATTGAGGTAACTAGATTTTACATCTTATACTTCATGACCGACGAGCACATTGCTATTAGCGTACCACATTGTTATTAGCGTATCGCTTACTATCAGGTGAAGGTCTTGCTCGTCACATTGCTACTATAAACGATAATAAAGTAATACATTGTTTTAAAATATAAACAAAATTTTATTATATTTTTAACATCAGAAATTAGAAAAGGGCGTACGATATTATTGAAGATACGATACGACGATACGAAGATAAGATTCAAGAAATTAGTCAAACGACTATTTGTAAATATACGAAAAACATCGAAGTGTCGATTTGGAGGGCGGGGAGGGGAAGAAAGGTTTAAAAATACATTTCTATATCAATTATTTCTACTGACAAGTTGTTAGGTTTTTTGCAAGGAACCACGGCTACAGCTGCTGCGGTTTGGTTCGTAGTAATTACAACTATACAAAGTAGAGGTATCCATTATTTACTTACTTTGTATATTTGTTTTGTTGTATTTATGAGTTTAATTATGTCTTTCTTCTTTCGGTGCTACGAATAGTTTGTACAGCTGCAGACCATATTAGTACTGTTGTTTTTTACAATGTTTATTTCCATAGCAGAGAACTGTATTACAAAATAGGTATTTGTTATAATAGTAGACACGTATGAGAGGGCGGTCTAGTTACCACCGTAGCTTCTATTTCCGCCGTTAAATGGCACTTTGTAATTATTAATGCATCATTATTAGCCGAGTAAATCTTATCACCTTTTTCCGTAGTATTGTCGCCATTCTCAGCAGAATAACATTATTATGGTTAATATGTAATGTAGTTTAAATAACAAATAAATAAATTAAACTGTATATAATTCTTCTACAATGTACAAAACCACTTTGAGTGGAGAAACATTATAATATCACAATAATATTTGACGTGGTATTGGTAACATAGAATTGTTAATAGTTTACTGTGCGATGTCTGTGTAACGGCGCGGCTTTGTTTTCTACTGGGCTGTAGGTTTGTGATGAAGGAAAATATCGTAATGAAACTGACATGTTTCCAGAACAGCTCTCTTAAACGTGCAACATCCACCGATCTGTACTTGACTTGACTTTCCCCTTGTGAGAGAAGGCTCCAAGATAAAAGTGTAGCATCATTAAGTGGGTTTTTTTATGATATACTGTAAAAAGCAGGGACGTGCAGAGATTATGGTTAGGTGTGCAAGCCGTACCCGAAATCTGTGCGCTTATCTATACTTAAAAATTAACTTATCAACTTTAACTCGGTGTAATGGCGTACGTTTCGAGTGACTAACAAGGACGTGTTCGGGGGTGCAATACGATTGTTTTTCACATACTTGCAGTGTTTTCGCGTAAAATTGAAATATTTAATTGTTAAACCGCCATTTTTAATCTCTAGTCTTCAGCTTTTCGTTTTAATTAGTTCAGCCAAACGAAACTTTCGCCATTCGTGTTGATTTTAGCGCAATACTTATAAACTCAGTAAGCTTTCCCTTTTTGAGTTTCACAAAACGCTCTTATGTTATCTTTTGAATAATTTTCTCTGCCTTTCTATTTCTAATGATATAATATTTTCTAGCTAGTAGCTTCAATGGCAAATTGTTTTTATCCCTTTTTTAATCGTTACATGTGTTTATTTTATTGAATGAATGGATAAAGCAAATAGAACGTTCATCTGTGATGTGAAGTAATCTCAGTATTGTTAGTGCTCGTCGCCCTGATACGTAAAATTCGTTACTCAAGCGTTTTCATTAGTTACAGCGCCGTTCATACTTAAACAGTGAACATATATATAATGTTATTCACTGTTATATATACTGGGTATTAGGCAGGAGACCGCTTCCGAAGACGAAGACAGACGATAGTACTAATGATACTAAATGCTCCGTGGCCCTATGAAATAAGGTTCAATTAAAACCAAATACATCTCGAGTTCCCGCTGCGCTCGTGCATTCGATCCGAGCATCAGCTGTTTTTGATTTTGTGTTTCATAACTGGGTTTTTTAAAAATGTATTTTTTATGAAAATATCGTTTCATTTAGCTGTACCAACATGGTGGAGCGTAAATAATGCTAATAAAACGTTTTAAAAATATATATATTTTTTAATCAGAATCGATGTTTTTTCCGTCTTATCGTCAAAGGTGTCATTAGTCTTGTCTTCGTTTTCGGAAGCGGGCTCCTAACACTTACTATATATATAAATATATATAAATGTATACATATGTATATGTATATGTATACATATAATATCTCGCATTTCAAAACTGGTTTATATAAAAATATGACCCGCAAGCACATTATAAATTACATCACACACATTATAAATAAATGTAAGGTAAAGGTACCTCTATAGTACTGTCCATGTATTTTGACCACCAAGTAGGCTTTGTTTAATACATAAACTTAAAATTTTCTCGAAGTGGTCGCGACGTTAGCCCGCTCTCAATGTATCATATAACGGTCTCTTATAAGACACTTCCGCTGAGACTACGCTATCCGTTATAACAGGATCGTTGTTTTTAGCAAGACGTTCAACTGACGGTAAGGATACGCCTGCTTATAACTATCTGTGGTGTTAGTTACGATGATAGCACATTTTTCGCTAGTCGCTTTGAAATTTGGAAAGAAAGTTGATAATTCTCGTTTCACAGTAACGTTTACACACTATTGTTTGACAGAAATAAAAACTGCGCTGGTAGACCATCACTAGCAAAAAACTTTTATTTTTAGTTCATTCTACGAAGTGACGAGACAAACAAGATGTTCACCTGTTGGTAAATGATAAGCCTGTCCATAATAATATGACGCTAGTAAGGATGTTATACAAGACACATTGTGCTCGTCGCCTTAAGCCATACGTTGGATATCCTTATTTCAGTAATTTAACCAGATATAACGCCCTTCAAACCGGGACATGGTAATGTTTGCATTACTTTCTCGCGGTAGAAATAGGTGTTGCGGTGATGTACAACACAGACCATTAGCATTTAAAGTTTACTGTTATACATCTTTATTTAGTAATTTATTATACGGGCATATGACAAGTATTATATGTACGTATAAAAGATTAGCGTAAACTATGTACAGTATACATTTTAAAAAATAGGGAAATATATCATGATACACCGGCGTCTGCTTTATGTTAATATACTTACTGTATGCGAGTCGTGCATTCATTAATTGTGTGGCGTCCGTAATATTACTAGGTGCAAGAAAGTGGGGTAACGTGTGTTTACGTTAAACAAGTGTTAATGTGTTGTGAACAATACCTGTATTGTTGAGCAGAATTTTTTACTAACATAACATTACTGTTATGTTAGTTAGTTTCATTTATTATTTATAACAGTTACAAATACACCTACTTTATATTGTAAGTATCTACTTATTTATTAAATTCTAAAACAAGGTTTTTGTAGTGTCATAGTTTTCAAGTTTAAAAAAAGGCTTAAGAATAAATTAACAATCTTTTGTGCTCTTTCTTGTTTCAATTTATACATTGTAGGTAACAATAGGATATTTTGAAGTATTATCGTTTATAGCCTCTGCTATCTTTTAATCACAGGCTAGCGCTTGGCAACTATCTCACGTTATGTAGGTATTGATAGAAAAGTAGAAATTAATCTAGTAATAGCCTATTAAAATCCACTCTTTTATAGATCCCCACGTTACTATTGGACATTATAAGCTATTGGTAATTTGTAACAGTTACTACCGTTTGTGACTTGTTAAACAGATTTTTCTTTTGTCTACTACGATCATAAACCTTTTTATATAAAATTTTATGTTTTATTTTTGTCCTTTTTATATTTCCTTCACATAAAAGGAAGCTTTAGGTGCAATGATATCTTCGTAGTACGATAGTGTAAACAATTCCTTTGATAGTATCGCAACCGTGGCCACTTCTCTCCCCTCCCTCTGACCGTCTCCCCTCACGGCTGCATTGAGCTGGCGCATTTAACCGCTACGAGAACAATGTAACGCGACTCGAAGTTGTCTGCGCCCGCGGTAGGTAAAAGTGGTCAGTGAACTTTTGCCGGCACCAGCGGATGCTCAGACATCTAGGCAAAAGTTTTTTTTTTAGGTATTTAGTTTCTTTTATTCAATGATATGACGAGATGAACTTGACGTTCACATGATGGGAAGTGATACACCTGCTCATAACGTGACGCTAGTTAGGATGACATACATTGCTCTACAATATGCTTGTCGCTACGAGACATAACGTGTTAAGTCTCGTTACTTCAGTGATTGTAGTAGCTACAGCGCTATTCAAACCGGAACACAGTAATCCCAAACTATTGTTGGGTGGCACACAACAGCTTGGCAGCTGAAATAGGGAAGTGAACGCTAGTTGTGCATCTTTTAGTTCACTAATATCAGATATAATTCTCTATTTTTTTATAATGTCTTTTTACATGATGGAATATATAGTAAAGTTTATTATTAACTTCAATATATTAAAATAAATTTAGTCTACATTCTTCACACGCAAAATTTTAATTAAAGTTCTAAGCAAAGTAAGTAAACATACACACCAAGAGTTTGTGTTAATTTGGACTTTTTGTTTGAGCACTTAATAATATGCCAGGGCGATACAAAGTACGTAGTATATTTTTACAGGATTTTATTTCAGCTGGAATTGAATTAATAATATTCGTGTGGTAAATTTATTATATTTTTTTCATATATATTACATCTTTCGTTATCGGTATCGCTGGTATTTTTCATCTTTATGCTAGTGCTACTATTATTATTTAAAATCGCTTCTCGAGTGGCACATAAGCAAACAATAAACATAGAAAAACTTATAACATAAATTTCATGTCTACTTCTATTAATATGTCTCGCTTATAAAAACTCGTTCCAATTCTTTTAAAGCCATCTAGGTTCTATATACTTTCGAGTTGAGTTTCACGGCCGCAGACGTTAGACGCGGGGTACCACAGCGTGTGTTAGCGTCCAGTTAACATAAAGCCGGGGCTGACGTGCGTTTCCAATGACAAAGCGCCTAGTAAATGAGGTCACGGTACGCTGGTACATGAATCCGATCTGACGGATAACCATGCGGGCGGTGCAAACCGTCTTTAGTACTAGCTGGTTTTATGAGCGTAATGAGGACATTACTTAAATGAAGTTTTCGATTAAGTCATGAAAACCTGTTTCATTAGTGGCCTTAACACGGTGTTTGTGTGTCAACAATACATGTCGATTGTAAACTAGTTTGACGTAATTCTTTCTGCAGTAATAACAATTGTTTTTCCCTCACAATAATAGTGTACACGCTAATACCATTCCATGTTTATTATTAGTGTAGTCGACTTTCCTTGAATCTATTTCCATTTATAAGACGAGTTGTTTTACTACGTGATAGGAACGATTATGAAAACAACTTATTTTAACCGATAGATCAAACGAGTTTTTACTAAAATACCTTGTATCTGTATTTATTACTTATTGTAAGGCAGGGAGACCTGCACAGAGATTACGGGCAGGGTAAGAAACCTCACCCGAAATCTCTGCTTATCTATACTCTAAAATAAACTTACAAATTTAGCAATTTCTTAAGCATAATTGTGTACTTTTTTAATAATTGGGAGATTATTGTTTAGACTGGTTTCGAGAGCCAGGGTATGCATGCAGCGTTTATTTGCCTGTACGGAGCGCGTCCCTGGTTATAACTACATTAGGTGAACTTTAAAGCTCATACATCAGAATTTAAACCTTTTGATTCTGAAAGCGGAAAACTTTCTACTTTCAGAATTTCATCTGTGGGTTTTTTGCGTCTTGTCCATAATAATCGATTGTTCACTAACGGCTACATAGCGGACACGCGGTGCTGCGACTGGGCCTCAGGGCATCGAACCCGCTTCAGGTTACGTAACTGCCAAATTTGAAGGAATCCTGTTTAGCGAATTGGCGCCAACGCGCGGGTGCCATTTTGTGAACATTTACTTACATGAATATTTTATAAAAAATTTCTTAAAGATATATTTTGGTTGTATCTTTATTTTGTATTTGTTTAAAATGGTATTTGAATTAAATCTTATTGAAAATTATGGAGTTGCTCTATAACATCAAATATTGATTTTAAAATTTCGGCTCATTAAAAAATTAAACCATATTTTTTTTATCAGATATTTTATTAAAATAAAATTTTTGTTTTTTAAAAAACAGAGAGGGGAACTTTGAATTTAATCTTCAGTATTCGATTATCCTGCGCATGAAAATATGTAGCCAATTAAGATTTTATTCAACGTTATGAAGCGCTAGCTTTGAAAGAAGGTAATACATCACATTAATATAATAATTTTAGTACTTACAGTACGTCATCATGTTTGGACACTAATACTTTCGATATCGTATTCTGAAAGAGAGCTATTGGTTTCTAATAGCACAAGACCGTGTTTTGTGGAATACATTACATGACACATACATCCAGCGGTGTGGAGGACGTCTATCAGTTGAGATGATGATTCTAAAAGCTTCCCGCGATCCTTTTTTAACACTGGTGGTTCACCGTGCGACTTCCTCCAGATCTATCAGCAAAGATTTCATAACTGGATGCATTGTCGATTGAATAAAAAATATGATGTAAAAATAATTGCAAAATTATTACATCGTTACTTCACAGCATAAATTGATGCTGCGAATGTTAAATTGTGGCGGATTTCGGCAGGCAGACTATTGCTATAAGAAATTATAACTTAGTGTATTAAATTGAATTTATTTATGACTCGGTTTTAATGTTATTATGAACGTGTTTCATAATGAAACTTATGTAAAAATATTAAAAATTATGTTTTGGTCATGCGAACATGTAAATTAAAAAGGCTATCGTAACAGAGCGGAGATATGATATAGTGGATATTGCTGTCCAGAGGCGGGTTTTATTGATGCGCCGGTTCGTGTACTGATACCGAGTTTTATATCGTATTACATTTATGGTTTATAGAGTAAATAGATAATACGTTTCTGTTACCATTTTTACTAATCTACTACAGTTAAATAACCTTGTTGCAGCGCGCTCCATCGTGGCCGTTCGGTATATCCGATATCTTTCAGTCGAATTTAAAAAATCTTTGTTTCTCTGATGATTGAAAATTAGTAGCATAAGTGGCTATAATTTTCGAAACGGTTGTACCAATATTTATAGAAATATTACACGTATGTGTATTTTTTCAGATACAATATTATTTAAATATCCTTTATTTTTTATAACACAACAGAGTATTTTCATCCGAACCATTGTAAAATTTTCTTTACTTGCCTTTTCGTGGTTGTAGGTTGTCTATTAATCCCAAAATAGTTATTTTGATGGCTGTTAAAATATCGCCCTACCTAGGCGCCACGTTGTTTTAGGCAGGCATAGGTAGCACTTACAACCACCATGTGAACGTCCCGCTCATCTCGTCGGTTAAATCTATAAAAAAATATCTTTATGGTATCCAATTTATAATGTATCGCTAGATGACGTTGTAACATAAGTTATAAACATAGTTACTATCTATTATGACATATAAATTATTACATAAAAAAAATTATATGAACCAGCGAGCTAATTTTAGCAGAATTTACTAAGTTAAATAATTATGATACTACGGATCATAAAATTACTAATTTCTAGTATATTTAGTAGTTAACTAAATAGTCAAAAATACTTCATCGATATTCTAGGTATAGTAATTTTTATTCGAGGAATCATCTACATATAGTAAACTATCGTCTCGGTGTAGTATCAAGACGGCCGGGATTCCAAGTTACTATAAACATTTAGCTTCCTCGACAGGAAGATCTATCGAACGACGTGCGCAAAGATTGATTGCTGGCGAAACAACCTTTGACCGTATCGGAATTTGTTATATTTCATAATAAACCTAACGAAAACGGATTTTCAGAGTTGATATTTACAGTAAATAAAAGGAGTTAGTATTATTTGATTGTAAGTGAACGCTGATGGAACTTTAAGAGTCTTGAGTGGCAACTGCGTACTGGTAGACGTTGAAGGTCCTTCATAAGGTGGGTCAACGATATAACGAAGGTCGCGGGAAACCGCTGCTGGATGCGGTTAGAGCAGGGCCGATTGTATCGAGAAATCTTTAAGGAGACCAAGGTCTAGAAATGGACATCTTTCAGTTGATAGTGTAAAAATCTGTCTTTATATATGTGTGTATCGATTTCTCTTTTTCTATTACTACGAGATTGTAGAATGTTTGTACGACATTCGCCTAGCGAGCTACATGGTATTTTGTACGTGCCTTCGTAATACAAAAAGTCTTATTGACATAATTTCAGACTAGAATTGTCACATTTTATTCAAAACCAACAGACAATTTGAATAAATTGTTTGACACAAGGAAATGTGTAGATATCGGGACTGAACCAGCTTCACAGGACTGTCTTCTATTTACATTAACAGACAAAAAAAAACGAGTGCAAGACTTCGTTAATTATTTATTCAATGTAGCTGTTTAGTTATTTGTGCTCAATAATTAGTTGTAGGTTTCATTTACTTGCACCAATTTATAATTTATGAAATAAATACTTCACTATAAATAAAGTTGTTTATATATTTATATAAGTGTCATGAAATATATACTTTCGTAAGTTCGACAGGTATGCAATAAATATAATTTATAACGTTTATTATTGTTTTTCTTCAATTCTTAAATTAACATAGAAAAAGATACCATTTTTAAAAGGAGATTAAGAAGTAATAAATTTTCATTATACTCAGTTACATAATAAAAAATTGAGGATGTAGAATTCATTTAGTGAAAATAAATGGCGAGCTGCCAAAAGCCCGATTACGTTACGTGAATTTCGTTATTGAAATCAGTACGCTTAAAAATTCTATATTAACAATGAAAACGTCGACTATCATGCCGGCGAATATATACTCGTGTGCACTATAAAGACTGAAAAGTCTGTTGGAAATACTGAAAAATTATGTGCGGACTATGTACATTCCACTCCAGAGCACAAACCTCTTTTGATAAGTGGGCTTGGTGGGATAAGCGGCAAAGTTATTTAAGTGACGTACACTTTTTATAATAAAAAAGTAAAGGGCATATCACATACGCATAAGGCACAAAGTGTCTAACAACACGATAAATTACTTAAAAAATTACGATTAATAGCAGTAAAAACAGTAATTGTTCTATGCATCATTATTTATTAGTCTTAATAGTATGTTAGATAAATTAAATAATGTTTGAATTTAATGTAGACGTTTATAGGTCAGCATCTTCGCGTCTATTAAGTATATATACGAGTAATATTAAGATTCTGTTTAAAAGGCAGGAGGTGTTTTAAAGGAAGTATATTTAGAGAGATTACTTCTGGGACGAATAAATTTTATCCTTGCTACTTTTTACAATTTCACTTAATAATAAAATTCGTAAAATACTTTAATTGTTAATGAACATAAGCTCTCGTGTATATTTGATTATTAGAGATTATAAGTGGATTAAAATATATGAATACAGCATGCACAAAGAAAATAAAAATAAGTATAAAAACTGTCGAAACACAGAGTAAAACTTTATAGGCGTAAAGTTTTTGATATTCGAGTTTAAAAGCGATATTAAGTCCCACGCTTGCCCTAGAGCATAACCATGTTGCTATCAAGCTTTCATCGTAATAAAACATTGAAATATAATTTGCGCTCTTCATATTCCGCATCCGGCTGGGGTCCGCCATTTTAAATTCTGCGGATAGGTAAATTATACAACTACAAAAGTAAACACGGTTCTTGAATATATGTTAAAGGGGAAAGGAATGACGACGTGGAATTTTAATTAAAAAGTCTAAAAATATTTGACTGCTTAGTAAGTTACTTTTCTTTGTTATTGTATACGTGTGGTATCCATGATACGCATTACAGTTATAAATTGTGACCGAAAAAAAAACTTGCTACATGTTTATTTGATCGTAGGTTTTTTTTTAATAAAGGGGTGGCTACCCAGGCAAGTTAAAAAAAACATCACCAAAGATCGAACACTAGATGTGGTCTCGGTATCAAACCAGACACCGCCGTGTTACAACGCAAGCGATTAACCACGGAGGTAGTCGATGATTTTATAGAAAAATTTTATTTATATGTACCTTGAATAGTTTGTGAATTCAACATTGCTCGGCATTCCAAAATTAAGGTTTGAGTCTGCTTACTTTTTTAGATGCTACCTGCTCACAGAGGTTAGCAACCACAAAGATATAGTAAAATTTTTTAAAGAGTTTGTCAGTTTAAAATAAAACCATTTTTTTACAGCAGCACGTATTTTACTTACTAGATTTTCAGTACACTTTGATTGGCCTTACATTACTATTATATTGATCTTAAGTTAACTTGGATCATGGCAAAGACTGCGCGCACAGCGTTTTGATCTACCTACGCACCTCTATATTTCGGATAGGGACCAGATACATAAGTAGCTGTTTTTATTTTTGACATAGCTGTGAAGAATGCAGATTATTTTCTTAAATTGAATTTCGTCTTAACTTGCATGCACTGTGGACTTCTTTTTAATTCTGTCTTCTTTCAAATGAACCCTTCTACCCCATTAGAACTATCTATATTTTGTAACTATTGCATAATTTTTTATATTTTTTATTTGACCACACCATCGTTAGAGCCAGTTGGTTATTAAGTCCGTCCCTTAATATACCGTAATAAAATGAATATTACGTAAATATACATGAATTCGGTACCGAAGGTGGCCTTTGTTATATGAAAATGTAATATCAAACCGATAATTAAATTCTATAGACCTCAATGAGTAATTATGATATTGGGGATTCCCATTATTTAGTAAATAAATTTGCACAAAATAATGGAACAATTCGGAATGTTCTCTTAGTTATTTCAGTCTACATTGTTTGGTATCACCCTCTTTCTAACAATGCTACATAACGGATACGTATGCCGGCAACGTAGAAACCTTTGTTCCTGTGTGACAGTAAGAAATGTCTGTAATTACTCCATCCGCTACTTTTGACTTGATGAACAATAAATAAATTGAAAGGCTATTGGAGATATTCGAAGCAGGAAAGAACGAAAGAAAGACAGAGAGGTAACAGACGAAAGATTGAAGAAACATTTTTTTAAAAACAGAATTTGTTTCATTTAATATGCTAATAATTTTTTATTACATATTTTTAAAATACCCGGTTTCATCTATTCGTATGCAGGCCCCCATAAGGGGGTAGACGGGCCAATGGGCAGGCTACGGGTTAATAGCATGAAAAGGAAACGAAGGGTAGGGAAACTATAGAAACGCGTTGTATCTTATTCTCTCACAGCTTAAACCCTATCAATACTTTTATAGTTGTTTCCTTTCCGTTTTATAAAACCAATTCACACAGTCCCAAAAGAAGTACAATAATTTAACTTTATTTTTTTAAAAAAACCCTTACTATTCAAGAAAGTGACACCGCGAATACAGATCAATGTATCATTATTATAAATTGTTGTGAGAAATAACTATTCAACTGCATATTGTTCTGCGTTTTGAAAAGTTTCAGATAATAATTAGCTACAGATTAGTCAGAAAAGCTGGGATGGACTTATATATTTATATATTTCATATATCATAACGTAATGCTCCAAGCTTAAATTTGCTTTTTTTATTTTTATACGATGAAGGATCAAAAAATAGTGAGAACGACATATATACTCCTTGGTAAGAAAAAAAATAAATACTGGCATAGCTCAGATACATATTTGTAACATTAATAAAGGAAAAATATTCGATTCTTTTTTGTTTTTTTCTGAACGTAGTCATTTATTTGCTTCGTGTCGGAACGTGTTCTCGAAAATGGAGAAAAACGAAGTGCGAGCCGTTATTAAATAACTCTGTTTAAAAAAGTTAACGACGCAAGAGATTCATTGCGATTTGGAGGCAACATTAGGAGAGTCTGCTTCGCCGTTATTCCACTGTCGCAAGGTGAGCTTCTCAATTTCGAGTAGACAGAACCAGCACGGAAGACGAACATCGTTGCGGCCGTCCTTCGACGTCAGTTACCCAAGAAAATGTTACGAAAGTCGAGAAAATTGTATTGAGCGATCGAAGAGTTACCATCAGATCCTTAATTCAAGAAACAGGCATTTCATATGGAAGTATTCAATCCATATTGAAACAATCTTTGAATTAAAGAAAAGTCTTCGCAAGATGGCTGCTGAGAATGTTAACCGACAGAAATAAAATCTACTTGAAATTCGAAGATATTATTGGATAAATTTCAAGAAAATTCTGAAAACTTTTTGTCTCGTTTCGTAACAATGGACGAAACATGGGTCCATCATTTTGATTCCGAGACAAAACAGCAATCTTCGCAATAGAAACGGCCATCATCACCAACCCCGAAGAAGTTTCGTGCCATGGCATCGGCTGGCAAGGCTATGGCCTCAATATTTTGGGACTCGGAAGGGATATTGTTGATTAATTACCTGGAGTGTGGAACCACTATTACATGCCAATATTATGCAGTTTTAATTCCCAAGTTGAGGAATGCCATCAAAGAGAAAAGGAGAGAGAAACTTCGAAGGGGCGTGCTGTTTCATCGTGACAGGTCACCCGCGCACATGTCGGCAGTTGCGATGGCTGTCATTCAGCAAACTGGCTTCGAATTGGTTGACCACTCCCCTTATTCACCAGATCTGGCGCCTAGCGATTTTTATCTGTTCCCCAAATTGAAAGATAACTTAAAGGGGAAACAGGTACGAAGACAATAACGAGGTCATGGATGCCGTGGAAGACTCTATGTGTAGAGAGACTCGGAGACTATGTAAAAAATAAATTATTAAGTTATCAAGTCATTATATTCTATCTCATTCTCGCTACTTTTTGATTCCTCCTCGCACATGGGTTAAAAGTTTTTCAACTGATATTTGCGCGGAACGAATTTGCGCCACGTGATATGGAACCTATTTAATTAATAATACAATTATCAAACATTTTTAATACAGTTTTTGTAGTGGTCATTTTGGAAGATATTAGTTTGTGACCCGTGCAATTTCTGCCTAGTCCGTATTAGACTCCAATCGCACCGGAGATGGCATGAGGATTAATGGATTTCCCAGACCGAGCGCAAACCTAGGCTTCGTATAGAGTTTAGATAAATAACTACCTACGCTACACTAGTTTACAACTAATTCAATGTTTCATATTTGAGGTAAATATCTTTTTTCATATTTTTATAATGAGTAAAATTTAAATAATCAATTGTTAAGGTTTATAATCATAAATAAATTTAAAACGGTAAAAAATTACGGATTTTAAATAAGTAACTACATCCATTAGGCAGCGAAAAGCGTGCGGTATCTCTGGTTCGATTACAAAGGCACCTGAAGTGGTGGTATTTTTTTGCATCTTTTTTCTTCTGACTTCTTACTGCCGATAAATTGTCTATCGCTATAATACCCCGGTACAGTGATTTGTAGTATAGTTCGCTGGCCTAATGGTTAAAGCGTGCAGCCTTCATTCCGCAGGTCGCGGGTTCGAGTCTTTGCATGTACCGATGACTTTAATATTTAAGTTATGTATATTTGTGAACTTTAGTAATAATAGCGAAAGCCAAATGGTGAAGGAAAACATCGTAAGGAAACCTGCAACATGAATTAGAATTTATTCTAAGGTGTGTATGAAGTCACCAATCCGCATTGGGCACGCGTGGTGACTATGGCCCATCGCCCTCATATTGAGGGTAGGTCTGTGCCAAAACAGTGAGGAATTAAATTGGCTGTTGAAAATATAGGGTGTCCCGTGGCAGATTTAGGATTTGAAATTCGAATATTTTTTTAACGGTTGCGCGGGGGACCGGGGAGGGGTTACAGTTTGGCGCGGCATTTGTGCGGATTGATCAGTCACGATGTCGCAGTGGACTGGTGCTCTTTCTGTCAATGGAATAATTGGACCGTTTTTGTTTGAAAATTCTCGTGGAGCAACCGTAACTGTTGATGGTGGTGTCTATCGCAGCATTTTTATACCGAAACTAAGAGAACATCCATCGAACAGCTCTCATACGTGGTTTCAACAAGATGGCGCCACGCCTCACACAGAAAAAGCCACCATGAGCCTCCTTCGCGAGATACACTCGGAATACTCTCGAAAGATTCCGTGAGTGTGTACGTCGCGATGGATAACATTTGGACGGAGTAATCTTCAAAAAATAAAATCCGTATGTCTCGTCTTTCTTTTTATGACAAATATATGTATATTCTAAAATAATAACCTCCTTTAATTTAATTAAGAAATCCTAAATCTGCCACGGGACACCTATATAAGAGTCGGAGTTCTTTAGCGGAGTAGGGCTTCACCACCTACATTCTCTCACATTGTAATTATGTGAAATTTAGGTTATATGGAATTAGCTCATTCTAAATAATAAAGAACATTGTGGAATCAAGTCCATTCATTAATGTAAAAGTATTTCCATTTCTGCCCAAATGCATAGTGCCACTTGTTACAAGTTATGTTGATAACAGCAATGTTATCATCAGTAGTATCTTAATACTACAATGACTAATTTTTAAGAATGCGGTTTCATGTACACATAGTTTTTCATGAAAGTGGTTTCTTAATGTATCATATTATACATTACATTTCATATTTATAATGATGCGAGATAAACCCGCAAAGGCAGCCAGTTGGTTGTAATGAAGACGATGAGGAACAGATGCCATATGTTAAAGAAAGGTGATAGCACTGTTCCCACAAAATATTTATCACGTACGTTACAAAATTATTAAATAAGGTATCTTTTAAACATATATAAATAAATGTAATAAGAATACTATTTTAAGCATGATGATAACATACCGTCGTAAAACCTTATAGTAATCTATTGCAAGACTTGTAACCGTGAAAGACACTCGGACTGTTAAAGTATTTATTCTGATAACAAATTACGATAATATATTCAGTGTTGATGTATTAGTAACTGCTACCTTATTTTTTACATGACAAAAGTCCCAGGAGGATTTACAAATCGTAACTATTACATCGTAACGCTGGTTTTCGTTTGAACAACGGTAATGAAAGTTCTTACATCTGTATATAAAAACCGACAACGTTACGAGATACTTTCTTTTATTTTCAGTAGGTGAGAACACCTACTGTTAGTCTGCCATCATCATTACTTTTGAGAGCCGCGTCACGAGAATCGCACTTAAAAAGGAATGTCATCATGTAGTTAATTCCAGGCCTCTAAAAACATTTCGACGGCACTACATCGAATAACCCGATTCATTTTCCATCTACGTCTTCCCAGTGGAGTTAGCAGCTGTAACGAAATCTCAGCCCTTAATACCCTACGAGGGTTACCAGTCGCCATGAAGCGAAACGTGAACAAATAACATTCGATTCACATGAGGAGTAAAAATAAAACGAGCTTAAAGCCAATGTATTGTAATGATTTGTAATGTTTATGTTTATGAAAAAAAAATTTACACAAACTTTGAAACTTACTTAATAGTACTGCCTTAGATTTTTTTTTTATTTAGTATTTCTATTTATAATAAGTATATATTTTGTGTCATGTAAATTGAACAATTGATGTGTTATACAACATTGCAGCTGTACGTCCAGGCATAGCACTGAACCAGTCCTTGCTTGCTTGCTCATAAATACAGTTACAATGTACTGTTACTTTAGGGCCATTGACCTGTTTTTTTTCTGCATTTCTATTGAAAAGCTCAACTCTTTACAAGTAAAATTTGAAGAATAGGATTTTTTTATAGCATCATGTGATGAGACGAACGGGACATTCACTTGATGGTAAGGGATATGCCTGCCCATGACAATGTGGCGCAAGTTAGGATGTTATATACAGCACCACATTGCGCTCGTCGCCTTGAGACATGAGATGTTGAGTCTCGTTACCCTAGTAATTTCACTAGCTACAGTGCCCTTCAAACCGGAACACTGTAATGTTTACACACTACTGTTTGGCGACAGAAATAGAAGCTGCGGTGATACCCACCTAGACGGTCTCCGGCAACAGAGACCTACCACCAGTGAATATAATATAATAGATCGAAAACATTTGTTGTAAAGATACATCAGTGAGTCATCATTAACAGGTAAACTCTTCGTTTAAAAAAATATCAATTTAAATAAAAAATAAATGAACATGACATTATCTACCTAGGCTGTTTGCAATACTCAAAAGGATATTGCGTACTATTTTAATAATAGAAAAAAAGCTTTTGTATATTATGGAACCGTCGTGAAGCTTCCTGTTTATTTTTGACAATTTTTTGCTTAGTTAAAAGATTTTTCGGACTGGTTGAATTTATAACTATCTCAGCTTTTTTATAATAAATGTGAATTCAAATGTAGGCATTAGGAATTACCTAAAACCCTTACATACCTGAATAGGCCACTGTTAGTAAAGTCGATGCAATAGGTTATTCTTTAACTATGTAAAATTTTGTTGTTCTTTAGACGAACAAAATTTTGTAAAAACAATGTAATATACCGTTAGTTTGGTTAGGTGATGATTGTAATAGTTACTTGAATTAAAAGCTTGGCCCTGACCTTAACGTTAGGTAGGCAGTTAATTCATAATAACAATTCATTTAAAAGGCTTTAAAGGACACCCACACTCGTCACGTTAGCATGACGGCCGCCATATAAGAAGATTGTGTGACGTAATGCGGAAAACCTTATCTCTCTTAAAAATATAACGGATGTTTAAATTAATGTAATGTACGAAAACTAACACGTTCACCTAACGTAAACCCTACTGATCGTAGACACCTATGTTCAGGAGTAGACAAGGGTAGACAGAAATAATGATGAATGAAACGTGTTAAGGATAGCGATGCATCAAGATATCGAATACTGCATACATACACTTTAATTATTTACACTTAAAAATATATTTAATAGATTAATATTTATTATTTATCTTTGTCCATTCACCTAACAAGACTCGTTCATCTGATACCAGTTGTGCTGCAAAACAGTTAAAGGCAGCACTTTATTTATATTTTTATGTTTATAACAATCATACTTATTTCGTATTAAGAATAAGTACTGAAAATTTCACTGAAAAACTAGTACTTAGATTGTGTTGGTCTCTACGATGAACTTGGTTCTTTTGATTTAAACCAAATTACATTTTTTTTTCATTTAATAAAATGAAAAACGCACTGGGTCTTATCACAAAAAAAGAAAATTTCATTAAAAAACGAAACGTTATTTGTACTGCATTGCTTCATTTATTTCGCGCGGCTTTCTCGTTTGAATGCCGAACATAAAAGTATATTCATATTAATTATCCACCCGGTTTTATATGCTTTGAAGCATTCTTTGTATTATATATCTGTAATGCGGCGCAAAACCCCCGGCCTAGCAAATAAATGAGCGGGGGGAGGAAAATTAATCTTCATCTGCCGGGAAGGAGAAAATGAGAGCTTAAACCATTTGTTTCGTTATTAATCTATTGTAATAGACAGGAAGAGGTTATTGGGTAAACTTTAACCAAACGCGAATGGTTAACGTTGAAATATAATTTCTATAAGCATTATTAACCATAGTCATTACTTGTTTCTTTTTTACACTTTCTTCAAACTAATTATTTAATTAATATTTTAAATGCATTGAAAGTTTTTCAGAGGATTTTAAAAATCATCATCAAATCTTTAATTGTTGTAGTTACAGTAACTTAATTTTTTATTTAAACTTGTACTCGTGTACCGTTCTTCCTGCTTTTCCATAAAACAGCTATTTTAAAAAAAAACTAATTCTTTAAAACAGCTATACATTAAAAATTGCAGCACTTTAATAACGGTTTTCCTCTTCTTTTTCAGGAGCACCATCTCCAGAGGGCAATATCAGGCACAGGGCTCATTATACCAACTCCAGAGGTTAGCGAGGTCAATGACCTTGAGTTCTACGAAAGATGCTACCCAGCTGACTACAAAATGCCCAAGCAGCACATACATATGCAGCGTGAGTACTTCCACATTAATGTTTCTTTTATATTAATTACACATGGATTTTGTGTAGTAGTAGTAGTGGTAGGTTTCTGTTGCCGGAAACCGTCTATGTAGTTACTACCACCGCAGTACAAAGTTCTGTCGTCAAACAGTAGTGTGCCAATATTACTATGTTACGGATTGAAGGGCGCTGTAGCTAGTGAAATTAATGGGGTGACGAAACTATACATCTTATGTTACAAGGCGGCGACAGAGACAGTGGACTGTTGTGTATATCATTTTAACTAGCGTCACGTTATTATGGGCCAGGGCACTTACCCTCAGGTGAACGACTCGAACGTCTCGTGGCCTTATCGATTAAATAAAAATTTAATTCAAAGGAATTAATAATTATTTAGACGCAGTGACAGTTCATGGATTTAAAACTGTATGTCTTCTAGACACGCGGGTTCGAGCTCCACTGAGCTTGAGCTTCCGGTGAAGGGAAACACCATGGGGGACATCGGCATGTTCTATAAGTTAGAGCTTCAGTGGATACATCATGTCTACCGAACCGCAATTGGCCAGAATGGTGGATAAATAAATGGCTTTGACTCTCTCTCTCTCTAATAAGAGAAGGGCTCGAATCCTACCAGTGGGAACAAGGAACAACATTTATGATTCTTTAAAAGAAAGTTTATGAGTTTTGCTACTACAAAAATGTGTTATTTTTAAAAAGTACCTGTAACTAACAAAGGGATTATACAAATTAATAAAGTTATTGAGACTTTAACTACACAAATTACTTTACAGTGCGTATTTACGCTGCGAATGTACACAGCTCTTGCATCGTATCATATACGCCCGCATTTTTTTTAAAAAAGATGTTTCAGCAACAGTAAAAACTTATTTCGTACTGCTTTATTTGCACAGTCAACGTGAAATTGTGGATTTTTAATGTTAAAATTTTCTTAATTAATTCTACGTACTTGTCGGTTATAAACCAGTCCCCCAAAGGACTTTCGTTCTTTTGATGATTAAAATTTAACGCAGCCTGTATTCAGGTAATGCTAATTAAAATCTTTTCGAAACAACATTTTGCTCGTAGCGGATAAATAAAATTGGCGGGACTTTAAAATTTAATGTTTTATATGAATTACAGACCACTGTATACAAAGGAGTGTATATAAGGACGACAACAATTACTGGTTAGTTTCATACACTAGTGGTAGGTCTCTGTTGCCGGATACCGTCTAAGTATGTAAACAGAAGTTTGCATTACAGTGTTTCGGTTTGAAGGGCGTTATAGCTACTGGAATTCCTGGGGTAACGGGACAGCAATTCATATCTTAAAACTACGAGCGTAATGTAATGCCGTGTATATCATCGTAACTAACGCCACGTTGTTATGAGCAGGCGTATCACGTACCATCAGGTAAACATCTCGCTCGTCTGGACGTTTCGTTAAATAAAAATCATATGTACATAAACATAAAACGAATCAGTTTGCTTAGGTGACCAAATGTGCCGTTATTGTCTCTTTTATATTATTCATATAGTTTTTTTTCTCATCTATATATATGTGGAACATATTACAAGGGAACCATGTCCAGCTGTGGACGTCCATCAAATGATTTTTTTTTTAATTTTCTTTGTTGGAGACAAATAGAAACAATAATTCCAAAAAACAAGCGAAAATTCATAAGAATAATTACAATTGCTTTCTTAGATAGTCTCACTGAGAACATTTTTGATTTACACAACCTGACTACACGAGTTTAATAAATGATAATGATGACGATGATATATTTAAGAACACAAAGGCTACTTAAATAGGTTTATCAACCCTTACACAACATTTACAAGACAATACGTGAGAATTTTTGACTGAAATAAACATGTTAAAAGAGTTCGTTAATGTGTCCTCAAAAGAAATGCGTCCAAGGCACATTAGCTAAGCACTACTTCCCTTATAACACGGAGGTTCCTAGTCTGTTCCGCTACTAAGTGGGGAGTTTGGTTAGTAGGAAGTTCTTTTTCTCCCCGTGGACAGCTATCATCCTTATATTGTAAAGATAACATAATAGCATTGTTGTGTAATCGACAATCAACTTACAGAAACCAGATCATTCTGGATGACTACTTTTTATCCAAGGTTTGAGTTTAAGTGGTTAGTTAGCCCGTGTCAGTAGGTTCATTTAGTACAAGTAACGATTTTCCTTAAATTTTAAGTGAAAGCTTAATTAAGGTTATATATCCTTATTATATAGACATTTATGTCTATATAATAAATCTTGCCGCGGCAACACAATTAATCCACGATTGAGAGCGGTAATAAGGTAATTAATCGTTTTACGGCGATATTTGCTGCTGTTTCATAAAGTGAACGCGTTTGGTAATAACATGACGTCATTACTTGTTTTGTCGCTGATATAAAATGCAAGCGGAAGGAATATTAACACAACGCGCCCAATTTTTATCCAAATATTTTTACTAGTTATTTACATGTTTACACAACCCTTTATTAAAATTAAACAAGCACTACTAGGTTAGTTATATTTCGGTTTTATACCAGTTCTTTAAACTCAAGTTTGTTACGAGATTCCAATGTACATACATATATTAGCATACTAGTTTCAGAAATCTTTCAAACTGATGGTAAGTCTCTTTTTCGATGGGTTTTAAGCGGACACAATCCGGCAGAACTTTTCTGTTGCTCCCACAGCGGAATGATATTCCATGTAGGATTTCGCCACGAACAACAATAAAAAAGAAGGAATAAAACAATCTACCATGTTACTAGCGGAAGTCGTTGCGCGTATCATTTATCGTAAGTTTACCTACTTGTTTATCTTTTTATAAAAAAAAACAAGAGTATTTCCTTATTAAAACATACAACGAAATACTGAGGGAAATTAAACAACCTCGTCAAAGTGTTAAACCTATTCTTTGATGAATTTGAAAAACTTTGGTTTTCTTCATAAATAAATTTTTTTTTAAACAAAATTTAGAACGGTACTAGTGATACCTGAAACCGTCTTAGTGGGGTTACCACCGCAGCTTCCTTTGTCATCGCTAAACAGTAGTGCGGAAACTACCGTTCCGGTTTGATGGGCTTTGTAGGTAGTGAAATTATTGGTGTAACGAGAACTAACTAGAGCTATGTTATCACGGTCAAGCTTATAACTTACTATCGGGTGAACATTTTGCTAGTTTCATCGCTTCGGCGAACACACAAAAAGGCTAGTTTTTAATATCTTCTTTATCTATCGTTATTTTATTGTATGATGTGTCTAATTTATATTTCAGATAATCTTTATTACAATTATCAAACTGTTAGTTCATGGCGAATATATTATAAATATTAATAAATGATGATAAGTTTATTTTATGAATTTTTATTCAGAAAATATTATGATAAATTGTCGTCGCACTTTCATTAAAATAAACACGAGAACACAAAGTCTGTGTCTGTCTCTTAATTGTTGAGAGTTGACTTCATAATCATTATATATTTTTTTAAATCACATAATGGTAGCAATTTTTAATGTAATAACGGTTTGGAATTTTTCTCTCAATTCCTAGTATATTACGTTTGTAGCAATAGTGAACTGTGTATCACATTTTGCGGTATACGTTCCGATACAGCGAACCGTGATGCAATATAAATTCGCATCCTGCTGCCCCATATCGGGTATTTGTTTGTTCGGGCGTTATTCTATCCATAAATATAATAAATACATTGTTTTATTTGCACAGTGCCGTAAACATCTTTAACCGTGTGAAATATTTAAGATTTAGAATATTAACAAGTTTTATTTTTATATTTAAGACAATTTGGATTTACTTGTGAGTAGGGCACTCTATTGCTAAAGACCGTCTAGGTAGGGACCACCGCTGCTTCTATTTCTGCCGCCGAACAATAGTTCGAAAAAATTACTAGCTCGACGAGACTGAACTTCTTATATCTCAAGAACCCAATGTGGTGGTGCGTATATAATCTTAAATAGCACCACGTTGTTATAAACAGGCCTTACTATTATGTGAAAGATTCGCTCGTCGCCACATATAATAAAAAAAACAGATAATGCTGTAAATAAATTCGCCTTCAATGCATTTTACCATAGACCTATTTATTCATTCCATCTTCTCTCAACGTAGAATATTGTTTAACATTGATTAACACTATACCATATCGAGTCTGACATTTTATATTCATAGGTTTTATTTCTAAACGCATATCTTTTGAATGAAACCTACTGCCCGATATTTTTGTTAAAAAATGATTTGTTTCAGTAATGCGAAAGTGGAACGTTTTCATAAAATAAAACAAAAACAATACGTTATGCTATGCGGCAAATTATTCTCGTACGTTTTACTTCTGCTATTGAGCCGCTTTAGGGAATTATTTCCTTTGCGAGGGATTACAATGTATTATTTACCACTGTTTTTAAGATTTAATATTCATTATTTAAGCCTTTTTTATGTTTATTTATTTACGAAAAAATAACTTTGAGCAAATTGGTTAATAATACAGAAAAGAGGTCACCTCTTAGTACTGACTGGTTTTAAACAAGTTCATAATTATAGAGGAGCACAAATATAATCAATTAGAAATTAGTAGGTATGAACTTCGTAAAAAGGTAATTTTTTGATGATATTTTTTTTTATTAACTTTATGATTTGTTTATAAAGAGTATAAGAAGTAGTTGAACAATTCCATTATATCAAGGACTTTTTTATTGACATTAATTTTATCATTGTACCACACTATCGACAACTGATTCGATCTACGCTTAGTCTGAATTGGGTATTATTTTTGATAGGGTTTGATTATTTAAACATATTTTAAATAACATGTTGGCATATAATTTTATTTAATTTTCAACATCGGCGGTTTGAATTTATGACATCTAAACTACATTGAACTTGGCTCTTATACTGCTCCCGAGGATCGGCATAAATATTAAAATCTACTTATTTTGTTTATAGAGCAGATCAATTTCTAGACTTTGATTTTTCTTATTCCACTAAGCGATGAGATGAGCAATATGTCAATCTAGGTGATAATTGAACTACAGCTTTCTTCAAACCGAGATACAGTAATGATTCAATATTGTAGATAGAAATAGGAGCTGCTGTAGTCCCTCCCTAGACGGTTGTGGCAACAGAGACTTACCACAAAGTTAAGATTTTATACGTTTGTGTAATTGTAAAAGTTTCCCAGTCTCATGCTATTAAACAACACTATCATTGTTTATAAAACTTTGAAATTAAAATATCTAAAAGCTGCATTGCATTGTCTTAAAAGTTAGCACATTACATTTAGGTTAGTATTGGGCTTAAAACATTGCCCTTCTCAGTTACACTGACCTTGAAGGTCAGGACGTACTGGCCCAGTTTATAACTGTGACATAGCCTAGTGATGCAAGATATAGTATCTGAATTAGAAAGTCACTTGCGACCTTTTAACTTTAACGTGGTCCGCTTAAAAGGTACGCCATTATGCAATGCGTGTATATAACTAGTTTGGCCATAAATACTGTTACATGAAAACTTTTCTTTTTTCAACTTTTTGTTTATTTTGAATTTGGGACACGTATACATATATTATTTTAAAAACTACTTTCGATTTTGCGCTATTTCACATATTGTTTTCGTGTTCATTACGAAATTACAATATGGAATGGGGTGTTAAAGAAAATAGGCTTGCAGTGATCGCCGTGCACAAAGTGGGTATGGAGCCGTCGGTCATATTCCAGACACTTTAAAAGTTTGGTATCAGCCGTATGATCATGTATAGTACTATCAACAGATACAACAACACTTCCTCTGTCGAAGACCAGAAAAGATCGGGGCGGCCGCGTGCTGTTAGAACTACAAAGGCTGTTAATGTTATTAAAACGACAATTCGTCGAAACTCCATTAGCAAGCAAAAAATCTTATCGCTAGGAATGAAGATTCCCGCTAGGACTCTGTGGCTTATTATAAAACATGACTCGAAGCTCGGTGCTTATCGTCGATATACAGGACACTCCCTAAATCAATCTTTATAATTAGAGAATGGATCGATCAAAACGAACAAACCTTCCGTCTCGATACGCAGGTGAAGGGCACAGAAATATCCTCTTTACCGATGAAAAAATTTTCACGATTGAAGAACACTACAATAAGCAAAATGATAAAGTGTACACTCACAGTTCTAAAGAAGCTGCTCAAGTGGTCGGAACGGTACAATGTGGTCATCATCTTGCGTCAGTGATGGTTTGGTGAGGCGTGTCTTATCAAGGAGTCACAAAACTACATTTTGTAAAAAAGGAGTAAAAACTTCAGCCAAAGTGTAACAAGATTGGATCTTGGATCATGTTATGAAACTTCTCTGTAATATTTTAAAAATACACTGTGGACTTTCCAGCAGGTCTCTGCTCCTGGTCACAAGGCGCGAACTATCCAAGCCTGGCTTGAAACCAATGTTTCGGACTTCTAAGAGTTGAAGATTGCGCTACTCATGCCTGACTCATCTTGCTCTTTAGACTTCACATTATGCTCAGTTTTAGAGGACATGGCATGCTCTAAACGACCCGGCGACATTGAGTCAAGCAGTAGCGAAATTTTCCTTGGAAACAGTGCGTGTAAATATGGATTTACACGCACTGTCTATGGAGATTCGTGGCCAAACAAATTAAAGGCCGGTATAAAAGCCAAAGATGGCCATTTCAAATTGATTTTTTTTAATTTTTTGCTGAGACTAATAAATTATGGGTGTAAATTTTAATGCCATTATTTTATTTATTCTTTATTGCATTTATTTTCTTTAGTACATTACTTCATTGAAAAAAATGCATTTTCATTTGTAACGGAACTTATGGCCGGACTAGGTATACGAATAGGTTATATCATTATCGTCATTTCAAATAACGGACGTCCACTGTTGGACATAGGTCTCTTGTAAAGCGTTCCACAAATAGGATATATAGTGAAAACAATTTATCAATAAATAAAATAAATTGGTTTTCATGCAAGCGATTTCTGTATTTGAGTAGGTAAATGAATAATTTTGTGTACTATATAGAACGCAATTGACTTGTGATGTTTTTTTAGCCTTGCTCGAACCTGATATTCAATGGTACCCAAACTTATTCTTACCGAATGTAGTTATAAAACAAATATACAAATACATAGTTTAAAAAATCAAATACACTGTGAAAGTTTCACGTCAATTTTACATGATGTGACAATGTTTTCGAAGATGATAAAGTGTGTTCATTCAGTGTGGTTAACCTCTCAAACTTTATACATAACAGGCGGAACACAGTGATATTATGTTAGCTCGCGGGAGCCCTGAGTCCAATGAAGTTGCAATGGTTGTCAATAAAACTGCGGCGCAAACATCACCATAAAAAAAAGTGATGTTATGATACAGATTTACTATAATAGGGTGGAGGCGTGCCATATAGGCATCTAATGAATCCTTCTACTTAATAAGTATCATTAATTGACATAGTTTCGTGTCGTTAAATCATAAAGTAGAAGTGTACACTAGATGATAAGCAAACACCTGTAGTCTTCTACATGTATTCCATAGATTAATAAATTATTTTACAACTAATTTAAGATTTAGAGAAGATAAAACTCATTATAAATATCAAAATTTCTCCAGTGCAGAATTAATAAACCACCTACCTGTTTTCGTATTCGATTAAAAATATTCGTTATCAAGATCATTTCGTATTCCCCTAACATTTCCGCGTGTATGTATTAGAGTATGGTAATTTTTCAAAGCCGTTTCGCTGTACCGCCATCTGATGGTTATGTGATAATGTAACTTTATTTACTAGTTATGTTTTATTTTTATCGATATGTTTTTTTTATATGGCGAGATTTATTCAAAGCCTAATTTATATGGATTGATAATAACTTAAGAATATTAATATGAAACCAGATCTTACTTCATCCTTTATCAGTAGTATCTTTTTGAAGTATACTTTTCATGTGCGAATCATATAAAATAAAACTACATTTTTCTTCTAAGATAAACCTAACTGCAGCTATATAAATTAGTACAATGTTTAAACACTATTTCACTTTCTGCTAACTGGAGCAAAGATCAATTACTTATAAAAAAAAATGTATTTCTTTATTTTATGCGAGGTAAATAAGATACAAATGCAAGAAATTCTTTTAATAACTGGTCGCTGTAGAAACATAACCTTGAATCGTGTGATTTTTAACAAACGCACAATTAACTGACATAAAGTACACACTAACTCTGTAAACACTGTAAATGTCTGTCGAGTACGTTTTTTACTTTGCCCGGATTATTTACTAAAGTTTTTGATACATTGATAAAGTTTAATAATTTCACCTATACAGTATATACACTTTATTGCGAATTAAATTTAATTCTTCAAACACTATACCAATTAAACATATAATATTTAATAAAAAGTATTAAACCATAATAAAATTCGGTTAAAAATAACTGTTTTTGTTTTTAGTTTTATATTTACCATTTTTTTTTTTTAAAAAATTCGAAGATCTTGTAGTGAATTGTAGTACTGTTCACTGTTAGTATGATATTAAAATACGTTAAGATTGTCGACGAAAGAAAGTTAATCTTGCATTTAAAACGCAATAACAAAAGTTCAAAAAGTCGAAGCACCGTTAAAATATAACTGTTACTACAGAATGAGGGCACTGTTAGCCTTAATTAAACCTAAGTGTAAGATGTACTTACAGTATACATAAACCTGTTTTTATTTAACATGAAATTACAGTTACAGTACCCTTTTTAAAGGTTATCATCACATGTATTATTTATAAGCTGCGATTACTAAGCATAAGAAAAAAATTAATGCAAGCAGTAGTGTGCAAACATTACTGTTCCGATTCGAAGGGCGCTATTGGAAGTGAATTTAGAGGGATGCTAACGATACTTAATATGTTATGTCACAAGGCGACGATCACAATGTGGTGCTGTGTATATTACCCTAACTACCATCACGTTATTATGGGTAGGTATATTACTTATAAGGTTTACATGCCGTAAGTGTCGTTGCTTCGTCGAATAAAAAAAATTACTTATAATCATGTTTTATGTATTATGACATATATATTTATAGATATATCATGATTATGATCTTGAAAACACCTTTGATAATTTTGTCGGATGAAATATTTTAAATAGTTCTAGAAACAAGTCTAGATTATGAAATTTTCCGTCTTCCAAAAATCTCCATGGTAGTCTCCTTCAGTGCAGGTACCCTCACTTTTAATATGAGAATTCTTCGTATTGGCCATGCTTCTTACGCCTGCATATTGATCGATGAGAGTAGGGAGACCCTTGAGGCTTGTAAATACGAAGACTATTGGTCACCTATTAGGAAACAGAGTTTACTAATAGGTGACTTATAATAGACTTTAGCCATATTGTTATTTATCAACCGTGGGTTACCTATTCTTTGGAGTAACTACTTTACATAATGATTACACTACCTCAGAATTACAATTAAAAGATATAATCTAATATGAGATGTGTATTACAAGTATAGTGAATAGGACGAAGCGACGAGGCGAGCGAGGCGTACATCTGATGTTAAGTGGTAGGCCTACTCATTCCAAAGTGGTGCTATTTAGTATAATATGCACCACGTTGTGCCTATTGCCTTGGGATATAAAATATTATCTCGATACCACAGAAATTTCACTAGCTACAACGACTTTCAAACCCGAACACAGTAAAGTATAGTACAGCAGTTTAGGGACAGGAATAGTAGCTGCGGTGGTACTTCCTTTTTTTTATGTGGAGGGATATGCTTTTACATACATATCTGACGGTGGTACCATCTAGACGATCTCCAGCAACAGAGATCTACTATCAATAAAACTGGTCTTTAGTCCCAGAGGCGAGGCTTTTGGGTTTGTTGTATACATCGATGAACAAACAGTACAAGAGTTAGAAAAATCCGTGCTTGTCCGATTTACATCATTCGAAAACACTCCTGTACACATATATACATACACTACACGTCTTTTTATTTTAATAAAAAATTTATTTTAATTAAAGTCTGAAAGTAGACGCTTTCATCAAGTTTTAAATTTCTTGACAACTTTCTCGCACCTTTAAAGCTCTTATCAATATTTATTATTTCACGTGTTGTGTCATACTCCTTAAACATGTACGCACATACCATTTCACAAAGATATAAGTGTATATTCTATAAAATAAAAACAACCAAAAATCGTAATTTTCACTTATTGGTCTTCTAATTTTACAATACGGAACGATATTAAAATTAGTAGAAAAATAAATGAATAGTTAGAAGAGTAGCATATTAGTTTATTAAAGGTTAATAACATTATAGTGCTTTTTATGTATTATCTTAGACAATTCACAATTTTTTTAATTGCAAATATGTGTACGTAAATTATTTTACCTATAATTTCTCTAAAAGAACATGCAGCCAATGGTTCTTTATGGTGCAATCAGATCTGGTTGCTATCATCATCATAACTATGAGCCCAAAAAGAATTTTAAAATTTATTCTTGAAATAAAAATTATTCAAAATATACTTAAAATATGATGTTAAATTATAATAGGTCTTTATATTACGTCCTAACATATGAAATTGGCGTTTTGTACGGGAGGAATATAAAGTCATTTTTTTTTTGTAAAATATATTTAATTAATCAAAGTATGCACCGTTGTTATCTATGCACTTTTGCCATTTCATAGGTAGTTCATTGGACCCTTTACTAAAAAAAACATAGGGGCGAGAATCAATAACATCTTTGAAGGCGGTTTGGACTGCCGCATCGGATTTGAATTTGAAGTGAAGCAGCAGTAGCCTAGAGCGATTGATTAATCTAGGTTGTTTAGCAGCTAGTTCTTCCTTCATGGTTTGCAGTTGCTGACAATAGATATCTGCCGTAATCGTTTGGCCAGATTTTAGAAAGCTGTAGTGAACGACACCGGCGCTAGTCCAACAAACACTCACAAGTGACTTATTCTGAGTCTATTTTCGTTTAGGGCAGGATTTGGCTGGGTCTCCAGGGCTCAGCCATTGCGACGAGTGCTTCCGATTATCGTACAGTATCCACTTTTAATCACAAGTAATGATTCGATTTAAAATCCCTTCATCATTGTGTCGGCTGAGCAAAGTAACACAGCAGCAGCAGTCGGCGCGTGTTCGCAAGTTCGATTCACTCAATTCATGAGGTACACATCGTGCAAGTTTCTTTACTTTCCCGATTTGCTTCAAGTGGATTAATACAGTTTTGTCACTTACCCCGAAGCCTGCAGCTGTCTCTGAAGTGCTTTGTGATGGATCCGCTTCCACAATAGCCTTTAATTCTTCATTTTCCACTTTGGTCTCCGGCCGTCCACGGGATTGGTTCTGAACGTCGAAATTCCAGAACGAAAACGTTGAAACCAAAAACGTACCGTGCTTTCTTTTGCGACCCCAGCGCCGTACACATCATTAATCCTTCGAGCTGTTTCTACAGCACTGGTACCACGGTAAAACTCTTACTCGTAAATATACCGATATTTCATGTTTTCCATTGTGCGGTAATAAGCGACGCGAAAGAAAAAATAATGAAGAAAAGACAACTGAATGACTGTTTTCAAAACTCAAATGTACCAGCTAAATGAATTTATAAATCTGAATTTAGAATTCTTAACCAAAGAGGAGATATTTCAGATCAAAGTGGTCAGTACGACAAAACGCTAATTTCATATGTAAGGACCTAATACTATCTTAGGTGGTAATTCAAGGAAAAGTGTCAAAGGAAAGCTTAATGTGAAATTTCAGTATGACATTCTATAAATGAAATGCTTTTCTACTCATTACGAAGGATTATAGTGTCTGAAAGAGAACACGAAAATGTTTACGTACATTTTCCAATTATACACGTGAAATAGTGAAATAAATGTTATATTTTGCTATATGTCAGTTAATCCATACACCAAGGTATTCATGTGGTTATTATAAGTGAGTTGCTGTAGTTTTTTTAACAAGGTTTTCTAAAATTATAAGTATTAAAAAGAATTGCTCCTTACAGAATGAAACACCTAAAGTTTACCCAGACCCGTCGGCGCACAAGGGTTGTTTTTGAATTCAATTAACCACCCGCCTCCTTTGAAAAGGAAATTTGAAAGTAAATGTTATGGAATGGCTTATTTGGGGGCAATGGTGTGGGTTCAATATACACGAGGAAAACTGTTTCAGCGTTATTAAGGTTTCCATCACATAATGTTTTACAATTACACAAGACAATACTTAGGCCTCCCATTTTATTGATACTTTAGAAAAAATAATGTATATTGATATCTATCATTTAGTTATTTATTTATTAGTAGCAACCGTAAATATGTACTTTTAAACAAAAATACCTTACGTTCTTTATAAAAAAGGTACCCTAAAAGCTGGGGTTTATGTACAGTTAAAAATATATACTTACTAATTTCAATTCAGCATAGTTGTGTACTTTTTTAGTGAATTGATAGGTTATTATTTAGATTCTCTTTACTGGTGGTAAATCTGTTGTTGAAGACTGTCTAGCTAGGTATCACCGCAGCGCCTGTAGCTGCAGCAAAATATTACTGTGTCCTGGATTGAAAAGCGCTGAAGCTAGTGAAATTACTGGGGTAACAAGACAACATCTCATTTCTAAAAGCGATGAGCGCAGTGTGGTACCTACTATAAGGTGAACTTCCCGCTCTTTGCTTACTTGAATAAGAAAAAACAGGTTTAGGGTGCACAGTGCTTATTTGTCTATAATGAAGCTGTTTTATAATCTATGAAAACTACAGGATGATGATTAATTTTAAATTTATATTTTAAACCACACAACTTATAGCAATGAAAAATTTATCAGTTTACGAGTGTAAGTAATGTTTTGGCCACTTAGACTAGGAGAAATAATAAAACACTGTTCGTACAAAAGCTGATAAGATTGGTTAACAATGTATAAATAATTCATGATAGCCCAGAGCTACAATTACTTGGAAAACACTATGTTGAATAATGTTTTAACACTAAATACTATGACGTATATACTTCATAACGGAAGTTATATAAGTAATATTTCTCCGTTCAATTACACCTGAGATCAAAGCAAAGTAATTCTAAACGTCTGAATGTAGACGTGAAAGAACATTGCATCAACTATATTGTTGTCAAATTAAGCTATCAGCACTGTTGCTTAAGGTCTCAAATTCTAACTCAAAATCTTTTTACACAACCTGTCTATAACAACGTGACCCTAGTTAAGATGAATACAACTACATTGTGGTCGTCGTCTCGAGCCATAAGACGTTAAGTCTCTTAACCCCACTAATTTCACTAGGCACAACAACATTCAAACCGGAGCGCAGTAATGTATTCCATACTACGGTGAAGCAAAAAACATAGAAGCTGTGGTGGTACGTATTTAGACGGTCTCCGGCATTAAAGACCCACCAGTATATTATATATAGTCTTTGTAATCTGTTTGGAGTAGGTCCTTCTTTACGAAGAACAGACAACAAACTCATGAAGTTAGTCTGTCGTTTCTACATCTATTGATATAGATAACGTATAATATTTAACAAAAACAATATCACTAATTAGGAACCGATATACTTTCTTGCTGCTTGTTCACTGGCCTAATGGTTAGAGCGTGCGGGGCCTTCATTCCGAAGATCGCGGGTTCGAATCTTAGCATATACCAATGACTTCCTTATTTAAGTTATGTACATTTGTGAACTTTGGTAACAACAGCGAAATACAAACGGTGAAGGAAAACATCGCGAGGAAACCTGCACATGAATTAGAATTTATTCTAAGGTGTGTGGTGAAGTCACCAATCCGCATTAGGCATGCGTGATGACTATGGCCGGTAACGAAATTATTCTCCATGTTGTAAATTAAGCTTTGGTTATGTTTCAAACTTAATAATTACAAACGACTGTGGCGTTATGAAAATTATTGACAAAAGAGAAATTTCTTTTATTTTTAAGTTTGCTTTTACGTTTTTAACATGAAACGTTCGAGTTCTGTGTAATACAATTTATTTTTTAAACGGATCACCGTTTCTTGTTACCGAAACGAGTTTTGGGTTACAGTTACAACAGAAAACATTCATTACAAATCATCGTTCCCTACCTGACCTTTCCTGTATTTATCAAGGCTTCGTAAAGTAATTATTAGTACAGAAATTGAAATACATTTATTTTTTAAATTATCTTAGTAGAAGTCACTTTACTAACTATACTTTGTTAGCGTGAATTTGTTTTATAAGCTTATATTTATATGGCTTGGAGTAAAGGAAATTAGCGAGATGAAATCTTCATTAAGGTTGTCATGTAGACCTTTGTAAGCCATCCGTCTAGACTGTTCCGTCCTGGCTGCGGAATTATTCCTCTGGCGCAAAGATACAGAATGAGTCTAGGTCTTGTCTTGACGGAATTATGTAATGTTTCATTCTGTTTTTAATTATCAAATCTTTAGAAATCCTTTTATCTTACGAATTATAGGAGCATGAGTAAGCAATTGCAAGAGCAAAAATGCGCAGATTCGTTAAGGAATTAAGTTTCCCGACATAGTCCAAATTTGATAGAATTAACCGACATTGGACAGAGCGCATTACCCGATGGTATGATAGCCAATAAGCCAGTAAGGTTCTCGAGTGACGGCCGCGAACCAGTTAGTTGTAGAGCTGGAAGGCCTTCCCATATGTTGGACGGACGATCTAGTGAATATCGCCGAAAATATGGACAGATCAAAACCGCGATCGGTGTGGAGATTTCTGGCGGAGGGTTATATCCAACAGCGACGTTTATCATCTGATGATAATAATAAGAGCATGTATAATGCATTACATTGGTTTATTTTGTTTATAACATATTTGTTTCTTACTTACTTCTACATAATGCATTATTTTATATTAGAGCATTATTCCAGAAAATTAGCCATTCTTTTATTTCAATTGAATCCTATTATTCAGTTATTATATATGGAAATTCATTCCTTGGTAGGCAATATGTTCTACTTCTTCATCATTTTGTTAAAACTATAAACACTATATGAATTGTAATATAACAGCTCACAAATTACTTTTCTTCCTAGTACTACTATAGTATATTATTATTATCATTGTTCGAAGACAGAAATTAGTGTTGAAGGAACAATTTTGTATTTGTTGCGAGACAATATTAACTAATTTAGTATTATTTTCACAATTATTGCCACTGTTGTAAATAAAATTAAGTAGATACATAAATTATGATTTGTAAATGAAATCAAAATAATGTATATTGATGTCATTCATATTACGGTATGGATATAGGAAATATTAACAATTTTTAGCGGTGCTTGTAGCCGTAATGTTCTCTAAGTTCTTAGGAACGTTAGGAAACTTTATTTCCGTACTTAAAGTTGTCCAACTTTGGGTATTCAAATGAAGTTACGTCGTGTATTCGAAAGGTTGGAAAAGAGGAGTAGTTTATAATGTTTTGAAATTGCTTGCTATGTAAGAGTATACTTACTGTAATAGTTATAATTTGTCTGACCTGTGCTACTTCGCAAAAACTAAAAATACTCAGAAAATTTAGAGTTTTTCAACTAAATCAATCTTCGTTTTTTTTTTTTACCATGCGATTAGATGTTCACGTGACTGCGCCCACTCACAACAGCGTGGCGTTAGTTAAGATGATATACACAGCACCACATTAGACTCGTAAACATAAGGCATTAAGCCCTATTACTCTTGTTATTTCACAAGCTACATCGCCCTTAAAACCAAAATATAGTAATGTTTGCACACTATTGTTTATCGGCAGGAATAGGTGCTACGGTTGTACCTATGTAGACGGTGTCCGGCAACAGAGATGTGCCACCAGTTTAAACCTATTTTGCAAATATTTATAAGTAAATCATTCAAAATAATCACCGGGTGCAACGTTCATATCTATTTCCGATTTTACACTGCCTTGAATTCAATTCACATTCAATCCTCTTTTCAATAGGATCCGTCCAACATAAATAAAGCTGGCTGAACTGCCAAAGCTGCCAGAACTAGCCGTGGCCAGACTGCTCACTTTGGCATCTTGGTCGAAAATGTGTTTGTGCGAAATAATGTTGCATTTTCCAACAAACTTTAATAAATTAGAATTTGCGTCTAACATTGCACTGGGATTGATGTTGCATTTTAAATATCATCCCAAATTTTAAAGGAATGCAGTTTTTTTAATTATTTGGAACTTATTGTAATAATAGTTTTATAAGTATATTATAATACATTTGATAGATAAATTACTGTTACATGAGACCGTCTAGGTCGGTACTACCGCAGCTCCTATCTTCGCTACTTCGGTTTCTACTGCCATATAGTAGAATGAAAAATTCCTGGGTTCTGGTTTGAGAGAGCTGTAGCTAGTGAAATTATTGAAATAACGAAACTTAATATCTTATGTCTCAAAGCGACGAGCACGATATGGTGCAGTGTATCTTAACTATCACTACGGTGTTATAGGCGGACGCATCACTTACCATCAGACGAACGGTTTGGTCGTCTCGTGGATTCATGGAATAAAAAAATATAAAAAGTAATTTTAATATTTTATTGAATTTAAGAATGATTAGTTTTCATATATTTCAAAGAAAACTATCATGAATTATTTCCGCAAAAATATTTCCATAGAGATATCGTTTTATACTGCTTAGTTTAATAAAATGGTTTATGTCTGTATCAACATAAGTTCATTCATACATACGTAATGTAATATACATCTAGTTTCGTTGCAGTGGTTATGATATGTTATAGTCGAGAACGCAATAGAGTTATGCGTGATGGTTATACAAAGGGAACAAAAAAGATCAGATTTGTGTTTATAGAGTAGCAAGTTACTTTTATCTATTTTATAACAATATTTAAATATATGCCTTTGTGTGTTGAAGGCTATATACGAACTATTCATACTACATATATGTACACAAGTTTTCAATCATCGGTCGACGTGTCCCGTGCATTGTGCCTACATTGATTTATCGCCCGACGGATGACATACGACAAATGATTTTGTTATTTATATTTATATGTACCAGATTACTTCTGGTTTATTTATTTGATTTATTAGTGATACAAAATAACAAATCAAAGGACTGGAGAAAGTTTTTTTATTCTCTTAAGTGATGTAACTAGCGGAAAGATCACTTGATGTTTGATGGCGATAAGCTCGCCCGTAACAACGTGACGCTACTTATGATGGTATACACTGCACTACATTGCGCTCATCGCATGAAACATAAGATGTTGAGTCTCGTTACCCCAATAATGACACTTTTAAACCGGAACACAGTAATGTTTGCACTCTACTGTTTGGCTGCAGATATAGGCGCTGCGGAAGGGTACGTACCCAGACGGTCGCCAGAAACAGCGACCTATTATCAGTAATATTCAGTTTTTAATCACGAATGCACAGTATTCATTTTTTTACGCAACGTTACATATGATAATAAATTAAAGTATAAATAAATACTACTAAGTAGGCGGAGTGTAAATGCTACTTGCGACGTGAAAAGCGAAACGGATTTTCGGGTTCGTGGGCGTTAAAGGTAGGGGCCGTCATTGTCCTCTAAGCGAGTCCGGGGTCAACGACAAAGACTAGGTGGTCACGCCCATGTGATAAGCATAGCGGAGGTGCTAGTGTTACGGCCTTCTGTAGAACGTGCTTAGATGTACTACTAGAAGGCACCGGTGCCTTTCTTAGGAGATCGCGAAGTCCCTCGCAACGCACTGAGGATGACCACCGAGGTGGTTATAGTTGGTACAAATCCGACATAACCTTGTCTTACCCCCAGAAGCAAGGTATGTTTTAGATTTTTCCCCTCTCCTCATAAAAAAAAGATTCCTGTTATGATCTACTTTTGTTATAGTAATTACTAGGGAATCAACATCTAATACCTTATACCTTAAAGTAAAAAACTCATTTTGGTGCAATGTAAATATCTCAATTCATTGTTATGGGCTCTTGGTTCCGCTGCCTTTATTTAATAAAAAGAGTAATATCACTGTTTATGTTTCGGCATAAAACAAAAGAGATGATCTACAAAATGTTTATGTTATCATATCTTTTAAAGACCTTTTAGAGACCTTCGGGACCAGGACTCAATAAGTTTTGCGTAACGTAATATATCAACAGATGTTGATATATTAGATTACGTGGAAACGCTGTTGATAGATCGATCGCATCACTCCGAGCGTCCCTTCGTTGTTAATAGTGTAAATATTTTTTATTATTTCATATAAATAGTTAATTTTTGAAAGATTTATACTGATGGTAGATCTTTGTTGCTGGAGACCGCCTAGGTAGGTATCACAGCAGCTTCTATTTCTGCCGCCAAACAGTAGTGTGCAAACATTACTGTCTTCCGGATTGAAAGTAGTTGCAGTTAGTGAAATTAATGAGTAAAGAGACTTAACATCTTGTCTCATAGTGACGAGCGCAATGCGGTGCTGTGTATACCATTCTAACTAGAGCCACGTTGTTATGGATAGGTGTGTCAATTACCATCAGGTGAAAGTCTAATCGCTTCTTAGAATAAAAAAAACCATCTATGTGCATATGAAACATATATAGGTCCTGCGGTGGTTTGTACCTAGTTGGTTTCTGGCTACAGCAGAGATTTACCCTCAGTATCTAAAATTTTTCAATCATTTTATCTGCTTGTGGTGAGCTTATACAGGAATAGATCCTTCTGCGGATTACCAACCCTTGACCACAGTTTTACAAGCTGTTAATTGAAAATGAGGCTGTGGATGTGAAGCGTACTCGCCTTGAATACTCTGGGTAATGGAATATCTTTCAGTTGAACAAATAATAGATGATTAACATTTTACTTACAACTTTTAATCAATACACAGTGAAATATAATAAATACTCCTGAAATTATTTAATACCAACGATCTTCCCTTGTCTGTAGCTAATCTTCCAATAACAGACCGACTGCAATACAATCGAACTGTTCGTTCAGTGTTGCCATATTCAAACTATAAATTTGCAATATAATTTATAGTTAACCAAAGTAGTGAGAGGTATATAAAACGCAATATATATGTATTTATGACGCTAACAATACGTTGACAGCCGGAACACAGAAATTCTGTTAAGGCAGTAAATTTACAATAAGAGATAGGGTGGTGGTAGTCAAGCGGATACAAAAAATCTTACCACCGACCACCAACAGGATAATAAAATCGGTCACGGTCGGTCCCGTGTATAATTTTTTTTTTCACCAATTCTTTTTGCCACCGGTTTAATAACTCGCGAAATAACAATTGCCGCAGTTTCAAATACACACAAATGGTACGTAATTTTTTTCCGCTCCCGCGCGCAACATTTAACAAATGGACTGAACTCTGCTCTCATTTCTAAACCCGACCTGTTTCAAGCGGTTCGGGCACAACAAGGGAGCTCGTTAGGCTTTGATGCGATTCACTGAAATCTGTTTTTAGTTGTTACTGTAACATTCTTAATTGTTTGCAACCGTCGATGTGTCTGTACAAATTTATAACACAGCAAAAATTTGATGTTAAAGGTATGTATGTATGTTATGTAGGTAAATTTATAAATAGTTTTGTTTGTAGGTTAAGAGATGCATAATCATTAAAATAGTTTAGTATAATGGATAGTAATAGCTGTTACTAGCATTAAGCAGATAATAGTCTCAGAAGATAATAGTAATTAATGTGGCGGGGCTGCCAAAAACAGGTCCAAAAAAAATTTATGATAAAAGTAACGATCTGTTCATAACAAGTAAATGTACGATTTATTCGACAACTGTAATAATCTATTAAAAGACAATTTTTTATATCCTTAACATGAGTAATTATAAAATTGCATAAAAAAAATACGTTCATTCATAATTACCAGTGTAACCTTTCAATAAAAAATAGTAATCGAAAATTCTTAAATGTTGGTAATATAATATAAAATTATAAAATCTATCCATATTAATTAATAATCAAATGAGATTGTTATTAAAAATACAAATATATCTTATTCTATAATATAAATGCATAAATTGAACTTTGAGAATATCTTAATGGGGTTTAAAAATATAGCTTAAATATTTATGTAATATATACTTGTGTAACATTATTGCAGGAATATATTTCATGTCGTCGTCTCGGCTATAATATGTTAGGATAAAAATAGAACATGAAATTTATAAAGTAATACTCATGTATGCACTACTAAGGTAGGTTATTACGTAGAGTTTATTACTAATGAAATCATCGCTGACGGCTGCATACACCACTTATCGCGGACACGCAGCCACTCCGTCCCATATGCCACTTGTGCATTGCGTTACTATCAGTATTCCATGATGGTCGGTTTGCCATGAACAAATTAATAATACATCACAAAGCTACGCGTAAAGTAACGTAGTTTAATTAAAATGATAAGCAATTGTTTTAAGTTTATTTCACCTAATCATTCCGATTTCCACTTGCAAAAATATACCATTCATATGCGATTCCACCCTCCTTCTTGGAACTCTCTTTAGGGATATATTTACACACATATGTATAGGTTTATATAAATCATCATCGTGATCAGGCGATAGACGTTCACAGCTGGACATGGCCTCCCCAATTATCTCCAGATCGTTGAGTTCATTGAGGGGAATTGGGCCGTAATCCACCACGCTAGCCCAGTGCGAGTAGGTGAGTGGTCTGAGCCTTGTCTGTTATTCAACAGGGTGCACCGCGTGCAGGTGAGGTTGACTTGGGCTCCGTAAGATGTTCAGCGGAACCCATTACAAAATATAATGTAATAATTTCATTATGTCATTACAATTCTTTTATAACAACAGTATCTTAATTTGTTCTGTCTACGTTTACTCGACTCTACCATATGTATGTATTAAACCTGATACAAATATAGGCTTATAGGCCGATTAGAATAATACATTTTTGTTATTTCATTTATGTAATGGCTATTTGTTACCTTTACTAAATAAGTTTACATATAGACACACATATATTTATATACATATATTAAATTAGACCCACTAGTTGTGGGGATTAGTGCATATATCGTCTGCTTCACACAGAAACCCTAACGCTTTCTTCGATCCTTAGACATGAAGGACGGATGCTAAAGTGAGATATAATAATATCAAACTAATAGCCTTCCAGGAATTTTAACTATTTTATCGTCGATGAGTTAGCACTTGAGTTTAATATCACATGAAACACAATGTCATATGACAATACGAACATTAAAAAGGCGCCTCTTGCTTTAATATGTTGTCATTGCAACATTGTTTTGGCGACAAATTTACAATATGACGAAGGTATAGTAGCAGCTGGGTTCTATAAAATACCCTATCACCATCCAAAAAAACGTCATCTAATAGTTGATCATCCATATCATTTTGAAAATACACTGCGTCGATATGTAAGTATCTATAACTATTAGTCTATGTAACTATTAGGAGTTATATATGGATATTACGAAACATTCCACAAGGCCTTGATGTTGAAGCTGTGTAAGCTTTAATTAATTCAGCTTATTTTTTTCTGGGTCTTCTAAATATAAAATTATTATAAAATGGATTTGTCATTGCTTTTAAAGACTTATTTAAATTTCATTAAATTTTAATAAGTAACCGACTCAGAGAAAGGATTTATAGCATTGAAAGATGATTAAATAAGGATAAAATTTCTTTTGAACGCCAGATTGTCGTCGTCTCATACATAAATTTATACTGCTCTATGTCTACGTCGCATAGCATCTTAACAGATGACTCAACCTTTAAGTATTTACTTAAGAAAAACCTTATCGAGTCATAGTTGGGTATTAAGATTGCTCATCGTATTAATGATGCAAAATCGAAAATAGTTTACTTTGTTATTTTAAAGGACAATCGGCAAAAGTAATTGGATTTTATGATTTCATTTAGAAAATAAAAACTGATAGTAGTTTTCTGTTTTTTTTTTTAATTATTTAGTCGCAGACCGTCTAGGTTGGTACCACCGCAGCTTCTATTTTTGCTGCTAAACAGTAGTGTGCAAATATTACTCTAATCCCGTTTGAAGAGCGATGTAGCTAGCGAAATTACAGGAGTAATAGGAGATTTAAGACTTAGATGATGAGCACAGTGGGCTGTAGTGTATATCATTCTAACTAGCGCCACATTGTAATGAGCGGGCTTATCATTTACCATCAAGTGAATATCCCACTCGTGTTGTCGCTTCGTAGAATAGAAATCAATTGTATCACAAAGCTTCTGCAAGCATAGACATTTTTAAGTTACAGAAGTTTTATCTCCTATATCAAGGTACTGAGTTTACGCCTCATCGCTACGCAGTTATACATATATATAAGCACTTACTGAATGAGACAGACATCTTCCCAGTGCATGGTAAGTTATTTACCTGCTCATAACAACGATGCGCTTATTATGATATATGATCACACTCAGTATTATATTGTGCTCGTCGCCTTGAGGCATTAAATGTTAAGTCTCGTTACTATATTAATTTCACTAGCTTCAACGCCATTCAAACCGGAATTGCGTTGTTTGCACACTACTATTTGGCGTTAAAATTTGGCCCTGCTAGGTACTTGCCTCGACGGTTTCAATATGATTTGTGTGATAGAATAAGATTATTTTTTTAGGCTATTTTATGATCTTATAGGTTAAAGGTATACTAGAAAATTTCCAAAAAATCCAAAGAGTTGATGGGTTAAGAAGAACTACTTGGTATTGATATGAACCCCCATTAAACCTGATTAAAAGCATTTGGTCTGGTAAAACATTTACTTGTACTTACGGTATATATCAGGAGTCTCGAAATGGTGTACAGTACCACGCCAAAATTATTTTCTCAATATATTTAATACTGTAAAATTTTTTATCATTATTCTTTCTGTTTATCTTTCCTCTGCTTACTTAAAGACGTAAATTACACATATAGTCAAATAATCAGTGCTATTTGTTCACCAAGTATTTCTACTTTTCAACATATATTTACTCTCCAAATATCGCCGTAGCCGTAAAATTATTTTATCTTCTAGCAATTAATTACAATAATGCTTCTGTAACAAGAACTGATTTAAATTACAGCCGACGTTCGAGGAAGAAGTTGCTACGCGACGCTTGTCCGTATTCTTAACCGACTTTGTGAATGAAAATTACGGTTTTATTATACCGCACTACCCCGAATAATAAACATTTTAGACCCTTATTAACTTTTTATCAAGAGTAAAGAAACCCATGGTGTGTTAGCGACTTTATCGAGGCTTCTATGTGTCTTTTCATTCTTACAACATTGTTATTATTGACATTGTTGTTTCAAGTTTAGTAAAAGAGAGTTCGAGTAAATTTTGAATTAAAGTACAGAAAAAAAAATACATCTACCACAAATGTATTTCTTAGCGTAAGTCTTGAGTTAATAAGAACAGGAAGGTATGTCTTGTCTATCGTAGAAGGGTACTATATATATACGGATTATGTATATATATATAATATATATACATATATATATATAGTCCGATAGCTCTTCAGCATAAGTTTATTTATTAAGTTTCACACTTTTAAACACTGCAGATGTTCGAATGAGTGAATACTTATACAATATCCACATTTTTATAACAAAGTAATGGCCACCCACAACTTTCTAATAATCAGTACAACTTTTAAACATGGGGTGCAAGGGGTTCCGCACAACAACTCACGGGACCCAAGCCAACCTCATCTGCTCATTGTGCACGCTGCTAATCAACAAACGAGGCTTGCCAGAGCTCCACTATGGGAGCCATCCCACCAACCCGCAATGGGCCAGCGTGGTGGAAAATGACCCAAATTCCCTCTGATGATTCCATACAAACGACGGTCCTTGGTGCTTAGCAGGTCGAAAGAAGCCGCTGGACGCGGGCAGCGCAAGAATGATCGATGTGGGTATCTTTGGGGGAGGCCTATGTCCGTTCAGCAATGGACGTGTATCGGTTGATGATGATGATGATGAATACAACTTTTGGATATAAATTTTGTAAAACTTACAAATATTTTTATATTTGTTGCATGTGTAGTGAAACATTGATACAATTATTAAATAAATTATAATGTGACACTACAAAAGTATAAAGCTTAACAATTCTCGATTCATTCCAGTTTCTTATAAGTCAATAGAATTACTATTTCTCTATTAAAATATTTGTCACTATATTGTTTCATAGTATTAAACAATGTTATCTATATACAAGTATAACGGTAACTTGCCGAGCATCACATTTACATGACCAATGTACTCCCGTTATACAAAGAAGTAAATGCAAATTTTAAGTGCAGGTAGTTACGCGCGCTTCGCCGAAGGAAGTCTGCATGAATACCTCGTGAACTGCAGCAACTTTGTAATAGAATACATGCAGCGCACAACTGCACTTTTTTATGATTTATCTCCGCAAATTTCTACTCTAAAACAAACTATCCGCGCCTTCGTTAATCTATCTCCCTTTCTATCTCTATTCATCATCATCATTGTCATTATCACCGATAGACGTCCACTGTTAGACATCAGCGTCCCCCAAAGATCACATATAATCACCATGACTTCCGGTACCATTGGACACTAAGGGCTCTCGTATGTAGGGGTTCATATGGGGGTATTTGGACCATTTCCCACCACGCTGGCTCAATACGGCTTGGCAGGAGCCAGACACTCGTTTGTTGATTAGTAGGGTGCACCACGAACAGGTGCGGGTTGGCTTGAGTTCCGTCAGTTGTTGTGAGGGACTCCTTACAACTTCATTTGGGTATTACATTAACTAAATAATATTGCCTGACATAGGAAAGTGGTTTTTCTCGAGTCACAATCTACTCGAACTGGATATTGTTTAAGAACACATTAATGTTTGCTTACTACTGCTCGGCGGCAGAAGTAAGAACGGCGATGGTACCTAGAACATCTATGGCAACAGACACCAGTATAAATATCGATGATCTTTGTTTCTACTTTACATTAGCTGATTTTTAAGGTCTGAAAAACACTGAGCATACATTAATATAATACTTATAATGATTAAACTAATGCACATATGCGACATAATCAAAATTGGTCAGGAAAGTCATCACCAACTTCAAAGATTGCTATTTAGTATTACAGTTTAACAAAAACTAAGTTATATCTTAAGTTCCACATTCTAAATAAAAACCTTCACTAAATAAACCTGCCTTGAATATTTCGAATACCCTGAAATAGCTTTTCTGTATTGTTGTTACTTTGGAAGGTTCTTCACAGAAGTTTATCCATATATTACATTCAACCAACACGAGGAATAATTTCCTCTGTGAGTTTCCACAATCTATGTATATGTACATAAAATATAAAACCAAACAAATTCATTACTGGTGGTAGGTCTCTGTTGCCGAAAACCTTCTAGGTAGTTACCACCGCAGCGCCTTTTTCCGTCGCCAAATAGTAGTGTGCAAACATTACTGTGTTCCAGTTTGAAAAGCGATGTAGCTAGTATATTCGAGGTAACGAGACTCGACATCTTATGTATCAGGCGATGAGCGCACTATGGCGTAGTATATGCGTCCTAGCTTCCGTCACGTTGTTATGGGTGGGCATATGCCTCAGGTCCTGTTAGTCTCGTCGCTTAATTGTATAAAAAAACAATTATATCATAGAGCAATGACGTAAAGTATATGCATATACACGCATATGTATATATCTATACAAGGAATTGCATGAAGATGTAAATAAGAGATTAGTTTATCTTTGTTTTTATGCACTCCCAAACCTCATTTGCGATATCAGCGGTAAATATCTAACCGCTGTATGTTCACATAACATATAAATACATTTAATATTTTCATTAAAATTAAACCGAATAAGTAATCCACTATAATTTTAAAGCTTTTTAGTTAAAAAAAAAAACCTAAGGTTTTAAAAGATACGGTAATTTCAAAGATGGTTAACCATTCCTGTGTTATCAATCTAGGTGTTGATTTTTTTTAAATTATATATGGCTAATTCCTTCTATAAAAATATGATTATAAACTGGATCACTTTGTAAAAATTCGTGAAAAAACACCGGTAAAAAATCTTCGGAGCCAACTCTTGCTGAGAATCTCCTTTGTTGTAGTCATTATACAAGTTAAAAGGATAATACTGTATTGATTTTTTCAATTATAACTTTCATGGATATTTCAATTAGATTTATTTTGAAATTCACTATCGGCATCGGTGATGTTAAAAATAAGTGAGCAAAACCTTTTTACTTTTAAATTAAATTCCCAGTCACATCGCTCGAGTCATCCCTTTGACGTTCCGCGTGCGTAATTGATATCAAAGTTAATATGATTCCATCTTACATACAATATTAACGTACATTTATTGTAGGAAGAACCGAAATTTATTTATTTCAAACAAAACCTTATGTGCTACTAAACATCGCGAATTACTATATCCATGATCCAAAAAAAAACTTTCAATCTTTAGAGGTCCTATTTATGCCGCCTATCCTATTTGTGTGTTTCGGTCTGAAGGGCGCTGTAGCTAGTAAAATTACTGCGGTAAATTGACATCTCTTGCTCAAGGCGACGAGCATGTGGTATAATGGACATTATCCTAACTGGCCCCACATTGGTATGGGCAGGTATCACTTACTATCAGGCGGACTACTCGTTCGTTCTGTCGCTTCGTCGAATAAAACAATTAATTTTTCTTCAACATATATGTTATTGGTTTTTAAAATTATCCTATATCATGAGCTATAAATATTGAAGGTATTCTTAGCTGAAATCTTTTCCCAAACAGAGTAATGTCTAATTTTTTAAAAAAAAGAAAATATCTAAGATTTTAGCTATTAAAGCCTTTTTTATTTCTGTTTTTCCAATAGATCAGTATTGCAGTTTTAATTATTAAACCATCATTTAAAATTATTCTGGAGTATATCCAATCTACCGATCGCATTATTTAAAAGTTTCTGAGGCTTCTAAATTGGATATTATAAGGAAAAGTTAGTTGACAGAGCATTAAAGAAGAAAACGAAAGTAGGTCGAAAACCCAAGAATTTTATTTGCGCTGCTTCTAAAGGATGACTTATAACATTTTATTAAATTCTTCAAACTCGAATTTTTACTTTAAAATAGAGAATTTAACCATGACCTCGTTTATTTTACAGCAGGCTGAAGCAATTCAAAAAGAAACAATTTAGACCTTAAGCTAACTACTAACTATATTTATTATGACATGATTAGTGTATAGATGACGAACAATCTTCTTTGGCTGTAGTTTTTTTTTATTCGACGAAACTACTACGGATGTTTATTTGATGATAAGTTATACATCCGCCTTCGGCTTCAGTAGGGTTGTTATTTAATAATTTTAAAATACATTACTTATTACAAATAACATATTGTATAAGCTTGATTTTACAGTTTTGAAAATATACATTTTCTATTAAAAAGACAAATTTTCAATCGACTATTATCATAAAACTGGGATAGTAACCATTATTTGTCAAAATATACTATTTATGTTGTGTATATATAAAACCACTATTAAAATAGATAAATGGTTCGCAAAAAGCACACTAAGGTTAAACTTTTCGTTAAAGTTATTATTAACTTGCTGAAAATAACATAAGCTTTGAAATGATCTTGATAAATATTTTATATTCTTTGAATGAATTGGACGAAAAATAACGTCTTTGCTTTGGTTTCCGCACGAGTGTTCTGAATAAATCATTTTCAAATAAATTATTGTTTCATCTTCATCATTCATCATTATCAGCCTTTGTTTAACCTCTGCTGGATATAGGCCTTCCCCAATGTGTTTCACCAAATGCAATCCTCAGCTTATTGTTTAAAAAATACTATAACCTTATATCTATTCGGCGACTATTCAATATCAGCTGTGCATTCCATTGGTGACTTATATATGTTTTTTTAATCATGATGAATGATTATTTATATCGCGTCGCTGTGATTTTGCGTACACTTCACTACAAATGTATTCGTAGTACAGATATCGTTTAATAGCGAAACATTGGCTCCGCCCTCAATAGTACGATGCATATACATCGGAAATATTGCAGTGGGGATATTTTTTTAATAGAAAATCTTAAAGTATTTTTATCATTTATTCATTAGTCATTCATTACCATTTACCATTGTACATCTATATATATATAGAAGATATCCAAAGATTCATTGATTCATAGCGAGCTATGCGAAACTATTAGACATAAAGACACAAAATTTGGTACAAATATAACTTTTGCCATGGAGGTCAGCTAATAACGGATTTTACTAAATTCTTTCCCCAAAGGGCATTGCAAGGTTATTACGACCAACAAAGTGAACGTAAAACAGCTAGTTATTTATATATACTGAACTGCTATATGTTGAATAAAAGAAAAGTTGGCTCTGGTCTATTACTATTTACTACGAGTAATTATGGTGGTGGATATCTAATAATTTATTTTGTAAATTAACAAAATACTTTCATATCTTAAAAGTATCAAGCGTGACAAATATTGTATTGTATAATACTAATACTTCTCGAACTTTTTTATAATGGTATTGTTTGGTACTACGGCAACGTCTTTTTTTTTATTGCCAAACAATAATGTGCACAAATTATTATTTCGGTTTGAAGCGTAGGTGGAGAAATTGAAATATTTTTTTTTTTTTATACTACTTAGGTGGCAAACAGGTATGCAACCCGCCTAATGTTGTGCGACAACCACAGCCTATTACCGCCAGTAACACCAGAGGTATCACTGGGCGTGTTGCCTACCCTGCAAAAACCTTTTCACGCCTTTTTTGAAGAACTTCATATTATAGCTCCTAGGGAAAACCTCGACAGGCAATTCGTTTCACAAATTGAGTGCTATCGGGAGCAATCTTCTCTGGAACCAGACCGTACATGACCACTGCGGTTCGAGAGTATGAGGATGAATTCTCTGCCGATGGCGAGCAGTGCGATGATGAAATGTGGTCATGGGCATCATGTCAAACAGTTCATCAGAACACATCCCTTTATAGAGGTGGTAGAACATACTTAAGGAGGCAAAATCTTTCCTAAAACCAAAAGGTTCAATACCTCCCGTTAGCACACAGGGTTGTCGATAATTCTGACAGATCTGTTTTGCACCGAATCTAAAGGTCTCAGCGGACATCTAGGTGCTCCCACCCAAAGATGAGAGTAATAATTCATGTTAGGCCAGACTTAAGTACATCAGTACTGAAATTTCAAAACACCATCATTATGGTGTTTTGAAACGGCAAGTAAAATGTGATACAGTGTATATTATCCTGACTAGCACCACATCAGTTTAGAGTGTCATGAACATAACGTCCCGTTCATCTAGCACGTTATAAGAATATTTAAATTTTTTTATTCTTTTGTAAGTCTTGACAGATTGGTCGTTGTTATCAAGTATTTAGAGTAACCCGTTCCATTTGGCTAATTATTTTTACTGTACATTTATTTTCTAATTCCAGTTACTCCCACCGAATCTTTTAATGTCGTCTAACCAACAATGGACGTCCATCGGTTGAGATGATGATAATGATTTACTTTATGTGCTATTTCAACAATTACGTTTTGTTAAACTAATGAGTCCATGTACCAGCGGCTTCGGCAGGAATTGTATCCGTATTTATCTTACAATTTGTGTGGTGCACTTAGTCGTCTACGTAGCAGTCTGGTTATTTGATTACGCGACGCCTGCGCGACCTTCCAGAGCGACTGCAGCGGCCGCGACCAATGGACGCGTTATAATGACGAAAATATCATACTCCGAGTTATTTATCATCGGACCGTCACTTTCATAACGTTTTAATAAAACTCAAATACGCGCTCTAGTTAACTAAATAGGTAAAGAATGTGTTGTGATATAATTTCTCGTCTCATAATCAACAACCTCGCTCCATTAGTCGGTTACAATGAAATATTCCAATTTCACAGCAGTCAGTTCTATAAGGCTTTTCAATCCGTATATATTTGGAATACTTTGCCTGATGATATTAAATGGGCACCTATTAAGTATACCTTAACCTTAAGAGGTCTTTACGACTCTACTACCTAAAGTCAAATGTTGTGTGACTATACACTCTTCCTCTTGCTCCTGCCCTTTTCCCATTCTATGTGGGGTCGGCACAGTAAGTACTTCTCTTCCACAACTCTCTATCAGCCGCCACATCTAAATTCACACTCTTCTTACACATGTCATCTTTCACACAATCCATCCACACTTTCTTCGGTCTTCCACTATCCTTATAACCATCATTTTCATTACTTTCTTTGTTATATGTCCTTTATCCCTCCGCATAACATGTCCGTACCACGCTACCCTCTTGCTCCTCAACTTCTCTGTCACTGGCGCAACTTCCAAACTTCCTTTAATATACTCATTCTTGATTTTATGCATCCACGTCACACGACACTTTCATCTTAACATTCGCATCTCGGCCACATCTAATATCCTTTCATCCGAACCCTTGGTGGGCCAACACTCAGATCCATACAATACAAGTCTAACCACCGACTTGTAGATCTGTCTCTTAAGTTTGAAGGGCATTCGTGGATCACAAGTCGTTCCAGTGACCTGTCGCCATTTCATCCAACCTGCATTTATTCGGCTTCTCACATCTCGATCAATATCGCCGTCGCATTGTATGAGTGAACCTAGATACTTAAAATCGGAGCAGGTAGGTAGGGATACACCATTTAAGGCGATTGGAAGAAAACTGGTGGGACCGCCGAAGTCACAGAACAAATGTTTAGTTTTGGTCCTGCTGATCTTGAGCCCAGCGTTCTTTAATTCATTTGACCATTTTTCCAACCTGCTCTGCACCTCGCGTTCATCTTCCCCGACAAGTACGATGTCGTCGGCAAAAAGCATACACCAGGGTGCCTCCTCCTGTATGTCTGATGTCAGTGCATCCATTACCAGGAGGAAGAGATACAGGCTTAATGCTGACTGCCGACCTCTGGTGTAGGCCGACCAAGACCCCGAAACTATCGCTTTCGCCAGCAGTGGACCGAATGTGTGTACTGGCACGACAGTACATAGCACGAAAAAGCTGCAGGTATTTCCCAAGCACTCCTTTCACTTTCAGAGCCCACCACAGAACCACCCGCGGAACCTTATCGCAGGCCTTTTCGAGGTCCACGAACACAATGTGCAGGTTTTTATGCGCACGTCTGTATTTTTCGCACAGTAGGCGAAGAACAAAAATGGCGTCCGTAGTCCCCCGCCCCGGCATAAATCCGAATTTGTTCTGGGCCACCTCACTCTCCTCTCTGTCTTCCCGCTAAGATTCTTTCCCACACTTTCATACTATGGGACATGAGCTTTATTCCTCTATAGTTGTTACAGAGCTGTACATCACCCTTGTTTTTGAAAATGGGCACTAGTGAACTGCTACACCATTCATCCGGGATCGCCTCTTCTTGTACCAACTTGTTGAAGAATAAAGTCAGCCACATCCATCCATCCGATTTTAACAACTTCCATACCTCCACTGGTATTCCATCCAGCCCAACAGCCTTTCCATTCTTCATACCTTGCACTGATTTTCTTACTTCATCCATGGTAATCTTCCTCACCATACCCATGTTGGCCAGCACCCGTTTTTCAATACTCCGCTCTAGACATTCTTCTCATTCATCAGTCTTCCAAAATGTTCCTGTGTGACTATACACTCGATTTGTTTATTTATTTAATTTACTTAGTATGTGAATTTTTTGTGGGGGCTATATCCAGCTGTGGAATGGCGTGGCTTGGTGTTGATGATATGTATTTTTAATTCATACACTTTTATACATATTTTTTTAGTCATACGTATCTTCATTTATTTATACTACTGAATGATAATTTTTTTATAAATAAATGAATATGAGTATGTAGCTGGTGGTAGATTTATGTAACCGGAGAACGTCTAAAATTCTAGATATATAGGTATACCATTACCGCGCCTATTTCTACCGCCAAACAACAGTGTACAAACATTACTGTGTTCCGGTTTGAAGGGCGTTGTGGCTAATGAAATTACGGAGGTATTAAGACTTAGCATCTCCAGTGTCAAGGCGACGAGGACTATGTGGTGCAGTGTATAAGTATAATCTTAACTAGCGCCACGTAGTTATGAGGCAGGCGTGCCATTTACCAATAGGTGGAAATCACGCCTATCTCGTCGCTTCAACAAATAACCAATAAAACACTATATTATTGCTTATCAACGTCTTTGCGTGGGGTAAAACGTAAGTAAAATTGATGTTAACAAATTTGTGCAAAATTTTATCAATCACAGCGAAATTTTTATGCCCAAGTGTATAAACTCGTTACATTCATTTAACACATCGGTACAAGAAACGCAAAAGAGTAAAGCTTTTGGTCCATGATTTGAATCTTTATTTTCGCCCTTGAAGTGTCCAGAGTATACAATCGTATAAATGATTTGTTGAATTGTTTACACGGTTCTGGTGTTAGCTAAATAAAAATCCATTAGGCAAACCTTTCTAAATTACCGAAAAGAAATTCTTTGCGAATAAGTTAACGTTATAAGATTGATGCCCCGCCGCTCGCTTGGGGTCGTTTACCTTACATATTGGAGAAAAAACGTCTTTGTAGTAATCTATGCAAATAATATTGTAGTGTCTGTTGGATGTTTACACGATATTTATACTAAAATATCAATTATGAACAGATTAGTGCCGGGTAATTTCCTAACCATATTGACCGATTTTGTCTGAAGTTTTACTAGCAAATAAATAAAGATATAAAGCATACATAATATAGTTTTAGTGAAAAAAAGTTTTCCGCAATAAAATTTTATACTAAAAAGTTTTTTTTTTTATTCTAGCGATGAGTGGAGCGGGTCCTTCACCCGATGGTAAGTGATATGCTCTCCTATAACAACATGGCGCTAGTTAGGATGACATACATAGCACTATATGCGCTCGACGCATTTAGACAATATGTTGAGTCTTGTTACCCCAGTAATTACACTAGCTACAGCGTCTTTCAAACCAGAACACAGTAACGTTTGCACACTACTGTTTGGCGACAGAAATAGGCGCTGCGGAGATATGTACTTAGACAGTCTCCGGCATCAGAGATCTACTACTAGTCAATTTACTGGTGTTAGGTCTCAATTGCCGGAGACCGTTTTAGAAGAATTAAATCCTATTCCCAGTAAAATGTAGATATTACAGGTTGAGCAAAATTTATAAATTCAGCAATACTTATATTAAATTACTGGTGCTAGGTCTCTGTTGCCGGAGACAGTCTCGGTAGGTGCTAGAGGTGTATCGCTTACCATCAGTAAAGGTCCCGATAGCCTCGTCGCTTTTTTGAATAAAGAAAAATTGTAATATGTATATACGAGGAGGGATCAAAAAAGTAGTGAGAACGACATATATACTCCTTGGTAAGAAAATAAATAAATACTGGCATAGCTCAGATACATATTTGTAACATTAATAAAAAAAATATATACGATTCTCTTTTGTTTTTTTCTGAACGTAGTCATTTGTTTGCTTCGTGTCGGAACGTGTTCTCGAAAATGGAGAAAAACGAAGTGCGAGCCGTTATTAAATAACTCTGTTTAAAAAAGTTAACGACGCAAGAGATTCATTGCGATTTGGAGGCAACATTAGGAGAGTCTGCTCCGCCGTATTCCACTGTCGCAAGGTGGGCTTCTCAATTTTGAGTAGAGAGAACGAGCACGCAAAACGAACATCGTTGCGGCCGTCCATCGACGTCAATCACCCAATAAAATGTTTTGAAAGTCGAAAAATTGTATTGTGCGATCAAAGAATTACCATCCGATACTTATTTCAAGAAACGGGCATTTCATATGGAAGTATTCAATCCATATTGAAATAATCTTTGAATGTAAGAAAAGTCTCCGCATGATAAAATAAAATCGACTTGACATTTCGAAGGTATTATTGGACAAGTTTTAAGAAGATTCTGAAAACTTTTTGTCTCGTTTCGTAACAATGGATGAAACATGGGTCCATCGTATTGATCCCTAGACAAAACAGCAATTTTCGCAATGGGAACGGCGATCATCACTGACCCGAAGAAATTTCGTGCCGTGGTATCGGCTGGCAAGGTTTTGGCCTCAATATTTTGGAACTCAGAAGGGATATTGTTGATTGATTACCTGGAGCGTAGAACCACTATTACAGGCCAATATTATGCAGCTTTAATTCCCAAGTTGAGGAATTTCATCAAAGAGAAAAGGAGAGGGAAACTTTGAAGGGGCGTGCTGTTTCATCGCAACGAGGCATCCGCGCACAGGTCGGCAGTTGCGATGACTGCCATTCAGCAAGCTGGCTTCGAATTAGTTGACCACCCTCCTTATTCGCCAGATCTGACACCTAGCGATTTTTATCTGTTCCCCTAATTAAAAGATAACTTAAGGGGAAACAGGTACGAACACGATAACGAGGTGATGGATGCCGTGGAGAGATTTTTGCAGGATCAAGACAAAACTTTTTTTTTTTAAAGGGATTGAAGCTTTGGAAAAGCGCTGGACTCGGTGTGTAGAGAGACTTGGAGATTATGTAGAAAAATAAATTATTGAGTTATCAATAGTCATTATATTCTATCTCATTCTCACTACTTTTTGATCCCTCCTCGTAATACATAGATTTACTGATGGTCAGTCTCTGTTGCCGGAGACCTTTTAGACAGGTATTACCGATCCGCCTAATTTAGCCGCAATAGTAATGTGCAAACATTACTGTGCTCCTATTTGAAGGGTGCTTTACTTATTGAAATTGTTGTGTGTTTGTTGTTGAACATCATCTAATATATGTCTAAAGGCGACCTGCGAAATGAGGTCCTGGCTGTGTATATCATACTAACAAGCATATCTCTTACTATCAGGTGTACGTTTCGCTCATTTAGTCGCTTCAACAACTATGAAATATATGTACAAATGCTGTTAGATACATTTAACTTTTTCTGGTACCAAACATTATCACAAATGGCATAATAACCGTGGGTAGGATACCTACCGCCTTCATATTTAAATCACTCTCCGTATAGATTGGTTGGTTCCAAATGCACTTAAATATTAAGTAACAAGTTGGGCAACGTAACCATTCAAGGTCAACAAGACAAAGTTCTAATGGTCGTCGGTAACTGTTTTAGTTTCTGATTGAACAGAATTAAACTATTTATTTAACATTGAATATTCAGATCCATGACTTCCTCTAGTTAAAGCTTAACCAATTTTGTATAATACATTAGCTACAGCTACTCTAAAAGGATATCATTACTGAAAACACACCCTTTGTTATTTTTTTCGTCTTATACCGCTCGACGTACAAAATGTATAATGAGTTACCATTTGGAGTCGCATCGTAAATATGAAACTTTCCTGAATTCCCGCAGACTTATTTTATTATATATGATGATATAACATTAATGATGTAGTAGTTAGTATTCCTATTTAACTTTCTTCATAATTTATCATTAATTTGTATAATAAAAGGTAATTTAATAACTTAGTGAACCGCACGTAGGTTTTGGCTATTTATTTGGTAAAATCGAAAGTACTTTGACCCTTCATTCACAACATGGACAGGAAAAAGTGTTTTGGGGACCTTTAGATGATTGAGTTTGTCGCTTTAGAAGTTACACCGCTCAACCATCTTGTATATTCTGTAAGGTAATAATAAGACTGCAAAATTATAGATATTTTACTTTTTGTTGAGTGAGAAAAGATTATGATTTATTTTATGTTTAAGTATTATAAGAGTTACGTAATGTTAATATATATATATATCCATATTGACATCAATTTATCTTCTCAATGATTAAAAACTAGCATTAATGGCATTGAAAATCGAATATAATGTTCCACTGCTAAAGTTTCATAAAAGATAAGATCTGGGCGGATAAGATTTGTGTACGAAGGGGATTTGCTTTTAGACCCATTACATATGCTGTTAATTCTATGGTGCTTACTAAGAAAGATATTATGTTACCTTGGTTGATATTACGCTTGTGATATTTCTGTTGTGCTTCAAACAAAGCAAAGTTGCTTTTGTGACCGTCGATATCTGTATAGAAGTCCTTAGACACGGAGCTTGGTTTATTCCATAATTAAAGTGCAGATTGATCCATATGCTATTCCAGCTGGAAATACTGTATCTAAACACTTCTTGTAAAAATATATTTCCACAATATTATGAAAGGATTACTAGTTTTGTGGAAAACAAAATAACTTATTTTCTTCTACTTTGTTATATATGTAATGGATTTTGTTTTATTTAAGTTAAACTAGTTATACTAGGTGTTAGGAGACCGTTTCCGAAAACGAAGACAAACGATAGTACTAATGACACCTTTGATGATGGGACGGAAAAAAGAAAATCGATGCTGACTAAAACAAAATCATACCTGCCTGTGCGCTCGCTGATCCGAGCATCAGCTGTTTTTGATTTTGTGTTTCATTGCTAGTTTTTTTTAAGTAAAGTAATGATAATGCTAATAAAACGTTTTAAAAATATGTTTTTTTTTTATCAGGATCAATATTTCAAAGCGACGAGCGCAATGTGGTGCGCAGTGTATACCATTCTAACTAGCGCCAAGTTCTTATGTAAAACCGTATTACTTAACTTATATCTTACTTCTTACTCATCATCATCAGCCGATAGACGTCCACTGCTAGACATTGGCCCCCCCAACAAAGATTTCCACATTATTAGGGTTTCATATGAGGATATTTGTGTAATTTCCCAACACGCTGGCCCAATGCGTGTTGGTCGGACCCTCGTTTATTGATTAGCAGGATGCACCACGACTAGGTGACGTTGGCTTGAGTGCCGTGAATTGTTACGTGGGACCTATTAACCCCAACCTCAATAGTTGCAATTTCTTAAAATAGTGAAAACAGCAATGTACATACTAGCGAAAATTTCAAGAGAAATGTGTACTACACAAAAAAATATAACAAGTAACTATAAAATTTTACGCGAATATCAAGGTTTTAATGGACAGTCATTTCACTACAGAATAAAACCAGCCTTATTGTATTATAGTCCACGTATTACTCTTTAAAATTCCGACTTTAGAATTTTTTTATGGATATAGGATTGACAAAAATCAAACAAAAAAAAAATACATTGTGGAAACAGTTCTTTTGTCATATAAGGGAAAAATTCAACACCTGTTATTCGACAAAAAATTTATTTGGTATGAATTTAATATATTGTTGTTAAAATTATCATCTTTACTCTATTCAATGCACGCAGTTACGCTTCCCCAATTAACATTTTTCATTAAAATTGTTAGGTACAATATAAATTTATAAAATCGCATTCATATTCAAAATAGATGCAAATAGAATAGAAAAAAATCCACAAGCATTTATCATGATGTAGTCTACATGAATAAAAGTTTGTATTAAATAGGACAAGTAATGTAGGACGTGGTTTTTTCTCATTAATCAACCTGCGCACCATTCCACTTTTATTCAAATTTACCTCGCAAACATCTGATTGTCTGTTGTAAAATGTCCTCTAAAAGTTACACAAAAAGTGAAACATTTTGTGTACTAAGCCTCATGTTTTGTTTGAACGGTAGAAAAGAAAGGAGGATAGATTAAAAAAAACTATTCGCTAAAAATTGTTACTGCTATTACTAACAAGCGTGATTTATTATCATATAATTTTAAATGTTTTTGTTTTAAAATTTGCAAATTCTATTTTTCTTTTTAAGTTTGAAAATACTATAAATATACATAATAAAAAAGCGGATATAAATGTCACAAGGCATTCTCTTCCAAATACAATATACAAATGGGTGCAAAATCTAAGAAAAAATGTTATTATTAGTACAACTAATACAGACATTAATACGTTTTGTAATACATAAAAATTACTCATATGTCAATATGCGTGCGAAGCATATATGCTAGACAGGATGTATTTCAAATGTAGTTAAATAATAATACATTTGCTGGCTAGTACTGAAAACATGCACCACATATTCGTACGTAGATTAGTTTATTAATTTTAATTTGTTTTTAATTAAACAAATAAACTCTTTGAAATTACGGTTGGCCTTCAAACTGATGGAAAAACATCAATCAATTATGGTCCAACTCAGACTCAAAGCTTATAAAAAAATATACATCAGTTGTCGAAAAGAATTTCCTTACTAATTTGTTTAATATCTTTTTTAAATATGTTTATTAAGTAGACGTTTTGTTTAGCAGTGCTATGGGAAGAACAGGAGGCGCCGGAATACGACATCGACTCGGAGGACGAGAGGTGGTTGAAACAGCAGAGGCACCCCGAGCTCACAGGTACAATTGAAACGAGATCAACTATAAAACGTAAAAGAAAAAACAAAGTTAAAATTAAAAGTTTTCATCTTAGAAATATTTCGTAATATTTTTTTTTGTACAGATGTGTTTAAATAAGAGTTATTAAGTATATGAATAATTTAGAGATAGGAAATGCGTGTATACAAGTGTTTTCGTACAATAAAAAAATTCAGATTTCATGTGATGAATATCGAAAATGAGAATGTAGTTTATAAATTTAATATCTATCGCGAGTACTTTGAATATAAAATAAAAAAATTGGGAATGACAATGGTTACTTGATTGTTCTCAACATTATTTTAATATAGGATTGCAAATCCAAGGCGAAATAATTATATTTTTTAATATAATATTGCAAGTACTGAAAATTTGCACAGATAATTATTTGTTGCGCAGAACTAAAGTTCGAGCAGATGATGGACAAGTTGGAACGCAGTTCTGGTCAGACGGTAGTGACTCTGAACGAAGCAAAGCTGCTGCTGGAGCGACACGACGACCTCGTCATCGCCGTCTACGACTACTGGCTCAACAAGCGCCTCAATACGGTGGGCCATCCTGCTCGTGACACCAAAATTACTTTTGTCATTATTACCATCACCGTTTATCTTGCTTTTTTTTGTTAAATATTTGGTATCATCTTGACTTATCTTTTTGTACACTTTGCAGCAACATCCCCTAGTCCTGTCGGTGAAAACAGAGCATCGGCCCGGGCAATCGTCAAACAATCCCTATCTAGCTTTTAGGAGAAGAACAGAGAAGATGCAGACCAGAAAGAATAGGTGAGCGTAGCAAAGTAAATTAAAAAACTCAATCGTTACCTCGTTATCAAATTACAACGATAACTTCTTTTTTATCTACTTTTTTGTATTACGATTTTTGTACTTATGTGTTAATATATGTAAGTCTACTACCAACCCATTTTAAGATACAATCATGGACTTCTCTATAAGACTTAGTTCATTCGTTTGTATGATTTATTTAACTAATCTGAGCCCAGGCAATAAAATATAGTGCCAACTTGTTGAATGATACCCAACTAATTTTCTCTAATTCCACCACGCAAATTAATGTTACGTAATTTTTAATTTTAATATTCATAAATTAACTTTAATTCAATCGTTTCTTATCTAAACTCTCACAATTCATGTTATTGTATAAAACCAGCTACATTACGTGGGTGTATGAGCATCTCGCAAATAAAATCACTGCCAAACGAAGTGGGTAGAGTTGAAAATGATCGTGTTTTTCAATACGTAGCTACAGTCACACTAGGGTATAGTCATTTTGTACAATTGCAGTGCACACAGCAGCAAGAAAATGAAAAATATAATTAAGTGAATGTATTTTTGTTTATTTTTATGCTTTTTAACGTAGTATATGTTTGTTTATACGTATTATTTGTACTGCCTGGATTAATAAATGAAACTATCTATAATCAAATATATTGTTTTAAAAGAACACGTTTAAACGTTACACAGGAAAAACGACGAGAGCTCATACGAGAAAATGCTGAAGCTGCGCCGCGAGCTTGCGCGCGCTCTGAACTTGCTCGAGCTGGTGTCGCGGCGCGAGCGGGCCAAGCGGGAGCTGCTGCGGCTCACAGCGCTGCTAGCCGAGCGGCGCTACGTCGCCGGCGACTTCACTGCTCAACTGCCCGAGCCAGCCAGGTAAATAGCCCGAGCGGATAATAAAGAACGGGGAGTGGGTATTTGATTTAGATTCTAAGTTTTATTAAAGATGAATCGTGGGAGAAATTATGGCTTAATACGGTCAAGTCGAAACGAAAGCTTCCCACGTTACGCCTTCTGAAAGCTTATACAAATACAACTCCTTGATAAAGATAATTGGAGAAATAGGTTTATTTTACAATTACATTATATACGATAAAGCTTCGAGACAGGACATTCACCCACTAGTATATATGGATATAGCTGCATACAATACAAATTCTAGTTAGGATACGTACAAAGCGCCGCCACTGTTACCGTTATTAAATTTCCAAACCAGTTTTTCTACCCCCTGCGTGTATTTAAATCTTTTTCTTTCCAGATTTCCTATTATCTTTCATACTCTTTTTTGTTCCATTTGTTTCTTTTCCCTTCTGTCCTGTATCTCCTCTCGGACTCGGTTTCATTTCATATCAATTTATTTTTGTTTTTAGCATCATATTTCTTAACATTTATTTTATTTACATTTTGTATTATTTTCTTCTTTACTAAATTTCGCTTTTTTTTTTCATTTTGGCGTTTTTGTACAGTTTGTCCTTTATTTCCTTAAGTTCCTTTACTATTATTCTTATATATCTATCTTTGATGTTATCCATCCTATGCAATATTTTATGAATATGCTACTACTTTCCTCTTCACTATAATGAGAGGCGATGCTACCTGCATTTCTCCCTTTTCCGAATTCTATCTCGTACTCTCCCTCTTGTTTCGCCCATACAAGGGACAGGAAGCAACTGTGTGCACAACGGTCAAGTCCGCTGTTGGGTCATAAAGGCATGAGTGAATTTTCTTTGAGTTTAAATTTATGAAGATACTCTGAGAATACCTGGTGTCCCGAGAAAATTGGGACTAGAACCATGTCCAGCTCTGTCCGAGGGAGCATCCGAAAGGCCGAATCTACGTCCGGACAAAAAATCTTCGTTATTGAAGCCATCGTACCTTCCACATACATCCTATTCCATTCGTCAAGCGATCCCGGCCTAAACTATCGCTTGACGAATGAGATGGGGCAATCCTCATATACAGGTCTCCTTTTATCCTTCAGGGCCGCTACCGTGGCCAGCTTGTCCGTCTTCTCATTTCACTCCGTCTCGGCGTGCGCTGGTCTCCCTGACACCTTTCACCTAATGTAACTTTACATTCGTCCCTTTCGCTTTTACTGTAATGATATATTCTTTTACTCTCAACGCTAAGGGATAAAGGGTGTCAAGTTTTGTGACTGTTTTGAGGACGGACCTTGACTCACTAAATACGGTGCAAAATGAGGCCGATTCGCTGGCCGCGTATGCTGTCGCATCCGCTAAATCCAGCAACTCTACTTAGTATACGGTGCAGATGTTACCCAACTTGGGTTTTTTGGTTTGCTACCACTGAGGCGCTCCGCATAACGCAGAACGCCGCACCCACCTTGTCTTCGATGCGAATGTCGTTGGTTTAAATAGGACCAATCGGCACCCGAGGTGGCAAGTTAGACTCCTGCACTTTCCCCCAGGCAGGAGAACTCTACACCAACCTGTTCAGACGGGTGTGGGGTAGTCTTGAGTAGCTGACTGGTACCTTCTGCTCTCGGTCTCCCAGTGCTTCCCAAGAGTAGTCGCGCTTTATCTTTAATAAAGTGGTTGCTTCTTAGACCCGAAAGCCCAAAGAAAGTAAACCTACAAGTAGTAGGGCCGAGTGTAACGACGTGGTCTGATGCGTGCGCGCCATCTTCTGCGCAAAACCACGCTGGACTGCATTGAGATGATTCGAAACAGTAGCTTCTTAGCCCGCACCCAAGCCCTCGCTTCATACAAAATTATAGGTTACAGCACCGACAGATACATTGTCGTGTTCATATCAGAGTTCAACCCCGATGATACTTTCGCGGCTCTGCACAACTGAAGATAGAGCTCTTGGGTGTTTTTGCTAACGTTCTTCACATGAGTATTGAACATGAGCCTATCGTGAACTGTGAGGTCGCTGGACTATAATTTATACACTGTGCTGCTTAGTGCCAGAATTAGACGAGGCGATAGTAAGTACTTAGTTGTGGGATCTGCTTAGGCGAACTACGTAAGTACAGGAGATATCAATACGTGAGTAGAAGGATTTCCGCAACATAAAGAAAGTGACCACCGGAAGGGGCTTTAGTAAGTTGAAATCTCACATAACCCTGACGTCATCCTGAAGTAGGGTTTATTTTTAAGACGCTTTTTAAAACATTTTCTATGATATAGAAATTTTGTGAACAAGAATCCATGTACGAATGCAACATAAACACTGTCTCAATAAAAACAAATAATTTTGACAATCTTTTGTAAAACGATACCATTGAAATTTTATGAAGAAACTTAGATAAAACCTAACAAAAAAACTTTTAAATCCGTTAAAGACAAAGTTGGCGTGAGTTTGTTCTAAACTAAATAACAAGAAGCCTTTATGAAGTTTATTTATAACTGTGGTGCAGTTACTTCAATCCAGAAACTAACTAAAAGTTGTATTTTTGCCCTGAAAGCACTTTTTCATTGTTTTCACGTTTAAGTATACTAAGTAATTCATTATAAGCAATAAGTTTAGACTAAGTTTATATAATACTAGAAAGTGGGATAGTGGGAAGGTTGTGTGAACAATATTACGGGTTGTTATTATAAGAACACGTTTAAAACAATTTACAATTGATTGTTAACAAAATGTTTATAATAGTGATACGTTGTTCAAAATATTCACAAAGTTTTACAGCTTGAACTTAGTAATTTACGACATAAGGTATTTGATTTGAGAAGGTCCAGAATGATTAGGATAGATAGGTGTGTGTGTGTGTGTGGTGAACATATAACATTTTCATTGTATTAATATTTAGTTATAAAGAGAAAATTGATTTATAAAGTTAAAATATTAAACCTTACAAGAATTATCATACATTTTATGTTGTAATACTTCAGACTGGAAAAGAGCACACAAATTTAAAAGAAAATTATATATTTTCTTCTTTTTAGAGAAAAACGTCTATTTGCTCCAAATTCATAATGAAAAAAGTGTATTAAATTAGGATAGGCCGATTGGAAATTAATATGACACAGAAAAAAGTCAGCAATTAAAAGGTAGTTTAAAGTGCTAAATTTCCACTTTTGTTTTCACTAAATAATTAATATAGGAATACGAGGGTTTTAATATTGGTAATAACTATATCCGTAAGGTGAAAAAGATAAGGCCCGAGTATATCTGATACCTAGATAGAAAAATTTTTCGTGGCAGAAAGTTAAACAGGGGAGTGGGTATTTATAAAAATAAAAGGAAATGCTAATAAATTCAATTCCACTTGTTCACAGGCAATACGGCACGGTTCCTATAACGACGATATGCTTCCGCCGCGAACCGTACGCGGTACAGCAACACTACCCGCCCAGAGCACCGCCCACGCCTGTCGACCAGCCAAGACAGGTGAGCAAACAAGTTAATAACATACATATTCATAACACAAACATGCTAACACTCGTTACCGGTCACGAAATAAAGAGATAGTCATTTATAATTTCGTGTCTTAGGTAAGATCTTTTAGGTCTATGGGCATTATAAAAAAAATTATTTAATCACTATATCTTATATGATAGACGAAAGATTTATTACGAATACAAAAGGTAAGCAATCGTAGAGACGTTCATTAAACTCAATTAAATTTTTTTTTATAACGTAAAGTTATTGACTTTTGATTACGAAGGCAAACAATGGGTATGTTTTGTTAGTTTCAAATTTGCAGACTTCCAGTTCTGAAACTCATACTCCAGGCACCATCCCAACACCGTACAAACAACTATTACGTTTAGAAAACCCATTAAATATGCTAAGTATTGCATCTATTAAATAAATAGAAATCCAAGTATGTGGTATTATGCCCGTGATTGGTTGCCTTACAGCGAGAGAAGCGTCCATACAAGAGACGGAAACACAGGCACCACGCCGTCGGCTCCGTGCAGGGGCTGCGAGGTGAGTGCACATATCCAGACTGAGCGACAGACACTACGCATTCATTTTCTCCCCTTCTGCTTAGCCAAACAATTTTTTTTTTAAAAAATCCGTTTCACTTTAGTGTGCTCTCACCGGTCCTTATCTCTTGAATCCTTATACTAGTTGCTTGATTGATAAATTAAATCTACATTCTTATACAAATCTCCATATAACCTTTCGTTATGTTCAGTCTTTATTTTATTGTACACTAAATATCAAATGAATATAATCAAATATTAAACTCAAGCTTGTGTTGTGATGTTTTTTTTATATTGTTCCATGATTATATGTTTTTGACCAATAACGTCTGCGTTTTCGCGCTTTTGCGCCTAATCTTAAACACTAAATTACGACATCAATTGAAAGTTTCCGCATTAGACATTATTATAAAAACCGTAAAAACTTTATAAGGGAATCAATCCAATATTTTAACATCCAAGTGGCAAAAAAAACCTGTGTTTTATTAATTATAGGAATTATACCAAAACTTTAATAATCGATACTTTAACAGAGCATTTTTGGTCCTACGAGTCAGATTTTCCTCTTTTCATAGGTGAATGCTTAACGAATATCTGTTTCTAACCTTGTGTTTCAGATTCGGGTGTTTGCACATCCTCGGACGAGGAGACGAGCGTAGCTGTATCATCCAGTGGCACGACGACTACACGCACGGAAGCAATCGATGACGGACCGTTCGCTTTTCGCCGGAAACCCGGATGCTACTATGAAATGGTTAGATAATTATTTAATAGCGTGATATACTATTTTTAATTATATTTAAAAAAAAATATGAACTATTAAGTTGTGTTTTCTTTTGATACAGCCAACTTCTACCCTCTGCGGCGATCCTGTTGAGCCCAGCAGTCCATCAAAAGAAGGTCTCTTTGAGCATGAATTGGATGAAAGGCATAGGTACGCTGAAATATTAACAAAAAGTTGTTATGATCATCAAAGAATTTTTTCTGCTACTAAATTATGAAAATCATAAGATACGTTTTGTATGACGGTTACAAGTCCCTTACGTTTCGAAGAAAACCAACCAGCACTTTGCCATCGTCTTGGATAAATGACTTGACTTTACTTGACTTTATTGTAAAAAAAGATCGTCCATCCCAGAAGTGAAAACGTTAAGTCTGCTGTTGGTATACACTTAATACAGTCTACAATATAAAAGACAGATTATAAAGAAAAATTATATAAGAAATGCTTTGTTATATTTTATACTATTGTACTGTCTTTAGATTCACGTTGACGTCTCTTAACCAACCGTATACGCGTTGTGTGGGATTCACGCGCCGGCGGCTGGGGCGAGGCGGCCGCGTGCTGCTGGACCGCGTCGCCACGCCGCTGGACGACCTCTGGCCGCGGCTACCTTTCGCATTCCCAACCTCCAGCGAACATCGCGCGCTACGGGACGAAGAGGTGCTGGAGTTGTGCTTACATTAATCTTCGTATATGTATAATTATAAAAAAAATAAGGCTAAACTAAATGAATGGGTTAACATTTGTTGCCTAGTCTCTTTACCATTAACGTTTTTTAGAATTAATTTAAGAATTTGTTCAATAATTTTGACGCATCAGCTCTAATATACTTCATGCAATTGGTTTTTATCCGTAAATATCACGTTTCATATAGTATGGGATAAATTTCCATCTAAAACTGTGTTGAAAATGTATCATGCTGCAGGTGGAGTTGGAAACAAAGGCGCATCGGAGTCCAAAGGAGATGACACGGGATTATCATACGGGTGGAAAGTATCCGTGGCGGCATGCCTTCCGGAGGCATCTCGCTCAAAATCCGGACCTCTGGACCGTCGACGTAAAACCGGACGTTGAAGTCAAACGTGACGGCGAAGCCGGGTCCGGTTCCGAGATCAAACAGGAACCGATGGACATCGATGGAGCCACACCAGACATTATGTTACCTCAAGATGTTAAAAGTGATATTAGTGTTAATTTGAGAACTATAGACAGTGTAGTTAGAGAGAATTTGCAACGTGTAATGAGGAAGAGGTCGTGGAGTGGGTGCAGCATTAGCAGTTATGACTCCGACGAAAGTTTGCAACCGGTGGAGAGAGAGTTTGAGCAGTTTATTAGTGAGGTCAACAAAAAATGGTAAGTTTTCTTTTAAAACATCTGCATGTTTCACTTGATGTATACAACTTTTGTAATATCTTTTGTAGTAAAGAAAGGAACCATCCTTTAAATAATAAACCCACAATGATAGTTTCTGCTTCCATAGCGCAATTAGCTAGGTGTGTCCCTTATAACAAGGTCTTGCTTTTATTTCCTGACTACATGTTTTGGAATTTATTTTCATATAATTTTGATTTTTGATCCCGCCGGGTCAGCAGTGTTAATCCGTGTCATTGCTGACAACATATGGGGACGAGAGTATTCTGATGAGGAAGCTTCACTTTTCCCGTACTTTTGTTCACTTAATTTGCGTGCGAAATTTTATGCAAACGTATGTGTACAATTAAAAACATGATATAACAAGAGTGTATGGAATAATAACATTCACCTTAAAAAAAAAAACAGGGTAAAAACAACCAGCTTTAAACAATTTCATCTAGTTTAAATTCTACGTATTAATCGATAGTTTTATGTTCTTTACAGGTTACATTTTCGGCCGAAAACACCACCTCCTTCACCATCACACGAATCCAAGCTTTCGGACGATCAATTGCCTGTCGCTTTAGATACGCCATTCTCTGTAGAATTGAGGCCTGCAGAACAGTCCTCCTCGGGAGTCTTAGATACGTTCACAACTTCAGAATTTACCCTAGGGGACCTTATCACAGAGCCTCTGAACCCTGATATTGACAATAGTGGAACCAGTGTAGACATTAGCGGAGAAGATCTTCTTGGTGAACACTTTACAGGTCTTACTGAAGCACAGGTAGAAAGCATTCTATCCGAAACAGACCTCAAAGTGTTAGAAGACGTCGACTTAACAAAAGACGATAAGAAGATTGCTTTAACCGATGATCTGCTAGAAGAACTAGTCAAGGGTGTTGAAAAGGATCCTTTTTTATTGCAAGGCCAGAGTTTGGGTGGGCGTGCCGGCTCTGGCCCAAGGCGGAGGAGGACAGAGGAAAAGTTCGGGTCAAGCGTCGTGCGTTTATCGGCCGGTAAGGAGCCGATTTACGTGGACAAGCCTGAATTACCCTCACCACAGACACCGCCGCACAAGGAAGCGCCCAAAGAAGTTAAAGTGCCCGTACAACCGGTGCCGACTTCAAAGATCATCGTCGAGGAGGTGAACGAGGTCCCTCATATCAAAGTCGATAGAAAGAAGAAGGAGGATACCATTGAAGAGATTCAGCTTGCACCCGGTGTTCAGTTAAAAACGGTTCAAACGAAGCATTCGCCGCTTAAAAAGCATATAATTACGTCAGCCGCGCATAGGAGAAGTAGTGACGTGGTGGTGACGTCGCAGGACTCTAATCAGCCTCAGATCGTTACCGTCGCTGTTTCTGAAAGCTTAAAGGTATCTAAATCATCAAAAAAAATATATACATATATTTATGTATGCGGTGCTAATTAAGATGCACTGCACGCTGCATCAATTTGTGCTAGTTTAGCTAATAGCAATATCATAAGCGACGCTCCCTACCTAGACGGTCTCCAGCAACAGAGACCTACAACTATCTCTATTTATATATTTCTTGTTGCCGCTAGATTAAGGATACTAAATATAGAGAGTACTATTGAAAAATAAAATTATCGCATATTATATTATATACATATATACTACTACTATTACTGCACTACCATTACTTTTACTTCAACATAAATCTGACATAACAGGTACGGTTGGCGGGACAAGCGGCGGCGGTTAGTGGTACAGCTGGTGGTGGTGCTGTTGTAGGGCTCATACAGAACGGGCCCTTCACTGCATTGGCGCTGCCCGTCACACAGCGGGACGTCGGTGAGCGACATTACACTGAACGAATACACTATCGTCTGATCCGATATTCGCGTACAGTAAAAGAGCTCTTTATTTGCGGGATATATGTTCTATAAATATGCCGCGAATACGGAATATACTTTCTTATTAGTCCATTTGACGGCATTTAAAAAGGATATTGGGTTGTAATCCTGTTGGAATTCTTTTATTATTAGATCCGAGAATAAAGAAATTTTAGCAGCGAATATAGGAATTGAGTAACTTTTTTAATCAGCGAATAGTGAAAACGCGAATAAAGGAAGCGCAAATAAGGAGCTTTTACCGTACACTTAATATCATTAAGCAACGGGAACAGTCTAGTGTCCACTCGGTTGTAAATACACAACGACCCATTGTTAGTTATGATACTCTTACTTTTTTTATACAACGAAGGGACTAGACTAGCGATACGTTCACCTAATGGTGAGTGATACGCGCGCCCATAACGACGCGGCGCTAGTTAGGGTAAGTTAAGGAAACAAGACGTTAAGTCTCGTTACTCTAGTAATTTCACTAGCTACAACTTCCTTCAATCTGAAACTCAGTAATGTTTTCACACTACTGTTTGGCGGCAGAAATTGAGGCTGCAGTTGTGTTTAAGACCCACTGCCAGTAAAAAGCTATCTTAGTAGTGTTACTCTTAAATTACAACACAAATATTTGCACACAACTGTTTAACCAAATAGGCGCTGCCATAGTACTTATAAAAAAAGGTCTCGTGTAAAATATACTAAGCACAAATTGCTGACAGATTATACACTCTGACAATGTTATACACAGTTTATTATAACACACGTTCGGTTGTTGCACGAAATGCACTACTTGGTTCGCTTTAAAAGCATTGAAAACAATTGCTCTTAATATTTAATGTAATTACTCCTTTATAATATTAAGCTCCTTATCTACAGACAGATATATCTAAAAAAAAAATTGTAATTAATTACACATTCTATTCCATAATATTTCAGTGGCAGCCAGTGTGGGTAACGCGGGAACAACAAGTAATGTTGTCAACATGGGAACCGTCGGCAGTGTAAGCGGCGTGGGCAACGTGGGAGCCGTGGGCAGCGTTGGGAATGTTGCTAACATCGGAAATGTAGGCAGCGTTAGCAACATGGGCTCTGTGGGAAGCGTGGCCAGCACTACGGCAACAAGACGAGTCACCGCCCCTTTAGTTCAATTGGCCCCAGCTGCCTTAGGACACAAGCCATTGCAGCTCCACCCGCCTCCCGCTGTGGTTGTAGCGCCACACGTCCATCATGTGCCATCCAGCAAACTGAAAGTACTTCATGCGCACCCCTTAACTCATACTCAACGAGCCCAGCTGCTGCAGAATCGGTCACTCGCTCAACTACCTACAGTAGTTTCATTAGCAGCCCTTGGAGATGGAAAGCCTCTCTTGAAGGCCGCCCCCGGCTCTGTGGCTCAATTTTTCGAGATTAAAAGCGGCCAATTAGGCAAGGGGCCACATCTAGTGAATGTCGTGAGACAGCCACCACCCGGAAAAACTACTGTCGCCAGGCTTGATATAAACGATACGAGAAAACGGCAGGTGGTATTCGATGGTGCACTGAAAGGAAACGTCGCAACTGCGACACGGCCGCATCGGGTCAGCGTGAGTTTAGACGGAAGGCAATTAGTGCGGGCGGCGCTACCGGTACGCGCGCCGAACGTCCGCCATCAGATACAGTTAAAGAATCGCACCGTCCAAGTGGCGGCGCCCCTCGCACGGACGTCGGCAGAACCGTCCACTTCCATAACTATAGCTGCGCCATCTAAGACCTCGATACCAAGCTCCGTAGTAGCCAATCTGCTGCAAAAGAATGTGCAGCTGCCGAAGAGCGGGCAGAAGATTGCAATCTCGGGCCCCGGCGGACTGGCGGGCAACGTGCAGGCGATCGCGTTTTCCACAGCTCAATTGAAAGCGCGGCAGGCACGGCTTATCGCGCAGCCGCGGCCCACGCCCGTTGCGTTAGTATATTCTGCTTTTTTCTATTTTCATATCAGGTGGAGATAGTAACAGTTGTTACAGTCAGAGTGAATTTAAATACTTATTATTGTAAAAATATCTATGATCTAAAAAAATCGTTTATTACAGTGAGATCGTGGAAGCGACTACAGTGGCTGCAGCCTCGTCCTCCAGTTTAACCGGCGCACTAGGTCTGCCTGTGGAAGCCGCGCCGCTGGAGGGCAGTGGCGAAGCGGACGACACGACCACCAATGGCGCGGTGCGCCGACGCACAGGCGACAGTCTCCCGATGGAGGTCACGTGACACCCGCCCGCGTGCGGAGACCAACCGCCGGAGCCGCCCGGGCCCATCGAGCCGCGCGTACAGCCGCACGACGCGAAACCGATTCTCGTCTTCTAGCATAGCTCCAGCTCGCCTGGACGCAGCTCCCCTCCCGTCACGCAGCCTACACACTAACTCTATAAACACCACCCCCTCCATATCTTTTTTAGTTTTACTATAATGGAACTATGGCCAGCATGGACTAATGTTTTTGTGTCTAAAGTAATAATTAACCCTGTTTCCGTTTAGTTTAAGCTATCCTGGTTTACCACAAAGTCCTAAAACTAAAATAGTTTTGATTGAAGTGGGAATTATTATAACAAGGAATCTCAGTCACCTTTTTTTGTCACCGCTGTGTGCCAGAATTTTCCATGATATTTTAAACCTGATTAACCATCTTTTATGTTGGCTGTTGTTCAGTTAATTCAATTTCACCTTAAAATTGGCTAGTTTTAGTTAAACAAAACTTTAATTTTATACTCCGTTCCAAACTCTTCGAGCGCGAAGTCCACATTGGTGTGGCGCTGACTTATGCTGGATTACTCCACCTCCATTCCGGTCACTCACTCCCTCATCCCGCTGGACCTGCATTACGCTGTGTATATATTATTTTTTATTTTTTTAAGCAAATGTGTGATATTAAAGAAGTAATGATAGCTTACATTTAATGTATTAGTTAATGTGCTCTGTCTAGTTAATTTTACTTTGGTCGCGGAATGGTAGCGAGCGAGATTGGAGGGGCGGGAAGGGAGCGAGTGCTTGCTTATAAACCTAAATGGACGATTATTGAATTATTCTCCTACATTAACATCAGGGCGTTGTGTGATGTGAGCTGACGCACTGGCGACGTGAGATGACCGGAAATGTAATAAAATTAAAATACAATAATTAATGTATAATACCCCAATATATAATCATAACTTAATACCAAATATTAATTCCATTGCTTCGGCTATTCTGGTGTCCGTGTATAATATGTTTATATAGCGAACGTCATTAAGGAGAGGAAAAAAAAACAAGGAGTAATTTTAAGTTATTACTTAATTGTTTAGGTATTTATTCATTACTAGAAATTGTTACATCGAATCGCGGAACAGGACGTACGGGAGGCGGTCTTGATGATCATTCCTTTAGTTTATGTCAACGGTTAGTTGTGGTCGGCTCTGTGGTCCTGCCGACATTTGATTTTATTTATTTTAGTCCAATTTATAATAATCTATTTTACAGTACCAGAAAATAATTTGGTATACTCTTGAACAGCATCGTGCGTGATATGCTGCGATTTAAAAAAGTTAACACAATCGTTGCCCGCTGCTGGTCGAACAACATTTATCTACTCGCAAACAACTTAAGCTTCTGTAATCACTTTATGACAATTTATCAAATCATTCAGGTGTTTATAATATTCATGTTATCATATGTACTAATGTAACCAACCATCTAAATGCTGTCTATGAAAATAGTAATTTAGTTTTTAAATAATTCATTAATAATGGAAATATAAAAAGTTTATAATTATCCCAACAGTGGGAATATAAAGAAGGCTGCCGTTTAATTTATTTATTACGCAGTTATAGTAAATATGTATAATTTTGTATTGAGTACAAGTAACAGATTTTTTTTTTTTTTTGGGATGCAGGAGCGGGGCTATATTTTAAACAATAATTCATGTCACTCCTGTCAATGAGGTAGGAGGTTTACTAAAAATAAGTTTTACTATACTTACATACAATCTACATAATTTTCCCACTGCTGGGACTCAAAATCTTCTCTCACAAGGAGATAGTCGATGCCGTTTATTCACAACGCCGGACATATACGGGTTGGCGGATTAATACATAATTGTAAATTATTTCTTACCCAACAAAAATTTTCTTGTTTTTAGTTTCAATTTCGGAAAATGGAATTAGCTGCGACGGCTTGAATAGTATAACCAGTTTACTGCACGTCTGTAACAGTTTGACAAAAAAATTGAATATTAATATGAGGTAGGTTTTAATTTTGCGCCTATCGCTGCGGGTTGGGGTCCACTGGAACGTTGATAATTTGTTCAACATTGTGACCCACATACGATTCGTTCCATATTAGTATAAAGAAAGCTCCGTTAAAGGTCTAGTGGCTGTGACATAGTTAATACACACAGATAGTGTTTGTGCAGCAAATATCAAGGACATTCTATACAACATATAAAATACGAAAAAATTAGGAAATGATAATTGAGTTTTATTTGTTTTTTTTTTTTTGTATATTCCAAAGACAATATGTTTGATTTGAAATCAATATTTCACCTGAGAAATATGTACAGGAAGTGAATACATAGTGAAAAGAGAAGATATTGAAATGTTTTCGTATTGGCTGGCAATATTCGAGTTCATGCTTAAGGAAACTTGTAGTTTATTTTAAACTAAACATGGGTGCAATTACTCACCGCTGATTGTATTGTTTAATGTGTGTAAAATGTATGTTGTGTAAAATAGATTGCGATACGTGTATTATATAGTTTTTATGTGTATATTAAAATAATTTACTTAATTAGCTGGCCGGACCAGTGAGTGGACGGGATATATTCGAATGGCGAAAATATACGCACGCTCGTTTTGCCAATTAAAGAAAAAAATTATATTGACCATTTATGTGACCGCCAATTCCATAAACCATTAGACCGGTTACCACAAAAGTGGGTATGTATGATGGAGGTTTATATTATAACTCGCCAACAGATGGTACATTACATCTACCATCAGTTCACCATACAACCAATTGCTACCAAATTTTATGTTTAATATAATATACAAGTAGTCTATCGTCATCATTCATATGAATTTATTGTTTATTTTACGAAGAGATGTGACGAATAGTATGATGACGTAAGTGTAAGTTTGTAAAGATGTTATACACTTCATCATGATTGATTGATGATTCAAACCAGAAATTTTGTACATGTTAGTAGAAACCTATTACCGGTAACATATTTGGCGTATGTCAAGTCCTTTGCCAATTCAGCTGGATTACTTACATTTGGGATTTGTTGTGTTGAAGTGATTCAACAAATTAGTTTGTGTGCGATATAGTCAATGATGATGATAGTGAAAGTATAAGTGACGGTTGAATTGATTATAGGTTAACCAGCGTGTCTATAATTAAAAAATATTAACAGATCATCATTTGTATTATAATCCGATCGTTATTATAATTACTTTTTCCGTATTCATGATCTACTGAACATCACGATATAGATCAATACAATTTCATGACTGTCGTGCGCCGCCATCTAGTCCTGTTTGCTTGTTTGTTAGTTAACTTTAACCCGACGCCGGTGAAACGGAAGTCAAATGATGGAACTACATTATCGAGATAGATAAGAGGTTCTCAATTGAAAGTACCTCGAGCTGAGGAGATATTGATAACATAACTTTGAACTGTGTTATAACAGTTAAAATTCTATTCAATATTGTTAACAATTAATGTTTTCATATCGGTTCTAAATAAATATTGAAACTGTCTTATATTTCTCGTGATCGTAAATGCATAATTGTGAAACAGAAGGAAAAAGCGATATTCAATATTATAAACATTATTATTACCTTTAGACAAATCGGTGTGTGTATTATAAAAAGAAACTATACTCTGTAATTTTGAGGTTAAATCCAAGCTGCGGATTATTTAATAACTTATATGATATAGACAAAGAAATGTCGCTTGTTGTCTTGTCGACCATCTTGATTACAAACTGAATATGTTAAAGATTATATACGATAGAAAAAAAATCTTGTACCTTTTTAAATTTTTAAAAGATTTACGTGGATCTTTTTAAATGTGGTTTATAGCGCAATACTGGTTACTTACTATTAGTGAATGGTTCTTCTCATCTTGATTCTTCATTATTAAAGGTTGGCGGTTGACTACGCGCAATGTTCGAGTGGTTAACTACATGCATATATACCTAACAATCTCCGCTGTAGGCGGAAATGGCAAAAATATACGAAGTAAACGCTTCAATAGACAATGATAGTAAGACGGCGTTACCGTCGGAGCATCGTTGTATTGTGACTAACTTTAGGAAGCTTTCGTTAGGAGGCGTAGTAAGTTTTAATCAAAAATGATATTTGCCTATTCTCTGTCTAAATGTTCCAGCGTTCGGATGTACTGACGAAGAAACTACAATTAACAAATATATATGACGTTATTATAGATCAGTTTTCACGTATGTAACATTATCAATATTCTTTCTTCTGCTGAAAATTGTTGACAAATGACGCAAGTGAGAATACAGAAACTAATATTGGTGTATTTTTGGAAACTTTTTTTCATAACGGTTACTCTCTTACAGCTGTTGAAACAATTTTATTTTACATTGTACTGTTGAAATTCCAGCGACGGTTATTTAATAATTCTAATCCTCACTGTTCGAATTAAACATTAATTTAATGACTGTATCAAGTGTACCATAAACCGGTGGTACACAGTCAACGGTTACGAGAATGTGGTCTTTTTTATATATATATATATATATATATATATATAATTGTAGTGAACTTCGAAGAGATGTGTCCATTTAATGTAGAATACGTGTAGAGTGACACATGTAGATAGTTTTTAAAAAAAAAATATTTAATTTTGGTTGCACGGTACGGAGGTGCCGTGAGGTGAGTGCAAAATTAAAATAAAAACTGTTAAAGTGTAGTTTCTTTTTCGGGGTACAGACTTAAAAATTATCCGTTCAGTACTTGTTAACAAAATATATATTTAAAATGTGTAACAAAAAATGTTTAAGAATATCGTCATCGTTTAACTTAATGTAACTAAGAATTGGGGTTTAAATCTAGCTACGCGAAACTTGTATCGAGTCGTGTTTACGCAAAAGTCCTGTTGTTTCGATGTTAAACAAAAAAAAATTCAGCGAGCATTTTTTCATATCAGATCGCAGTCCCAAAGATCTGCTAAGAAAAAGAACTCGCGACCAAAAAAAAATGTAACAGTTTAAACTATGTCTATATACATATATAATTAGTAAGTATCATATACTGTACAAAAGGCTGCAAATTTGGGAAAAAAATGTAAAAAAAATGGCTCCATTTTTGGGGCCGATAACCATACGCTTAGTAAAGTGGATAGGAAGATGTGTACCTCATAAGTTTCTGATTCTAGATTAGGCTGTCGCGGGCGTTTTGAACGCTTTCCGTAAAAGAATTGCGATTATTTTCCTCAGCTTTCTCTTTCGGGCTGCCGATGCAACAGCATGCACACCGTGTACTTTGTTTCCCTGTAAATATACTTTAACGTTTAGTTAAGCGAGAGGTACGACCGGCGGCGCTGCGCCCGCGCACTCGCCGGGCAAGTGCTCCGAACGCCCGCGATCATAACGATTAAAAAAAATGCTGTAAATTGTTTGTAAAAATAGTCACGTTCAGAATTTCAGTGTAGTTTTGTTGATTATTTTATTTTTCAACCGGAAATTGCTGAATAAAGCGACGATTCTGTTTCATTGGCTCGTTTGATTTGTAACTTAACATTATTGTATTTATCCTTCCCTTTGTTTTCGCAGCTAAAGGTCATCCACCATTGAATGACAAAACGAAAAAATCATTTTCAATTTAAAATAATCATTTTTAGCTGATCTATGTATATATTCACTTATATAAGACATATCCAGAGATTCATTGACTTATTTATTTTTACATTATACACATCCTTAAACAAATGCTCGTAAAGGCGTACTTAATTCCATTGGCATTATCTTCCCGTCTACCTTGGGTAATGCTGATGATGAGATAGGCGCATCAAATAAATACAATATAATATATAATTCACCAATGTACACATATAAATATATATATAGACACACATACATGACATTAACTAGATATTAGAAATTCACGAGATACTTATCACGAGAGTTCCGAATCTTGCAAATAAACACTCAAAATTTGGTAGAGATATTGCCTCTGCCGTTTAGTTTTTTTTTTATTAACGTGGGGGAAATGCCTGCGCATACCCGTCCTCGCTAGGGCAAGGACAGGTTATGTTGGACTTGCACCGAATAAAACCCCCCTCGATGTTTTCCACCTCGTCGCCTGATGGCGGTGGAAGGCGACGGCGGATGGAGTTACGGGAACGCTTTCGCATCATCCGCAACTCCGCCGGCGTGGGCCGTTTGCGCAGCCCGACCTCAGGAAGGAGAGATGAACCCTCCCTTTCCACCTCCGTAGGGTCACGCCGGAACATGCAGTGCGCCCCCTCCTTGGCCTCTTGCAAAAAATTATGTTTTAAAAATATTTTTTTTTAATCCGGATCGATTTTTTTTCCGTCCCATCATGAAAAGTATCATTAGTACCATTTTCTTGTCTTCATTTTGGAAGCAGTCTGCTAACACCCAGTAAAGGAAAAAATAAAATAGGTATCTGCTCTTATTACTCTTTATTCATAATGTTACATTTTCACAATATTGAACTACACAAACCAGCAAATTCATGTAATTATGATCTATGACCATAGTTTTAATTTATTCGATTTAATAATTATTTTAATCTTTGGACATGCTAAAGGAAAACTAACCTGCATAGTACAATAAATGATACAATAGACATAAATATTGAGAAAATGCAACACAGGTTTAATGCCTCGTCACGGGGGGCCAATACTTCTATCATGGAGTCAACTCAAGGTATAGTATCTTTTATAGAAACATTTTTATAGTACATAGTTAAGCAGGATTGCGCAGTATTTGTTTATTATAAAGAAAAAATTATCGCTTCGCCAGGTACTACGGGGGGCCGTCGTTAATAGGAGTTCATATGGGGAATTTCGGCTATTTTCCACTATGATGGCCCAATGCGGGTTGGTGACGCTTTAAAATATATCACATGGTATTTAATGATGGATACTTGAAACAAATATAACTTACAAAGGTGATATGTGTTAAAGCCACCCCATGATTCAAATGGGGGCAGTCTCAAAACTAAGGTTGTCTATGACCAGTCAATGGCCAAAAGTAGTCCAATGTAGTTTCTCATCACCATTATTCTTACAATACTGCTTTTAGTTTATGGAATAAGAAAATCGGTTCCCTACTAGACTTTGTACTCATATCAGAGACTTCATATTTACAGACGTAATGTATACATACTGAAGTAGCAAAAAAAAGAACATCAATAACATAAATAATAGTATATTTAATATGGCCATAAATATATTGAAATTTATGGAGACAACAAATATAATTAACAATCTTAAGTAAACTTTGTTTTAGAAAAACTTAAACTGTAATTTGACAATATGTAATTCCTGACACTAAACATCAGATCTGTTTAAATGCAAACACTAAGTACCGTACTTCAAGCTCCAGTAGCAGTATCATATCAAAAGTTATCAAGTAATGTCTTAAGCATCAAGTAACATATACTCAAACTGAAAATGGTATTAACTCCTTAAATGAGATAACCAGGAATTTATAGTTCTATACAACCATCAACATTGTCAGGCGATTGATGTGCACTTGTTAGATATAGAGCTTCTTCAAAGACCTTGAACCTCTTACATACCTATATCCAGTGGTGGCCTGTGACTAGTAGATTGTCGAGTCTTCATGTGGTAGCCAGGTTATTAAGTTACATTAAAATATTCATTCATGCGCCTCTAATAGAGTTTTTAGTAGCCACAATTACTAAGTTGCATATTTCAAGCTTTGGTTACACTTAACTTAATTTCACTTTGTTCACGTTTATGTCATTAAGTTATAAACACTTCAGAACATGTTGTTGTTCTTGCACCAATTGCACTTTACACCACACCGAAATTCGGCAGAGGACTAATGTAATTCAGTCCCATAGGTCGTCATATACGGTATGACCAAAGTCCGTGTGTCATTCGAACCGCATGGGCTCTGCGGGGACACCTTCAACCGTCGACAGCTCGCTGCGGTCTTCGAACGACTGCTCCCCAACGTCGGTGTGAGATTCATCAGAGCTGCTGCGGGATTCCGAATCGCTGTCCGATTCGTCTTTCTGTTACAAGAAAAGGAAACAGTTATAAAATATGAAACATAAACAGCTCACTAAATTTCCCACTGATGGAATTTGTCTTATTTTATATGGAAAGGATCGAAGTCATTTATTTATACGTCACGTTGACGAAAGTAACCGTTTATTGTAAAGGATATTGTAACCCATCTGAGACAAGACATATTTATGGGAACCATTTCTAGAATCTAAAAAAATTTTTGCTTTATGTTAGCCATCTTTCTTAAAGAACAAAAAAATGTTTTGAATAGAAATCAGTCAGTTTGCAACACCCTTGCATTAATAATATTATTGCAGATAGCTCTTCTAAATGCTTTTTTATTATAATGGATGGATGAATTGCCTACAGAATGTGTATTATCAAATGAAAATATTATTAAATTCAACATATTTTCCAAAAATTGTAGAATAATCTGAAATCATTATTTTAGATTTAGTAATAAAGAAAAAAATTGATAACATTAACAAATAATAATGATTTGGGTCATTCATTTGGGAGGTTAAAATGAAAGCAACATCAATTTTGTTTTAAACGAGTCTTCGATTCAAGAACACACCACACGATAATAGTAGTCGATGCTTTAAGTCGGAAACTCACGGTGTGCAGTTGGACTCGAATGGGTTAAAGTTAAAGCACATAGCACTACAGTATACCACTTACCTTGAGCGTGAACACTTGGTAGTGGGGCGGCGCGGCATGGTAACGGCACGCGTGCGGCAACGGCAGCCGCGGCACGGGCTCCACGCACGGCGCGCACCCGCGCGGATCCCCGCACACCGCGAACAGCACCTGCACGCCACAATCACGTACATTATCATCTAAACCAGTATTTCCCAACCTTTCCTAAACCATGCTCCACTTTAGCTATTTTCAAAATTTCTTGTCCCCTTTATAAATATCAAAACATTATTTTTTGCTAATTAATTTTAATGAAAAGTTTTATAAAAAAACTGTAAAATTGAAACTATTTCAAAGAAAAAATTAATATTTATTTATCCTTTATTATACACCAGTTACAAGATATGGGAATACATTATATATATATATATATATATATATACATAGATGTACAATGGGCAGTGTTATTATGCTCCACTTTAGCAATTTTCAAAATTTCTTGTCCCCTTTATAAATATCAAAACATTATTTTTTGTTAATTAATTTTAATGAAAAGTTTTATAAAAAAACTGTAAAATTGAAACTATTTCAAAGAAAAAATTAATATTTATTTATCCTTTATTATACACCAGTTACAAGATATGGGAATACATTATATATATATATATATACATAGATGTACAATGGGCAGTGTTATTGCTCAAAATGCAATTTCTACCAGACACTGGAAAGGACGACGTGAACTAAAAACAAAGATAAGATAAGGTAGTGGTGCTGTAAATTATTAAAAACTAAAACGCTAGGTGACAGGTGACAGATGCAAACAATAGGACAATTAGACAGAATATATAATTTAAACTTTATGATAGTAGTTACTTAAGTGTTTTTTGAAAGAAAATAGGGATTTGGCGATACGAATATGGTTCAGTAAAGAGTTCCATAAGCGAACCGCCGTAACGGCAAAGGAGTTTTGCAAAAATGACGAGGAATGCACGGAGACGCGAAGGGAAAGGTTTATTGAAGAGCGGAGAGTGCGACTGCGGCAAACGGAAATAAATTCGAATTGATTTTTAAGGTAGGAAGGTATTAGAGGATTGAACAATATCTTGTACAGAGAACGGAGAGAATGTGAGTATTCCTGCGAAGACGGATTGACAGCCACAAGATACAATTTAACACAGAAATTCGAATAAAAAAAAAACAATTTATAATTAATTAATTAAATTGAACAAAGGGATTAAGTTGTCTCAGTCAATTTTTAAATTGCCCCTCTGTGGGAAATTGATCTAAACTATACCTACATTATACTAAACCACTTCTAGGCTGAATACTATTTATTGTACAATTTGTTAACATACAGTTAGCAAAATGTCTGATTGATGCAGGTAAACAGTGCTGTAGTTATAAACACATAACCATTGCCGTGACCACGAGTCTTCTCACAAGGAGAGAGCCAAGGCCATTAAACTAATATGCTGGCTAAGTGCAGAATGATGGATAGTCACCTACTAAAAATCGACTCCACTGCTGGGTCACAGCCCTACCTTCAATACCAGGGCGATGGGCCATAGTGACCACGCGGGCCCAATGCGGATTGGTGTCTTCACAAACACCTTAGAATAAATTCTAATTCATGTGTAGGTTTCTTCACGATGTTTTCCTTCACCCTTTCTATTTCGCTGTTGTAACTCAAGTTCACAAATGTACATAACTTAAATATTATAGTCATCAATACATGCAGATATTCGAACCCCCGACCTGCGGTATGAAGGCCACACGCTCTAACCATTGGGCCAGCAAGCTATAATGTAATGTCAATGTTATGTGTAAAAATAAATATTACAATGAGCTTCAGGCTATCAAAACAGCAGCACTGAGAGATGATTGTAGTTACTTAGATATAAAAAAAAAATTGTTTATGACAATACATTCAGTTCAATCCATTGGGTACATAACCATGCAGTGATTTTAACCTAATCTGAACCAGCACGCTGTTTTTTTGTCCTGTAACACCCATTTACGTAATAAAAAATGTCAAACTATAAAGACTAATATCATACCTGTTGCCTGTCGTTCAGGATGTGCTTGGAGCAGTGCTTGGCGGCGGGCAGGACGTGACTGGCGCAGCGCACTCCGCCCTCCGTGAAGGTGCAGCGACCTTGAGACGGCACCGGCCGGTGGGACGCAGTATCATTAACCTGCAGTATACAGGCATATGATACACATTGCTACCATTGTGTTGAGAAAAGAGCCTACGTTTTTATTACCACAATTATAGCACCCATCAAACCAGAACACACTATTGTTTACACAGTAATGTTTGGCAGCAGGAAATGGAGCTGCAGTGGTACCTACCTAAATAGACCAGTGACTGTTTTTAATATTTTGAAGTTGATCTAAATTGTAAATTTCTGTACCTTGGCCCTTTTGTGGTGCAGCTTCCTGGCCAGCACTGCATCAACGCCGTGTTTCCTGTGATAACCGGCGAAGGCTTTCAGTTTACGAAGTTGCCTCCTCTCGCGAACCGTGAGAGGGCCGCTCCGAGCTTGGGAGTTAATACTACCTGAAACAAACACAAGGTGACCATTTATAAATTATATATTTTCTTTTTTAGTTTATATAGATTACTAAATAGTAAGGGTTTCAGTACAACTCGAGCGACCCAAGCTAACTTCATTTGCTCATGGTGCACCCTGCTAATCAACAAACGAGGCTCTGGCTTCCACTAACACCCATTAGTACAGACGTACATACGTAGATCGCGGGAAGCCGCTGAATGCGAGCAGCGCAAGCCCGATCGATGTGGAAATCTTTGGGAAGACCTATGTCCAGCAGTGGACGTCTATCGGCTGATGATGACTAAACAGCTAGGACAGTCACCGAATAATAAGCGAACGTTCATCTGTAAATAATGTAGTGCTGATAAGATTGTATCTAAAACTTGATAGTAATGAAAAACCATGTTGATAATAATGTGCCTCTGCCTCGTATTTTAATATTTCGCCCGTTACTTATTTTTATTATTTGTTTGTTCACTAAAATAAGTTTTTTTTTTTAATATTTTATAACATTTTACGTGAATTAAATTTCTTAATGAATATATTTAATCTGGCCATAGATTGATAAAATAATTTTTGTCTTTACTATATTAACATAAATATTATTCTGGTCTTGTGTATTTTTTACATAATACTCTAAATCAAAAGTTTTGAAGTACAGGAAGTAAAACAATAACATATCAGACTCATCTCTATGAATAATCAAAGAATCAAATTCTTGTATGAACTACTCACAATATTGCTCCTTTTCGGCCTTCAGACCCTTCAGGTACTGGTACCTGGCCGATTGTAGAAGTATTCTCAGGCGGCCCATCTGTCTTAAGTACGCCGATTGAAGGCACTTCAGTACCGTTTTAGCCTCACTCACCGCCTCCTCAGCCGTATATACCCCCGCGCGCCTGTAATCCATCACTGAAGTGTTACATAGATATCCAGAGATTATTTTAAGCAGATTTTATTATATATGCCAATAAATAAATAATTGAATGAATGACATTAGTTCAAGTGCATCGATGACCTGGTGACATCTCTAAGCATCGGTAAAACGGAAGTTACGTGGCAAGTGTTAAGCTTGATTCAATCGCAGGCCAGCATTGTGGATAGCTCCCCTTCCTTCACATTACAAATTTGCTACCCTAATAGCTATGCTGTGGTCCAGTTATCAACATATGGGACTCAGTCTATTCTGGATGAGCCCGCTTCACCATCCATTCATTGCCTCATTATCACTTAACATCATGTGAAATTGTGGTCAAATGTTGGTGTGCAGATATTGTCAGTACATGAAAAATAGTATAATATTATGATGTGATTTTGTGCAAAAAGTAGAATTAATAACTACAATAAACATCAGTTCAACTTCAGATCAATTGTGATCCAGATCATAATTATTAGAAGTTCTGGGTAATGATAATGGTTAATCCTATGTGGGTGACCTTTTTCTGGATAGTTAGAACTATTTGATTGACGACACTTAACTTAAAAAAAATGGTTTATAGTCGCTAGTTTTACTCCTTTTTCGTCATCGTCGGCGGAGCTATAAGTACATTACCAGAGCGGCTGCGACTCGCATGGCGCCTCCTCGGCGTCGGAGAGGTGCTCCTCGTGCACCGCCCTGCAGTCGCCTTCAGGGCCAAGCGTTACACTGTCACAATCGCTGTCGCTTGCGCTCGCACATTCCATGATGGACGAAGAGTACGCCGCGTTCACCGCCGTGGCGTCAATTTGTTCTGAAATTTATACACTTCTATTTTATTTTTAGATAGATAAATAGTTTACTTTAGCGCCAGGTTTCTGTTGCCGGAGACCATCTAGGTAGGTATTACTGTAGCTCCTATTCTCCCATCAAAGAGCAGTGTGTAATATTACTGTTTCGGTTTGAAGGATGCTGCAGATAATGAAATTAATGGGGTATAGAGATTTAAGACCTTATCTCAAATCGACGAGCACAATGTGTTGCTTTGTATAACGTACTAATTAGCGCCACATCGTTATGGGCAGGAATGTCACTTAACATAAAGTGAACGTTTATTTTTTGTGTGGTGTGCAAGTAAAGAACATAAATATCTCACTCATCTCGTCACTTCGATAAATAAAAAAATTTCGTTTCGTTGAATTTTGTAAATTTTTTAAAATTTGTTAAATCCGAATTATAACTAAAATATCTATACTCTTGTTGAAAACATCCTTCTGATCGAGGGTCGAGAGAGTTAAATGAGTCAGGCCACTTACTAAATGGGTCCACCGCGTGGGGCGCCACTTGCTCCGGCTCCGTGGGATCGCTGACCACCGACACTGAGGACGCGCACGAGGTGGTACGCGTGCGCTCGGGACTGTGGAAAAATACCTGAACATTACGTATAGTATTTAGGACACTACTAAATTAATCTTTCTCCTTCATCATAGATGTTCATTGACAGACCTTCATACATAGATCTTCATCCCTTATGTATATAATTAATGTACAATTATATGTATCTTATATCTAGCCTAGGTTAAATATCAGTTTTATAGTTTTTGCTGAAGCATGTAGCTGAACTTTGTTGGCATTTCAGTATATGTATTATTAATTAAATATATTTTTAATTACTTTATATATTTAGTACAAAGGAGAACTCAATGCTATTACAGAAAAATATTGGTTTATAACTAAGAACGATACCAATTCTTAATCTTGTCACGTTAGTAGAGTACCAATTCAATGTTTTTTTTATATTAATTGTATATTAGTGTTATAATTATACATTAATATTAAATTATCATTTTCATTTGTGCACTTACATTGATAGGGGTCTATGAAATACAGATAAATAATCTGGGCTGAGTAAACCTTCTCAATTGCATTGCAATATAACCCAATTTTTCCTACACTGCTTTGACAAGTTCCTTCCAAAATATATTCCATCACATTGGTGATCTTTGCCTCTACTACTAATCTTGGAGGAATCTTATCATACCTTTTTTGAACAACTCATATATACATATATAACTTAGGCAAGAACTTTGTTTCATTAATGTGATGGATGCTAGAAGAAAAATTCTCTAAAACTAGATTCTAACCATTGTGTTCCTGGTGTAATTACCATTATAGATTTTATTTCGAATGGCCGAATTTCGATAGTAGTCATAATAACAAAGTTACATGACCATCTATAAAGATTTGTACACCCACACAGTTGTTCAGAGATACAACCAAAATTTTTGTTAACTGACCGAACATAATGCTGCAGTTGATTCAATAGCGTCTCAGTGGTGATCACCGGCGGAGGTGGAGCGGCGCTGCGCTGCCGTGTGTAAAGTGCTGCGCGTGCATGTTCGAAACACAAGCTGCAAACATAATTTCTTATTAAAAAAACCAGAATACTGAAAGATATTGGCTTATAGATAGGTATATGTCTAGTGAGGTGGCCTTTGCCTACCCCACTGGGAATGAGGTGTGATGTATATGTATGTATGTCTAGTGCTTAAATGTATCAAGGTAGGTGCAGTTTGACCACCATTTTTTGGCACAAAACTTATCTATGGATGGTGAAGTATTCTCACTCAAAATATTTAAAATCTCATATATTGACAGGCACTATACAGTGATATTGTTAAAGCTGAAAAGTTTCAATATGAGAATGCCAGCTAGCAAGGCTTGTTCGAAAAGCCTTCACAAGCATCTCAATATCTTACTCCAGAAAAGGTTTAAGATATGCAGTACAAATTATATACATAGATTAACCATTATAACAATTCTATAGTATACATATACTCACCCCGCATCTCTGGACTGAGAGTTGTTTGATAATGGAGCAGGTTTGTTACATCGTTGCCCACCAGCATATGTGTGCAGGCACTGCTTATAAGGAGCTCCAAGTTCGTGCAGGATGTGTTTTGCACAGTGCTGTCGGCCACTTAGCACTGGAAGTAAGCATTGGTAGCCACGGTATGCACATGATCGGGAGCGCGACATAATCTCCTTTTGCAACTGGAAGTAAAAATTACCTTCAAATAACCACATGCATATTAAGTTAGAACCACAGTATGTTTCTCAATCTCCTTCTCATTCGCAACATCTTAACTCCATACATGTGACTCTAGATTCAAAGCAAGGTTCTTTTTGTTATGTAGCACACAATTTATGTCAACAGTATTGGTTGATTAGATAAGATTCAAAGTAATTTAAATTTTTTGACAATTTTCACATGTCTACAATAGCAAAATTCAACCAATATAAAGAAATTTTTAACAATGCATTAGTAATAGGAGCAGAGTACTGTTCGAAAAAAATAATGCTTTATATAATTTGCACATAAATCTTATTTTAATTATTAAAATAAAATTACAACTTTTTATAGTTTACCTTAATAAAACAAAAACCTCATATTACATATACAGAATACAATTACAGTAAACAATTAAAATTTTTAATATACATAATTTTTTTGCTTACTAATTTGATAATTAATAACTAAATTTTTTTTTTCTTTCATTAAATTAACAATTGTACTAAAATATTCGATACCAATTATATGTGTTATCCACTATAAATTATAACTTATTTGTAATTGAAAAATTGATTTGTAAATATATCAAAAATATAAATGAAAATACATACCTGTGCCCTCAACTTTTCCTCTTCCTGTTTCTTAAGAATCTCTGGATCCGGTGGTTTAATGGACTTGACATTAGTAATCCTTATGGCTGATGATCCTCTGCCTCGACTAAGCATTCTTACTTTTTGTAGATGTAACACTTTATTTGATTGCTGTAATGTCATATCAGACATTATTAGTAGTTTATCTGGAAATTATAGAACAATGGTATTTATTTCGGTCACAAATCTAAACAAGGGAATGTCAAAGCATTGCCAGAACACATGCTAGTCGAGGCATAAAAGTTGGGATAAAAACAAAACTAATAAAACTTGTATCAAAATTATAAGAATAATGTTCAAAATATTGCCTGTCTTAAATGATTTAAACGTTTTTAAATAGTTCTTAGTAAAAAAATATGTAAATGAAATGGTTTTAATTAGCTGAGTAAATTTTAAAGTAAACTAATATTTTATTGTCTATATTAACATAAGTAAAACCATAATAATGCTTACTAATTGAATAACAGTTTATTAATCATAGAATTATTTGACCCCTGCCTAAAATTTATTCACTACAATTCGCTAATGTATCCTCGCTAAAACATGGGTGATTAAAACTGTTATATACTATTTATACACAAGAAAAACAATATGGATCATCATAAGAATATTAAAATTTGAATACTTCACTTTTAATCATACACACTTTTGTCACATTAATTATAACAAAATATTTGTCGCATTAATATTTTGTACTTACGATCATTAATTCTAATGTTATGACTGCGCAAATCCATTAAATTTTCTTTTATTATTGGAAACATTGTAATGGTTTCTATTCAAAACTGTGACAATTATTTAATTGGTATGCTTAATGATAGATAAATATCCTAAAATTAATTAGGATTTGTTAAATATATTACGTAATAGCTTTTAATTTCTGTAGCTTAATCTGATTTTTACTCCACGTAGGTAAAGGTACACCGCGAAAGTTATAGACAAAACGTCAAATACCAAACTTATTAAATATTTATGATAAAAATCTTACGGAAATTATATGTAAAACTTGCTTACCGTTGCAAATAATAAAAACATAATTTATAGAAATTTATTATAGTATAAAAGTGCGAAAAATATTTTGTGACAAAAGAAATGATGAAGTGTATTGTAAACAGTGGTGGGTCGGCCATTTGCACCGAGTGACAGAGTTTTTAGGTCTGTAAATTTAAAATGTTATAGTTTCTGTTAAAAGTGACCAAATTTAACTAAAAATATATACAAAAGTATCACAATTCTCTAGTTTATAAAATTAAACATAGTGATAATGTTATCCGTACCTGTGTTTGTTGCAGATCGCTATTCTGTCACCGGAGACCTCACTACGTTAACCATCAAGTTTTTCAATGGCGGCTGTTAGATTATACCTATAAGTTTATAGTTTAGTAGTGACGAAATTTTTTACTACAAATTTTTATTGCTATAATAACGTGTAAATCTTCTCTAAATATTTGCTCCAATTTATGACGATTTTAATACAATTAAACTTCAGTATGTTATATCTTACATTGTAAAATCTTTCAAATGTTATCGTCGTCTGCATCCGTCCGTCGCTGTCATAGCGCTATCCCTTTCTCACTCGGGCACATAAACGGATCTAAACTATCCGTCGTGCTTCTTCGCGCGCAGTCATTGGAACATTCGTTCAATGGCTGGAGGACAAGAGAAATGGTATTTTTCAAAAGAGCAACTACAGAATTCTCCAAGCAGAAGATGCGGTTTAGATGCAGATAAAGAACTTGCCTACCGGCAGCAGGCAGCGAACCTCATCCAGGATATGGGCCAACGGCTTCAAGTGTATCCTTTTCAATGTGGCAATTTAAGTGCAATGTTTTTGTCAAGTCATGTGCGTAAAACGTGTAAAACATGCTGCAAAGTATTAGTACTTCTTAAACAAAATTAAAGGAAATCTCTTATATTATAAAATAGAAGTTCATGTGGAGTGTTGTGTCTGTGTGTAGTGGTAAAAAGTATGACGAAATATCTCCAAGCCAACGACTGTTGTGTAGTTACTTTCCCTCGAGTTACTGGGAAATCCCGCTGCCTCGTGGACTGAGGTATGATTTTAAAAAGGTAAGAGAGAAATCTTTCGAATTATATGAGTTTGTTATCGTTTGAAGTCATTTAGGTTAGAGCCGCGTGATGGCGTGATAATTTTTTAGGTCAGTGATCCTTGACAGCTGTGGACGCCTGCGCGTATGACGTAGGGTCTGGCAATCGACCTGCCCGCTAAAATTAACCGCCTTTTCTCGTAAAATTTGCGCGTCTCTTGTGCCCGCCGCCTTATCGCTTCCTGTTAATATAACGTGTTATATAGATAGCGTTAAAACTGTGTAAGTCATGTGTACTATGATATCGACGTAATATTCGCAGCAATAATGTAATGATACCATGTTCAATGTCATTCATAATATAGTTAATTTATTGAACATAAAAGTACAAAACAGCCAAAGTATGGGTTGAATAAATACTAATTGTGCTATTCATTCGATAGAATCTTATCGACCTTAATAAAAAAAAAAAAATAAAACCTATAAAAAATTATTTTAAAAACACTTTAAAACCATGTGTGAAAATAATGTAAAGAAATTTAATGATTTAAATTATTTTTTTAAATATTATTATGAAATAATGTGCTTTTATGACAAAAAACAATGAATTACCAAATACATTATTCTTCATTTAATTTATAAATTAGTCATCACAATAATGATGGTAGTAAACCCTATTTAATTTTAAAAGTATCAAAAAAATTTTCAATAAAAATTAAGGGATTAATTTTTCATGTTTTATAATAACTTTTTTTATTATTTAATACCATAACCTTTTAATCTTTATTTAAGGTATTTTTAAATATTTATTTATTTTAAAGATTTCTATGCTTAGCATCCAAGTGTTATTTTAATGTTACAAACGTTTACATTTGATCTCAGTTCATTTCATATAAATACACAAAATACCTATACTATGCATATATCACAAGCTATTGTTTATTTAATTAATATTTGTAATTCTTACAAAATTTGATTGTTTCTAAAAATACATTTGGATCAACATGAATATTGTTTCAAACATGTACGTTAGGGGATGATGTTTTCTTAGAATGACTTCAGAAAGATTACAATGCATGTAAATTGTAACAATGCCCTGCTTAACAATGCTTTTGCAAAATTTTCTACCTGCTTTTTTTAAAGGCATTTGAAGCATTCATTTCTCAATAAAACTTGACCACACCTGTAATTTCTATTGAGGAAGAACAATATTTTTTTTCTTTATCTAACAGAAAATAAACAATAGACTGTAAAAATACTACCTGCTCTGACATATGTTTTAGTTTTTTTTAGCTTTGCTTGCAAATTGGTGTGTAGTTTTACATTTAATATTGTGATATTCAGGTTTGATATTAGATTTTTAAAAACAATAGTATATGCTTGCCATATTATCAGCAGGTTAATAACCGGTGATAATTTTGACAATGTAAATATGATAACAATGTTTCTTCAGTATCAACGAGATTAAATTTATTTAGTTTTTAAACATAGTAATGATGAGATGAGTAGGACATACAATCGATGGTAAATGATATATATGCTTGCCCAAACCAATGTGGTTATATTTAAAATATCTGTACAGAACTTACTTGCGTCCATTGTATTATATTTCCTTGAGACATGTATTATGTTATAATACTCCAGTAATTTCACTAGTTACTACCACTCCTCCTAAACCATTATATACTAGTAACATTTGTAGACAAACCACTTTGTGCCAGAAAGTAGTTAAAATATGCAGTGATTTAGCATTTGTTTAACTATTAACTGTTCCGACTTTTTGATTAGTTTACCACTATGATCATGGGAGAACTGACCCATGGTACTAAATGTATAATATTCATGACTAATTTTTTATAATCTGACAAAGTGACGAGACAAACAAAACATGCACCTTATGGTCCTAATTGTCTTGTAATATAAGGTATTGAATCTTCTTAACACAGTAATTTCACTACTTATAATGCCCTTCAATCCAGAATGTTATCACACTACTGTATGGCATGGCGGCAGCAATAGGAGCTGCACATGTGATCGACCACACATACCATACATGTTGTCAAACGAGATAACAGGCATGTGTGATGGACGTGGATTGAGGTTTGATCCTTGATAATGTCTTTGTACAACGTGTATATAATGATTTAAATGTTTGAATATATAATGATTGTTTTGTTCGCTGGTTGTAGGGTCTCTGTAGCCGGAGAATGCGAGATTCCATCGCAGCATCTATTTCCCGAACAGTAGTGTCCAAATATTAATCTGTTTATTAAAGGACATTGTAGTTAGTGAAATTACTGGGGAAAACGAGACGTAATAGTTTCATCATAACTAGTTTGAGGTAGTTACAGTCAAGTCAAAATACACTTGATAGTAACTGATACACTTGTCCATAACAACAATACGCTGGTTAGGATTATATATACAATACCACATTGTTTTCTTTGTTTCGAGACATAGGATGTTAATTCTCTTTACTCCAGTAGTCTTTGGGAGCAATGTCCATTAAACCTGACAAAAAAACTTTTACTATGAATCGAGCATTATTTAATTCTTTACCTTTCTTTCATTTCAATAAATATTTTGTATTTCAAAGTAGCATTTCGATTTGTCACGGATAGCCTTAGTGCCTCGACCTTGATAGTTGACATTGGAACCTCTCTTATCGCACTCCGATTAAAACATTGAGTTAAAATTACTAAACACAAAGAGAAAAAAATCCAGCTAATTGTAATATTATTGCAATACTGTTGTTTTTATACTCACATTTGACAGACATTTGCTGGTGATAGGTCTATTTTGTCGTAGACCGTCTAGGCAGTTACCGCCGCAGCGCCTGTTTCTGCTGCGAAAAAGTAAGATTTATTCTCTTATCCAAAATGGATCATCAATCATATATCAATATGCATCACTAAATAGTTCTTTAACATAAGTTTAAGACGACCGTCCACAGAAGATTTATTATATATCAATTTATTCTTATGTTACGTCTTTTACAAACTGCTTTGTAAATGTATGTCTTCCTTAATTTGACATTAACCACGAGCGGGACGTTCACCTGATGGCAAGTGATACGCCTGCTCATAACAACGTGGCGCTAATTAGGATGGTATACACTGCACCAAATTGCGCTCGTCGCATGAGACAAGATGTTGAGTTTCGTTACCCCAGTAACCGTACTAGCCACATCACCCTTCAAACCAGAAAACGGCACACTACTGTTTGGCAGTAGAAACAGGCGCTACGGTGGTACCTACCTAAACGGTCTCCAGCATCAGACCAACCACCAGTGGTATACACTTCGTCTGACAATTGTTTAATAAGATTATGATTAAATTGTAATATTAATTGCGTTTGATATAAACATAACAAGTATAGTAAGTATAAAATATTGATCGGATTCTTAGAAACAAAATAACAAAACATTATTAAGGTAACATGAGGAAAAATAACAACAGTTGTCCGTGAGTCATACAGCAGTTGTTTAGTCGACTCAGTCGCAATATACGCACTAGCGGTGCACTTGCGGAAAATAATGCTAAAAATGCGAGCCTGACTCACTTCATCAACGGTGGCGTTTTGTTTGCTTTCGTTTTTTTTTCTTGCACCACTTTGTGCTCTATTGAGAAACCGCTCCATAACTGAATATGTTCAATATGCATTAGAGAACTATAATTATAAATGTATCTAGTTAACGTAAATATTTGCTTATTTTGAATAAAGCAATAAAAAAGTAAAAAGGGTTATTTAGATAATGCATTTTTTAGAATGAGACAGGCGAGGCATTCACCTATTGATGAATTAATAAAAAAAAATTATACGCCAGCTCATAACGTTGCTTTAGTTAAAATAGGCACAGCACCACGTAGTCCTAGTCGTCTTAAGACAAAATTTTAAAGTATCATTACTCCAGTAATTACACTAGCTACACAACGCCCTTCATATCGGATCATAGTAACGTTTGCGCACTTTTTTATTATGTGATGAAGCGACGAGACGAACGAGATGTTCATGTGATGGTAAAAGATTCGCCTGCCATAACAACAGAGCACTAGTTAGGATGATACACACAGCATCACATCGTTACTTAATAATAACAACATAATTTTACTAGCTACTACGCCTTTTAATCCGAAACAACTTACTGGTGGTAGGTCTCTGATGACGGAGATTGTTTAAGAAGGACACACCGGCAGCTCATATTTCTTTCGCCAAACAATATATGCATGGTTTAGTGTACCTAAACGGACCTCGGCATTAGAGACCTATTATTAATAGAAACTAATAGAAATAATTGCTAATTTCTCTGTTAATGATACAACATTAGTAACTAATAGTTGTGTTCACTTAAACTCACAATTAACAATAATTAAATATAGTTGTTTTTACTTTATCTTCGATACTTAGTATTTATGTTTGATATATCCTCAACAGTTTATCTCTTTTTTTTGGGAATGTACTTCATCATCATCAGCCGATAGACGTTCACTGCTGGACATAGAACTCCCCCAAAGATTACACATCTTTCCGCGACCTTCACCAGTTACCCTGGCATTTGGTACCGCCGGGTACTAGCAGCTGTCGTTTGTTCCTATCACGCTGGCTCAATGCGGGTTGGTGGAAGCCAGAGCCTCGTTTGTTGATTAGCAGGGTGCACCACAAGCAAGCAAGATTGGCTTGGGCCCCGTAAGTAGTTGGGTGGGAGTCCTTACACCCTCGGTACCCAGAATGTACTTTATATATTGAATTTAATTAAAGACGTTTTAAAAACCAACGGAAGAGGGCGACGACCGGGCGTTATCTGCGGTCATTGTGGTAATACGCGAGTTCGGAGATCCCGCATGACCTTTCCAACAAATCTGAATCATGATGAAATCTCATAACTACTTATAATGTACTGATGGTAGGTCGAGACCTACAACCGCCCAAAAAAAACTTGTTTTTTTTTTTACTTTTGGTCGATCCTATTGCCGACAACCGTTTACATAGATACCACCGGAGCTATATTTGCCGCCGAACAGTTGTTTGCAAACATTTCTATGTTCCGGATTGAAAGGCGCTGTAGCTAGTGAAATTACCGGATTAACGATTCTAACCTCTTGCCTCTTAAATCGATGAGTTCAATGTCATGCTGTTTGTTATCATCCTAACTAGCGCCACATTGTAATGGACTATCAATTACCAACCGGTGAACATCTCGCTTCTCTTCACTTCTTTGAATAAATAAAAGTCTGCGTTTCCTCCTGACGTCAGGGTATTATAAAGAACAGAAGTGATCTCTCCCTCATATGAAAATGATTAAAAGCAGAATTTGAACTTATTTTTATATATTTTTTTCGTTCTACGAAGCGACGGGACAAGCTACTAGACATTTACCCGATGGTGACACTCCTGCCCATAACATGGCGCTATTTAGGATAGTACACACAGCACCACATTGTGATGGTCGCCTTGAGATATAAGATGTTTAATTTCGTTACTCTAATAGTTTAGCTCTTCAAACCGTAACACAGTAACGTTTATTAATAAACTAGTTAAAGGCAGCTGCGGGTGGTAACTATCTAAAAACGGTCTTCAGCAACAGAGACATACCACCAGTAACTAGGAACTGTGGACTTCTGGCGTGTCTTTTATTCGTTAGTTGTATATCCATATCCATCGATCGCGTTCAAGTAGTATGTAGTTTTTAATTATTTCCTATAGCTTAGCATGAGGCCCCGTTTCGGCGATGTTAACCGCAAGTGCCCGACAATAGTGAAAGCCGAACGTAACCGGGCCACGTACGGTGTATTACTTTTTCTACATGACTGCAAAAAAAAAATTGCACGTAGAATGACGCCGCTGGTTAACTCTAGGTGCGATGACTCGGCGTAACTTTTTTTTTTATATTGTTACACTTTCAATTCTCTTTACAGGTTTACACTTAACTCTATGAATCGGTGGTAACTGAATGAGTGGGAGATACTTTCAAACGACTTATAGACCGGATAAATAAATCGAAATATTGCATACGTTAAGCAATCTAATGCTAATAAATTTAAAAACCTTTTAGTAAATTTATTAATATTTAAAGCAATAAAATTAAAATTACTAAGATAGGTAACTGAAAATATTTATAATTATCTTAATAAAATGCTTTAGTAGTAAATATTTTTGTTTTTTTTTTAAATAATATTTTTAACTTTTTTTAAATAGTATTTTTTAATCCAAATTTAATTTTTACTATTTATACTAGCTGTTCCCTGCCAGCTTTGCTGACTCGTAATATAGAATTAGATTTGAAATTTAGACTTGAAATTTTTTTTAAATATTGCGGCTCATCGGTCTCCTTCCCGTTATTAACCCCTCCGCAACTCCCTTTGGGGAAGGAATTTTGTAAAAATCTTAGCTGACCTATACTCTATAAAAGGAAGGAATATTCTTACTAAATTCCAAGTCTCTAGGCCTTATGGTTCTAGAGATATCGTGATGAGACTACATAGGTGGAAATACCTTATATACATATATATAGAAAAACTTTACATGTTAATACTAATATTTAAATCTATATCATTTTACCCCAATATTCAAGCGCAGCTTAATTTAGGTACTTACTAGCAAATATTATTAAAACTTTTTAAACATGCACTTTAATAAAAAAGATCTAAATTTTATCATTAATAATTTAACTATACCATGCCGGTCTCAGGCACCAATGTGGACCGAACGAGGAATTCGCTGTCGGATCCTTGAATCCATCCTGTCCAAACTAAAGGTCCCGGGTACTGGCGCCGCTTGAACGGAACGTTCTCCGTCAGACCCTAAGTGATATTGATGCACCAACATGCTTTCTTTTTTACACGTTTATTGAAAATATCTGACGAAATACTACCAGTACTATTTGTAAATATTTTTTTATTTACAAGTAGTATTGGTATTATGTATGTCCTGATTGTAAAATTAACTTCAGTGATTTCTTGTATTTACGCGAATATTATAACATTTAACTAAAGTAAATTCGATATTTTTTTTTTCCTTTAATTATTTTTAATTTGTTGCAACCACTCTGTGGCAATTAGTTACGAGATAACGAATTGATGATTAGATAATTAAGAAATTAGGACATCTGTCAACTTAGATCTTCCATAGCCATGAGTGCTACTAACTCGAAACGGATGTATAATAAATAATTAAATGTACGGGACAAAATCCATAAAGTGTATATATATTAAACTTTATTTTTAAATTTGTCAGTGGTTAAAGGACATTTTTGTACTTTTAGTATGTGAGCTAGCAACAAGAAAACATTTAGAATTGGCATCACACAAACGAGGAGACTATACCCAACCTTCGTTGTGTAGTATAACAAAGGTGCTAACCGTTGTATTCCTCATTTAGGATAAACACCTGATCCAACAGTCGAAGTGTTGATAGGGTTAAATTTTAACCTGCTAAACAAGGTAACAAATAATAACGGTCGATTCTCCGAAAACTTATCTGCTTATGCAAACTTATCGTATGATTCAGTCAATGATAAACAATTGATTAGGAAATTTATAGGGTGATATGTGAAACGTTGCCATTGTTTTGATATCACGACAAACAACTTTTTTTTGAAAATTGTTGTTTTTTTAAAATCTTATTTTCATGACTGTATTTAGAAGGGTAAAAATGTTTTTTATTTCACATTTTGTACGTTTGTTAGGGCAGGTTTACACACATGACTAAAAATAGTTGCATGAAATAATTTATATGCGCTACTCGTTGATCATTCCAATTTCCGTGATATTTGTATATAACGTATGTGGCCAGCCAAAGATTTCCTTAATTCAAGAAATTTCAGTTCACAATTATGTATCAACACAGCGATTGTGTATATGCATCGGTTCTACGCGTTCCACTCCTTCACACAATTCCACAGGAACGCAATAGCTGCGGCGGCACTCTTCCTCGCGGCAAAGGTAACTTTTCTCACAGTAAATCATTAGATGTTTATATTGACATGCTCTCTTACACAAACACACATGCTCTCTTTATGGCTTTAGACTGGACTTCGTTAATAAATAAAGTTGTCAAGCTACAATCCAGTACCTCTACCCCTACATTCAGCTGGAATAAGTTTGGGTTGGCGGTTGCACGTTTCAAAAATTGTTATTCCATGAAACATTTTGATTCTTTCCCGATGTTTTTCTATTCCGAGAATTCTAGCCGAGTAAGGATCGAACTCTGATTTTCGATCTGCAAAGCGAACTTTAGAGATATTATTGTTTGTTCAGTTGTCTATTTCTTAAATATTAACACTGACCGTCATTTCAACTAGTACATGTCTTGTATTTTTTCGTTAGGGAGCCACCCATAAAAATAATTAAAAGCCAAGGTAAAAGAATTATAATAATGAAAATAATTTGACATTGTAACAAATTCCAGGTGGAGGAGCAACCACGAAAATTAGAATATGTAATAAAGGTTGCACACGTCTGCCTCCACAGGGGTGAGGGAGTGAATGCCCTCACCTCGGAACAGTACCAAGAACAGGTGACTTATCTATTATTATGCTACGTAGCGTAATGTCTAGTTTCTCGGACGTTATGTATGTTTGTTGTTACAGGCGCAAGATCTGGTATTCAACGAGAACGTACTCCTACAGACTTTAGGTTTCGATGTTGCGATCGACCATCCACACACGCACGTAGTACGCACGTGTCACCTTGTCAAAGGTGAGACAAGCGTCCGAGAGCGTTGCGAGTTGATCGTCTAATGAGACGCGCGGGCGCGTTCCGTTACACGGCGGCAGTGTGGACTGATACCATTCTATGGCAACGGCGACGCGCGTTCCGATTTACGCTTGGATTAGCGTACGGCCGGTCTAATTTTATATGCGGTTGTAGTTTTGGGATGGAGTATGCTTTTTCCTTTTTATGTTAACATTTGTTTGCATTCTGTGAAACAAAAAACTCGATTTCATTTGTTTCATTATTTTTAAAGAAAATACAAAATTATATGTTTAAATAAACTTCAACTGTATATCAAAACGTTTATTACATAGGACAATGGCAAATTACACTTTTGAATTTAAAATTACATTTAACGTACATTAACAAAAAAAAAACCTTAAAATTTTATATAGCTCTGTGGTTTTATTTATTTAACGTTGTACTATGCGACACTGAAGCAAACAAAAATCATATAAAAAGGTAGCAAGCACACCTCTACTCTCTCGAATACCGCTTAGACTCGCCGCGTGCGATCCAAACAAAAAAAATGACGGATCCCCAACGTGCATAATATCACGCATATTTGCCACCGGCCAGAGGTATGTGACAATAGTCTCGAAATAAAATTTAGTGTGTCAACCCCATTCACGCACATTCACCGCAAACCCTTATTTGCCCTAGCCGGGGTATAGTTGCGGCTAAAAAGTCTATTTATTATTATCGGCTGTTTTTAATGTTATTATTTTTTATATCATAGTTTATGCATATTTGTCAAAATACATATGTTTAGGATGTTATTTTATTATAATTATTATGAATTAGGTAACATGTAGATAAATATTTATGTTTGTAAATAAATAGACTTATTCCGTTAACTATACATTAATTATTACGTTTTATTTTAATCTGCATGTAACACTTGTTTATTTGTAAAACGTTCATGGAAGCGAAGGTCTAACAATATTCCAGTGTCACGCAAATAATATAACACTGCTGCAGATTCATTATCATACCCTATAAAACCCATTTTTACTATATTTTTTTTATTATTTATTTAAAATATATATTATTTGTCATGTATTCCAAATATTTACCTTTTGCTTTAAAATGGGTTTATATTTAAAAATTGTTCACAAAATATATAATAAAATTATATCCATTTCAGCACCAAAGGATCTAGCGCAGACCTCGTATTTCATGGCGTCAAACAGCCTTCATTTGACCACAATGTGCCTGCAGTACAGACCTACAGTTGTCGCTTGCTTTTGTATACATTTGGCATCAAAATGGAGCAATTGGTCGGTAAGGCTACATAATTATAACTTCCTCTTTTATACGAGTATACTGATACCTACGATGATACATTATTAAATGAAAAATATTTTTAGTGAAGCTATTAATAAATTTAATACTTGATAAATGACATATTAATAAATTTTACATAGTTAATTTTAAATGATGTGTACTGAACTTCAACGTTGCTAGATCCCACAATCTCACGAAGGGCGGCACTGGTTCTCTTACGTGGACCGCAGCGTGACGTCAGAGGTTCTAGAGCGACTCACCGCAGAGTTCCTTCATATCTTCGACAAATGCCCGTCCCGTCTCAAGAGGAAAATGATGACCATGTCCAATAACAGTGAGTTTTTATGATTTCTAAACTTGTGCCAAATTTATTGCAACGCACTTCAAAAATTAAAAATATTTCTCCAAGTGTATGTGTGTGAGAAATATTAGTGATTTTATTTTATATAAACATTAAATTTAAGTATCTATCAGATAAAAATCGGAACATCGTTTGCAGGTGGAAGTTCACCTCATTCGAACGCGCATCCGTCCTCTTCCGCACCAGGGGTGCCTAATTCGCCCTTCGACAAGAAACATCCACCGCCCAATAGCGACGAGTTCGATAAGTCCTTCGATAAGGGTAAGGTCACATTAGTGTTTATCATATTTTTTATTCCACGAAGCGTCAAGACATGAAAGATGTTCACCTGATGATGAGTAATACATTTGCAAAATAAACTAACCATCGTATAATTGGTTACATAAAAATTATCTCGCTTTACTGTTTGCTTGTTTTCTATAGTATATATAGTATGGCCGACGTGTACTGAATATTAGGACATATGATTTTAACAAATCTTTTATATTATTGTCAATAATAACTAATCTCCGAATGTTTAAGTATCTCTTCATTTACTTGGGTATTCAATTCATTATTAAGGTTTATATTTAAATATCAGAATACGAGCGCGAGAGACGTCGCCAACCTGGCGCAGGTGGTTACGTACCAGCTACATCGGCTCCACCCACCAATCCCTCACAACCACAGAAAATAGATTACAATTTATATAGAGAAAAGAGAGAGAGAGAAGAAAGGGAGAGAAGGCAAGCCGCAATGCAACAAGCGAGGCCACCCAATTCCTCTCAACAACCTCGGCCTGGTGGTTCTCAACCACCGCCGCACCACCAACGGCCCTCTTCGAGCCAGCATCACCACAAACCTCATCACGCGTGGCCCCATCATAAACCTCCCCACCATAAACCGCCACATGACCATAGACACCACAGACCACAAGTTCCTCCAACAACAACACCGGCTGTTCCGCATCCAACCCAACCAGAACAAATACCTCAAAGAACGCGGCCGCCTTCTCTTTTCTCACCGGAAAATGCAACAACTCCATCAGCAGCTGCAGCTTCAGCCCCCAGAAGACCTCAGCCACCACAAAACAGAGAACAAAGACCTCCCCGACCGGAGGTCCGTCCAGTACAACAAATACCTACAGCCCCCGCGCCAATTCAACAACCGCCAACGCAACCGCAGATGGAACAACGTCCCCCAAGTCCACACAAAAAACGACCGGATCCAACAGCCGCAATAAGGGAAATGCAACCACCGGCTATATTGTCCCCTTTCTCATCCCCTCCGGGCAAAGAGCCACCACCGAAACCGAGACAACGCGCTCCATCTAATTCAGAACCGGAATTAGTACCGGTTGTGAAAAAATTGGATGAGACACCTGGCTATGAAAACGTGATACGAGACTCACAGCGTGGCAACACTATAAGGTCCCGTCCGCCGGAGCAAAGGAAACCTGAACCAGTAAGAAGCCTCAACGGTATAGAAACAGATCCTACTTTAGTGTCTAATTTACTCAAAGAAAGTCTAGCAAAACCTGCTCCAATTACAGTACCCACGGAGCGCAAGTCCCCTGTAGAAATCAAGCGGGAACCAGTAATAGAACCTCCTGCTCCGGTGCAACTGCCCCCACAACCAGAGCCTCCTGTTCAACCACCTCAAGAAGAAGTTGATAACAAACATAAAAAGGAAAAGAAGAAAAAGGACAAACATAAACACAAGGACCGTGACAAATCAAAAGAAGAAAGAAAGAAACACAAAAAAGAGAAAGAACGGGAAAAGAAGAAGGAACCAAGTCCACAACCCCCACCTACGGAGCCACTAGCGGATGGAGCTTTAAGGATAACGATACCACGTGAGAAGCTATCCACGAGCCCAGGACTGAAGATCAAAATCCCTAAAGAGAGGCTCGCCGTCCCCCCACCCCCTCCGCAGCCTGCGGGTCTCAAGATCAAGATCTCAAAAGAAGTTCTCGAGACGTCCAGGAAGCGGACCGGTGGCCCGGAGCCGGGGCCGCCGCCCAAGTTGCCGCGTCAGAACGGAGCTCCACACCCCAAGGTAGGCAATTGGAATGTACCACCTCCTTATAGACCCCCTTTACCATATTACGTCGTTCAGCCGCCACCCCCATTGTATTACGGAATAGGGATGGACGGTTACTTTTACGGTGCTATGTACGGGCCGCCGCAACACCGACCGCAGCTGCCGCAACCTCCGCAAATGTCGCAGCCGCCGCCGCCGCAGCGCCAGCCTCCGTTGCCGGCGATGCCGCCGCCAGCTGTCCCGCCGCCGCCGCCGGAGTAGTTGCTCCATAGTATAAAGACACTTCTATTTGCAATAAGCGTTACAGTCATTATGAATTCAAGTTAAAATAGAGCTTATACTTAATTTACTTTAATCGCTCAAGTGTACTTAGATACTTAAGGTTAAAATCGTCACATGTATGGACATCACAAAAGTGAAATGCAGCAAGCATTTTATTGTATTATTATTTTTTTTTTCAAAACCTTTGTGTCAAAGTATTACAGGGTTTAGGAGTGATGTGGTCAAATGAGATCATTTATTTACAGTTATAGAGAAAAAAAATACCATTTTTCAATACGTACTTTTTACACATACAAACTACAGTTGTGTGCTATAAATGACAACAGGCATACACAAAAAGACAGATTTTATTTCATGTTCTTTTTTTATATTTTTCCATTGATCTTTAGAAATATATATTTATTGTTTGTTTTACATCTGTTCATCTTTTTTTTCTTTAAATACTTATTTTTCTATACAGATTATTTTTTTCAAAATTGCCTTACATTCTTTTTTGCATAAATTTCAATTTTTTTCTTTCTATAACAAGAATTATTATTAATATTTACATATATAATACAATATAACAAACGAATGTACAAATTTTCATGTATTTGTCTATTTACTATTAGATATATCATTAATAGCCCACGTGTGGAACTCGGGGGCTTGTCTGTCGAGGGTGAGTCAAAGCCGTTAACTATAGCGCTACGAACTTTTCTTATCCATTTGTGAAGATTTCTATTATTAAAAAAAAAGAAACTACATCACAATTATTGAAATCCTACAAGTTCAGTTCAGAGTAATCCTGCTCATTTTTATGAAGATATATATTTTTCACAAGTAATGGTCCACTGCTGGAACCCTGGGCTTCTGTCAAGTTCGTGTTGTCGATGTCACATGTATATGGTAGCAGTTGTTGACCTTGGGACATGTTTGTTCACAATATTTCCATCCATAGTACCACTTGTTATATGTTTCGTGGAATATACTGTAGTTTGTATGTGTATAGTTATATTTTATATATACATTTACTCTTCCATATTGCTTAGGGTCTTTGAGCTTAAAGATAAAAGATATATAATGTAATATATGATTTTTTTTTTCTTCGGTATGACTTAACATGACATTCCTGTAATCATAATAATAGTTTGTGTATTGAAATATTTAACGAAAGTGTATATATTAGAAGTTAAAGGACTTAATATTTATTATACATTTGTTGTATGTTAGTTACATATTTACTGTTTTTTATAAAAAAAAAAATGTTTATACGAGATTGAAAGGTTTATATGATAGATATAATCGTTATCTGTATATGCATACTTATGTATGTTTCCAAATATATGTAACAAATTTCCTAATAATTACAACATTTACATTTTTGTAGTTTGTATATATAGTGTTTGTAAACTTTGATTAATTTTTGTTTACAGTTGTGTGTGACTTGTGAATGTTGAGTTCATTCGAAACCACTGAACACATTACCATATCAGCTTTAATTTTATTTCTTATTAAGACTCATATTAGTTGAATAAGTAAACGAATGCTTGCTCAAAAATAGTAAAAAAAAGAAATAATAACAAAAATATACAGGGTGTCCCCAACGGGTGTTCCTTGTTTTACTAAAGCTCCAATGCTCGGAAAGTTGGTGTATTTACATTGCAACTGTGTTATTTGCGGTGTGACCATTAAATTCTAAGGAGTTACGTCTCCTGCACTTTATCTTAGTAACAAACAGGTAGTGAAGAGTTGCGCTTGATGATGAATCTGCAAATATGAACGTCGTAGTTGTACCGCGGTGCCATTGATGTTACCATTTTACTCGTTAGTAATATTTTCATTTAGGCATTGCATTATATTTTTAGATGTATTTTACTGAAAGTAGTACTTAAACGATACTGTTTACGATTTATCCATTATACTGTAGTGATTTAATACGGCGAAAATGTATATTGTTAATTGTATATTGAAAATGAGATTATTATGAAAGTTTTGTACATAGTTCCAAACGAAATGAGAACAATTTGTTTTACATATTCGCTTTACTTTCGGTATAGTTACTAATAAGTAATTATATATATATACACATATATAAAAGATACCAATTTGTTATCGTTATACTTAAAATAATTATCCATATCAGCGGTCGCCAAAGTGGTGGAACAAATTTTGCTAGTCCGCAAAATAATTTGGAATATAACTTAATCATTACGTTGTTTTAAGATACATTGAAACATCATTGTTAATTTTTAATGGTTTATCAATAAAGCTTTTAAAATTTGATTACATATAAATAGTTTCATTTTATTAATTAGGTACAATTTGTGTTCTTAGATCGCAATTTAAACATCACAATTTAAAAAATTCCGTAAGCAGTTCGCGGGATTTAAAACGCAAATTTGCTGGTCTGTGAGGTCAAAAAGTTTGGCGACCGCTGATCTATGTAATACATAGAGAGAGGTACATTTAACTATATGTACAAAATTGTCAGTTGTATTTTTCTATAATGTTCTACTTAACTATGGGGTACCTTAAATTTATACAAAAAGTTTTAGTTATTTTAGTACAACAATCACTAAAAAGTTTTTATTATTTGAAAAGAAAATAAACTTAATCGAAATTGAAGCGGAAACGAAAATAGATATTGATTGAAAATGTTACTTAAGCAGTTCCGTCCTTTACTAGTTTGTTGTCGTATATAACTCATGTATGTGTGCTCACATGTTTCCTCTAGCAACGTTTATTTTTTTTAAATCTAGTAAAGTTTTAATAATTTTTTTAATGATCGTTTGATTACTATTGTATGCCGCATTTCATGTATTATTATTATTATTACCATAGATAAAATTATTGTATGTAACAAACTCATTCATTCCTCATGTTAACATTTTTATATAATCATTTATACTGAGTTAAATATTTTTCTCTATCAAACAAAAAAATCATTACAATTATGGTACAACAGTTTGAATTGTTGAAATAAAACTTATAAATTTAATTGAGGATTTTTCTTCTATGAGCTCAACATATATTGCATTTTATAATAATATTAAAGAGCTTCCAGTGTATATACTTTAAAAGAAATTAACGAATTCGTTTTGGCTGGTGAAGCAACAATTTCAGACTTGAACATTACAGCAGAATTGTTTTAAAAGTTGCCGTGGACATCTGCATGTGTGAATGTGCTTTACGATTTTTTTTTTTAACATGGTCTATGTTCTCATTCAATTTTTACCTACATATTTCTGGCTACCGTTTAGCTGTTATTATTTATGAGTAATGTATATATTTGATATGATAGACACATTTACTGTTTCTATTTTTTTTATATATAGATATTGTGTTTTAATGTAAATGTAATGTTTAAACTAACAGCTAAATGTTAGCTGGCGCGCAGCTGTGTATATCGTGACCTTATGGGGCTATTCAAACTATCATTACAATGGCCGTGAACGCCTTTAACCATATCAATTTGGATCGGGTGATCAAATTTTGCCGTAATCACACAACAACCGTGAGGGGTCCGCTTAGCAAAACCGGTGGCGGGTTAATTTTTGCAGTTCGGGTTTGGCTTTCACTTATAAATTACCATATTAAAAATTATAAAATCAAATAACCAATCTGTGCTGTGAGTGTACACGAGAACGCGAGGCGGTGGTTCAATGAGGCTTTAAGTGGAGTTTTCTTTTTTGAACTTTGCTTTGTAAATGTATTTAAATTTAAGAATAGGCCGCATTGGCGTCGGTCAAATGATATGAAAGCCCCGCCTCGCGTCAGTCCTTCCAGCCTCATTGGGAACGACGACACACGGCTGTGCGCTCACACGTCGCTCGTATTGCAGGTCATCGAGCCAACACTGGGGAACGGGCACGCGGGCAAGTGAGGCCACTCTCGCCGCCGCCATAGCGCTACGTGTGTCGCCGTTCCTCAACAACAACTTACGGACCTCACTAGTGTAGTGTAATAATGATTTTTATTTCACAATTCTCTTATTATTTTTTTTATTCTCTATCGGCCGGACGGTTTTGGCTCGCTTGTTGTCTCCATAGAGGTATTATAGACTGTCAAACGTTTTGATGCTTTCAAATTTACGAATGAATGTTGACGAACTTGTATCGTCTAATATATTATTGATTAGCTTACGATATATTTAAAAATTTTATTAGTTTCCAAATGTTATATTTATGATCTGTAATATCTCTACGGTTTGTATGTCGGTGTTTATATTTAAATTGCACCGTTACGAACGCTTTGGGACGTTCCTTATCATGTCATAGTCGGGCTGTTCACGATACAGTGGGCGTGGCTAGGAGGGAGGGGGATGAATGATCATAATGCCGTATGAAAACCCATTTATAACTGGGGACATTTACTGACGCTCAAAAGTCGGAACATCGTTTCACTGGAGATTATAATTGTGATTGTGTGAAGATCTAGACTTAATGAAGCGATTGCTCCGTCTTTGACCTGGCAACCTCCCTAACCAGTACAGTCTTAGCTACGCCCACGCACCTCTAACTCGCACTGCGTGTATTAAATCATAAATAAAGGCTGTGTTAAACAATGATTACATGTTTAGCTGATCACAAAGATACGACTTTTATCTCAGCTTTTATATATGATTACATTTGTATATTTTCTATTTAGATTAGGTTAGTGGAAAATTTCTTGTTTGACCTCGCTAAATGTGTTATTGATACCAAGTTGACCATTCATAGTATAAATTCAAATGGATATAGATGTGCATAATTTTGTGTATATACGACAAAATAATCAAAATTAAAACAAATCAATTATGCCTATATAACAAAAATATTATAACCCCCAAAAATGTAACTGAACGGAGTGGTGTGAACATCAGGCAATTGAATGTGGGTAGTCCTATAATATAAATATGCGGATGGCATTTCTTCTGACCACTGTACCGCCGCGTGTAACTTTTTTTCTCTCATACTATATATCCAGACAATAAAGTATTAACAAAAACGTAATTATAAATACTTATTTGTAAATAATATTTGAAATTATAACATTAAAAAAAAATTTAAATCCATTAATAAGTAATATACTTTGACATAACTATATAAATATATTATTAATCACGCTAATTTAAAAAAATTTCATTAGTTAATACATATAATACATTCTGCCATGAAACATAAATTACATATATACAAATGATTACCAAATTTTACGTTAAACAGTACAAATTTAGATAAAGTCTTCCCAAGTTTTTATCCGTGCTATTTGTGATAATATAAATGAATTGTAAAGGCTTTCGCACTAGCAACATTTAATGATAAAACCCATTAATGTAACGTGTAAATCGTATATACAATACATATTATTATATACTTGCCTAACACCAAATTATATACTAATTAGCTTGCAGACTGATTAAATGTTGTTGAATTATAGCACTTTATTTATAAGGATGAACCTATATCAAAACAAGCAATAAATTAATTTAATTGTAAGTTTGAATAACTCGTTATATTTACCGTATAAGATTTTGAAAAATGAAAAAAAAAATATTGAGCCAAAATCGTGCCGTGCGCGCGCGCAAGTGCGCCATTCGATTCGGAGAACCGCTAAAAGAAATATATAGATATAAATCATCAGCCTAACCATCCGACTACGAGTGGTACAGTATTCCTGCGATGGGCCATTTATCGTCTTGTGTATATACTTTTACTTTAGCCGCTTCCATGCCAGGCGCTCCTAGATTAAGTCATGTCACTTGGCGAAAATTTAGTCTGATAAGATAACTAACTATTACATTGGGAAGCGTCGATCTAGACCATTATAGATGACCAACAAGAATTTTTTAGTGTTTTTTTTTTTTAATTTGCAGGCTATCAAAACCGTCCGAGAGCCATTGGCGTGTTTAAAAAAAATATGTTTAAAAATAAAATAAAAAAACGCACATGTCTCTCTACGGTTTTGATACGCGGGCCGCTGAATGGGTTATGTTATCTGTTGTAATAAAGGGGCGCGGAGGGATTATAGTATGTTTCACACATCCCTACGCGCCGATGAACTGTAGTTTGACGTAATTATTGTAATTCTTGTTTTTATTCTCGTAGTTTTTAATTTTTTTTTTAACATAGATAAAAAAATAAGGATTATTACGAATGAATGTGTAATACCTTGTTAATTAGAATTAGTTAAAGAAAATCACGTCGAACACTTCAATATTCAATTACATTGAAATTACATTTTGATAATTTGGAAACTTAAAAAAAATTATTTGGGTAATTATTTTAAATTATTAGATATTATTTTTTTCAACGAAACATCATATTCAGTACGATTTGATTGCAGAATCTTTATTTTGGCAACGATATTTCGATGAACTATAACATGTACAGCTCTGGCAGATTAATTAAAAGTAAATAAACAAAATTAAGCGATGGCAGAGTAAATAATATTAAAAAAAATATTTCGAAATTTAAATTAATTTATACTTGGTGTATGTATTTGTGAGAAGTTATACTAAATTGATACATTCTTATAGGTTTCTAATTGTAAGTTATTTTTAAACGTAGACTGTACGGTAGGCGTTCGTTACTTTTGTTTTTTTTTTCTAGGTTAGGAATGTATATTTTGTAAAAATATAAAAAAATAGCTAAATTTAAATTTTTCATCTAGGTTTTTTTTTAAACTTGTTTAGGGCACATATTTAACCGTTCGATGACCTCTTTTAATACTTTCGATCGTCGCGAGTATTCATAGTTTCGAGGTTATAAGCTAGAGTACCAGCTATATAGGGTGTCTGGTGTAGTCATTAATGAACGGAACGACGTTAAAGAAACATGTGTATATCGGCCAAGTTTCTTAATGAAATTGTGATATAAGCAGTTCGATGTCAGGTGAAAAAGGTTGTAAAACTAATATTGTAAATTTGTATACGTATTTATTTCCCTTTCCCTCGTAACCACTGATCGCCGTAGCAGCGTCACACGCGGCACATCACCATGGCGACGGTTTTACATAACCTTGTATAATACAAAATTAAAACAAAAAAAAAATCTACAATGAAAAGTAAGTAGAAAAGTTGGTTTTCGCTTGCGGAATGAATTATTTTGGCAAATATTTCAATCGGCCGTTTCGTATCGGAAAATTATATAAAAGTTGACAAAAAAAAAATCGTTGCTCGTATATGAAGTATGTATAATAGATAAGTATTATCCTTTTTTTATTCCGTTACAATTGTAATTGAATGTATGATTGAATCAAATTAAATGCATAAATATATACAGACGATACAAATAAAACGAGAGACTAAATCTGCTTTAGAATGATGTATTAATATTATTGGGAAGTGCATTTTAATATTCATTAAAAAAAAAAAAACGTTCTTGTTGATACTCTATGGGGTTCCTGTAACTTATCCCGCTTTCTTATTGCCGTGAATAACTTATTGTTATTTTAATATTTAACCAGTTAAATGTTGACGTCAGTTGTAATGTAAATTAACAAGAAGAATAGTTTAAAGTTTATTATCCCTATATATACTCTGCAACAGCATGGACCACCTCGCTACTATTGTACAGCGGCATGTAAAAGGCCCACTGTATAGTGTGACTACAAGGAAAGTGCTAAAGCTTGTGCCGGATTTATATGGTCATCTTGTATGCCAAGTACTTCCTTATGGAGAGGTCTTTGTTTAACGGTGTACGGTTAATATGCTCAAAAGATGACTGTTAGGCATCACATAGCGCTTTGCCAGACGAACCAGCTTCGCATTTCGAAACATTTAACTGGTTAATAAATGCATTGTAATCGGGTTTAAGGAGTTCTCGCGCAATTTGAGAATTATTTATCATCGCGTATAGTTGTAGGGTATTCATTAAAATGGCGTAACGCTTCACGCCGGCTTCGTTATAGTGTAAAGCGTTCGCCTGTACTAATTTGAACCTTATCAACAATTAGATATCGGACCTGTTTTGTAATGCATCATTTTGCAAATCGTTACAACAATACTAAATGTTCTTATATAATTGTACTTTGTTTAGATGTTAATTACAAATACAGTTTTTTTTTTTAAATTGTCCATAATGAAACTGTCGAATAGTAACACTGCTTCTCGTACGTGATCTAATCTGTCTGATCTGCTTGACAGCAAAAATAATTGCTGAGGGTAGAATCTAAATTTGTCGACAGTAAATTCTCATAATGAATCCGTTTCGCTAGTGAGGTATCAAATTTAATATCGGAGTGTTTCATATTAGCAAGTTTGTGTAATCTCTTCATGGAAATAATATTAATTAGGTATATATATATATATATCTTTTAACTTGATGCGATGTGGATGTGTGTGTGCGTTATGAATAAATTTGTATTGAACTAAATTATTGATTAATATAAATTAATTTTTTACATTATGATTAACAGGACAAGTCTCCCATAACGCGATTGATTTGGATCGCTTTATAAGAAACCCATACATACCGTAATTTATAATTTTTTTAAAAAAAATTTATCATGTTTACATAACGTTCAAATTTGACAAAAGAAAACATAATAGACATAAATCGAACCTTTATAAAAACTTCATTTTAAAAGTATCAATATAACTATCATTGTATATGTTGAATTTTATATATTGCTTTAATTTGATACATATAATAATAAACTAAAAATATTATTTGTAAGAAAAATAGTTAATTTGATACATATACGAATATTTTATTATGCATTAACAATGTAAAATATGAGCAGTTGAATTTGCAGTATAACTTTGTTTTATCGAGAGTCGCGTTATAAGGAGACTACTGTATAATATTTGAGAGAGATTTCGATGTAATAACTCGTAATGATACACTAGGCCTTGCGATGATGGGTAAATTATCGTACATGATGATGCATCATTGGGATTTGGAATGGCCATTAGATCTAACCTCTTATGTTTATTCGAGGACATGGATTCTAATCTGCGAGCTCTGTTCTACGAAGCTGACAATCTAACTTCATATATAGAAAATGGCAGGAAATTCCATGTTACCTTTCCTATATTAACTATCAACCTATGTCCAGCTGTGGGCGTCTCACCTGCTGATGATGATGATGATAACATTATTACTATGTTAATATTTGTTAATTAGCCGCTCTTTGGTCCGTTAGCAGTTTGCTTGCGCTGTGATGTGACCAATTTTTTCTTTTTTATCCTAAATACAGATAAGTAGGAAATTTTTTTTTTTCATAAACAACTTCAGGTTGTCGCACTGTTGATAATTCATTATAATAGATATATTTTTCATACGAACATAATGTTAAGATATCGCCCGATCTGTATATATAACTGAGATATCACTTACAATAATACCTCAGAATTTTTATTGTCGTGAATATAATGATTATATTTATGCGAATACTTTTTTTTTTTAATTAATATTTAACTGTTTCGCATATGCAACCTCCACCCCCTGTATAGGATATTTGTTACAACTGGGCCTAAAGACAAATACTCCATCCTTTAGGGAATGGCAAGAAAAATATCGGAGTAACTATTATTTCTTAATTTGACATAAAAAAATTATTTGTATAAGTTACGAGCTTGCTTGTACGATATACTGTCTACTGTTGTGCTCAATCATGTCGTATTTACATTTATGAAAGTGTTGCGTTAAATCTGCGAGTACCCTCTTTTAAGCGTGCGGCAGCCTCACAGTTTGCGATCGCGAAATTCCCAAAGATAATCGTTCTGAATTTATTTTTCTAGAAAATCACCGGGAAGAATGTTAATTTTGTTTTTTTTTTTTTTGTAAATATAGCTGTAATGATAAATAAAAGCATTCTTTCTGATATTGTGTTTCAATCTCATCTACCCTCACTTTTAATTACAGCTCTACTAAACTCTCAAGGGATTAAGCTGGTCTTTATCACATCAATCAATATTTTATTTTATTCAAATATAGTTTCATAGTACACAAATAGTATTTCTAGCATAAAGTGTATTTAAACAAGTCCAATTCTGATGTGTGTAACAATCGGACGTAGTAAAGCTGAAAGGACTCTACTCTCATACAAGCAAAAATGACTTGTGAAGAAGTTAACGATTCGTTCTTTCATCCAGCAAAGAAGATCCGAAATAAGTATAAGGTACATTTTTAAACAATTCAGTACCAAGCCACAAAGATTGATCTCTTGAGTCCTCTGCTTAAGTACTAAAAAAAAAAGACGGGGAATTCCGTTAAACTACGCCCAATTAAGGAGTACACAGCAACCACAAATGCACGCACAGCTATTATACTACATTATAAACATTTTAAGAGGACGAAAAATTTAACTACTATAAATGAAAAAGTCTAGGCCCTAGACTTAATGTTCTTTTCCTGCCCATGGGCTTGAGTCTAGGGCAATAGAACAATAGAGAACACTAAAATACAACCAAGCCACGGTTTAACAAGTACATTCAGTTTACATTACTGATATTGATGGTAAGTCTATTGCCGGAGCACTACCAACTAGCGCCACATTGTTATAGGCAGGCCAGGCCTATTACTTGAACCATCTCGTTGCTTCTTTAAAAAAAAAAATGTTACACATATAAAGAATAAATAAATTAGATAGCCAAGCAAAATAATTAAAATAAAATTGTTTTGTTTTAAAGGAAATATTTATATATTTTCTTAAAAATGCATTGGTTAAATTTTAGTTCTTAATAATCCCATCACTAGGTCTCGAGCCGACTCAAGTAAAACAATATTACCTAAACTACATTGATCACACCAATAAACACTTTTTTTTTAGTTTAATATATCTTCCCTTAACGTGAATAACTGATGGGCCTCATTGTTTTATTGCTATTTCTTACTAGCAATAGAACAATGAGGTTAACTTCTCTTTTTATTCTATTTTAGTTTTGTTATAACATTTTTTAAAATTTCTTCTACAGATGTATAAGATTTCCTTTACTCCTTATATTCCTAAATAGTTTAGTTTTAAGATTGCGTTTTTATACTAACAACTTGCGTGCATTGCGCTCGCTAGCTTACATATGTACTAAGTATTCCAAAGGAGAGTTGTCAAATACTATAATATCCATGAATGCTGTTCATGGAACTTATCGGTTTTGTAGCAATATTTTACTTCTCCGAAGGTTCATGGTTGGTAGGAATCGAATTTGCACCTCGTCGAGCTGTATGTCCTCGTTTTGTCACTTAACACCATATAAGTTTGTGCGATCGTCGCCGAACAGCACTTTATTCTAAGAAGCGACGATACGAGCGCAACGTTCATGTGATGGTAAAACGTTCCACCATAATATCGTGCCGCTACTTAGGATGATATATACGGCATCATATTGCGCTCCTCGCCTTGAGACATAAGATGTGGTTTCCTTACCTTAGTAATTTTACCAGAACACCTTTCAAGTTTTAATACCACAGTACGTTACGCTAGCTAGAGCGCCCTTCTAACCAGAACACAGTAGTTAGCACACTACTGCTTGGCGGCAGAAGTAGCCGCTGCGGTAGCACCATCTACCTGCTGATTGATACTTTTATGGATTATATAAGAGTAATAAAAGCCTTTATTTTGAAAACTTAAATATATTTCAAAATAAAAAAAAAACATCGACTATAATATTAGGAATGTATCAAAAACAGTTTTTAAACGTAAAAAAAATATCTCTAAATATTATTTACCATCTGTTGTTTTTATAGACAGTGTGTGTGTGTGTGTTTGTTTTTTAACTAAAAAATACTATCTATTAATGTGTACTCATATTGTATGACGTCACACAAACACAGTAATAAGTTACTTGTTAAATGTAAAGGTAAATTATTTAACTTGAAAAGGTAAAGTTAAATATATTGTTTGTATATAAAGATATAAATCTTAGTAAATTAACAATAATTTAAATTTATTAAAAAGAAATAATTACAGTATTATTGTATATTGTATACACGATAAATTAAATAAATATTTCGGCACTTGTTTTTATTTTTATTTTTTAATTTTTCTCAGTCATTTATTAATCGTATGAAATATTATAGAGGAAGCATTTCTATTGAACTTCGGGTTTGTACATTGCGTGGAAGTAATGTGGCGCTGGAGAGACGACAAGGTGACCAGACGAGCTGGTGATAAAACCTGTAGATGGAATCGATCGTTTTACAGATCTTCGGATGAGGTTAGTCCGGTAGCGGAGATCTACCATGTGGTGATAAAATAACGATACCATGCATCATCTGACGTCAATTAGGATGGTATACACAGCACCACACATATATTTACTGGTGGTACCACCGCTGCTACTATTTCTGCCGCCAAACTACTGTTTGTAAAACATTACTGTGTTCCAGTTCAAAGGGCGCTGTAGCAGTTGAAATACGTGGGGTTAAGACTTTACATTTAATGTACCTAGGCGATCACAATGTGGTGCAGTGTATATCGTCCTAACTAGAGTCACGCTCATCTCGTAGCTTCGTCAAATGAAAATAAATTACATATTGTTACTTAAAATATTCTGTTTTATATAGAGAGCGTAAATATATATATATATATTATATAACATACAAGTTATTAGTTTAGGTACATGTAATATTTCATACTAATATATATATATATGTGTGTATAAGTATATATCCATCGCCAAATGTAAGCCACGTGGTCCGTCCTTATTCAAACATTTCACTTCTTCTTCTTCAATTGCTTCGCTTTCTTCTTCTCCTCCCGCTTCTTCTCTTTGTCTTTTATCGATTTATACAGTTTGTAGCCGAAGAAGACTAAAAAGTAAAAAAAAACGTATACATTTTTTTAATTCAAATTAAGCGACTATACAAGCGGGACGTTCACGTGGTGGTAAGCGATACGCTCGTCCATAACAACGTGGCGCTTGTTAGGATAATATACAGCATCACATTGCGCTCCTCGCCTGAGAAATAGGATATTGAGTCTCGTTACCCCCATTAATTACTCTAGCTACAACGCCTTTCAAACCGGAACTGAGCAATGTTCGCGCAGTACTGTTTGGCGGTAGATATATGGGCTGCTGTGGTACCTACTTAGACGGTCTCCGGCGACAGAGATCTCTCATCAGCTAATATATATCTATAATTACTTAATCGTTAAAAATGCATTTCATTCCTCAAGTGTGGCCGTATTAAAAAAAAAAATGTAAATTACTAAAAAAAATATTTTATATTATATATAATAAAAATTAAGAAATACCAACAGTACAGTTAAAAAAAAATTAAATCGAAATTAAAAATCCAAAACACCCTCGTCCGTTACTTTAAGGTTTTTTTTTTAAAAGCGATAGAAATTGGTTTAGCCGTTCCTTGTGTTACGATGCTACAGACATATGAGATATATATATATTGTGTGGAGGTGTAAGGGGTTCTGCACGACAACCCACGGAACCCAAGCCAACCTTACCTACCCGTGGTGCACCCTTCTAATGAACGAACGAAACTGGTTCCCACCAACCCGCATTGGCCTAGCGTGGTGGGAAATGGCCCAAACTCACCCATATGAACCCCTACAAACGTGGAGATCTCTGAGAAGGCCTATGACCATTAACAACTACTGAATCTCACTGCGGCAAACTAAACAATAATTTTACATATAGTTTACTAATTTATGTTAGGATATTTATACAACACATTAGACTGGTCCACTTTAGAAAACTTGTTCTTAGTAGTATCGTTACAATGGTGCGCTCATAGTGTGTATGTTAATATACTACATAGGGGTTCCGTACAACAACTCATGGGTTCCTAGCCAACCTCACCTGCTTGTGAGGCACCCTGATAATCAACAAATGAGGTTTTGGCTCCCATCAACTCGCATTGAGCTAGCGTGGTGGGAAATGACCCAAATCCCACTCATATGATCCGGCGGTATCAGCAGTCATGCTGACTTGTTTGTAACCCCTCAAACAGCAGTGTGCAAATGTTACTGTGTTCCGGTTTGAAAGGCGTTTTAGTTAGAAAAATTGCTGCGGTAACGAGACCCAATATCATGTATAAAAAAATTGGATTGCCATCGGAAGTAAGCACTGGAGCCCATGCAACCTCGACAAGAGGAGGAGTCGTGTACTATAAATGGGGGTACTTACATTTAATTTGAAATAAAACAACTGAATAATAAATAAAAAAAAACGTTATGATATAAAGTAAATCTCTATGTAATGATTTCCTTTGTTGATGAAATAATTTCATCATTATCATCATCATCATCAGCCGATGTACTTCCACTATGGGCCATGGGCTTCCCTCAAAGATTCCCACATCGATCAGATAGGGATTCAAATGGGGGGATTTGGGCCATTTCCAACCTCGCGGGCTTATTGCGGGTTGGTGGGAACCAGAACCCTGTTTGTTAATTAGCAGGGTGCATCAGGAGCAGGTGAGGTTGGCTTGTCCCGCCAATTGTTGAGCGGGAACCCTTACACAGTATATAATATTTATATAAAGAATTGACGAAAGATTTGAATGGGTTTAAGTGAAGATCGTGAAGAAAGTAACACCAGATAAGTCAATCGGAAAAGCCCAAGGCTTTTTAGGATAATATACACTGCAACAAATTGTACTCCTCGCTTTGAGGCATAAGATGTTTAGTCATAATAAGCTAGTGATGTCACCAGTCACAGCTCTTTTCAAACCGGAACTCAGTAATGTTTGCATACTACTATTTCGCGGCTGCAGTAACAGCTGTGGTGACTACCGCCAGTAAAATTTAGAGAAACTACTGACGAAGAGTCAATAAGTGCATGTACCAATGACAGTATGAGTTCATTAGGAAATTAGATTAATAAAATGTTATTATAATTTTTTTTTTCATTTTACTAATAATTAATCTTATTTAATTAATTTTACTGTGGTTTTGACGCGTTACAAATAAAATTTTCGATATTAATTACATCACTAGAAAACTGCTATCCCGACCTGTCGCGTACTACAGCTGGTCGAGATGGTGTTATACGTCAGATAACCACATTCGGATCTTGGAGGGTTTACGAGATGTAGAAACTATCTGTTCAGTAAATTCAGCCAGGAGACTGGTTATCAGGTGCGGATTATGTAAAGCTTACAGTTAAATATGTAGTTCAACTGAGACGTACCGAACAAGGCAAGCAAAATAAGCGCTCCGACCGCGTAAAGCGCGAGCTTGAAAACAATAGCGCGCGTTATCGCCTGGTCCAGCTCCGGCAGGTTCAGCGGCAACTCCTGCAACTTTGACTCCAGCCTCGAAGCCAGCGTCTCCTTCAACCGGTTTGCGAACGTAATCTTCTCGTCCTCGTCCATATCCTCGTACTGCTTCAGCACCGCGACCAGTTTGTCCTTGACGTCGTCGGGCTCGCTCTCCTGCTCCGCCATCGACGCGATGTTCTTCAGCAAACCAATCACGTCCGCATTCCTGATGCCTTCCGATATCTTTTTAGTGACCGCCCTACCGATCTGCGCACCGATACCCGCCGACTGTTGCTCCGCCATTTTTCTTTTAACGCGAACAAGGAAAACTGTTAAGCGTTTAGCACGACCTAAACTATTTACACGAATGAAGCCCCGAGCGGGCGGTGCCCAGAAGCAATTGATTAGGACGACGTACAGTCCTCATTAGAGATAATATTTTAATTGATAACTAACTGATACCCAGCAGGTGTCCTATCTATTTATAATTACGAAAATTGTATGAACGATATAGAAGTTGATACACTGCATCTGATGGTGAATATGAGACTAATATGAAAACTTTGTCCAAGAGAAAGTCATATGTATAAAAGTTTTTTTTTTGTTATTATAGGAAGCGAGGAGATGAGCGAGATACACGCATTGTGCTTGCCTTGACACGTAAGGTATTAAACATCGATACCTTATTAATTTCATTTTCTACAGCGCCCTTCAAATCGGAACGCAGTAATGTTTGCATACTACCGTTTGGCGGCGGAAATAGGAGCTGCGGTGGACCTAGACGGTCTCCAGCAACAAAGACCTAACACCACCTACCAACAATCTCAAGCAATTTAAACTATTTATGCCGTATGCCCTTTAGCTCCTTCACCCGTTTTCCATTTAAAAAAAAAAAACTATTTAAATATACTATTCTTATATGGGACCGGAGCTAGGATTTTTCTACTGCCACTCGATCTCTGATGTGTTGTAAAAGGCGACTAGTAAGGAGCAACTCGTGGTCAAAAAGTCTACAAATGTAGGCCAAACGTCAGGCCGCATGCCAAGAATGAAGGGAACGGAAATAGCCCACGTACTGGGCACGCTATGTTCAACAGTGGACAAAGTTTGACATGATGCAATTCAACGTTTTTCTAAATAATTTAATTAGTAATGCTTACACATTACTCGTCTCTAAGTTAACTTGATTGTGAGTGATACACCCGCCTATAATAAGTTGGCGCTAGTTAGGATGTTATACACTGCACCATACAGTATTAATTTTTTTCCTTTTTATTTGATTTTCCGAGGCAAGGGCAGTCGTTCACCAGATGGGAAAAATTATACTCCCGCCCAACACAAGTTTTTTTTTATTATGAAGTTTGCGCCGCTAGTTAGGATGACATACACTACACAATACTACTCTAATTATTTTTATTTTATTAATCAAGGCCATGCAGACGTCCGCCTGATGGCGAGTGATACTCCCGCTCATAACAACATGGCGGTAGGTTAGGATGGTATACACTGCACCATACTACCTTAATTATTTTTATTTTATTTATATCAAGGCCATGCAGACGTCCGCCTGATGGCGAGTGATACTCCCGCTCATAACAACATGGCGGTAGGTTAGGATGATATTAACAACAACACATTGTGTCTGTCTTGAGACATGGGATATAAAGTCTGGTTACCGCAGTAATATCACGAACCACAACGCGATCAAACGGTATCACATGGGAATGGGGAAACGGGAGTTGCGAACCACCTAGATCATAAATTAGAAACTGCACGATGATTAAATGTTTAACATCAATGATTCGATTGTAAAACAATATGGCGGACCGTTTCTCACCGCGCGTCTCCGTGTCAGCCAGCACCTTCAGATAAACTGTTACATTTAGCGTATTTAATGTGCAACACAGTATCGACGCGGCCGCGATTACATATCAACATAGCGACTGGACTGATAAGAAAACCAGTATATAATATATATGCTCTATTAATACCAATAACATACATAAAGAACACGTATATGTATATATGAATTTAAACGATAAAATGTTTATGGACGGTAGGTCTGTGGGGCCGGAGACCGTGTGACTGCAATAGGGTAAATTCATTACTGTGTTCCCGGTTTGAAGGACGCTGTTACCAGTGTAACTACCGGGGTAACGAGACTAAATGGATTTAAGCTGATAAACGTAATATGATGCTTGAATATCATCCCAACTAGCGAAAATGTTTTACGACAGATGTATCACTTAACTATATATGAGATGTCCAGAGATTCATTCATTGGTCATCACGAGATCTCTGGAACTCTCAGATGTAAACACTTAAAATTCGGTAGACGTATTGCTTCCGCCAGTTAGGAGCCGGCTAAGTATGGATTTTGCAAAATTTCTTCCCCAAAGGAAGTTGCGAGGGTGTTACGACCAGCAAAGCGGACTGGCAACAGCTACTATATACAATGAAAATGAATTTTGTTTGTTCGACCAATCACGTGAAAACTAGTGAACGTATCGACACGGGTACATGATCATTCGACGCGAAATGATTTGTAGATGATTGTAAAATATATATTTTTTTTAATTTCATCTATACTTCATCATTTTATTTCTAATCAAATTTTATAAACATTTACATTTCGTATTATATATAGATGCAGTTGCTATAGCAACGGTTGCTATAGAAAGTCCATTTGCCGTCTAATTTTATATTACGACTACCAAAGCGCAAGCAGAACAGCTAGTATAATATATAGTATATATGTGTAAATATAATTTCATTCGATTACAACCGGCGCGAATCATATATTTCTATCACAGTATATAATACGACAGCACGATCACGATTATCTTTGAGAAAAATATACTGTTTACGTGGTCACAGTGTACGTGTCCAAATTATTTTTGTTTTTATCTATATTATGTAAAACGTGAATTAGGTTTTGATAACACGACGATAACTAATCAGTGTTAATAAAAAATCACACCTTAATAATACTTTGTGATATATATTCACAACAATATAGGCATATCAATACTCCAAGAAAAGATTTTTTTTGAAGGGTAAAAAGATACCTGATGCTTTTGAGAAGACAGGGTTACATAAGGTATATAGATGGTTAGATACATACATGAATGCGTTCTGAAGGAGATCTTTGAAACTCTTCCACTACCCCACCAAGCACGTCACCTTCATCCTCAGCTAAAGGTAACAACTGCCAGGGTTTCCGAACATATATACTGAAGTGAAGGAACTGAGTATCCTCAGTGTTAATGATGTGTCCGGTGGTGTGGTAACGAGTCCCAGAGATTTCCTACGGAATATATCAATGCTCTCTTGAACTACGTCTACACAGATTTCTGGGAGGGTAGGGAATAGCCGACCCCGCTATGCTACAGCAAATAAGTTCAGACCGTCAGGCCCTTGGTTAATGGGAAGATGTAATACCAGGTCGCCGACGGTTTTATATAATAAACGTATTGTATATTCCCTATCTACTGGAAGTCGTCATCATCGTTATTTTATCAGCTACTGTTAATTTTCGAATATTGCTTAACATGTGATTATTGTCACAGCAGAATTGTTTGCTTTATGCAAGCAAAAAATCAACTGATAATAGCAGACTTTTATATAAGAAATTTAACGTTTTAAATCGTACCTACTAAGGAGTACATTTATTGACAAATTTGTTGATTACGTAAATAACCTTCACAGTTCACTTTTTTCTAAAAAAAAATTTTAAAATCTACTTTCCTATTAATTTTTAATTGATTTAGCACCAAAAAAATTTCCACTTACAAAGAACGGCAAAGATGAGAACAACGAACACGATGCCGAGGTAAGTGCCGCCTCCGTAACCGGCGAAGACTTGCGGAACACTTCCGGACAGCATGCTCTTCAGATTCTCTTTTAGCTCCTCGTCCATCTCTGACTGCTCTAACATTTCCAAGATCTCCTTTCGAGATGGGGTGCTATCTCCGTCCATGGAGTTCAACATCTCTTCGAGTTTGCTCAACTCTTCACTTCGGCCGTCCATTTTTGTGTTTTGTAGTCAATTTGAGAGTAGACTAATGTAAATACAAGCGAACGGATACGACCGACTAAACAAAACAAATAGTTAACATTTGTACAGGTGTTTTTTTTTAATGTTTCTTAGAATGTAATTATGGTGGTTATATCGTGACAACGTTATATTACATTAAAAAATTTTTTAGTTACCAGGTAAATTTACATAGATATAGCGAAATAATAACGAATCGTTATAATTTAGGTTAACTGATGAAAAAAGCATTAGAAGAACATATCAAAGAAGTATATTATTATTAAAGCAGAAATCATTAATACAGAGAATACTTCATCATATAAAAATATCTTCTTGCCTGAACTGTATTAAAAAATATATAATTGACAGCATACATGTAAACATTCTGTATAAAGTTTTACATATTAGGGATTCAGTAAGGGAATTAAATGTATAGATATTTAAACATTGAAAAAGAGTTTGAAAACTAAAAAATTTAAAGATAGATCATTTTTCCTAAGACCTAATTATTTTTCTGGTTTGGTTGTTCTTGTCCAGCTGACTTTATTACAGAACGCCACTTAGGCCTGTCCTCTGCACTTTCTTGTAGAGATATTAAATTAATGAATAATATTTGTCTAATGCTTATTATATTTAAAAAATTTGTAAATCGAAAATTGTTTAAGAAAGCTAATCTATGAATCCATCATAAAAGTAGAGCACTTTGATATACTTATTTATGAATGAGGTTTTTGTTACGTTATTAAATATACCATAAAATATAACCAGAGCATTGCAGCATATAAACTTCTTTATCGTCACAATGAAAATTTAGATGTGGCTTTGTATAATACACAAAATATAGTTTAGTGTATGCAAGAGATGGCTTTATCTCTGAAAGTCTCATGTGTGTAATCTTGGGATGCACAGAAATTGCAAGAAGATTTAATTTCGAAACAGATAGAGAAACAAAAATAACTTGTATAATAGGACAATATGTGAGTTCAGGTCATTGTATACACAGGAGTATCCACTTCATAAAAGCAAATAAGCACTACATGTCCTAAGTTCTATAACCAATATAAATAATAATCTCTTAACCCACTCAAAAGATACACAACTGTGCTGAATTGAAATTGATAACTTTATATTTAACTATAGATAAGTACAGAGATTTCAGGTATGGTGTATAAACCTTAACCAAAATATCTATTCACTCCCCTATATATACATTTAGAGGATTGACAAATTACTTACTCTAAAATAGGCACAAAAATATGTCTCACTAAAGCCCAAGTCTATATATAAAGGTGTTATAATAAAACCACATCGATGAACACTGCAATATGTTTAAAATGCAAACTCCGGATCATTGAACATTTCTTATCCATTATCTTTAAAACATAATAAAATAAATAATACGTGTACATATACGTGGAACATTACGCCGGACTTCTGTATGGTGCAAGTGATAAGTAAACCGTATTATCATAAATGATTTAGGTATGGTTAATTTTTTAATTATTTTTTATTGTACGATTGCTTCATGTGTAGTGAATGGCTGTCACAAATCAAAGATTATACTGGTAGATATTACTTCTTTGTTTGTTATTACTTTTTCCAGAAGGATGACTTATTAAGCTGCTACTACTATTATGTAGCATATATAGGGTGGCGCAAAAATAACCTTATAAAAAGTACCTTATAACACAGGTAATAAGGTACTTTTTATAAGGTTATTTTTGCGCCACCCTATATAAGTATCAAGCAGATTTCTGCCAACAAATACACATGCAAACATTATTGTTTTTTTATCTATAAGGGGTAACGCTAAAACCTAAATTACATGATGTTAAGTGAGTACTAGGCTTTAAGAGTATTTTAAAGAGTATAGGACAGAGCTGTCCTATACTCTTTAATAAGAATAGAACTATGCTACTCTACCTGTCGTAGAAAGTGAAGTGAGTGAAGTTGGAGAGCTTTGAAGGTGAGTCTTATTGTCCAGTAACCGAGTCTGGGGTGGATGACAAGAACAAGGTGATCTTTTATATGTCATAGCAAAATATGGGTGCTGGTGAGAGTTATGGCTCGCCCTAGTAATTTCTAAGACGTAGTGCCGGGAAGCACCAGTGAATTATGAATCCTACATAATATTGTCTTCTCCCTAAAGGCAGGTATCTCATTATACTCAAGATTTTTTTTCGAAAAAAAAAAAAGCCTTTGGCTAGGGAAGCATACTTTTCGAGAATACGCTAGCTATCAGGTTTTGATGGCTGGAACATAACAGAGTTGCTATAGAGGCAGAATTAAATGTATCACTTTATAAGTATGGTAGCTAGTGAATACCTGTAGTAAATAAACATCTTATGTTTCAAGACAACAAGTGTAATAATATGGTTCAGTAAAAGGTACTTAATGTGGAGCTTGCACATTATTGCAGGCCTGCATATTATTTTCTATTAAAAAATGTACACTCATATTTTTATAGATTATATGAAAAACTTATATGAAGTGCTAGACAAAGTTATACTTTCAAAGTTCTAGATAGTAATATTGATGATGAAAAATAGTAATATCACAGTGATTAAGATAGGAAGAATTAATTGTTATAGTAGCTGGTTACATGGATTTAAGCTAACTTTTGTCTAATATTGATTCATTAATAACAAGCCAGCAACCTAGTAATATATGGTTATATATTATTATTGAGTTATATTAATATATTATGATTATATTTATAAACAGTGTAACATAATTTTCATTTTACTTTTATTATGTGGTAAAGTAAGACAAGGGCTTAAAATAATTTGTTGAAAATTACACAAAAAAAATATATATATAAAGAAATATTTATTATAATTATATAAAAAAAATTGTTTAAAGAAAAATAATATAAATGAAACAAGAAAGTATAACAACAATATATTCATTTTCACAAAATTTTAGTTTAATTGTAATGCCTTGACTTTACAAAATATACAAACATTGGTAAGAAAGTAAAGGTATATTAGAAAATCTGCAATAAATCATAAAAAAAAATTATCAACTGTGTTCTACATTTTTCTCCTGTAGTATGCCTCTAATGAGTCCAAATACTTTTTGTTTTTAAGACTAACATCATCCAGTACTAGGATGTTAGATTTTTCTACTTTAGAAGGATTCCTTGGTTGTTGTTGCCTGTATTTTCTTAAGCAAAACCATTCATGATGTTTAGTAGCATTAAAGAACATGTTGTATATTTTAAGGAAATATTGGCAATAATAAAATAATATATAAATACAAAGTTAAAGATATTCAATGTTTTATTACTAATTGTTTAACATTTGGCAATCAATTCTACAGAGGAAGAATACTATAAAATGACAATATTTTACTATAAATCCTTTAAAAAAAAAACCGAATTTTATGAAAACAATGCTATAGCAATAGGTATATTACAATCTTACCTGATAAACTGGTCATTATAATTCCTGGTACAATAAATACACTATTGGAAAAAGCATGTTCTAGAGGTCCGTCTTGGCCCCCGCTTAAGTCCACCATTTTTAACAAATACTTAAATACATGTATTTCAGTAATACTGAAGCGGTATATAAATAAATGAAGAAGGTATAAACATAAATTAAATCATTGAAAAGAGAGCATTATTTCTTCTTTTCTATTTGGAAAAAGCGGTAAAAACATTGATGACATTTAACAATAATAAAACCAACTGTCGCAAATATAAAAATGACATTATTTTATTATTGTTGCCAGTTCAGAAATATTTATAGATCTATTGTATCGTATCCTTTTTTTTAGGTATAATAAAAAAAATAACAATACATATTAAAATAGCATGAAATACAAATACCACTTTAACTTAATACAGATCACCTAATGATGAACCTAATACAGTAAAATACTGTAGGCTGTAAGCTATATTATAAATAGATCTTAATATGGGCTAAATATATTTTTGTATGAAAAATGGTTTTGAAATACACATTTGAGAATGGATACTTTAACAATTACTCAGTTGCGCAACTAAGGCCTATATTTCATAAAATGTACGGCCTTTTGATATTTACATTTTATCTCCAATATTTTGCCTCTGTAAGTACTGTTGCGACATGTATATTACAAAAATTTTTGCTACTACTTGTATTTGAAATATTTCAACATGTGTAACTTTATTTTATTTCTGTATAGTTTCACATATATTATAAACCAAACACTCTATGTCTGGTAATAAGACATTCTTACATTTTTACGAAAAAATGTCTGCAAAGAGCTATTAATCAAATGCAGACGTAGAAAAATAGATTACATTTGTACAGGTAAAGAGCTTTTATAGAATCTCTACTGCATTGCCGTAAATATTGAAATCGGTTAGGTTTGAAATAAAAAACTTTAATATAAACATTAATTTATTTTTTGAAATACACAATTATGTATATCTTTTGGCCTTATAGTAACATTAGTGTAAACAATACCTAAACACTTTTCCTCTAATGAGACAGCGATACAACAGTTTATTACGAGCAATAATATACACATTTTATTTTTTTTTTCTTACAAATTATGATAGTAAGAATTGTTATCAATATAAAAAATCCTCATATTATATATTGGAATGTGTTGACCCTAGACTTCAATGCCATTCGTACACAATTTAAATAGTTATTTAGGTACAGTTTTAATTATTTTTAGAATTTAATTATTATCCAAAAACATGTATACTAATCAGTCATTTTGGACCCAATGAACTTGAATTCGAGTGAATTAATTTTATTTGAAGTCCCTCAAGTTGAAAAGAATTATCACAGAATAATTTGAGGCGATCTTCAAAATTTTTCGGTAATATTTTACATTCTAAAATATTAGACATTAATTTCTGAACTTTTAATGCATTAGTCGTATTTTATAAATCGTATTAACAAAGTGCATCATTTATTTATTCTTTAAGGCACTTCAGAATGACATTGAGCATAATTTTAATAATGTTTCACCAATACACGCTTGGTATAAAATAGTTGTAATGTTATTTCGCATTACAGGTTATAATTTCAAGATTCTTACAAGATCTAATTAAAGACACGTAAAACTTTATTTAGTTAGAAATACATTATTAATATTATCTACTATCACGGATTCAGCAAATACCTTTGTAACCAATAACATGGCAACACACACTTTTAAAAAATATAAAATCATCGTTTCAGTTCACACAACGCTTAAGACTAACATTTTAAAATTATTTCATAATATTTTACCGAAAAATATTGCATTTATTTATACTAAATTATGTGAACCAAGACGAGGAGTGTTATTGTCTAACGCTTTTCCTATTTTATTTACGGAGAATATCATTTTAATTTTTCTTCAGGGGATCCAAGTTATCTATTGAAAAATCTTCGTTTCCAAAGCTGATCCCCCGGCTGAATCCATCCTGTTAAGAGATTATAAAATAAATGCCGAGTAAAATCATCAAAATTATTAAAAAAAAAACTATGTAAGAGTACACTTTTAACTTATTCCTAAATTACGAACTTACCAGTTATTAATCTGTCAAAAATTAAAAAAAATTATATGAATAGAGAATATTTATAATTAAATAACACAATAATATTTAAGATGCCTAATATTTTGACATTGACCATTGTAGACTTTATAACACTAGGTATAAAGTCTACTATCACCACTACCATACCACTAGGTATAAAGTCTACTAAGATTACAGAACCACGGTCCCCGAGTCTGATGAACTTGTAAATCTTTAATAAGACTGCACTACTGCTACTGCACTAACTTCAACCGATAAAATTAAAAAAAAATTCTATTAAAACTTTTTTAGGAAAGTTTTTTTAGACAAATCATATATATTAAAAAAAAAATATACCGTATCAACCAACCTTCATCTCTGATATAGTTTTATCCAGAAATCCGTTAAAACTGCTGTCCAATTCGACAGTTTGTTTCTCGCTGAGATTACCGAATCCGTTGAATGTATTCCCGAAGCCGTTGCCGAAGATGTTGCCAGACTTCTGTGTTTCGAACGGATCGTAACCGGTTAAACCGTTCGTGAAGGACGTGTTAGAGCTGTTGAAGACCGATGTTTGTAAATTGAAATCGCTGATGTCGTAGTTCGGTTTCATTGCGTTTTGCACAGTGAACGGTGACGTCTGCACGGTCTGCGGCTGCTGCTGAAGAGTCTGGTTGGGGATTGAGAATGGCGTGGAGCCGAATAGGTCGCTCCCGTTGATTGGGGCTGCAGCGACCTGCTGCTGGAGAGGCGACGTCTGACGCTTCGACGCCTTCGGCGGTGGCGCCACTGGAAGAGTTAATCACGCTTTAAAAATTTAAATGTTATATTTTAAGACAATTTTTTATAAAGTAAGCACTCTGTTTTATTAACTAGTTCAATTTATATTCTTTATGGTGATGTTTTTTTTTTATTCTACGAAACGACCAGACGAATGGGACATTCACCTGATGGTAAGTGCTACGCCTGTCCATAACAACGTGTCGCTAGTTAGGATGACATGCACTACGCCATATTGCGCTCGTTGCCTTGAGACATAAGGATGTTTAATCTCATTACCGTAGTAATTACATTATCTACAGCGCCCTTCATTTTATCATTCATCACCGTTTCAACCGATGGTCGTCCACTGCTGTATATGTCTCTTGTATTGTGTTCCATATAGAACGGTCTTGCGATGTTTAAATCCCGTAGCTCCCAGTGATTCTTTTTATGTGCTTTGTCCATCTAATGCGGAGTCTGCCAAAGCGGTGCTTTCGCCATTCCAGCACTTTAAGACCTCAACATGCATCGGTTCTACGAGCTATGTGCTCCGCCCGTTGCCACTTCAGCGTCGTGACTCGTATGGCTATTAGGTAATCCTGTTTCTTCTGCGGATCTTCTCATTTCTGATTTGATCACACAGAGATATTCCAAGCAACACCCACTGTGTGATTCTGAGCTAACAGTCCTTAATAGTAATCTAATAGACTTTTCTCTTTGTAATTGTAATTTTATTAATATAAAAGTTTAGTGCTTACACAACGGCGGCGCTGGAGACACTGGATTATCAGCGATTGGCGTGGCGAAGCGGGTAGCTGGCTCTGACTCGAAGGCGCGGGGATCGAAGTCTGTATATAAACGCATGTATGATGTATATATACACAACTGCAGAGTTTTTCATAAAAAAACATAGTAACTATAGAACGTTATATTAACAATATTTGCTATCATCTGAAATATTTTCATCATTGCAACATTGATATGTTTTTTTTTATGTAATTAAACGACGGGACGAGTGGCTCCTTTATCTGGTTATAAGTGATACACCCGCCCATAACAATGTGGCCCTGTTAAGATGGTATGCGCTGCACCAAATAGCGCGCGTCGCCTTGAGACGTAAGAGTTAAACCTCGTTACCTCAGTAATTACACTAGCTACAATGCCCTTTAAACCGGATTACATTAATGTATGCACACTACTGTTTGACAGCAGAAGTAGACGCTGCGGTGGTACCTACCTAGATGATCTCTGACAACAGAGACCTACCACCAGTAATATGTACATATTTATTCAATATACTATATATTATATCAATGTTGCGGAGGCTAGGTTTGTAAGTGGAGCACAAAGAGCCACGGGTGTCAACTTCTGGGCGCGGTGTTCAAGGATTCACACTCAACTTCCCGGTAAAAAAAAAACGTGACGAAATTGACATTTAAGATCGGCAGAAATCGTGGACATGCGACTTCCGCAAAATCTTTTGACCAGTGCGGTGGATAAGCCGCCCTGTTTGTACACTACTGTTTAGCGCAGATATAGAACCTGCTGTGGTACCTAATTGGTCTCCGATAACAGTGGCCTACCAACATTCAATCATGTTTAGTTTGTGTTAAACGCTTTGTGAACATTTTTACCGCTGTCCGAATCGGAGTTCAGTAGCAGCCCCTCTAACTTCGTGCCCACTACTGGGTTCTTGTTTGCCGACAGGTCGCCAAGAAATTTTCTGAAAATTAAAAGATTATATGAACCTCTAAAAATTTATGAGGAACATAAATAACATAATTTTAGATTATATCACAAATATCATTTAATAGTAAAAATGAAGCCGTGATGTCTCAGTCCAGCCGTCATTGACCGCGCTATACGTATCGAAGAGGATTCGGTACCCAATGAGCATGAATATCCGATGAAAGAAAATATCCTGAGGAAATCGATACGTTGCAAAAACTAGCTTTCGTGGCATCTGCCTTCCGGTACTTCGCCAGCCCGTTGGGTAAATATAGAAGTTGTTTATTTATTTAACAGTAAAAATACAGTGGCCTTCGTGGCGTATAGCGTAAGCGCAGGTCTTGTAACACGGAAGTCCCTTATTCGATTCCGTGACCATATGTTGCGGAGTTTTTTAGAACCAGTCTGACTAGCTACAACTCTCATATTGTAAATTTGTGGAATAGCCTATGAGAATCCGAGTATTCTAATCTAACATGAGCATCATCAACAGCCCCAATGTGACTTAATACCATGTAACATTGAGGTCAGTAAAATAAATATGTAATAATGAAAATAAAGTGTAATAGTAATACCATAAAACAGCAAGTCTTCCACTCATGAAGCGATGAATGAAAAAAGCCATAGTATGAAAAGTTTATTTGAGAAAACTGTGGGAAAGGCGAATAGAAAGAACGAAAACAGAGATGAAAATAAAATGTAGATAAAGGCTCTATCCTAACTTGTAAAGGAACGATGGAAAAAAAAATAAATGATTAAGTCTTAGTCATCATCACCATTACCATCAGCCGATAGACATCCACAGCTGGACATAGGCTTCGCCCAAAGATCTCTATAAATATAAGAGATATGATCTCTTCATAAAATCAAAAAATTGTACATAAAAAAAACACTTACCCAGTAGTTGAGTTAGGCTTGCCGTTGTGTGTGGGCGGCGGCGTGGACAGCAGGAGATTGTTGTCGCCGGTGGAGTTGAAGGTGTCGGTCGAGTTGTTGGACAACGCGTCGGCCCCTGAACAATATTACGAACACATGAAATTAATTTTATACCTGATTTTTTAGCACAATATCTATTCTCACAACTTACCCATGTCAGGAGTTTTGTTGCCGTTCATAGCGCTGAAGCCGTTGGCGAGACTCAAGGAAGCGATCTGCTTATCTAATTCCTGCGGCGCCTTGAAGTCAGTAATATCGGCGAGGTTGTTCCGGGAAAGGTACGCTGATAGATCATCTTTGTACGTTATCTTGGATAGCTCCTGGAAAGCATATTTATTTTCGTTTAAACATGAGTTTTAAGATCAATTAGTTTGTACTTAGAACGTTCTAGATGTTTCTATTGTGACCTTTGAAATAAAAATATTGGATGATAGTGGTTCTGCTGGTAAGCAGCTATCTCATAGAACAACACAATACACGTACTTAATTATGTATTAAGAATACTATGTTTTGGCGGATGTGGTTAAGGATAAAAGAACAGACGAACCTGCAACCGATTTTTATACATGTTCATTTGTAATTCGAGTTTCTTGTTTTGTAGCGTCAGCTTCTGCATTTCAATGTATTTGCCATTGTCATTCAAAAACCGTCTGAAAAGAGAAACAAAAATTCAATTCTTCAGATGATTTATAACTACAATGAACTAACACGACCTTCTTTTCATATGAAGTTCATTGACAAGTGTGAGGATGGCAAAGTAGTCATGCTCAGTGTACTACGACGACAGAATAATAATAGGACCATGGTAGTTAACCAGGTGGTTGAGAAAAAAACAATACCAGTCAAATTTAAACACTGTGGCTTCGGATTCAAACTAAGAGACCACTGAATGACAAGGCCATTAGTTAGTAGTTTAGTGGACTAAAGAATTCTTAAATTAAATAAGACATTTAATTAGCTGTTAAGAGAGAGGTAAGCTACAGGTAACAGTTATTATTTAATGGAGACTACATTACGTCTATTGTAGCCTTAACTAAAATCTTATCCCAGACATCTTAACAATATTTGCTAGCTTTATCATTTATGTGAGTGTTTTAAACATATATTACTCATATAGTTTTAAAATCTCTTACAATCCTCTTTCAAATAGTCGGTTAAATTAGATATCGCACGAATTCGTATGATTAATAAATACACCTTATCGCTCTTAAAGACAATCTTTTTTATAATAAAGTAGTTGTGTGTAGCACAAAGTGGGCAAGAGGTGCTCTATGCGGTGGGACGGTCAAACTGGTCAGCTTCTGGTGGTCCACGATTATCAACCGGACCTCTAAGGATGTCTATCAAAAGAGTAAAGTTCCAAGTACTGATGAAATAATGGTAGTAGGTAAAATAAATACAAACTGATAACAAGTCGTGGTCATCACAATCACTCCGTCAAGAACAATATCATAAAGAAGTAAAACGATATTAACTACTATAGAGAAGCACAACTAAGAATTTATTCTTATTTTATTTAACAAACTGAGAAGATAAGCGAGAAGTTCACCTGATTTCTTCATCATCAGGGCACAATAGTTCATAGTCCAAAGTATTTATTATTTTATCGAATTTCGTTACAATAAAATTAATTAAATCATGAAAAATTTAAAAATATTTAAATATTATTCATCATCATTTACCGACTAAAAACTACATAATATATATATATATATATACAATTATTTATGTTTTATATCATAAATAATTAATAAAAAAAGCAAATTATACAAGGCCCCGGCGAGATTCGAACTCGCGATCTCCTGTTTACTAGACAGGCGCTTTAACCAACTAAGCCACGGCGCCTTCTCTGTAGTGTATTAAAAGAAGCTACTTATAAAGAAACTACAAAGATTCACTTATTCTGATTGTACAATAAATTACTTTGTTTCTTACTTTTCTTTAAATGTTTACAATAACTGATTACCAATGTACCAGTTCACTGATGGTAGGTCTAGATAGGTACCGCCGCAGCACCTATTTCTGCCACCGAACAGTAGAGCATAATAACTACTGTGTTCCGGTTTATAGGACGCTGTAGCTAGTGTAATTACTGAGGTAACGACACAACTATTTGTAACTAGTCCCATATTTTAATAGGCGGGCTTATCATTTACCATCAGGTGTAACTCTAGCTCATCTCGTCGCTTAGTACAATTAAAAAAAAGGGCTACAAACCTGTAGGCTAAGTCGAAAGCTTGGCCGATCGTCAATGTGATCTCGGAAGCCAACTTTGTCGATATGAACACGAAGCACTCGTGTTTCTCCATGTTACCGCTGTCATGACCATTCATCCCGTTGACGGTGCTGCCACCTTTAGCGATGAATGAGAAATACTTCTTAGCGCCTTTATCGTCCGCGCAGTAGGATATCCGGTGTAGCGGGAACTGATATAAAATATTATTAGATCTCGGCTCCTGGAAATGAAAAGAAAGATGTTTTTACAAGTGAACTCGTTAATAGCTGATGAATCCTCAACAGATTTCTAAATAGTCGAATCATTGCGATCACCAGGTTGTCTTTCCATCTGGAAGACTGTATTCCGAATTCTTATTAATAAGACACAAAAGTATGAAGCTGATGATCATTAAATAATTATCAGAGTTCCATTTAAACAGGTTGGCATGTCTAGCGATTTGTTTAAGTTTATTTCTAGACAGACTAACAGACGTTATTTATAATCTAGCGCTAATATAAATTATATATACAAATCGTTATAACGTTATTTATCAGATAGATAGTTTATTAAGACCAATGCTATTTCCATACGTGAAGGAGTTATTCTGTATAATCCATATTAAAGGCATGGAGATTTATGACAAACACAATTATTTATACATTTTCTTCTTCCTACTACAATGATAAATAAGGTTTTATTTATTTAGAGTAATTTATCAAACATATCATTAACATTATCATCAGCCAATAGGGGCGTATTGGGTTTACATCTCTCCCAAAGACTCCAATCGGTCGTGGGCTGCCCGCATCCAGCGTTTACCTCTGACCTTCATCAGATGGTAGTTCCACCTTGTGCGAACCTAGCAACACTACGTTTGAAAATATGCAGTCTCCACTCTAGGACCTTACAGTCCCATCAGCCGTCATTCTTTCTAGGAAATCCATTGCCCTTTACTATTTCAGTCTAGCAATACTTAAGACTATATCGGTGACTTTAGTTATACGGATTCCCTCCTAAACAATACTAAAATGATTATTTAGTAAAAGTGGAGTAAAAAATTAAATTTACAAGTTACGAAGGTGACTCTCGGTCTTCGACCACGTCACGCTTTCGTCTCACGAACGAAAGGTCGACGGTGAAATGGTTACTGTGCAATTTTCTATTATTAAGTTTAACACAAGCCGATTCGAAACAGGGTCAGCGGTGAACACAACAATTGATCATAATAACAGCGTTGACTGGAGTCTAATGCCAATGGAACATAATATCGTCGATGACGCCTGTGTTTACTAGAAGAAAGTTCAGATCGTTATACGACATTGTATACAGTTTACGTGCAAGAATATTTAATACTACATATACATATATCTGCAAATATATATGTAGTATTAAACACGAGAATAGAATAATAATAGAGACCGACGATCTGGTGAGAATCGGGAGAACCCACTGCAAGCCTATGTCCAGCAGTGGACGTCTACCGGCTGATGATGATATCTAAAAAGTATTGGAACTCCTATGATTTACTATCAGAGTTCAGGTTGTCCTGAATATGAAATTATCAATGAGAAGCTAAGTTACAATCGGGTTTTAAAGATTTGCAATTAATATCATCTCGAATAATATTGATTTGTTAGGATCTTATATTGATCGTCTAGGCATGATTAATATACTATTAATAAATATGTAAGTATTTACACATATATGTATATAATGTTGATATAATTATATATGTTCTTCTCCTTTGTATGTATTTAAGATTGTTTGTTTCTTTAATTGGAACTGAAATCTTTCTGTACCACTGCGTTATTTGGTAGAAACTGTTCTTTACCTTCTTCCTGCCCAGTACCGCCCATGTATATTTGAATACTTTGTTCTAGTATATATTTAGAGTATCCTAAAGTACTAAGTCGAATGTAAACTGTAGTGTTCTCACCACTAAATGAACGTTTATTGTAACGGTCAATGGTAAAACAGATACTTCTAGGCTCAAGAGGCGTAAGCACCATTATGGCAAAAATTACTTTTAAATGTAGTCTTACATAGTTTTTCGAGCCATTTTAATTGCAGTATTTAAAGTTAGAAAATTCTTAAAATAAATAGTAAATTTGTCTGCATTTTGTATTGGATAAAACAAAAATGATATGTCAGGAAAGGTTTTTGATTTTCGTTTTAAGTATTGTACTGAAAAAACACATTCATGTGGTTACAATATTTGAGCCTAGAGTTATTAATATGACAAGGATAATTCCAACAATTGATTGTCGTTTAATGTTCTTCCTATCGGTATTCCATCAATTGTCACCATTGTATTATCGTGGTAACCACCCTCAAACCAAATAAAGATAATCTACGACCTATGCACAATATAAGACTTAGAAGAATATAAGACAGCTTAATGTTCCTACTTCTCTGAATCGGAGTCTTGAGAACAGAGTAAATGCCCCTGTTAGTCGACTGAATGTTATACTATGCTATATATATTATACTAATGGAATGGTTACAGTTGAAACGGTATTAATTATATGAAGCGTTATACTTTCACGTTATGCACAACGCTGGTAATGTTGGTAACGTTGACGAGCTGACCGTTTCTATACGCTATTGTTACGGGCAGCGATCAATGGCGGTGTTGTTTTACTTTATAAAAACAACTCGAATGAGGTTTTGTCTTGGATATGGGATATTGTCTACGTTCAGTAACGATCGCTGCATAGAATGTTCAGATTATCTCCCTATGAGTTTCATATTATTTCTCATATCTACAAAGCGATAAGAACAGAGACAAAGAGCGTGACGTTACCGCTTGTCCATAATAGCGCGGCGCTAGTTGGGATGATGATTATACACAGCACCACATTTAGTTTGAGACACACGATGTTAAGTCTCGATAGGTCAGTAATTTCACTAGCTACAACGCCCTTCATACCAGAACATTAACGTTTGCACACTACTATTTGAAGGTGGGAATAGAATGTTTATATATTTTTGTCTAATTCGATCGAAGTTCATTTACCAGTACTGATTGATATTTGTCCTAATCCTTTTCGCATAAGTATTAAGGATGGAGGTCTTTCTACATAGAGATGTATAATATTTATATTTATTACTATCAAATTATACAATAGTTTCGTTTCTCAAAAATGGAAACACTTGTTAGTAAAAATTATCCACTGCAGTCAAAATTAGTTCATAATTTCTAACTTTAACCAATAACATATAAATAATAAAAGTAAGTAATAAGTTTTAATGTTTCTAAAAGGGATCTTGATTTTGTACCCCATAACTCACTTCTCTTTATCAACAATTGGCTTACATGACCTTTTCTTCACCTTTTCGCATCTCTTCAGATTTGAAGGTTGCGATGTCAAGCGAAAATAGTTAGCCTGGCCTCTTGCGCGAGGTGGCATAGTTCCTTAGCGGATGTGCTGCTGAGCCACTCCCGTATCTACTAGCCTAAACGCGACTTTTTCCATCAGCCAGGACTTTTACCTTGGGAGATAGAGAGTGTATGGACTGTGATGCATATGTTCGGTACGTCACGCTAAATACGAAAAAAAGGTCTAAATACCCTGTCCAAGTTTAGTTTACAGTGCAACTAAGTAAATCATAGACCTCTTATATGCGAAGGGCACATAACTTTAAAAACGTTGCAGGGTTTAATAATCCCTGTACCCCTACAATGAAGACTGTGTTATACCTCGTAACTAAGGAATGGAATGAGTACAAAATTCGGTGGTGCTTCCATCGTGACATATCAACGTGTAAATTCTGCTACATTTGATCTAGAAATCGAATGACAATAACCGCCGATGGTGGTGATTAGAGTGAACATATTATCTGTAAGCTATAAAAGATAGTGTAGATAATATGTTGCGTTGCTAATATAAAATATAGCCGATATAAAAATATACGAGGATGTGTTGAACAGCGTTAAACGGATGATCCGTCTGGTGACGCGAGAGGTTGACACTCATCGCGGACTATTACTGTCTACGTAATAGTTTCCTGTCATTACGTTCGCCGTTAGTCTATATATCTATCGTACCTTAGTGTTGCCATGCCGTACTCCATCATACGGAAAAGTATATTGCTTTCTAACGAGTTGAATTTTAAACGTTAGCTATATATTAGTTGCAGTAAGTATTAATCTAAACAACGATATAAACGCTAGCCACATTTTAGGTCTATTAAAGTATCTTTTCCGGGACTTTTAAAGTTCAGAGATATACTCAGGATAAAAAGGCTGTCTATAAAGAAGATGAAAAAATGTAAAGCGTTGTCTTTGAGAATTTTTCGCAGTTTTAATTTAGCTAGATAGGTTCGAAAAAGAGCCTGTCGCAATTACCAAACTAAAAAATAGCGAAAGAAACCCATAATGCAATTAACAGATAAGAGATTAACCATGGCTCCATTAAGGCGATTAAAGGAACACATCAATCACGAAGGAACAAAGATCGATTTTGACTTTCTTATCTATTTATTTAAGAAAGTTAAAATTGCTTGCTGACATTCGCAACATGACCTCGGGAACGGTTTAGAGATCTCGCCACCTCTCTACATTGTATACATTTTCCCACGATTAAAATGCACTGTTGGTATCTCTCGAGGACGTCTCAAAAAACGAGCGGATATCCTGAGAGAACGGCGCAACCGTTCCGTTTAATTTAAACTTAACATCTATAAAAATATTATAACTGTAAGAGAGAACACCGGTTAAATTATTTTATTCATTTGAATTACGAGTTAGTGTCTTTACTGCAGCTCGTGGTAATGTTCTCTTTCAGGATATCGTCTATGTAAGTACGACCGCAGCACCTTTGTCTGCCCTCAAATAGTAATGTGAAGACATTACTGTATTCCGGATTGAAAAGGGGTGTATCTAGAAAAATTATTGGAGCAACGAGATTTAACATCTTATGCCTGTAAGCAATGAGCACAAAGGTCCTCGTGGAGTTGCAAAAGAAAGCGAGGAAATCGTACCATCGTATTAACAACTCGCTCACTGAACGAATAGTTTTAGGACATCACCAGGTTGAAATGATGAGGTTCATCTACCATGTAACTAACTAGTGTTTGACATCGACAATGTTTAGTTATACCGCGTAACCACCAACATGGCAATTCATGTATTACGTAAAGTGAAACCACTAAACAAACTCGGTTAAATTTAACTAAACCAGTTACGCTACGACGAATGTGTTCCATTCGCAAACGAATACATCGTGATTATGTAAACTGTTTGTTTTTTTTATTGTTCTTACAATTAATACAGAATATATTTATATACGTAATGAAAATGGATTTTCTTTATTCGTTAATCACAAGAAAACTTGTAAACCTATCTACAGGAACATGACCATTGGACTTGAAATGATTTGTAGACAGTTATAGGCTGTAAATTTCATAAACCCTTCATTTTATTTATGCAGTTGCTATAGTAACGGTTGCTTTACAAAGTCATTTGCGGTCTAATACTGACGAGTACCTATATATATATATAAATATATGTATACATTAAATATAACAATTTAAAATACTTGCATCGAATTTTAGCTGACAATTTTTGGTGATCGTTTGACCACAATTTCAAATGGTGTTAGATGACAATAGGGCTGGAGATGGTAAAGTATTTTCTCAATAATCTAGCTCTCATACGTTTCCAGTCAGAAGACAACAATACTGTTATGGAAGCAAATCTACAATCTGACTGGTAATAGGTCTCTGTTGTCAGAAATCGTTTGGGTAGGTACCACTTTTGATGGTCGGGGGAAACCTTTGAAATATACTCTGCTTGAGGGGGAAAACAGGGTTATGTGGGATTTGTACCCACTAAAACTCCGTAGATGGTCATCATTAGTGCATTGCAGACTTTCGGGTTCTACTTCGGAATACACCGGTGAGGTAAGTACCACTACAACTACTTTTGCTGCCAATGAGTATTGTTCAAACTTTAATGTGTTTTTGTTGTCTGTCTCTAATGAAATTACTGAGGTCACGAGACATAATATCTTAAGACTCAAAGCACAATGTGGTGCTGTGTATATCATCCTAACAAGAGCCATGTACAACGTCTCGCTCGTCGTGTCGCTTTGTCGAATAAAAAAGCTAACCAGGTTAATTTTTTACTATACCACCATACAAGTTATCCAATATATTACATTACCCCCTTTTACAGATAGAGTATTAACCATATTTTCTGCCATTGTTACGTAAGTTAATAAAAAGTCATGATTTAGAGGAAGAATTGAAATAGGTTGCAATCTTAATGAGAAAATAATATTGATTGCACAATGGTGATCGTCGAAGTAAAAAAAAACCAATGGAGCCTCTAATGTTACTCTTTGGTATGCATCTGATTATCGATAATATGGGCAGTTTTTTGCTTCTCTTTAAGTAGTAAGACCAACTTACAGTACAGTTTAATATTCCAAAAAATATATTAAAAAACTTGCTCGCTAACATTCTCGCGTCCATGCTTCTCAGGTCCGACGCATTTCTTTGGCGAAAAGAGTGAGTACTTTTTTTGCTAATTTTTTTTTTCAAATCCTCTTCTTCATTCGTATCCGCAAAACAAATTTTAGAAAATCCTTTTCCTCATTTAAGATAATTTTAAGAAGAAAGATTTTGTCTTCATTGTAAAGACAATAAATTTCTGTTGTCTAAAAAGACTATTTGTATTACGTTGTTGCCTATTGCTCATCCTCACTACTTTCTCATCAACCCCAAGTCTGACGTTGAATAAGTAAAAGTATATTCCTAAATTATATAAAAAAAATTACTTTAATTCCCTCGGTATACTTCCCTTGTGTGACTATACTATACTCTTCATTCCATCTCTGTCATGTTTCCATCCTCGCATACTCTTTTAACACAGATAATAGAATTCAAGAGACGTAATATGCATACTAAAACTATTACTAAGATCCGCGACCTAAATATAGAGATAAATTGGTAAGGGGAAGAAAAGAAAGAGACGAGTTGTTTGAAATACCTATCAGAAATGACACAGAATATAAATATTTTTTGACCCAAGACCGCTGGTACCAGGGTATTTTGTGGCATATACGTATGACAATAAATATTTCATAAGTACAAAATCTTTATTCTTAATTTTTTTTTGCTGAATTTCATCCGGTATTCAATGGTAATAAAGTCGATGGCTTACGTTTGGTAATGGTAAGGCGGCCATTGGTGATGTAGCGTTCTCGCCGAGAATAGTCTAGTCCTCATATTTTGACAGTTGAAATAGTTACACTGTTCTTTAACTGTTAAATCTTTTTAGATTAAATACAATCGATAACTATGTATCCTAGTAACAACACTAACTCCCGGCGATTGCGCGCGCACAGTAAAAGTGAAATCACATAGAAACGCAAAGTGTGGCGCCGCCATTTTAGCGAGCTCATTATGATTCGCGCGCGAGATGAATAATAATTCATTCTGATAAAAGAACAACCCTCCTTTGCAAGTTTGCAAGTAGATAATGTATTAAAAAATCTATCTGAACTCCTATACAAAAAGATAATTGTAATTTTGACAATGTTCATCTGTTTGTATATCTAAAATATTTGTTTATTTAAATATGTCACTTGATGATAGAATCCTATGAAAAAATTTATAAATCAGTAAGTCACTAGACTTAGGATTAATTAAAAATTTAAAGTCATTTAAAAGTATAAAAAAATATTCTAATATATTTAGAAATGTACATATAAATATAAAGTATATTATATATTAAAAAAAATTGGTACAGCGACGAGTTACAGGGTTAGGATAGATTAGGAAAAATTTTTATTTAAATTTTTCCAGTAGATTAAAAATTAAATAGGAAAAAAGAATAAATAAGAAATTTACTATATTTAGAAAAAAACTTTTTTTTATTGAACAAAGCTACGACATGAGCGAGACCCGATGGTAAGTGATACGGCTGCTCTGCATCACCACATTGTACTCGTTGTCTTGAGACATAAGATGTAGTCTCGTTACCCCAGTAATTTCACTAGCTACAGCGCCCTTAAAACCGGAATACAGTAATGTTTGCACACTGTTGTTTGGCGGTAGCAATAGACGGTGCGGTGATACCTATATAGATGGTCTCCAGAAACAGAGACCTACCACTAGTAAGTAAAATCTGATGATTCATAACATTACTATTTAAGTAGTCGTTAAGTTAAATATTAGTCAAATTCAGTTAATACTATTTAAAATGAAATATTTACAATGTAACAATGATTACCACTTAGATTGCGGTGACTGTGTAGACACAATACACCGAATAAGGTTTATCTTTAGTTTTAATGATGCCTCAAAGTCATTGCTTGATGATGCATAATGTATTTACTTATTTTATATTCTTGTACCATGCTTACTATGCATGGATATTACACAAACGTTAATACAGCCTCCTTGAGCTCAAAAGATGACTCTCATGTTTATTATAAAATATTTATGAACTTGTTCTTTAAACACTAGAGAAATACAATATATGGACTCTACAAATAAGGTGTAGGGTTCAGTTCCCGCACAACTCACTGGATCCAAGCCAACTTCACCTGCTCGTGGTGCATTAACCTAATCGACAAACGAGGCTCTGGCTCCTACCCTACTACCCGATCGGTGGGAGAATCTTTGGGGGAGGTCTATGTCCAGTAGTGGTGTAAACAGTTTAGAAACCAAAGCACTGCTGAAAAAATTATCACATACGTATTCTATCTACATATCTACTGGTAGTAGGTCTCTGTTGACGAAGACCGTCTGGGTCCATTTCTTCCAAGCAGTAGTGTGCAAACATTACTGGGTTCCAATTTAAAATGCGTTGTAGCTATTGAAATTACTGCGGTAAAGAAACTTAACTATATGTATCAAGACGACGGGTTCTATGTGGTGTATAACATCCTAGTTAGCGCCACATTGTTATGGGCTGGTGTGTCATTTAATATAAGGTGAACTACTTGAAACTCCTGAAAACACCTCCTAAGAGAAGACTCCCAGACCCAATAACATGAGCTGCTTATATTTTATATGTTAAAATTTACTATTGTTATATATTTAAAGAGATAATATATATGTAATTGCACTGACCTGTATGGCAACACCGTCCACCGATATCGTGATCTCGACCTTTTTGCATTTCGCTCCATCCTTCGCCTCGGACTTCTTCAGTTGTTGCGTGAACTGCAACTTCTTTATCGCGTCCTTTACCACTTCTATTCCTTTCGGCTGATCCACTTGAGTACAGCCTAGGAACTGAAAGAAAAGCATGATTTTTTTTATTACTTTAGGCATATTATTTTATTATTAGGTTTTTATTAGTTAGTATGATATACACAGGAACACATTGTACTTACCAGCATGAGATATATGTTAAGTTTCGTTACCGCAGTTATGTTAATCTTACTACCTAAAACGCCTTTTATTTGAAACACAGTAATGTTTGCAGACTACTTATTAAGTGGCAGTAACATAAATATATAACGAAAGAGGGTTTCTTTGGTCGCTAATCACGTGGAAACTAGTGAACTTATCGACATGGCAACATGACTATTCGGAATGATCTGAAGATTGTTATAAGATATTTATTTTTTGAATATCATAGATCCTTCATAATTTATATTTCAAATCAAGTTATATAAACATTTTTATTTCGTGTTATTTATGCGGTTGCTATAGTAACTGTTGTTCTTAAGGTATATTTCAGACATATTTTATGTTACAGCCAGCAAAGCAGGCAGGGAACAGCTAGTATATATATATTTCGACTTCAGATTAAAATAAAAATCATCAGTTACCCTGAGCTGAATTCAAGCATACGTAATATATAATCAGCTCTAACAGAATTAACACGATTGCTTATTACACACGCTAAGCATTGTGTAATTGTAATAATTACAGCTTAGGAACGTTATTAAGAACAAATAATGCCAAGGATGGGTCGGCTAATTCGTTGCGATGAGAAAAAACACATATACACGAACATGCATTTGTTTTATATAGACTTGTTTATATTTATAATACACTAATTTTATCCTTACTTAACGCTGTATGATTATGAGCAGGACATGAATTATACTTTCTTGTATATATATATATATACTATCGATCGACGCTCTTTTAAAATCCTTCAAAAAGCCAAAATTTAGACAGTTACTTTAACTGTTTCAATTTTATCAATTATAACATTCGTAAATTTTGTGTGGGTAGGTATAGAAAATATTCACTTTATGGTGACACTCCCGTCCATTATAATTTCATGTTAGGATAATATACACAAAACCAGATTGTGCCCATCGCTTTAGGATATTTGTCAAATCCCGTTATCTCAGTAATTCTACTAGCAACAGCGCATTTGGAATCTCAACACAGTAATATCTGCACATCACTACTGTTTGGCGATAGAAATAGAAGCTGCGGTAGTACCTAGATTGTTTCCAGCAACAGAGACATACCACCAGTAAATATAGTACATAACAATAGAGTGCCGTGGAGCTTTTAAGGTGGTAGTATATGTTTACAAAAATTACGGTTTCGATTCCTAATTATCTTGAGCTTCCTAATTATCTTGAGCTTCCATTGTAGGAAAACATCATGAGCAACCTGGCATGTTACAAACGCAACCACTTTCGTGGAGATTCGATGGGTAATTGGATATGACTGTCTCCTTGTAAGAGAAGGCATCCGGGTTCCAATAGTGGGAACCATAAGAGAGATGTTGATGTTTTTTTCATAATAAAAATATAGTAACACATTTTAACCGTCTAGGTGGGTACTATCGCATATTTCTGCCATCAAACAGTGGTTTGCAAACTTTACCGTGTTCCGGATTGAAGGGCGCTGTAGTTAGTGTAATTACTGGGGTAATGAGAATCAATATCTTATGTGTCAGGCGAAGCGCGCAACGTGGTGTATATATTATTTTAATTAGCGCTACGTTGTTAGGGGCAGACGTCACACTTACCATGAAGTGAACGGCTCGGCCCGCTCATCTTATCGCGTAATTGAATAAAATTAATTGTATAATATTCACCGCCCACCATTAATAATCTTCATAAAAGCAGTCACTTCCGGTGACGTTCCAACAAGTACATTATTTTTACTGATTGTTTTACTTTAAGCGTAATTCTGGAATACAATATGTAACTGTTATCTCGAATAACGTCATATCACTAACGTATTAGTTATATAGGTCACGATTAGTCCGTTCAAAATATATATACATATAATATAATATGTGAGATTTAATAACAAACAAGAAAAAAAATCGAAGTTTTGGAACTAAGTTGATGTTAGAAAGAGAGAATAGAGAGAAAGGAACGGAAGAGTATACATTGAAGCCATACATGGAATCAGGATGCATATATATAAAAGATTAAGAAGTTTTTTTTTTTCGATAAAGTGACGAGATCTGCCATTTATTTATATTAAATCTTGACAAGGGTACCACCTGAGGTTAATTAATGATGTAGTCTGTGGGGGTAAAGTTCCCTAACCGAGTAATAGTAATAGTTTCTTGAAGAACAAATTCCAGTTTCGGTTTTCTTATGCTAGCTACTACTTTCATGTTTCGACTGACAATATATAATAGCCAAAGAATTCTGGTCAGCCATGCTTCAGTGGGTAATATATAACAATTAAAATGTGCCGTTATAGCAATAATCGATTAGGTGGATCGCTGGCCTAATAAATGTACATACAGACAACAAACCAGAAAAGTGCGCACACGAACACTATCAGGACATGTGCGACAGTTGATATATGACCCTATCGGATGTTGGGGGCGTTGTTAGCCGCGTGTACTCGTTAAAACGATGGAAGCGGCGCTGATTTTTCTATTCTTTCCATTCCAGTACAGGGTTACTGGTTGGTCTCGTTTGCCGGCGACCGTCTAGGTAGATAATGCACCTATTTCTACTGCTGAACAGTAGTCTGCAATCATTAGTGTATTCCAGTTTGAAGAGTGCTGTTGCTAGTGTAATTACTGAGGTAGCGAGACAACATCTTATGTCTTAAGGCAACGAGCACAATGTGGTGCTGGGTATACTACATTCTAACTAGCACCACGTTGTTATGAGCGGGCGTGTATCACTTACCATCACGTGAACGTCCCGCTCGTCTCATCGCTTCGTAGAATAGAAAAAAAAGGTGAACCTTTTGATCATGTTATCGCTTCTTCGAATAAAATCATACAAATAGAAAGAAACAGAAAATATACAATTGGGAATTCTTTGTCTTCGGTAAAAAAGTTCCAGTGCTCACCTTAACAAGATATGCAACGTGACCCTTGACGAGGGCGTCCGGTGCATGGATCCAGTTCCTGCCGTTCGGCGCACCGTTGGCCTTACCACGGCCCTGCCAAAAAAGCAGGGTGGACATTCTGTGAAAAAAATATCATAGTTATTACTCCTGTTCTACAGCGTGGTTATAGCGGTGGTAGGTCTCTCATCAGGGAAAGTATAGGTAGTCACCACTGCGACTATTATTTCCACCGCTAAAGAGTAGTGAGCACACTCTGTTCTGCTTTAAAGGATGCTGTAGCTAGTAAAATTACTGGAGTAATTAGGCTTAATATCCTATGTGTCAAAGCGATGAACACAATGCGGTGTAGTGTTTATAATCCTAATTAAAGCCATATCATAAGGTAACGTACTACTTGCCACATTATTTTATCATAATCACTATATCTTACTACAACTATACCACGGCAGCTTCTGTTTCCGCCACCAAACAGTTATTAGCAAACATTAGTTCAAAACGTTGCAGTTTCAGTGTCACTGTTCAAAAGGTGATGTAGCTAGTGAAATTACTAAGAGTTATGAGACTTAAGATATGAATCAAAGTGACAAGCACAATGTAGTGTTGTGTACATCATCTTAACAAGCGCCAAGTTGTTGTGGGCAGGCGTGCCATTTACCATCAGGTGCGCGTCATCAAGTGAACGTTGGTCGATATGTATGTTTTAATTCATTTATAAATGAAAGGCTAATACTTAATATGTATCAATTAAAATATCTTCAAGGCTATACATAAGTTGTTTTAGATAATTTTTTTTTTAATAATTAAGCAACGAAACGATCGGGACGTTCATGTAGAGGTAAGTTACACGCAGGCCCATAACAACGTGGCTTAGTTAGGATATTATACACTGCACCAAATTGCCCTCGTCGCCTGAGACATGAGATGTTGAGTCTCGTTACCCCAATAATTACACTAGCTACAGCGCCCTTTAGATCGGTACAAAATGTTTGCACATTACTGCTTAGCAGCAGAAATAGGCACTGCGGTGGTGCTTACCACGACGGTGTCCGACAACAGAGATGTACCATGAAAAATAAATATGTGTATATGTGTGTAAATCTGCCTGTTTATCTTTTAACAAATACAACAAATGATTTATTTTTTTATAAAAGAAAACAATAACAAATCAGTTTCACAATTGCTTATTTAATAATTTTAACCTCACTATTCGTATTGTTTTCGTACTCATGAGTAAGTAGTAATATCTATCACGGGATAAACAAAACTACAATACTTCTGCTTCAGTGGTTAAGTGGTATTAACCAATGTCAGAGGGTTGTGGATTCGAATAATGATGCGAACAAAATATTCTGTTAATCTACAATTAGTTACTGATAGTAGGTGTCTGGTGGCGGAAACCGTCTAGATAGGTACTACCGCAGAGCAAATTACTGTGTTCCGGTTTAAAGGATTTTGAAGTTAGTGTACTTACTGGAGAACGAGGCTCAACATCTTATGTTTCAGGCGACTAGCGCTTTGTGGTGCAGTATATAGCGTCCTAACTAGCGCCACATTGTTATGGGCGGGTGTATCAGTTACTATCGGGTGAACGTATCAATCTTCTCGTTACATAATTGTACATAAAAAAAAACAAGCAAAACAAACTATTCTTGCTGTTACATTTTCAAGTCATTATTCTGTTTTTATAAAATAATTATAAAACTTCGAACCTGTTTGCTTTTACTCGTAGATTTTATACTTACTTTAATATATTTACTATGTAAAAAAAAAATATCTGTTTTACTTATACTAACATAATTGCTATTGCTACAAGTGCGAGTCGGTTCTGAACTGCCAGTAAGTCCAGAGAAGTTAAAGTTCATACACGTACATCATAGGGTTGGCACTACATCGGATTACATTGATTATTTTTTTTTAATTCAATTAAGCGACGATAAGACCATGATTTTCACCTGATGGTAAGTGAGATGCTTCCCCATAAGAACGTGTCGCTAGTTACGCACAACAACTCACAGGACCCTTTTTTTTTCCTAATGGGTACTTTCTCGTTGCGGGGGCAACGAAAAAGTTATGCCAAACTCTTACTGGCTAAAACCCCACGGTTTCCTTGCTGCGCCTTTAGCCGAGACTGCGGGAACGCTTTCACACACTACCGCAGTTCCGGCAACGTCGGCCAAATCGCGGGACCCAAGCCAACCTTACTCGTTCGTAATACACCCTGCTAATCAACAAACGAGGCTCAGGCTCGAATCAACCCGCATTGGGCCAGTGTGGTGGAAAATACTCAAAATTCCCTCATATGAACCTGCGACGGCCATTGTGCTTGGCGGTAGCGAAGGCTATGCTGACAGCGCTGGACTGATTGATGTGAAAGGGATCTTTAGGGAAGGGAGTTGTCCAGCAGTGGGCATCTCTCGGATGATGACACTGCACCACATTGCGCTTGCCGCCTGAGACATAAGACGTTGAGTCTCGTTATCCCAGTAATTACACTAGTAGCAGTGCTCTTCAAATCGGAACACAGTAATGTTTGCACAATACTGTTTGGAGGCAGAAATAGATGCTGCGGTGGTACCTATCTAGACGGTCTCCGGTTACAGATATCTACCACCAGTAAATTAAAATTTAAGTACTTGTTGAAATCTAAGGTTTAATTTAACTTTTTCTTTACATTAGCTATGTCGGAGCCCTGAACTGCTTTATGGTATGCACACGGTGCGGATGCTGTTTACCTGGTTGCGAGAAATAATTACAAACATCCTTGCCGTTGTTAACTTTTCCGTTTGAATTCTTTTACACGAGAGATGTACAAAGAAGTTTATTATCCATTTGATCTCTTGTATATATTACTGGTGGTAGGTCTCCTTTGTCGGAGACCGTCTAGGTAGGTACCACCGCAACTCCTTATTTCTGCCGCTAAACTGTAGTCTGCAAACATTATTATGTTCCGGTTTGGAGGTCGCTGCAGCTAGTGTAATTACTGGGGTAACGAGGCTTAACGTAGTATGTCTCAAGGCGACGAATGCAATGTGGTGCTATGAATAATATACTAGCTTGCACCACGTTGTAATGCATGGACGGACATTTGCTGCTGAAAGGCTCTCCACAAAACGCACAGATGAACTGATAGACTCTCTATTCTCTGTTGATGTATATCGGCTTGCGAGTAATTTTTGACATGGACATGTCATTTGATGCTGGGATCCCGAACCCGGGCTCTACGGCTTAATTATGATAGAAATGGACGGGTTTTACTGGTGAGAGGTCTCTGTTGCTGGAGTAAGTATCATAGTAGCTCCTATTTCTCCTGCCAAACAGCAGTGTGCAAACATTATTGTATCCCGGTTTGAAGGGTGCTGTAGTTAGTGAAATTACTGCGGATGCTTACTTAACTAATTAAACTTAAAATGTTATGTCCCAAGACAACGAGCGCAATGTTCTACAATGTAAATCATCCTAACTAGCGCCACGTTGTTATATCTCGTTCGTTTCGTCGCTTTGGGGATTAAAAAAAAAGTGGAAGGCAATAGATAAGGGCACCCAGATGATCGGTATGAAGATATTTGGAGGTTTGAAGGGAGTTATAGCTGGTGTAATTACTGGGCTAGAGAGACATTTTGTCTCAGAGCCAAGAGTGCAACGTGGCACAGTGTGTACCATCCTAACCAGCGCCATGCTGTTATGAACGGGCATTTCACTTACGATTAGGTGAACGTCCTGCCCGTCTCATCATGACAATGAAATAGAATTTGGAAAACTCAAATTCTTTTCCCACATTCAATTCAAGTGTTAGGAACTAATGTACAATATTTTTCTCTTCTTTTGACAACTAATGATGTATCTCTACTTAAAGTTAAACATTTTTAACAATAAACTCTGTAATAATGACATTTATTGTTGTGCAAGGCCCAAATCCCCCTATAGACAACGACCCCTAGTGTCCGGCGGTAAAGGCGGCCGTGCTGACTGAATAAAATGAATTACGATAGTTCCGCCCGTTGTGCATAGTACGTTCATAAAATGAAGATAAAACGCATCAACAGTTACATATGTAATGAGATTCGATTGCGAACTGTTTACATTTAATGTGGAATTTTATTTAAACGGTAGTTGGAAAAACCTTTATTCTTGGTTTATAATGCACGTGGATTTAATTGTTAAACGGAAGTTTTCTATTTATCGACAACGGAATAACTTTTCATATAACGCAGCGCGCCTGTCTACTATACTCTAGCTCTCATATTTTAACGACCGGAAGACAGCAATGCTGTTACGGCGGCAGATTTACAATAAGAGAGTGGTCGGTAACCAGGTTAAGAAAATCGTCATCCAAACTTCACAACGTGCAGTTAAAAAGCGAAGACATGACTGAGACGTACAAGTGATATTAAGTGATACGCCTGTCATAACAACGTGGCGCCAGTTAGGATGATAAACACAGCACCATATTGTGCTCGTCGCTTTGACACAAGATGTAAAGTCTCATTGCCTAAGTAATTTCGTTAGCTGCTATGCTCTGGAAACCCGAACACAGTAATGTTTGAACATTACTGTTTGGCGATAGAAATAGGTGCTGCGGTGGTATCTACCTAGATGGTCTCCGCCAACAGAGACCTAACAACAGTAAAGTAGTACTAAAGAGGCACTGACAAACTAGTGAGATGATATATTCCTTTCATATATCTAGAGCATATCTACAATATAGAACTGGTGATAGGTCTTTCTAGCTGGTGACCATCTAGGTACCATCGCAGCTCCTATTTCAGATGTATAGTATGCAAACACTATTACGATTTGCTTTGTAAGGCGTTGTAGCTAGTGAAATTACTAGAATAAGGATAAGTATATCGTTCTAACTCCATGTCATTGCAGATGGTACCACTTACCATCAGATGAACGTCGCGCTCATCTCGTCAAAGAAAATAAAGCTACCGTAAAGTAACATTGAAGCAAGGAATGCAATGCAGATGTAGAAAAAACTATTTTTTTCTATTACTATTAAATACCTATAATTAGACAATGACGTATTGAAACGGCGATTTCCTTATTACAACTGGCAACAACTGTTAAGTAATACTTAAGTTTTTAAACAAACAACTAAGTGATACCATTGCTAAAAAAAAATATTTAGTATTATGTATATTATAACAATCACTCTTAATTGGATACAATTTATAATTTTTTTGGTATTGTGTTTAGTTATAATCTGTGATATTGAAACATTGCAATTATAAAAAATATACGTATGTGTATAATAAATGTGTTTTATTTAATTTTATGTATTTGCATGCAAAATTTATTTAAATATTGACTGTACTTTCACTTATACAAACATGTCCATGTAAAGAAATTTTTAATAAGTTTTTTTTTATGACTATGATGACAAAGTGTTTCCACCGCCCATACCAATTAGTCGCTGGTTAGGATATTACATAGCATCACGTTATGCTCGTTCCATGAGACAAGTTAAGTATCGTTACCGCAGTAATTACTCTGCCTAAAACGCCTATTAATTCGGAATACAGTAATATTTGCTAACTACTGTTTGACGGCAGAAATATGAGCTGCAGTGGTACCCACTCAAACGTTCCCTGGCAATAGAGACCTACCATCAGTGTAATAATTATAGTAAAACAGTCATTTTTAATATAAAATACTAGGTTTTTTTTTTGTTATATAAATATACAAAAAATAAAAGATATAGTGAAGAGAGGGAAGTAAATTTGGATAATCATTTCATGACGATTATAGCCTTGACTTTCTTAGAGCAAAAGTAAATCACAATACTTTTTTGGTGTTTGGAAAAAATTTTCGAAAGATGCCTCATGCTTTTGGAAGGAAAATAACCCTGACTATTTGAGATTTTTACCTAAACCCTCGATGGTCTCCTTCAGTGAATTCGGAGGGGCCCTGGGATCTATAAAACCACTGGTATCCTTCTGTAATTTGGCTTAGCAAATCTGAAGGAATGGCTAAAACTACCTTGGCATCATCGCTGAGCTACAGGTTTGTTCATTGAGCGATAAGAGCCTTCATTTTCATAGTCCGCGAAACCCGTAGACCCTATTAGTCACCTTCTAGGACAGGCAGGGTTTACTTTAGTTCTATTTTTAATAGTTCGGGATCATAGACGTCATGTACCAATGATTTATATATAAAAAGCTATTGTTAGTTTCAACGATATTTCTAAACTTTAATCCTGAACATGTAATACGTGTAGCCTTTGCATTAATCAGACAATAAGACGTCGACATTTAAGGTACAATGTTGATATCGACCATCTGAATTGTTACTATATCAATATGTACGTAAAGTCGTGATCGACTCGCACAGGCTCGCCTCCTTTGAAAGTAATCGCATGATGTTATAATTGCTTATTGTACCATCGATTGATCAATCACGACTTATCAAGGACTAAGAACTTGTAACCATACATGTGTGGCTCCATGGAATTACAGTTCGATGGTTAGTTTAATGTAGATTAAATTTAAACTGACAATTCATTGTCATTAAACGTCTTTTTGCATCATTCATTATAAGTAGAAAATCTGACTTTCGTTACCACCTCGTCTTTGTCGGCCACCCCGGCTCGCTTAATGGGCAATGAATGCCATCACATTAAAAGCCCGAAAACTCCTTTTGTCTCTTTCTACGGCAGACAAAGCTTAGTTTTCTTATCAATATTTTTAATAGTCCGAGATTACAGAGCAGAGCAGCTTCTACTTGCCAGGTCATCGGTCCGTTGTAAAGGTAGGTCTTGATTTAACTTAATGCTATCAAATTTTGATTTTATGATAATGTAGTCAATTTTTAGTGACAGACATAAGCAAGGTTATGCGATACAGGCGCTAAAAATATTTTTTAGCATCAATTTGCTCTGCGCATAATAAAAAATCACAAGTTCGTCGCTCGATAAGGTCAAACCCGATCGTAGTCCTTGACTGCGACGTACCTCCGCGTAAATATTAAATGCCTTTAAATTTGCTACACGTCCGATCGCTACACTACAGCCTTGTTTACAAACAGCGACGGCTCCTTTGTTATTTGTGGTATTTTTCCGAAGGTGGTGACCGTCTTCTAAAATGCCTTTTGTTGTGTTGTAGCGAGTGTAGGTTTACGACAATGCAATCCGTTACGAGTAAACATGCATTTTTTTTCTTTACCCACATTGTGAAAGTATTGGTTACTTTGTATAGTAAGTTAACTAGGCAATGGGTATTTTATTTCCAATATATACTATGGGTCGATCAGACATAAATCCTTTACCTATATATAGATTTATTGAAAAATTATTTTGAATCTATATATTTATATAGTTATATTTGCGTTAACTGGAAACAAGGAAATTAGTTACTACTAAGCTTGAGCCTACGAAAAAAGGTTTCCAGTTAAGATCGGCTAATGAAAAACTAAACAAATATAACTGTAGTAAAATATATATGTGAGAAATCCATAGATCACTAAAACTATTAGACGTAAGCACTCAAAACTTAGTAGAGATATTCCTTTTGTTATTTAGAAATCAGTTAAAAATGGATTTTACAAAATTCCTTTTCCAAAGGGAGTTTCTGAAAAGTTACGTCCAACAAAGCGGATGGGGAACATCTAGTTTTAAGTGTATTGTCTGTTACTACATTATAGAGATAAAGCATAAAAAGAACAGTTTAAAAGAATTTACCTTCTACGTGAGATAATTTAGCTAGACAATTATAATATAACCCTACCTGTCCTAACAATATGTTGTTTAGAAATGCTGACATATCGAATGTCACAAAAACAAGTATATTGTCTATCATACAATAGCCTAACAATTAACCACATTTTCACAAAATGTTAAGCAACAAAGGAACCGAGGATGGTGAAGTGTGATCGCAGAGAATACTGTAGCTGTCATGTCAACAGTAGATTTACAAAATGCAAGTACACTATCTGTTGCTCGGGAATCGAACCTACTTATTACAATGCAAGCGTGCAATTTACGCCAATGGGATAGTATTGTTATTATGAAGAAAAAAAAAAACATCTAAAATACTTTTGTAATTTTCCATAATAGGAGGAAGGTGAAGATGTAATGCGCGATAATAAAAGGTTTTCCCCAACCACGATTGTTTTTTGCTGAAATTTTGCTGTTTTGCTTTTTGCATTAAACAGTAGTTAGATGTACCTATTAAATTCAAGTAATGATTTCTTATATTTACGCGAATCTTAAAGATATCATCATCATCAGACATGGGAAATACGAGTACTGTACGGTTTACATAGAGGCACAGGAAATAATGAGTAATGTACGGTTTACATCTTTCTTTCTTTAGGGTCGATCCCTCGTACCTATGGATGATGGTCAGCTTTAGAGTTGTTCTATGGAGGGAACGATTTGTCTTCACCCGTGTTTAATTAAAATAATTGACAAAATCTATAATCTTGTTTTATAAAATTTTTGTATATTTTAGTGTTTCATATTTCTCTTTGTTATGTAACGTTTTCTACATTAATTTTTATATTCATCATCATTAGCTGAAAGACGTCCACAGTTAGACATAGTATTCTAAAGATCCCCACATCGATTAATCTTGCGTCGCCCGATCCAGTTGCTTCCCGCGACCTTCACCAGATCGTCGGTCCACCTAATAGGAGACTTGCCAACGCTGCATCTTCTGGTTTTTATGTTAGAAAACATTAAATAGAAAAGAAAAAGTTTTATAAGAAGATACCTTCAAATTAAAAACAATGTATCACATGTATACTGGTGGTAAGTCTCCGTTGCAGGATACCGTCAAAGTTACCCTTGTGGAGTCTATTTTTGCTAAACACAGTAGTGTGCAATCTTAACTTTGTTTCGGTTTGAAGAGCATTATAACTAGTGACTAAGGTAACGACACAACATCTTATGTCTCAAGGCGACTAACTAGAGATGAACGTAACGGTTATTCCATTGCATTGTCCAAAAAATATATATAGATATGATGACATTGTTAATATTCGTTGGATTCATAAATTATTTATTATAAATTAACTCTTAGCATAAGTGATGCTTCTGCAAAAGTTATATTCAACAGAAATATATACTTCAAGCGTATTCAGATATGACGGCAAATATTTTGAAGAATGTGGCTGTATCACATAATCTTCGGCATGGTACTACATCATTCCTCTAGTCCGAAATCAGTCAACTTAAGCGTAATTGGAAGTAAACCTTAATACTAGTTATAATAGAGTTGAAATTCCTTTAAAATATGTATTGTACATACGACGTTATTCAATGACGCAGACGGCGAGTTCCGTACTTAGTACGGACTGACACGGCCCGCTCGGGCACACTGATGCAATGTATACGTTCATTCACACTTGTGTATCTAGTGATGTCTGTACCGATGTATCGATTAAAATTTATTTACTTTTTTTTATACATCATGAACGCGGTGCTGGATGTCACTTTCGAAGGTGGACTGACGATCTGATGAATTTTTCGAAATTCCGCTAGATGCGGGAAGTGCATGAACGTTCGGTGGAGAGTTTTGCGGAAGCCCACGTTCAACACTGGTCGTCGGCAGATTAACGTCGTTAGAAACTATTAAAATTAACGAGCAAGTTAATTTTTAAAACTTATAAAAAATATAGTTTTGATTCAGATCAGTAGAAGGTATGTGAAAAATTAAGTTTAGGTATTTGGTTATCTAAATTTTCCCTATCATCAAACTGCATCTATTAGTGACACAGGTATTTTTTCTCCCAATAATTACTTCACTAAAATGTTCTATTAAGTGATATATTTAAGAAATTAAAACTTTTTGATATAGGTTAAAGTTAGTTTTTAAATATGTTTGAAATTGAAATATGTTTACTACACTAAACTGTGATAATAGCTATAAAATTAACAAACTAATATACTGTCCACTAATCACTACAGTTATTGTCTCTAAATAGCAAAAACCTAATAACAATTAGTTATTATTAGATTTATAATATATGTAAAGCGTTTGCTAAAACTAACTATTGAGAGATATAACTAATATTTTACACGTGGTTTGGGTATGTCAGTCCTTTGTCATCGTTTTGGTAGATACTTCAGTAGTTCTTATATATACAAGCAGTAGTGTGCAAACATTAACGTGTTTTGGTTTTGTAGTGCATTAGATAGTGATAACACGGGTATAAGATGTAGAATCCGCTCTGAATGCAATACCTTTAACTTTTTTATATACTACGCAACAACGAGACGAGGGAGACGTTCACCTGATGGTAAATGATACGTCCAACAATAACAATGTGGCACCAGTTAGATGGTTATATACAACACCACATTGCGCTCCTCGACTGAGACATAAGATGTTGAGTCTCCCTATCCAGTGATTTCACTGCTTACAGCGCCCTTCAAACCAGAACACAATAATGTTTGTACACTACTGTTTGGCGGTAGAAATAGGCGCTGCTGTGATATCTACTTAGATGGTCTCCGACAACAGAGGTCTACCCCACCGGTAAAGATTTTTTTTATTACCCATCCCTTTATTTTAATCAGACGTATAATAATTTAGCATGTGGTAAACTTCCTACGTTTATGATGATGATCATAAGTGAGCGTTCTTCAATTTAAAGATTGGCGATCAAATCGAGAACAGTATTTTAGGTGTATAATGATTCAATTGATGATATTTCCGGTCTTCTCATTTTTATCATCTAGCCATCGAATACTAATTATCACTCGAATACTAAGTTGTTAAAATGGTTTCATATATTTCTTTACTTATCGACAATCGATATAAAATCTTAGCACTTGCTTGCGTAACGACACTCACACACACACAGTGCGACGGATGTTAGACAGGCTGGGTTATTTACTGTGGGCTATCCTTTGCCTCGTGCAGGAAAAACTGGTGATAAGCAGAATCATATTTATAGACAAGCCGAGAGTCGGTTGATTTCTCTACGAGAAGAATTTTCTAAGTAATGACATTACATTATTATAAAAATGTAATCATCCCATATTTAACTGTCATTGTGGCGACGCAGTGCCTTGTAATGCGGAAGTCCCTGGTTCAATTCCGTAGTCACATAATTTGGTTCATAGTAATTTTTTTTTCAGAAAATCTGCCGGTATAACAGCATCGCTGTATTCATTGTCAAATTGTTACATTGAGGTCAAGTATTGTTCAATTGGAAAATAAAAAGAATCATAGGATCTATAAAAAAAAACAAATGTTTTTTTTAGACTCATGTTCATGTAGAAATTTGTGGTAGGTTTCAGATGCCGGAGACCGTCTAGAGATGTGCCACTGCAGCTATTATTTCTGTCACCAAACCGTAGTGTGCAAATATTATTGTGTTCCGGTTTGAATGACGCTGTAGCTGCGCTGTATTAGTGTAATTATTACTGGGGTTACGATATTCAACATATATCTCAAGTGCGAGCGCAAAGTGGAGCATTGTATACCATTCTAACTTGCACCTCGTTGTAACGTGTAGGCGGATCCCTTACCATCAGGTGAATGTCCTGTTCGCCTCATCCCTTTGTATAATAAAAGATTTAAAATAGCGAAATTAAATACTCTATTTATTGATAAAACAAGTTTGATAATTTTTTTTATAATCTGTGATTTATTTGCGAAGATTTCATCCCGCTCTAACTGAAGCAACATAATGGCATATCTAACACAGATTTTAATATTTGGAAACTATAAGATAATTAGTATTAAAAATAAGATAATCTAAAGTTAAATTAATTAGAGTTGAAATCAACGTTATTAAAGTGAAGTATTAATAATACGTGGTAACGATTAAATCTGTTATATATCAGTTTTCAAGGTTTAGATTGTTCTTAACAAGTTAAAGCTGAGACATTGCAGTAATAAAAGAAACCATTCTTGTTCTTATAATTTACCTTTTTTTTATACTACTAAGAGACAAGTCGAGCGGGACGTTCACTTGATGGTAAGTGACAACGTGATAGGATGATATATACCGTGTCACATTGCGTTCGTCGCCTGAGACATAATATGTTGACTCTCGTTACCTTAATAATTACACTAGCTACAACTCCCTTCAAACCAGAACAGTAATTTTTGTACAGTACTGTTTGACGGCAGAAATAGGCGATGCGGCGGTACCTACCTAGACGGCAACGGAGACCTTCCACCAGTAAATCACTAGATAGTACCATTTGAAAATTCAAAACCTGAGTCATGAATCGTGAGTAAAAGGCTAACAACATTCACACAATGTCCTCGAGTCTAGAAGATAGTATTTTAATGTACATATACTATCAATAATAAACTCATCACCAACAATTACATATATATAAGCAGCAATGCAAGTTTTTTGACCTGATGCCAGTTGCGATGATTCATCAGAGGAACGTGCACGGAATCCGTTTTGTTTGAACATTATTATAAACTAAAACCGTGGGGAGATAAGTAATGTTTAAATGTTCTTTGTTAACCATCGCACTAGCTTATCAGAGGTTCGAAGATAAGGAGGTAGAGAAGTAAAATATTATTCAGAAAATTATATTAGTATTTTTTTTTAACCAAGTTACTGGTTTGCTACTAGTAGGTTTCTGTTGCCGGAGACCGTCTAGCTAGGTACCACCGCAGCTCATAATCTTACCGCCAAACAGTAGTGTTCGAAAACTACTGTCTTCCGATTTGAAAGGCGTTGTAGCTGGTGAAATTAAAGAGGTATTAATTACGAGATTTAACATGGCATGTCTCAAGGCAACGAGCACAATGTGGTGCTGTCTATATCCTAACTAACGCCAACATTCTTATAGGTAGACGTATCATTTATCATCAGGTGATAGTCTCGCACCACTCATCGTATTGTCGAATAAAAAAACTTACACGTTTTCTTTGATGGTAATCCTGTCCATAACAACGTGGCGCTTGTTAGGACGATATACACAGCACCATATTGTGCCCGTCGCCTTGAGACGTATGTCAGTAATTTCACTAGCTACTAAGACGAGACGAACAAGCTTGCTGTTCAACCGATGGTAATACTCCTGATCATGAAAACGTGAGGGTTAGACTGATATACATAGCACCCAATTGTGTTTCAGACGTTAAGAAGTTAAATCTGGTTACCTCAATAATTTCATAAGCAGCAGCACCCTTTAAAGTGGAAAACTTTAATATTTGCATACTACTGCTTGTCGACGGAAATAGGGCTGCGGTGGTACCTAGACGGTCTCCGGGAATAAAGGCCTACAACCAGTTTCTTTTACTAAATTAATTTAACCATATGCTATGGATATTATTATAGAAAAAAAATCACCAGTGAATAAAACAGTAACGGTTACGTTATTAAAACCTTCACATTCACGATTCAGTCAATGTCACTACATCCAAGTATCGGTTTCTAGATTCATGAATAATATATATATATATATATATATATATATATTTATTAAGAAGTCTTTCCTAACAACTGATAAAAATTTACATATATGGACTCAACGTTACACACACTGAATAAAATCGATGGATCCCTCATAATGTAGATGATAATGATGATAGATGATGTCTGTTGCTGGAGATCGTCTATGTACCACCGCAGCTCTTATATCTGTCGCTAAACAGAAGTTTGCAAATAAGTCCATTTATCCACACTGGCAAAAAGGTTTGGCGGAAGTTACATGGCCACGGTTTCTGTTAATCTTAAGTGTCGATTTTGTCACATTGTTTTTCTTCACCGGAAGCTCAAGGTGATTGAAGATCGAACCCACGCCTCTTTATGCTGCTGACTAATCTTTCCTCGCAACATTGATGTGTATACGAAAGCTAGTATTGTTATTGACTACAACTTGTAGTGACTCAGTATTCTTGGAGACGATACGACATTGTGAGTACGTATTTCTTTCTTATGCAAATTCTTTCCTAGCACAGAAATTATTTTATTTATTTTAAATCTTTACGGAAACGCCTAAAATTAGGTTTTTGGTTAAAGGGGGGTGGATATGCCTGTGCATACCCGTCCTCGCGGGGGCATGGACGAGTTATGTCGGACTTGCACCGACTAAAACCCCCACGATGTTCCGCCTGATGGCAGGGTCACGGGAACGCTTTCGCTCGCAACCGCGACTGCCGGCGCTGGCCGCTTTCGCAGCTCCACCTCGGGAGGGAGGGATGAACCCTCCCTTTCCAGGGCGCGACGGAACATGCAGCGCGCCCCCTACTCGATCTTCAGCAGTCGCGCGAGCGACCGGTTCCACCTGATTAGGTTACGATAAGTACACTTAATGTCTAACGGCGTTTTCTACCGGTCTAGGCTGTGGAAAGATGCAGTTGTAAGTGAGATAGAATATTTTCACATTCTTATAAAAAATAACCAATGTTTTTGTATATATACATATCTATATACTAATAAATAATACATATATATTATATAAGTAAATACATATATAAGTATATACATACATAACGGGTTTTGAGTATACATATAATAATTTCTCTCCATTCCCCTAATAACTTAAAATAAATAAAATATAAGGATTTTTCTATGTTAGGTAAATAAAAATTTAAGTACTTTTTTTATTTGATCTTTCAAATTATATAAAATATTAAGTATCGTTAAAATTAAGAAAGAATTCTATGAGTGGAGAACTTCAAATGTAGGTTTAGAAAGGTTCAATATATATTGAGGTCAGCGAGTCGGAAGGTCAGTGAAAATGTGACTGTTAGTTTTAAGTCTCGAAAGAACTTATTTTCAGTAATAATAAAGAATTTATTAAGTAAGATAATAGCAAAGAAACTTAAGTAGACTTCAAGTAACAATAAGCAGGTTAAACCATGATAGATCACTGTCACCGGAAGCCGTTTAGGTAGTGTCTAGGTGCAGCAGCTTCTATTTCTGCAGCTAAACAGCAGTTTGCAAACATTAATATATTCTGGTTTGAAGGGCGTTGTAGCTAGTAAAATTATCTGGGATAATGAGATCTTACGTCTCAAAGCGACGAGAGCAATGTAATGATGTGTATATAATCTTAACCAGCGCTGCGTTTTTAAGGCCAAGTGTATCTCTTACCATCAAGTGAACGTCTCTTTCATTGCTTCATCGAAAATATAAGAAAAAAAAAAACTATGATTATAAGAGTAACTTCTCCAGTAAGGACCACACGATATGCCGATGATCTGATGAAGGTCGCAATTAGATGCTGATCTAATGGGAGAGGTTCACATCCAAGAGTGGATGAAAGAAACATATCGTTTAAATGTTCATTATAACTTAGTTTTTATATCTGGTTTTTAGGACGTTGGTAAAGTTTCTATTGTAGTTTTTATAATGAAGTCATGTCAATCTACTGATGAGTAATGATGGATATTAAGGTTTGCGTAGTTTTGTAGGATGTCTACAACATTTTACGAAGGATGATTCCAAAGTGCTGGGAATAACTACAAACTTTGGGATTGAGAAGGGATATTTATGGATTATCTGGCAAAAGGTACTAGAATTAATGCAAAATGTTATTGGGTTTTTTTTTTATCTAAACCACTGCGACGTTTAAAAACGACGTGGAGAACTGCATCAGCTTCCGTTATTGCAATAGGATAATGCAAAAAAACACACCGCAAGAAAAACGAAGGATGTTTGACGTGACGTTGGGGAATCGTTTCCGTACCCACCTAATTCCGTGGAACTTTGACCCTTTGATTATAATCTATTTCCGGGTTGGATAAAACCTTTCGGGATTGTTCTATTTGAAAGTTTTTCTGACGCAAAACGTGCCATAAGTAGGTGGAATGGGGAAACATGAAAAAAGTACTTTAACGACGGCTTTTAAAAAATTTGTGCATCATAGGAATAATGCATAGAGCTAAATGGAGATTATGTTGAATAACTTCATTGTAATATTGACGAAAATCAATAAATTAATAAAAGTTATTTTTGATTCTCACAACTTTGGAAACGTCCTATATATATTTACGTGTTATTTATTTATTTATTCTTTATTATAACACCAATTACAAGATATGGAATACATTGTATATATACATAAATGTACAATGGGCGGTCTTATTGCTCAGAAAGTAATTTCTTCCGGACAACCCATTGGAGAAGAAGACATGTTAATAGCATAGAAAGGGTAGTGGTGAACTAAATAATTAAAAACTAAAGCATTTGATGAAAGAAGCAAGCAATAGCACAATTAGGAGTTTAGAATTAAAATTTTATGATAGTAATAAGGATTCGGAGGATAATAGGGATTCGGAGATACGAATATTGTTAGGTAAGGAGTTCCATAAGCCGACCAGTTGTTGTTAGTTTAATTGGCATCGATTTATAACGTCTTTTCCTGATCAATATTCTGTTCTCCTATATATACAATAATTATCTATCATTTCCATAAAATTTAACCCAAAACATGTATATGTAGTGTTTGATAACCCCAGTTGGGAATTTGGTAAGAATTAGGTCGAGCAACTGTGTCCGTCTGACCTGCATCATAGCAGATAAAGCTTTGTATGTACTTCTAGTAAAAGTTATAAAATAGTTTTGTTCATAATCTGATATTTTAATAACGAACAGGTTATAACAGTTACATAATCTTCAACCATTTGAACACAATTTCAGATAGCTATTAAGCCTTCTTCAACACGATGAGGCGTGCTCGCCAAGAATATACTGGTTTTCATATTATGACAGACAACACGTCAATGCTGATATGGCAGTAGATTTATAATATGAAGGCAGCATATAGGTGGGCAGTTTTTTAAAAACCCTATCATTATCCAAACTTCATCACATGTGGTCCTAGCTTAGAAGAGACTTTTGTGTTATAAAGTTAGCGGTTAGAGGCAAGTTAGATTAGTCGTCATTTATGAGTTTAAACAAATTTGGAATGAATCATACGATATCTGCGTCTTCTCTGTGTATCCGTTTCCCATTTTACTAGGTGTCCCAGGGAGTGATCATAGGGAACTTAGGATACAGACTTTTAATATCTAATAACAATAGACAGCCCTTTGATGTCTCCACTGTACGGACGCAGAATCTTATCTCGCAAGGATGTCCTGACTAAGAAAGCTGCTATTATTGGAATATGTCAGTTTTCTCACGATGTTTTTCTTCACCGGAAGTTCAAAGTTATTGGGAATCGAACCTGCATTTCTCCAACAAGTCCGATATATATGACGATCGTATGCACAGATGCCTTCTGGAGACAGACTTTATAAGTGGAAAAAACAGAAATGCTTAACATCAAGAAACCCGTCAATGTTACATAATTTGTAAACCTTATTATGAATTCTAATATTACGATCAACCCGCTTCGCCAGAGTGGTGGGAAATGGCCAAAATCCCCCCATATGAATCCCTACAAACAACGGCTCCTAGTGCCTGGCGGTACCGGAGGCCATGCCGACTGTAAGGTCACGGGAAGCCGCTGGATACGGGCAGCGCAGGGTCGATCGCTGTGGAGAACTTTGGGATCTATCGGCTGATAATAATAATGATGATGATGAATTCTAATAATGTAGTGAAATAATTGTCTACTAAAGAACTTGTACATCAACTTTAATAAGAAATATGTAAAATTCCCACCCTCCAGTTAACTCTGTGAATGTTGTATTAATGTCGCGGGTAAAGATCAATGTAATTATTGAAGTAATAATATCGATAATATATTGATATCTGAGCTCATCGTTACTGCGCAGCGATTTCCTTTGTAGACATTTATTTTTTATAGCTACATCGGTGTCGTGTGTTAATAAAAATAACTTTGCTATTCACTCAACATCAAATTGCGAACGTTTCAACAATAAAATCACTATAAAGAGATCAGCAGTGACATTAAAAAAGAGCACCAGAGGTCATTTCCCTTGGATATTTTACAACGGCTTTACCATTTACATTAACGGTATTTAATATAAGTAAGGCGTATGGTTTTTTTTTACATATATCTTGCACAAAAGTAAGGAAAATAATGTCTGGGGGATGACAGAAAAATTTTGAATTCATTAAATTTACATTAAATAGCATTCCTGCTAAAAATTTAAAGTAAAATAAAAGTATATAACATATTCGAGGCATCTTATATTAATAGTAATTATCTTAGTTTCAAACCTCATAATACATTAAAGATAAAAATATTTGAATAATATAGTTTAATATGACAGCAACAATAAAGATTTGAAGGGCATAAATATATTTACAATATCCTGTTCCTAAAAATAGAACAAGATCTTAAATTATGCGACAAAGTATACACAGCGTAAGTAAGACATCTCGAGGTCGATGAGTTAATCATACTTCTGGACCTCACCGTACCAGGCTCAGGGCGCCTGGACATGTATGAACTTTGATCGAATAATTGGACAAATTGGTCCCGATGTTGGTACAACAATTGGTGCCGCAAGTGAGCTGACCCCGACGGGTCAAGCGTGTGAACCGCTGTCGAACGGAACGGGACAAAATTCAATGAGATGAAGTAAAAAGGTTTTTTTCTTAGAAATCTAAATTGTATGATTTAAAACATATTCTTTAGAAAGAGTAAAAAAACTGATGAAATTTCTATGGTTCGTTGAAAATACAACGCATATACTAAATGTTCGCTTCAAGCAATTGGGTACTTTTTTTATGTAACGAAGTTATGAGTGGACCGGGACCTTCATCTGATAGTAAGTGATACGCCTGCCCATAATAACGTGGGGTTACTTAAGATGATATTGAAAGCACCACATTGCGCTCGTCTCCCAGTAACCCAGTAATTTCACTAGATACAACGCCTTTTAAGCTGAGACACAGTAAGATTTGCACACTACTGTTTGGCGGCAGAAATAGGCACTGTGGTAGTACCTACCTTTTTTTTTTAGTTTAGGGGGGAAAACTTCGAAAGATACCCTCTTCCGGGGGTGGAAGTCTAGATTATGTGAGATTTTTACTCACTAAAACCCCCTCGGTGCTCTGCATCAGTGCATTCGCAGAGGCTCCGGGATCTCTTATAGAACGCACTGGTGCCCCTCTACATTTTCTTTGAACAGGTCTCTAAAGAGGGGCTTAACCCTCCTAGATTGTTCCACACTGGTTCACTTGTTGAGCGATAAGGGCACCCACCCTCAAGGCCCGCAAAACTTCGAGACCCTTTTAGTCGCTTTCTACGGTTAGTACCTACCTAGACGGTCTATGTCGACAGAGACTTACCACCCTTAAAGTTTTATTTGATAATATGTGTACACATTATTTTATTAATATTAAAAGTTAACATTTACGAGGATATCAGCCATGTAGTACAACAAAAGTTTACCGATTTTAAAGCGTTCTTTTTCTTTGCTGACTTTTCTAGTGATTAACAGTTGTCATGTTCAGAAAGGTGTAGTTCTCTTTTGGGGCTTAAGACTTTTCTGACAAGGACAAAACCCATCACGTAAGACTCGTGCAGGTTGGTAGACACATTAGCTTCTTTAATAATTATTGTTGTAATACTAGTAATTGAAATGAAAATGAATGCAAAACATTTTACCTCATCAGTAATCACAAGGGTACCGACATTATGCTTTCATACACGTCAGCATTACAATAGTATTGGCTGCGAACTAGCCGCCTTCGCATCGAGTTCCCGTATTAGATATTATTTTGTGTGCTACATTACTGCGTTTATAATTCTTTCAAAAGTTACAAATATTGTACAAAAAAATAACAGCGCTTGACTACGATATCACTCACATAAAGAGGTGATATTTTCTTTGATGGTAAAACGCAATAGTCTAGAAAAAGTCTATTCTTCAACATTCCCACATAATACTCGAAAAGATACACTGATGCTGGTATGCCGTTCCAATCCTTCGTTATTCGCGGTAAGGGCGAAGCATATGTTAAAAAAGCTGATATGAATTGAGTATGAAATATTAAGAGCAGGCATATCACTTACCATCAGGGGAATAGCCCGCTTATCCCGAATAAAAATAACAATCCTACAAAAAATATTAAATATTTCACACTAAACGTAAAAATGATATCCTTACAAGTTTTCTAGGTTTTAAGTAATATTTAAGAAAACATCCTGAACTTTGATTAAAGTATAAAAATAATTGGAATTAAACATTATCTACATTATATCTAAACAATAGGGATAAAGTGTATTAACGTGACCAGGTTTCAAAACCAAGTATTCGCTTGAAAGTACTCGCAAATGGTGCTCGAACAAAAAACTATCAAGTATTTAATACTTTAAAGTTTTTTATACTATTTTACGAGACCATTCGAGACAGTATTATATCTATGTTGTACTTTGCGTACATTTTTTATTATGTCTATACTCTATATCATTACCATAGTACGTAATCAATACGAGTTAGATAATACTTTAAAAATTCCAATAAAAAGTCTTAAGAGCTATTTTAGTTTTGTACGAATGATTTTGTTTTATACGTTAGTAGCTGTTCCTTGGATCCTTTGCTGGCCGTAATATAGAATTGGACTTGAAATTCGTCTGAAATATTCCTTGAGAGCAACCACAACCACAAAAGACTTTCCACTGCAACCATTACTATAGCAACCGGACAAATAATACGAATGAAAATGATGAAAGATCTATGACTTTTAAAAAAAATAGCTTATAAGTATCTACATATCGTTCTGCGTCGAATGTTCATGTTCCTATGTCGATTAGTTCACTAGTTTTCACGTGATTGGCGAACAAAGAAACCCCAGGTTCATTATATATACAGATTTAAATCACTTTTTTATGTTTTGTCTCTTGCTAGTATCGAAAAAGTATTTACTTTCTAACCTTGATATTTAAAAATACTTGTACTATGTCTTGATGTTGACGTTTGTAAGTACGGCTGATGCCGACTAGACGTACTAACTGTATATACTATATATGTTTCTATACGTTCCAATGTTCCGGTCGACACTCGCAAACGATTTACATCATAGTACCAAAGCGTGTCTAGGTCACAAGCATTATTCACTAACACGACGGCACGATATCTCGCTAAACAGAAAAATAAACAATACGTTAATAATTCACTGGCCATTAATCAGTTGAACAGAAACGTGACATAGAAAAAACATACTTTTTTGTACAATAGAACCCATTAAAATTTATGATTTAGGCGTGTTTGTGAGGTTTATAAGGAACGCCAATTTTTTTTTATTCAATTTCGCGACGAGATAAGCCGGACGTTCACCTGATGGTAATACGCCTGCCTATAACAACGTGGCGCTAGTTAAAATGTTATGAACTGCAGCTCATTGCGCTCGTCGCCTGAGACATAAGTCGAGTCTCGTTACCTCAGTAATTACCTTAGCAACAACTCCCTTCAATCCTCCAAATATCTCCTCCACACCGATGGGATTTAGGTTGCCCTTATCCTTTACTTTCCACGTTTTTTTTTATCGACAAAGCGGCGAAACGAGGGAAACAACAAAGTGGTGCTATTTATGATGATATACATACCACAACATTGTGCTCGTCACCCTGAGACAATATGTTGAGTCTCGTTACTCCAGTTACACTAGCTACAGCGCCTTTTAAACCGGAATACAGTAATGTTTGCTAACTACTGTTTGACGACGGCAATTGGCGCTGCGGTGGTACCTACCTAGACGTCTGCCTAAACACTAAGACCTTTCAGTAACTATTTATTTGTACGCTAGGGAATGTTAAAACCGAGAGCATTCTGCGATTTATTTACCATTACCGTCAATTTACGACCCTACTGTTGGAGCACAGGCCTACCCTCAATATGAGGGCGATGGGGCCATAGTCACCACGCGGGCCCAACACGAATTGGTGACTTCACACAAAAGCGTTATTAAGTTCACAAATGTAAATAACTTAAATATTAAAGTCCTTGTTACACGCCGAGATTCGAATCCGCGATCTTCGGAATGAATGCCGCACGCTCTAACCATTAGGCCAGCGAGCTACTCCCTGTCATATATTTATTTATATATTATTAATTGGCAGGCAAATATTTTATTTAAACAAATTTATTTATGAGGAAACATATTATCACTTCACTGGTGGTGTGGCTAAACGCTCGCTTTGAAAAACTATTCCCTGGTTCGATTCTGAAGTCATGCACAGTGCGAATGGTGGAACTTTCTCGAACCTTCATAGACAATCTTTTTTGTTAAGAGTTGCGATTTAGAGTAAGCTTCATCCTCCACAATCTTAATCTCATTTAAACCATCTAAGATTAAGGTGAAGTTCTAGACTATGATAGATTTTTTTAATATATAAAATGGAATATTTTTAAGAATCTTTTGGTTTACTTGGTCAAGTTTTATGTTTAAATATTGGTTTTATATATTTTACATAATTTGTATTTACTGGTGGTACGTCTCTGTTGCTGGAGACCACCGCAGTGTCTATTTTTGCCGCCAAACAGTACTGTGTATACATTACTTATTTCTAGTTTGAAGGGCGTTGTAGCTAGTGTAATTACTGTGGTAACGAGACTCAACATCTTATGTCTCAGGCGACAAGCGCAGTTCTGCTGTGTATATCATCATAACCAGTGCCACGTTGTTATGGGCAGGCGTATTCCTTACCATCAGGTAAAAATCCCGCTTGTTTCGTCGCTTAATTAAAAAAAAGAGCTTTATGTTTAAACGAATATTTTGCTTTTTTGCTCGGCTCGTGATATATAACAACGTTCACAAAGGAAGAAGAAAATGCTCTTTTACCCATTCGAACTGTTTTTTTTTTTTGTTTTAAATAATATGGTTTCGATAAGTATAGAGTTTTTGTTGAAGATGTAGGTAACACAAGTTTTTGCGACGTATCAAGATTCGTTTCGGTAATTACCATCTTCGTCACTTTGTTTTTCCTTGACGGGCTGATGATTTGCAATTATTTGCGTTACCTAACAAAATCTTAATCGATGTTGTAATGGAGAGAGCTTTTTTTGTTTTTGGAGCCAAGGAGAAACCTGTTAAAGAGACACTGCTACTGGGAGGAAGTCAGGGTACTGTAAAATTTACACCCACTAAATGCAATCGGTGGTCTCCTTCAGTGAGTTAGAAGGGGCTATCATGGTCCTCGGGTAAACATGTCCCAAGGCTCTTAATTTGTCCTTAGTACCCTTGCTTTTTTTATTCCACGAAGCGACGAGATGGGCGTTTCGTTCACCTGATGATAAGTGATACGCCTGCCGAACGTGGCGCGAGTTAGAATAATATTTACTGCACCACATTGTGCTCGTCACCTTTAGACTTAAGATTTTAACTCTTATTACCGCAGTAATTTCACGAGCTACGGTAAGGTATATACACTTCTGTTTCGCGGCAGAAATGTTAGTTGCCTCTACCTAGACGGTCTCCGGCAACAAACACCTACCATCAATAATTGTCACCTGTCCTAATAGATCATCTCGTATTAGTCATCTTTCTGAAGGTCGCTCATCGAGCGATGAGACCCTTCATACTCAAAAGGCTCGCGAACCCTAAGAAATTTAATCGTTTTCTACTACAGGCATGTTCTTAGGCCTATTCTGCCCGAACTACAAGGCTAGTTATATAAAGAGAAGATCGGCCGGTAGATAAAGTAGAAAGATCGTAAGGTGGACATCAAGTGGAACGATGATCTGGCAAGAACCGCAGAGAATTATTGGATACAGAAGGCATTGAACTGTTCGCGTTGGATATAGCTTGGGTAGTTCTATATTCAGCAGTGGACGTCGATGAACTGATTATTATATATTATAACGTAACAAATTATTTAAATTTTACTGTGTATTAAACGTTTTTGTTATAAAACCATACTGCAATATATTTTTTTTTATTTCTTCAACGCTGTATTACTTGTACCCGGTAGCATACCTTACATAAATTGATCATGCCTGTGACAGTTCCCATGATCGCAAAGTGTAACAATAGACTAGATCTCTTTCACTTTTAACCTCAAAACCGTTGCCATTTTCGCAAACGGCATGCCGCCATCTTGAAACTGAATGTTATTTTTATTTATTCAAATTATCTGTTTTCCTCTTTGGATTTTAAAATTAGGGTAAACACATAACAAATTTTCTATTGCAAAATTTTTGAGGTATTTTACACAAACAAAAGCAACGAAGAAAAAAATTGATGCTGCTAATTACATCTTAATTTTTTTTATTCAATTAAGCGCCACGACAAGCGGGACCTTTACCAGATGGAAAGTCATACGCTTGCTCATAACAACGTGGCGCTACTTAGGATGGTATACACTATACCACACTGTTATCGTCATCTTGAGAGATAAGATGTTGAGTCTAGTTACCCCAGTAATTACACTAGCTAGGGCGCCTTTCAATCTGGAATAGAGTAATATTTGCACACTACTGTTTAACAATATTTTTAATATTCATATAGTACAAGGCATAAGCACATGTAAGTGCTTATACGTTATATTTTCTACCTATTCTTTAATTTCGTCATTCATCTATTGATATGAATACGAATACTGTGTTTGATTAGTTTCTTTATTATTTATTTCGCTGTGGGACAAAAACATAAAAGCATAAGGATAAGATTGATGATTTCTGAGAATGTCTAGTTGGCAGGTGAGCGAAACTTACCCGTACGTCTGTATTATTTGTTATCCTTGTTTCTTTGTTGTGCGGGATAATAAAATAATTTAATAATTTATATAATAATTTCATCATCATAGTTTTCTGGTCAATATTACAGTGATAAATTTTCAATATTAATTTTGTTATTATAGATACAATATTATATATAAAGGAGATATCCAGAGAATCATTAACTCATCACGAGATCTCCGAAACTATTACATGTAAAGACTCACACTAAGAATGGATTTTATAAAAATTCTTTCCTAAAAGAAATTGCTGGGGTGTTATTAACGGGAAGGGGCCGGGGGGTAGCAGGTTGCTGCTGGACGAGAATATTTCTAACAAATTTCAAAACTGGTCCTATATTATGGCCAGCATAGCGGGCAGTTGTGTATATTACGTTATAGTGTAGCCCTAATAAGATCGTGAGTCATATTAAACTCGGTCGAGTCCATGCATGAGCGGCGCGTTAAGCCGTCTGTTCCGGTTCTCTCTGTATATTATCCGTGTAGTACGGAGTAATCATCGTTAAACGGGACCGAAGGACTAATGGCCCATTTGGGAGCCCGTGGTCTACAGCAGCAATTGAACTGGACCTCAAGTATTCGCTCTTTTTAGTTATGTAATCTGTTTAGTTTTGTTGAGAAGGTTCACAACTTAAACTGTAGCATATGTTGATCTTTGGGGGAGGTCTATGTTCAGCAGTGGACGTCTGTCGGCTGATGATGATGATATGACGGTAGGTCTCCATTGCCGCAGACCGTCTAGATAAGTACCACTGCTACTTCTATTTCTGTCGCCAAAAAGTAGCATGCAAACATTACTAAATTCCAGTTGGGAAGGCGTTGTTGTTAGTAAAATCTATCGAGATAGGCTAACTTACTGGGGCTAAAGGCGACAACTACAATGTGGTGCTGTGTATATCATCTTAACTAGTATATGTTATTTGGGCAGGGGTATCACTCACCAGATCGTCTGTCCTCCTTGTGGGAGACCTCCCAACACTACGTCATATTTGTATTCATATAATTATAAAATAATTTTAAAAATATGATTTTGTTATATCTTAAATAAAGCTAAACGAATGGTTCCTAAGTAACAATTATATAATTTATTTATTTTGCATGTAATCGTAATTAAACTTAATGATATCTTTAAATATCACGTTACATGGAAAGTGATTCAATTTCAAATTGCGTCTCCCCTTACAATGTTATAATTGAATGAAAGTGAACACTTCGATTGGTGTATTAATTTACGTCGGGAATTTTTTTATTAAATTATATACAAACCTTATACGGTATCGCGGTACTTTTACACTAGAATATTAAAAATACTTAATATATACGTCAATATATACTAACTGTTCCCCGTCCTCTGTATATCTGTTATCTACGACATATATACTAGCTATTCTCCGTCTGCTATGCTGGCTGCAATATAAAATTATACTTGAAATTTGTCTGAAATACTCCTTGACAGCAACCTCAACCGCGACTTTTTATAGCAACCGTTACTATAGCAACCGCATAAGTAATACCAAATGTAAATGTTTATAAAAGTTGATTAAAAATAAATTGATGTAGGATCTATGAAATTCAAAAAGTAAATAGCCTATAACCGTTTACAAATCATTCAGCATCGAATACCCATGTTTCCACGTCGATACGTTCACTTAATTACACGTGATTGGCGAACAAAGAAAACCCATTTTTCAGAACCATAAAACCTAAAGACTTGAAATATGGTAGAAATATTGCTTCTGCCATTTAGAGGTCAGCTAATGATTTTACAAAATTTCTTCCCAAATGAAAGTTGAGGAGGTATTACAGCCAGCAAAGGGGGTGGGGAACAGCTAGTTATATATAAGTGACCATAGAACTATTTCTATGTCACTTATATTTAACTCTCTATAGAGATCAGATCAAACAACATAATGCGAACTAAACGTAGAAGTAAATAGTAATAATACATATATAATAGAAAAATAAGGTGAATAATATAAATATCATAAGTATTTAAGAGAAAGTAGAGTTAAGAGCAAACATAAGAACGGATAATGAACGACTCTGACGTTGGAGTCTGAGTAATGCGTCATTAAAAAAAAAAGTAGGCTTACTCTTTTTGCTGTATATATTACTTAACATATTATTCTGGTAATAATCAATTAGTTTTTTTTTATTCACAGAGCTTTTTGCCTCTAAAAAGTATATCAATGACCTTGCACCTTTTAAAGTTTACTACTTTTTGTTATGTTTAAATAATATAGGTTTTTGGAAAACTTGGATTTTGGGTTCGGTAGTGTGTTTCACACCATCATGAGTGTTTTTTTTTTTTGATACGTCAAGTGTGTTTCTAACGGCAGTATATGTCTACACTGTTTCCTGATTACTCTCTGACATAATCAGAGACTGTTGGTTTATTGAGAGTTTTCCACTTTTTATTGAATTGACAATCCTATCAAGAATATGTTTTATTGATCTTATTTAAGTTTTGCTATCCATGAGTGCAGAAATTCCCATCATGAGTGTTAGATGTTAACCCATCATGTTTACATTATAAATATCAAAAATGATAAATATATTTTGTATGTATAGGACGTCGCAAAAATAACCTTATAAAAAGTACCTTATTACCTGTGTTATAAGGTACTTTTTATAAGGTTATTTTTGCGCCACCCTATACTTCTTACATTCCTGACGGCATTAGTAATAGTAATTTTTATTTTATTAGGCGACGAGGCGAGTGAGACGTTCAACTGATGGTAATTGTAACGCCTGCCCATAACATGGCACTTATTAGGATGATACACAGTACATGGATTGTAAGGGTTCCCGCACAACAACTCACGGAATCCAAGCCAACCTCACCTGTTCGTGGTGCACCCTGTTAATCAACAAACGAGTCTCTGGCTCCCACCAATCAGCATTGGGCATTTTCTTTGAGAGAGGCCTATCTCTGCAATAGCATGAGCAATGAACGTCTGTCGGCTGATGATGATGACACAACACCATATTGTGCTCATCGCATTGAGATATATCTTAAGTCTCGTAACCCTTGTAATTTCATTTGTTACAAAGCCCTTTAAACTGGAACACAGTAATGTTTGCATAATACAGTTATTTAATTTTTAGCATTTTAAAGTGAAGAGAAGAATGTGGTGGTGTTTCTCATCCTAAGGTCACATTCTTGTGGACAGGGTATTATCATCAAGCGAATGTATTTTTACATCGCTATGTGGAACAGATAAGAAAACTATCTTCCACATATACTACGATATTTCAACAACGATAATTTATAGTTTAATAAGTGATATCTACTGGTTAAGTTATGACTTATAACTTAATAGGAATGTTCTGTCGCAACAGCCGACCAACTTTCTTTAATAGGCCGCTGACGGACTACCTACCGATCATCTAGACTGATTTGCATACAGACAGTGATACTAACGTTATGTTAGTGTTATTTATATTATTGTCTGTTTATTTGTGTATGTGTTATTTATATTAAATGTTATTATTTATTACACGTGCCTTCAAAATTTCTGTTACCCAGCGTTGACTGGCGGAGAATGCCATCTAAATATTAAGTTCGCCTTTTGTACCGTATCTATATTTTATATATATGTAATGAAAATGGGTTTTGTTTGTTCGCTAATCACGTGAAAACTAGTGAACGCATCGATATGGGAAGATGCCCATTCGACGCGGAGTGATTTGTAGATTGTTATAGACTATTTACTTTTTGAATTTCATAGACCCTTCATCATTCTATTTCTAATTAACTTTTATAAACATTTTCATTTCGTATTATTTATGCGGTTACTATAGCAACGTTTGCTATAAATGTCTAATTTACGGCCAGCAAAGCTGTCGAGGAACAACTAGTATATTATAAATTTAATAATTAACTATACACATGATAAATTGAATTGATTAAATTTTATATCAATTGTATCAGTTTAAATTATTTCAGAAAAAAAGAACAATATGAAACTCTATAATACTGATTGATATTGTTTTGTCACTATTCTAAAATTAAGTCGTCATTTCAACAGATAGACGTCAACAAATTTCTTGTGATATAGAGACAGACAGAAAAATATAGTCTCTGAGGAATCGTCTAGGGCATCCTTTTTAAAAAGACTAAAAAATTTCGTTAAGAATTTATTTTGAAAGATGAACTTGGATTAATCGAACATGACAGGAACAGTTTATGTACTGTTATTACACTTAGTTATATTAATGTATTACCTGTAACAAATAGGATTGGATACCCAGACTGCACCCTCTGGAAGTACTGTAAGACAACTAAAGAGAACGATTCCAGCGACAGGACAGAAACTTTGCTAAAAGACTTCAGCATATCATGTCTGCTAATTTAAGTATTGAGTGTCATCTTGTTAGACGCCAATGCTGATTTTTGGTAATCAGATCGGATATGATGACACATTCGGTACAAGCCTTTGTTTATACATTCGTTGATAATAATATATATAAAGCTGAAGATAATAAACAAAAGAACGGAGTATCAATGGTAAATAATAAAAATCGATAAATCCATCTCCAAATCAAAATTTAACAAAGCATTGAGCGACATTCACTCGCTCAAGGTCTGATAGAGACAGAAATAGATACGCTTTAATGCCGCTTTCTCAAGTATCTGGTGATACAGCCGTTTAATTTGGTATATCGGATTGCTAAACGTGATCACCGCTGAATCATAGTGCAACCACGGATTATACTTGTCATTGTTGAAAATAATATTTATAATAATATACCAAATGTTGCTTACAACGGCTGAGATATAGATCTAATGAAATCATTGGAGTAACAGGACTCTACGTTTTTGTTAAAGCAATGAGTGTAATGAGCAAAATAGAGATAGATTTAGAAGAATGATGATTTAGACGAACCCAAGTAAAGATGCGACAAGGTCTAGTAAGAAGATGAAGAATGAGTATAATATTGAATAGTGTCTATCATACTAACTGGTGCCACGTTGTAAGTAATATAAGTTAGTGCTTAACTATGTTCCCAACCGGTGTTAAGTGGTGATTTGATTTGTGATGGTAAAGCGCACTAACCTACTAACAGCCCATTCGCTCCTCTAAAAGACACCCACATCATTTCGACGGTAACACTAACGCCAGCAAGTCGTTGTACGCTTTTTCTATTCCTTATCAAGACCAAGGACTTAAACCTCTTTGTTCGCAAACTGGGGATGTGGATGAAGCATGGTGACTCGCCGTGGTCGTTCGGTGGCAAAAAGGGGATGAAGAAATTATATCAAGTAATTCCATCGCATACTCTCCGAAATGTATTCGCCTCGCCCATCCAGCGTGGCAATGTCATAAAATTGCTCGGCACTCTGCCGGACGGAGATAACCTGGGGCTTTTCCTTTATAATTAATATAAAAGTTTAATTTATTCTAGAGTTATTTTCTTAAAAATAATATAGTTACATAATTCATGTTTAAATTAGTTATATTTATAAAAGTGTATAACCTAAAGTATATATATATATCTTGTAGAACAACGCAAGATTTTTCAGTCGGCGGTTATATTCAAAACCATCCAGTCTAGTTACAAGACATTGATACGCCTTATATTAATTATATATGATTTCTATGGAAATAAAACTATTAACAGAACCATGGTAATACGTGCTGTATCATCTGCTAGATGTAGACAATTTGTATGTATAAACAAGCCACGGGTTTTTATCTTAGTTTTATAACAAATTGCGCATCTAAAGACAGATAAACAATATTGTACATATTTAATGACAGTTCAGGCTGTCACGTGTATTTAAATAAGCGTCACGTATTGACTCAAAGCCATTGTGTAAATTAAAAAATATATATATATTTTTACTATAAAATATTTTTCTTCTATTTATTCCATTTTAGGACTTTTAATATAAACTTATGACAATACCATGGTACCATAATAAATTGTTATTGAACCTGATATTTAATAAAAATTTAGAACAAAATTAAACAGTGCTTTCAGTTTCAGTGCCTTCTTCGAGCACAGCGAAGACAGAATGCTGTGATATGGGTAGATGTTTAATTTATTTTTATTAAGAGAATCCATAACAGTCTATTCTCACCAACCTACATTGGGGCTAGCGTAGTGGAAAATGGCATAAATCCCCCTACTCGATCGATCTGGAAATCTTTGGGGAAGGCCTATGTCCAGCAGTGGATGTCTATCGACTGAAGATGATTTCATAAATGTCGTCCTGCTTGAGATAAGATATTTTAAATTTATAAACAATATAAGAGATATTTTATATAGGCTATACGTTAATAAGCCTTTCGCGTACAGAAATTAAAAAGTAGCCAAGTCGAAAATGTGCCCACAGTGGATACTATTGATACTATTATGTAATAATTTCAAAAAATTTTTGTTAGTTATTACTTAATAGTATTAATTACTATTAATAATATATATATATCTCATTCAATTAAGCAACGAGATGAGCAGGATATTCATTTAATAGTAAGTCAAACGCTTGCCTAAAACATAAGATGTTGTGTCTTTTTCCCTAGTAATTACACTAGCTGCAACACCCTTCAAACCGGAACACAGTAACGTTTGCACACTACCGCTTCTCGACAGCAATAGGAACTGCGGTGGTACCTACCTAGACGGTTTACGTATCACCAATGATATATGTCGTCATTATATAATTTTTCCTCTCACTTATATCTTGTAACCGTTTTCGACATTTGTCTCCGAGAGTTGACTGGTAGATAATGCCACCTAAGCATTATGTTCCACTTCTATACCTACATGTGCAAGATCAAAAAATAAAAAGAAACCTTCAAGATTAAAAATAAACTTCTTTAAACTTCGTCATATCGTTTTATTAATAATGATTTATTAATTTAGTTTTAATTATGGCTGTGTTAAGACAAGTCTCCCAGCTGGTATGGTGATGCTGATATAAGCAATGATTATACAAATTCAACCGCTACAAACGTATCTAAATATATGCTCAAGACAAGATAAGCACAGTAGTTATACAGTTTTTTTTGAGGCTTTTACTCTTACGGAATGTCAGCCCCATTGGATAAAACAAACAAATTTATGTAGCAAAACAACTTAAGGTGCTAATAATCTGGTTACAACATTTGAAAAATATCTCGCACTGCCCCAGACTTTGGTTCATATGACACCATGTGTAGTAAGGCGCCCAGGTCTAGTGTACTAACGGTATGCTTCCGCATGAACACCTTTCTTTTGATCTGATATTTTAAACGCTTCATCAGCAGGTGTTGGACATCGTCTACTTTATTGCAACTATTGTAATACGGAGATGTATTATTTTCTATTAGATTTCCAAACCTTCCGATGGATAATGTTCATAACGCAGCCCCTATGAGCTTTTATAACGGATTCCCTACTTAATTTACAGTGAACAAACCAAAGTTAATACGGAGGCTGACTGTGTAATCATACAGTTAAAAGATTTAATAGAAAGTGCTTTATCACATATAATATAATTAAACTAATTTCCTTTTAATAAAACTAAATGACTAGTGGCTTGTTGCAAAACAGTAAAATGTCAAGGCAATTAAAACGAGTATATTTATCAAATTTGTTTTTTTTTATAGACATTTAATAACGATGGTTGTCTACGTGAACAAGGAAAACGGGAGGTAAGGATTCTATTAAACGCGCCATATAATTTATAGAATATTACCGATATTGATCTTGATACGTCAAAAAACACTCTTTTTCTGGGTTTTTCCCGCGCAAAGAATATCATAGTTTTCCTTCTATATTCTTAAGTTTGTAATGGACGCTTAAGTTATAAAACAAAGGTACTTCTTTAAGATTAGATTTGTAAGTCACTCTTATATCGTAGGTTCACTGATGGAGAAAGCCTATAGTTAGCCTATTATAGCTTTAGTGTTTAAAGTTAAAAATTCGATTAAAAAAATAACGTTTAAGTGTGTGTGTGGGGTAGGGGCTTCCTCATAACAACTCGCGGATCCACGCCAACCTCGCTTGCTTCCCCCCCGAAAGGTTCCCGCCTTGTCGTGGCGGAGGGGCTCAGTAACCGTGGCGGGATCGCCCACGGTGAAGCGAAGAGGAACCTACTCGGCCGGCCCGCGGCGAAGGGCCGGCCCGAGGCAGCCGCTCCAGGTTAGACCACCGGTTGGATAACTGGAGCTCACAGGAGCGGCCAGGAGCTGCAGGGGCGGCTTTATACTGCCCTGTGCGGCCAGGCTGCAGGAACGGTTTTATACTGCCCTCTGCAGCCGAAGTCAAGTCGCGGAGGGATTACCCTCTGCGACTAACAACGGGTGGCGGCGGGCCCAACATCTTATGTTATTAAAAAAAAACGTTATTAAAAAAAAACCTCGCCTGCTTGCACCCTGCTGATTAATAAACGAGGCTATAGCTCCCGACAACCCGTATTGGGCCAGCGTGGTGGAAAATGGCCCACACCTTTAAATTGATTTGTCCGTGTGTGCGAGTTGATTACCTGTAACAAAACATGTGAATTAGTATAAACACTTGAACTTAACTTTTTTTTGTGATAATATAGAATAGTATAGTTTAGCTTCACCACGGCCCCACATGAATGTCTTTGCTTTTTTTATTCATCCTCATAAAGAAAACGACAGAACGTTCCCTGGTGATTATCCTAAGATTTTAAATCTCGTTACCTCAACAATTTCACTAGCTCCAACAGCCTTTTAACCGGAATGCAGTAAAGGGTCTACTGTTTGGCGGCAGAAATAGGAGTTGTCCTTTTTTTGTCCCTTATTCCTACAATCTGTGGTAATCAGTAATGATGGTAAATCACACTGCTAACAAGCTTCTTTTAAATATGCACTGGTGGTAGGTCTCTGTCCTAGTGGTATGTCTCTCTATCGGTGGTTGTTCTTTGTACCCAGAAACCGTCTAGGTAGGTACCACCACAGCGCCTATTTCTGCCGCCAAACAGTATTGTGCAATCATTACTGCGTTCCAGTTTAAAGGGCGCTGCAACTAGTGTAATTACTGGGGTAACGAGACTCAACATCTTATGTATCAGGCTACGAGCGTAATGTGATACATTGTATCATTCTAATTAGCGCCACGTTGTTAGGAGAGGGCGTATAGTTTAACATCAAGTGAACATACCGCTCATTGAGTCGCTTAACTTAATAATGTATACATATATATATATATTGTGGATATAATGTTGGTTAATATTTTATAACAGGTTTAAATTTAATAACAATTTGAATGAGGCATTGGTGCGGTGATAGCGGCGTGCGCAGCGGAACACAATGCATGTTAGTATCGCTTAATGTAAATTCAATGTCCACAATTGATTTTGCAAATCGAAATGTTTGAGAATTTGCTTTGTAGTATAATATAAAAAGTTAATTGCTTATGAATTATTTGAAGTAACAGCTGTTATCAGTCAGGCGTTGCTTTGTCTGCCTGTGAACATGTGCCAGCGCCGGTTTTTACCGCTATCGACATCTTTGGATCTTCTGATATATCATTATCATCATCAGCCGATAGTTATATACCTCCCCGAAAGATCTCCACATCGATCGTTCTAGCGCTACCCGCATCCAGCGGCTTCCCGGAACCTTTAATCTTTTGAAGGGGTTCATATGGGGGACCTGGGGCATTTCCCACAATGCTGGCCTAATGTGGGTTAGTGGGAGCCATAGCCTTGTTTGTTGATTAGCAGGGTGCACCACTAGCAGAAGAGATTGGCTTGGGACCCGTGAGTTGTTATGCGGGACCCTTTACACCCCTTTAGATTCGGATATATGTTGTAAGTTTATTATGTTTATAAATTAAAATGTTCTCCTATCAACCCGCATTGGGCCAGCGTGGTGAGAAATGGCCCGAATTGCCCTATATGAACCACTACAAACGTGGAGATCTTTTGGGGAGGCTTATGTCCATCAGTGGACATTTATCGGATGATGTAGGAACTAAAATGTGAATTTGAATATTTATTATCATATTAACTACTACCTGTTCTATGGCTGCTTTGCTGGCCGTAACCACATCGTAACTCCCTTTGGGGAAGGAATTTTGTAAAAAGCAATCTTAGATGACCTCTAAATGACAGAAGTAATATCTCTACCAAATTTTGAATCTGTAACTCTAATAGTTTTGGAGATCTGGTGATGTGTCAACGAATCTATGGATATCTCTTATATTAAAGGTTTTTAAAATAACTTTTGGTAAATAAACGATGTTATATTTACGCAAATAATAAACATTACTTATTATTAAAATTTGATAATTGTATCACGTTCATTTTAGCTACTTGTTATTACCGACGTTTCGAGGGCTTTCTAGCCAGCTACTTTCTTTTTATTTAACGAATCAACGAGACCAGCAGGACGTTTACCTGATGGTAAATGATACTCCTGGACATAACAACGTAGCGCTAGTCAGAATGATATACAAAGCACCACATTGTGCTCGTCGCCTTGATACATATCATGTTTAGTCTCATTACCCCAGCATTTTCACTAGCTACAGTGCCGTTCAATACCGGAACACAGTAATGTTTGCATACTATCATTTGGTGGCAGAAATAGAAGCTCATATCTGCCGCCAAACAGTACTGTGCCAACATTACTATGTTCCGGTTTGAAGGGTGCTATAGAGTAATTCCTGAGGTATTGAGGCATCATCCTACGTCTCAGGCGACAGGCGTAATATAGTGCAGTATATCATTCTAACTAACGCTACGGTGTTATGGGTGGGCATATCACTTAACATCGGGTGAACGTCCTGCCCGTCTCGTGGCCTAATTGATTAAAAAAAGGAGCTGCGGTAGAACCTATCTAGACGATTTCCGGCAATAGAAACCTTTTTTTTCACGTGTGGACAATAACTTCGCACACCTGCGGTCGCAGGAACTAAGACATGTTATGTCGGAATTGCACCGATTAAAACCCCCACGATGTTCCACCGTCGTCGCTTTACGGCAGGGCCACGGGAACGCTTTCGCACCTCTCCGCATCACAAGATAAGGCTATTAAATATATCGTAGTTATATGTTATAATAACAATAGAATTATTAAAAATAGCTAGTAAATATAACATTGATTGTGTAATGTGTAATGTAGATTATAACTGGAGAGCAATTATTAAACGCAAGCAAAGTTCGTATTTAAACCGCGTACGTTATCAGGAGACCTATTTACTGACGACGCTCACACAAAACGGAATGTGTGTTTGCGTTTGAATTAAATATGGTCAGGTAGTGTTGTGCAAACGGCACAATGAACCCGAAGCGACGGCGAAACACGTTGGCGGCAAATCCGCCATCTTGTAACAGCTGTTGTGCCTGAATGATGACCGAATTTCGCATTTGCATAGACAACTTTGTTTTTTTTTTTACTGGTTATTTATTTAATGTTAATTTTCCAGCCAATTCGAGTGCTTTTCAATCTATAATCATGAGGAGTGGGGGGTAGATGTCTTGAAATGCTCGCAATGGACTGTCTATAGCTTTTTAATTATTGTGTGTAGGCCGATCTAGACAGAATGAAGTTACTGTTTCTATTGTAGTATGCTTGAGGCCTATGGCCAGCAGTGGATATCAATCGGCTGATGACGATGATGATTGATTTGATTTTATTAATAATGGGATACGGGGACGGAATTATCCCTTCTCTATTGAAATTATTTTTTTTTTTATTTGCGATTTATCTTTGGAAAGAATCGGTGTTTTCTTGCTAGGATTGGTGATGGTAGGTCTCTGTTGCCAGAGACCATCTACGTAGGTACCACCACAGTGCCTGTTTCCACCGCCAATCAGTGGCGTACGTACATTACTGTGTTCGGCTTTAAAGGCGCTGTAGCTAGTGTAATTACTAGGGTAGCGAGACTTGACATCTTATGTCTCAAGGCGACGAGCACAATGTAGTGCCATTATAATTTGCACCATGTAATAATAAGCAGGCGTATAACTTACCATCAGGTGAGCGTCCTGTTCGTCTCGTCGCGTAGGAGAATAAAAATAAACTTTGATATAACGAAAAAGAATATGGTCATGTAATAAAACTCGTACCCTTTTCCTAAATTTTTTCTCTAGCGTATTTAACAAAACCGGATTTTTTTATTTCATCTTTATGGAAATTTATTATCGTTGTAAATATAATACCAATTATGTAGACAGTGAAGACATTTATCTCTTCAAATTTACTTATGTCAATGTTTTTTAAATGGCGTCTGTTATCTACCGCGATTATATACTGGACCATACTCTAGTTTTCGTACACACTAGATCTATGTTTAGTTGTTTGTCCTTTTCCTGCATATATTTCCATCTCTTTTACAGAAGTAATACTAATCGTGTGTCTATATAGAATATCAAGTTTTTGTTTTGAAGAGTTGTTTTTGACTATAACTGGATTGAATACAACTGTGATTCATTTAATTTTAAAAACAATTTAATGTATTAATATAGTAGTTTAAACATATAACATAATCATCATCAGCCGATTGACGTCCACAGCTGGACATATGCTATCTCCAAAGATTCTCACATCGATCAAGTAGGGATTCATATAATGAAATTTGAGCCATACCACTATGCTGGCCCAATGCGGATTGGTGGGAACCAGGGTCTCGTTTGTTGATTATCAGGGTGCACAACAAGCAGGTGAGATTGGTTTGGGCCCCGTGAGTTGTGCGGAAATCTTAACAACCCGCTATATATACATACATGTTTACATATAGTACGTTAAGATTCTGGATGATGTCAGCGCTGCAAGCCATTCGACTATTACAGCTTATCTGACACTGGGCACGTGGATCTGGATCTACGGCCTGTTTACAAAAAAAAGTGTACTACTTGTAGTGTAGTTATCCGATGGCGGAGTTTTTATAATGTGTCTGGTTATTGGTTTATCTGGCGAATCTACTCGGTCGTCGAGGGCGGGCGCGGATCCGTTCCCCGACTACCTTCGCTTGTATAGGAATCTTTGGGCGGTGAAAACCGCCCCTGATCGCGGGTGTACTTAGTGTACGCGGTGTGTGAGTACCTGTGGCGCCGCGTTCTGAAGCGAGGGCGGCGTGATGCGGAGATTCGGAGCGTGTTGGTAGTGTCCGAGGTGTGTGTGGTGACGTGGGTGTTGTCGGTGGCTGTAGGTTCGTGTGTGGTGTGCGGGACCCCTGGGGATGACGAAATTAGCGCATGCCGTGGTCTGCGCTTATTGGTCTAGGGATTAGAGGACGGCTCGTAGTCGGCCGCTTTGGCCACCAGAGGGTTCGGGTGAGTTGACGCCTCGTCGAAATATGATTCGGAGCACTCTCTGAAGTGTTCCGCAATGGTCGGGATATAGTACGTACTATAAATATTTACGAAACAGCTGACAAATTCCAAATACGTATTTCTTTCATATACGTATTACATGTGTAAATATATATGTATAATTCGCACGTGTATGTTGATTTATTGTTATAGTACACCACAGAAATATTAATGGCCGTTTTAATACATTATTCATTTAATTTTAAACTTCAGCCAATTAATAGTTAATTCGCAATAGTATATAAATTCTTGTCGCGCACGAATGTTAAGGATATCACGACCAGGTAATCACGGTATTATGAAGCTAATACGGCGCAGATTTACATCTTTGCCAAATAAGCTTGAAGTGTTTCTCAAACCTTCAACATCATTGTTTCCATTGAAATTCATCTTGGGTGTTATCAAGACCGAATAAGTTGCTAAGTTTAATCTATGGCTATTCAGAATAGGGCTAAGACAGGAATAAGGAATAAATAAAGTCTTCCGATTTTGAAGATATCGTACCTGATACAACATGAAATGATCTCCTGTTGCTGTCTTCTTATCGTAGCATAAAATGATAGTCCCTAGTATATGATCATTAGGAGATTTTAAGGTCACCAATGACCATCGAGGTTAGGATGGGTACAATTTTCACATATCCCTCTCTTTCCCCCGGATGATAAAGTATATTTTAAAGAAAACAAACAAAGGTTACTAACAGATTCCTTTAACTGCTATAATAAACCAACACGATGATAATGATTAATATATATTTATTGTTGATACAGTTATTCTTATATTATGTTTAAGCTTGCAAATTGACAATGGTTTTGTCGTATTTGCCTTTTTTTGTTTCAACATGTTTACAACGCCATCATCGTCATTAACATTCAGCAGTTCAAACACGAGCTACTGTTGTAATAATTAACTATTCATATTATTTAAATTTTTATTTATTTAAATTTACAACACCAGGTTAAGTGTTTCTATCTATTAAAATCCTCTTGTTGATCACTCTCAATGCTTTGCGATAGGTTACGGTACCTCTTAAGGAACGCATTAGTATTTCTGCGAATTAAGCCTATGCAAACAGTTTTATCCCTAGCACCCTCGCTACGAATACCATCTTTAAAACCCGTGAACCTGAAGAACCTTTTAGTTGACTTCTACGATAGGCAGGGCTGATCTCACGTCTATTCTTATTAGCCCGAAACTTCAGTGCAGAATCTGTTAAAGCCTAGCGCGGCGGTTACTTAGTTTTCTTACTACTATTTATCCAATCTGATACTCACCACGATCGTCAGATATAATGAACCGCTTCCAGAGACAATATAATTACATATAAAAATTTTGAATTAATTAAAATTTCATTTTAAACTTTTACCCGTTTCTCGGATGGATAAGATGATAACTACAAGAGGATATTTCTACATTAAAAACAGGAGGTTCTCATAAGTAGATTCTAATAATCCGATAGAACAGATCCTGTGTCCCAATTTTAATAATTAACTAACATTAACGTAGTAATTGCCTTACCTCTCGCGGAATGAATCACATAAAGCGGCTTCAGTTTAAACACAAAGAAATTTTAATAACATTTTAAGGATAGATTATATTAATGTTAGAAGAATTCCGAAACGTAATGAAATGGATTGAACTAGAGTTATTTGGAAAAAACAGAAAACCAATAAAAATTGATTTCAATCAATTTATAAAATGAATTTTTCGAAAACAAAAATCTTAAGTCAATAAAACAATAAAAGTATCCCTACAAATATTACTAAAGTAAAGTCATTAAAATAATACACTATAGAAAGTAGATCTCCAAAGAAGTGGCTATTACCTCGTTTACAACATTCAAAGTTTCTAGAAGTGATAAGGATATTCCACTAAATCCATTAATATGCTACATCCTCCGTTACACTGGATCGAATTAAAAAAGCTTCATACTTACTCCTCCTGCGCAGCGGCTCAAAGTAAAAGCATAAGAAATAATCAATATTTGTATTATTGTCTAAATGAAACTAAACATTGTCAGTATAAGTAAATATATGAAATAAACATAAGTAAATATAGTAACTTAACAAATTTGTATCATAGTAGTATTAAAACTTTGAGAAACTCTGTTGTTAAGGACAAAGGCGATAGTACTATGTGTCTTGTTCAAAACTGCTCCATTGTTCCGCGGCGTTATGCCGTTGTTTGGACACCTAAGCCTTTCGAAACTTGGCTTATGGAGATAAAACATATATTCCGTACAAATATACAATTTTAATTCAAATTTACACATACAGTTTGCCGACTTTATAATATACTACCGATTAGCTGCTCTCCGTCCGCTTCGCTGGCCGTAATATAAAATTATACTTGAAATTTGTCTGAAATATTCCTTAACAACAACTGCAACCGCTAATGAGTTTCTATAGCAACCGCATGAGTAATACTAAATGAAAATGTTTCTAAAAGTTAATTAGATATAAAATTATAAATGATCTATGAAATTCAAAAAAAATAAATATCCTATAATCATCTACAAAATATTACGCGTCGAGTGGTCATGTTCCCATGTCGATACGTTCACTGGTTTTCACGTGAGAAAATAATTTTCTTTGTTCGCCAATCTCTCTCTTCTATATATATGTCTATATATATATATATATATATATACACATATATGTATCTACGTGCACTGCTTTACAACGCACAAAGTCTCTATTAAAATATATTACGGCCATACTTGCTGGCTTTATCTTTATCTTTTTAATTATAATATTATAGTGATAGGATCAGTCGTTGGTCGGTTAAAAGAGGTAATTTAGTTCAATAATTATTGAGAAAATTGTATATAAGGAAATAATAAAAATGGTCTTTTTCCCGCGGTTCTTATTTATGAAATACTTTCGAAGGGACTCGACCGAAAGCGAGATATATATATATATAAGAAGTGAAAGGATCCTTTCAAGTTGTAAAGTTTCCAAAATAAATAATATTTATAAAAACTATGAACAAAATTGTTATCTAGTTTAATATTTTTTTAGTAATCGTAAAAACGCTTTAGATTTATTTTGAAGCAAATAATAACAAACAAACAAATTCATGTCTTTGTCCTCTTTAGTTTGTATAAAGAAATTTTAACTCTAAAAAATAGGTTTTATTAAAACAAAATAATAACTTTCAATAAAAAAAATTTACTAAGCTAATACTCGAATACGGTATGGTGAGAGATAAGTGTGCTCATCGTTTTGTAAAGAAATATATTAAGTCTCAGTACCCCAGTAATTTCACTAGATAAACCGGAGCACAGTAATGTTTGCACAGTACTACCTATGGTCCTACCTACCTAGACGGTCTCTGGTGACAGAAACGTACCACCAGTAAGTACATAAAACAAGTATAAAAAGTTTATATAGTATTTTTAATAGGTAATAAAAATAAATATATAAATAAATATAATATAATATAATAAATAAATATCAGAGCTAAGTTCGGTTATATGTAGAAGTTTTCTTTTTGATCCTGTCTTATCACAGATTTGATATGACTAAATAGATTATGATCTATACGGTTTAAATTTAGTATGAAAGAGAGTATTTAATAGTGTTTTAGTTGTATAAAAAAAAAAGATAGCACTATTAAATAATTATGTTTTTTGAAGGAATGAACTAGATGCGGGCAATTCAAGACCGAGTAGTGTGACGATCGTTGACCAGCAATCGTTATCTTCCGATAGATAATAAGAAATATGCTTACGAGTAATAAATCAATTTATTTCCGAGTAGAAAAAAAAAACAACAAAGCAATGATACGTAATCGCAAATTGTAATGCCGTCCATTCGCGTACAGTCGGAGTTTGTGGTCGACTTCCGCGTATTATTGCAATGGTTTCGTGTTGAGCAAAGTAACAACAAAGAAAACGTTGTGATGCAGTGCACGGCTTATTAATCACCTTTTATATCTATACATAACTTAAAGTTAAAACATTAAAAATTCAGTTATTGGTAGGAAGGTCTGCGTTGTCGGAGACCGTCTAGACACCGCAGCTTCTATTTCCACTAACAGCAGGGTGCAAATATTAGTGTTTATTTTTGAACGGCGTTTTTGTATATAATGAAAATACGGGGGTAATGAGACAACATCTCAAGTCTGTGCTATGTAATATCCTAACTAGAGTCGCAATGTTATGGGCAGGCGTATCACTTACCATCAAGTGAACATTCCACTCGTCTCGTCGCGAATAAAAAAATATAAAAAAGTAATAAATTGCCCTCCTAAATAATCCCATTAACTGTATATTTTATATTAAATTTTTGGTACATAATCACTTGCACTTGCTGAATCTAGGTTCTTTGAAATGGAAAGAGGTCATGACCACCACGTTGACTAAGTGCGGGTTGGATGACAGATTTCCACGAAAGCTGTAGTTTTTGATACATGTTAGCTTCCTCTCGATGTATTACTTCACCGGAGGTTTGAAAAAGGAGAAGGGATCAAACCTGCACCTTGCACGAGGCGCTTACGACCTAATAGAGCTATCACCGCTTCGATTATGAAATTTATATATATATATATATAAATGTAATATATATATATATGTAAAGGAATTTTATTAATATATTATACGTATAAAATTTCTAGAACCATAATCACAATCTCTCGATCACATTTCGTTACACAAACAGAAGTAGAAAGAGATACACGAGTTAAACTCTTATCACTTCTCTTTTTGATTCGATGGTTAAAAATCGGAGAGAATTAAAACAGCGTACTCATGTGTTTAGTTCAATTCGTTAGTATTTATATATTTTAAGTATTTCAAAAAGCTCATAACTACCTAGTATCTACATCAAAGATTTTTATTATATATATTTATATATTAGAGATTTTTCTCAATATAAGGTTGTTGAAAATTTTGATTTTACATTAATTAAGGTTTTCTTGAGGTTTTTAAAATACAAAACAATACGCACTTTTGTGCGTCCGTAACAGTCGCATGTGCTCGCAGTCACAGTCGATTAGAGCGCTACATATTAATACGCCTTTACTTCCTATTACCTGTAACAGGGAATATGAAGAATACTTATATATATGATAAATTTATTTCAATAAATGTTTTCTCTACTATTCTATAATTTTGAAAAAAAAAAACTTTTATATAGATTAAGCTCATTTAAAATAGAAATATGACATAAGAGTAATTGATGACAAATACAAGATCCTATTCTCTAGTAATGATACCGACTGTTACAGCACAACTGATATTAGACTATAAAAATGGAGTCTGAGATAAGTGTAAGATCTTTGTTGGAACGTTATTACTCTATGCTGTGACGTCACACAAAGTTCCTGGTGTCACATTATCTAGATCATCTAGATCTACGACAATAGGCCAATGCCTATTGTAATTTTCTTTAATGTAATTAAAGATGTTAATTACGATTCAGCGGGCTCGGAGGTAATTATTATATGTAGATATTCCTATTGATCATACATACATGTAATATTAAGTATCTCTCGTATAAAAATCTATATATGACGGGTTTTTTTAAAAGGAAGTCATTTCGCGTCCGCTTGATGTACGCAACTTTAGTGACAACTTACGACATCTTTGTACAAGATGAAAGTATTAAGGTACCATAAATAGCAACTAATATGATATAAGCCAATTAGAGCATAAGCGATGCTGTAAAAGTTTATTAATAATCTATCATTTATTAAACTAAGCAATTGCTTCGGAAATAATATAAAAATAATTGTGAAATTCTCCTTTCAGATATGAGATGAAATTTGACTTTCATTTTTATTTATTTCACAAAAAGAGACAGGCGACAAGTTCATGTAGTGGCGATACGTCTGCACATAACAAAGTAGCGCTGGATAGGATGATATACGCAGCATCACACTGTTCTCGTCGCTTTGATACATAAGGTATTATGTCTTGTTACTTCAGAGATTTCACTAGCTACGACGCTCTACAAACACAATAATTTTTGTTCATTACTGTTTGTCGATAGAAATAAGACCTGTGGTGGTATCAAGTAGTGTCACCGGCAACAGAGACCTCTCACCAGTTTGATCTGGTACAGTAACGAAGCAAGATTATATATACACTGCAACAAATTAGGCTTGTTGTCTCATAATATTTTCAAGTTGATACACACAAGAAAATACACACAGCTAATTAATTATAAAAAAAAACGAGAGTAAAAAAACAAAGGGTAAGAATTTTAGTGCAGTGCTCATTTAATTCAGTTAAATGGAGTTAAGTTTTGCAACACCGGCCACACCTATATTTAGACCTTAAAGTGACCAAGAGTTGCGAAAGAATGTGTAGATATACCGAAGTTGTAATATTCACATTATTTGTATATATGAGCTCGACAAATAAACTTCCACCTCTTGTACGGTGATTCGTGTAATGACGACCTTCCAGCATTGGACCACAACATTCACAGACGACTTAAAAAATAATAACTACGGGTTCTTGGCTAGAAACCACCAGTACTTTAAAGGTGGTAGGTCGGAGACCGTCGAAGTACCACCAAACTCCTGTTTCTGCCGCAAAACAGTAGTGTGCAAACATCATTGTGTTCCGGTTTGAATGGAGTTGTAGCTAGAGAAATTACTGAGGTAACATCTTACTTCTGAAAGCGATGAGCACAATATGGTACTGTTTATATCATCCTAACGCGACGTTGGGATGGGCAAGCGTATTATTCACCATGTGAGTCTAGCTAGTCTTGTTTTTTCGTATAATATATAGACATATATATATAATATATATATGTATATATATTATATAGACATATATATATGTCTGTATGTCTGTATATGTCATGTCAATATATATAAAGACATTATATTTATACCATTTTTGAGATGAATTCGGAACTGTCCTATAATGTTAGTGAATTCTGGTGAGCCTATTCGAGGAGCCCACTTGCATAATGGTGCGTTGTAGTACATTCGCAATTATTGGCATCATAATAGACGCATATCATGTACAGTTGCTCAATGCGGCTATTGCTACAACTTTGTTTCTTTTCGAGAATTGGCCAAGATTTTAAAGAAATAGTAATTAAAATAATTATATGTGATATTCTCGATCTCACTTTTCTCTGTCTATAAGTCTATTCCTCCGTGCTGAAGGTGGTGACTTCTTATTCATAACCTGTTTTTTATTGTGTTACGCCAGTTGTATCGATTTGACGATTTATGTGTTCATGGTCTTCCTTCATCTGGTCGGTGTAACTTCTTGTGCTGTTTGGCTACTTACAGATGACAGGCTTCAAGCGATAGTTTAATGCGCGTTAAGATTTTGTGGTGTGCAACATAATGATCAGTAGTCGGGCTTTAAACACGCATGGTAGTGTGCGCCCTTATTCTTTTTAGGTTCTACAATTGGGGAAGATAGACGTGGTGATAGTTTCAACGTTGATTTTAAAAAGACACGACAGAAGATAGGGATTTTGAACGAGCACAATTTTTTTATACAGACTGACTTAAAAGCATTACATAATTTTGTATAACTTAAGCTAAGTTCTTATTTTAATAAACTCTACTTTGCATATTCCATATCGCTGAATGTTTTTTGATATCGTATGTAAATAAATATGTATTAAAAGTTTTCGGTACCGTTTAGACGATTTCTGGTCGAATTTCGGCATCAGTCTCGTGCTCTGTTCGGGATACGTTCAGCATCCGTTTTCAGCACCACATTTCAAATGCGTCTATACTCTTACTATTGCTTAACTTTGTCGTCACGTTTCCACTCCATAAAGAAGTTAGATGAGTTTTAGTCTGACGAGAAGATTTTTTTTATATAGATTTTGTCTATTCACATTCTTGAGATGAGATTACTACATAGAGAGAATAGTTTCATATTATAAATAGCTTTTGTAAAGTTTACTGGTGTTTTTTTGTTTCAACGTGATGAACATGATGTGGTGCAGTGCATAATACTATAATTAGCGCCATATTGTTATGTACCAGCATACGAGTAAGTATTACTGCTGTATGATCATCTTGTCTTTTCGTATCATCGTATTAAAAATCTTTTATTGGTTATAAGTCTCTACTGCCGGTGACCGTTTACTACCGCAGCACCTATTTCTGCCGATCACTAACAGTGTACAAATATTACTGCGTTAAGTAAGTAATTTCTTAAGTATCTTAAAGAATACATTTTAAACACTATTTCAAGTTTGCATTAATACTTTTAAATATTTTTCATGTCTAATAATTTTTTTCTCTTTTATTAAGAAACCAAAGTGGGACATCAATTGGCATAATTAATAAATCATCTTTATATATATATATATATATATATATGAGAGAGAGAGAGAGAGAATGACATTTGCGGTTACAATAAAAGTAACTGTAAATCGACACACGTCAAGAACAGTTCAAACATGTGCCGAATGGGTCTGCGTTAAAAATAACCGAAGCGTCCACCGCTCACACAAAGGAGACGGCGTATGACCTCCGCTTACTTATCGTTTTATACGGACGTTATTTATTACGGAACGTTCAAATTAATCTTAATCAAATTTACTTAATTATGGAAAAAAAATTAAGTTATTTAAATTTTATTGCACCATACAAAAAAGGTCAAAATCAGGCTCTCATGACGGTGACCTTTCTATCACAGCCTTTGTGTTCCACTCTGGAGGATGTTATAGCTAACGAAATTAGCGCGCTGCAGTGTAAACATCTTAACTATCATCTCATAGTTATAAATGTATGGTCTAGTACATGACATTTGTAGGCATATTAGTTATAGGTTTTAGTTTCCTCTCAGATTCATGAGCTCGATGCTAATTATGAACAAAAGATTCCGAGGACATCTCCACTTAAATATATTTATCATCATCATCATCATTTCAACCGAAGGATGTCCACCGCTGGACATAGGTTTCATGTAATGTGTTCCACAAACCACGATCGTGTGATGTTTGAATCCAATGATTATCCGATATTTATACCATGTTATATTTAAAAAAAAAACTTCTAGACTACAGCACATTACTGTCATATACTATTACTGCATTTAGCATTAGATGAAATCGTGGTCTGATGGTGATCGATATAATTTTTTTTTATACCACGAAGCGATGACATTAGAGGAATATTCACCTAATGGTAAGCGAACACAGACCAGAACATGGTGCCAGTTAAGATGATCACCGCATTGTGTTCTTCGCCTTTAGACATCAGATGTTAAATCTGGTTAACCGAATAATTTTTTTTTTAACAACAATGCGGTGAGACAAGCGAGATGTTCCATTGATGGTATATGATACGGTTGCCCATGACAACGTTGCGCTAGTTAGGATATACAGCGCCACATTGTGCTTATCGCCTTGAGACTTAAGTCTCGTTACTATAATAATTTCATCAGCTACGACGCCTTTGAAACCGGAACGCAGTAATGATTGCACACCACTGTTAGAAATAGGAGCTGTGGTGGTACGATCTCCAACAGTAGACCTACCGCCACTATTCAGATGTTTATATTACAATCGATATAAATATATTTTTGTATATATAAAGTGTTTACTATACACTCGTGTGGAACTTGTCCGTGCCGAGATCATACTGTACGAAGGTCGTTATGACTGGAGTTGAGTTACGTCAGCTATATGACAAAGAGTAATTAATATGCTTTGTAAACTTGTATTATTTTAACTACGTCATTGGCGCAGTGGTTAACTGGTCATAACGTGGAGGCTCTCAGTTCAATTCTGCTGCTAAACTTTTTAAATTCTCTTGCATTCATATTATAAATATGGAGATAATTTTTACAGTAACAAAGTAAAAAAAAAAAAGTAAGCAAACTTATATTCATAAAGACGGGGGTGTAAACGTTAGCGTGTTCCGGTTTGAAGAGCGTTGTAGCTAACAAAATTTAGCTTACGATGTTTAACATTTTATGTCTTAAGGCGATGAGCACAACGTGTTTTCGTGTATATCATCCTAAGCAGTACCATGTTATTATGGGCAGGCGTATCACTTACAATCAGATGAAGATCTCATTTGTCTCGTCGCTTCGTAAATGAAAAACAAAAAGCTATAATCTTTATAATGTTAATATGCTGATCTCTGTGACGAAATTGATCGAGTTTATCGCGTTACGGGATCAAATTACTGGTAACAAAAGAATAACAATCAATAAGCAATGGTACTCTACCAAATGGAGATTAACTGGAGCATTTCTTTTGTCTATAGGAATTTCCTTTTTTTTCTGATATTTTTTAGATTATATATTTTAAAAGGTTAGTGGTAGATCACCTACTGTTTTTTTTGTTATTCTATTAAGCATTATTATACTACCGACAAAGCTCTTCAGACCGGAACACAGTATTGGTTATATCGTGTTGGGCGGCAGAAAAGGCGCTGCGGTGGTATCTACCTAGGTGGTCTCCGTCAAGAGACCCACCACCAGTAAGTTAAGTGGTGATGTGATCTGCGGTGGTAAGCCGCACTAATCTAATAACAGCATATTCGCCATTCACTCTCGAAGACTTATTAATATTTTTCCGGCGCTGCGGTGGTATCTACCTAGGTGGCCTCCGGCAACAGAGACCCACCACCAGTAAGTTAAGTGGTGATGTGATCTGCGGTGGTAAGCCGCACTAATCTAGTAACAGCCTATTCGCCCTTCACTCTCGAAGACTTATTAATATTTTTAAGTGAATTTCATCATCATCACCAGTCAGCCATAGAAGATCCTGCGCTACCCGCATTCAGCGATTTTCCTCGACTTGCATACGGAAAGCGTGGTCTCCGGTACCACCGGGCACGAGAGGCCTCGTCCTGTTTTCTGAACTTGTTAAACGCTTCAAAGTCATATTTACTTTTACAGCTCATCTGATAATGGGCCTGTGGACCCAGATCCACAGCCTGTTTTTTATAAAATGTGTACAACTTGGAGTGTAGTTATCTGGCGGCGGAATACGAGAGATCCTTGTTTGTAGAGATTAATATAGAAGGATTTGGGCCATTTCCCACCACGCTAATCCATAGTGGGTTGGTGGGAGCCAGAGACTTGTTTGTTGCACCACGAGCAGTTGAGGTTGGCTTGGGTTCCGCGAGTTGTTCTGCGGAACCTCTTACACCCACCCAGGTAAATCTTTGATGACTATTCTATTTAATTACAATGTTATACAAAATATCTGTTTAATACAAAAACAAAGAAATATAAAAAAAGGTTCTATGAAGTAACTTCCTTTCCACATTACATATAGGTGGAAGAGAGCACTGAAATTTTCAAGTAAATGGCATGCTCTAATAAATAAATTAACAAGTGATGTTCTGAAACAGTGTTTGAGTAATTACCTTAATATATTAAAATCAACAACATCTAGAAAAACTCGCCGCTTAGTAACAAAGTAAATTTTTAGTTCTCGTATTTTCTCACAGTCTAAGGTCCGAACTCAAACTTGTGGAAATTTACCCACTTATGTATTTCCACATCGCGGGAAGGACTGACGGCCGACAGAGCTGTAAGGCCCTTGAGTTGTGGCCGCGTACCGGTAGACGTAATACTATCAGGCCTTCTACCACGTGGTCCGATGATCTATTAAAGATCGCGGGAAACCGCTGGATGCAGACAGCGCTGGACCGATCTGAGTGGAGTACCTTGAGAGAGGTCTACGCTCAGCAGTGGGCGTTATCGAGCTATTAATGTAATTTACTGTAATGTACGTGTTTTCTTGAAGTTACATTCTTGAATTTATGTACGAAAAAAAAAAACAGAAATAATTAAATTAAAAGTATTTTTTTTGTGATACTAAAATCAGTACCTTTTATTTAAGTCATATGAATATTTAACAGGATATTTATAATACACAAGTTTTTAAAAATTCGACTGCTCCTTTCGGGTAATCTTTAAAACGGCTGTATTCATTTTGTCGAGATTTTCACTCAGTAGTTAAAGATAAAAGCTGGTTTTAAAAAAATATTAGGTGCCCCTATTAAATTAAAGATAATAAATTTATTAACGAATTCCGATTCGGTTAGTTGGTAGTAATTCTGGTGGTATATCTCTGTTAACCAGTGATAGGTCTCTGTCGCTGGAAACCATGTAAGTAACTGCAGCAACTATTTCTGCCGCCTGCAAACTGCAAACATAACTGTGTACCGGTTTGAAGGGTGCTGTAGGTAGTGAAATTACAGGTGTAACGAGACTTAACATCTTATGTCTCAAGGCGACGAATATAATGTGATGATGTGTATAACATCCTAATTAGCGCAATGTTGTTATGGGCAGGCGTATTATTTAATATCCAATGATCGGTCCTCTCGTCCGGTCGCTTCGTTGAAAAATAAAAATTCTTAAACTAAAATTTAATGAACAAAATCTAATTAAAATCATGTAATAATTGCTAATTTAAAAATTATACATTAGTATAAATAAACTGAAGATATTCACTACACGCATATATGAATTTTTGTTCTAGTATGTTTACTTACTCCGTTTAAATATAGGATATGTACTCAGTATTCTGAGAAGTGTTGCACACTGCTTTTAGATAAATATCTGAATGTAGACATCTAGCTAACGTATGAAATAATTATAGTAATTAATATAATTTTGTTAGCAATTATTATCAATCCGTGTGTAACCTTCATGGTGGTAACAACGAAATATCTTATTAATTAACATGATTAAATAAAAACGCGAAATTAGTTATACACAACAAAATAAGAAAAATTGCAAAAATTAAAAATGTCGTTTGTTAATTAACTGTTCTTAAACATAAATAAAAATAAACACTTAAATAATCACAAAAATAAACTTCGACCTCACCAAACGACCTTATGAAAGAGTGCGCGGTGCAAACGGACCTGTTCTACAACATTCAAGATGAACATGCGTAGTTAACATTCTATTTTATGCCTTTCTTTCATTACACATTGTCAACTGCTTAATAAGAAATATAAAATTAATAAGCATTTTATATAATATTAAAAAAAAATACTGGAAATCACACGATGACGAAACAAAGTAAAGTCATTGTGTAAATAAATAACAAAAAAAAACTAACCTTGAATTTGTTCTCGTAACTTTAGATCCGTTAGCGCCAAATTCGATTTCGCTGCCGCCGAAACTGGTCACCAATGGCACATCACCGTCAGCCATTTTTAAAAAAAAGAAAAATTTAAAAAGTAAAAAAAAAAGAGACACAGGCGGTACCACTGTAAGTCCACGCGAACGTTGTAATGCACGATTGTAATTGTGATTTATGCAACTATTCTTTTTCCGTAAATCGTTACGAGCGCCGCTGTAGTAGAGCACGCACGACTCTCCCGACCGAAGTCCGCCGATGTACTGACACTGACGGACTGACCGATTATTTTATTAATGTAAATTTTATGATGAGCATTCGCTACTCGGCCGCAGATAACAACATGTGACGGCTGTATCACTGATAATTGAACCGCAGCGCGCCTCACCGACTTATTTCGCACTTTATATTTATCACCCCGTAATAGGACGGATGTTAACTTCCGCCCTTAAAGTTGATCCTAAAAAAATAAGTAAATTTTTAAACGGGAATGAACATAAAAATATAACTTTTATGTTACAAGATTAATATTTTAAAGGCTGCATGTACAAATCGTGTCTATTTTAAAATAAATAAAAAAAAATTCCACAAGTTATTATTTTTTTTCAATTAAGCAACAAAACGAATGGTACATTCGCCTAATACTAATAGTAAGTGATACGCCTAACCATAACAACGAGGCGGTAGTTGGAATGATATTTACTATGCCACATTGCGCTCGTCGCCTGAGACATGATGAGTCTCGTCACCCCAGTAATTACACTAGCTACAGTGCCCTTCGATTCGGATCATAGTGATGTTTACGCACTACTGTTAGGGGCCATTAATAGGAGTTGCGGTGGTACCGTACGTACCTCGACTGTTTAGTGACGCTTAAAGCATTGTACTATTTATACGGTGGAATTAACAAGAAAAAAATCGTTGTAACCAAAATGTCTTGAATTCTCTAATATTTATTTACAAATACATCATGTTTCTTTAATAATCCCAAAAAACCGACCATCATCACTTTTATTTATTTTAATAATATAATCTATCGTCGGTGAAACTCCATACGTTTTTGGATCCATGGATCCACGGAAGATATTTAGGAGATTTTAGTTAGTACTACATGGAGCACCAGCTCAGTTTTTATTCGTGTATAGGACACAGATGAATGAGAACACAAATTTATCAACAAATATTTCAAACTAAAATGACATTACTAAAAAAAAAAAATTTTTTTAATGTAATTGTGTACTTCGAGTAATAGAAATTCATTCGTTATAATTAAAATTCAATATTTTTTTTATGTTATATTTCTATAACTATGTTTTTATCAATTGTTTATCATTAGTTCTGAAAAGAATTGACAAAAAATTCATGTGGATTTGTTTTTTGGTGATGGCTCACGACTTTCACAGTTAAAAATTGGTTATATATGAGAGTACATTTAAATATTTTTTTATAGATTATGCGACGAGACAAGCGGTATGTTCACCTGGTGGTAAGTGATACACCCGCCCATAACAACGGGTCCCTATATAGGATATTAAACGCTGCAAACCATTGCGGTCATCGTTTGAGACGTAAAATGTTGAGTCTCTTTATCTCAAACTAGCTACAACGCCCTTTAAACTGGAACACAGTAATGATTGCACACTATTATTTGGCGGCAGGAGCAGGCGCTGCGGTACTATCCACCTGGACGTTCTCCGGCAACAGAGATCTACCAAAAGTAAAACTATCAAACTATCTATATATTCCATGTTCTTGTGTCCCTTTCGGATAACGTCGACCAAACTCTCCAACTATGGAAAAGCACAGTACATTATCATAAACTATTATATCAATACATTGAATTTACAAATACTTTTATAATATTTATTATCATCCGACATGGGTTTCCCCAAAGATGGTAAAAATATTTTAGTTATTTACACAGAATTCTGTGTATGAACGGAAATTGTAGCGGATTTCCATTACAAAGTTGTGTTTTCAGCTTTGAATGGTTTGTCATTGGGAAACACCAACTTTTGGACATTGTTGTGGTGATGGCTTATCGGTTTGAAAGACTAATGTTAAAAAGTAAATTCTGTATAGTTATTAGGATAAAATAGATTGCACCGCATTTAGCTCGTTGCATCGACACATAAGATTTCATCAAAGCAAAATAAAAAAAAAATTGCTGGAGTAATGAGACGTAATAACTTATGTGTTAATTAGATAGCTATTTCAATAACTTCAGTGCCCTTTTAAGAACACCGTTGATTACAAACATTCTGTTTTACCGTCATAGTTACTATCGGTCCATTGAAATCCACCGCTGGACTTAGATCTACCTCAGAGATCACCACACCGATCAGTCTTGTGAGGCTCACATTCATCCACTACTGTTCGGCGGTACAGATACTACCCCAGATAATAAACATTACCGAGACAAGCGGGTAGTTCGATGATGGTAACAATATGGCGCTGGTTAGCATTATACGAGTATATACAGTACCACATTGTTTTCGTCGCTTTGAGACAAAAGACGGTAAGTCTTGTTACCACAGGAATTTCACTAGCTACAGCGCCCTCCCCGTAACAGGGTCCTGCCTTGTCGTGGCGGAGGGGCTCAATAGCCGTGGCGTGGTCCCCCACGGTGAGGCGAAGAAGAATCTACTCGGCTGGCCCGAGGTGTAGTACCGGCCTGAAGCGGTCGCTCCAGGTTAGAGCTGCGGGGCTCCGTGAGCTCACCTCAGATGCGTGCCGGTGGGCTGCTGGGTCAGTTTTATACTGCCGTTTACAGCCGAGATGGAGTCGCGAAGGTGGAGTACCCTCCGCGACTAAGCGGTGTCGCACGACCGATGCGGCGGCGGTGGGGCCGCGGGGGAAGAGGAGTGTCGGTATTGCGTTTCGCCGCTCACTCTATCTTCTGCGGCCGTATAACGGGTGGCGGCGATACCCGAGATCGAATCCACCGCAGGGAGTCGGAAGAGTTTTTTCTTGGCCTCTGGGTGACGGTTTCGGGGGAACCCGTAGCCCAGGTGACTGCAAGAAACCGAGGAGGGGGCGCGGTGTGTGCTCCGGCGTGCTCCAACAGAGGTGGAAAGGTGGAGTTCTTTCCTCCCTCCCGAGGTTGCTGCTGGAGCTGCGTTGTGCGGCCGACGCTGGCAAGGCGCGGAGGAAGAGGGGCGCGGAAGTGTGCGAGAGCGTTCCCGTGACGCTGTCATAAAGCGACGAGGCGGAACATCGTGAGGGTTTTAGTCCGTGCAAGCCCGACATAACCTGCCCTAGTCCCCGCAAGGGCTGATATGCGCAGGCATTTCCCCTACGTTAAACAAAAAAAAAAAGCTACAGCGCCCTTCAAACCGGAACACTGTAATGTTTACACACTGCTGTTTGTGGGCAGAAAGTGGAGCTGCGGTGGTGCCTACCTTAACGGTTTCTGGCAACACAGACCAACCACCATTTATGTCTATATATTTATAGTGTTAGTGCATTTATATTATTATTTCCTTTTAATATTTGCTTTACGCTTCCCGCAGTCAACTTTATCAGCTCAATCGACCTTTTCGGGAACTGACCCTTTGCCCCGGTACTTCTCGGATACTGTTGGAAACGCCCCACAGTAATCCACATAACATAACAAACATCTGTTTTAACAAATAGCATAATAAATAATTATAATAACAAATGTATTTATAGTTTACGATAATATGATAAGAAATAAATATATGTATGAAACTGAGCGATTAGTATCTGTCCGCAATGCCGGCATTATAAGGTAATTTTTCTTCATTGGTGGTATATATCACCACAGCTATTTCTACCGCTAAACAGTAGTGTTTTTTTTATACAATTAAGCGACGAGACGGGCGGAACGTTCACCTGATGGTAAATGATATGCTTGCCTATAACAAGGTGGCGCTAGGTAGGATGATATTCACCGCATCGCATTGCGCTGATCGTCTGAGACATATGATGTCGAGTTTCGTTACCACCAGTAATTAGTGTTCCGGTTTATAGGGCGCTGTAGCTAGTGAAATTACTGGGCTAACGAGACTTAACTTCTTATGCTTCAAGGCGACGAGCACAATGTCGTGCTGTGTATATCATTTTAACCAGCGCTACGTTATTATAGGCAGTCGCATTACTTACCATCAGGTGAACTTCTAGCTGGTCTCGTCACTTTGTATAATAAAAAAATTATGAAATTTCATGTACTGAAGCAAAGATGTAACTATAATACGAAAATAACAAATATAAGTTATTCATTATGAACATTGCATTTATTTTAATATGTGTAAAATTTTAACAAAGCAGTCATTGTAACATCGTAAGCATAGTTAAAAACAAACAACTTTAGTAATAAGTTACTTTTTAAAAGATTAAAATATTTTTTTTTGAATAGTCTACAAACAATGTAATAAATGGATATGGTAATTTGAAAAATTAGGCGCACTGTTTCTATAATTACACGTTAAATTATTCTTAGGAAAATAACAGCTTTACTAAGAGTAATTTAATAATGAGTTCAAGTTTAACACTAACTCGTTACGACAATTGTTCTTCTTAATGCAATGGACGCAACAGTTAAAATATCTTTGAATAATAAATCGGGGCGAAGTCTTTTCCCATATATTATGTATATATTAACTTTTAATAAAATCTTTTTGGTTGTACTATTTGTATCTGGCTGGTTTTGATTCTATTAAATAGGGTAGGCTTAAGAAAAAGTCAGTAAATGTACTGGTGGCAGGTATCTGTTGTCGGAGACCGTCTAGGTAGAGACCACCGCAGCGCCTATTTCTGCCCCCAAACATTTATGTACAAACATCACTGTGTTCTTGTTCGAAGGGCGCTGTACCTAGTGTAATTACTGGAGTAACGAGACTCAACATCTTATATGTCAACCGATACGTACTGTACAATGCAGTGTATATCATCCTAACTAGCGCCACGGTGTTAAGGGTGTGCGTATCACTTACGAACAGGTGAACGTCCTTTTCGTCTAGTCGCTTAATTGAATAAAAAAAACGTCCATTCCAGCAATTTTTCCTATTGATTTGTTTTTGGCAAAATAAATGATATGATGAATTGATCCATTTTTTTTATAGAAAGAGTGGGCAAACGAGCAATCACTTTATGGTCATTTCCACCAATGGACGTCCACTTGTAGACATAGGTCTCTTGTAATGTGTTTCAGAAAGCAGTGTTGCGCTCTTTGAATCCAGCAGATCAGTTCAACTAGTGGAAAGTCATCACACCACAGTCGTAACACTAGAGGGATCGCGGCTGTGTTGTCGACCTTTAAGGAAAACATACGCGGATTTTAGTTTTATAACAAAAAAGAAAATACAAGGAAAGTTGGAAAAAAAAATTGTGGCCTGTCCATATAGCTAATGTCAGCAATAGTAGCACAGAGTTAGTTTAAGTGTTTTCAATCCGGGAATTTTGAGGTCAAAGATGCACCTCGCCCTGTTAGACTTATTACGGATATAATATACGCCATTTTTGAAAAACTGGAGCAAGACCGGCATATTAGTAGTTACGATATAGCTGAGAAACCGGCAATTAACCATAAAACAGTTTTGACCCACTTGAATAAAGATGGGTATAAAAAAAATGCTCATTATTTAAAGGGAACACGAACTCACTGAAAGAAAAATAATTAATCGTGTACTCATTTGCGAATGTTTATTGAAACGTAATCAAATCGGATCGGTTTTGAAGAGTTTGGTGATTGTGGTGATGAAAAGTGGATACCATACGACAAGAACGTAAACGCGAAAAAGGTCGGTCAAGCTTCACAGATTGGCAAAACCCGGGTTAATTCGCAATAAGGTAATGCTATTTGTACGGTGTGGTTAGAAAGGCGTAGTTCTTATGAACTTTTTCCGCCTAGCAGAACCATGGATTCCGATTTATACTGTCAACAACTGAGGAGATTAAAGCAAGAAGTTGAGAGATCAACCGATAGAGGTGGGGTCTTACGTCACGATATCGTAGTGGATAGTGGATGCCAGATGTTACCGAGAGCTGTTGTTATAACATGTGGGTTTCCTTACGTTTCCTCTTACCAGACATTCAAGTTTTATTGGAGATCGACCCGCGCCATTTCAAGTCGTATAAGGCGTACTACCGTCTTAAGAACTGAACTACTGTCACTTGTTATTTATTAGTTGGTTTTTTTTATAAGTAATGACTTTGAGTTGATGGTAAACGATCATGTCTCGTTGATCATTACAGTAACATAAATTTTGGCTCGTTAACTACTATGTAAAGTAATTAAACTACAACTACAAGGCCCTTCAAACATATGTTTACAACATTACTGTGTTCCAGTTTGAAGTGCGTTGCAGCTAGTGAAATTTTTGGGGTAACGAGACAATGTGCTATATCACAAGGTGATGATTACAATGTGTATACCATCTTAACTACTACATTTTCATAGACAGATATATCTTACCATCGGGTGAACGTCTTACTGTGCGCTTTGTGTAATTAAACATAGTAATGTTTATTATTATATATTATCGAAGACGTGAGTAGGGTAATAGTGGTAACGCCATTACCAAAACTGGCTTCCCATACTTTCCTATATACGTGACCGGGGAGTCAAACCCAATGACACTACAATTGGCAACGGACACCTAATAGGTTTGTCTGTTTGCTTTCTCGCATTACCACTTTCGCTTGTTTTCTAATAATTCCGCGTCATCTATAATATTTGTTTTTATCAAGCCTTTTTTATACCACTTAGGTGGTAAACAGGCACGCGGCTCGCGTGATGATGAGCGGTAATCGCAGCCTGTAACCAATAGTAACATCAGAGGTATTACTATCACTATGCGTGTTGCCGACCTTGCGGAACCTTAGCCTACAATGTTAACATTAGTTACCATTCCAAAAAAACCTTTTAACATTCTTAACAAACCTGGTAGCACCAGATTTGAATCTGAACCAGTACGCCACTGCTACTTCGCTAAAAATTAAAAGATAGTACATACATACTATAGAAAAAATCCTATAAGCCTCTAAAATCTTTCAGAAGTAACTCGCTGTGTACTAGTTCAGTGGTCGCCAAACTTGACCGTACAGACCAGTAAATTCTTAATTTAAATCCCGTGGATCACATACGTGATAGTGTTAAATAAATTAAAAGAAAAATTGTGATCTAAGACCCCAAAATGTACCAAGTTGATGAAACTATTAATTTTAACTGTATTATGAAAACTTTATAAACATAATAATATAAACAATTGTTTCAATGTATCCTAATACGTAATGTGATGAGGGTATTAAACACTCTTTTTGATGTGGACCACTAAAGTTCCATAGAAAGGCATTTTTTTTTATTCAATTAAATTAAGCGTCGATACGAGCGGGATTCTCACCTGATGGTAAGTGATATGCCCGCCTATAATAATGTAGCGCTGACATAAGATGTTGAGTCTCATTACCTCAGTAATTTCACGAACTATACTATCCCTTCAAATCGGAACATAGTATTGTTTGCACACTACTGTTTGGCGGCAGAAACTGGCGCTGTGGTGGTACCTACCTAAACGGTCTCCGGCAACAGATACCCATCAGCACTGCTTTGGCGAGCGCTGTACTTGTAACTTACCGTTCCTATGGAGTGAAAGCATATAACAATACCACATTTAACCGTTAACCATTTATAGACTAGCACGACTGCTCGTATACTGTATTGCATTATAATCGTGAAATGACTTATCCTCTAGAAAGATGTACTACCACTCTCATAATGTAAATCTGCCGCCATAACTTGGATGTGTTCTGTCTTTTATTCCACGAAACGACGATACGAGCAATGCGTTCAAAGGATGGTAAGCGATACACCTGCCCATAACAACGTGGCGCTAGTCAGACAGCTCCTATTCCTGCTGTCAGGTAATAGTATGAAAACATTACTGTGTTCTAGTTTGAAATGTGTTATGGCTGGAGAAATTGCTGGGGTAACGAGATTTAATACCTTATATCTCAATGCGTATAGCACAATGCGATGCAGTGTACATCACCTTAACTAACGCCACGTTATGGGCAAGCGTATTGCTTACCATCCGTTGAACGTATTGCTCGTCTCGTCATTTTGTAGGGTAATTTTTTTTAACTTCACAACTTTAACATGACCGACTCAGTCGTTAGCGTGTATAATAGTCTAAAAGGTCCAACTTCTTAGCTGAGCGTGTTGCACATTGAATAAACTCTTAAGCTATTCGAAAGTTCGTCTTTATGTCTTTTAAAAAGGAAGCAATGTAATGATGCTGGATCTTCGCAAAATGATAACTAGAATATTTACACAGCATCACTTCTCGTTGGTCGCTTTTAGGCTTAAACTACTATATATTAACCATTGCCTGAAACGCCTTTCAAATCGGAGCATATTAATATTTTTACACAATTGCTTGACGTTAGAAACAGGCGCTGTAATGGTATCTACATAGTTCATCTCTATCAACATAGATTTCCCACACTACTAAAAAATTTTATACAAATCTAAAAACTTTTTTTTATTTAATTAAATCCGCGGAAGGCCGAAGACAGTGTGGATGGATTGTGGGAAAGATGACATGTGTAAGAAGAGTGTGAATTTAGATATGGCGGCTGTTAGAGGGATATGGAAGAGAAGTACATACTATGCTGATCCCACATAGCTGGGAAAAGGGAAGGAGGAAGGAAGGAAGGAAGGAAGGAAGGAAGGAAGGAAGGAAGGAATTAAGCGACGCGACGAGACGAGACGAATAGTACGGACAATTAATGGTAAGTGATACACCTGTCCATAACAACGTGGCGTAAATTTAACTAGTTAGGATGATATACTGTGTGTTAGGAGACCGCTTCCGAAAACGAACACAGACGATAGTACTAATGACACCTTTGATGATGGGATGGAAAAAAAATCGATCCTGATAAATAATCATATTTTAAAATGTTTTACCATTATTTATGCTCCATCATGTTAGTACAGCTAAATGAAACGATAGTTACATAAAAAATACATTACTTTACTAAAAAAAAAATCAGCAATGAAACAAAATCAAAAACAGCTGATGCTCTGATCAACGAACGCCCGAGCGCGCAATCTAAATGCTCCGTGGCCCTATGAGATAAGGTTCAAATTGAAACCCAATACCTCTCGAGTTCCCACCGCGCCTGTCGAACCTATCACCAGTCGAAATCTACATCAATTAGTACTAGACAATATTTTATTATCTTCAGACCTCTGCTCTTTACATCGGTCGTGGTATTGATAGTAGTATTTTCTCCATATCTTTCCATTTCTGATGATTGAAGGCATTCCTACAACTTTCACTAACTGAACAGCTTCTTATAAATTTTATATGTATTCAGACGACCAATAAAAATAATCAAAAATTACCTTTTTTTATTTTACGAAGTAACAACACGAGCGAAACGTTCATCTGATGGTAAGTGATACCCTGCTTGCCCATAACAACGTGGCGCTTGTTAGAATGATATACACTGCTCCCCATTGTGCTCGTTGCCTTAGGATATATGATATTAAATCTTCTTATCCAGTATTTAGTAATTTCACTAGCAATACATACTTCGTTTTAAGTTAACCAATGTTGCAAAAAAAATGATAAAAGGTGAACGTAGTTACTAAAATATAAATTCTACTTTTACCTTCGGTGCTGGTTCCAGTGGTGGCAAGTTTCTGTGGCCTGATACCGTCTAGGTAGATACCACTGTAGCGCCTATTTCTGCTGCCAAACAATAGTGTGCAAACATTACTGTTTTCCGGATTGAAAGGAGTTGTAGCTATTAAAATTACTGGTATAACGAGACTAAACATCTTATGTCTCAAGGCGACGAGCGCAATGTGGTGCAGTGTATTCCATTCTAACTAGCGCCACATTATTATTGGCAGGCATATCGCTTACCATCAGGTAAACGTGTCGTCACTTAATTGAATTTTTTTTTTATGCAAACTGCGAATGTTAAACGCGGGTCTAGGTTATTGTGAAGACGGGCGAGCGGGCTTAGCGGTTTTTAACGGTACATATGGCCGGCGACAGCTGTGGTAGACAGAGATGGCTTTATCTGTCACACTGTACGCAAAATGAGATGCGAACATTTGTTACCAGAGAGAACATCAGCTTATGTTCCGTGGCCATGAATTTTAAAACAATATTTTGACTTTGAAAACGCATTACTTTCAAAGTATAAGAAATGTCTTACTGTCGTATTAACGCATTAACTATTATAATAATAATATATCCATGATAAGTATAGGATAATATTTATTTTTTTTTACACAGCGATGAGACGATTTGGTCTATCACCTGATTGTAAATAATACGCCGGCCTATAACAATGTGGTGTTAGTTAAGATGGTATACATAAGACCTCATAGTGCCCATCGCTTTGAGACATAAGTAAAACCCCATTACTCTTGTAATTTCATGAATAAAAACGCCTCTCTCACTAGAACACAGTAATGTGTGCACACTTCTGGTTTATGGAGCAAATAGCAGCTGATACTAACCTAGACTAGTTCCAGCAACGGAGACCTACCACCAGTTCTACACAAGGAACACTGAAGACAACGAAAAAGACCCAATATTATACAACTATGAGAATTATGTATAAATACTTTGTTTAAACAATTTTGTCAATATATATTATTTTATTAATTAATTGTTTATAGTTTTTTTTTACAATCGTCTTTATACTCATATTTAAATTTAACGTTTATGTGGATTATAGTCTGTTATTAATTTTGATCATAGTTTTATGTTATATTTTACTGCAATGAATATTGTAATAACAGTAAAAAAAAGTAATAAATACATACAAATAGGTAGTAACGGTTAAATCTACTTTTACATACTTAATCTTTATTATAACTATGTGGCAGTAAAATCTTTTGAAATCGCAAATTGTAGTCTATCGATACGATTACGTTGGAATAGAAAGTAAGTAAATAGAAGCGAAATGTAACTTACATTAAGAAACGGCAATTTTTTTTTATTGCAATAAAAATAATAAAGTACTTTCTAATATTTGTTTATAAATTCGCCGGCGTTTTTTTTTACGATGAGATTAGCGGGTCAGTTAACTAATGGTAAGTGATACGCCTGCCCATAACGTGTCGCTAGATAGAATAGTATACACTGCACCACATTGTACTCGTCGCCTTGAGACATAAGATGTAATATTAGCACACTATTGTTTGGCGACAGGGATAGATAGGTGCTGCAGAGGTACCAACTTACAGAGACCTAGTAGGGTTTACCTAAAATCACGTGGCTAACTACCAATCCCACGTTATAAATCTGCCGCCAACATTAGCTGAGTGTTTCTGCCGTCAATGAGAGCTAGAGTTACCACGGTCTCAAATTCAGCTCAACTGTACATTCTTGTTGGTTAAATAAAATTACATAAATATCGATTTTTTTAAGTTTAATTGTAAAATGTTATAATGATCAATTAAATCCTCACCTTTGATAATCTGTGCCTATTGTTACGCACAGATTACACAAGAGACGCGCGCGGCGATGAACACGAAAGCGATGCTATAACCATAACAAATATATTGGAGACCGGTTTTTTTTAAATAATAGTGCGAGCAGAAGTCGCATTTGACGGGTTGTTTCGCTAACGACGAAATTTGTTTTTAAAGTTTAGTTTAGAACAAAGTACTTCGAAATCGAGTAAATAGCAATTTTTTTAAAACACTTCATTGTAATTTATAAATAATTGAGTATGCTGTTGTGTATAAACTTGTGGCAATGTAACTTTGATAATATGTAGTAATGTAATTTAATAAAAAAAATACGAATTTTATAGTGTGGTGGTCTAGTACATAAAAAATTTGGACCCATGCACCTATTCCGACAGTGCGACTTAGCACACGTACAAAAGCCCTGGTTTATGCAGTAAGATTTTAAGTTTGATTGCCATATTTTTAAACAACTTAACTTTTTTTTTAAACACGTGTTACTGATGTTTTGCTTTGATAAATTATGAAATAGTAATATGTCGAACGAGTCATGTTTATCTTAATTTTGAATTATATTTAGATATAGTAAGTAGCCAATTACTACATTTTGCAAGCCGGACAAGAAAATATTATTTAATAACAGTTTTCTTTATGTATTAAAGAAATTTCACAATGCCATACCATCTCATCTATAGAAATTTGTAATAATGTCTTCTAGTTTAGCCTTTTTACACAGTTCTATCTGTTGCACGGCGGCTAACCTTTTGTCTAGTACCACGGAGGTGCATATTCGATTTTGACCCTTATTTCGACTTCGTTTTCAAATGTAGAACCATTTGAATAGTTTTTTGAACCCCACCTGACTTTGCCACAAGAGAATTGCTGCAGGAGTCGGCGGACTGATAGCTACAGCCTGCTGGCTCTCCCTCATGCGGAACATATTTGACTATAATGTTCTACAGTATGATCACTAAATATGATCGTAAATATTACCCTAAATAAGTATTCCAATGTAGGATGATAAATACGTAAGTATAACCACCCCTTACTTTTAATTTTGATAGTAACTTTTCGGATAAGGACCACTGAGCTTGACTCGCTGAGTGATAGGCTCGGGTAATGGAATGCAATCCCGAGGCCCGTATATTTTCGCAGGCCAGGGCCTCAGTCTGGCAAGCCTTGCGAATGACTCGGTAACTAATAACTAAGTTCGCCACAAACAATATCTTTAGTGTTAGACAACACCATCACCTTTTTCGGCCCCTCTGTTATTTAACGTCAACGAAATTAAGGTCGGGTTTCAGACATTCGTTGATAAAAAACATATCGCGATATCAAATAAGAAAAAAACTGTTTCTGTGATACAGTAACAAGAATAAGGTTAAATGAGGCCTACTTCATTGTCAGGTATCTACAAAAACAATTACTTCATGAGCCAGTCTCAAGCGTTGCGTCATTTTGCATACCTTAATATTTTGATGTTGATGTGATACACTTTAAATGTTAATTGTTCTTTTTTTTATCTCAAAATTCTAAACAAAGAATAAAGTGAAAATGTTTTTAAAACTTAATAATTTTAATTCTATTCAAGTTAGACTTTAATAAGATATTATAAAGAAAGCATTCAGTATGAACGTGTATTTCATTGTTTACCTAAAAATCAACAACTTTTTAATAGAAATAGTTAATGGAACTTAAAAATTTATTAATTTGTACACTAAAAATATAAATTATTTATAAAAGTACCTACTTAATAAAATGGATAAAAGCATAGTATTTTTCGTTAAGGAATTTATCTTAAGAAGGGGAGTGTATAACATAATTATTAATTTATTCACTTTACTCAGTCGATCTTGTAACTGTAAGCCTCGTTAGTTAAATGTTACAATATCTATCAACCCACTGTTTATAAATTAGCCCGTGAAAAGAAGTCAATTGATTCAACCCTAAAAAAACGGGAGAAAGCGCACAAATAATGTGCGCAATGAAAAAATCTTTCAAGTACTCACCTGACCGAACAGCGTCAACACTCGATTTCACTTAACAACAAACGTCTGAAAGGCACTTTTTAGATGATCAGAATTTAAACGTTTTTTTTTATATCACAAAACAAAAGAGCAACTCGTTCACTCGGTGTACCTGCGAAAGAGAGCCCGGCATTACAATTTTATATAACTGTTACTATACCTACTTCCTACAGACATTTTGCAACCGGTTCACCGGCGAGGATTCGTTTCGGAAACTTGCAATAACTTACAATTTACTCGTTTGTTGGATGGAGTTGATTTGTCATCGGCGTGTTACTTCTTTTTCTGGCGTTGCTTTTGTTTTTGGCGCATCAAGTGTGTGACACATTCGTGTTAGGATCATGCGCTCACGCCGACCCCCCGCTCGCGACTGGCGCGCCGACAGCACGCCGCGGGCTGAGACGCGGACGCAATGTTACCAGCTTCAAAAGAGGCTTTGTGCCGTTACAAACATAATATAAAACCTTCATCGTCTAAGCGTGCACCTTATTGCGGCCCGAAACCGTCCATATTGATTTAAAGCTACGTTATACGCTCGCGTCGCTCGTTTGCAATTAAAAGATCGCGATAATGCGCGTACAAAGGATTTATTTATCGTAGTCCGTAAAAGAAAAAAGACATAATTGAATGCGATTGTGTGAGGAAACTATTGATCATTTCACACGTTTCAACGTATCTGCGCGTCCGCACAGCACTGGAAATTATTACGGTGCTCCACTAATTTCTAAAACAAACTACTCAATGTAAGTATGTTACAGTGATGTTGCTATGACCACCGCTGACTTTGTAAATTGCTTTAATTAAAGGCTCTGCTAGACGTAATAATGAATACATCGAAGTCGTTTCGAGAGTTTTTGTTAGATTACGAACCGGTGCTAGACTCATTAATGATTTACTTATTTTAGTCTAGCTAAAATTTTGAAGTTAACAAATCGTCAAAAGATCTTTTGAAAAGACTAAGCAATGATGTAAACTAATTGTACTGCTTTGACCATGACATTTGATTTGGAATTGGAAATAGCTGTCTACAAAGTGACAACCTTCGTGGGAGTTTAATTAGTCTGAGTACCGAATTACTAATAATAAAAGATCATATCTGTGTAGTAAAAGCATATTTTGTTTTTGGCGCCTTTTACCTGTACGCTTTGTTATTCCAGTCAGTAATATTTTAAATATACTGAAATTTTAAAATAAACTGAAATACCAAAGCGTACAGGTAACTCCAAAACCGAACAAGACTTCCGTGCAAGGAAAGCAGTTAGCCCCTTGCACCACAAAAGCGATTATACTTTTTTTGTAAGACTACAAAATAAATTTTTATTGAGGGTTATTTGTTGCAAGGGTTTTATTGTTGTATTGAAGGGAAGGGGTTTTTATTTTTTTTTTGGGAAAAGTAATTCTTCCTAAATTACTAATAATATATACCAATAACCTTAGATCGATTTTGATGATTATATTTTTGATGTTGAAAGAGGAAAAATTTGTTCGGAACCTGTTAATAATTTCTGTTAAAACTGTAAATTTTCTTTACGCATCGTCTTTCACACTTTGTTCTATTGAAGAAAGCATGAAACCTTTTTCTCGTGTATTTTCTTTTTAATGTCAAATCAGCAACGACATACTAAATCAATCAGTTCTATTGTAATCGTTTATTTGTGTTAACCGTATGAATTTTTAATTGAATATATTGATAATGAGCCATTGGTAAGTAAATTAAAGTTATTTTGTAAAATATAAGGACAGTCACGGTGAACTTACTGTCACGTGAGCTGTTAGCATCTATGCCTAGCTTCCTTATAGACGTTTAATTACTTTTTGTTGATTTGGATAATTAACGTAAAAAGAAATTTGAATAAATTATACTCATTTTTAAAATTGAAGTTGCAACACAACAATAACTGAACTCTTTAGTAATTTTGTAAGTAAATATTTATTTATTTATGGAGTCTAGGTTTTCAAAACGCACTAGGGGATCCAACATTCAAATTCGCAAAACACCTAATGTCTTTGGCTTAGAATTAAGTGAGTAAGGTACGATGGAATAAATATCTACCTTAGAAGCAAAAATTCCAAGTCAAGGTTTATTCAATAATAAAGGAAAATTGTAGGTTCATGGGCAATTCTAAATAATAATAATAATAATTTATTAGCAGTATTTACACATATTGATACACCGAAAACCGCGGGTCTTGAATGAAGCTAAGCTTGTATACCAAGACCTTAAATCGCAAGTTCAAAACTATATATGAGAGACTTTTATAAAAATATAAATTAAAACTAAACAAAAATAGGTTTTTGCAAAGAAGAGTAAAATAAAGTAGCAAAAATACATAATAGATCTCTCCCTTAATAATGAGTCTGCCACAATAATAATTAAGAAGAAGTAATGCACAGCGTCATATTACGTTTGCCGCTCTGACTATTTGTCTTCGGTGACTCATTCGTCATCTTCCGTGTTCATTAATAGTAATTCCACTACAAAACTTATCCAAGAGTAACATATTTGTATTTGCAGGCTACTATTTGAAAAATGACATTGACGCTGCGATTGTCATACATTTAATTTTATTTGTTTATTAATCATGAGGTCAATAATAGATTTACTTCTCTTGAACAGTTGCTCGCAATGCAGCTTTACGGCACAGTTCGAGAGCGCTCTTATAATGCACAAACAATTGCATCATGAATATACAGAAGAATACCCTAACATAGATAAATTGGAGGTAAACTGAAAAATATTTCAACACGACAAAACGTCCATTTCTTCTAAAATTATCATATCATTAAAAAAAGACTAGCTCCTGCTTGTTCACTTAATGATCACTATTATTGCTTGCTTAAAACAAAGTAGATTTGGTTTAGATTATAACCAATGCACCGTATTGTGTTCATTGCTTAATATTACATAAAATATTAAGTTTCGTTACTCTATTAATTTCACTAGTTACAACACCTTTTAAACCGGAACATGGTAATGTTTGCATGCTACTGTTTCGCGGGGGAGATAAGCGCTGTGGTGGTAGATGGTCTACAGCAGTAGATATTTGCTACCACACTAATATAGTTTATTGAATAGATCATTGATTTTTTTAACCTCTGTTAGAATATGCGGTGTATCAATAAATACATACACAAAAGATAAAACGTAGGAACTGATAATATAAAGTAAAAAAAAAATATTAATCCTAAATTGACTACTTTTCGTTTTAGTGTAAATCAAATAGCTTGCCGTTAGTCCATGAAAAGGAAAGGACATACTCGGAGAGTTGTGAAAAGAAAAACTTGAAACGTAAGTTAAAACCATATCATCTACTGCACAATAGTACTGTTCTTGGCTGAAATTGTACCTCGTAAAGAGATATTTTCGAATTTTTTATGATTTCACTCTATCGCTGTCCATTATTGAATATAAGCCTACCTAGATGTCTAGCGCAACGGATCCGATACCACTTGCAACCAACGTTCCTTTATCAATGCGTCGTTCTATCGTGCAGGCGATGATCCCACACTGTACTTGCCAGTAATAAAGTTAGAATTTAATGATACTTGGGGTCAAAAAAATCTTACCTCTAAACCTTAATAGTTCCAATTCTCTTAATATTATATTTAACCATGTTCAGATACGATAATATAGATAGTTTGTTAATTTGCCATAACCGTGATGGTTGAAAGATTTGTATATAATTCCAACGAAAAATTTATATCCGGGCTAATTGAAACAGTTCCTACTCGAACATCGTCAGCTACGAGATTGTTCGACAAGCTGCGCACGCGTATCTGCCGAAGCAAGACGCTGTTCGTGCATTCGGAGGAAGACACCAGTAATTACGCGAATACACACGTAAGTTATCACCAATGAAATAGATGTCATTCAAGTGTTTTCTCTTCCCAAAAGAGTATTGTGATTTAATCCTGGCAGCGCAAGCTATGTTCAGATTTTTCGCCATATCTTTAAAATATCGGTTTCGCATGGCTTTATATAGGTAGTGAAATTACAAAGGTAATGAGACTTAATATGTTGTCTGAAGACGACGAACGCAATGTGGTGCAGTGTTTATCGGAAACGTCCTGAAAAAATATATATTGCTGTTCATCGTATTAATATAAATAGATACGGTATCTAAGTAGTATATTTAGTATATCTATAAATGCCTACGTTTTTAAATAGCACAATGTTCTAGGAACTCTCGCCTCGTAGCCAATGCCCATCTAAGGTGTTGAAAATAGATTCGTCGAAGCTAGACAGCGAGGCGATCGTCAGTTTGAGCGACCTACGTAAAGAAAGATACGCATGTCATTTGTGTTCGTTTGATGCAGACCGGTGAGTTGCGAACTTTATTTAATCAAGGAAACAACGAGAAGGACGTTCCCTGATGGTAAGTATACATAACAAATAGGTGTGTTAGGATATTTCAATGTCAAAACATTGCGCTCATTGTCTCAGGCACAACTTTTTCTCCAACTTGAATCACAATTTCCCATGTTACTTATAATGAAGCTGTTGTTTACTTTTCATAAAATAATAGATGTTGAGAACAAAGGCATCATTTCTTATTTTTATACTTAAATTTTTATTTATTATATATTTATTAAATATTAAATTTTTTCACTCATCGCGTGACAAAATTGTAAATGTCTATTTGGTACATGTCCCTTCAATTATACAAAAGCCTGGTAGCTTTTCGGATGGTTCAGTAACATAATGAAAATATCTTTCATAACAGCTCTAAATATTTTCTTACAGCATAACAGTTTTGGACCGACATCTCCTTAATAATCACAAAATAGGTTTGGAAAATCTCTTGAAACTTGTAATGGCAAAAACAAAAGATGGTTTAAGCGATGATAATTCTATCACGAATGAATATGGAATTAGGCAACCGTATTATAAGCCACCAGACGATAACATAGAAGATGGAGAATTTATTATAGAAACAGTGACTCCAAAGGTTAAAGTGTTAAAACACGCAGCAGTAAATACAGATTTGAAATGGAGTGACATTCCAGAAATGAAAAATAACTATAAAATGATTAAAAAAGAACTCGAAAAGTTAATAGATTCACCAATGGAAGATAACAAAAAAGATCAGTTGCTGATTAAAGTGCACAGTTTGGATGAATGTATGTGCAAGTTTTTCGACTCGATGAATACTTTGAAAAAGGTCTTGAACAAAGGTTTCGATTCGAAAAGCAGCATTAAAAATGAACATTCGAGTGGACCCATTTTCGATCTAGGATTAGGAGAGTAAGTATTATGGTATAAGGTATACCAAAATCCGAGAAAAGTTAACTTATCCTTTATTAAACTTTAAAATATCTAGAAGTAAAATCTAATTCACCGCATCTTAACATGTTACCTGCGAGGTCATTTTCAGAGGACTTATAGCTAGTGCGTTGGAGACATATAAGACCTCGTAACCGTGCTTAACCGCACTGCGTATGGGATATAAACGATATCTTAAAAAAATGTATTCTTAAAGAATGCATAACTCATTCATTAAATAAGATACGGCCTATCAACTTTCTGTGAGTTATAGATCATCGATTACTTTATCTTTAAGTCGCCTTGCATGCAATTATGATAAATGGATTAAGTAAAAATACAGAAAAAGAGTTAGGTATCTAGTATATCTCACATAGCAAACTGAGGATAGTCCTGTTTGAGTAGTGATTCATTATCATTTCAATCGATGGAGTAAAAGTTACTGAGGCGAAATTAGAATTAAATTTCGGTTATCAATAATCAAACATTTATAGAAGTATTCGTTTAGTACTTATATAAGTAGTGTTTGTTATTGAAGCGTGGCAACACATTGATTAATTGCACTGCAAACAATATGTGATAATTTGTTGTGGTTTATGGATGTTTGTATGGTAATTAATGTAAGCTGTAATTTAAGAAGACATTAAAGTATTGCCATTGCAATTTTTATAATTGTGAAAAAAAACCTAACAGGGCGGTATTGTAGAGCAGAATAAGAGTTTCACAGTACTGAGGCTAACAAACATTATTATTTGTTGATTCCGTCTCACGGAGGTTTTTTATTTTGTCTTTTTGGAAATGTTTTTAAATCAGAATCGCTATCACTTGTTAAATGGGAAGCGTTTTCGAATACTTTTATAATATTTAGTTTTACTTGTCGATGGAGCAATATTATCAGTAAATGGCGGGAAGTAAAGATATTTTTAGCAGTATTTTTTGTTAACAGTTCTAGTTCTTGATCTTTTAAAATATAATTTTAGTATTCTCCGTGATTCTGATTAAGTTTAAGTTGTGACTCATAAGAAACAACTTTTTTCTATTAACAAATTTTATAGGCAAATAGACTTTTTAGTTAAACAGGAATCAAGTTAATAGTATAAATATGTAATTAAGAGTAGTTGTTTCAAACCGATTGCGTGGGCTTTGGCTATCGACCCTTAAACGACACTTAAGCAAAGCGCTCGACTACCGCACTCCACTCCTTATGTCTGCGTCACCCCCGCCTTAGGAGATGCAAAAGATCTCCTGCCGTATCTAATCTTTTCTAATTTTTTTTGAAAATAACTACAGAATCATACTCAAAGCGGCAAGCACGTAGTCAAATATATGACTCTGACAGACAAAGAGAACGTGAATTTTGGCGTCACACTAGTTGAAAATCTCATAAGATATCCTATAAATCCCTAAACCTGTGAACGTATTAATCTGTGCAGGAGATTACTGATAAATCTAATAACAAATCTATTTTCTTAGATTTTCCTATGCCTTAATTAAAAACATAAAGCTTAGTTCCTAATTGTATGATCAATGTTATTAAAATTGTGTTAAAAAGAATAAATTACTAAATTAATTCAACATTTTTAGTCAAGAAACACCGAGGGATTGGAACCGACCTAATAGTGAGAAAATCGACAGATATAAATGTAAATGTAGTGAGACCAGGTAAAGTAAAATATGTAATTGTATTAGAGAAACTGAATTTATAGGGTGAAATTAGCGCAAAAATCTGGATAGATTTCTAGGTTAGAATTAAAAATGTTTCCCCGCCAACATTTAACTTAAAATTTGGATATTATTAATATATCATCCTAAAATATTACGACTTGTTTTATATTAAAGAGGAACGTAAGAAAGCGATAGTAGACGATCACCTCGGCCAATGTAGACCGCACAACTTAAACCTTTGCGAGTTTTTGTTGCAGGTTTTACAATATTTTATGTTGATTACATTAATTGCAGATTTCCTTTCGGTCGATACGATCATGATAATTGCCCGATACATTAAAATAATAAATCATCATATACTTGGGTTGGGCACGAAGAGGGATAAAAGTTTATTCTATTATTCGCCAAAAACATTTTTGTTGCCCAAAAGTATAAGATTCAGAGCGCTATGTAATCTAAAATGTCGTTTAATACTGTATTATTTCTTACAGAAGTGAGAAGAAATGTTCCTCCGAAAGCTTTTACTTTTGATTTACCTTTGTGAAAAGTTGTATTGAGTTTGTATACGTGAATACATAATTGGGAAATTTGTTTATTTATTAATAAATGATATAAATATACTTATTGTTTTTGTACGGGATTACTACAACTGGTGGTAGGTGCAACCGCAGCGCCTATTTCTGCCGCCAAACAGAAGTGGGTAAACATTGTGCTAGTATAATTACTGTGCTAAGGAGATTCAACATCTTATGTCACAGGCGACGAGCGGAGTGTGATGTAGTGTATACCATCCTGACTAGCGCCACGTTGGTATGACCGAACGTATCACCATTAGATGAACGTCCCTTTCGTCTCGTCGACAAATTGTATAAAAAAAAGAACTTTTGTAAATATAAAAATGGGAGAATAAAAAATGATGAGTAGCAAGAAAAAACATTTTTTTTTGTACTGTGACGTAATCGCTGTCTATTCATGACATTCTAAGAGATGTTTATTTAATATATTGAAGGAAAGGAGAGCGTAAGTGCATATACAGTAGTAAAGACTCATGTAAAAAAATAAAAAGATACAAATATATATAACTCAAAAACTAGCACAGCTATCTCCATCGCGAATATCTTCGTGACACCCATGATGATGGCACCTGGTATCCTTGCAACTTTGGCAGCAATGTTCACATACGTCATGAATTTTCCGACAACCACTGTGACAGTGCACAGCGTGAACACTTTTACCACATATTTTCTCGCAGGCTTTGTGTTGACAACTATCGTACCTTACAAAAGAATCGCCACTGGACATAAGGTAATTTTTCGTCTGACAAAGTTTACACACCATTTCACTAACCTTCTTTTCTTCTTTTCTGAAATCATCTGAAAAGAGGATTTCATTTCTCCTGTTGATTTCATATGCTTTAGTTTTAACGACTGGCAATACTCTTGGGCCGTTTCTAGTCATAGGGTTATTCCTATCATCTAGGGTGTGTAAGCCATTCTTCCTTACCGTCGCGAACATTCTATTTACTTCTTCGATGGCGTCTTTAGATTTTGTCTTTTCTTTCAATGAATGCTTAAGTTCTTCCAGCTTCATTTGAGGAATTGATAACGATTTATGTTTTATAAGTTCCATAGAGTATTGTGAGTTTTTATTTCGTTGCGGTTGAAAACTGTTCACAATAGAGAATTTTTCGTTTCTGAATATTGAGTTTTCTTCTATAGATAAATGAAAAACCTTGCTAACGGTTAATGCTGTTTTTTTTATTGTGTTACTCAATAAACCTTCAGTTGCAACACATGCATCTTTAACAATCACAGTCTTATTACATTTTTCTCTTTCTACGCAAATTTGTTTCTTGTTTTGGAATACAGTTAGTACCTCGTTTAATAAATTTAAGCCCTGAGTGACGTCAGTTTGTGATGTTTGAACTGTTTTTGTGCTTGAGGTATAATTAGTTACTATTTTTTCAGTGTTTTTTATTCCAATTTTGTCAGGTTTAAATTTTTCATTTAAACTTTCCCAGCGATAATTGAAACCTTTCTGACAAATCGGACAGGATTTGGATTTCCGCTTATTATATTCAGGTTTTTTTGTTCCGTCACATTTTGGTTTTGCATTTAGACAAATAGAACATATGAACTTTGTACTTTCACTGGCTTGATTAAACTTTTTAATTATATTCTTTTCATTGTTCATTTTTTCGATTGTTTTTGTCCCACAAGAATTATTTTTGTAGGTTATCTCTATATGAATTTTCCTATAATTGCAATTATTGACTATCATATGATTACATAAAAGTTCTGGAAAAGGCAATATACATTTTAGTAAATTATATTGCAAAATCTAAAAGTATATATAAATGATGAGGCTAGTTTTAATTAATGGCTCAGCACCTAATAGCATATTTTGTTTTCTAACGAAAAAATTTTAATTAAATCAAATCACCGTATATTGCTTAACACGTATATATATATTATATATACGTGTTAAGCAATTCCTTCTCGGCATAATTTTGTTAATAAACTCAAATTAAATAGTTTTTATTTAAAAACTTGGATACTGTAAACCAAATTATAAGACTTACATGAAATAGTAACATGTCTCTTTTATTTAATTATATAATTTTTTGACATCTGATACGTCGTTTGTAGTTGTACGATAATCAGGTTAACGTATTAATGACGGAAGAATTATAATGATGATTTTTTTTCGTTTCTGTTCGAGGTAACTATGAAAGATTTATGCCAGTAACAAGTCATTATGAAAGTTCTAATGGTCGAATGTTTATTTTGAACTAAGCGAGTGCATTTAATTTCCCGATATAAACAAGCTTGTATACTTACTGATAAAAAATACAATAACAAATTACTAATAGTTAAAGTTATTTTTTATCAATAACTTGCTGCTCCATATCCTTGGCCAGCGTTCTGAATAAATGACCTAAACTCCCTTTGTGACAAAAAGTTCAGATCCCCAGCAGTAAGAACATTAAGTGATTTGTTTATAAAATAATAAAACATGAAATTTTTGAATATGTATGTAAATGGCATTAATGTGAAAAAATAAAACGCTCTGTAGTAAGAATAATTTGATTCTTCGTCAATGACGAAGACAATTACTTGAAAGATTTGAAAGATAGTGAATAATGGACTAAGAATGAATGAGGTTACCGTCAAATGCCTTCTATACGCCGATGATCAAGTTTTATTATAATCATTGTAGAGGGAGGTGCAAGCGATGGTAGACATGGTGCATGGTGCTTTAACAAGCAAAGGAATGAAAGTGAATGTAAGCAAGACGAAAGTAATGGTTTTTGAAAGAGAAGAATGTATGACAAATTGTGACAGTAAGATTGATGGCATGATGACAAGTGTGATGGTGATATTGAAAGAAGAGTTTTGAAAGGGAATCAAGTGAATGCGACACTTCATAACTTTATGAATAGTCGAAACGTATCACAAAGAGCACGACTGGCTGTGCATAGAGACGTGTTGATCCCCACACTGATGCATGGTAGTGAATGTTGGGTATGGCAGAAGAAACATGAAAGTAGGATCAATGTTATGGAGATGAGAAGCCTGAGAAATACAACTGGAGTGAAACTGATGGACAAAGTGAGGAACAGTGTGACAAGGGGGCGGTGCGGCCTGAATGAAGATGTAGTGACAAAGATAGAGAAACTGATGCTTAGATGGTTCAACCATGTAGAAAGAATAGATGAGAGAAGATTAACGAAGGATGTGTACAAGGTAAGAATAATTAGAAAAATCGGTGCATGTTGACCTAGGCGGACATATTTCGATTAAATCGAAGATGTCCTAAAGAAAGGCCGGGTCAAGAGTACTCGCAACCGACGAGTATACATAAAGACGCTCATGAAAGTGAAGGAAGCGAGAGAGGTGTGCTAGGATCATAGCAAATGGAAAGAGGTGGTCTCTGCCTACCCCACTGGGAACGATGCGTGATATATATGTACGTATGTATGTCATTGACAAGTAAGATAAAATAATATTTTCTTGACAAATGCATTTAACCTTTTATGATGAAATAATTCTGGCAGTTTAACCTTTACAGTAAAAACGCACCAAAAATGACAATACACAAAATGACGTTAAAATACGATATAAATTAACAGTAATATAGAAAAAAATTTTATGTTCTACAACAATTATTGATAATAATTCTAAATGTTTAGTTTGAATAGCCACATTGTTATTGGGAGAAGTATAAGCTTTATTCGTTTTTGCATAATAAAGAAATTAAAGTACTTTCTAAAATGAGAACAAACAATAAAATAATGATATACAAAAAGAAATGAAAAAAAACAAAGCCGTGAATGTTACGAAAGGCGACATAAAAAGTGGTTTTCGTACAGACGTTACAGACCATAGTTGTTGTTACAATAAAATTTCTGGAAACGCAAGAACATACATTAGGCATGCTACCTTAAGACAAAATCAAACTGGTTCGAAAGGTTTTGATTTTCAGTATGTCGACAATCGGAGTCACTTAACATGTTCTTGCGAAAATTCCAATGCAAAGTGTCCTGAAGCTAGTTATTTTACTACCACGCTAAATGAAACACGATCAAAAAGTTTTACCGACGTTGGGGTTGGGATTGTAAAGGCTCTACAAAGGCGAAAAGTAAAAAGAATCTATTTACCAGAGACTGTAGAGCGTGCAGTTGGAACATTAGATTTTCTTTTATGCGAAAACCGTAAGTGTTTGTTTAAATAATCTAAAGTATTTATCTAGTATTATTTTTCGTCACATTGAATTTTAAGTTAAAAATGTGAAGACAAACATATTTGAAACTAAACGCAATGTCAATGTAGTATCAAGTATACTTGAAGTAATAGTATAAATAATTAATCGAAAATAAATTTTATATAACAATAATTGAAGGATTTTTTGTTACAGCAAAATGTCAACAATTTACCCGTTTTAATGAATTTTACCATAGAACACGAAAAGGTGAAGAAAGAGCCATCCACAGCAACAGAATACATTTTTTAGATAAAAAGCTATCTCCTCTTCTTCAAACAAAATCAAATTGTACAAATCCTTTAAGTACTCATTTTCTTATTAATGAAAGTAATAAAAGTGTAGATAACACCCCAATAAATAAACTAACTGATGCACCTACACAGGTTGGTCTAAAAAAATTGAGTAAATCACAAAAAATAAAAATTTTTAAGGAACTATCCATGAACACAGAATCTATTGATACTGAAAAAATAGCGACATCTGAAATCGAAATATCTGTTGAAACATCAAATCTTATGAACGACAAAAATGGAGCTGAATTTAGTTCGTCTTTAGATTCTCTTGTACAACATGTGTATAATTTAGATAGACCAAGCAACGGTGCAACAAGTCAGGTTTCTGTAGATCCAATGGAAAATAAACTAGAGAGAGAATACAGGAAAATTTTTTCAAACCAACCTCGAGATTGTCCCTGCAATAACGAATTCTTGACAAAAAATAGTGATTCTTTATTACGTCGCTTTGAAGCTTTACCTCACGACGTACCTTGTGAAAATGATTTAAAAAAGAATGTATCAAAAACATCTAGTGAGATTATCGAGCCTAGTTACAAGGATGTTTCCATAGAATCTGATCCACCATCATTACGTTCACCATCTAATAGTAATATAAAAATTGTTAGTCCAGTTCCTAGTAGCAATTATAAAAAGGTTGACACAAAAACAGCTCACAAGAAAAGCGTTAGGGCTCCCAAAATCCGTAAAAGTTCACATTGGTGTTCTTCGGACGGAGAAGATTATCAGGGAATAAAGGGAATGTTTAAATTGTGGGGAAAAAAATTAAGCTTAGAAGATGGATGCTATAAGAGAAGTAAATTAAAATGTTTCGACATCAAAAAGAGATCTGAAGGTAGTGTAAAATCTAATAAACCTTTGAAAAATAAGTCTAGGGATAAAAAGGAAGGTAAAAAATTCCGATTCTTTAAAAAAAAAAATAAAGTTCAATTAAGAGCATCAAAAACTAAAAAAGATGTCATGACTGGAAGGTGCGAAGTACGAGAAGGGCTGACAATAAAAATTGGTAAAAGCTTTTTAAGTCAAGATCAGCACGCGATATCAGTTAAAAAAATAAGTTCTAAATATGACGACTTGTTATTGAAGGCATGGCTTCAAAAGTTTGTCTCACAATCAGTCGAGTCTACTAAAAATCTGACAATGAAATGGGATAGCAGTGTTTTTGCAGACAGTAGGGATGCAACTGAATTGAAAACAAATATTTCATCCGATACAGATATTTTGTTATTTTCTAATAGAGCTATCAAAAATGATTCGATAAAAATTGGAAACAAAAAGTCCTTAATTAGTTTTTCAAGACAATACATTCAAGCTTGGATGATACCAAAAACAATTCTTGATAGATTAGTTAAAACAAAAATATACTGTAATGCTAAAGGTGACAAATATAACAGAAAAAAAGATGTAGATATCAGTCATGTTAATGATAACAAATCCCTGAAAGATAAACAAGTATTTTTGACTGATGATAGAAGTGTATTGGACAATAGTACCAGTATGAATGATGGCCATAGTTCGGAATGTATAATGGTTAACATTTCGTTAGGTTGCATAAGTGAATTCAATCACCAAACTTATGTACACAGGCAAAGCAACGAAGAAGTCTACAATGTTATCAATTATGAAACACCGTTATCAAGTTCTGTGAATTTTTCGAAAATCGAAAGTGAAAAACAAGTTCCTACTGTTACAAATGACAGCGAAACAACATGTAATAAGAAGTACAATAAAGAAAACAAAGTTTTAAATAATGATGACCGTCCCGAGAAAAGTCAAATAATACAAGAAAATAAACTATTAGATAATACACAAACGCCTAAAACGAATGACGAAAAAACAATTAAATGTTCAATGTAAGTGTAATATTTTATAAGTATTACCTTTTTTATACCTTACCTTCCTACTCTAATAATTATGTCTTTGGTCTTCTTGGTTTAACTGAAGTAATAAAGCAAAAAAGAAGAATTTTGCACTGGAAAGAATAAAGTATTAAAATTAACTTATATTTGTTAGTCATATTAAACAATTACAAAGTGATTTAAAATGTTTAAATTATCTTCTTGAAATATCATAATCAAGATAATACAATTTTCTTCTAAACTAATATAAAATTTCAGGTATGGCCGCGAATCTACTAACACCTGTAAAAGTTTGCAGGGATCACTTTACCTACTGCCCAAAAATTGTAAGCATGCAGAAATTTATTTAAAAAAATATTTTCACAACTGGATACCTCTTGGATTAGACTTACATTTATGGTGTATTAGTGATCCAAAATTCCATTCTGGTTGTAATGAGAAGAATAAAGATGCAAGTTTTATTAAATCTTATCCAAATGTGACCGACCAAATTCGATATACTACACTAGTTACTACTTCCCGTGATACAACGGTCCAAAGTGAACAAGAAAAATTCGACCCTAGAGACAAATATAACTACATAAAAACTATAATAAGGAAAAATAAATCTGAGATACCCTTAAGCGACATAGGAATTCGCATTTGGCCTAAAGATTCATTAAAAGTTTTAAAAAAACGAAAATTGTACTCAAACAGTAATAAGGCAAAATGGAATTATGATAAAGATTCTTCGGTCCCAATGTCTAATTCAACAAAATCAAAAAGTCACTTGATAAAATTTACGTCAAATAAACGGCCACCGAAAAAACGGGTAACTATCTCCGAAATCGAAGTTAAAGATTCGAAATTTAAATTGCCACTTAAAATGGTTAGTCGAAGCGAGAACGAAATTAAAAAAAATAAAAATGTCTCTTATCTGACTACTTCCCAACAAGCTTCCGAATCTGTCCATAATGACAGTATAGTTGAGCCTAAACCCAAAACTAAAAATAAAGAAGATAAAGTGACTTCGCAAATCTTATCAACTGAATCAGATGATACCAATTCAGTTGACGACAGTGATAACTGTACAACAACATCGGACAGCGAAGAAAACACTAAGTATTTATCTTCCCCTAAAAATAACATGACTAAAACACAAGAAAGCCCAAATTATGGACTGAGCAACTTAACAAAGTTTATTAATTCTGATAATCAAAATGAAAAAAATACTGAAAAAGCTAATAGGGTAACTTCCAAAGCAGGATTCAATTTCTCTGATTGTTTGAAACCTAGTACTATAAGGAATAAATGTAATAATTTGCGCCAAAAGTTTACCTCCGAAAAAAAGGGTGGTTCCGATGAATCGATTAAAAGTGATAACAGAACAAGAAAGTGTTCAATAACAACTGATGTACAAAAAATTTCATCTCTCTCTAAAACATTTCCTATAGATGACAAGTTGGAAGAAATTTCAAAATTCGAAATTAGTAAATCGAAAATAGATGAAACTGAAATTAACAACGGTAAGGGGAAAATGTTAGGTTTTCATATAAAAAAACCTCCAGTAAAGAAAAATATGTCAAGAGCATGTTCGACATTAGGAGATAAAAATTATTTCAAAATAAATGGTAACTCTGCGGACAACATAGAAAATACGCCAGTTAAAGAGAATAAAGACTTATATAAGTCAATTAAAGAAGAAATGTACAGAGACTATAATAACAAGAAGATCGAAAGCAAAAGTACTTCTATTAACTTAAGTAGTAAAGACTCGCATCTTTGCACTATATCCGTGTCAGGTTCAATGAAAAATTTATATGTTGACAAAGAGTTGAACAATGAGCAGCGAAATGATGTAAATAAAGGTTCAGATTTCATAGAAATTAGTTTTAAAATAAAGCGTAAACAGAATGATGACAATATAAACGGCAACAGTGACCAAAACAAAAAACGAAACAAAAAAATGTTAAAAAGAAACAAAAGTAGTATTACTAACAAAAATAAAACAATATATTTAGTCCAAAATGATTCTGAATCTTCAACTGTCTATGAAAATCACACAAGTTGCGTTAATGTAAAAATTTTAATCAAAACTTACAAACATAATAATTATATCGATAAAAAATCATCTCATCGAGATAAATTTTCAATTTATTCTAAAAGGATATCTGAAAAATTTCAAACTGTTTCATCGGGTTTTAAAAAACCGTTAAATGGAAATCTTAACTCAATTCCAAATTTTAAGATAGACTCTACAGACTTAGTCGATAATCTTCAAAGTAATAATGAACCAATTCCAAATTTTGAATCATTTACCTTAAAGGACGTGGTAGTCAAATGCGACAAAAGTAAACTTAGCGATGAACAAAGATGGATTAATGACAAACCTAATAGCAAACCTTCAATCAAACCTTATACAGATGAAACCGGAAATGAGAACCATTGTTTAACTTGTGAAAAGTCTTGTATAAATTGTAGTTTTGATAACAAGAAGATATCCAACTGTAAAGAATTAAAGAAAGCAATAATTAAAAAAATAATACATTGTGTTAGAGATTTAAGCAAAAGTAAAAGAAAAGAAAAAATTAACGACGTAAAAAGAGCGCTAAGGTCTATATTATTATCAAATTACAGTTACAAAAATGTTTATGTTAATAATTACGAACAATTAGTGCCAATTTCTAGTAGTTTGACAAACGTAACAGACACCACACATGATTTTTACAATTTTAATAGAGCCATGGGTTTAAAAGCTCAAAATAACATAAGCACTAATAACTATTATTATACTGTTGTGACGGAAGGTAAGAAACATAGAAAAGTCGTTATGCAAATTATTTCAACGGATTGCGAGAGAAATAAAGGACAATGTTCTAAAACACTTGACACAAAATCTGGAGTTACAGACTTAAGAACATGTGAATGCAATCACTCATTATCTAAATATGTTAAGAGTGATCTGTTAGGTGAAAATAAAGAAACAGAGCCTATTATGAATCACATTAACTTAATAGAAAATTTTGCACACTACATTCCATGTAATACTTTAAACACGAATTTAGGAAGAGGCAATAAGATTATCAACTTAAATGATTCCTTCATCAAATCATACAATGCAGAGGCAATCGTAACTCGGGAACAAGTGCAACAAAACCGAAATGATATTAATGTAAAACTAGTTAACAATAAAAGCGAAGTAAACAATGCAATACATAGTGTATGTATGCAGGATGAGATTGATGTAACAACAGTTTGCTCGAGTTTTTACAAAGAAAAACTCATTACTAGTCAGAGTTTCAAAGGTAACAATAATACCAAATACAAAAGAGAACTTGCAGATATATTTCAACTGCCTGAAATTAAAAAAGCTGTCTTTGAACTTTACGATGTGTCAGAAAGCCTTTCACATAGTTCAGACTTATTCAAAACACTACCTAAATTCGTAAATGAGGTTGAAAATGTTTTATTTGTCTAGGTTCAAAAATTTAGATCTAGAATTTTATTTATAGCCTTGTACAACAAGTGATGTTCAGTGATTTTTAAGTACTTGTCTTATGTCTAATCGTATCTGTAAAATATGTAACTGCCTGCAGCTGAAATAAAACAATTCATTTCTCTTTTCCATATAAATTACAGTTTATTAAAATCAAATTTACTTGTATAATATTGTGAAATTTTAATTAAATAAAACTTTGGTAATACTAATAGCGTCGTGTGAGTTTAACATACAAAGCCTTCAAAATCTCCTCCGGTACCTGTGTTTGACGGATTTGAATATTTTTTCTATCTAATTCAAGTGTTTTTTCTATATTAACAAAAAAAAAAAACAACTACCCATCAGATGCATCTGCAACTACTTATAATAAAATTATAACAAGCGTATGTCTCACCCAAGGGTTTCCATTTTGAATTTTTGATGAATTTGTTCCGAGATAAAGAAAGATTTTTGACACTTGCTACTGAATTGCAAATCTAAAATAAAAATCTGCGAATTCACTATCCATTATTAGACATAAACAATGTCCACCAGGTTTAAATTGTCAATACTAGTTTATCCTACTATAAAAACGAATTCCAATGCTGACTATTTCCAAATAAAACAAATCAAAGTACTCATCAATTATTGTTAGGAGAGAAAAATAATAATCGTACACTCATAGAATTATTTATTTTGTATATATTAATAAAAGTGATGACAATGTGTCTAATTTGTAATTCATTTGATAATAAACTAAAACTAATAAATTTATGAAGCGATTACACTATGTTATTTAAAAACACGAAATTGAGAAGTAAATTTTAATAAAATCAATAAACTCTTAAGCAAGTCTGTATCTATATTATCCACCAACTCGCACTTGGCCAACATGGTGGAACAGAAAAATGCCCTAAACTATATTGGGTGTTAGGAGACTGATTCCGAAAACGAAGGCAGACGATAGTACTAATGACACCTTTGAAGATGAAATGGAAAAAAAAAATCGATCTTGATAAAAAAAAAAACATGTTTTTAAACCGTTTTATTAGCATTATTTACGTTCCATCATATTAGTATATCTAAATGAAACAATAGTTTCATAAAAAATACGTTTAAAAAAAAAACCAGCAACGAAACACAAAATCAAAAACAGCTGATGTTCGAATCAACGAGTGCACGGGCGCGGCGGGAACTCGAGATGTGTTTGGTTTCAATTTGAACCTTATTTCATAAGGCCACGGAGCATTTAGATTGGCGCGGCCGCGCCCGTGCGTTCGTTGATCCGAGCATCAGCTATTTTTGATTTTGTTTCATTGCTGGTTTTTTTAGTAAAGTATTTTTAATGAAACTACATTTCATTTAGCTGTACTAATATGATAGAGCGTAAATAATGCTAACTGCTACATTTTAAAATTGTTTTTTTTTTAATTAGGATTGATTTTTTTCCGTTCCATCATCAAAGGTGTCACTAGTATTATCGTCTGCCTTCGTTTTCGGAAACGGTCTCCTAATACCCAGTATGTGAAAGAAAGTCTCGAGTCATTGTAGAGAGCATATTGATACGTTTATTTTATTTATTTATAAATTTATATGGCAACGCAAAACAACATATGTTTAGAATAATTTTGTAAACATTAAAAAAATATTTTTTTGCATATCAATTATATTTCACCTCTACATTAGCCACTAATCACTAGGTGGGTTAATGGTTTTATAATAAATTTACTACTTATAAAAAAATAAAAATAACTTTCTTATGAACTTCAAAATGAATATGTTCTGCGACTGAATTTATAAAAAAAAAATTATTTCAGTAGCACCTTTAACATAAACTATTTGTAATAAGTGCAACACAGAACGCTTATCCTCTCTTATATATTAATTTTTAGGAATAAATCCATATTTGTCTATCCTCTTCATTTTTTCTTCATCTAAATAGTTTTATAATCTCGTCTGTAAAACGGAGAAAGGAAAAGATTAGTAAATATTTGACAATGAACATTTGTATTAAATATGAGTGTATAATCACCATCAGCCGGTAGACGTCCACTGTTGGTTATGGTTGTATTTATAATTTTTTTTATTCATTTAAGCGACTAGACGAGCGGGAAGTTCACTTGATGATAAGTGGTACGCCCGCCCATAACAACGTGGCGCTAGTTAAGATGCGATAAGAACAAAGCGCCAGATTGCGCTCGTCGCCTGAGACCTAAGATGTCGAATCCTGTTATCTCAGTAATTACACTTGCTACCCTTAAAACCAGAACTCGGCAATGTTTGCTACTCTTTGGCGACGGTATTAGGAGCTGCGGTGATACCTAGGATTTCTGACAAGACACCTATCACGAGCACATTTTACGTTATATGGAATAAGACAATTTTATGTGTAGTTAGTAGAATTAATTGTATCAAGACTCGACATGTTATGCCTTATGACGACTTCATTCGTTGTATTAAAGAAATACACTAAAAACATCTATAAATCATAAACACAAACAGCTGAGCCTTACCTTTTATATAACATCAACCGTGATACCATTGTTAGCACAAAAAACGTGAACTTCACAAATATATGTTATAACAATATAGATAAATCTACAGTGCAAAACAAATAAACAATATTCAAATGCAGTGTGAACATTACAAAAAAAACAACAACAACATGTAAAACTAGCAGTTTTCTTTTTGACGTTACAAGGAATTTGGATGAAAGAAAACAAAAGTGTGTATATATGTCGTATCATATATGTTTATTCGAATATTTTCTCGATATACAGATAAGTACCTTTTCTTAGTATAAATACATTGATTATACAGTACACAAATAGCATGAGCAACCTTTAACATGAGATTACAAAACGCTATACACTACGTAACAATTTATTTTAATTTCATCAAAAAATATGTCGATAGATGTCTCTGCTCGTTGTGAAAATAATTAACTTTTTTGGATCTTCGTTATTGAATTTTTTTTTTTAACTAGTCAAGATGCAGACAAAGCGGTCACTTGATGGTGTCACCTCATATGTAGCGATAGTTCGTATGTTTATATTGCGATGTGAACTATAAAATCTCGTTACAACAATATTTAACTATCCATTTTATTACTATAGCAGCTCACAATACTGCTTCTTAATACGTGTAATATATTACTTCACAAATTAACGCAAAAGTATATAGAAAATAAGAATCAAAAACTCTGATGGTTTTTTCTTGATATTTTTTTTTTAAATATAAATCCGTGGACCGAATTGGCAGGTTTGATATGGTGATCTGACCGCCAACGTCCGCTGCTTGGGAGAAATGCCTTAACAGATAGACGATACATTCCTTCGGTAGACAGTATTTGATTTTTGAGTTGTTTTAAATAACGTTGAATTAATAAAGTTACTGAAATTATAACATATTCGTGATGTTTCATTGCAAAATATTTGTTATTCGATAACAGCACAATTTTAATGGATCAGAGACATTATCAAAGTTAAATAGCAAAAACACTTGTTACATTAGTAGAAATGTGTTGTGGTTGTGTAGTTATCGTTTACACAGTTTGTTAAATGCAATATGTAAATACATTTTTTTTCTTTAAATTGTAAAAACCTACTTTGTGATTATTTAATAAATAACATTGACAACCCTGTGTCATTTACACAGCATTTAAAAAAAGATAAAGATTTTCTACTTAAAGCTAATGAAAGAGATTCATCTTAAATTAAAATAAAAAAAAATTGAAAATATTAAAGCAAGGGAGATGGCTGTTTACTTAATGCTACTCCACTAAAATATAAACACAAATAAAATAGCAAGAAATTGTTAAATATTTATAAAGACATATACAGTATAAATATTAAAATCAATCAGTCTATGGCTACAGAGAATTTAAAATTATAGTTTTTAGTGATCTCTATAATAATGAGCAAATCCAATAATAACTTTAAAAAAAAATCTATTATAATATTATATATATGCGGTATCTTTGTTTATTTAAATAATATCTACACTGTTTAGCAGCACGAAGAAGAAACTTGGAGATGATTTACTGGGACATGATAGTAATAATTTCGAACCTAACAATGAAATCATTGCTATATAATTTATATTTACTGCATTATTATAATTTATTATTCTTAATAAAATCAAAATTTTATTGGATTTTATCGTGTTAATTTAAATTATTAAACAGCTGAAGGTACTGATAACTATAACGTTAGGATCTGATACTGATAATGGTGCTTTTAAAAAAATATGTATCGCAGATAATTATTTGTTTTTAATATCAAAATGTTTTACACAAATAAATCCTTTTTTTTATGTATTATATTTCCTGTGGTACTTACACGAATGCATTCAAGTGTACTTGTATTTGTGAGCTATTACGTAATGCTTTCTTTTATAAGTCACCATCATGGTCATCGTCCGCCGATAGACGTCCTCAGCTGGGTATAGGCCTTCCTAACAATCTTCACACCCATATGTCCTTCATCGACTATCTGTCATTCGATGAAGCGACGACACGAGCAAAACGTTCATCTGATGGTAAGTGATACGCCTGACCATAACAACGTGGCGGTAGTTAGGTTGACATACACTGTACGTGCTCATTGCTTTGATACATAAGATGCTGTCTTGCAACCCCGGTTATTTTACTATCTACAACGCCTTTCAAATCGGAATATAACAATGTTTACACACCACTGTTTGGCGGCAGAAATAGGTGGTGAGATGGTACCTACTTCGAATGTCTCCGACAACTGTAGACTTACCACTAGTAAGCCTTAACCAGATCTCCGGGTACAACATGTGGAAAGGCTTCCAGCTATTCGAGGACCTTACTGGACTATCGGCATTCAGTAAGCACACAGCACGCTTATTGTCGATTTGGACAATTTACTTCAAAACAGCTAAGTACCAAAACATCTAGATAAATACGAGGTTAAATACAATAGAGAGCTACGCGTAAAAAAGATATATATACTACTTTTATTCATACTTATATAATATAAAAAGGTACATTGAATAGAGCGTTTATGGTCTATAATATCAAAGGGTTTGCATTTAAACATACTAACTAAAATGTAGTTTAAAATTATATCATTATATATAGGTAGATATTTTTAAGCTTGAAATTCCTTTATAAATCTGTAGCTACATGAACTCTCTCTCTTTGTCCCACATTACTGTATTTATATCTGGTTTTATTTTCACGTTCATCCGATGGTAATCGATACCCCCGCTCATAACGTGGCCCTCGTTAAGATGGTCTTGTTAGCACCACATCCCGCTCGTCGTCTTTAGACATAAGATTCTTAATTCTCTTTACCTTAATTACATTAGCTATAGCCCCTTTCAAACTGCAACACAGTAATGTTTGCACACTACTGTTTGGCGGTAGAAACAGGCGCTGCGGTTGGTACCTATTTGGATGTTCTCTGGCAACAGCGACCTACTACCAGTAAAATCTGTTTTAAAATCATTCCTTGAATTCAGTGCTTGTCAGTCTTATTTGATAACCTTTACAGCGTCATCAGATTCAGGCTTCCCTAGATAAACTCCTGCACATTTTATACAGTAATGAAAGACAAAGAGGTGTAGTAAAATATTTGTGGTATAATGTCTACTTGAACACTTCACGCGGCGTTTATTGAGCATAGGATTTGGCATGTCCGTCTTTATATACGTACATAATATTATATAAATAAGCTGCGGTATATATATCATATATATACCTTTAACAGTATTCAAAATCTAGCCAGCATCGGTGGAAACGACCAATTCATGACATTTCCACCTAAGCGATACACATGTAATAATGAATATGCATGTTATTAATTATTTTTTACTGAATTTAGCATGAAATTATCTATTTATAGAAAACTAGGAGATTAAATATATGAAGAATATGTGCTGTTAAAGTCCAAGACCTTTGCTTGCGAGTTTTTTTTTTTATGTAATAAAAAGAGCTTTGAACATCAGCTTCAGATCATATGCATCTCGCAAAATGGTGGGCGTTTAATGTGCCCATATCAATTAACTATATTTTTATCGTTTAAATAATTTTGGAGACGTTGATTTCTTTAGTATTTTATAACTATATAAACTGTGCATTAAAAAATTAAATACATGCATATTCATTGTTAGCAACACTGCATGCACACTTCAGTTTAGCATCATCGAACCACCACAACTGCGACAATGTTATAATAATGTAATAAACCATACTAAAAACTTAAAGTTTAACATTAACAATGTTTCTCTTCAGTCTGCATTTGTTGATGCACCTCGTAACTTGATATAGTTATGTTAGACGTCTCTGTAGTCAAATGCGTGATTTCGACCTGTTGTTAAAATATATCGTTTTAATATGTAAACATACAGTAACATGTAAAAATTCGAAACTCAATTTCCATAGCGTATATGTAATTAGGCCACGTGACGTCCAGCACGTTGATCTGATCGTAAGTGATAACGTGGCGCTGGTTAAGAGGGTCACTACACCACATTGCGCTCATCGGCTGAGACATAAGATGTTCAGTCTCGTTACCCCAGTAACTACACTAGCTACAGCGCCTGTCAAACCGGAACACGGTAACGTTTGCACACTACTGTTTGACGGCAGAAATAGGGGCTGCGCACCCATCTAGACGATCTCCGGCAACAGAGACCTACCATCAGGACTATATTAAAAATTCTCAAAGTTAGAATTATTAACACAATCTTTAATTTTATATCCTTTAGTAAATATTGAAATAGAACCTAATGTAATAAAAGAAAGTTAAAATTTTATAACTGTAATACATTCTTTAATTTTTGATTATTATGATTACATTTGTAAGTATCAAGTATACAATTTAAAAGATATCATCATTATATTTTATATTATATTTCAGATAACCTGATAAATTTTAATATGTTATAGCAAAAATACATGATCTTACCTTATCCATTTTCCGTTTTATATTGTAAATAAAATGACAGCTGCTTTAAGCAAAGCAGCGGGAAGGGATGTTTATGAAGCCCTCTACTATTGCCATATAAACAGTGTTGGTTTTGTTTTTACAGTATGTATGAATGAGCGAAAGCGTGTATGTGTATAATAAAACCTAAATATAAGATTATAGTTCACCCATACATTTATAATATTCATTTTAAGCGACGAGGTCGTTTACTAAATGGAAATTATGTGCTTGGGTATAATGCAGCCTTAAATATGTTTATATCATATTGTGGTTGTCGCCATGAGAGGTAAGATATTAAATCTCCTCACTAAAAATAACTTCAGCTAGTTACAGCATCCTTCAAGTTGGAACTGTGATAATAGCACGTTACTGTTTGATAATAGAAATAATCTTCAGCAATATAGATAAACATTTAAATTAATTCTTATGTGATAAATATGTGTAGAGGATATGGGGGAGGTTCGTATTGCGTTTTCAATATACAATTATATTGTAAGCATGAAACTACGCATTAAACTAATCAAAGCGGTAATTAGTTTCTAACATAAACTTAAATCACTTATAACTGGGTATATTTGTACGTCTAATGAATTATAATCTATCAATTATTTTTTTCAAATATTTATTCTACATTTCGATTGTATTAAATAGGTAACAACAAATTAATATATAATGTTATATCGATATATAGTATAACAACGACATGGAACAGACGAGTTTATTATTTAACGCCACTTCAAGTTCTCGTAAAGGAGACCAACCTTGTAATAAAAAATGTGTGGTATAAAAATAAGATAATTTTAAATATTTCTAATACAAAATATTTGTTTGTATGTTTTTTTTTTTTTTTTGCAAACTTTCTATACGAATAACAAAATGGGTTTGTAACGATGTTTATCAAAATCGATTAACAATATTATAAAAAAAGGTATTGGTCTCCTTCGTCAAGAATGCTTTTGTGAAATAGATCTGTAAGTATTCTTTTTTTAATTTTAAGTAAAAAACAAAGATCCTGTCCACATTTCACTATAAGACAAAAAAGGGTAAATTCCTGTCTTTAACATAATTAAGGGGTAATAAAGATAAAATTAGAAACAAATGTATTAAATAATCTTACAAGAGTTGATGTTTCAGTTATTGTGTTTTACAAAACCAGAGAATAACTAGTAACAATGAACTAGTGAATGATCTAATAAATAGTATAGGACGAAGACAGAGAAAGTGCAAAATATACCTCTTTTTTAAAGTTAGTTTCATTATGTAAAAGTATTGCAATAGATAAAGATAAAGTTAATAACTATTATTGATGAAAAGATAACCGTCTTAGTCTTGAAAGGCAACAGCAGATGAGAGCTCAGTATTTTCACGGAACAAGTTATATACTATGTGATACTTTGTTACAGACACATTTCTATTAAAAAGTATTTAGTTTTTTAAGTAAAAAATTACAATTAAATGCACATAACGAATTCTTGTCTTACAACAAAGCGAAAGAAGACATCTACCAACGGTGCTTGAAGTTATAATAGCAGAGAAATGACGATATATCAAACTTCTTCATCATTGACACATTTTTAAAGTGAAAAAAAAAAAATCATAAAATACTTACAGATCAAGGTTAAACATCAAAATCTTACTTTATCAACACACAAAAAAAGCGTTTTATATATTCAATAAGCGAACGGTAAATTGCTTTAGTATGACAACCTTTTATTTATTTAACCCGACCTAATACGAAAGTATCGACATTGTCTTTGGTCAACTTCGATAATCGATACTTTATCTGATCATAGTTTATAACAATTTCAACTATGGCAACTCTAAAAAGTTTACAGATTGATTCTTTTAAATATGATTATTAAACGCGTATTGAACAAGTTTTAACTATAGAACACACAGCAAACATTATACATTTTGGCTTTATATTATTAATAACTGAAATCGCACATGTGATAATTAAATAATGTGGTATCAAATTATTCCTAATGGTTATTATCAATTTGTACTATGATAATATGACAACATTTTCATCGCTGAATTAACAAAAGTAAACTGTTTTTGAATATGTGAAATGATGGCTCAGCAGATTAAATTTTTTATACTAAGTGTAACGTAAGGATCAAATTAAAAAAAAATGTTATTTATTTGCAATGAGACCTGTTTATGAGAAGTTTGAAAATTTTTAAATTTGCTTATGTAATAAAGAAGTTAGACCTGTGTATATATAAATAAAAATAATAACTCATATAAAGTACACAGGCTGATGTATCATTTCGGCATATTTCGAGTTCACAACAAAAGAGAGCTGATGGGTTGGTTATATAAAACTAATGTTGAACTAATTATATAATACCTAAAAATAGGCAACTCTTTCTTAATTTTTACTCAAATAGCAAATTATTTACTTCATTACCGTACTTAACAAATATTACAAACGTACGGTACTTCGAATATACCCTCAATTATCATTGAACTAGTTTAGAGGAAAAAAAAATGGTATTAAAAGTAAATATTGGATGTTTGTAAAAAAAATCTTCTGAGCCACATTGAAAACAGTCAAGCTTAAATTTATTTGCACTTCTTAAATGGAAGCACCAATAAATTGTTTTATTTAAGGGTAAGCTTAACTGTAACCATTTATTTAAAAGCTAGCGGCAAAACTGTTAAAAAACCAGACTTAAATCGATCGGGTAGTAATTTGTGGTACTGGTATTCTCTTAATCATTTGTAATCTTTTTCAACTCTTTCTTTCAAGTGCAACTATACCACCCACCGTTAAAGCAGCGTCCGAAATAAAAAAAAAGAATGATAGCATTAATTGCAGTCAAACTGAAATATAAATAGTTTTTATAAAAATATCACAAAGTAGAGGCGTTTAATGCGCAAACTTAATTAAATAAGAACTAATGTTAATGGTATAATCGAGATTAATATTGAAACAAGAGATCAATACAAATCTCTCTTCCATCTAGTTTTATATTTCAAGAAAAAATGGCTGAGTATATCAATAAATAGTTTCATCGTTAGTTCTTATTCAATTATTTTAAAAGCTTTTGCATAACTAATGCAAAATATTTGTGTGACTTAACCCTTCACCAAGTGTGACAAGTACCTACCATTCGTGCTTTGAGATTAGTGACGTATCATTGGTTAGGCGGGAAGATTGACAGGACCACAGACAAATTATAGAACGCAAAAAATTCTTTTGACAATTCTTAACGGCGTTTTATATGAATAATTAAAAAATATATAAATTCAATTATTTAAAAAAAAATGTGATCCTGTTAATCAATCGTCGACAATAGCCTGCACCGTTTCAATTGATGGACGTTAGCTTACCACTTCACTGGTGAGGCAGTTGATGGTAGTAGGGGGCGCGATGCGCACAGGTAGAGGAGGCGCGCGTGGGGAACGACGCCCGTCACTCGGAGTAGCGCCGCGGGCAGGGGTTATGGGGTAGCCTATACATATAACAATTTTATCGTCTCCATTCATTGGTTTTTAAAGGCTTTTCAGTAGTCGCAGTTGCTATGAAACACCTACCATACATACTTTTCATTAGTACAAAACTCTACCAAAATATTTAAATGTTTTTAATAGTTCTTTGAAAACAGGCATTACATAACATATATATTATATTTATATATAAATAAAGAGACGATTATGTGCTGGAGTACATGAAAAGTACTTCGACAAAGTTGAAGCTCTTAAATTGCGTAAAATGTATAAAAATATTCATCATCATCATCACCAGCCGATAGACATCCACCAAACAATAAACATTAAAGATATAAAAAGAAGAGATATAAAAGAAGAGATAAAAAGAAATGTAATTACTTTAAGGTGTACATATATTATTGCGGGCAGACGTGTCACTTACCATTAGGTGAATGTATCGTTTGTCTCGTTGATTCATCGAATCAAACGATATCATTACCTGACGGCTCTCATATTTTTTAAACCAACTTCGTGATATAAATACTCTTTTCCTCGATATAGGCATAATCAATTTCTCAAAGATATGTTGCTAGATTATATATAAAGAAAAGAAAAAAATTTACATAGAATTGAGAGCTTCCTTGTTTAAATTAAAACAAACATTTAATATACCTTGTTCACTACTACTAGATTCTGTAAAGCTCGGCGTGCCTTCTGTCCAAGTTGGTGTAGATCCCTCCACTGACGCCGGCGGAGTCCAACATACACTGAAATAAAAAAAAAAATATTAATACTACATAGTATTTTGATGCCACAACTTAAAAAAGTGATTGAATGGGTAAGCAAGGGACACCTTTTGATCGAAGATATCGAGCGATGTAGTAAATGGACAAGGTAGTGAGAAGACAAAGATGATGTTATATTAATCGGTACCGATTGCAAGCATTGAAATTTGTCTGAAATATTCCTTGAGAGTAACCGCAACCGCAATGACGTTCTACAGCTACCGCATGAATAATACCAAATGTAAATGTTTATAAGAGTTAATTAGAAAAAAAATATGAAGGATCTATGAAATTGAAAAAATATATAGCCTGTAAACATCTACAAATCATTCCGCGTCGAATGGTCGTATTTCATGTCGATACGTTCACTAGCTTTCATGCGATTGGCTAACAAAGAAAATCTATTTTCATTATATATATATAGTCAAGATTCTGGCGGCGAATTTAGAATAAACATTGATTGACTCAATCAATGTTTATTCGCTTATAATAATTCATATTGCAATAATGGAAAAGGAGTTCTCTAGAAAGTACTAGAGTGGTATCCGTACGATTTAAATGAGCGTATAATAATAAAATAAAAGCATAATAATGAAATAACCACGATGAAATCCGTAAAATTTTGTTTATAAAATAATTGATGGTTATAATGGTAGAGCATCGTTTCATTCTACCAAATCCAAACCAGCTCTATTAACACCGTTCCAATGTTTATTTATATAAGTATTTTGAAACATAGTTAACGAATACAGATAACTTAGTATACATTTTTTGAACATACCTAGCCTCGTTACTTCTCGCGCTGCTCAAAGCGGCAGGCGTCAGTGCTAATGATGAGGCGGATGATGTAGTGACTACGCTGGCCGCGCTTGACGCGCCGCGCCGCCGCCCCGACGCGCTCGAGGAGGTCGTCGACGATGAGTTGGTGCGGCTGGTCCTCGGGGGCGGAGCCTCCTCGAAGGGTGGCGGCGGCGTCGAACAGCATGATAGCGGCGCCGCGACTGACGAAACACTAGCGTTACTACACAATTCTACTGTAGCTGTATTTATACACTAGCTTTATAATCGCATGAATAAGGTAAAAACTACTTGAACAAAAAACAGTATAATTGTTTAAAAAAAACTATAACTACAATTTTTATTAACTAATACATACAGTCAGTGAGTGAAAAGTTTGTGTAGATTTATGAAACAATAAATGTCGTAAACGGTGATAATGAATAGGGGACAAACTACTATGTTAAAAATAAGTCACTTGCATGAGGATCTACAAAGCAAATCGATGATATGGTTAATATTGATATATAATTAATTTACACGTATTACTTGGGAAATTGTGCAAAATAAAAATGAGTTCACGTGCAAATCACAACAAATATGGGAACGGTAAATGTAATTAATTAACATATAATAGATAAGATAAAACCGTAAAAAATCTACAACTAGCATAGTAAAAGAATTGTCAGTTTCAAGAAATCACAAAATACCATGCACAAAGTGGTCTAATAACTTGTTCGATTCCTTCTTTCAGAGTTTATTTATTTGACATTAAAACAAAACACTTGTTTTTAAATGATACCTATACATATTCTTCTATATCTTTAGTCACTTGGAAAATTTTATTTCTTTCTGATCTCCTTTTAAAACTTTGTCTACGCTGTTGACCAGATCTAGCAGGTATCTTAATTTCAGGCACAGGTATTACCGTGAATTTTTTTATTTTATCGTGTACGTTGCCGCTTGTAGGCTTCGTTACCAAAGGTTTAACGTCAATAGAAAGCGGGAAAGTTTTTGGTTCCTTAGCGACCGTAGTTCCGTGACCATGTTGACTAGCTTCAAAGATTTTTTTAGTTTCATTGACTATATCTCTTCGTCTAACAGTTGGTGGCCTTCGCGCTTTTGAACTTTCTTCAGACGAATTTGAACTACGCCGTGAACTATTTTCAGAATTGGTTTGCATTTTACTTAAGTTTTTTTGGAACATGTCGATTTTTGTTTTGGCTTTTTTATAACAAACATCTTCATTATTCACACCTTTAGAATGCTGTTCGCTGTAAGTTTTAATTTCAATTTTAGGCTTAATTTTCTTTGGTTCTCTGTCACGTAATTTGTCTTTTTTTGACTGATTGAAATTAAATTTCTTAGATAGACCATACATTAAACCTGGCCTAGTCGGATTTTTATTTACAGATTCTTCTTTGTTCATACTTTTAGCTGGTTCTTTCGTAGATATCATTGGTTCCTCAGGAGGTTTCGATGATAAAACTTCCTCATGAGAAATAGAATATTTATTTGAACAATCCCTCATAACAGGTGGAGGTTTCGGCGGTTTCTTTTTCGGCCTTGTGATAAACTTTAATGGATTTTTGGATGGTTTTATTTTAGGGCTAACGTCTTCTTCGCTTTCATCGCCGTAATCTTTAACTTCCACGGCTACAATAGTCTCCTCTTCACTCGATTCAGTAAAAGATGCTCCTTCAAAATCTCCCGAATCCAAATGTTCTCTAATGATTTTATCAATGTTAAACTTAGCCATCATATTAGTTTGGGCTATCAAATCTTTGGTAGAATTATCTCTTCCAGCAATGTTATCATTATTATCAGCATTTTCAGAAAATTTTTTGGTTGTCCCTATGTTTGTAATATTATCAGAATAGTTCGACATAGAAGTTGTAACAGGGCATGCACTAATATCTTTAAATTTAATATCATGCTCATTAAAGGCCAAATTATCATCACTACTTGCAAAACGAATCTTTGAGGGTTTATTGTTGATTGGTACACTTATACTGCGATAATCACCTTTACTGTCATGACTTGAAGGTTGGGTATGACTTCCACCTCGCTTTGCTTTTGGAGATCCCCTTGGCGGAACAGGAGGTGGTATTCTCTGCTTTTGAGATCCTTTTAAGACCGCCGGGAAGGCGTCCGGTTCTAAAGTTGCTATCTTAGCAGGAATATGGATGACCTTCGCCGCTGTAGTAACTGGTGATGTCACTGAAGTAGGCGGTATATGTGCTGTGACGTCAGAAAGGGAGACTGAAGGAGCACAAAAAGACTCGAATATTTGTATAGGTTTATTATGTCAATAAAATTGTATAAACAAATTTGGCACGATTCGAAGAAGACATTAACAAAGTAAATATAAGAGTAACAAATTAAAACATTTGTGTTAAAAATGGAAGTGTAGTTAGTTACGATAGTAGTTCGAAGTAAATTATATGTCCAAAATGGCATGTTTGTATTTATATTTTTTAGCTTGACCGTCAACGCGTCGTGTTTATTATTGGTGCATTATTGAGATTTGTGATTTCGTATAGATAAAATAAAAATTAGCATGCGAGTTCGTAGGAGAGGGTTGTAAATTAAAACGATACCAATAGTTAAAGATCCGATAGGTCAATAGCAGCATGGAAAAGAGAATTAATGACATTAAGTTAAGATTGCTTTTGAGAACTAAATTCTACGTTTGAGATTTATATCAATTATTATCTAATGTGTTCATATAAGCGATTTTTTTTTCATACATAAATTACTTTAATTTAAATTATATATTCATATTATACATAATTTTTTTATGTTTTTAAAATACCAATAGGAAGTTATTCAATATTAACTTTTCAAATTAAATTAAATTTTTTTTTTTCAGATAAAACAAAAGTGAAAAGTTTATTATGTCTTATGTCCTATTTATGAGATATTGAAAAAGATTTTATATATATTGTAAAACAATATAGCTTTTTGAATAGAATATATAAAAGTTCAATCTACAATACAATTAGATTACGGATCATAAGTAAAGATTAGCTGAAGAGGCTACGATTTTACGTATCATTAAATTCACATTCTAAGGTTATATATGGGAAAAAGATTACTTTGTCTATTTCATTACAATTTTTTCAATTGTTTTGCTCGTATATCATCGTAAAAAGAATTTTGTTCTTCGTGTTACAGGGTATACGGTTAGCTGCTGCGCTCGAAGGCAGTGTCAGTATATAAATTTTGAATAAAATTTAAGAATAGATTTTTTAGTACTATTACTAAAAGGACTTATGGACTAGCGGATTATAAATAGACTTTAATCTAATTTGTCTCACCTGCTTTGACTCCGGCGGCACCGCTGGAGCTCGCCGCGCCTAATCCGTTCAGAGAGCGTGCAAATATTATACTTTTGTAAAGAAATCTTCAAATGTGAATAACATGAACCCATGCATTTGAAAATTATATTTTTTTTAAATAGCAAAAGTCTTTACATTTGTCTTTGTGAATAAAAAAAATGTCACCAACCGTTACCGTTGCGACCCTCTGTTAAACAGAGATGAACAGAACTAAAACAATTGGTATAGTATAAATCTCATTTATTTCAACATTAATAAATATTTTGGCCACAGTCCATCCGTGGTAAATAAATTTCAACAGCTTTACACAATACATTATGAACATTCACATATACGTAGCGAAGCAAATAATTATTAAAGTTCTCATATACAAACATCACATTGATTTCGTCGCTACACAGTACAATTACATATATTTATTTGGTATTCGTTATATACAAATTTATTTTAATTACACTAATAATAAGTTACATTCAAACTTTAAGCCGCAATAAATAAGGTAACCACATCAATACAGGGTACATTGCTTGAAGCAACATGAAACAGATACGATAAGATTTTGTATCAATACATATTTAGATAAATTCACGATTAAGTATTAACATTACGAAAAAAAAAATTCTGTATAATATAATTTTTTAATGCGCAATAAAAAAATTAAAACGGAGAATTTAAGAGTTTTGAAAAGACACGAATTAGTTTTCTTTACGTATATTAGTCTCAAGTTACAGATTAAAAGTCAATTATAATTCCACCCCCTGAGAAGTTAAGTAGTTTGTAGATATTGTTTATTGGCATATCAAGACGTGAACATGTTATACCTTAACGTTCGATCAAAAATAATATTTTAGTAAGACGATTAAAAACTACTTTTTCTTTGTGACATTTATTTTATATTAAAAGTTTTTCTTTTTTAACCTTATTGTTTAGGAACTAAGAAAAATCCTTAAGTATGACTGGTGGTAGGTTTTTTTCCCCACAGCCACATCGCAATAATGCCTATTCCTTCCTGCCTTCAAAGCGTAATTTGCAAACATTACTGTGTTCAGGCTTGAAGGGATCCGTATATAGTTAGATTACTATGGTAACGAGAACTAAGGTCTTGTCTCAAAGCGAAGACTAGTGGTGCAGTGTTTACCAACATAACTGGCTTAACATCAGGTAAACGTGCTGCTTGAGCCTATCGACTTACACTGATGAATACAGAACTTTTAAAATACCATTGTATATCCATACCCTTCTGTATTAGCTACGGGAGCGTAGTAGATATGGTCACAGCTTATTTGTCCTTTTCCTCAATTTATTCTACTCAGGCATTGTTAAGGACGAGAAGAGGGTAGTATCGGCGGTGATATTCTGATCTGTCTCCCTCGTGAGCTTTACCGTACACAAATAAGAAACTTTATTGTTAATGATTTACATCAATAATTCATACACCGATTTTCAATTCTTTATGACGAAATGGCATAGGTATTTTGATACTTTAAAATAAAAAAACCATGGCCTCTAATGAGCTCTTTTGTTCCTTGTACTTAAATGATACTATTGTTCATCGCAGATCTTGAAGCTTATAAATCAATGAAGAACTTAAAGCTATTAAGTAGGGAATGCAGTATTAAATCTGCTTAGTTCACTCTAACGGTTATACGATTTTGTGCTTTATTTGCAATATAAAACATAAAAAACATCAAGATATCCTTGTCATGGTCCCATTTTACGTGGGGTCGGCAAACCATCTTCTTCTATACCTTTCTAATAAACGAGCATTTCCGAAACAAATATAAACGGATATCCACACAATTCTTTTTTGGTCTCTTTTCTTTCTCCATCCGAATATTAATCAATCTTCAACTGACATGTGCTACATACACGAATGCCTTTTAAATTATTTTTTTTTTTATTTGTGTGCAGATAAGTTACGAGTGTTTTAGTGTTTTCATTCTTAAAATTTTTTATATTGTTTAGGAAACGTTCACCACCTTATAAAAATAAAGTACATAACGAACGTTTTACATACTTTAACTTATTTGATATAAACAAATAACAATATTAATTAATAAGCAAATAAAAGTAAAGTAGAACATTCTCAATTCTCAATTTAAAATTTCTGGTAATTATTAAAAAAAAAAAACCATAGAGTTGATGTCTCGTTAATATTGTATTGATACAAAACGTTACGCGTATCTATAATATATTAATTCATAATATATAAACTAATAAAAAAAATTTAGAGGAATATGTAAAAATGGGGGTAATATGTCCTGTTGTAATTATCGTGAGCATAAGAACGTTTTAAACATTCATTTTTAATTTAATTTGTTAGTAATTACTTTAATTTGTGTATAATATTGAGGCCTTTAAAAAAAATTAATTTTCTTTTAAACTTTGTTTGATGTTAGTAATATTTGCTCTTTAGCCACTCAAATCTCCTCGATAGTTCACCATGTCTTTGGAGAGGTCACGGAATTTCCGGTTGGAACATAATGGCGAGTATGATAAAGGCTATGCTAAGGAGTCTTGTGGACGAATACGTAAGGTAACCATATTTTGATTATAAAAAAAAATAATTAATAAATAAAAAGAAAAATTTTCATCTCATGTAAAATTTACCGTTTTTGATTATTTGGTATATTTTTATCATTTGTTGTTTGGTTTTTTCCAAACTATTCTATAATAAACAAAAACCAAATTATTAAATTTATTACTTTACGCATTATTTTTACATAATTTTTGTAGTCTCTCTAAAGTTGCCAACAATCTTACTTATTTATAGGACAGTATTAAATATTTTTTTTACTTATAATAATTTTAAGTATTGGACGCCCTATATGTAATCGCTGAAAACTTCCATCCCTACAGTTCCGTTATTAAAAGTCATCTGGTTAATGTTCCCGCTGTAAGAAGTCCTTGACTTCCCTCGTAAGAAGGCAGTCAAGATAAATGACATCCACCACGCCGCTCGAATTCCGGGTGGGGAGGTGTCACATGCTCGAGGAAGTTGTTATTCGAACATGTCCATTTCCTCACAATATTTTCCTCCATCAGATGCTTTGTGGGAATTGAACCAGCCCCGCTTTGAGACGTAAAGTGAGTGCGATCGTTTTTATAAACTGAACTATCACGGCTTTGTTATTTAAACACATATTTTATTCTGGTGGTAAGACTTCCGCTACTGTTATAAATATTACCACAAAACCTATTTCGACCCTCAAGGTTTAGAGTCATACAATTAAAATGTGGGAGCCAGGATTTGGTTCTAACAATACTGAAAAGCTTCCCCTGAAGAGCTCAAAATGAACGCGCTTTTTATGTTGCCACTATTTCTTTTGCTAAATACTTCTTATATTATTTAAACTTGAATTTAAATTAATTGTTTAATAAATATTTGAGTCATTTGATTTAACATATAAAATGTTTCTAAGCGCAATAACATTTGTGACAATTTGGTAAATTAGGAATGTGTTAATACAATAATAAATAGTAAACTAAACTCAAATTACATTAAAAATTAACAATAATTATATATACGGTTTATAGTTTTGATTTAGTCATTATTTTAAAAAAATATATAAAAGAGAATTATATGTAGTTACAATAGTAATTCATTTGTAATTTGATCTATTTAGTTAGTAGCGTTTTATTTGTCACTATAGTAATATTTTGTAGGAATATGTATGTATTTACATATCAGATTTTTTTTGTTAATTGTACATGCTAAAGTTTTACCTTGTGATTACTTATGACCCCCTCACTAAAGTTAGCTGGTAAAATATTTTATCTATATTTAGCTCGTTTGTAGTATTCCTTTTCTATGTAAACAGTTTTTCTTTTTTGCTTCATTTGTACGTACAAAAGTAGTAAAATAAAATAAATTATTATTGGGCCATTTATCTATTCAGATTTAAAAATAATTGAGATAAATAAAGCACAATGTTTCGCTTGGTGGAAATCATAAGTTCAGGGGAGAGTATCTACATAAATATATCGCAAAGGTCTGCTCAAACGCTTCGAAAAGAACAGGCCATGTAACAGCGGGAAGTATTCAGCTATGCGCAAGAGCACCCGCTTAGTGCCTAATGCACACCTATCCAAAATTCCACTGGACCACTTCGCATCACTACGTAATTATCAGTGACACCGTGTATTACCTTCTAAAGCCTTACCCTAATTCTATGAGGTCACGCTTCAATCAGCCGGTGGTACCACGATGATAGTGCTGCCGCTGTCGTTACCCGAATATATCGCCGCCTTGTCCAGACTTCTTATGTATACCACTTCCTTAATGTACCTCTCTGATTCAGAATCTTTGATGTGCTCGTCGCCGTTGAGCTGCACGACGGACACATGTTCGTTGGTCTGGGATTCGCAGTCGGTCCGGATTGCGAGGGGCGACTCGGGTTTGATGTACACGGTTTGAGTGGATCTCACTTTGCGGAATCTCATATCTTTTGGAAGGGTCGAAGTTTCCCTCGCCTCGGACCTTATCGGAGTGACGCTTCTGGTCCTGTAACTGGAATTGAGACTCTTCGGCAGCGTGCTTGGATCTCTTTGGCGGGTTTGAGCGCTTGTTATTGAGGTGCTCTCCGTCTTTACTAATCCTATATCCATGAAGAACTTCTTGAATTTCTCGACGAATGTTGGCGACTTCGCTCTATTGAAGCTACTTGAAAGTCTCTCATTCGAGTGCTCCTTTGAGCTGACTTCGTCGATTCTCTCTGGTATATTCGACATGCTCTTGTGTTTCTCAAGAATGTTCGATCGTCTCTTCCAATGTCTCTCGTCGTCTTCGTCGTCTATGAATGGTATGTCCTGCAAGTTGTTTTCGTTCCTAGTGTCGACCGCTGCGTCCTTAAGTATTTTAATGACCGGCGGGTAACTACTCGCTTGCGGTTCGGCAACGTATATCTGCGGTACACTGGTGCTGGTGTTGTCGGTCTGTATGCCGCTGTCGGCTAGGCTGCCGTTTATATGTGAGCTGCCCGCTCCGGTACTTAGCACTTTGGTCAATTGATCCGACAGCGACTCCATACGGTCCTGTATAGTGGATCGGTAAACGTTGTCAGCGTACGAAGTACCTGGATCTCTGGCCGTCAGATTCGATGTGTCGAAGTCGATGCGCCTTTGGAAAGTACCGATGCGGTCACGGTCGTATATTTTCAGCCTGTCGGACAGCACAGAGGGGTATTCGGTCGGTATTTGAGGTATTTGGTGTCTCTGATTCCATGTCGATATCGTTGTGTCGGTAAAATCACTCATGCTAGATCTTAGGGAAGATCTCGGCGACAATCGGGACGTTTGCCTTAGCAGTAGTTCGGGGTTATAGTCCTTAATCGTTCTGCCGACGAGTTTTCGTCCTGTGTAACAGACGGCCAGTTTAAAATTAACCCACTTTCGTTCTTTTAGGGTTTGTTTTGTTGTGATACATTTCAGTTTATTTCGCCTCACCCGACAGGCAGCTTGCCGTGACATAAGGTTTTTTTTTATCGGCATTAACACTGACCGACACCGTTAGCACATGAAAATAACCCTTACACGAACATATTGCGTGCGTTGTAAAACACTAACACCGCTCGGAGCCAAACGAAAGGAACTCATGAAAAATAATGAAACAATAAACCTTTCATAGACAGAGTAAATTAAAATAAAAAATCACAACATCGAAAAAGGGCCACAGACACCGGAAAGGATGTATAGGGTGGGAACAAAAATAAACTGAAATGTATAATAATGATAATAAATAGGTTCGCAAAAATATTTTCGCATTCACTTAATGTTAGGAATATATGTTACTTAGCTACCCGCATTGTTAAATAAAAAACAATCACAAGTTATTTAGGTTAATCTAGTATCTACAATATAAGACATAAGAGCCTTATACAAAAAAAAAACTAAAAATTTTTCTAAAAAATAAATAAAACATTAAGATTACCTGGTGTATCAATCTCCTCTTGAGTCTTAATAGGCTTGGCGATGCTTTTTCTCTTCGAGGGAGAATGTTTCAGGGCTGTAAGTATACATTGATAATAATTTATGTGATGTTAAAAATTTCTAAGTTATATTTAAAGTATTGTGATGTCTCCTAGCCGCGTAAGGAAGTACGAAATCTTCATATTGTTTTATTATTTACTTTAATATTAAACATTAAAAAATTTTACATCACGATACTTTAAACAAATTTCTACTTTATATAAATTGTAAAAACTATTCAAAAATAATTAAAAAGAGCGCCAAACAATTGTATTGTTAGGCGTTTGCAAATCATAATGAACTCATATCATTTGTTTAAGAAAGCTGTTTGTAAAAGACATTAAAAAAAACAGTAGAAAAAAAAATTTTGAAGACGTGCAATGTAACAAGTATACTGAATAACCTCATTGCTTAAACGTAATTCCAATTTCGTGTTAAAATTACTTAAAAAAAAATAATATTTCAAAAAAGAAAATTTTAAGGTTTTAGTGTAGATCCAGAATAGTTCGGTACAGATATGAAAACTACAATCCAGGCATCTAGCTACCAGGGGGAACAGGTTTTAAACAAAACACTAAAATCTATCATGGATAGAGCCACTGACACTTCTGGAAGAGTATTTAACAAAGTTGTACAATGTTGAGAAGAATAACAGTTGGATGCATAAAAATTTGTTACATGTATTGTTACTCATCGGACAGAAGTGACTTTATGCATTCAATTGTATTTTTTTTTTTTTTACTAAAAACAATGACAGTATGAAAGAAGGACGAAGAGGGAAAGTTCCAGACAAAATAGCGGACGAACACATTGACATGCTTTTAACGGAGACAGTCAATCGACAACTCTTAGGGACTTACTCAGACCTCCAGAGACGCGCGCGAGAATCCGATTACGGACAATTGTTTGAAAGAAAGAATAAAAACACAGATATTATTTTCATATGGCAACATTTTTCATAAAATAGGGATAATGAGGAAACGTGCATGACGTAATAGTTTAAAAAGTATATCTCGTTGTAATCAATGTCATGCTGACTTTTGAAACATGGAAGTCAAAAAAAAAATGCATTCAAATAACAAACAAATAACCTTTTACTGATACATGCCTGGTATAAAAAATGCTTTTTACTAAAATAAAATAAGAAACTTAAAAAAGAAAATTGTTTACACGTAATTCTTAAACGATTACAAATAACAATATCACATTCACGAACATAAAAACCAACGCCTACATAAAAAAACATAGGTTGGGTGTTGGTGGTATAAAAGTAATTTTTTAGCCTTTATTTAATTTTATCGGTACTTTTCCAAATGTTAATTTTAACTGCACGTAAACAGAGTAGTAATATGAAATATTAAAAAAAAAAATTATGAATTCCGAAAATGTACAACTTTTATTAATATTATTTATCACAAACAAAGATTTACCAAAATAAAAACTATTTAATGCTACCAAGAAAGTCAAATACTACAATTTTAGTTAAAAAATAACACTGAATATATTATTTTTGTTTTATTCAAATAACATAAACAGAAGAAATAATGTGGACTGGTAACACCAACACCCGCCCCAACTCTACATATACAAGACGCACACAAAAGACACATAAAACAGCGCCATCTCGCGGCCCTACAGTACCTATGTAGCTCGTGACCAGGGTGCGGAACTTGCGGTGGTTGCCTTTGATCTCGGGCAGGTCCACTGGCCAACAATTGGAGCTTTGTTATTTGCGTATATTTAGTTATAAAGCACAGGATGCAGAGGAACAGGCCACAAGTATCATAATATGGGACGGAGTAGGAGTGTTTAGAAGTTTCACTTCTAAAATTTTTTCACGGAAACCTTATTCAGGACTCTTTTGTATCTAACAAAAACTACAGCCCCGAGGCAGTTGCTTGAGACTATAAAATAATTTAATCTATTCAAACATTTTAAAAGTTACATTAGAAAGTTATTTTATTTGATAAATATTCATCATCTTCATTCCGATAGATGTCATCATATGTTAGTATTTTTGTAATGTAGTAAAAAAAAACTTATTACAGTTATCTCTTCAAACTAAGTGGAGGTATTTCTTTAAATATTATTTATTTATATTAATTTAATTTATTTATAATTATTCTTTAATAATACGTAAAATAAAATTTTTCAAACAATATTTAATGATGTTTCAGTTTTTTTTTCTGGGATCATGAGCACTACTGAATTAATTGGACATATATAAAATGCTATGTATTGAAAACATGTTATTTTTCTTTATATAAAACTACCATCAAAAAATTTATTATTTTTATTGTAAATATTTTTATACAAATTTACGTATTTATATATGTCTGTTAAATTACATTATGTCATACATAATGTTTATCTATGAAGTAATGAAAATGTATAAATGTATGTTTTTTTTATTATAACAAAACGGTAAAAGAAATTTAAATCCTCCAATAAATATTATAACCATAAAACATCTTTATGTTCCCAATGTTGGGATTCCTGGCAAAGAAAGCGTCAAGGACACCACCAAGCCCTCTAGTCTGAATATTTTCTATTAAACCTTGTAACCTACAATGTGGGATAGATAGAAGGTAGAGAAGCGGGATAAATTTGTCATAAAATGACTATCTAACTGTATTTTAACCCTTTACTTGTCAATAAATATATATATATGAGATGATAATTACTATAAGTTTTTTTTCTCTTATTTTCTAAAGATATTCAATACTTTAGCCAAGTGTTGTAAGTTCTAAATTATATTTATAAATACTAGATATTTTTTTCTAATTTTATCAATGATCAAATTCTAATTAAGAGTTAACATTACACACGGTAGTCCTCAGATGGATACTACCTACCACGTTTAGAAAGGAAACAAATAATAATAATTAAAATTAATTATTAGAAGCAAAGTGTTAAAATACATAATAAACTTCACCAACCACCTCAACTTACAACTCTTCCGGTAGCAAGTTACACATTAGTAAAAACATTGAATAATTATTATTATCACATATATTATTATTACCAATACAATCTAAACATAAAAAAACACCTTTTTACCATAACTTTATCTAAACATTGATAATATATCCGAGCATACAAGTAATAGCAAAATGATATTTATAATTAATGATGATCCATAGACAAGTCAAGAAAAAATAGAAGAAGGGAAGAATTTAAGAGGAGGAATATCATACTTATTAGAAATGATATTAAAATTACTTTCAATGACAAAAAGAAATATGAGGAACAATTATTAATTTAATTTTTTTTTACAAAAGCAAGAAATATGGTATATAACCTCAATTCAAATATTTCTTAAAAAATTTTAAATTATTTTAATTACGGTTTTCCTATTTTTCTAAACAAATTTTGTATCTAAATTTAATTTTAATTTGAAAACAGAATATTAAACAAAGAGGTATATACTCACACGAAGGTATTTTCTTAAAGACAGTTTTGCCCATGAAGTCTAAAAACCTTTGTGCGTAGAAGCTCGGTCTGTGTACTGACACTGTATCCTGGAATTGAAAGAGTACTTTTTATTTTACAGTTATCATAATCGTCATCATCATTATTATGGCCCAGCTGTAAGACGACCACTATTGAGAATAAACCTCAAGGATTTCCACATCAAATGGTTTTTGATGCTAGCGACCATCGTAAGAGGAGCCTTCGATACGGATATTTACACGTCGAGTGGGTTTATGTGTATAAATATTGCTAAAAGTTAAAAAAAAATATTCATTTGAACAAATATACTGTTTTTCCAAGATTTTGTGTTTTATAAATAAAGATTTTCCTTTTTTCTTATAATTTTAAAAGAAATGTAGAGAAAAAAAAACAAAGCAGTCGATACAATTTGTTTCTATGATAAACTCGTTCTTCTATCTTTAAAGTTATGCAAAATCTGGAGGAAACTGACCCCGTCGTGTATCATGCTCTTCCAGGTGTGCTCGAGCTTCTTGCGCAGCCGGTATGACTGCAGGATATCGATGATGCCGAGGAAAAGCAGTAGCCGCTCGCCACGAGCGTTCCGCGCTGGAATGCCGCCCGGCCTAAACCAACACATACATCATAATTTGAAGTGATGGACAATTAATATCTTGGGGGGAAAAGGAGCTAACAAGTTAGCGAAAGTTGGAGTGGGGAGGGTATAGAGCAATTTCAGTTAAAAGTACTCTTACCCTATTACATTTTACTGAAGTATTCGAAAAATTTTAAATTATGTGCTACAAATGGTTTAAAGAGTATTCTGATGGCATAGTTAAGAATTAAGGAATGTGGGACAAAATTATACAAAATCAGCTCTCATTTACTCTGGTTTGTTGACTACAAATTAAGTAGGGAATATTTACACATTCCCCAAGTCCATAAAGCTGCATTTTGGACACTGTCCATCAGTAAGTTTTGAATATCTAATGAAAATGACTACATTTCCGTATTGCAACGCAATAAAATAAAAGATGTTCAGCACTTGCTAACCAGAGAACAAGTAGTTGTTGATACGTAAGCATTACATTTATGTACTAGGCTTAAGTGTTCAGCGTACAGCGTTTTAAGTGAACCAAAGTACAGCTCGTCGCCAGACATTTTTGATGTTTCCGTATTAATGACGCCCTTATTAGTATTTTTTTTTTATATAAATAGTTTTAGGTTATTGTAGGGAGCCAACGGGGCTAACATATCGCTAAAGGATATAAGCCCTAAAAATAGGAAAAAAAAAAATTTTCTTTAACTATTGAATGAAAACTCTGTTTAAATATAAACTCAGGCGCTAGCCCTCTGGCAATAACGCATTAAATAATAAAAAAATTAACTAGCGCCACTCACGGCACATCTTCTTCCTCATCGATGGGCTCGCTCTCTGCCTGAATGCTCTCCATTGCGGTCGAATGAGCAACCAATCGTTGCCTGTTAATAGATCTGTAATAATAACTGGATTTGTTAATCGTGTAAATTTATTAAATATTAAATAAAATAACAAGCATATTATAATTTTTTTTTTTTAATTTTAGCTGATAGTAAAGACTTAGTATATCATTGTATTTGTTAAGTAAATAGATCTTAAAAGAATTAACAAGTAGTTACCGAAACACCGGAATTATAAATAGTTTGGATCTCACAGACCATAATAACTATATATATCTGTTCTTTTAGATGGAGCAAATGAATAACGTTATTATTATTATTAAAAAAACTGTCACGTTAGGACATCAGTCACCACAGTCTTTCCGTGCCTATGGCTGTTGTAAAGCAGTCGAAAAGTCGGAATAATTAATAATAAAAATAAATTCGAAAAATAGATAAAAATAAAATACATTTATATGGAAATATGAAAAACTCAACTCGACTTGACCCGATGTCTCGTCTAATGAGATGAGCGCAATGTGATGCTGTGTTTATAATCTTAACTAGCGCGATATTAGGGGTGCGTATCTCTTACCATCAGATGATCTTCTTGATCGTCTCAACGCTACGCGAGATAAAAAGGAAAAAAACTATTATATTTAAAGAAAGTATTACTAAAGTTGATGAAAATAATGTATGTTTTTTTTAATATAAGAAGGAAGAGAAAGCAAAGTATCTTTCAAAAAAAGAATACAAACTAGAAAAAAATGTATCCAGTGAAAAGTTTAATCAGTAACGGAAACGATTAAAACTTTTGGTTAAAAAAGATGAAGTTTATGAGATTTTTTTTTCTACAATGGGCTAACACTTGTTCGCAAATTCATATAATGTTTAAGTGACAATGAGGCTGTGGATAGTGAAGCGTGCTCGCCTTGAATACTCCGGCTCTCACATGTTAATAAGTAGGAAACCAGCGATGCTGTTATTGGAGGGTAGCATAGAGCAGAGTAGCAAAGATTTGATATATGAATTGTTCAAAGTTAAACGATTTTACATGCCTACAAGTACATACAGACATGCTTTTAATCATGTAATACATACACACCACATGCACAAAATCTATGTTAGAGATTTTTTTATAAACGACAAAGAAAATTATTTTTATTAGAGATCGAGTGATCTAGAATAAGGTATCATAGAGTTATGGTAAGGGTTTAGTATGACATTCAAGTTATACACAAATAACAGATAGAGATATCGTACTGCGTCCTTTTCACTTGCATCCCGAAATCCTCCTTTCCTTGTTCTGATCTGAAAGTGGTCAAAGAAACACCGTCACCACAGCTAAGGTACATCCTGATCTATTTATAGACTTCTGTGATAGAGAAATAATGAAATTTATTCATATTTTTCTATACCTAAAATATAAACAAATGCAAATAAACTAGCTATATTTACACACACACACATATATATATATATATATATATATATATATATATATATATATATATATTACCACAACAATGAACAGATAAGAGAGCAATAAGTAACATTTTTTTCTTCATTGTGTTTGTTCCTCTTCAGTAATTGTTGTATTTCTTTATCGATTTATTGTTAAATTAATATAATTATTTTATGTAAAACAAAACAAACTTTGTGAACTAATAAATATATTTCAGTTTACTGTAATGGCTATGAACTCTGAAATACATGAATCGTATGAATTAAATGTAGTTTACGAGTATACCACTTTTTTCCGCAATGGGTCAAACACCTGACCTTAAATTCTCCTTGTACTAAGTGACAATCATTTCATGGAAGGTAGTAAGTAAACTCTAGTTGAACTAAAGTATTCTGGCTGTCAACCAGTCATATTGACAAAGGGAACCCAATAACGCTGGTTAGGCGGCCGATTTATAAGATAAGGTTGGTAACTTCATATGTTGTTACATGGTTTCGGGGCCATCTTATGGCCCCGAAACTGGAACTAAGGATCGCTGTCTTAAAAGTTAATATTCTTGATACTACGTCACAGAGGAAAGAAGATGGACTAAAACATATTTTTTATGTTTGTACACAATATTCTGGTGTTTCGATTGCACTTACCTTGTCCTGTTGAGACCACCCTTCCTAGGTTCGCCCTCATCTTCTCCATCGCTCTGGCCGGAATCTGTGCGCATTCTTGCTTCAGTCTTCTCTCTCTGCGCCTCGTCCAAGTTGTGGATGCCAACAAGAAGTGAGTAATCCATAATCTAAACAAGCGTTTTATATTGAATTGTTATATATGCCTTGTGGTCACAATGATTAACTAGTAATACCTCTTGTCATAGTATTGAACCTCACCATAGTTTAAAGCCTCTTGTGTTCTATACTAATTGTTTCAAGTATTCTTGTAACCAATAAAATGAATAACAATACATCTATTCTATATTAAAAATTGTTCTGAATACATTCTCGACCCCTTTCATCTCCTTCTCACACTATCTGTTTTAATAAATCATTTTTTAAAAATTCTTAAGAGACGTTACGGATACTTATTAACTGTCCGATATCCGGCACATCCGGCCGATTCGGCTTAAATTTACTATTTAGTCGAGTCGAGTACCGAGTAATAATTAAACATCCCGGCCTGATGCCGGGCATAAATATCTGTGATACGTTTCCTAAAATCAATATTAAAATAAACAACAACAAATAACTGAATAAACGCAAGAAGTTTTATTTAAATTGAAAAATCGCAGTGTCTAGGAAAAAATTTAAATTACCTTCCGAAATGTTAATTTTCATGATAAATTTCAAAGCTAAAATCATAAAAATATTGGCGGAATTCTAAAGTCATAATTATAATAATCTAAAAAACACAAAAATATTCTTAGAATAAGAAACAGTGTATTTAAAACGAATACTCAAAATTGATCCATAATAGGTTCATAGTAAATAAAAACAAGAACTGAGAATATCCGGCCATCCGGGCTAACAGATTATCAAACATTCCGTATACAGCCAAAGGACTGTCGGTTTTGATCATTAAGTAATGTTTCCTGTTAAAAATAATTATGTTAAATAATATAAGAATTGTCTAACCTTAAAACTTTCTAAGACGCGGCAGTCCCTTTGCATAGTCTTGATAAGTGCATTGTAAGTGTCCGCCTCGAGGAATATGCCTTCGGTGTGATGTTCCATAAAATCCAAGTCCTTGTATGTAGGCGAATTCTTCTGTCGTTCCGTTTTACTTGCCTGACAGTGATGAGAATTGTATATTATATTTTCTTATTTGTTCATAATATACATTAAGACGCGAGCAAGGCGGGACCGATCGATGTGGAGATCTTTGGGTGAGACCTCTGTTCAGTAGTGGACACCTATCGGCTGACGATGATGATACATTTGGATGTAAAACTATGAATAAAATTAACATATATTTGTCTATCTTTAGAAAAGCACAAGACAGTGTTACGTGAAATACTTTACAAGAACTATACCTGTCACTAAATGTGCAAACATTACTGTGTGTATTAATGAGTATTGCAGCTGATGAAATTACTGGTGACATCTAGACTTATTACTTTATGTCTTAAGGCAACGTCCACATGGTGCTGTGTACATCATCATAACGCTACGTTGTTCCTCGCTACGTTGAATAAAAAAAGAGATCTATAATCCAGCAGTGGACGACTATCGGTTGAGACAGTGATAATTAGAAGAAATAACGAATCATTACCTTCCTCTTATACGTTGAGCCTTTGAGATCGTACTTCTGATGTAACTTGACAGAGGATGGCAGAAGATTGTTCATGGCGACCAGACGCACGTTCTTGCTGTTGCATTGGTAGCAGTATAGGCCAAAAAACTTCGGTAGGAGCGTGCGTGGGTTCTGCAAACAGTACAAATGTTATATATTAAACAAATTTTAAATTTTTTTATCGTTTACTGTGTTACATTAGTGGCTAGATTAAGTCATGTCAATATGTCAAATAATGTCAATATAAAAATATTTGGCCGCAAGCCTCTAAGCATATGTAGCGAATCTTTGCTATGATCAAAATACTAAAAATACATACAGCATCCTTGGTCCATTAACATGCATTACCATCCATTATGCACCGAGATCTTAACTGCATCAATATTGACGTCAATGAAGCGCAGTGATCACTTGTTGTTTATATATTTTATTCATGGATATTATAAAATAATAGGTCATAAATGATTTGACTCGTCTTCGTAAAAGTTGATGATCAGGTGAACGCAACACGTCTCGTTTAGATTAAAAAAAGCCTATTCGCATTTTTTTTTAATTTTATCGCAATCTCTTTATAGAAATTGTAAAGGGAAGATAGTATACCTGATCGAGGTTTAAGTAGTACCCGGGCAATAGCTTTTGAAGAAACTCCCCTTCCTTGTGCTGGACGGTCTTTATGATGAACTCATCATCGTTGGTAAGGTAGAAGATGCTGCCGGATGCACCGGGGTTGCTCAGTTCGCGTAATGGGGCGCTGCACATCGACATCTGCGACAATAATATAAATTTAGATCGTAAAGGAACGATTCATCGTCATCAGCCGACAGACGTCCACTGTTGGACATAGGCCTCCGCCAAAGATCTCCACATAGATCGATACTGCGTTGCCCGCATCCAGCTGCATCCCGCAACCTTCGCTAAATCGTCGGACCACCTGGTGCGGGCCTGCCAACACTACGTCTTCTGGTACGCGGAAGAGATAGTGTTGAAAGGAACGATTAAAAAGTTAAATTAGAAAAGAGCTATGTTCCAAACGGTTATCATACATAAACTCTGACTTTAGAAAATGTAAGAGTAAAATTACAATTACCGTATAAATTAGCGATAAAATATAATAATGGTTTTGTTTAGCAATATATATAAAACGTTGCATGTATTACACGTTATCGCAACTAACCAGCTATTATTTAGTGCCAATGCAATGCGAACATTTAGATAGCTGTGACTAATCAACGCTGTTGTTGCTTCAATTTATATGTAAATCAATTGTATGTATTCGGTGCGGAGGAAGAAATTATTTTAATAAACATTCATCAAATAAGATTTTGTTTAATACCTTACAATGTGTTATTAATGCCTAATTTTCGAATTTCATAAGGTATAGAAAAAATTATAAAATAAGTAACTTTTTTGATTTGTTCACTTGTAATTGTCGGGATCGGAGCGATCAATCGACTAAGCAGAATACTAGTTCGATTTTTGGAGGGGGAATTAAAATAGTGGGAGAAGTACTGATTGGTATTATGATCGCACCGTTCCCGACAGTCTATTCGCGGCGATTGAAATGGATGGCTATCTTACAAAAACAGTCTTTTTTTGTGAAACCAATATGCACACAAGTAATCCAGAAGCCTAAGGAATATTAAGGTTTGTTCCAACAAATGTAATCAGATATTTTGAACAAATGAAATTTGTAATGTAAATTTATTATGTTACTAACGGTACTTCTCTGCTGCCAGAGACCATTTAGGTGTGTGCAATCGTTACAATGACAGTAGACGGGAGTTGTCTCGAGACGAAGAACACAATGTGGTGTAGTGTAAATCATCCTAGCGAACGCCTAGTTGGCATTGGCGAGAGTATCATCATCAGGTGAACGTCACGCTCATCTCGTCGCTTCGTCCGAGAAAAAATTGTTATATACCGCTGGCGATAATCAAATTTGTTGGATGTAAAAAAGGAGATGTCACACGGGGACCAAGATATGGTGGCGATAGTGAGAGATACCCCAGCTCATCAGCTCGTAGATTAGCTTTACGTATAGATAAAGGCAAAAGGGTCTTTGACTTTGAGGGTATAGGTCTTCATCCAACACGAAGCGAGTCTAGCGAACTGTTGTTTGCCATGACACAACGAAGCTGACAAGTCTGCACTACTCTTATTCATATACAGCTTAATGGTGTGTCAATTTGTCACCGATAGCTTATTGGTTTCTCGTAACAGTGCCAATCAATGGAGTGAAGTTGCCACATGCGAAGTCCATATACACTGATACTATACATGCAATAATAATTGTTAAATTCCATAATTAAAATTGATAATTAATTAGAAGATTTAACGTAACTAGAACAGCAGTCAATTCTGTTGACTACCCGGCTTTTACTAGTCCTATATAAGCAGGGTATTTGACGAACGTCTTCGACTAGTCGCATTACATGTTACAAGGACAACTTGTTACGTGGTTTATAGTATCATGTTTTGGTTTCGCAACTTTGAATACAGGACAGACAAGTCCGGAACTAAGCAATCGATCACTAGGTTAACCGATAAATATAGTCTCACCTGACAAATTAAACACATGGCCGGTTACTGTATACGTCAGTGTCAACTTAACATTAGCCCCATTATAACTTTCATATACAAAAACCACTTAAGAGTACTAACAAATTTTAGTCGATCTATGCAAATACAAATAATGATATCTTCGTTTATTTTGGGCAAAAAAACTAAGTTGTTATAAAATTTATGTTCGTTATTTTTCATTGCCGAATACCGTCTAGGTATCACCGTAGCAACTATTTCTGCCGTCAAACGGTAATGTGCAAAAAATACAGTGTTCCGGTTGGTAGGGTGTCGTAGCTATTAAAATTACTGTGGTAACGAGACCTAAGATTTTATTTCTTAAGGTGATTAGCACAATATGGTGCAATATATATTATCTTAACTAGCGCCACATTTTTATGGTTAAATGTATAACTTATCATCACATGAACGGCTTTCTCCTCATGCCGCTTTGTCACGTGAATTGTAGCCTTTGAACTTAATTTAATAGCAGTGATGTTAACATCCTTACCAAAAAATCATCTGGCTGTATTCCGAACAGATCCCTGAAGTACCGGAACGCGATCGGGGCGTAAGTTTTAAACTTGAACTCGGAGTAATGGTGCGCCGGCGTATGGTTGGAGCCCTCGTGCGGGAAGTTCGTTGTCTCCACCGTCATGAAGTCCTGCATGAGGAGGTCCCGCTCCGGCTTAGACGCCAGCCCACCGATAGCATGTTGAATGCCTGCGTGCAAAATCAAATTGTTAATTTGACGATTTCAAAACTACGGAGTAAACTTTTGCAAAACAAAACATTTTTTAATAATATTTAGATGAAATTTAAGGAGGATGCTGATTTATGACAAACAAGTTTGAAGACTTGTAAAATGGTTCAATAAATTGTATATATCTTGTTTATTTCCTTCCAAACAAATATACATAAAGATATATTAATGTATGTTGTTATTAATGTTGTTAACATGTAAGTTTAAATCTGAAAAATTTAAAGCTTTAACTTTTTCTGTACGATTGTTAATAATTATAACAAAAGTGATTATAACCGACAGTTTGTTTCAGGGGTATAACATCGTATGTAATAAAATACAAATTAATCAATGAATTGGTATTATATGTATTTTGTTACCTTCGACAACATACCCTTATTTTTAGACGGTATTAATTCGATGTAATAACAATGAGTAATACGTTATAAGGAGATTGTGAATATGAAGTTAAAATATTTAACTGACTAACCAACTTGCATGCTAGTTGAAGCTCTTTTAGTGGTGCTATGAGCGCGGCCGGTGAACGTACAATGTTTTTCACGTGTAAACAAAATTCAGCCATTCGCCTATGGAGTTTTCTATTTATAATCTCCTAACGTTAAGGTTACGGTCATAGTTGATGAGCGAAAGCATTTTCTCGTTAGGCTAAAAGGTTCTCTATCAAATATTCAAAATTTAATTACACATTGTCATGAACCATATTCGCTTAACAAGTTTGATGCTTTGCGTGTAACCCAGATTGTTACATTTGTTTTTGTCAAAACATTTCCGTGATTATTTTATATCTAAATGAATCTTAAAAAATATTTAAGATGTATAAGTACATTTAAGAGCAGGGCACATTGCTTGAAGTAGCGACGCAACGGCCGATGAGGTAGTAAGGTCCTTGAGTGGCGGGCGCATACAGGCAGATATAGTGTTGGGAGGCCTCCCACACGGTGGACCAACGATCTGGTGAGAGTCGCGGAAAGCGACTGGATGCGAGCAACACGGTACCGATCGATGTGAAGATCTTTGAGGGAGGTCTATGTCCAGCAGTTGGACACGTCTATCGGCTGATAAGTATATAATTTAATTTGACAGATGTATGTTTGTTAACCTGTATATAGTATTTAGTCATAGAGTACGTAAATTTATATATCAGATACATGATGATGTACGCAAAAAAAGTTACGCTTTTATATTCATTTAAACACAAGACAGATAAGTAGTAAATATTGTCTGGTATTTTTTATGCAAATCATTCACATAAAATGTCAATGCCGCACTTCCTATCTTACAGGAAGTCGCCAGCGGCGTCAAGGCTTAACAATTTATGTAATTCATTGTCAAAAGCCAATGTACCAAAGGTCTTTTAGTGGTATTTCTATACATGTTGATTCTCTACAAATTTGATTATCAGTATTCAAAATGAATAACTTTCAACTATAATTGATTATAATAATGATTAAAGTATTCAATACATATAATTGATAATAAAAAAACGCGACAAGACGAGGACACATTAACTTTATTATTATAAAATAATACCTCTGTGCATAACAATGGCTAGTTAGGATATCTATACATCGCTATATTAAACTTCGTCCTTTCGGAACATAGAATGTTAATCCAGTCCTGTACACAGTAATGTTTGCAAACTGCTACATGACGGTAGAACTAGCCTACTCTGTAAACCTAACTGGATAGCCGTCTGCAACAGACACCTTCTATGTAGATGTCGACTGATTAGATTAAATGATATATTTCAAGTTGGAAGTAAAAGTTACTTTAAAGATCTATACATATACATTATATTTATATAGCGTAAATTGCAAAAGTACTACACAGCTGATTTTTGACACTTATATAATCATTCACACAATACTATAATTATTTAAACACCGAAAAGGCGCCCAACCGGTCGCTTTTATTATTAAAACAGAAAATGATTGATTAAGTACATTAAACAAAGGTGTGGAAGTGAAATTTCCGAGCCGAGAACTAGTTCCCTTAATGAAGCCAACGGTAACCAGGTCATCGAAGCAATCATTATCCAACTTTTTAGCAACTCATTACGATAATAACGTACAACTTGTTCACTTTCATTATATTGTCTCTTATATTTAATTAATTATAAAGAAATAAGTCGTGTCAGCCTTATGAGCTCGATCTTCAATCGATTGAACCATTTTTAAAACTGCTCTGAAACTCAGTTTAAAAATAATATATAGTAAACATTTTTAAATCTCTATATTATACTTTATACTACTCCTACTCTCTATACTTTAGTATACATTTTTTTCTAGGTACGCAAAAAATAAACGCTACGATTTCTCCCCGCTTAAATCGTATTTGGGGGTTGGGACAACCAACAACTAACCTTGATCCGGAAGAACGTGGCAACTCACTAGGATTATACTCCTGAGAGAACCACCCCAATCATGACTTCATAAACAGAAAAACTTACTATGTCATAAAACTAATTAAGGGTATATATGTCTTAAGTCGCCGATTCAGGGCTTGATTTTGGAAACAAACTACTATTATTTTCAAAAGTTTGTAGCTAAACATTGAAACTTTATTTTATCACAGAAAGCCTCTACATAATATCATTTTTGATACAAAGCTTTTTTTTATTAATCTCTGTATTAGTATGAAATTTTCACTTTCGTTGGCACATGATAACAAGTTGGAACGTTCGTCAGGTGTTGTCGGGTAGATATGCCTCGAGGCATTAGGTTCGTCGTAACGCGTAACAAGTTTCTACATAAATAAACGAATTAATAAATAGTTATTAACATACATATACATTACCTTGAGTAACGTTCATAAAAAACTTTGCAAATTTCCAACATTCTAGAGAGATTTCTGAAGTGATTCTGTTTGGATCGTATCAAGGATATGGATGGAATCATTTCAACAAATTTTCCAGGAGAACGAGTACGGAATGAAAGTAAAGTAAAGGTAAGAAACGTTTAGAGCGTAATAACCTTATAAAATATACAAAATGATACGTAATAATAAATCATTTAAATTGATCTATTATCGATAAACGTATCTGATAATTAGAGCTATTTTGTATTAAATTTTTTTTATCAGACGAGATGAGCTAGGCCTTCACCAGATGATAACTAATACGTCTCTCTGCACTTTGTGTCAGCCACGTCTCTATGGAAGGACTAAACTCTCATAGGAACCATCGCTGAGCTTCGGCGAGATGCAATGGCTATCCAACACAGGTTCGCTAGTTGAGCGATTAGAGCCCCCCATCCTCAAGGCCTGCGAAACCCGTAGAAGCTTTTAGTAGTCTTCTACGACAAATGGGGCTTTTACTAAGGTATTAGTCCCAATCTTACTCGCCTGAGACTAGGGCTAAGTGCTTATTTGCCCATATGAAATACACGTCGGTGGGTAGAGGACCTTAGTTCGGATCTCTTTCTTTCTGATTCTATTCAGAAAATCACTGAGCTCGGATCTCTATAGATAATGTTAGACTTTTAGGACGGATTAATGAATATCTTTTAGCTTAAAAATAGATTGACTGAGGTCGCTGTTACTGGATACTAGATGCAACCACAACGCCGATTTCTGCCGCCAAACAGTTAAGTGTAAAAATTACTGTTCCATTTTGAAGAGCGTTGTAGCCAGTGAAATTACTGAGGTTAACGTAACAATATGCTATGGTTCAAGGCGACGAGCACAATCTGCTGACTGCACCACAGCGAGACGTTCAGCAAATAGATACGTCTAACCATAGCAGCGTGGTGCTAGTTACACGAGTATATCACCGTAATTAGCGCCACGCTGTTATACTGGGTATTAGGAGACCGCTTCCGAAAACGAAGACAAACGATAGTACTAATGACACCTTTGATGATAGGACGGAAAAAGTATCGATCCTGATTAAAAAAAAATCATATTTGTAAAGGGTTTTATTAGCATTATATATCAACGCTATGAGATGTGTTTGGTTTCAATTTGAACCTTATTTCACAGGGTCACGGAGCATGTAGATCGGTAAGATGTGTCATACCAAATTTTTAATAATTTTATTTTTAAGTAATGTATTTTTTATGAAACTATCGTTTCATTTAGCTGTACTAACATGATGGAGCGTAAATAATGCTATTAAAACGTTTTAAAAATGTGTTTTTTTTTAATCAAGATCAATTTTTTTACTTTAGTAAACTCTTTCAGTATGTAGTAAACACACTTTTACGATTGGAATTAAATAGACAGATTTTAGCCTCAACATATTTTCTTAGAGGATATCCAACACTTGCTGATGAAATGTTTAAAATATTACAGCAAAAGAGAAGTGTTGATGCGTAAACATAGCATCAAAACTCTAGACTTGGGCACCTTACATATGGTGTTGTGTGAAGCAAAGTCAGGGGTAGCACGAGATATTTTTGAAATGATGTAACCATATTATTAGCACCCTAAGTTTTTTATGTTGTCTTTTTTATCCAATGGGGCTGACAAATCCTTAAGGGATAAACGCCCCAAAAAAAAAAAAAAACATTTAAAACATGTTTTCTTCCGTATTGTCATTTACATCACGGAACTGGATATGGGAATATTCCCAATCCTAACATATATATGTTTCATAAGATTTTCATATATTTTATAATACTTTTTAATATGTTTACAATTAAAACAATCTAAGCCGTACGCATTATGAACCAATGCTTACTTTATGTCTACATAGGAGACGGAGAATTCTAGACAGCCTTGAATCATTCTAGTGGCAGCCTATCACCGCTCCAAATTTTCAATATGTACCACAATGTTAGTCATGTTGTGGTGATAAGTGATGCGAATTCTTTTGGTAATCGTTTTAAAACTGGTTAAATTCTTTAAACTAAGTTTAAATATGTTACAACTGTGTACATTACGACAGTACATGACATACATAATACGACGGTACCCGGAAGATAAGACGGAATAATATTTAATAGCCAAGTGGAATTAAAAGTTCACCTGGTGGCAAATAATTGATATGAACGACTATTAACTACATGGTTAGTTTCTTTAACCTATGAATTAGCAAACATATATGCCAGTCTTGTGATGGTGGGTGGATACCACAAACATCACAATTGATTACCCCGCCCGTAGACTATACTATAGATTAATTTTGTCATTCCATAACCTTATGGTTCCTAGGAGAATTTAATAACTAGACCTTAAATGGCCATTGCAGTTAAAATGTGTAAGATAATCTTATAATATTAAAACTTAAGTTGCTTATGTTGTGGTATATCTTTTTAATAAAAGGACATAGATGTTCACATTCTTTAATCTTAGCCAAACACTGCCTTTGTCCGTCTGCACTTCCCACTACATCTCCCTTCTTTTTAATAATTAACATGATATGATTGTTTCATAAAATTAGTCAATAACTTTAACACTGTACCTGTACTTTTCCTTCCCTATAATTTTTTTTTTAATTAGTTGTTTTAAGACTGCTTAATTGTTATCTAAAATAAATTGAATAACTCAATATATATATAAACATTTAAAACTTTTATATATAATTTTAAAAATAAGTATCGCCACTTTAAGTATTAGTGCTGCGTGACACCGTACCTTTCCGGATGTCGCACAACTCTACCGCTCCGAGTGACACTCTCGCGGGTGCGCGTGCTCCGCACTGTGCGGTTCCCCGACCATCCTGCTCGATATTAAATCTGTCCCGTCATCACCACCAAAATCCCAATCTAACTGTGCACTCCTAACCAGACCAGACTTTTTTGTGTTGTTGTTTTGAAGTTTGATACTTTAAAAATATGTTGTCTATTACGGCGCAGCACACGCCCATTATCAATTTCCAACCAGTATGAACAATCACACCGCACTCGACTATTCACTCGTGCCTTCTCTCATATACTTTTGTCCTTCATTCGCACCAACTCACCTGGCCGTAATGAAGATAAATATCTCATGCTCCTGTTATAGTACGTCGCCTGTATTCCAATGTTTTTATCTCATTTTTTAAAATCGAATCACTGTTTAAATTTGAGGATACAACTGACTGTGTTGCACAGGTAATCTGGTACGAAGACGTCGGCTCATCAATGGTAAATAACACGCCTTCTCGTAACAACGTGGCGTTAGTTAGGACGATAAACACGGTAACATATTGTTGTTCAAACCGGAATACAGTGATAATCGCACACTACTGTTTGGCTGCAGAAATAGGAACTGCAGTGGTACCTACTCATACTGTCTCCAACAAGAGACTTGCCACTAGTAAAAATATATTTTATAAGTACATCATCATCAGGTTTAATATTATGTTGTGTGTATTAATAAGAAAGTCTTCCGTCTCCACTAGACATGCGCATGTCGCAAACATAGCCAGCTTCCCTCTTCTTATAGCACAGTCACACGAAGATAGAATCGATTGCGACATAGAGGAAGACGTTTGTTGGGGTGACAAACAGCGTCGTGTTCAGGAGTAAGAATATCATCATTTTGCTCAATAATTTGGAAGCAGGCATTTCATTGAAAAAAAAAAAAAACATTGAATCATATCAAGTTTCAGTTTTTATTTGATACTCTATCAACATGAGTTGCTTTAAGCAAAAACTACAAATGAATTAGAAAAAAGAAAAATACGAGATATTAAAATATATGTCCTTTCATATATCTTATACGAAGACATAATTTCTAATAGTGTTAGTTAGTAGAAGCAAAAAAAATACGGATTTATCCATAATTTTTTTAAGGAAAACATTTTATAAATGTTTATTAAATGTTCCATTTATCATTATAAACAAAGCTATATATTTTATTGTGTTGTGTAAAAATTTTATATATTTGTGACATAATAATTTGTTAAAACAGCCATTATAAAACCTGTAACAAAATTTACTTAGACAATCTTTTGGTAAATTTGCATAAGATAAAGTTTATTTACAATTACAATATAATATCAACATTATATGATACAAGTTCAGTATTTCTGCTATAGTATGGTCCCTTGATGAAAGAAGTCAAAACCAAAAGCAATTCTTATTGATGTTCCTCTACATCATAAAATCTAAAATGTATATTTCATAATCTAAAATGTAAGGACCTAATATTTATTTAAAACCCACGATTTTCCTTACTATATATATTAGGTAATAAAACATGTTTTCAGGTCCAATGAATGGATTGTTTTAAACGTTGTGGTAAAACAATGGCCTAACCAATGTGCTAATGTTACTCGGTGTCCCTTATCCGAGTTTCGATAACTGTGCTGTTTGTGTAAAGTGTTTAGTGTTTTACGTATAATAAATGAATGTGGTGAGACTAACAGAAACTGTAGAAAATTTAGATTTTGTTAATTACGTGAAAAGATCAAATAAAATCTCAGAATATAAAGGAGGAAGATGCAAATGGATATCCATAATCATTACTTACCACTGTAAATGACTATGGTACTATAAATGACGGTAGTGAATTTGAATAGTAATATAGTTATCTTAGAAACATTTACTACACCGTTACTTTAGTGTGTAAGGGGTCCCGCACAACAACTCGAGGGACCCAAGGCAAGCTCATCTGCACGTGGTGCACACTGCTAATCAAAAGACGAGGCTCTGGCTTCCGCCAACTCGCATTGGGCCAGCGCGGTGGGAAGTGGCCCAAATCCTCCCCATTTTAACTCCTACATATGACAGCTCCTAGTGCTCAGAGGTACCGTAGGCTATGCTGACTATATGTGGAGATTTTTGGGAGAGGGCTATGTCCAGTAGTGGCCGTCTATCGGCTGATGATGATTAGTGTAACGTATAAGTATAAGACTTGTTTATTGCTATTGTTTTTTTTATGAGCGCCTTAGTTCACCAAGAATAATTCCTTTTCACTACCAGGGTTCCAAATTTTTTATACACAATTACCGGCACCGTTTTCCTTGGTAAAAGTAAGCAAATATAAACTAAATTATAAGAACAAGATGAAATCAAAACAAGGTAATTTTATTGTATAAAAAAAAGGCAAAAAATTTTAGATGTTTCGGTGATATTTTAGGTTAACCGAGTCAGTTTATGTTTGCCTTAAACATCAACACAAATCTTTAAAGATTACACTGATTGTAAAAAAAAACTACTTTCTTAAATATTACGTTATTAATAATCTGTGCGGTTTATTTAGTAATGAAAATTAACTTATGAACATTTAACGTATCGGACGAGACCATACTTACCTTCGCCTAAAAGAAAGACACATTTTCCACAAACAAAACCAACCGCATCTACATCTTCTCTAACCTGTTTCCATATTTACTTTTCTAAAACAATATTCACTCCACTCGCGAAGCGTTACAGTCAGAGTGTTTAATATAAAACTGAAAAGAAAAAAAACATACAAATCTAGATAAAACATGAAAACAGAAAGATAAGATAGCGGACACACTATAACATACTTGTACGAGAGATGATGTGTAATTCAAACCGTTAAATTTTTTTTTTTTTTGACGAGGTGACGAGATGAGTAAAAAGTCCACTTGATGATAAGTAATACGAGCGCCCATAACAACGTGGCGCTAATTAGGATTATGTACACACCACCACATTGCGCTCGTCGCCTTGAGACACGATATATAGCGTCGTTAACACAGTAATTTCACTAGCTACAGCGCTCTTCAAACCGGAACACAGTAACGTTTTCACACCACTGTTTGGCGGCAGAAATAGACGCTGCGGTGGTATCTATTTAGACGGTTTCCGGCAACAGAGACTTACCACCAGTATATAAATAGATTAAAAATATCATTAGACCCTACGTTTAATTTAAAACTCGGTTTAGTAATTATATTGTTGAGGAAAACAGGGGCGTAGGTTAAAAAAAATAAGACGTTTTAAGTATGAAGCAAAAACCATAATAGCTATTATAAATTATCTTTTTTACGGTACCGTTAAAAAAAATTAGGTTAACTTAACAATCATCATAATCATCATTATCAGGCGACAAACCTCCACTGCTGGACATGGGCCTCCCCCAAATATCTCCACATTGATCGATCCTGCAGTGCCCGCAACCTTCACCAGATCGTCATACCATCTGATAGAGTGCCTGTCAACACTATGTCTTCCGGTACGCGGTCGCAACTCCAACTTAACAATGAATAACATTAATTACACAGTTACTGTTGGCACCCGTGATACATTCGTAATTATTTGTGTTTTATACATACATATATGATAGTTTACGGAAGCTAGGTAAGCCCATATAGTATACGAATATAATGCAACGGAACAAGCGGGAAATTTACTGGTGGTAGGCCTCTGTTACTGGAGATCGTCTGGGTACCACCGCTGCGCTTATTTCTGCCGCCAAAGAGTAGTAAGCAAACATTTGGTGTGAAAGGCGCCGCTAGTATAATTACTTGGGGAAAGAGACTCAACATCTTATGTTTTACACGATAGGCACAATGTGGTGTAGTGTATAACTTAACTACGGCACATTGTTATGGGCGAGCGTATCACTTACCATCAGGTGAACGTCCTGCTCGTTTTGTCGCTTAATTACATAAAAAAATCTGATCGTAAGTGATAGGCCCACTCATAATACATGACGCTAGTTACTATGTCACATTGTGCTCGTCGCCTTGAGAAGATGTTGAGTCTCGTTATCTCAGTAAGTATTGCTACGAGCGTTGTAGCTAGTATAATTAAACTAGGGTCAAACCGGAACACAGTAATGTTTACACACTACGAGTACTTGTTGGCGGCAGAAAAAGGCGCTGCAGTGGTATCTACCTAGATAGTGGGACCTTATCAATTCTGGTATAAATACTCTAATTTTTAATTTACTCAAGCTTTTAATGGTACTTATAAATGAGTTCTATTTAAAGCGTTTAATCTGGTAAAATATTTATATGGTACATACGGGGAACCAGGAGTTTCCAAAGGACTCACAGGTATGTACAACCTCAGTTCTTATTTCTACCGCCAATTAGTAGTGTGCAATTATTGACGTATTTCGATACGATGGCAGTTGTAGTTAGTAGTATAATATTACTGTGGTAATAAGGCTTAACATGTTATGACCCAAAGTGATGAGCATAATGTGGAGAACGGAATAACATTCTAACTAGCATCGGGTTATTATGAGCAAACATCACTAACCATCAGGTAGACGTCTATTTTGTCCAGTAGAATAAAAAAAACGATGACGGCTGCTAGATAGATAATCTACTTATATACCGATATATTACCAATAAAATTCTCTGAAATAAATCGGAAAATTTTAATTATGCCATACGTTTAACGTACTAAACAATAGTGTTTTGATGTGTTCTGGTGACCACAATGAATCATAGTAACCCAAAGTATTTAGACCAATACAGCAACATACACAGTTACATCTCATTTGTATCACTTCACGCGAAACCATCGGAAACAACGACAATGAGTAACCAGCAAGCGACCACAGTATACAAACATAGAGGGTGATTCACACAATGCGACTAATTGATTAGGTTAGTGATTCTCAACCAGTGTCTCTATCAAGTATGTCGTGGATCTAAATATTTTTAGGACTAGACCTTTACATATAGATGAACTTACCTTCACTATAACGATTAAAAATATTGCATAATATTATGTTGTAAATAAAAATAAATAAAGAGTATGTTGGTATGGTGCTGATTAAAGAAAAGTTGAGAAACAATGGATTGGGGGACGTCAGGTGGGCGGAGGCATGACTGTCGTATGTGCATCATAAAAATCAACTCATTGATATGCTATTTATAAAGAGCACATTCATTTTTACAAAAGTCACAATGTAGTGTAAACATTCTTTCTAACCTCACATTGTAACAGGTAAACATATGTACTTATGTATATTTATATATCTTAGAATTGTCAAGGTTGTACATCAGGTCTTAACTGACTAGAAAACAGGTGGCATGGAGCATTGACCTTAGTACTAGTGTAGATGAGGACACAGATGCTTCAGAAAGCCATTACGACAGCTTTTGAAACACACTTTAAAAGTACAAAAGATAGACCCTAAGGCATCGTTGTTGTAATGAGGGACGATCTTAATTTTCCATCCCTTATTGAGGCTGACATAGAAAAAAAAGATGGCAAACAGTGAGAAAAATACATCAATACGATTCAAAACTCCTGGCCTCGCAGAAACTATAATCTTATGTCCATGATAGTGGCTTGGCTTGATGATATTTAGATTCTTTTATTCGACGAAACGAGCGAGGTGTGCCCCAGTGCGATGGTACCTACCCAGACGGTCTCCTGCAACAAAGACCTATCACCAATGAATTTTGTATCATGCAAGTAATTATCATGTCTATATCGTTATTGATGATTTTGACCCCAAACCGATGAATAACCTGACCTCCGGGTACAGATGAAACTTAGAATCGTTGACCCGAAGCCAAGCGCATAATTCATTATATCTAGCGAGATTTATGACTTCAAAGCATGCTGCACTTATATCGTTGTACTGAACGAATTATTTCACTACTAACCCACTTCTCATCGTTAGCGTGTGGTCGTGATCGTGGTCGTCTGCTTATTGTAAGGTCGGCTCGCGTTAATTGACGAGCATACTGCAATATCGAGCGTCCTATTTCCAGTAGCATAAGGACCATTTTTCATTAACCGACAAGCTCATTAAAGCATCCGTTCGCAGTGTATTTGCAAATTGAAGGGCTACCTTTACGTAATGACTATTGTTTACTACAGTTTATATTTACTTATACGTTTCTGGCTATGATTGTGTGAGCCTCTTATTTCCGATATTTATTAAAAACATAAAAAAACTAAAAGTATAGTCACTAAAATCCCCTCGGCAGACGTTTTCAATGCGTTGCGGGGGGCCTAAGAATATTCTACGAAACGCACCGGAGCCTCCCTACACTACGATTAAACACTTCTTAGGGAGCGTGAAACCCTTTTTCAAAACCCTCGCTACGACAAATTCGAGATCATCTGGTACTACGACAAATTCGAGATCATCTGGTACTTGTCGTCTACCCCGAGCTCGCTTAATAAGCAATGAAGGTCCCCACCATTACACTCCGCGAACCCGAAAACATAATTCAGTCCTATTCTTAATAGCGCGAGATCACAAAGTAGAGAATATTTAATACCTACCGAGCTTCTTTTCAATAATTATTAAAAACAAAAAAAAAACGATATTTAAAACAATGTTTTGTACGAACAAGAGGAAAACAAATTCAGAATAGATCACGTATAATTAACTTTTTTTTATAGGAAAACCCACAAATATAAATGCTGGAGTCTTACTGGCTTAAACCCCACCATGTGTCTCTGATCGCTATTAATCAGTACTACGAAGGTTTTTGCACACTACCGCAGTACATGATCAAAATCTGACCTCGTGTTTATTGTACTAATAAACTTTTCTTCAATAATGCCCAAAAATTCTTAATTTTACAAACGTATTATACTTTGGACCAATAATACATCAACAATTATGCCTTTAATACTCGTAGTATAGGCATATGTATTGCAACAAATGAACTAAATGAAAAAAAAAAAGAAACGCTAATTCAATTACATGCAACGGAAATTGGATTAAAATAATCCAAGGCACGTTAAATCCAATTGCTATGCGATACTAATTTATTATATCGCCTGCCGTAATTTATTAACGCCGATGGTAGGAGTCTGCTGGCGAAAACTGTTTAAATACGTGCCACTGCAGCTTTTACTTCTGCCACCAAACACTACTGTGTTCCGGTTTGAAGTGCGCTGTTGATGATTAAATTACTGGAGTAATGTGACCTTATATCTTCTCTTAAGGCATCGAGCACAATGTAACGCAGTGTATATCATCCTAAATAGAGCTACTTTGTCATGGACAGGCACTTAACTTATCATCAGATTAATTTCCCGCTCGTTCCATCATTTCGTGAAATAAAACAAAAATACAAATTATAATGAAGTTTAATGTAATTGATTACTAAAATACGTACTGATTGGGGATAGAAGCTGATATATCCTGTATTTCAAGAGAAACTAAATGATGTTAAGTGATCTTAATAACTTTATCCTGAGAATATCACTTAGATCAAATCGCTATTGGTACGTTGTGATAAATGGTACATAATTACAATCATGCTACTTCGATTATGCGCATTAAACGATCTATTACTCATTTGTTGGCACACGTGCAAAATAACTTTGCGGTTAGTATATAAAATATAGTTAAACTAACTATAACCAGAGTGTATCGCATAAGCGGAAATGTTTAAGAAAAATTTAATAGGGATTTAAATTAATTCACTTGTCCCCTTGAATGAATAATATTAAATCTTTAACCTATTAATTTAGAAATTACCTAATATTTGCACATTGATAAAAGACTGCTATAGTTGGTATTATTTTTTGTTATGAAACCATCACAAGATACCTTTCCTCTACGGGAGCAATTGAATAGTTATGCCGCACTCTTTCCTAAAAACCGCTTTGGAAAGGTCTCTTGAAGAATTCCTGGGTTTATAACTGTGGAAAGGTGGATTATTTATCCAGACCGCCTTTGGTAGGGAGAATTTAAATCTACACATTTGTCTATTGAAAATTGTAATACTTTCCTTCAACTATGTATTCAACAAACTCCAAGTAATAGAACGTAAAAATATATCGTTGTCAATACCACAGCTTCCTTAGTATGGATCGTATAATAAATTATAATGTAAAAAAAATTTGATACCAGATGTTATACACTGGTAGTAGATCTCCGTTGCCGGAAACCGTCTAGGTGGATACCACTGCAGCGGCTATTTCTGCTGCCAAACAGTAGTGTACAAACATTACTGTGTTTCGATTTGAAGGGCGATGTAACTTGTGTAATCTCTGGGCTAACTACTACGAGATTCAACATCATGTCTTAGGCGATGAGCACAACGTAGTGCAGTGTATGTCACCCTAACTGGCGTCACGTTGTTATAGACAAGGGTATCTTTTAACATCAGGTGAACGTCCCACTCGTCTCATCGCTTAATTAAATAAATAAAAAATACATTTTAACTGGAAAAGAATACGTAAGATTGTTTAAATATTATGTTATTTTCGAGTAAGACATAAAATACGTCATATTGTAACCGACAAGCAAGCATAGCTACTGATAATTTTTCTATCTACAATAAGGAGCGATAGTTTTCATTTTATAATAACTCTTAACGCATTTCATATTGAAATAACCTTGTTAAATGTCTAATATATATTATGAACGAAAAATATTTGCTGGCGTCATACAATGAGCTTCCCAGAATTTAACGAGAATAGATAAAAAGTAAGAAGACTAATATGCAGCTGTTGTAACCTCTATGTAAATAGTATACAATAAAACATGATCCGGAGAATCAATAATAGCTAACCTGTTTTATATAATGTTGTTACACTACATTAATAATTAAATGCTACTGTTTTTATTGAAGTATACTTTATTATAATGTGAAGAGAGTAAATAAATGTTAAAACATGTAGGAGGTAAGATTGTAATGTGAAACCATCACCGGTGGCATCCGGTGATAATCGGTATCTGAGGCGCTTATTTAAACATTTTAGTTAAACTGTTGTCTAAACATTATAATGTTACAGGGAATTATAAAGATCAGTGAGATTACTTAACGTATAATATCACACATTGGTGGTAAGTCTCTCTTGCCGGAGACCGTCTAGATAAGTACCACCACCGCAGCTCCAGCTTCTGCCGCTAAACAGTACGGGCAAACCTTACTGTGTTTCAGTTTGAAGGGTGTTGTGGCCAGTGAAATTACGACGGCAACGAAATTTTATTACTTATAACTCAAGTCGACGACCAACAATGTGGTAACTGCGTAAATATTTTTTTTCTTTCTTGACATTGTACATCTCAAGGAGAGTTAAAATTACAATACTGTGCTATAAACCTGCTTACCGACATTTTATTATCATGGTTATATCATTTATCAAGAGGTGAACATGCTTATAACATTTCCTTCTAATTGAAGATGCGTATATTCACCAGTAGAGATCAACAATATGAAATAATGGAGAACAGCGAATATCATCAGGAGTTCGTGTTGGATTTGTTATAAAACAGTTAATATCATATCTAACTCGAATGGTACTTGGAACGTACTGTACGTAAAACAGTTCTATCAATAAACTGCGGTTTGTGAATGTTGCACAGTTTACATAGACTGGTATGTTTTGTAAACAGAGCCGCTCTTCGAAGCGAGCTGATGGTGGTTAAATTTAGCGCGTTGTCGTATTTCTTTCAAGGGAGCGGCTATCGTTGCTATCTATAACGGATACTGACTATTGCAATCTCTGTAACTCTCTATTAAAAAAAAAGAGACATAAATTTAGGTCCTAAATAAAACAACAAAACTTTATAAACATTTGAAAATGTGTTTTGTTGCTAGATTGTTTGTTTCTATTTCAGTTACAGCTATACAACTTGAGTAGCACAATTATATTAACAGTTGCATAATTGGCCAAATGGGGGTTGTTTATCCGTTAGGTACGTTTGGTATTAAATTAATTTCAATTTCGTTTAAATACACTAAAGTTGTTTATCTCTATCACAGCGGCGTGCTTTGCTGATCAAAGGTCTCTTTTGTCGGAAACCTGCTATATTTATATAAATAATAAGCGAAAATATCATTACTACAATTATCGTCCATTATATATTTGGACATGTAAAAAATATTAAGAAACTGAGTAATTATTAAAGAGTTATTCAAATACATGTTATGTAAATATTTTCAGGGTTACTCAACAACAATAGGAGGTTAATTTAAAATTTCTTTATTATTTTTCCTTAACATTATTATGTTATATGTTATAATTGTTAACTGCTAGAATGATTAATAAAAAGCCAACTTCCTACCTAATGTTATTCAAAGTGTTTCAAACTTGGTAGGTTTATTATCTTAAGTTTTCGTAAACTTCGTAAGAATTCGTAAGTTATTTATGGTTGTAACAACAATATTTGTTATAATCTAATATGAAAGTGTACATTTTTAATAGACCTAACAACCTGGTATAGTTCATCATCACCATCGCCAGTCGATAGACGTCAAATGCTGAACGTTGACCTCCACCATCGCGCCATTTCGCATAATTATTACATAATCCATCTCTATATTATTATATAATCCAAAGGCTTTCGCGGCCTTTGTCAGATCTTCGACTAAACCTTTGGAAGACCTAGGGTATATCAATACGCAGCTACCACTTGAGGATTATTGACCATTTATAATTATTCAACGACGCGACGACACGACCAAGGCGTTCATCTGATGGTAAGTGATTCGCGTGTCCATAACAATGTGCAACTAAATAAGATGACATACAGAGCACCTCATTTTTCTCGTTGCCTCGAGACGAGATGTTAAATCTCGATACTCCGTTACTTTACAACACCCTTTAAACGGAAAAACAGAAATGTTGGCATACTACTGTTTGACTGCAGGAATAGGAGCTGCAGTTGTATCTACCTGGACGGTCTCCAGCAATAGAGACCTAACGTGAGTCCTATCTAGTATTTAGTTCCATTTAATACGGAATAATAACTTACATGCGAAATCGTTAAGGTCCCGCGAGCCGATATAGGCCTTTTCGGAAAAGATATAAGGTCTAAACATCTCGTAATGCAAATGTACTGCCCAAGTTTACCCATGTGACGTCATCGGAGTTACACTTTGACCACTAGGAATGTTTGAATAGACGCTAACGGCTCCGAGCGGTCTCAAACAAACCCTATAATTCTGTTTTTAATAGACTAAAGGACGGGAAAGAGTAAATTTAAAATTTACTATTATTATATATTTTTGTAACAGCCAGTTTATGTCCCCACTGTTGGAGCACAGGCCTACCCTCAATGTGAGGGCGATGGGCCATAGTCACCACGCGGGCCCAGTCCGCATTGGTGACTTACAACACACACAATAGCATAAATTCTAATTTATGTGCAAGTTTTGCTCACGATGTTTTCCTTCACCATTTGTATTTCGCTGTTGTTACTACAGTCACAAATTTAGGTAACTTAAATATTAAAGTCATCGGTACATGTCGAGATTCGAACCCGCGACCTTCGGAATAAAGGCCGCACGCTCTAACCAATAGACTAAGGGGCTACTATATATATAATTACAAAGCGACAACAGTTTAACGATCTAACTTCCGTAAGTGAAAATAAACCTAAATTATAAAACAGAAAAAATTTCTGGAGTCTAAAATGTTTGAGTAAGTTGGACATGGTAGACATGGTGATACATTTTTCCGGTGGTAAGTCTGTTGTTGGAGTCTAAATACAATCGCAGGTACTATTTCTGCCCTCAAACAATACTGTGCAAACTTTACTGTGTTCCAGTTTGTAGAGAGTTGTAGCTAGTGAAATAACTCGGGGTAACGAGACTTAACATCTTTTGTCTCAAAGGGCATCGAGCGCTAGCTACATTCTTATGGACAGGTGTATCGCTTACCACCAGGTGAACGTTCTTACTCTCGTCGCCTTGTTAAATAGAAAAATAGATGGACACTAGGTAAGCATAGAATAATCTAGTTTGTCACCAGTGTTCTTTGGCTATTATAAAAACCGATTTATAATATGAAGGTGCTGATTAACTAGCCAGCCGGGCGAGATCAAAAATTACTGCCATCCAATCGAGATCTAGTGCCGGAACTGAACTATCGAGTAAAGCGTTAGGAATATGCCGTTTTGGAAGGAGGTATACATGTCTTCTTAAAATGCCTCTCATGGAGAGGTTACATTCTTAAAGGTTGATTGGTTACTTGCATTTTTGTTACAGGTCTAACCAACATTTTATTAATACACTTTACGAACTACTCCGAAGAAAATGAACATGGAGTACATTAAATTCTTCGAAGACAATTTCGTTAATGTCAGCTGTTTATTTCTTGCTACATGTCATACCAGTTCACTTACGTGCATCACGATTTAACTGTATAAGAAATTAAAACCGTCATCGTTTTTATTTAACTCAAGGTTGACAGAAATTCCTGATGCTAACACACACACACGTACATACATCACATGCGTTATTTTACAAAGAACGTGTAAGATCTATGTGTGCGGCAGAAATTAATCAAACCCGTTTGTTTTCGTTTATCACGAGATAAGGAATATTATCACGTGATTGCATTTGTGAACAATGTTGACGTAGACGCATTTTAACCGACGTCATCGATGGGTATACTGCGATATCTGCAACGAGCTACGACCTCATTGATAATTTTTATGGAGTAATACATAAAACATTTAAAAACTGTCCTATAACAAGGAAATAAGGAAAACAGATTTTGATTTTTATGATTTAACACGATTTTGATGTTTCTGGAATATTGCTCCTAACGAGCGTATCAATCTCATCGTACCTTGTACACATAACTTGAAGCTAAAAATAACAAAAAATAGGCATTCGTGTCATTCTAATTCGCCAAAGTCATCAACTTTTGCGGGAATTTAGATGTTAAAAAATATCCTCATGTTGGTTACGGAAAATCAATATTTTTAATTCAACATAAGAACATACGTTCACTTGTTGATCGTCAAATCTACCCGACGTTCCGAAAAAAAAATGCATGAGACCTGGGTAGAATGGGCGCAAGAAACTTATATAAATACTTTTTTTTAATTCTAAAATGTCTTATATATGGACTAAAAAAAATTTACATAATGGAATCATGTGACTAATAACTTCTTACCAAGTTGAATGGAGCCCATAATCTGCGAAGACTGGATCTTCTTGTAAGTGATCTCTCCACCTTCTCCGACACGCCGATGCCCGATTTTCCGGTCTGATTTGTGCACTTTGCTGATAGCCCCTGAAGGGCCCACTGCGGGCTGAAAAAAGACACTTCATTATATTACGATAAATACAATAAAAACATTGTCTTATATATTCGTTATAAATCTATTTTGTTGAGCCCATATATATATCATGTAAATAGTAAATATTTATGTTACCGTCAGCATAAAGTTTTACAGCATACGTTCGACTGTTATTTTTGATGCTTGGTTATATTTAGTTTTAACTGCATACGCAAACAGGGTGTCTTTCTGACAGTGGCATAAAAAGCTCTCTTACTAAATAAGACGATTTTGACCTAATTTTTGTTTTTCAAAAATTACTCAATTGAGAATGTTTTACGAATAATTCGTTTCAATCTTTCATCTATTATCAATATGTAAATTTTCAGTTGATTTATGTGCCTGCTTTGGTTTAAAATTAATATCTGGTACAATGTTTCAATTTGCATTAACGACATTCGCATTTGAAACATGTTCGTTATATTGTATTTATATATCAGTAGAATAAAGCAGTTTTCTATTAAAAAAAAAACTCAAAGCTAATAAATAAATTCGAGATCTATTACGACTCCTCCTATTCCAGAGCTTGCGAATCCTTCGTCAAGTGTTAACTGCAAATTAAAACATTCGAACATAGAAAAACGAGCCTTAATTTTAAAGTCTGGTTTCAGAAATTATTCATGTCTGGTCTAGTAATGAAGATCAGGTTTAGCGAAAACATTTTTTTTATTCGGCAAACCGACGAGTCAAGCGCTAAATTAACCTGATAGTAAGTGATACGCCTGCCCATAAAAATATGACGTTAGAATAATATACACAGCACCACATTACGCCATAAGATGTTCTCTCATTACTGAGATATTTTCACTAGCTACAACGTCCTTCGAACTGGACCACAGTAATGTATTAACACTAATGTTTGGCGGCAGAAGAAGCTGAGGTGGTTTCTAAACTAGACGGTCTCTAGCAACCGCGACCTTTCACCTATAAATCTCTTGAATTCTTTCAAACTATAATTTTAGTAATTACAAAATTTCTTGTTTACAATAACTTTAGCTTTAAATACACAATTTTGTCTTAACAAAAATTTGACATCATTTACGCTCAAGATCTGATGAAGAAGATGATGTGAACAAGTGAAGTGATGATCACGACCACTCTGTCAAGATTGATACCGACGAAGAAGAAAACGTTCAAAATGATGTATGAATGACAAAGTATTTGCAATTTTAAATGTATCTACAGGATATTTCGTTACGTTTTAATTATAGTAACTGTATCTTCGAGTGACGTCAATATGTTACGAAGCTGATACGCACCATCCTATATGCCGACGTCAACGTTACATCTAGCTCGTAACTTGTTATCCTTCTGACGTAATTAATACGGCGATATTCGTTAGTTAAACGGAGTTAAGTAATTGAATGTTTACATATTACAAGAATAAAACTGTTAGTAGTATAACTATAAATGTTAAAGTTATAACACTATTTATTAGGCAAATTTCAAACGCTCTATCACTGGTGCCAGGAGTCTGTTGCCGGAGACCGTCAATGTAAGGTACCACTGCTTCACAGGCAGAAACCTGGACGTCGAAAGAGATTGCTTTACGTTCTCCAACCTCCGTAACACAGGCAATAGTGGCGGATTTGAGGTTAAACTATCACCAAATATGAAAGGCCTCCAGGTGGTGCGTGCAGTACTTCCGCCTAATACTTTTAAAGGGAGAGCTGTAGCTCTACCCCGAGACGCGGTCTAATCAAGGTCTCTTGCTATCTTGTTATCGGAACCACGGTTGTGTGTGAAAAGGTCCTTGGGGTTCCCGGCAAATGCGCGAAGTGAGAAAGCATAAGGTTTTAGCCGGTAAGAGTCCGGCAGAACTATTCAGTTGCCCTCACAGTGGAAGGGTATTCAATGCAGAATTTCCCCACGAAAAAAAAATTGGTACGACAGCAACTCCTGCCGCAAAACAGTAATGTGCAAAAATTGCTGTTCCCGTTTGTAGGTTGGAACTAACTAAATACTGGGGTAAGAAGACATTATATCTTATGTCTCGAGACAACGAGCACAATGTGGTGCAGTATATCATTCTAACAAGGGCCACGTTGTTATGGGATAGGCGTATCGTTTATAGTATAGGAAAACAGAGTTTATGTTATATACTTAAATGTGAGATTACGTAACATTCATGTATGCCTTACCGACCTCAAAGTTACAATTCAATCTAAAGGTCGCTTGAATGAGATCGAGTTTACAGATGTTTATAATTCTTTATGTTTAATATCCGGTGTACTATCCTTTTCTAACATGCTTTGTTCTTTGAATTCAAAAAGCAACATTTGATGGTTAATTTAAATTAAACGAGATTTTATAAAAAAAAATTGAGAAGAAATCCTTCTCTTCTTCTGTTAAGAAGCGATGGAACGTATAACCTGTTATCATCACCCGGACAACGGTTTGTCTAAATCGGTCACTTAGGGAGACTTACCACTATATACTGTGGATATAGTAAATACTAGTTCCATCAGAATGTCAGCAACTCTATTACTAAGTACAGTTACGAAATTAACGGACAGTTTAGAATAACTTGTTGATGTTAATGTTCTTGAGTACGTTCCTTTCCAAATCAAACGATCATAGTACACTAGTCTAGCCAGTATTAAACAACAGTCAATATACAAAAATAAGTTGTTGTGTGTGTAAAGTAAAAGTAAGTTGCATACAAAAATTTCAACTGCATTAGAGTAAGATAATAGTTTGAATTTTATATAAAGTAAATTCTAAGTTGTCAACATTTAAAAACAATTCTATTTTTGTAGTATTTTAATAAAACCATCGTAACTCGACCTATCAATCTACAGAAAGAGATAAACCTCATTACAAAACAGGTGAATACAAAAGCAAGTGTAAAAACACTTGGTAGAAAAAATACATTTCGACATAGTAAAAAAAAGTACGAACAATGTTATAGGAGTGTAGAATTGTATTTTAATTTAACACGAGTTTTACAAACCTATTGATCAATGAAAGTAGATCTTGAAAATATATATTAACCAGTCAATAGCATTTATATTGAAACAGTAAAATCCAGCAGCTCATCATATAAAGGTGAGGTTTAAGGAAAGCTAAGTGAGGGCCGAAGTAGTATGTCGTGGTTAAAAAACGATAATAGTTTGTAAAATTAACCGTTAACTTATAAGCGGTGCGATGCCAAGTTTCCAGATTACTCTAACGGTAACCTAACCTTCGAAAGAAGCTAACACTTTCAGAAGGTGTAATATCCCCAAATAGCAAAACAGATAAAAAGGTTCAAAGATTCGTGGTCAATGCCGGGAGAGTTTAATGAAGAATGAATAATAGACGCTTCATTTATAATACATACTACGAGTATACAATACAATAAATGCAAATGATCAAGTCTTGTAGATTAAAATATTAATAAACTGACCAAAAAAAAAACGAGTAGTGCACGGTACATAAAAAAGTACAAACTAATGATATGAAGGAATTTAAATATTCATGAACGTACAATGTAAAGGGAATTAGAATGAGGGGTGGATGCAAAAGCATTCAATGTTATGTATACGATCTGATTTAACTTTGCTTTTATAATCATTATACTCAGTACAACGGTTCCAGAAAGTAAAAACAAATTACATTTTTCATCAACCAACCGACTGTCTACAAGCTGGATATGGGCCTCCCCCAAAAATCTCCACATCGATTGGTCCCGCGTTGCTTGCATCCAGCGGTTTCCGCGACTCTCACCAGGTCGTCGGTCCACCTTGTCATGGGCCTACGTTTACGCGGGTGCTACTCGAGAATTTACTTTCTTAACTGATAACAATTATTTGTTTAATGAACGTGGAAACGTCAAAAGCACTGGCTTCTCTACAATCGGTATAAAGTGGCTGCTAAGCTAAGCTACAAGCTCCGCAATTTTATACTAATGCAGCTTACCATGATAAAATGATAGTAAACGCAATGAAAATCATGAAGCCGCTTGAAGCGGGCAGAGCAGGATTGATCGATGTGGGGATCTTCTTTAGGGATATGTCAAGCAGAGGACATCTATCAGCTGATGATGATGATAAAGCTCCTTTCAGTTGAATTGCCTGAATTATTACCTGCTGTAGTCAGTAAAAAACACCTGATCACTGTAGTTCACGTGAGTATAATAACTGAGAAGCATTAACTTTCTTATGACTTTACGATAGTGTGCTTTTAGTTGTGTTTTGGGTGTCGTGGGGTCTATTGCCATCCCTTCCAGATATTTCACCATACATAACTAGCTACTATATGTTTTATTAAAATATCTTCTTTATGATATATTTTAGTAAAAGTATTAAATCAATAAAAATCACTCGGTCTCAATTTGACACACACAAACATTTCTTGAATTTATATAAACTTAAACACATTTTGATTCATCATTTTACAAAATATAACTAATACGTTTACTATTTTTTATTTATTTTTTTTTTTCACCTTAAGCTATTTACACTAAGTGACCTACATTGCGCCCACTCGCGCCAATGTCACAACACAATATGTAATAGAAAAGCAGGTAATCTTGTTACAGGGAATTACGGCACGACGGCTCGTCGCATTTGTCGATTTACTTAAAGGACTAAACGTGTAATTAAAAGCATCCCTTAATTTTACTCGTGATATTCATACAGTTTTTATGAATTTAGAACCTGTAAGTAATACGGAACCAGTTTTTATATCATTCATAAAACATGCTTTGTACAAACTTTCATATTCCTTTAAAATAATTTTCATTCCAAATTGCACCCAAAAAATATTTTTTTAAGCAGAATACTCTGTTTCATCATCCAAAAGCTGGTCATTTTTTTAATTTTACATTTATTTAAACTGTATCAGTGATTAAAAGATAAATACATAAAAAGTAAATTTACATACAAAATTGAGTATTGATTAACGGTCGCCAAAGTGGAGGGCTGTAGAAAATATACATTTTTTTTATTATTCAATTAAGCGACGAGATGAGCCGAGCGTTCCACCTCATATATATTCCATTTATAACAATGTGGGTTTAGGGTTAGGATGATATATACTGTACCACATAACGCTCCTCCTCGCCTGAGACATAAGATATTGAGTCTCTGTACCCCAGTAATTACTAGACACAGCGCACTTCAAACCGGAACACAGTAATGTTTCCATACTACTGTTTGGCGGCAGAAATAGGCGCTGCAGTGGTACTATTAGTGATCCGCGGGAATAAAATTATGAATTTACTCATCAATGAGGTTAAAAAGTTAAGGGACTGCTTTAGATGAATATTAATGTGAGTTCGCAGTTTTAGCATCTCTGAATTATAGATATTAAGAAAATAAAGAACTAGCTTCACGGAAACATTTAAATTAATCTATTACTTTTTGGTTCAGTAAAGTGAGTTTTCCTATTAATTAATTATAAATAACAATTATGGGTGTAGAAAAATATATACATTTCTAGACCGCAAGTGGTATTAACTGAATATTAAACTTTTGATGGTAACAAGACGTTTCTGCGAACATTAACACTATATCAACAATTAATATGTCATCATTAAAAGTCCTTTTTTTATCGCGGGGGAAATCTTTTTAAAAGATACCCTGCTTCTGGGGGTAAGACATGGTTATGTGGAGCTTCTACCCACTAAAACCCCCTCGGTGGTTTTCCTCAGTGCATTAGAAGGGGCTCCGGGGTCTCCTACAGAATACACCGGTTCCCCCTGAACTCTGGCTAAAACATCCCACGGAAGGATAAAGCCCTTCTTAGGACCCACACGGTGCTATGACAAATACAAGACTACCATGCAGTCGCCGTCCTTCTAAGGCTCGCTTATTGAGCTTTGAGAGCCCCATCCGCAAAGCTCACGAACCTGAGGACTATTTTAGTCGCCTCGAACGACAGACAAGGAATACCTTAGTCCTATTCTTAACATCCTGAAACTATTAGACTATCATTAAAAGGAGTCCCATGTCCACCAGTGAACGCCTATCACCTGTTGATGATTATGATGATAAAAATGACCATGTAATATTTCTATCATAGGTATAGCATAGATTTACGTGTTTATGAATATTTCTTATGCTCAGAGTAATACAAAATATTTTTTTTTTACTCAAACCTGCGTCTAACAATAACTTTTATTTTATAAGTTAAATGACATTATTTATTTTGGCGTTAGGTGTGCTTTATGTATTTATATTATTGGAATTATCTTGGCGTTGCTTATAGTAAGCTTCGTTTCCACTAGTTCTTTGTTTCTCGTCATGATATTTTTATTATCTAATTATAATATGTTTCGCCTCGTCGTTTATAATGCGAACAACGAAGGATTGGAACAGTCTACCGGCGTTAATGTTTCCGTTTAGTTACGATAGAAGAATCTATAAGAGAATAGTGAACAACTGACTGGTGCGGATAACCATTATAGCCGTTTACTAATAGATGGTATCATAGTCAAGCATCATTCTATACGAAATAAAAAAAATATGTTGACCTTCAATCCGTTATATATACAATTAATGAATTCGTAAACAATGAAAATAGTTTACGTTACTAATAGAATTGACTTAGATTTATAGTGCTACTACTACTTAGTAGGACTCTATTCTACTATCTAGCTGTACCAGTGTAGAAAAAAGAAATATCTAAAATTTTTGTTAACAAATAACTACTAAACAGATTGTCAGTGTTTTTTTTTTACAACGAGGTACCTAGACAATGCGGCGCTAGTTAGGATGATATACACAGCACCAGTACACCACTCTTCACCCCAGTAATTTCGTTAGTTGTACAAATAGTGCTTGTGGTGGTATCATTCTAGACGGTCTCCGGCAACAGAAACCTATCACCAGTAATTTTGAAAACTATACCTAAAAATAATAAAGAATTTCTTAATCAAATTGTTTAAGGTATAGTATTATAGTGTACATACTAGATTAGTTTAGTAGTGTAACCCATTGTAGATAAAAAATAAATAAAAGATTAAATATTTCGTAGAAGGAAATTTGTATTAATATTTATACTCGATATATCATGATGGTGTGTCGCACATAAACTGCTTAATAGCGTCGGAGTGTCGGAGTGTCGGTTTGTCCGTATATTACAGGCTAATATCGCCCCCGCCCACATCACAATGCGGATCCTTTTCGCCCGAATTGGGAAGGTCAACGGACTCTCTCCCCTTTTTTGGCGAGGGGGCGTACGAATAATACGTGATTCGGGTAGTAGAGACGGTTGCCAATCGATGTCGTTCGCGGAAGCTGTACCGTAAGAGCTGTCGCTTCCGATTTCATCCACGTCATGTTTATGATTCATTGATATTAATAATATACACCATAACGAGGTTGTTATATCCCACTCAAATGATTATTAATAAATTTGTTAAAAAATAAATAACTTAATTTTTTTGGTTATCATAATTTTTTTACGATTTCATATAGGGTGTTTTATTGTGATAATGTAACCTTACCTTTTTCAAAATATACAAACAAAAAACACTAAACTAAATTAAAAACAAACCACTCTTGAAGTGAACTTTTTGATTTGGGTAGACTAATAAAATAATTTAAAAAAAAAACGGATAAAAAAGTAATAGTTCCTCTGGAATAGATTAGTAGTGTTTTTTATTGTAATCTTCGTAAACACTGCTTAGTTCAACTATATTAAGCTTCTGTAACAATTCTGTTCCGAAAAGATCAAGACTTATATTCGGCATAGTTATGTGAAATAATATATCGGAAATACTTAAAAGAAATATGTATTGTCTATAACTTAAACAATGTGCGACGTTGGTGGCGTTTCAAGTGTCCCTAGTCTAGACGATTGTTGTTACTAGCTGCCTAGCTGTCTAGACACAAAAATAAAGGCTAATCGAAGCTGGTGAATATAGCAAGGGTGTACAATTTCAATAACAGTTTAGGCATACATTAAACAAGGTTATCTTCAATAAAACATATTTTAATGTTTAAATTAATTGTTTTCGCTGTCGCTGATACGGTATGCAATAAATGTTCCTCGCTTTCTCTCTAAAAACTTAAGCATCGTTCAAATTTATTTATTTAAGGACTTCCAACGAAAAATACACGACATATAATAAAGACAAGCTTGTGTAGCATATTTTAAGTTTATATTGTGAAGTGTTCTTAAATTGTAGGACACCTCAACATACTAAAATTTTAAATATTTAGTCAAAATATATAGTAAAAAAATTCTCCATAAATGCTTAATGCCAATGACATGAAAAGTTTGATGATGATGATTACATAGAAACAAAGTTTAATAAACATAAGACAAAAGAGTAAATATTTTGATAACGAGGAAAGGTTTCGTACATACCGTAATGCAGCACTGGTCACTGATTACGTGGGAAATACATCGTCTGTCTCACTCTTTCATTCTCACTTCTCTGGTATCAATGTACGGTGGTTCTATGATATAATACAGATATTTTTTTTACTGTTATCTAGGCGGAAATCTTCGACAAGATACTCCGCTCATATAGGAAATGTAATTGGCCTTCCATTTACCTTGGTTATATGGAATTTTTGTTCACTAAAACCTAAATCGATAATCGTTCTCAACTGAATCCCGGCCTTTTACTTTTTACTTAATCCCCCTACATAGAACTGTCTATTCCACCCTCACGAGATTTAATTATTGTGTTTTGTCACCATGTCAAAGTGATATCCTCTTCAACGTTGCGAGGGCAATAATAATCCCTGTCGTAACCACTTATCTCTCCCAATCTCTTCAAATTAGTATAGCATTTAATTAGGTATAAAAAAACAAGCACTATTAAACAATTAAATCATAGTTAAGAATGTTCTCGTTAAAATACTTTGTTACGTTTTTCTCGTACAAAAACAACCCGGACGTATAATGGGAGCTGTTTTTCATCAAGTTATTATTTATAAAGTAAATCTTAGTTGTTCTAAGAACAATGCTTACATAATAAGCTATAGTACACAAGAAGCGTTTAGATTAAACAATATATTACTTTTAAGCTTTAGCATTAAACCCGTTATAGGTATACAAGATTATTTTTGGCGTGCCCGAAGTTGCAAGGTCCAAAGGGTTACTTGTGAATCCGAATTCATACGTTCATACCGCATAATAATATGGGTCTTTCTTAAGGGCTACTTAAATATTTATGTTCAAATATTTCTTAAAAGTTTCGCAACGAAATTATGGGTCCACCGGTTGGGTACCTTGACAGCGAAGATTCAGATTTTTTCCTCGAATCGAGATTGTTTCCTCTAACCTTCACCTTAGGTTGTTAATCTGTTAATGTCAGAGTTTCGAGCCGTACGTTTATGTTTACATCGCCTTGTCGGTCTATTTTCTAAAAAATTACTCTTAAACAAACAATTCGACCTGTTCTTATAAATATATATTTTAATTTAACATAAGAAGTTAATTTAAAATACTTTATTTCTGAATAATTTATCTCAAAGACTATATAGACTAGTGCTTAACCAGGATCTCACCTGATGGAAATGTATGTAGACTGATTGTAAAACGCACTAGTCTAGAATAAACTGATTCACTTTTCTCTTAGAATTGTTTTATGTATCGTTTCTCTGTCTTTATAGACTTTGAATTTATAGATTGAATTGAGTAGTACTATTATTAGTACTACTCAATTCAAAAATAAAAACAGATGATTATGTACATGATGACAACAGCTTTATCTACTTTATGTATTGTAAAAAACTACTTCTACTCCTAGACATAAAAGTACTTTAATTTTATTTCAAGCTTTCATCAATCTGTCGTTAAAGCAAAAGACATTGTCTATAGAATATAATCGCTATAGCTGCGTTCACTAGTGCTAGTAACATAGAACTTAAAAAAAAACATTTGTTTCTACGTTTCTGCTCCGTACTCTTACGGTTAGTATGCCTAGTGTATCATTTATTCTGAACTTATTTAAGACACTAACATTCAATAGGCAACGAATTAATATGATATATAAAACCGCAAATCGCTTATACCAGATGAACATCACACATTCTGAAGACAATACCGATCTCTATATTGATTCTCTCTCTCTCTCTCTCTCCGTGGCATTTATTATTCCCATCTGATGGTGGGGTCTGCCTTTCTGGTCTTTCTCTTCCACTTCGCTCTGTCGGACGCGTCCTCTTCGGTAACCTTGCAGAACTTTAGATCTTTTTTGACCACATCTGTCCATTTTGTCTTTGGCCGCCCTCTGGGTCTGGACCCCGTGATGTTCAGATTGGCCATAACATTTTCAACATAGTCAGGAGGTCTTCTTTTTATGTGCCCATACCAACGAAGTCTGCTCTCTTGCAGCTTGTCGGCGATGTTGCGTACACCGAGACTGCCGCGGACTAACTCGTTGCGGATTTTGTCGAGTCTCGTCACTCCGCACATCCACCGAAGCATTTTCATTTCGGCGACTTGGATTTCATTGGTTTGGCGCTGAGTTATGGCCCAAGTCTCGCTTCCGTGTGTTAGGACCGGCCTGATTATGGCCTGATAGCCTGATATCTCTATATTGATTACGACCACAAAATCGTATTTTAATTTCACTTGAAACAGTTGTTCAAATTAAATAATTTAATTTTATTCTGAAGAATTACAACTAGATTTAAAAAAGTGTAAGAAGTAAAGGCTTCGTGTATGAATATGAATACTAATAATATCATACATTTATCTTTACTAACAAATTTACTAATATCCTATCTGTAGTTTGATGCTTTTTTTGAGTAAACACAATTAAGTTTAGTTTTTTATATCATTCTTTAAACGGAAATACCTATTGTAATACAGCTAAAGATAAAGGTGTCGGAAATCCCACTCTTTGCGTCATAATTTTTTTTATATAATTTTATGTTTTTTTTTTTATTTCATTATTAACAATTGTGATCGTATAGGAAATAAATTAAGCAAAAAACAATTAATAATTGACTTCGTAGAGAAACTTTATGCAGCGTGTACGATAAAATTGAATGTATATATACTAATTGTTCCCTGCTCGCTTTGTCGGCCGTAACAACCCCGCAACTCTCTTTGGGGGTGGAATTTTATGAAATTCATTCTTAGCTGCCCTATAAATGACAGAAGAAATATCTCTACTAAATTTTGAGTGTTTACGTCTTATCGTTTCGAAGAGTCAATGAAACTCTAGATTATATATATAATTGAGTTCATATACTAGAGATTTCAGGTCCCGGTATTCCGTTAGATATTTATGTACAATGACCGCTAAGCCAAAGTATATATCCGCTTAATTATATTGATGGTATGATAAGAAAAGGTATAAATCTACACGTAAACACTTGAAAATGAATATAACAATAACAATCGTGGGATAATTGCTAGATTCGAACTTAGTATGGCATTGACACCGTTACTACGCAATAAAACATACTAACTCTCGTCATTTAATTTGAAGGCAAATAAATATCTATAATCTGTACACAAATATTTTTTTTAACCTCATAGGTGTTTTACAGGTGGTAGGTCTCTATTGCCGGAGACCGTCTAGGTGTCACAGTAATTCCTATTTCTGCCGTCAAACAGTACTACACCAAGATTGTTGTGATCCGATTTGAAAGGTGCTTTAGCTAGAGATATTGGAGTGGTCATGTTGAATATACTCAACATAATCTCTTCAATGATAATTTACTAGCTACGATTAACTCATTTTACTGATCGACGCCTGTTTTGTATATTTTTTTGTCGACAAAAGCGATGAAGGCAATCGTACGCGCTGTACATCTCGAAGAGGCATGACTTAAGTTGAGCCCAATAACAGATTATGTTAATATGTGACATCCACCAACAGACACTTGGCCAGCGTGGTGGATATAATAAGGACTCCCAGGAATGGGACAAAACAGGCATTTTTATTTATAAATCGAAAATTGTCTAATATCCATATCTCATAAAGCATTAATATTTAAAACCTAGAACCATTGATAACTAGACATAACAAACGGAATATCGCAGATTATATCTATCTCCAGATGTTATGAGAAGCCGTATCGAGTGAAGTAATACATTCCAGTCAAAGTAATGAAACTTTCAAACGTTTCAAGGTAACTCTTATTTACCCTCTTCTTTTTATATTCAAATTTCGTATTTAACTTAAATATCTTAAATAGAACTTTAGTTAACAAAAGACCATTAAACCATTGAATATTAAACGACAGGTATGCGAATGCTAAGTAGCTTTGATCCTTTAAACTATAGTATTATAAAATTTATCCAAATACAAAAACAATAAGCGGTGTGTCTGTTTGTAACAAAAGTAATAAAAAACATTATTTATTTTATATGTAAGTTAACATGATACTCGCACAGTTAGCTAAAATGAACTTACATAGCTTAAGTAAAAGAATCATCATCAGCCGATAGTAGTACACAGCTGAACATACACCTCCTCCAAAGATTTCCACATCGGTCAGTGCCGAGTTGCTTGCATCCAGTGGTTTTCCGCGACTCTTACCAGATCGTCGATCCATCTTGTGAGAGACCTCCCAACACTACGTCTACATCGTCACTTCTACGAGCAATGTGCCCTATCCACAGACACTTAATTCTAGCAATCTTTTGGGCTATATTAGTAAAAGCATAGACGTAAGTAAAGTAATAACAAACGTAAATAGAGTAAATTAGTAATGATGTATATAAACTAATAGGTTAAGAAAAGTAAAATCCTAAACCAATGTAAGAAACAGGAGAAAAAAATGGTATTGGAATCGGACACAATTTTGTTTTGTTAGAAATATATGATTTTTTTATGCAAAGAGTTTTAATAATTCCCACTGAGTGTAATGGGTCAGGACCTTTTTATACAGTTTGATTTACCACCAATTCTTAATTTCTAGTTCTCACTCTCTTCTTTCATTGTTTTATCTTTCATACTCAGCTCTTCTTACAAACTTCTTTTCTTTTATCATACTGCATTCCATTTCCTTCTTTCATACCTCTATAATAATATATTTAGAAGTTCGCCTTTCTGCACATCACAGAAAATGAGGTTATATAGCTAAATATTTCATTGACAATTCATGAAGCTCTACAGGTTTACGGTATAACAATTTTAAACATGAAAAGAGGAAGCGTATGTTGTTTAAATAATGGAGCCCGTATTATGGCCACGGTTGCGTATAACTGTTCCAACAAGCAGCCATCCCGCTTTACACCGTACGTACGGTAACGGACAGTTAACTTTACAATGAACCTTCTCCCAGAATCTACTCTACAATTGCGACCATGAATGTTAACCCTTCGCTTTAGGAACTTAGCAAATAACTCGGATTTTTTCTTTCATGTTCAATAAAGATGAATTTGTTCGAATGGTTAGAAATTTTAAAATGTACCCTTGAATACACCCTTTTACCTAGGACAGGAATGTAGCGATATAATATTTTATTTCTCAACGTATCAGTTTACTAAGCTATATTTAAACAATAAAAATCTAACAAAAGTAATTACATAAACAATGTTTAGGGGCGGAACGTAATGCCCTCACCATAGCAAATTTATCGAAACTAATAAGAATACTTAGCTATATTTCACTACAGCACATTAACAATCTAAGAAATGTAATCATATAAATAATTTTTAGGGGCGGAATATAATGCTGGCACCTCCACCATAGCAAAACAACGTAGAAATACTTCGACTAGATATATTTTGGTTAAACCATCCCAGTTTAGCCAAAGAATTTTTATTTTCTATAACTAATAAGAAGTAACTGTAACAAAACTAACTAAAAGACAATAAAAATTTACAAACAAGAAACCTAATAAAAAAACACAAACATAAGGAAACAATTACATTTTATAATTTTGCATAGTCCTTTTTGCTCCCCTGATACAATATGTGCAATTTGCCGTTTAGTCGCTCATCTTTAGCACTTGATGATGGTCTACCAGGAAGTTTAGAGGATTGTCTATAATTTCCTATAAGCTCATCAACCAATAGCCGAACATATTTTAGGTGTGTTATGGGGTGCTTATTTTGGCGACGCTGGTCGATTTTGTATAACAAATATGCATTTACGCTGCAAGACTTAAGTCCTCAAAAAATAATTTCCGGCACCATTTCAGCGGTTTTCGCAAAAAGCAGTTTGATGCAGAGTACGAGTCAGCTCTATCAACTCCCCCCATATATTTGATGCAATTAATAACAACTGTGGGTTTGTTTACTTCTTGCAAATTTCCACCACGTACTCTTCTATTCTATTTATTGGCCGAGTACCCAAAACATCCCAAGTACTAAGTGCAGTGACGACCCTTTTATCTTTCCGGGCCAATAATAGTAAGTTTCCCGTTCTGCAGGCAAATGTATTATCCTCGGAAAACTGAGGTCTTTCTATAGTCTGGTACGAATTTTTGAGTAATTTGGATAGTTCCGGTTAAGTACACGATTAGTTTCAGAAGTTCTCGTGCAAGTGGTAGGCTTGTAAAATACCTTTCAGTAAATATATGGTATCCTTTACTGCCAGGATTGCCCCCCAGTAAATTTCAACACAAATGCAGCCAGCACAACTTGTGAATTTATAAGAAGGTAAGGACTTACTAAATTTTCGGGTGTTAAACTTCCGTAATAAGGCAAAATGGAATATATATATCCAGTATTAGCATCTGCCAACACATATATTCCGATTCCCCATTTTGTTGGTTTGTTAGGGTTATAAGTCAAAAACTTATTCTGCCTTTGAATCCAACTACAGACTCATCTACAGAAATTTCCCTTGACGAAACAAAATGTTTCTTGAACTTTGTTTCCAAAAAATCTAAATAATGACTGGCCTTTTGCACCCGACTCCTAAGATTTTGATCGTTTGGATCTGTCGTACAAATGAAGTAGTAAAAGAATTGCATGAATCGTTTCCTTCTAAATATGGCACTAAAGAAAGGAATTTTAGCGTTGAAGTTTTGTGACAAAAATTCCTGCATATGGCTAACAGTTATTTTACCCATATTTAGAATCACTCCTAAAAACGACTTACATTCTGCCGCTGTAAGATCTACCCATGTATTTCACGTGCATCTCTTTGATAAACTTTTTTGTCCAATTTTAATGCGAGCATGATTATTTGTCTCTTCTAAAATTTTTTCAATCAATTCATCTGCAAAAAAAAAAACTTAAAAAAGTCAATGGGTTTTGTACAGTTCTCAAGAATCTGTGACCCTTCAGCTTTATCACCTGAAGTAAAATCTATCCTGTGCGGCAGATTGTCGTGCGTTTTAACATTCACTCATGGCCCATAATTGTCTTCTCTTGCATCGTGAATTGCATCGTCGTTGCTGCTGCTTGTACGGTGCAAAGGTATTGCTCGATTTCTTTTGGTAACTATAATGTCACTACCATTAGAATCACTTTCTGCAGCTTCTATGCTACTGCCTTCGTCACTACTTTCATTGAACTCAAATTTTCGAACGTAATCTTCCATATAAAATTTGTCGTCACTGCTCTCAAAATCATTTTCAATGTTGCTTTGTAAATGTCGCTTAAGCATTGCGAGCAAAAAAATTCCAAATTATAAAGTAAAATATAATACAAAACCGTCTCGGGTGGTGTTCTTTATTACACTAAACAAAATTTGTAACCCAAAGGGAACCTTCTATAAATATTTGAAAAAGTGTATATACCATAAATATAACAGGATGAACAATAACGCATTCATTTTATTGAATTTATTTATTTTATATAAACTCGAGCGACTCTAATGTTTTGTTTATATAAACCAGACTAAGCAGACCCCGCTGTAATTTATCCACTTGATGAGAGATATATACATTAGATAAAATTTGATACGAGCGTAACGGTTGAGATGCAATGTCCCTTGTATGAGGACATACGAGCGCAACGGTAAACACGAGTGCCAAAGGGTTAAAATATAAATATAATAAAAGCTACGATATTTGATACACTTGAGGAAGTGAGGGTCCTAATCACTTACCGTGCTTGAGGAGGACGGCAAATACAAAGTGGCTTTGAATTTGCCCTAACATAAGAAATATGCCACAATATGCTCTTCTTTGGAAGGCATTTATGAGTGAAGCGGAGGAGTACCGGTGCACAGTAGTAGTAACGAGATTCTGCGAGTTAAAATTCACCTCACCCTTCTGCAGACTTAAGTCTTCTGAAAGGAAGTCAAGATTCTTCGGCTTCGTGGAATAACAGCAAATATTAGGTAGAAGCGACGGGTCTGGCGAAACGTTCACCTACTGGAAATTGATATATCCATAACAACGTGGCGCTAGTTATAACGATATACACAGCATCACATCGTGCTCGTCGCGTTGAGATTTAAGATGTTAAATTTTATTACACTAATAACTTAATTAGCTACAATGCTATTCAAACCGGAATACAGGAACATAATGCATAATACTGTTTAGCAACGGAAATAGGAGCTGCAGTGGTGATACCTACGTAGAGAATATAAACAAAAGTGCTGATATATTTGTACCGAATTTTAAATAACGGATGACGATAAGAGCAGTTAATATTAATATTTTTCATTATCATATTACGTTATTGTAAATATACATAAACGCAAAGTATACTTTAATCATCTACATTCAATTAATCAAAAAGCTGATTTGTAAGGCAATTTTGCTAGAGCACACATCTATCAGATATTCTCATGGGACCGATAGTCATTCAGGTCAGCCAATATCTATTCTGCCCTTCAAATAACCAGAGTTTAATCACATTAGCATTTATGGATGTTTTTATTTATTAAGCGACGAGACAAGCCGGACCTTCAGCTGATGATAAATGATATGCGTGCCATAACAACGTGGCGTTAGTTAGGATGATATATACTGCACCACATTGCGCTCGTCGTTTTGAGACGTATGTTGAGTCTCGTTACGTCAGTAATTACACTAGCTACAACACCCTTCAAATCGGAACACATTAATGTTTGCACATTACTGATAGGCGGCACAGATAGGGGATACGGATCTACCTTTTTTATCGCGAGGGAAATCTTCTTAAAAGATACCATGCTTCTGGGGTATGTGGTTATGTTGGGGCTTCTACCCACTAAAACCCACTCGGTGGTCTCCGTCAGTGCATTAGGAGGGGCTCCGGGATCTCCTACGAAACGCACCGGTACCCCCTGCACTCTGGCTAAATCATCTCATGGAAAGGCAAAGCCCTCCTTAGTACTCACGCTGCGCTAAGGCTAATACAAGACCACCATGCATTTTCCGTCCTCCAAAGGCTCAGTTATTGAGTTTTAAGGGCCTCCATCCTCAAGGCTCACGAGCCTGAGGACCCTTTTAGTCACCTTGTACAACAAGCAGAGAATACCTTAGTCCTATTCTTAATAGCCTGAAACTACAGGGCTGATTACGGATCTACCTAGACGATCTCCGGCAACGGAGACAAGTGAATGTTCACTATTTACGTAATTTTTTTTCTGATAGTAGTGTATAAAGTAGATGAAAAATAGTTTAGTAGATTAGCGTTTACAAACAATTTATTTCTGTAATATTTGTCTTACATTATAAACTATTTACGTGTAAATATAACAATAATAACAAAAGTAAAGATCAGCTGGCAACCATTGAACCAGCTTCGGAAAGGTCGTAACTAAAGGCGGTACCGTCACAAGCAGTGAATGAGTCAGACGCCCCATGGTTAGGGTTACCATTATTTTTTTTAAAAGAGGAAATATTCTTATAGTCCAGTGAACTTAAAAATTTATATAGAAATATATTTGTTTAGTAATTGTATCAATAACTCTGGATTTCGTAAGCGTTACGGCGAAAATTACTCTTAAATGCAGTGGCACTCATATTCCGACCTCTGTTAATTGCCATATTTAATGTTGTCAAATTTGCAAAAAATGGTAAATATGTTTACTACTTTTATGTGACGCTTAAAATTATTTTTTTGCAGTTTTTAAGTCGTATAAAACAAAAAAATAATTGCTTTCAGCAAATAATGGTAGTTTAAGAAATTCTGCCCTATAAATATATTTTAAATAACTATAAAAACAAAAAAGGTATAGGTTATAGATTTTATAATAACTATAAAAAAGATGTATCCTAACTGAATTATAAATTTATGAATTGCATTAGTAAAATTCGTATAAATATAGATGCTAACAAATCTGAAAATGCATTGTTTTATCCCCTTTTGTTTCTTAAGGTGGCTTCTCTGGCTATGGACATTAGCAGTCAGATTACCATATTTCGTACAATCAAGTGAGAGTTAAAGTAGTTTGTATCTCTCGTACCTAAGCGCACGTTCGACGTAAGATGCTTTCTCATATTGATGGTCTGATGGTTAGAAAGAATAATGCCATCTCTAATTAACCCATCACCTTTTTTATATAACAAAACAGTTTAAGCTCACATATTTGAATGTTTATATCAACTTAGTTGAAATCCTAGGAAACTCGCACCCATGGTAATCTTAATCGTGACCATATTTACACAGTGCACTGACCTATAACTATCGACCAACCACCGTTATCACATCGATTTTGCTTACGCGATAATTTTTAAATTGAATATATAAGCTTTTTCAACTCTGGTAAACTGCACATTATAGATGAAATCTCTCTAATGGTATAATGTGGTTAAGAATTTACACTTGCAATAATATGTATATATTTTAACATTATAATTTTTTAAAAATTTCAAACTTTTATTTGCATACACACAAAAAGTTACATGATTTTTGTTACCCTCAAATAAAATTAATTTAAATGTTTATTTTAAGATGATGAACATATGCATGCGTATCTGCAACTCAGTTCTTTAATACTTAAAATTTAATAGGCTACCTCTATACAGCAAGATGAAAAAAAATATTTATAAAGATAATAAAAAATGTCATTGAAGAATGCTATATTATGTGGTTTATCAGAACAATATAGTTTTAATATAAATTAGACCAAATCATGTTTAAGATCAGACAAATGTATTTGAGAAAAGGAAATTTGATATTCCATCAAAATAATTGTTAAGAATCCACTTCAGATACATAGTTTGTAAATTTTTGAAATACATTTAATACAAAACACACATTTCTTTTGAAACTATTACACAAGTACATAAGTTTGAATAAAGCAAATATATGAATTTTTTTTTATATTATGACCAGAGATACAAAAAATTCTGCATATATAACTAAAAATGTTGAGTCAACATTTCGAGGTTTTGACGAAAACCTAATTTTTATACATATTTTGTTTAAGCTAGATTTCCTTAAAGCATTAATTTGAAACCAACATTGGTGCTGGTTTTAAACTACTATTATTTTATGCAGCAGTATATGACATGTTAGCTTTGAATGTTGCTTTCAGATTGAAAATGTAATAGTAAAATATATTTTTTTAAATATTGATCATACATATTTGGTAATTTGTCTCAAATATCTAAAAAGATAGTTGTAAAAGTAAATAGTCTACAATATATTACAATGTAATGTTTTATCTAAAGTTATATCTAGATATGTAAACCCTAACTTATTTTTTATTACTGTGAGATTAAAACTAGTTTAAAATAATTTTAAAAGTGAATATTCCTAATTTTGTTGTGTTAAATAGTCTAAATTTAATTATCATAGTATAACTTATAGTTAACAAACAAAACCTTATTTTACATCAGAAACACATTAAATATAATGTTAATGTACAATGATAGAATAAGATTCTCTAGAAATATTTGCAAATATAAGATGCTGACCAGAAATAATGTTATAATTACAATAATATTTAGTCGGCTATTGTATTTGTATAATTATTTACTGAGCCTCGCATATTAATTGATAGGCGTATACGCAAACTTTCTCTCTGATTATGGTGTTGGATGAAACATGAATGAAAATATAAATAAAATAATTAATTAGCACACTTACATCGTACGGTACATTTTTTTCAGCAATTGATGTCCTATCGCGATCTGAAACAATGAAAAATACACTTAGTTGGAATAGAAAATAGGTCGTAGAACATCGTTGTACCAAGTGAGAAAGTAAGATAATTTATGGTGTATCAGCTGTTAATAAAATTTTATAATTTATTACCGTCATCCTCCGCGCCTGTTGGTCCAGCCTCTGTCTTTTTGGACACAGAACTATCCATTATTTCTATGTGATCGCTGTCTCCCGAAGCCATTTTTGTTTTCCTGTTGCACCCCCTATTTTGGCTTCAAAATTAAGAATATTTGCACAAAATTAATTAGCATGGCTCACATCACAATTGTATTGCGAACACAATGATTCACTGTAATTTAATTAAATGAAATCAATTAGTTTACGCGAATTTGCTCGCCCGTTGCATCCGTCTGACACGACCGTTCAAAGTAACTGTGTTGCTACATGATAAATATTAAATATAATTTTTTTAAGATCTTTCTTTCACAGATTATTAAAACATGTATTGAAATTTACATTATAATATTATTAATATAAAATTTAACAATTTCAAATTAAAAAATCACCCACTATGCAGCAGTATTTCTGAATTTAAGAAAATTTATCTATTTGAATAGTATTCCTACGTAAAGAAGCAGTTTGTACAATATATTAAAACATAATTTAAAAGTGTTTTTATGTAGGAAACAGTCATCCCGCTTCTGACCATAGACGTATAAAGAGAAATAGACTTAACACAAATTCATGAAGACTATGATAGGAATAATTTATTATCTTCAACTGTTTCACTCCAATTAAAGGTTAATTATGTTATCTCTTTCTTTATCGATGTATTGAAATTAACACTACATAAATTAAATTGAAATGAAGCAGTTTTCTACTTCATAAACTTGCAAATAAGAGGCATCAATTTGACGCCCGAGACAATCATTTTGACGTTTTATCTAATTGTTTATTTTGAGGGGCCGAACTCATTTATTTACTACTTTTCAAATGCTGTGTTATTTCATACGAGTTCTCGGATGTATATTTATAATGATTTTTGTCCAAAATTTCATAAGAGAAAAATTTGAAATATCTGTGATTAACCTTTTGTATATGTCTGTGCTATTGCCTCTATTTTATCTTATTTAAAGTCTTTATAAATTTTCACCACTTTCTTAAACTTCATTTATTATTGTTTCAAATTATTCACATAATATAATGTTAAAATGCGTAACATTATTAAAGGTGTGTAAATAGCAGAGCAAAATTAAATTGTGTCCCCTATGATCTTGTTTAAATGATATGTAGACTATACTTATATAACATAAAATTATTTTAATTGGTGAGATTTGTTAAGAATTGTTAGATATTGTTAAATAATTATATAATTAAAATTAGGAACTAATAAAAAAACATAACATGTAGTTTAATTATTAGTTTATCAGTGATAGTAACATTGGGAACGCCATGTTTATTTCTTTTCTTTCCGTCATTTTGTTGCCGCGGTAAGAAATCTTTTAAGGTTATTTTGTTATCTAGCGTCTATGTTAATAATTAAAGAAAAATATTCATTAAAAACTTTAAATATTACACTTCAGTTTAACATAGTGCATTTAACCTAAATAACCCAAACACATCTTTGCATCACATTGGAGCTAGCAGCTCTCGTTGTCAGCAATACACTTCAGAGCCGCTAAATGAAAATGGGAAAAAAAGTTCGAGAATATAAATCTGGCGACTTCATATTTGCCAAAGTAAAAGGATATCCTGCATGGCCAGCCCGCGTAAGTATCAATTTTATATTTTAATTATTAACACGATCATGTTCCTTATAAAAATTGTGTCCACGATATTAATATCTTTGCGCGGGAAGAGATGACGCCTGACGCTCTCGCGAGTGGACTCATAATTATTATATATAATATGCACTATTCAAAGGTTTCTGTACGATGTAGTTTAATAATGTTATTATGTTAATGTTTCCAATAAATTAATTTGGATGTTATGTAAATTGGTAACCTATTTTCTTATCTAGTAAGTTTAATTCTTTCTACACGATTAAAAGTTCTACCAAAAGTTAGTTATTTGTTCATTTGCAATGGATGATTTTTTTTGTAACAGAAAATGTATTGTTTTATGTGCTTAATTATGTAGTTTTAGATTGTCTTACACTTGTGTATATGTGATATGATGAGTTTGTTTTAGTTTATGTTGTAGGTAGAACAATAAATGGCTCTGCAATTTTAGAGATGTTAATAAGTAATAAAAACAATTATTGTTTAAGCAATAATTTTTTTTGTGTATTTTGTAATATGTTCTGGTTTTAGTATAAATATCACAAATTTCATTGCAGTACTTTTTGTATTAGATTTATAGATTCATAGAAAAATTTACAATTTAAACTATAAGTGTAAATATGAATGGATCTAATAAATTGCATATGTTAGTCTAGTATTTTAAAGAAGTATTGCTTTTCCTGTTTAAGTACAATGTCCAATATTTTTTGATAAGAAAATGGATTCCCTCACAGATATTTATGCAACAACTACTGCTGTGAGCTTTTAAAATTTTTCATGCCTGACTGATATTTAGACATAATCAATTTAGATATTAATTAATGTACCAAAGTCATCGCAACATTGTATTTATCTAAAGCTCTATATAATACTATGAAATTTAATTGGTTATGAGTAATTTTATGTTCAACTCTGTCTAGTTATTTACACCCATTTGTAAAATATCTTTATAGGTATGGATTTATTGGAACAGCTTATTGAATGATATCAATAATTATTGTATTACCAGCAAATGGTGATATTGGCAATTAACCCATATGTGAAGACATGAAATGTGTTCATTAGTGGATTCTTATAGCTTAAATGATGATAGTGGTTATGTTAGTCCAATAAGAAGAAACTAACTAGGATTTGTTACAGCATTAACTTCCTATGCATGATGTACAAAGGATAAAGGGATATTGAATGTAATTGTTGTTATTATAAAGTATAAAAAACTACTAATAACATATTTTGCTCTACAATTTATTGATATATATGACTTTTACTTAGGAAATAGTAAGAAATTAGATTGCCTATAAAAATAAGGTTTAGGTTATTATACAGCATTGAGTAACACTCATCTTTTGAGAGAAGATTTTGAGTCTTTGTATACAAGTTATTTCACTTTCAGTGGCATCTCTGAAATAAGAATATAATAGAGTTTGCATAACATTGCTTGTTGGCAGAAATAAAATACTTTAGTCTCACCAGATAAGAGATTAACAAAACTGTTCATTAAATTATTTAATTATATTATCTTTTGTTTTCAGGTACAACGGTTGAATGGAAAAAAGTATTTTGTGTATTTCTATGGTACTGGTGAAACGTAAGTTTATTTTCTTACAGTTTTGACATAATAATTGAAAAATTACAAAAAATTTAAGAAACTAATTATATATTTCAGTGCGAATCTGCCGTCGAGTATGATCTTTGATTATGTGGAAAATAAAGATAAGTTTCTAACCAAGACAGTTAAAAGGAAAGATTTTAATTTGGGAGTGAAGCAAATAGAACATGATTTTGCAAATAATGTACCAGTTGAACAAGTTGTTGGAGGATTAATGGTAAATGAGAATTAAACTAAATTATTATAATAGTTCTAATAAAACTTAAACATTTCTTTAGTGCTACATTTATCTATTTACCTATTATACTTTCCTCATTAAGTGAATAGTAAATTGGATTAGTTAGGCTCAGTTGTAATAGTGCTTGTAATATTTAAACATTAAAAAAAATTTGTAATCTGTTTTACAGTTACCTGAAGACACTGGGCTGAACGACACAACAAATGAAACCAGTGCAAATAATACAGTTGATGACTCGACTGTTGGTGAAGCTGACACAACAGCAGTCAATGACACTTTAACAGAGGAGGTTAGTTAATTTAGTTTGTTAATTGTTTTATTTTATCAACTTGGTGGTACCTTTTTTATAAAATTTTGCTGTATTCTAAGCTACTTTATTCAAATTTCTTCCATTGTTTTGATAGTTTTTATTCATTCACAATGGGTGGACACTTGACAGTAATGCTGTTAGTGGTGAAGTATGCTTATCTAGGATACTTTGGCTATTGGCTATCTTATGTTAATAGAGGTTGTTTAACAACCCTATCACCATTTTAACTCCATTGAATTAATACAGTTAACAATTATTTGTATAATATAAAAAAAGACATTAATATGAAGTTGATAAGACAGATGAGTTTTTCTTTACCATACATATATATTTTACACTTTTCTAAATTTGGGTAATTGTACAGTGGTATGAAATTGAATTTTGGTGTCACATAATTTAATTTCACAAAGTTGTCTGGTTCTACCAGTAATTCATATTTTTTTTTTTTTATTTTTGAATATCAATATTAAACATGAGCTTTAACTGTAGAATCCACTTAATCAAAAATTTTGTGAAATTTATATTTACTCAAATTTTACGAATAAATCTATATACACAATTATTGGATTTGTTACTTATTGAGAACTATATAAGTATTTAGTCCTCACAGTCAAATCCATATAGTAATTTAGCTTTTACCAAGTTTTTTACTGGAAACCAAAGTAAAAATTTGTCGAGGAAGCTTACATTTCTTTTACTCATAAATCAATAATTAGGAAATTTTTATGTATTATTTTACATTCAGTTAAATTTGAAGGACAAAATAAGGATTAATATTAAACAGTATTAGTAAATATATTTCATTTTTTCAATCATCCATGTTCATTACACATATTTATTAGATTAACAGATTTATACATGTTCAATAAAGTTTCTCTAAAACTACCATACCAACCAAACTAACATACCAACAATTATCATTTGTAATTGAATATTGGTATGTTTATTTTGTAGTAATATTTGGAATGAGCTTTAGCTATTTTTGTCCTTGCAGTTATATACAATAGCTAGAGAAGGCGAAAAATAATGATAATGTAATTATTATTTTTTGTTTAAAAATTGAGACATGTTATTATTGATTATATTTGCAGCATATGGACAAATTAATGAAGTTTTCTATCTATTTAACATTAAATTGTTCTTTGTGTTTGATTGGTTGATATTAAATATTTGGTAACAGAAACTTTAAATACCACTATATAAAAACATTAACATTATCTAATTGTGAAATTGTTTTTAATTACTAAGAAAATATGTTTTATTGAAGCATTTTTAAAAAAACATGAAGTATTTCATATAATTTGAAGATATAATTGAAAATGAAAAATAATTATATTATAAGCAATTATATGCAAAAGCAATAAAAAAAGTTTAATGTGGCCAGAAGATAAACATGCTATCTTCTCTCCGCAGACCACAAACACTGCAAAGAATGATACTGGTGTGGATGATTCCGATGCTACTGCTGGACTGGTTATTGATGAGGGCAAGGTGATTGCAATATCATTTACATTACTGTCTACATACATCATTATCACAAGTACATGTATATAATAATGCATAAACATATTAAATTAAAAAATCAAATGTAATCACATATAATTAAAGTGATTTATTTCTTAGAATAGTTTAAAATAATTATGAAAATTTTGTTAATTTCTAATCTTCTTCAAAGTAAAGTGCTATTTCATTTTGAAGCTGGTTTATCAATTAAAGCTATCTGAATGTTCACTGCCATTAGATTTTAAACACATCGTTGGTGTGGGTTCTCTTTACCCACGATATACTTTCTTTCTATAAGAAACGCGTTTTTACTGAATTACATTAGTTATTGACCTTTTTTCTTTGTTTGAAATATCAAGATTTTATTAAATATCCAATAATTAATACTTTAAGATTGAACATTCTCATAAAATAACTTTGTTTATATCTCCTTTAATTATATTGGATTGACATTTATATTTAAATTATCTTTTAGAAAAAAAAAACGGAAATATAGTCTGTATAATTTTAATTTTTTTAATGTAACCTACGTTTCTTTTATTAACGATATAGGACGAACAACAAAGCATTTGGTCCTCATTAACGATTTAATTAAATATTAATTGTAATACTCTGAGAGTAATTTTACGCTCGCGAGTTGATAGTAAATAAATACGAGATGTGTATATTATATGGATATGTGGTATATTTATATATAGGTCTGTATGTATATTTACTGGTGGTAGGTCTGTGTTGCCGGAGACCGTCTAAGTAGGTACCACCGCAGTATCAATTGCTCTCGCCACACGGTAGTGTGCAAATATTACTGTGTTCCGGTTAGAAGGGCGATGGAGCTAAAGTAACGACACTCAACATATTGTCCAAGACAATCGCAATATATAACGTCCAACTAACGCCACTTTGTAATGATATAACACCGGTATACTGTGCGGGTTTGCTTTGCGCTGCATATCATTCTGTTACAATCATTTTTGTACTTAACACTAATTTATCACTTTCCGGCTAAACTTAGATAACAAATTGAAATAGCAACAATATAAGTGATATCCTAAATACCACTGCCTGCACATTATAATTTTGTTGGATATTTTTATAAAAATCTTTATCCTACGCATTTATGTGTAATACAAGAAATGCATTATTTCATAACTTGTTTTATTTTTACTTTTTTAATTTTTAATATATTCATGTACAATTATATATAACAAACATAAGTATATGTTTGTTCACATCTCTATATTTACAACTATTATATATTATAATTATGGTCTTATTTTAAGAAATAAATCATTAATTTTCTTTTAGGAAATTTTTGTTTTAAAGCTTCCCGGTAGTAGTCTGTAGGTAACTTGTTATAAATTTCGAGTAATACGTAGCATATTTGTCTACTACTTTATGTACATACGTATGTATCTGTTTTAATTTTTTTTTATGTTTTCGTGTTTAGTCTTTGTATTTTGTGGTCATTTAAAGTTTTCGTTTAATTCCAAATTAATTTAATCTTATTTTTATTTTCTTTTTGTTTTTTTTTTATTATTATTTTACCTCTCGGATACCAGATCCGTGAGCTCTGAGCCAGATGAAGCCACAATGGTTGTCAATAAAACTGCGGCGCAAACATCACCATAAAAAGCATGTTTGTCTTTATCTGTAAATGTTGTTAGATCTTTCACCGATTAATCTTATATCGTTTGCATGTTTTATGAGCTGAAATATAAATATAAATATCTTAAATATCTTGCAGTACTTGAATAAGTTCTTGTTGTTGTTTCTGTACTTCTCTTTAATGTTTTTTCCCACCATTTTTTTAAGTATTCGTAGCAGAAGACTGTAAATTTTGTCTAAATGCGGTTTATTGTTCGATCATAACTTGAGATGCCATAAGTGTAAAGCGAATCTGCGATTGATTTTTAAAAATTAATTGATATTGTGTATGGCATTTTCCTTTTTATTGTATAAAATTTGGCTTGTCACAAACATATTCAATTGCCCAAATTGCGGGCCTCTATTGAATCAGTTATATATGAGTTTTTAGATTTTAAGTTTTAATTGAGTTCGAAGAGTAAAGAAATCTATATACTACAGCGAGTTCAAATTGTATGTTAATAAATAAAAACTACGTCACTTGAATAATAATTATCTACCCACTTACACAAATTTTATAGATATTGTTTGAACAGTACAGAATTTGTGTTTAATAAGAACTACGATCCATCTTTCACTTTTTAAATGATTAATCTTTTTATTAGAAGGGTCGAAAGTCATCTGCCAAAATTCCATCGACACTAGGAAGACCAGCGAAGGAAGCAAAGACACCACGGGGAAAAGCAAAGAGAGATGAACACAAGGACGATGAAGACGAGAAAAAAGAAGAAAAGAAAGAAGAAGAAATAATTAGTAGAAGCGGTAGAAAAATACGCCCGAAGAGGTAATAAATATGCCCCTAAAGTCTGTCTTTTAAAATTTAGTATGTTTAACAAAACATAGATTTTATTTATTACAAATTCCTACTTCAACCTGCCAATAAAACTAGTACGGAATTTATTTACTTTTTGAGTTTTTTTTTTTAATAAAAAATTTTGTAATTTTGTAACGTAAAGTGACAACATTTTGTCTCAAGGTGGAGAGTAATGTAGTGCAGTGCACCTTATCCTCGCAATCTGATATATATTGTTTACAACCAGATGGACGCCCTACTCTCCTCGTCGCTTCGCCCTTTAAAAACAAAACCAATGTCTTATAATAATGGATTTTATAAAAACATTGATTGACTAATATTGAATCAAGGTTCATATTAAATCCAAACATTAAAACGTCACTAGCCGAAATGTTTTTTTATAGCTATAAATCACTTTTGCGATTGTGACGTACAGGTAATAAAAACTCTGTTTGTATGCCACCAGAGAATATCTGAACAAAAGAAAAGTTATTAGAATTTTGTGTAAATTTGGTTGTATTTTTAAGATTATACAAAAGTTTAAAATTTAATTTACATAAAATTAAAATAAAATTTAAAAAGGTTTACAATTTGATCGTAAAGTGCACTCGACCAGAAATAAGTGTGGAATTAACTGAGCCTGTTGATTGTCGAAGGTATATAGACGATCAGATAGAAGATTCTGGTACATTACCTTCGCCCGCGCCTAAAAAACGCAGAGGGGCATCTCCTTCAATCGATAAAGAAAAGGAGACTGAAAAAGAAAAGCCAAAGTCCGATGCACCACTGCCTAAGGAAAAAATTGACAAATATAAACATTTCAATGCTGTGACACAGGTAATTCTTTTAAGTTTTAAAATTATATTACAAAATATATACATTAGTTACAGTTGAAAATAGTGATAGGCCTTTGCACAAGGTGGATCTGGTTTACCTGGTGACCATAGGATCTTTGAGGGAAGTCTATGTGTAGCAGTGGGGGTCTTCTGGCTGATGATAAGGATTAGTAGTTAAATACCTGCTTTTTTAAGGTTTAAAAATTACTTATTGTTAGTTCATAAAAAAGTCATTATAAAGGGTATTAAAAAAGTATTAAAGCATTTACGATATACTTTAGCCAAGTGGATTAGGAAAAACCCTTCCAAACCAGGGTCCTCCAAACGACAAGGCAATAGCTTAACCTTTGCTCCATGGAGACATTTATTTATTCAACTTATTGCTGTAAAAATGACATGCTACCACATTTTATACAGTTTTTAGTAAGCAAATTATGTTTCAGGTGGAACTTGAAGATTTAAAGGAGCCATTCAAACAAGGTAGGTCGAGAAATGTTAGATATAAATGATGAGGTAAGGTCACATCAGGGCCATATCACATGTAATTAGTAACATAATGTTCTCGTTTTTTTTTAATAGAAGAAACGGATAAAGAAAATATTCTCATTGCTTACATGCCCGATGGTCAATATGTTGGCATAAGGCTTTTCCAGTCACGACCTACGACCTTCAATACAGAATCCAGCAGACTACAATGGGACAAGCAAGCTGCAATGAATGCAGTTACACTAAAAATGCAGTTAGGTTAGTATAATGTAATATACCCTTACTGGTTGGTTGGACTTTGGAAGGTATCAATTTAGAATTTCATCAAGTTTCAGTAATGATTTAGTCTTTACCTTTTTGTACCTTAATAAAATAGCTAAAGATCCCGAAAAGTTGATTTTTCACTGTTTACAATGTTTTTTATTAGAAAGAGGTCAGATAACAGCACAGTCTGTGATTGAACAACTGGTTATGGACCTCCAATTAAGTGATGAGGAGAAAACAACATTGGATAAAGAAAGAGAAACTGGTAAGTACAACTTTATCACATTAATAGCTTCTTGTTCTATCAATGCCCTGAATAAAGATAATAATAATTAGCACAAATTTCACAGTTTGATCAATGACAACACAATATCTTAATAGCAAATGGCTTTCACGCCACACAGTTTGTAAATAACTAGATAAAAACAAATGGTTTGAAATATTAAGTATTAAATACAGCTGACTGAGCGAGGACTGTTGCTCACCGACAGCTATATTTCAGAGAAAGACCTGTTACAATAGGTGTTGACATTTTGGCGAATACCAGGAACGAAAATAATCAATAACGCTTTATAATGTTACTTATTTGTATTAGTCAAAATCTTAAACATTTTACCACAAACTAATGTCATTTTATGTTATAACATTTTACCATACTCTTTAAACCATTATTAAAATAACGCCTCCATTTTCAACATTTGTATTAGCTCCATGTTGCAAGGTCACAATTCGTTTTTCTATGTGCTTACTAATATGAGTATTTTGCAGAAGAGAAAAAATCACGTGTTCAGTTCCTGAAAACGGAAATGAAGCTAATAGAACTTGATGCAAAGATAAAGACTTGCCTTTGTCTGGAGAAAGCGGACACGGAACTCTGTTTGAAGTTACTGGATGAATTAATGGGTAGGTAATTATTATCCATATCATAGTGTCAAATAGATACAGTTAATATTTGTAATTTATATATTTATGGATGGGAATTGTTCATACTGGACACTGGATCAGCATAAAGAAGTAAACAAAGTTGTTAGAATTATAATTTTTACTATATTTAGTTTATAAGTATTTTAAACATAGTTATTAACACTATAGACATGTGCCTATAGTATATATAGAGTAAATGAATAAAAATACCCTTAATATTCCCACTACCTTTTATACTATCTTTTATCTATCATGCTGGCCTGGTGTGGTTTAGTAGATGTAACATGTCTATGAAAGCTTGAAACATATCAGTTTTCTTGTGATGTTTTTCTCTATCGGAAACTCAGGTTGCGTGTGGTTTGAGCCTAGTCCTCTTCCTTGTGTATAGCTTGTACAACCGCATTACAAGTTGTGTCATCACAGGGGCTAAATTATATTTATTATTATTAAATGTTATTCAGTTTAATAATTTTGTTTTAGAATTGAGAGTAAAACCATTAATGTTGTTGAAACATCCTACTTGTTTGGAGACTGTTAAGAGAATGCGCGCCTACGTGGGGAACACACCCTCTTGGGACCTCAGCGAGAGTGCAGCTCTGCTATTCAACAAGCAAGCGCATCTAATAAGGAAGAAAGCTGATACATTATACAAAAATATGAAGGTATGGTATTATGTGTATTCAATAATTATATTTTTATCATGCCTCTGTGGCGTAGCGGCTGCTTATTTTATAAAATGCAAGTCCTTGGATTTACTCCAGAGCCCATTATTGTAAAGTTTGGTTGGGAGATAGGTTTTTCCATGTTTATTTAACTACCACCCTCGTATTATAATTCTGCCATCATAACATCATTTCTGTATTGCAGATGGCATAGTTCACTCATTGCCATTTAACACCACATGAAATTGAGGTCAAGTTTTGTCCATTGTCGATAAAAAATCTGGGAAAGATCACTCTTGTCTTTTTTGCTATTTTGCATTTGCCTTAGTTTTGATAAATATTTAAAGGCTTTAATACAAATATTAATCGTAAGTAATCTTTTACAGGACTTATTTACAACACCTGAAGGTCTTTCATTTTGGGAATACTTCTCGGAGCGAGTTTTACAATTCAAGAAAGTTACTGCGAAATTTTCTTCTGATGAATTGCTAGAAATGATTCATGAACCAATAGGTAAGAATTGATTATTTACATGAGAAAAAGGATTTCTTTTAGCGTTGTTTTTGGTAAAGTTGGCCAAGTGTCGGTTGGTGGAAGTCACATTTCCACGAAAGCTGCTGTTTTTGGAACTAGTCGGTTTCCTCACTAAGTTTTCATTTCGAAGTTTGACTTAGCGGGCATCGAACATGATAAAAGCACGTACGTTTTATAATAGCTATTATAACTTAGATTGGTAATATGTAACCATTTTCAGAAATGTCAACACCTACGTCACACACGATGAAGACCTCTGTGGAAGCCGCCAATGAAGAAGAGTCCCTTGAAGAAGACAACACACAAAAGAAAAATACGTCAGGTAATTTTTATATACTTTAATTTGGTAGATACACTTTGACTTTTATTTTGAGTTTGATTGTATACAATTTAGCTTCAGATCAGCAAAAACAGTTAGATAAATCGAAATTAGGGTTTTAGTTATATTTATAGTTTTGGAACGCATATTGGCAAACATCAATTACTTTACTGTGAATTTTATATATTTTTTTTATTTTATAGTGAAGGCGAAGAAAACTAATGGCACGTCAAAATCTCCACTGAAAAGGCAATCATCGAGAAAACAACAACAAGAAGATGAAACGGCAAAAGACACTACTACTGAAAATGTCCCTGAAGAAACAACAAACGAAAACGAAGACGCGGTTAAAGACACAAACACGGAAGAGAATAAAGATCCAGAAGAACCGACGGAAAATGTGACGGAAGTGTTACCGGAGCCAGTAAAAAGTAATGATGCTGATAAAGAAACTGATAATGAAGAGGTAAAAGAGGCAACAGAAAAGAGTCAAAGTTCAAATTCACATGAAAGTAATAAGAGTCCAAAAGAAAATGATGGGGAAAAGGTAGAAGAAAAAACAGAAGAAGTAAAAGAAAAGGAAAAAGAAAAACGGGATGCTGATGAACCAAGAGCAAAGCGATCAAGAGAGGTATGTTAAATACATAAAAAAATCATAAAATTATTACACCTATGCAAGACTTGTTTATGTACGATAGTTACATTCATAGAGAATCCATCATGAAAACTAATATTTTAAAAAAACCCTCTGAAAAGTTTGTAAAATTACAAAAAGATAATAATTGATAAATTGCTGAATACCTATTTATAACAGTATTCTAGAATAGTTTGTAAATAGAATAAAAACTAGATCAAATATTTATCTAGTCATATGCGATTACTGAACAAAATTTGATTTAGTTTTTTTAGGAGTCATTTGAAAGCCATGATGATTAAAAAACTAATTGTACTGTTAGATACTGTTAATAATTTCTCTCATTCATATTATAATAAAAGAAATAACAGTCATGGTGCTTCCACAACAATTTATATTTACTATAAATAAATGAAATTGTTTTGATAAAGGCACAAGAACATTATGAAGGATTCATTTTCTTTTTTACTGAAAGGCTATATTATTTTTCAGAGCAAGAAGACTGAACCACCACAACCGCGATCTCCATTGAAAAGGAAGTCTAAAGTGTAAACACTAGAAAATATTTGGGCCTGGTCCATGCACAATCATTATCAAATGTCTCCAACTGGGTTGGACACAGCTGTTCCACATTTCAGAGAATCGTATTATGTTGTATATGTACATTTATTTTGGTATCATAAATTCAAATGTAAAAATCAACTGTGTGGATGGTTGTTTAAGATTAATGTAATTTACAATAGAAAATTTTTAGAATCATATTAACCGCATATATGGACGCAATCAATTATAAGGTTTTAGGATTGAAATAATTAGGTTTATGTTAGATTAGATAGATTTATTTAGAAGAAAAGATAAGCTACTCAAAGTACATTTATTTTATTAATTCTAAAGTTTTTTTATATGATCAACTTGTAAATATGAATAATTATCCTTAACGATGAAAAAAAAACACGACTTTGCACTAATAATGCAGTAGCAAACGCTGCAATATTATTTTATTACGTGTAATATATAAATAATTTAGATAGAATATAAGTTACAGGATATAATGCGCTCGTTTTGAACAATGGCGTAGGATTGTGTTGTTTACGAGAAGTATTTTTGATTTGTTGCACGTGTAAGAAATATTGATATCCATTATAAGGAAAATCTGTTTGTTTTACTATAAACGCGCCTTGTGCTGACAAGATTATTAAAAATAACATTTAAAATATGTCACCTGATATTTTATTTTGTTTGTGCATTGTCATCAAAAGATCGTATATGTTAAAACCTTTTATATAATAAAACTAAATCATTCCATATCTTCAGCAGCCTGTTGTATCATTATAATGCGGAGAACGAAGGATCTTTACTTGTTGGATTTTGTTTTCTATTTTTAGTGTAGAGCAAAAACAATATTGCTGGACGTTTCTTTCATATAAGATCTTATAACTGTTTCCATGGCGCTGTGGCGAAGTGATGTCTTCCTACCACATATATCCCTGGTTCGATTCCGCAGTCAAATGTTATAATCTTTAAGGGTTGGGTTTTTCAAAACCGACGTTTTAGGTAACCACTTTCTTATAAATATGCACCTGTGATATTTCTACGTTCTGGTTATAAACATATGAGAGCCGAAAATTTCTGGGCATGGGTGCTTTCCCGTGCTTGGCCTCGTCACTTAACACCGTATGAAATTGAGGTTAAGTTGTGCTGCACATACAGTATATTTTTGTTCCCCGATTCGATTTACTAAAAATACATTGAAAAATCAAGGCCTGGGTGTAAGATGAAAATGTATTTAAAAACAGTTATATCAATTAAAAACGGTTTATTATAATTATAATGCGGTAAAAATACAAAAACTAGTACAGTTCGCATGTGTACATTTTTCTTATTGGTTTTCCCACTCATAACCGATCTTGGTTCGCCAGTCACTTCTGGTAGTACTTTATTTTAAATATATTTGTATTTTGCACCTATTTTTTTTAAAAAAAAAAGATTTTTGCGCCGCTAAATTCTTTAACAATCATAGCAGCTTCCGCGAGGTAAATATTGCACCCATTAGAAATGTTAAAATATATAGATACCACATATACACCACCTACCAGTGCATCCTAAGCTGACTGATGCAGAATGCCCATAGCCTGTTTTTGTAAGCTAATTCTAGGTGTTACAAGAAATATTCTAAATTAATATATACGTGATGAATCTGTTCACAGTGCAGTAAGATTTTAAACAATCCTTAAAACGTTAGAAATCATTACCAAATTTCATTTGTCGACCGTGACACTAACATGCATTTGTGGTCCCCCGTGAAAAAAACGCTCGAGTAAAACTGGTTCGACATTAATAAAAACAGTCGCCACTAAAATGTATGTTGTAGTTCCTCTGGAGAATAAAAAAAAAACCTTTAAGTACCGTAATTTTTGATATGCCTAAATAAATGTTTTTATAACAGCTAGGACCTAATAGTGTACTATACGAAGGTGCTTGCTTCTGCTTCTCGTAAGGGGTAATGAAAATCACGTCTTTCGGATAATATTTGCTCAATTATTATTAATTTATCTTTAGAACAAGTCTTTCAAAATTAAACGTGTGTTACTAATCGAATAAATTTAACGTAGAATTATAAACGATTAATACAATTGAAAATGTTTATAATCAAGTTTTAGTTCTTTTTAGTTAAATATTGCGTAAAAAAAAATTTAATTTAACTATAAGGTCATTTATTATTATAAACGCGCATTAACTTTTTACAAAATCCAAAAGCCACTTTACCGGCAGTGTAAATTTGTAGCCTAATGATAGAATACATATTAACGAAATTTTAACGTAATGAAATATTACATTAACCATGTGGCATTAGAGAATCATACTTTTTATTTCCTTTCATCAATTAAATGCAGAAATTGTTTAGGTACAGAAAAAAATACGGTTTTTAATGAAATAACATTAACCTATAAATTAAATATTAGTAATGGAGTTTTTTTGTAAAAAGTTACCAGTGGTCACTTTTTACCAGATTTCTTTATTCCACCTTGAGTTAAAGGACCTTTCTGCGTTGCTTTAGCTTTAGCTTCCTGAAAAAAAAACAATGTCATTTGTATCACTAAACAAATATATATTGATTTGTGGAAAGTAAATGAATGGAAGAAGGTCATTAATAATGAAGAATAGGTTGTACAGCGATTTGAAGCTGTCAAACTCTGTAAATGTATAAAGAATATGTACTCAGAATGCCAACGCCAGGTGTGTTGGAGGGGTTGATTTTACAATCAAGATTATGTAAAAATTCCAAGCTGAACCATAATAATTATATATATTTACATGCATGAGTATTAAATTTATTTTATGTATGTAATATTTTCTTTTATCTAATTTCTTGACTCGGGGTCAGAGTTCTATTATACATAGACAATTATTCCATTTATTGAAAAATTTTGCATGCTTATTTAGAATCACCTACACTTGTATGTAATATTAGAACTTATTGAAAAAAAAAGACATTATTTTCAACATAAAATGAATTTATCAGTTCTTTATTTTTAACGTTTTTTTTTTAATTTCATGTAAACTTTATTTCTGATATATAATATAGTATCTATAAGTATCAAAAATAGGAGACAGAAGAACAGCAAAGTCAAATTTCTAAATCATTCTGTCATTAAAAAAAAATAATGTATTGAATAAAAGTAGTATTTTGATGTCATAAAGTATTTTTTTTAATCATTTATACCTGTAAAGCTTTCTGTTGTTCTTTTAATTTTTGTTTCAGAGCTAGATCATCTTCGTCCAATTCCTTTTGGTCTTTCTTTGGAGCCTTTAGAGGCTTTTTTTTGCCACCTTCACGGCCAGACATCTAAAATAAAATTCAATAACATAATCAAAATATAAATTACAAAATGTTTTTAAAGATTTGGACTAACTTTACCCGATGAAATATTAATGCTTAACTTTAACCAAGGCCAGGTAAAAACAATTTATGATATAGTAATGTAGAGGTTACTAGCCCTGGTGTTTTTTTTCACCAAATATTGCCAATAAACTGTAATAAAATGTGACGCCTCATGATGCAATAAATAATTCTTGGTTAGTATTCCTCAAGCTGTTTTACCTAAATAAGACCAACCCATCTCAGACATAATAAACTATGTTAAAATTACAGGTCAACGATGAGTGAAAAAGTCTATTTAGAGTAGTAATACTCTTTCATCAAACATTCTATTTTATATTCTTTTTTTATTGCAAATGTTAGTTTTTTTAAAACATTTTTCTTTAATATTTAATATGTTCCATGCCAAGCCATTTTTGCCCCACTTGTTGTTCAGGCTATTTGATATTTTGACTAAAGATGGATATATTATCACACAATATTGATAATTAAATAAACTTGTGATTTATTCTAAACAGCATCTTGTATAATGCTTCATTGTTTAGATGTAAATAGTTTACAGAATTATATTTCTAATGAAATATACTTTTATGCACATAGAAGAAATATTACTGTGTGTACCACCAGTGGTACACATGGCATAGAACATGTTAATAATGTTTAGGTTTTATATTCCACAAGCAACTAGAAAAACATTTTCTCTGGTGTTTATTGTAATGTTCATATATAAGTAATGTACAAATGTTTTAAAAATAATCAATTTCTTATACATATTATACAATCATTTGAAATTTTTTTTGTCAGCAATTTGAGATTACTAACTTTCTAGTACATGTATTGCAATAATTGTAGAAGGTTCAAATATACAAATGATTCTAAGACTTTGAATAAACTTAGACATTTATGAAAGCACTTTTTTAATCTACAAATATATAATAATGTTAAGGTATATTTAAAAAAAAAAGCTAAAAATTTGTTAATTAATAGATCAATGAAATTCAAAATAATAGATCAATTTTGAGAATATCTAGGAATAAAGAAATATGAAAACCAAACTATTGTGTAAAATGAAGCTATAAAAAATTGAAAAAGAAATTTGAGTCGTATTGAGAACACCGCTTTAGAGATAGTTCAAAAATAAGTACATGAAAGTTTAGCATGAGGTCTGTCAAATCGAAAATTGTATTTGAATACTTACAATACGCTTATGAAGAACTTGTATCGAAAGGTATTAGTAAATATAATCAAAATTAATTTAGCACCCGGCGTAAACGACGTATTATTTCTAAACCTACGTCGTTCTGAACGTGTGCGCAAACAAAGCTATCGGCCTCTATAATATAACCTATCAGTATTAAAATTTAATATAACATATTTGATAATTAGTTTATTACCGTAAATTGTTACAATGGAATAAATTTAGTACTTACTCTTTCTAGTAAAAATATTGATATTACGAAAACTTGATAATTTAACACAAGCTCACAAATATATGACAGTTTCGAGTTCTGACAGTTCCAATTACGGATGAGACGTATTTACGCGACAGTGTTTTCAAATCAGGTATTTGTTTTAAAGTATCACCACGTGCCTAAGCAAAATACTCTCAAGTATTTAATACTTTTAAGTTTTTTTATAGACACAATGCACCCGGTTGCGAGAGGCTTACCATTTGTGGAAGATTTATTCCTTTGTTTTACTATATTTGCACTTTTTAATAAAAACGCGCAATGTACGCCGCGAGAGTTTAATTTTTAAACTTTAATAGAAACATATTTAAATACTAAGAAATACTTCGACTTGCAAGTTTGGATTGTGAAATGATTCGTTATGCCTTTATTTGTTTAGTTTGTAGTAAAAATGTTAAGTATTGCATTACTGTAAATAAAACCGTTTCCGAAATATTATTTTACTACGCTAGAACGGTTATGTTTTTTAATCTTACTAATTAACATATTTTATTTTACAATATTTTATAATTACGGTCTCCATTTCAAGAAATCAATCCGATACAATCAATCAATTGCTGTATGTATGAAATTAATATCTAATACTGCCTTATCAAATAAACTGTTTTTTAGTTATCGTCTTTTCGTATCAAAACAAAAAATATATACTTATCATTATAAGTTTAAACCTTTATTTAATTTTAGAGTATTTTATTTATGTTCAACTAATTAATAAATTTTTAAAGTAAATAAATATTTCTTCATCAATAAATTAAATCCGTAAAGGAATAGAGGCGATGACAAAAGTTTTAAAGTATATTGAACCCTACTTTTAGAAATACTTTCGAGTCGCCCTGGTATTGCAAGCATGAGTCGCAGCAAGTCTTTTTTTTTTTTTTGGTTTTAGGTGGGGGAAATGCCTACGCATACTCGTCCTCGCGGGGGCAAGGACGAGTTATGTCGGACTTGCACCGACTAAGACCCCCACGATGTTCCTCCTCATCGCCATGCTGGCAGGGTCACGGGAACGCTCGCACTCAACCGCGGCCCTGCCGGCGCTGGCCGCTTGCGCAGCCCCACCTCGGGAGGGAGGGAAGAACCCTCCCTTTCCAGGGCGCGCCGGAACATGCAGCGCGCCCCCTCCTCGACCTCATGCGTGTGCGGGCGACCGGTTCCCCTGAACCTGTCGCCCAGAGGCCATGGGAGCCACTGGAGAAAACCTTTCCCGGCTCCCCGCGGCAGAGAGATGTTAAGCCCGCCGCTACCTGTCAACGGCCGCGGAGGATAGGGAGAACGGCGCATCTCAATACCGGCACTCCTCTTCCCCCGCGGCCCCACCGCCGCCGCATCGCCGGTGCTACACCGGTTGGCCGATGAGGGTACTCCCTCCGCGTCCCCACCTCGGCTGCGAGGGGCGGTATGAAATCGCCCCTGCAGCCGGCCGCTAGGGCAGCATACAGCCTCCCCTGCGGCCCCCGGCCGCTCGGGTGAGCTCTCGGTGGACCTCCGGAGTTAGAACCTGGAGCGGCCGCTAGGGCTGCACACAGCTGCCCCTGCGGCCCCCGGCCGCTCCGGTGAGCTCCAGTTACCCCAACCGGTGCTCGAACCTGGAGTGGCCGCTTCGGCCAGCCCTTCGCCGCGGGTCGGCCGGGTGGGTTCCACTTGGCTTCACCGTGTACCGGACCACGGTTACTAAGCCCTTCCGCCACGACAAGGCGAGAACCCGTTGGAGGGGGCAGCAAGTCTTGAGCTCTCGAAAAGGTCAAAGATAAACGAAGTACAAGTCTCTAAAAGAATTTCCGTTTTTTGTTAGGTTAGTACGATAATATTTTTATGGATTTATATTGGGATTTATTTTTAGTATTCGTTGTTTCTAACTCCCAAGAATTAAAAATCACACATTTGTGATATTTTTTTCATACTATGAAGCGATGAGACGAGCGCTACGTTCACCTGATGGTAAATGTTACGCCCTCCCGTAACAACGTGGCGCTAGTTTGAATATTATACATAGCACACATTGCGCTCGCCGCTTTGAGACATAAGATATTGGGTCTCGTTACCCCAGTAATTACACTAGCCACAGTGCCTTGCAAACAGGAACACAGTAATGTTTGCACACTACTGTTCGGCGGCAGAAATAAGAGCTGTGGTAGTACCTACCGATAGGTTCTCCGGGAATAGAGACCTACCACCTGTGATGACATTATACTAATACCGTGTGACATACAAATATATGTATATTACAGACATATAAACAACATATGTATATGTGTACATATTAATTCGCGTGTGGCTGTTTGTATTTACCCGTTTCGACACTAGGCACGGGTATATTAACAAATGATCAGAAATCTAACCGTCCCGTGCGCCGTGCCCATTGATAATAATGATAAGGAATATTTGGTTAATTTTGTAATTATTTACTGATGAATCAGCTCGTCTAGTCATACGCCGCTGTTGGTGACTTAAATTTTTTTACTTTTTCTTAGTTTACATTTGTAATTGCAGTGCGATCTTTTGCCGTTGTCAATTCCTTGTTGCATTTTATTATCATTTAACGAAAATGTACTATAATGTATTAAGTATGTCAAATATTTTTATATAATAACCGCTGCCGCTGGTTATTTCATTAGAAAGATGTATACGTAACCTATAGTATAAATGTCGAACAAATGTCGTGTGAATTAAAAGATTTCCCCTCACGGGTGTAAGAATATTGTAAAATGATCATTGCGCATCCGTGTAAACAATTTTCCCGTGGCCAGTGCCCGCACGGGTCACAAATCGCCATACGTTTTTAATTTTGTGTTTAAAAGTAGTGGAACCAATTAATCGTACTTAACTCATTAATGTACAGATTTTCATTTTTTTACTTGGTTTACAGCAACATGCTTCAATACAAATGTTTGTTCCAGTATAACACCCAAAAAATATATTATCGCACTCTGGAGGACATTTATTTAAACAATAATAAATTTCATTTGGACACCGCAGTGCTGAAATAAATAAATCTATTACGAGATATTAGTACGAATGAACGAACAAGGATCTTTGTAGAGCTTTTAGTCAGCGCCTGTGCGACATAACCCGCCTTTGACTCCGCAAGGTAATTTAAAAAAAAACTCAAAGCTGAAAATTCAAAACTGAAATCTAATGGCAATGCATTTAGAATTTGAGATTAAATATTAACCATAAAAATTTACTTCGTATCACTGTTCTTCTAGAAAAATAAATTTAATAACGTAGATACAATTAATTTACTCTTCAAGATAAAAAGCCTCTCAATAAAAATATTAGTTACGTTAAATTTTAAGAAGTGAACAAAACTTGAATTTGAACAAAGTTGAAAATTTTCTGCTCATTTATTAATTTGTATAATAGTACCATTTAAAAAATACTCCGGATTAATAGTTAATATATATTTGTATTTGTATATATTCAATAAACTTACTGTGTTTGGTCTAACTCACCTTCTTTCATAACATAAAGTGTAGATGTTTCATTTTTATATTCCAAGATAGTTTTAATGTATTCGTCAATCCCCTGTCTTGTGTTAAAATCGTTTTTATTTGATAATGCGTCTGTAGATTTTTCTTTGCTTTGAAGTCTCTTATCATCAGCCATAATTTCGGAAAAAAAAAAATCGATTATGATATATATTTACAAGATGCAACAACTTGTTTTATTGTATTTAATACGGTTATACTCTTTTATTTTTAAAAATTGTTGATTTTAGAGTTATATACAATTTTTAAAGAATAAATTTATATTACCATTTAAAAAAAAATTAACCAATTAAAAGTAGATCTTTGTAAGAACCGAATTATAAGGGATAAAATATTTTTGTTTAAGTCGCCGATCCGCTTTCAACGATCGTCCGTACAAACTTATTGTGGTATTAAGAAAATGTATATATATAGTAATTTAATATATAACAATGTAATTATAATAAAGTGTGAATACTCACCTGCGCTCCACACGTATAGTAGGTAAGCTACAAAAATTAACGAGAAAAGCTGAGCCGTGGCAAAAACACTTGAAACATTAAGTACTGTTAAATTTAATCGTGTTCTTAAATAGGAAATCCACATCAACCATTTACAGCATGAGTTATAATCTATATAACATTTAACGTAAATATACCAAACATCTGTGTCAATTGGATAATCCTAGAAATGAATATTTTTTTAATTATTTAATAATCGTAACTACAAGTCTTTTTCTCTTTAACATTAATATTTTTTTTTATCGAAACAATGAGAGCTTATTCAAGGTCGTGGTCGCCTCGGAGTTTCACGCGGATCCTTTCGATTCGCTACGGAATGCACCAGGATTCCTCTGCTCACGCCTTAGTACGACCTATGAATAGGCATACACATATTTTTGCTATTAGCAACGCTTGCCATATAGAATACGAGTTTCATAGTTCGATTACGTTGTTAAACAATGGAGAAATTGTATGATGATAAATTTTTGGATATTTTTTTTGATCGAGCTCCTCTACCCTTTTTTATAGCGGGGGAAATCTTCTTAAAAGATATCTTGCTTCTGGGGGGAAGACAAGGTTATGTGGGGCTTCTATCCACTAAAACTCCCTTGGTGGTCTCTCTCAGTGCATTACGAGGGGAACACACTGATGCCCCCCTGGACTCTGGGTAAAACATTCCACGGAAGGGCAAAGCCCTCAGCACCCACACTGTGCTTACGGCTAATACAAGACCACCATGCATTTGTTGTCCTCCTGAGGTTCGCTTATTGAGCTCTGAGGGCATCCACCCCAAGCCCACGAACCCAAGAACCCCTTTAGTCGCTTTCTACGATAGGCAGGGAATACCTTAGTCCTATTCTTAACAGCCCGAGACTACAGAGCTGACGGGCCGGGGCATCCGTTGCCATTGTACCGACGTCCTCGTCTATGAACGGAGTCAGCCCTCTCCCAACTTTGCTCGGCGGACTCCTTCTGCATCATGACGGTTTCACAGAAGAAAACCAACACTGTCCACTCGTTTTTCTTTGCTAGTGCAGCCAATATTGCTACTGCCCAAAAAAGATCATGCCCGATCTTGTGGACTAGGATTCGCCGTTCGGACTCCCACGTAGGGCATTCTGTGAGTGTATGCTGAGCGGAATCCAGAATCCCGCCACAATAGTGGCAATGCGTAGTTAGTGCGTGTCCGTTCCTATTCAGATACTCACCAAAACATTCGTGCCCAGTGAGTGCCTGAGTCAGCCTGAAGGTAACAGCGCCACTCTTCCCGATCTAAGCCCGGCTTCGAAGTTTGGCAGAAACGCGCTTACTGTACGCTGCCGTGGGTTCCGCGACTCCGCAAGCCTTTCTCTCCATACCTACAAAGCGCCGCGGTGCTCTTACCTGTGTACTTCCACCGCATGTTCTGGCTGATAATATTGCACAAAAGTATTTCGGGTGTGCACCTTTTTATTAGTGCCTTTAAGATTGAAAAGTTAACAAAAAATTAATGAGATTTTTCAGTTTTTAAAAATTATAGACATTATCATCACGCCGAGATGACATTCGCGGAAAACTTTCGCACTATAGACATTTGTGGTTTGCACAAGTGGTTGTTATTTTAAATAAAATGTAATTATTCTGCATTTGCATAGCCGGAGTACATTTAAATTAAGGTGCCCCTTTGCGTTATAACATAATTTTTCCATAGTGATTTTAAATATTGATATACTTAAAAATTTCCAAAGATAATGAACCAACACAGCAGCTTTTTTTTTCTTTTTAATAATTTTATTTCAAGTAAATAATTGAGTATAATAACAAGTTTAAATTATAAAACTAATCTAATTACCGCGATTACGACAGGGGAGTGCGCTGCATACAGGCAAAAAAGGCAGTGCATACCTTAGTTCTTTAAATCTATATAAATAACTAACTAATCCCCGCCCGCTTTGCTTGCTATAACACCCCGTAACTCCTTTCGGGGAAGAAATTTTGTAACCTCTATAACACTCTGTATACTCTTTAACTCTCAATACTCTACAAAAAGAAATGTTCTTACCAAATTTGAAGTATCTGGGTCTTATAGTTCCAGAGATATCGTGGTGAGTCTCTACATAGTTGGATATCACTTATATCTTAAATAGATAATATAGTAGTAAGTTATACGCCCGAAACAATGTGGCGCTAGTAAGAATGAAGCCTTTAGACAAAACGTCTTGTCTCGTTAACCCGTAGCTTAGTTTAAAATTTATTCTATTACTAGTGATACTCCTAACTGATTACATCTGGGACGCAAAGCTTGCATCTATCTAACGTCGAACATCCATTAAAACATTACAAAGTTTATGTTAAATGGATTTGTAAAATTTGCAAAAATAAGATTAGTAAGACCAAAGATTTAATTACCCGTCAGCAGCGACTGAAGCTGCTAGCGTCGATTGTCGTACAGCGGGGTTACTAGCACAAGAGATAAAACTACTTTATACGAAATTACGAACTCTGTCCTTCGTCAGGACATTACAAAACTCAACTCTACAATGACGTATTTTAGCACAAGATTTTTTTTTCTAATAGTTTCTGTAAGTACCTGCCACGATTTGTTATGCAGCAACCTTGATAACTGTGTACTCATGATTTTGTACTTTAACGTGTCTCATGTTTTTTTTTTATATTAGTATCTGGAATCCGATAGTACGACATTACTTCGATCAGATTCGTCGGCAGTTAGAATCATCTCCAGCGCTTTTTTAATTGCGGCCATTTCTGCCTGGAAAACACTGCAGTAATCTGCTAAGCCTAGTAATTTCCTTCGATTTACCTCACCTCCTATCTACATCGAGACCGCCGCTCCAACTCTGCCATCCAGCTTGCGTCCATCGGTGAAAAATAATATTTGCTCGTTGTCTAGATTTTCAAGATCCATCTGGGTGTTTATGACCAATATATCTCTGTTTACCCGAGAGGCCGGGTGAGGTAGTAGGCACGGATTGATATCTCTCTCCAGTTCCCTGTCTCGAAGCTTCGGCAGCCCCTTGCCTCTCTTTATTTCATAAAGTTTCTGATGCTCTGCCGCCCTATGGTCTAGTGGCAAGAGATCCGTCAGTAATAGCGATGCTGTTAAGGATTTTAGCACAAGATTAGACGGTGTTGAAGATCGTCTTGGCCATCCAGTACAAGTCTTTTGAAGGACAAATAGTTCCGCTAAATAGTGAATTGTAGTGAAATATACAAATGTGACATAAATAACAGAAATCAAACCGCTCTTTTAAATGATTTCGAGGTGACCACAATACCAGAACAGAATGGAAAAAATCTAGTCCACGTTTTAATGTTGTCTTTTGAAGGATGTTGTAGCTAGAGAAATAACTAGGGTAACGAGACATAATTTATTCTCTTAAGGCGACGTTACATTATGGTGCAGTGTATGTTATCCTATCAAACATTGCTATAAGCGGGTGTATCACTTCCCATTATCATCTGTCGTATCCGTTTTGAGTCGTCGTCGCCTAAAAAAATTTACAAAATTTATAACTGTTAGTAGTTAATTGTTTACTAGAATAGTTATTATAAACGGTTAATATATTTTTTCGAATAATTTTGCAAAAGCATTTTGACAGAGCGGCTTATTCTTTTAACCGTAGATTTTCTTTTATCCCGACGTGTCGACATTGACGGCAGGCATCAAGTAATTAGTGGGTTCAGAAACAGCACAAAAACAGCAAACGTCCTTTCAAATTAACCGGGAGCATCCACAATGTGACGAGGTTTCGGAATACCAGCCCGAAAGCAAAAGCGGGGTCGAAATAAAAGGGGAGTTGCAGTAAACACGCGGGAGAGACAAATTGCGTTTGAAGGCTTGCGCTTGCTTCCTGCATGCACTTAGTTGCGTCACACGAGCCTTTGTGCGGGCCCCCGTGCCACCGCGCCGCAACCATTGATCATATTCCTTGTAAATTTATTGTATTACCTTATTCCATTCTAAACGGTCTACTGTCTACAGTTTACTGTGTGTTATTGTGTTTCGGTTTGAAGGGCTCTGTAGTTAATGAATTACTGGGGTAACGGACTGAACATTATATATCTAAGGCGACGAGCGCAATGTTGTGGGCGGCCGTATCAATTACCGTCAGGTGAAGGTCCCGCTCGTTTCATCGCTTAATTGAAGAAAAAAAACCTTTTCAAGAGTAGCAAGAAACTGGTTATCTTGTAATTCTGCGTTCTATATAAATAATGTTTGAGCAGGTTAAATATAAAGTCTTAAATTGTTAGCCAAGACGCGATGAAAAAAAATTGTGTAATATTTTTTTTTCAGTTAATATTTTTAAACAAATCGTTCTAAAAAATCATTATTGAAATTTGTACTATAAATAATGAGATAACAGTTAAAAAAAGTTTATTCTTCATCTGAAAAAAATAATTCGATTACGAAGACGTTCACCTGATGGTAAGTGATACGCATGCCCACAACAATGACTATAGTTAGCTTGTTATCCATTGCGCTCCTCGCTTTGAGACATAAGATATCGAGTCTGGATTCGCCAGTAATTACACTAGCTACAGCGCCATTCAAACTGGAACACGGTAATGTTTGCACACTACCATTTAGCGGCAGTAATAGGCGCTGTAGTGGTATCTACTTAGACATTCTCCGGCAAAAGAGACTTATCACCAGTAATTTTTTTTTTTAATTTGAGAATACAATTTCGAAGTACTGTCGCGAGCTGATGATGGTGTAACTTTAAAGATTTGATATCTATAGGTTATTTTATTTACAAGTATTAAATAATATAAGCGAAGTTATGTTACAGTGTGACATGAGCCCAAGTCCTGTGTATCCCGGAAAAATGTACACTGTATTATGCACACTGGTGAAGCGAGACTGTTTTATTTTCACAGAGGCTCTTATATCCGATGTGATAAAATACAATGACGTAAAGATGGCTTTTCTTTATAAAAAAAATTCTTAAAATGTAACATACAAGGTGAACATTTCTATGAAGACTTAATACGCAAATACTTTATATCACAAAAAGAAAAGACGAAGAGGATGGTCTTCTGAATAACATATTTTTTTAATAAATTATAATTGTTATATATATGGCACACTGTTCCTTATCTGCTTTGCTGGTCGTAATATAAAATTAGACTTGAAATTTGAATGAAATATTACTTGAGAGCAACCGTAAATGACTTTCAATAGCAACCGTTACTATAGCAAACGCATAAATAATACGAAATGAAAATGTTTATAAAAGTTAAAAATAAAATGATGAAGGATCGATGAAATTCAAAAAATAAAAAGCTTATAATCATCTACAAATCATTCTGCGTATAATGGTCATGTTCCCGTGTCGAAACTTTCACTTTTTTTCACGTGATCGACGAACAAAGAAAACCCATTTTCATTATGTATAAGATATAACTTTAATGTAGAGAAGTTACCATCTATTTATTTAAGAGTAGAGGTTTACATTTAGTAGAGTGTCAATTGTGTTTATTGTTGAGTAAAAGAAAGTGTATAAGAAAAACGTATAAATACGTGCTTAAAAGAATTTACATATAAAATCCATTAAAAATATTTTTTATATCGCTTATTTTATTCATTTAAGCGACGAGTAGAGCGAAACGTTCACCTAATGGTAAGTGACACGCCCACCCATAAGAACGTCGTGCCAGTCAGGATGATATACTCCACACCATATACCGCACGTCGCCCGAGACATAAGACGTGGAGTTTCGTTACCTCAGTAATTACACTAGCTACAGCGCCCTTCAATACGGAACACAGTAATATTTATAGACTACTTATTAGCGATGGAAATAGGCACTGCAGTGATACCACTGGTGCTACCACCAGTGCTTCCTCTAATACTGTTATCAGAATCCTTGTAATCAATGGTGCATTGCTTTCTTTCTTGATTCATTGTCCTTTATTTATTTAAATAATTATATTACACACATTCGCATTTATATATAAATATATACAAATATAAATACTTACCACTTTACTCATACCTTTTTTGCTTAAAATATATCATGCGTTAATTTGTGCCCGCCTGTATTGTGATAAGCTGGACCCCTGTCACATTTGAGACTTATAAGCCCCTGGTGACCTAGGTGTAACCCATCTCCGCCGTCAGGCCTTATTAATTTTTATTCATCAAAACAATTTAAATTAACTTTGATTTATTTTATTTGCTTTACTGGCGGTAGATCTCTGTAGCCGGAAACCGTCTAGATAGGTACCACCGTAGCGTCTATTTCTGCCGCCAAACAGTAGTGTGCAAACATTAATGTGCTCTGGTTAGAAGGGCGTTGTAGCTAGTGTAGTTACTGGGGTAACGAGACTCAACATTACACGTCGCAAGCGACGAACGTAATGTGGTGCAGCGTATATCATCCTGACTAGCATCACGTTATTACAGACGGGCGTATCACTTCTCAGCAGATGAACGTCCCGCTTGTATCGTCACTTATATGAAAAAAAAAAAATTGTGTATTAATATGTGTTAAATATTACGTAGATTTTTAATATATTCACTCAACAACTAAAGGAGAAAATTAGACAAATAAATAACGAACGTTAACATGAAGTCTTTTCATCCGAACATCGTATAAAACATATATATATCCAAAAATTCATTGACATAAAGCAAATTTCCCTGTAAACCATAAAACGAAATCTTTTACATAAATTCATGTTTTCCGATTTAAAAATTTACAGGGGCGAATTTCTACGCCGTTTGGCGAAAGAGGAAATTTCCTGTACAGCAATAAATAATCGTGTATGAAGCCACAACGGTAGTTTTCTGCGGCGGGAAATAAAAACGACTCAGATAGGTGGTTGGTATTTACGACTCGTTGCTCTACATGCAACATCTCCGTTTGATTTTTTCTAGTGGCTGTTTTCTAAGTTACACCTCGCTGCGATACAGTGTTTTTCTTATTCAATGAAGCGACAAGACGTGCTGGACGTTCCTCTGATGATCAGTTATACGCCTGCCCATAACAAAGTGGCGCTAGTAACAGTGCACTGAGACAAAAGATGTTAAATCTCGTTGTCCCAGTAATTACACTAGCTACAGACCCCGTCAATACAGAACAGAGTAATTTTTAGACAGTAGTGTTTGGCAGCAAAAATAACAGCTGCGGTGGTACCTAAACGGTCTCCGGCACCAGAGATCTACCACCAGAGAAATTAGTGTAACATTAGTTATTTAAACACGCCTTTTAAATAAACTAGATTATTCTAACCGGAAACAGCTAGTAGATAGTTTTATTTATGAAGTGTAAGCGCTTAAGCTAAATGTGGAGGTTGAAACACTTTACACTGCCATCAGCTGTAATCTGTTTTAACGTATTTTTTATTTGTATAGAACAAATTATATCTCATAAAACTCATACTTACCGGAACACAGATATGTTTTAATACTTTCAATGAACAGCCATAAATGCTGCGATGGTACACAGATAAAATGACTTAAATACTTTATCTTCTACGGGCTAACACTTGACTTCAATTGGTGTTAAGCGGCAATGGGACCTAGGGTGGTGGATCATGCTCGCCCAGAATGCTGTGGCTTTTATGTTCACAGTCGGAACATAGCAATGCTGTTATGGCAGCTGTTTTACCAGAATGGGAGTGGTACCTTGTCGGAATCGGAATACCTTACCTTCAAGTGAAATCCGTAGCATTCGGCGTTAGAATCAAATTATGGACCTTCGTATGAAACAAGCGCTTAGCCACTACGCCAGACTCAATAAGTTCTAACTCAGAGACGTTCTTTTTATTATTGTTTTTTTTTTATTTATTTACCGAAGTGGCGAAACGAACGGGACGATCAAATGATGGTGAGTGATACGCCTGTCCATAACAACGTGGTACGGTACTAGTTAAGATGGTATACACTGTACTACCACATATTTTTCATTCATCGTTTGATCATCGCATTCGTCGTTTTGGGACAGAGGATGTTAAGTCTTGTTAACCCAGTAATTACACTAGCTACAGCGCCCTTCAAATCAGAAAACAGTAACATTTGCACACTACTGATTGGCGGTCGTAATAGGAGTTGCGGTGGTATTCATCTAGACGACCTACGACAATAGAGACCTACCACTAGTAAGATTTCTCTATGGGTTTTGGTTCCAGTTTTCATACAAATATATAGATGTAATGTTTATATATACATCTTATGTTTATTAATTTAATTCTACCGTCTTTTATAACTTACATATATATTTTTTTTAATAGGAGGCTATTCCTCGGTGTAAGCCGCGTAATTATGTTAAAACTACTAAGCACATTGAGACATGAAACTATACTTTATAGAATACAAACGATTTAGTTCCTTATGCATGTGTTCTTATAGAGCTAAATCCTTTACTTACTTACTTAGATGTAGTATCAGCTTGTTGAACACTACTGTGCTGATATGAACCCACACAAACACATGTTTGAGTTTTAAAAGGAAACGCACACTGCCTTGTCTGATACGCACTTTTCAAGACGAGTGCGTGTTTCCATTCGATATTCTCTATAAATAGATTATAAGGCTTCATTTCCTCCATAAGAATGTCTATCCGATCGATGTGGGAATATTTGGCGGAGACTTATGTCCAGCAGTGGACATCTATAGGCTGATGATGATGTTGACTTTATTTTTTACGAAGCGTCAAGATGAGTAAATTGCCACTTAGTGGTAAGTATACATTTATTAATATAAATAAACGATTTTCTGGATAGACTGCAAACATTACTGTGCTCAGGTTTGAAAGGCGTTGTAGCTAGTGTAATTACTGGGGTAACGAGACTCAACATCTTTTGTTTCATGCGCCGAGCGCAGTGTAAAACAAATTAAATAGCGCCATATTGCTTTTTTTTTTAATTGTTCCCGCCAGTTAAGTTGAAATGGGGCTCTGTTTTTCTGTTTCTTTATTTTTCTTATTTTTAATATATTATCGGAGTCCTTATCCTATCCTTCACTCCTTTCTTTCTTTCCTACCTCTACCTTGCCTTTCTTCTTCCACACTTCATCGCGCGCCATGTTATATGGACGGGCGTATTACTTACAGGTGAACGTCCTACTGGTCTCGTCGCTCAATTGTGTAAGTAAACCGCGTTGCAAGGTAAGTTCTGTGTTGATAAAATAATTAAGATTTTTAATTAAAAAAAAACTAAGTGCTATAATGGACACTTCCAGGTTACCCTTAACGAGGCACGCACCCCTCCTGCACACTACAATAACGCGACATATACATACGTATGTAATATATACGTTGATAAATAGGTTTTTCAGTAACCAGAGTTTGCGGACCCACGGGAGCGAGACCTAATACGCGCACACTGCACCGCCGCTCGCCTCCTGCCTGGAGTAGTTACGCTATATTTAATATCTAATGGGATTAATATCATTACCGAGTAATGCTACTCTTTACTACTTGATAAAGGGGGAGTTCGAACTGTTTAAGAGCGAGCGCATTAATGGTAGTTCTCAGTTGCAGAAGACAGTCTGGTTAGGTACCACCGCAGCGTCTATATGTGCCGCCAAACAGTACTGTGCAAACATTACTGTGGTGCAGTTTGAAGGACGTTAGTTAGTGAAATTACTGAGGTAACTAGACAATAATTTATTGTAAAGGCCATACAACGACTACAATGCGGTGCAGTATAGACTTTTTTTTTTTTTTTTTACCTGGGGGAAATGCCTACGCATACCCGTCCTCGCGGGGGCAAAGACGGGTTATGTCGGACTTGCACCGACTAAAACCCCCACGATGTTCCACCTCATCGCCATGATGACAGGGTCACGAGAACGCATGCACTCAACCGCGACCCTACCGGCGCTGGCCCTCGGGAGGGAGGGATGAACCCTCCCTTTCCAGGGCGCGCCGGAACATGCAACGCGCCTCCTCCTCGACCTCATGCGTGTGCGGGCGACCGGTTCCCCCGAACCTGTCGCCCAGAGGCCATGGGAGCCACTGGAGAAAACCTCTCCCGGCTCCCCGCGGCAGAGAGATGTTAGGCCCGCCGCTACCTGTCAACGGCCGCGGAGGATAGAGAGAGCGGCGCATCTCAATACCGGCACTCCTCTTCCCCCGCGGCCCCACCGCCGCCGCATCGCCGGTGCGAGGGGCAGTGTGAAACTGCCTCTGCAGCCGGCCGCTAGGGCAGCACACAGGCGCCCCTGCGGCCCCCGGCCGCTCCGGTGAGCTCCAGTTACCCCAACCGGTGCTCGAACCTGGAGCGGCCGCTTCGGCCAGCCCTTCGCCGCGGGCCGGCTGGGTGGGTTCCACTTGGCTTCACCGTGTACCGGACCACGGTTACTAAGCCCCTCCGCCACGACAAGGCGAGAACCCGTTGGAGGGGCGGTGCAGTGTAGTCGTAGTATGTCATCCTAACTAGCATTAGTTTATATGGGTAGGTGTATCAGGAGAATGAGAGAAATATATAGAGATATATTTAATAATTAAAAGTTTTTTTAGTCCGCCAATCATGTGAAAAGTAGTGAATATGGGAATATAATTGAACATTGCAATATAACTGATGATGAAAATAATAAGATATACAATATCTGAGGAGAAGGAGAAGGAGAAGGAGAAGGAGAAGGAGAAGGAGAAGGAGAAGAAGCAGACGAGGAGGAAGAAGAAGAGTAAGAAGAAGAGGAGGAAGAAGAAGAGGAGGAAGAAGAAGAAGGGGAAGAAGAAGAGGAAGAAGAGGAAGAAGAAGAGGAAGAAGAGGAAGAAGAGGAAGAAGAGGAAGAAGAGGAAGAAGAGGAAGAAGAGGAAAAAGAGGAAGAAAAGAAGAATAGGAAGAAGAGGAAGAAGAGGAAGAAGAAGAGGAAGAAGAGGAAGAAGAGGAAGAAGAGGAAGAAGAGGAAGAAGAGGAAGAAGAGGAAGAAGAGGAAGAAGAGGAGGAAGAGGAAGAAAAGGAAGAAGAGGAAGAAGAGGAAGAAAAGGAAGAAGATGAAGAAGAGGAAGAAGAAGGTGACGGTGACGGTGACGATGACGATGACGATGATGATGATCATGACGATGATGATGATCATGATGATGATGATGCAGCAAATGACAGCAAACTGTTATTGTAGCAACCGCAATACGGATTGAAAATGTTAAAAGTTAATTAGAGATAAAATAAAAAAAATAAATAGCCGATAATCATCTGCAAATCATTGCACGTCGAATGGTCCTATTTCAATGTTTGATATGTTCACTATTTTTCAGGTGATTGGCGAACAAATAAAACCCATTTTCATTATATATACATGGGATTAAGGCACTGATAAAACACTTTTTTCCGCCTAAAACATCCTTTTAATTCTTTTTAAACTGCGTAACATATCAAATCTTTATTCTTCCACCTTTTCATTCTTTGACAGCCTCGTGACGTCTTCCATTCTCTTTTCTCTTTTTGTATTATATGTCATTTCATCCGACATATACGTGTAGTAACAAATACATGTACATCGAATAATTGTAGCTGCATACTAAGCGGTAGTAAAATTTAATTTAATACAGAGTAGCTTATCGTAATGTAGGTTAATACAGTAATACAAGAGAGCGGAAAGAGAACGGTTATTGCGCATTCCTTGCACCCTCGGGAGGGTTTAACAAAACAATATTATTACCAATATTTTCTGCTTTACACGGTTAAAATGGTATTTCTCACAAAGCCTCCGATGCACACTGCTCATGATATTTAACAATTTCTTGAACATTATATTTATATATATATACTAGCTGTTCCCCGCCCACTTTTCTAGTCGTAATATAAAATTATATTTGAAATTTAGATTAGAAATTTGTCAGAAATATTGTCTGTCCGCTGTCCCTCGGACCCCTTCCTGTTATTAACACCCTATGCAACGCCCTTTAAAGAACGAATTGGTAATACTGATCTCTAAATGGCATAAGCGATATGCGACTGATAGTTTACAATTCATCATTTCAACCGATGGACGTCCACTGCTGAACATAGGCCTCTTGTAATGTTTCGCCAACCACGGCCTTGCGCTGTTTGAATCCAGTGGCTCCTAGCGATTTTTTTTATGTCCTCTGTCCACCTAGTAGCAGGTCTTTGACGTCAGTTTTCTATGTATATAATGTTTACGTTGTCCGAAAATGTTACATGTCACTATTGGTAGCTATCTGTTGCTGGAGACCGTTTAGTAACTACCGCAGGTCCCTCTCCAACGGGTTCTCGTCTTGTCGTGTCGGAGGGGCTTAGTAACCGTGATGCGGAACACGGTGAAGCTAAGTGGAACCCACCCGGCCGGCCCGCGGCGAAGGGCTGGCCGAAGCGGCCGCTCCAGGTTCTAGCTCCGGAGGTCCACCGAGAGCTCACCCGAGCGGCCGGGGGCCGCAGGGGAGGCTGTATGCTGCCCTAGCGGCCGGCTGCAGGGGCGATTTCATACCGCCCCTCGCAGCCGAGGTGGGGTCGCGGAGGGAGTACCCTCTGCGGCCAACCGGTGTCGCACCGGCGATGCGGCGGCAGTGGGGCCGCGGGGGAAGAGGAGTGCCGGTATTGAGATGCGCCGTTCTCCCTATCCTCCACGGCCGTTGATAGGTAGTGGCGGGCCTAACATCTCTCCGCCGCGGGGAGCCGGGAGAGGTTTTCTCCAGTGGCTCCCATGGCCTCTGGGCGACAGGTTCGGGGGAACCGGTCGCTCGCACACGCATGAGGTCGAGGAGGGGGCGCGTTGCATGTTCCGGCGCGCCCTGGAAAGGGAGGGTTCATCCCTCCCTCCCGAGGTGGGGCTGCGCAAGCGGCCAGCGCCGGCAGGGTCGCGGTTGAGTGCATGTGTTCCCGTGACCTTGCCATCATGGCGATGAGGTGGAACATTGTGGGGGTTTTAGTCGGTGCAAGTACGACATAACTCGTCCTCGCCCCCGCGAGGACGAGTATACGTATGCATTTCTCCCATGTAAAAAAAAAACTACCGCAGCTCCTATTTCAGACGCCAAACAGTAGTTAATACATATGTATGTTTTCAAAAGTATACATATATATAGTCAATAGTCTTGATTTTGAATTTTACGAATTAAAGCTATATTAATTAATATCAGATGGTTTTACTCATAGTAGGTTCTGTTGCCGTCAAAGTGGGTATCGCTGCAGCGTCTATTTTTGCCGCCAAAAAGTAGTGTACAAGAATTACTTTGCTACGGTTTGAAGAGCGCTATGGCTAGCTTTATTTACTGTGATAACGAGACTCAAAATCTTGTCTCAGGAGACGAACGCAATGTGGCACAGTGTATATCATCCTGACTAGCGCCACATTGTTATGGGCAGGCGTATCGCTTACCATCAGGGGAACGTTCCGCTAGTCTCGTCGCTTAATTAAATAAAAAAAGTTGAGATTTTTTGGTTACTATTGGAAAATACCTTTATTCACTAAGTACTTAACTAACATATTTTCACGCAAAAACAATTGTGATCCAAAGAGATGAGTTGTTTTTCTGTTAAAATTAAAGTTTTTTCTCAAGTATAAAACTAAATAATTACTGTAATATTTATAAATAAGTATTTTTTTTTTTAATTTTAGTTACATTATCCGCAACGTTACACTGTCGATTATACGGCCAATAAAGTAACGGTAAGTATTACACAAATAACACTTATTTCAAAGTATTAGAATTTTATTGTTAATCGAAACAGAACATAAAAATGTCGTAAAGATGTATTCTTTATTATTTACTGACCGTTTCAAAGTTATATAAAAAAATAACATTGTTTTATTGTTATATAACGTAAGAACTAACAAGATCTAGGATCAAAGGTATACTCAAGTAACTGACTTAGAGACTTGATGACTTCAACGCGAAATGAGCAACACGTGGTGAACCATGGAGAGAAAGAAAGTAAAAAACGTTTATTCAGTACTATAATAGTTCAACATATACATACATGATGATATGTAAGTAGAAATCATCATTGTAACTAGTACGTCATCACCATCGTCATTTATCATCAGGTAAACCTCTCGTCGCTTTGTCGAATAAATAAAAAGGTAATACGTCAAACTGTAAGTATTCGCTAATGATCATCAAAAGCCCCTTAAATATTAAGTAGAAAAAAAAAAACAGGAATGTAGTAATGGAGCTATGCGAGAAAACGACGAGAGGACATAATTCGGAGCAGAGGCTCTCCTCTTTTGAATAAACATTGGCAAGGGTCGCGGGCTGTCTCATTATCATAATATTTTATTCTCAAGACGCTATGCATCTGCCAACGGTACTTATCTCCGTTTCGAGAGCTATTCACCCCCGTACCCCCCTTCCAAATTACAGCCTCTACCACTTGTCTTTTTTTTATTTAACGAAGCAACGAGACAAGCAGGACGTTTGTCATCGTCGGTAACTGATACGTTCGCCTAAGAAGATCTGATTGTAATTAAGATGATAAAACCAGCAATACAATACACTCTATGCTTTGAAATGTAACGTGTTGGATCTCGATACTCCAGTAATTTCACTAGCTACAGCGCCTTTCATACCGCAATCCATAATGTTTGCACTGTTGTTAGCAGAAATAAGAGCAATGGTTGGTACTTACATATATTTTAGCAACCGAGACTAAGCTTCAGTATGTAATTAAACGATATTACATCACAGAACGAATATGTAGATAATGAAGTAAAATATGTATATTATCGTAAAACCGAAATTATTGGTTAAATTAATTCAATCAATTATCAGCTGATAGACGTCCACTGCTGGATATAGGCCTCCCTCAAAGATCACATTGATCATTCCTGAGCTGCCCACATACTGGGTGCTAAGAGACCACTTCCGAAAACAAAGACAGACAATAGTACTAATGACACCTTGATGATGGAACGGAAAAAAATCCATTCTGATAAAAAAAAATCATATTTTTAAAACGGTTTATTTACGCTCCATCGTGTTAGTACAGCTAAATGAAACGATAGTTTTAGAAAAAATACATTACTTTAATAAAAAAAACTAGCAATTAAACACAAAATTAAAAACAGCTGATGCCCGGATCAATGAACGCTCGGGCGCGGCGCGGTCCCGCCGGCAGCTAGAGATCGCACAAATATTTATTTACATTTGTCTAAATAACTAACTTATCTACTTTGCCACTGTGCTAGTCTTAACGGCTAGGTACATTGTGTTTCATTGCTGGTTTTTTTTTATTGGGACCATTTCCCAGTAAGTTGACCCAATACGGATTGGTGAGAGCTATAGCCTCGTTTGTTGATTGGCAGGGTGCACCACGACTACGTGAGGATGGCTTAGGTCCCGTGAGTTGTTGTGCGAGACCTGTTACACCTCTTCAACTCCATTCAGCGAAAACAAATTAAAATAAGATACAACCGTTTTCCTAATTATGGTTTTGTTAAGGTTATGCGTTAGTTACTCATATAATATTTACACTCCTAATTGGTATTATTTTATTCCTGTTAGACATCGATGGAGCACGCGTGACCTGTTTTCTCCCCTATTTCCATCTCATTATTCACCGCCAGCGGAAAACAGTACCATAAAAACTAAAAACTCACGCATCCGTTATTTCCTATATTTTATTTCAAGCCCAAGAGACGTAGGGGGTTGCCTTGATAGTTGAATGAAACGGTCGTTGCGCTAACTTGGTGCATATGCGTGCTAACGTTCTCCACACCGCATACTTTTTTCATCACATTACATGGTACATAAAGTAGCGCCTGCAATAAATTTTATTGCAAATTTTAATATTGCAAATACGTTGCATGATATATTTTACAAGGGGGTTTTTAAGTACTTTTAAGATAATGTCACATTAAATAGCTTAACATTAATTAATTGTTTTTACCATGGATATTATTTTAATGACTACTATTTTTTTTTATTTTTTATCATTGGTGGTAGGTCTCTATTCCGGAGACAGTCTAGGTAGGTACTAACTGCAGCTCCTATTTCTCCCGACAAATAATAGTGTGCAAACATCGTTGTGTTTGCAGGGCACTGTTGCTAGTAAAATTATTGAGGTAACGAGACAAAGCTTCTTATGACTCAAAGCGAGGAGTACAATGTGTTGCAGTATATATTATCCTTACTAACGTCACATTGTTACCGACAGGAATGCTATTTGCCATCAGGAACTTCTGCTCAACTCGTCGCTCTGTCGAATAAAAAACAGTAAATAAACATAAAAGTATATTTAGATTATTTTGTTTATCTATCTTCCTGTATCCTTATTGATGGAAACGGTGTTGTGAAGGAACGCAATTCAGAAATAGTCTTTCAGAAATAATCTTATTAGACAGCTGAATTAAAACAATACATCACATACCATACATCTTTTCTTATTGACAACCCAAAAAATTTCTATATATTTGACATGGTTCATAATAAATATGGCAGCTCCTGAACAGCATTACACATGCTCCAATATTTATGAATTAGAAAATTTTATAAGTTTTTAAAAAGGGACATTCACAAGAACGGAATCAAAGTTTTAGTTAAGAGTTTTTTTTTTCTCCTAATTTCTTCTAACCCGGGTCAGAGTTTATGTGTACATAGACAATTGTTACAATACAGAATTTAAACGCTTATTTAGAATCGCTTATTTTGTTTTGCAGTTCTCTGTGCAACGTATTTACAAAATTCTAGAAACTTGTTTCTAATTTTTTATTTTCGTGTTTAACTGTATTTCTAAATCCATTCGTTTTCTCCCGAACACCGGACACTCCACAATCAGGTGTATGATTGTTTCTTCTAGTATTCCGAAAATCTGCCATTACCTGTGAGCACTTGCGTGAGTGACTTGTCTATTTTCAATTCTTTAATTGCCGCTGCCAACTTGCACTTGTTCAATGTGTTTGCTCAAAATGCTTTAACTCTCCTTGTGACCGATGGCTCCGAGTCCCCAGAGTGGGAACATTGGGAGAGTTTTTTATGACGAACGAAAAGAAACACGTAAATAAAAAAAAAAACATTAATTAGGACGCATACACAATGAAGTAGCCAGTAAACGTAGTTACAGAAGACACTTGTGTATTTTTAAAAGGATTAATTGCTATGTAACAAGCACCGACCTATATGATCTGAAGCACTTTTGAAATAAACCTGACTCGCAATGTACTGGTTGTAGTCATTTCTAATTTTAAGCAAATTGATAAAGTGTCTAGATATTACTGAAACTTCCGATCACGATTTTTAATTACAAAGTATGAATTGAAACTTTTTCGTTATTTCTTTTATATATTTAAAAACTTTCGAGTATAAATACGGACGGCCTTTAGAAAATCTCCATCAATCGAACTTGGGAATGGTGGAAATAACATAAAATATCCAGCGAGTTTTACATAGTATATTCATACTAATAAACATACATATTATTTATAATATATAACAAATAAATAAATATAAATTTAATTACACTAATTTTTATATATACATATAAGACTCTTTCTCTTATATGAATATTTAAAAATTATTGTAACGAGAAGAGATTGAACTGTTTAAGCGACAGCTCATTGCAGACAAATGACATTAAGATGCAAATCTTGTTACTTATGATTATTAATGGTTATTGAATAACAAAATTATTATTTAACAGACGAATGTTCATTTGGTGATAAATAATACGAATGGTCCACATCGACGAAGCATTAGTTAAAATGTCTACACAACGCGTGTTCGTCGTTATGATACATAAAATATGTCTTCATTTTATATAACAATACCAAGTAATCTATATAGAATAAATAACTGTTTATTAATTTAGTTAAATAATAATTAATATTGGTGTTAAAGGAAATAAACAGTTTTTCTGTATCTTGCCTTAATCGTATGTTATTTTATGTGTAATGTGTTAACATTTAAATTTCATGATGTGACAGTGAGACCGTGGATGGTGAAGCATTCTGACTCAGCATACTCTAATGCTCATATGTTGACAGTGGTAACACAGTACTGCTGTTATAGAAACAGATTACAATGTAAAGGTAGTTCTAGAGAGACATTCAGCTGATGGTTAGTGATACATTAATGAAGTCGATAATTGTTTTTATTCTACGATGGTAAGTAATATATCCTGCAGTGGACTGTGGTGGGGTCAACACCATTTATTGATGATGATGAAATAATATATGAGCCCATAACAATATGATGCTAGTTAAGATGACATGCAATGCACCGTATTGCGCTCGTCACCTTCAAATAAGATGTCAAGTTTCGTTATCAAAGTAATTTAACCAGTTACGACGTCCTTCAAACAAGAACACAATAATGTTTGCACACTAGAATTTACTTGCAGATATAGAAGCTGCGGTTATACATACTTATACGATCCCGATAAACAGAGACCTATTATTAATTCCAAACTTCATAATATGTGGCCTAGGAATCAAACCAGAGACGTAGCAGAGTTACGGTGACAGTTACAATAATGGTAAAAAAAATAAATAAAACACAATTGAAAGTTTCTGATACATCAATACCAAATACGTACAGTGTATAAACAATAATTACAGAAAAAACTTGAAAATATTGACTTTGAAGACGAAATAGCGCAAATTTGGAAACTCAAAATGGATGTTATTGTGTCTGTTATTATATGAGCTACCTATAGCTGTTAACCCTGGTTAATACCAAACCAAATTCACCATGCAATATACATTTTATCCATCTATGCCCCAAACAATTTTTTTTAATGCAATAGCTGTGATTCTTAATACCAGCAAAATAGTTTGAAAATTTTGCAGAGTGATTATACTTAAGTCTGATTATATCATTGCTTCAGTATCTCATCGAAAAACTGAAAACTATATCAAAATAAACATAAATAATAATAATAATAGTCTTTATTGTAAACCAAACAAAATAATAAATAAAACGATACAACGATTGGAGAGTAAAAAGAAGTACAATGGGCGGTCTTATTGCTCCAAAGCAATCTTTTCCACATAATCCAATGGGGAAGGAGAAATAAACTATGTATATGAGAAGAGAAGATAACTTTTACTAGATAATTAGACGAATATTTGATGATATTCGCAATTGATAATATAAAATGTCTTGCATTATTGAATAATCATAAGAGTACAATTGAAAATCAGCGCTCCTGCTTAAATGAGGAGCTGTTTGCTGAGTTGGTATCTATTCCAACTGCCTAATTTTAATTTTATTGTTATTAGTACTTTTTTTAGTTATTTTTAAGGTCTAATCGTAGGTACATATACACACATATACATTACGCCTCGTTCCCAGTGAGGTAGGCAGAGACCACCTCTCTCCCCTTGCTACGATCCTGGCACACCTGTCTCGCTTCCTAATTCGTTTCTTATTTTTTTTTTATAGTGTTATTATATTTATGTAAATTTAAGCAGAACTTAATAAAAAAATCTTGCTTTTTTCTTTCCTAATAAAAAATAGCAAAAAAGAATTGGCAGTTCAAATATGGACAGGCAGGGACGTTTTGATAGAAATAAGAGGAGTGCACAGGAGACGCGACGGACACTGTAATAACTTAAAAACAATTAATGGTTGCACTTATCTCGGGTTTTACGTGAAATTACTTATTGCCAATAGTGCCCACTGCGTACATAGTGACACACATACATAGACGCGTGCACACATCGGCGCGCGCGCGTCGAGTGGAGCGCGTGAAAATTCACGCCCCAGCTCGGGTTTTCGCGTTTTTTTAATTACAACCCCGTGGCGCTATTGTTGTACAGCCCTAGTTGGGGGGGATGCCTTAGGGTTGCTAGTATAATTTTTTTATTTATTTATTCAATCTCACCAAATATTTATAACACGTGATATCCCTCGGGTCCCGTACAAATCACAATCTCAGAGTGTGATTAAGACAAAAATTTTATCTTCATTTACCTGATATTCGGAATTACATTGACTCATCACGAAATCTCCGAAACTATTAGACGTAGAATAAAAATTTGTAGAGATATTACTTCTAGAGACCAACTAAGTATGGATTTTACAAAATTGTTTCCCTAAAAGTGGTGTTACGGCCAGCAAATCAGACGGGGAACTGCTATTTTTTTATAGAAATAGAAGAGAAGAAAGGGAATTTAGAATAGAATAGAGAGAAGAAGTTTAGACGAAAGTATATATAAAAATTAAATTCATAGGTACCGTTTAATCCAATTACTATGAAATGATATGGAGAATATGGCAGCGCAGGATCCACGATGTGTAGATCTTTAGGGGAGGCCTATGTTGCCTGAAAAGTTTGCCTCGCAGTGAAACAAAATAATTAAGTGAACCTGTTGTCTTTCCCCAACTCCATTGATTCACTGAGATACATTTTTATTGTTGGCAGGATTCTGTTGTCCGAGAGATTAGATAGTTCATTTATGCTGCCAAAGAGTATAGCGTGGAAGAATTACTGCGTGCCGTTTTGGATACAGGGCGCTGTAGCTCTAATGTCTTGATATTTATAGTTATCAGTGAGGAGATCTTTGGGGATGTCTACGTCCAGCCGTGGACCGATACATGTCCACGCTTATTATGAAAATGTTTTTATGTAGGATCTTTTTACAATTATAGTATAAATAGAATAGAAATGGAAAAACGCAACGAGAGTAGAAAATTGATGTCACATAATATCGCAGTGAGTACCGTGCTACAAATTCGTGAGTTTTCAGTTTTCATGATATCTTATATCATTTATTTGATTAAATTTTCAGCGTCAGTAATTACGTTTAATTGCCAACCCTGTTTCACGTTTATCGAACAGGGGTTCGTCAAAGAGCAGCCCTACTACCATGGTAATATAGAAATACACGTAACGCACCTCACCTCACATGTATAGTGTAGTCGTGACATACTGTCGGATATAAACCTTTATACTAACGTTTGAAGATATTACTTCTTCCTGTCGTGTCTTTTTTTTTGTTCTACAAAGCGACGAGACGAGCTAGACGTTCTAATGATGGTAAGGGAAACGCCTACCCATAACAACATGGCGCTAGTTACAATGATATATACAGCATCATTATCAATTACCTGTTTTTTCACTACCTACATCGCCTATCAAACCACTGTACAGTAATGTTTGCACATTACTGTATAGTGGTTTGTAAATAAGCGCTGCGTTGGTTCCTGCGTAAATGGTCTCTCGATTAGTCTCTTCATCTCTGAACTGTGAATTCCAAAAATGGTTGGGCCTCTTGTGTAAATATATTCATATGCTTAAATCGAAGTAATGAGCATCAGTTCTAGAATATAAGTTAACAATCGTGGTAGCTCAGTTTGTAAGGCGCGATCTAAGCGTGGTCGAGAGGTGCGGATCGATCCCAGTTGAGTTTGATCTTTCTGTAAAGAAAAACATCGGGAGGAAATTTTTAAGATCTAAGAACAACAGTGCATTAGTGGATATGTGACATTAGCCAGCCGAAAAGTGGCTGCCTTGATGGATTATCATCTCAACTGATGGACGTCCACTGCCGCACATATGTAGACCTCCTGTAATGTTTTCCACAAAATAAAAATAGCTTTTACTCTTTCTCTGTCTATCTCTCTCTCAGCGTGAGCAGGCCCTGATTAACATGAAAATAACTGAGTATTGGATGTATTAATAAGTATTTAAGAGTTCCATCTTTCTAGTGAAGCAATTTTTTCAAATACACTTTCTTTGATCTTTTGATTTTATGAAAAGTTTCTTTTCTCATTTTTTTGATCGGTGTACGATTCGGAGAGACATATGTCAAGGTACATATCGACTTATCATGATGAAGTTGGATTCCGTGGCCTTTCTTTTTTTTCTTTTCCAAATAATATACATTATTTAATCTAAGAGAGACCTGTGGATATATACTATAGATATCGGTGTTCATGAGCAACAGAGTAAAAAATTGGAACATTTTTGTTTATAATAAAGGTAACATTTAAATGTATTTTATATACTAATAAGGTTATTATGACTACTGGAAAGTATCTCCACTATAATATACTTTTTTAAACGCAAGGTTTGTACTATGAATGTCGCGGTCGAGTCCGTCTCAAGTCAGCTACGCAGGACTAATGATTGAGAAGTGCAACAATCATAGCCTCCGCCGCGGCACCAGCGCTGGCTCCAGTGCCAAAGTCAAAGTCAAAGTCGAAAGTTACTCACTCAATTAAAACGGCCGCTTATTAACGACGAGCTGGAACCGGGGCCGCACTTTGAAAAGCCTCTGTTGAGAAAAGGCGACGAGTCGCGTTCAAGTGTTATTTTTTTTTTATTTTGCAGTAAACTAAACTAACTTTGATTTCTTTAGTGTAGCCATAACCGCGTTATAAAACGGTTGTCTCTAATGGTGCTATGATGGTTTCCATGAAACCACCTGGTTACTTACCATGTTATGGGTATGACGTAGTAGAAAGTGTTCTCCTGTAATATACGAATCAGAGTATTCTAAACACGTTTGAGACGACCATTGAAATGTAAATCTATTAAAGACAAACAAATATAATAAGTAAACCAAAAAAAAAGCTCAGAAAAAAAATTTAATAATGTATACATCAAAGGTTTATATTATTTCGATATCTTAAATAACTTGGGATTAACTCTTATATGAAGGTAAATAATAAATATATAAACGTTAACACTTTTGAGAAAAGTTTTTTTTTATATTATGTTTAGTTAAGTGGTTAACCTATATATATATATATATATATATATATATATATATATATATATATGAAAATGGGTTTCCATTCGCATATCACCTGAAAATTAGTGAATGTATCGACATGCGAACATGAGTATTCGAAGCGGAATGATTTGTAGATGGTTATAGGCTATTTATTTTTTGAATTTCATGGATCGTTCATCACTTAGTATTATTTATGCGTTTGTTATAGTAACGGTTGCTAAAGAGATACATTTTCGGTTGCGGTTACTCTCAAATAATATTTCAGACAAATTTCAAGTCTAATTTTATATTGCAGCTAGCAAAGTGGGCAGTGAACAGAAAAGAAAAGAACGGAATAGAATAGAGTAGAGCATAGTAAACAGTATAACTGATATAATATATACGTATACATATGACATCAATTATATATATACGTAGGAGATATTCGGAGCTTCATAAGCTCATCACGAGATATCTGAAACTCTTTGAGGGAAACACTTAAAATTTGGTACGGATATTATTCCTGCCGTTTAGAGGTCAGCTAAGAATGGATTTTACAAAAAATTTTCCCTTAGGGGAGATGCGATGATGTTTCGACCAGCAAAGCAAACTGGAAACAGCTGTTACTGCTATCTTCCTGTATTAAAATTTTATACAGTTGGTACGTTTGAGGGAAACTGTGTCGATACAACAACATAATCTTTTTCTACCGTCAAGTCTGAAAACATTGCTTTGTTTCGTTTTGAAAATCGTTGTACTCGTAGGTAATAAAATTATTAGAGAAAACAAACTTACAGTCTTAAGGCGACGAAAGCAATCAGATGGTGCGCGAACTTCTTTACTAGCGTCTATTTAAAAAAAAACTAATTTGTATCGTATTTTTGCTAAAAATATAGCCGACAAAAATCATGTTAATTAAGCACATTCATATAGTAAATAATGCGAAATAGACCGTACGTTAATTTTGCGCTACGATTAAATTATCCTGGTTTGATCAGATTCAGGATAACGCTATAAAATCCGCTTGTCCTCAAATGTAACGGACAAATGTTTCACGCGCAGTACAGCCTCTTGGAACAAAACCCAATATGGCTGACTTCCGATGTGGTGTTTTATTTTTCCCGCTGAATATGCATATAATACTCATCGTACTTTGAATATTGCCACGAATTAATGAAATAAAAAAAAAATGGACATGTTTTTTTTTTATTTATAAACTTAAAATAAATGTTATAAACCGTTTTAAAATAAATACCATTTAAAGAAAGTTTATAGAAGTTTTTTAATGGCAGTAATATGTTATAACAAGATATTACAAGTTCCTCAGAATTTTACACGGTTTATATATTATATAATCGATTTATATATTTGTACCGATAAATAATTTTTTTAATTATCGCTGGGGAAATCTTCTTATAACATACCCTGCTTCTAGGGGGAAGACAAAGTTATGTGGGATTTCTACCCACTAAAACCACAAAACATACGACGGAAGTGCAAAACTGTCCTTACTACCTACGCTATACTACGGCAAATATAAGACCACCTTTGCCGTTCTCCTAAGGCTCTCTTATCGGGCTTTGACGGCCCCCTCTCTCAAGACTCGCGAACTCGAGAACCCTTTTAGTCGCCTTGTATAACAGGCAGAGGATACCATAGTCCTATTCCTAACAGCCCAAGACTATACAGCTGACGAGCTGGGGCGTCTGTTGCCATTGCCTTGTCGTGTTCGGCTACGAACGGCATCGGCTCTCTCTCGATTGCGCTCGGCAGCCTCCTTCTGCACCATGACGGTTTCATAGAAGGAAACCAATGCTATGTATAGGTTTCCTTCCTAACTACGCGTTTTTCTTAGTCGAACGACGAACCTACTTACCGTTTTTTTTTAATGAAAACCTTTCTTTAGTGCAAATATGGACATTCTATTCATTGTTAACTATATCAATCCGTTTCTAAAAGATACCACATCTACGCAACGGAGATATTGTTCTGCGAAATGAAAATCTTCACATTTTTTTTGGAGGCCTCTCTTTATATTTTTTTAATGTTTAGGGGCGAGTGAAAAATCCTGATGTGAAAAAAAAGGTCAAGATAAGTATCTTGGAAATACCACGGAGTGGTTAGGGGAGGACATTACGGACGATATTTTTTAAACTTTACTGCGAGATCCTGTTAATTATTTTTATGACGAAATACTTTGATGGAGTACGATAATAATATAATGCTGGTGAATCATTAGATCGTTACCCAAAAACTATCACTAGTTTTTGGGTAACGATCGAATGAGTGTGGTTATAGTTTATATTTAACTTATGGGTATATAGCATAGAGAAGTTAAAAAAAGAATCGGTTCGATGACAAGGGGAATGAACGGAATGGTCGCAGTTTGAAAAAAAAAAGATTGCATATGATCGTAACAGTTTTCTTCAACTGACCATTCAGCTTCAATTTAAAGACTTTAGGCACTACAGACAACCAGTATGAATCCAATATAGATAAAAATTTTTATCATCATCACAAATTCTATTTCAAAGATTTATATTTTTCTTCATGTCATATTAATTTTCTTTATATTATTATCAAAATTTAACGATTCAAACATTATCTTGGATATGCTTTTTGTTGTTGATGAATATGTAAAATATTAAATAAAAAAGTATATTATGAAAAGTGTTTTTTTTGGAAAAGTTTTTCGTTAGCTAAACATTCCAATACTCCTGTGACAGCAATTTTTTTTGTTTTCTCTTAATTAAATATATTATATTTCCTCTTTTTTAATAATTTAGTTTTAGTTTTTAAAAAGCACAAGTTAGTGTAAGATATTATTTAATTGAATGAAACTTAAATTACAAATATGGCGGTAGTATTGCGGAAATGTCTTCTAAATATTTAGCGAAGTAACCTTTCATATCACGGTCATATTCACTGGAAAAATATTTATTATTTTTAAACATTTTTTAATACATTAACCTATATATAAATTATTTCTCTTTAAAAAAAAGGGGGTGTTGTTTTTGTATTTTATTATTTTTTTATTTTTGTTATTGTAATGTATTGTTAGTGAGATATATTTGGGATTAAGAAAGCTGTCCAATCCAGGTACGTGTTTAATACCAATCGTAAGAATAGATTTTTTTTTTAAATCAGGATAGCTGATGCGCTTGCACTTGCCCGCGTTATGCTCGTATAGTCATAAAAAATGTTGTCTCGTTACTCTAGTAATTATACTAGACAATAGGCACTAGCTACACCGTCTTTGAAAGGAACAGAATAAAGTATGCAAACAAGCGTGAGAAAGAAAAGTTGCCGTGGTACATGCCTAGATCTTCACAGACCGAAACTTAGAAATACCAAAATATTTGTCAAGTAACATACCATTTGTTTGAATCGTAGTGTAAACCCGCGGAACTATGAAATAGCGTTTGGTTACGCCATTATATAGGAAGTATTTTCAAACTATTTCATATAAATGGGGGGTAATACTATAGGGGCTATATTCTATAGCAGAGGCGTTGGACCATTAGACCCGCACTATTGTCTAGGCACCGAACAATTGTTTTACTGCTCGTCAGTAGGCGAAAAGCGATTGAATGATGCCCTTTGAGTGCTGTTCACACGTAAATTTAATATGCTAGGTTAATAGTGTTGCCAGCGCGAGTTCGCCGACCTATGAAATGCCATTAGGAAATGTGCTTTCATGCTTGTGCTTTGTCCATCTAAACAATAAAGTCGGACGCATGAATAATATAGATTTTTTTTTTTAAAAGCCAGCACTACATAAAAACAAATGATATCATTATGAAAACCATTACGTTATGTTTACTTTTTTTCTATTAAAAAATATACACAGGGAACAATGTTTGTAATCAATAAAATGATTTCACACTTAAATTTTGATGAAATGTTACAATACGTGAATGATAGATTTTTAATAAAAATACTATTTAACACTTCTTTTCAAATGAGAGTAATAAAAGTTGTCAATCTCAGTGTCGGTTGTAGCAGATCTGTTACTGGAGATACTAAGTTGATTGCCAACAACCATTACTATGTTTTGTTATGAACTGCTATATTCTGGATCTGGTCAATTAATATTCAAAGGTAATTTATGCGATATTTAAACAAAAAAACATTGAGTAAAAGTGATATTTTGCATGAGATTGAGATTCTGGTTGATTTGTGAGATAATGAGGTCAATAAACTATGGAGGTGGTAAACCGAGACAGAGAGATATTAAAGCAATCAAAGTTGTTACTTTTTAGTAAAGATAGAAACTGATTTAATACGACTAGTCTCCATAGTATGCGATTTCGTGGACAGGCCCGAATACGAAGGTTGAGTAGGGAGGACGCTTTGAATTATATAGATATACACACATAACATATCTCATTCTCTCACAGCCCCTAAATTCATTTATTGTTGTCTCTTTTTTGTTACTTCCCACCGTCCCAAAAGATGTTCTTCTTTAAAGACAATTTTAAAAGATGATTGCCTATCTGATCGTTTTCACTTTTTTTTGTGGCCATTCACCGAATCAGCGGGATCGACTTTAATAAAATTTTATCTCGCAGACAACTGAAGAAGATAGTGAATCGGCTGCTACTGTCAGTGCGTCTTAACACCATAGATCACATCATCACGTAAGATGAGGTGTGATCGTGGACATGCGCTGGTCTTCATATAAAAAATAAAATATGAAACAGGACAAAATCCGCCGGGTTTATCTTTTGTATAAACTTTTTCAACTTGAATTATATAATTTTAACTTAACGAAGACCAGTGACATGCAGGAAAAGTGGAAAAAAATGTATTTTTCGTCCACCATTTAACCCGGCCATCGACTAGGGTTAATATATCAGCACTTGATACGCTTTTAGTTGGTCCAAGTGAATGAATGAAACGTTTTATGCGTTGGTAAAGATTGACCCGGGACGCAAATTTTTATTGTTATTATTTATTATTGTGCTATTGTTAAAAAGTAGGTCTTTACTGCAGTTCTGCAAAACAATGTCGCATATAGAAAACGTCACTAGCTGATCTTGCCACCAGATTGTTAGTTCAAATCGATTTTGGCTGTTATATAAGGTAATAGAAAAATAATGGGCGAGGATAATAACTTCGTATTTATTTATTTTTGAATTCTACAAAGCGACGAAACGTTCACCTGACGGTAAATGATGGTGGTAGCTACATAGATGGTCTCCGGCAATAGAAATCTACCACCAGTAAGATTCAGTCTTCTTCTTAAAGTGCCTTTTCAACTAGTAAAGGTTAGCGATTAGCATGGTACAGTCCTTTCTGTCTTTGGTTCGGCGGAATAATTCGTAATCCCTAGATATGCCTGTCCATTAAGATTCAGTAATTGTACAGAAAAATAGGTATGAAAGTATTTATTTTTGGATATCCTCAAATACTGCTATGCGTTAGAAAAGCCAAATAAGATTTAAAGATATCCATTCGAAAACGCAATGATCATGGTTAAAATTGGATACTTAACAATTTAGTTGCAAAATATGTCCGGAAAAGTTTATATATGCAATATCGTAGCAAATTCGCTATACGTCTTAAAGAGGCATGGGTTCGATTTCCATGAGACCATATTATAAGGACTGTTTTCGTGGACACGTGACATCCACCAACCAACACTTAGGCAGCGTGATGAATAAATGGTACTGACTCTGCTTCTAGATAAAAATGTCGCGTCCCAGTCGTGGAAATAAGAGAGCTGATCATTATTTAATTATTATATTAAATAATCGCTAACTCTTATACCTTGGTATCAATTTTATCGCATTTCCACTTTGGAAGCGGTTTCTACTAATTAATTACCTCCAGGCTCTCTATAGCACAGACGTTCACAAAATGGCCGCCGCGCCGTTCATTTTAAACGGATAGTAACAAAAAAAAATACATTTTTGTCTAAGGTTATTTAATAAAAAGGTTTTCCGGCCATAATGGTGAAATTAAAATGCATCGGTTTATATCTCAATCACGCTTATTTCTCAATTAATTTTATATTTACGAAGTATTCAAAGAAATATTAATATTATAATTTAAATGTATAATATTTTTAGAAGCTGCTATTTACAATCGGCTTGTTAATTGACTAAGCTTTTAACGTTATTTATGCAAATAGCAGTACCGTAATCACGCATCGTATTGATTCTGGTTTCATGGAGATCAAAGGTTGACGTAGCAAGTTTTTTTTTATTAAATATCAATATGTTTGTGACCGAAGTTCTGTTAGGTTCTGTTAGTATCTTTTTTTCTATATCTATTAACTTAATTACGAAATGTTATCTTACTCATTTGTAAAACATAATTTTTGATGTACAAATTCGAACTAGATTCTTAAAAAGACTGTTAGTATTATATTCACTGGCGATAGGTCTCTGTTTCCGGAGACCGTCTAGGTACGTATCACTGCAGCGCCTACTTCTGCCGCCAAACATTAGTGTGTAAACATTCCTGTTCCGCTTTGAAGGGCGCTGTAGCCAGTGTAATTACTGGGGTAACGAGACTCAACACCTTATGTCTCGGGGGATGAGCGTAACGTGGTACAGTGTATAACATCCTAACTAGCGCCGTTATAGTACACGTTGTTATAGTCGGGTGTATCACTTACCACCAGGAAAATGTCCCGCTCGTCTCATGGCTTTTTTGTATAAAAAATATATTGGTCATTATTGTCTTTACTCGGCGAATGTGATTGCAATCCAAAATTTTGAGATCATTTATGCGCTTTATTTAAGAAGTTATTGTAGTGTTGCATTGAAAGATTATCATGTCTTTTAAAATGATCTTCCGTTTTTACTTTTGCAAGATTATATTAATAATGAAACAGTGCCACATTCAATGAAAGCGTTTAGAATTCTTCTCCTATCAATATATCGTAATGCTAATAACAAATTTAAAACTTTCATTTGTGTTGATTGATATTATAGAAAGCATTGTTTGCTTTGTATTTAAAACGTTAGGCCTTTAAAACTCGGTATGGTATATGGCCCATATAAAGCGTTGTAATCTAGCCTATTAAACTCGTGTTTTCACATGCGTCAACACGACCAGGGTTATTGCATGCATTTTTCAAAAGCAGCTGCGTCCAGTTGAAAGAGTACATCATGAAGTACACTCAGCTAACGTTCACAACATCGGCAAGTCTTCCGTTGAATGGCTGTTTTAATAATTAATTCGTTTACCCCTTGCTACGTTTGTGGTCCGGTCGATCAAAGATCATGCCATGCGTCCATAATAATGTTTTTAGTACATTTGCCTACGATTTATTTTACCACCAAATATAGCTGAACCGTGTAAATGTTGTCCTGCCTTTAAATATTTAACTTTAAATTTTAAATTTCTGTTTTTTTTTTGTGCCTCTATACATTTCTTCACAGGCCCAGTTTGATTAGAGTATGCTTTTAATTAATTAATTAACTTTGATTTTATAACCATACTATCTAGTTGATAAATCTAAATGTTAGTCAACAGTTAAAGATGTTTTTAATTGTTCTTCATTTATTGTTATTTCGTTGTATTATTAAAGTTATCTGAGATAATTCTATACTACTGCAACAAATCGAATTGAAAATAATTATTGGATGTTTTACTAACACTAAAATACTTATGGATTAATAACTATTATTAAAATATAGGTAATTATAAACTATTGATAGTTAAAAATAGACGTCTGATCTGATTTAATAATATACTATGTCCTTATAAACTCGGACCAATGTGCCGGGCAGTGCATGCTCAGGAGAAAATAATTGTGCATTGTCTGTACTCGATTGCATGGGGTTGCTTTTAGGTTATGTTTAATATGCACTAGCATTACCTTGCTTTTCAAAATATGTATATAGAACTCTATTCCAAAGTGTTACGGATATTTGGCATTGAATCTGAACCTCGCAAGTTTTATTTAACCTTTCATTACTGCAAACAAAGTCCTAGAAAAACAAACTGATGCTTGACCAGTAAAACATGAGAAGTATTTATAGTCGAAAGCTTTGTTTAGAATTTTAAATTTCTAAATTGGCTGTTGTGTTTATATGCAAAAATATTAATGTATAAAATGAAATAGAAAGAAAAAAAGTGTTATATTTATTTAATTAAGTTGTTAATGGTATAGCTAGTTGTTTGTGACAGGAAATTGTACATGTATTATGAGGGGAAGGTGCGAAATCATTTTAAGAAATTCATAACAATTAATTAGATTTCATATATTAAATAGTTATTGCACATAAATATGTGTTTTTGTAACCTAAATAATTGATTATTAAAAACATTCCTTACACTTGTTAAACGTGGCGAAAAACTTCATTAGCTTTGACGCTGTGTTTAACACAGCCCTTAGTGTAAACTTAGATTTGTTGTTATGTAAAATTGTGTAAAACGAACGTGAAATCATATATAAATATAAAAAAAATCTTGTTCGTACCATAAAGACCGATGAAAGAGTGTGTGTGAGTGTTTTCTTTTTTAATTTCAACACTTTGCTGCTAATGCTCACAGACAAGGGCGTTAAGAAAGAGTACCATTAGCAACATTTTAATATTTTCACAAAAAGTAACGTTGGGAATCCTTTTACGCGTTTTCTCGGTACAGAAGGATTTTTTTCTTCAGTTTGCCTTGAATGACTTTATATCACGAGTGCGCTCGACTTTGAAGCGCTTTTCCCCGTATTATTTTTACATGGTTTATGACGAGTGGGCGAAGGGAGGCCGAGTGTGGCTGCTGCCGCCGCCTCACCGAGCTTGTGCTACAAGAAAAATCTTGGAACGGTTCCTAAGCCGAAGATTATGAAACACATTCGTCTTATAAAACTCTTGCTTCTATAATTAAATTGTTTTTATGTACTCTTAATAGAACTGATTTTAACCGATTTATGGTAATTATTTAATTATTTATTGATCCGATGTTTTGAGCGCTTTACAACACTCATGACTAAGTTAACACGTCCCTCACGTAATAATCGTCACGGAGTTCTTTCAGCTATTTATTGTTTACTTGTGAAATGTTAACTTACAAATACGCAACTACTCGTATGTGTTAAGCAAGTGGGTATGCACAAAAACACAAACGGAGTTGAAATGGTGTTAGAATGAGATTCCAGTCTAGCATAAATCAAGCATATATAATAGTTATACTTGGTTTACTAATGGTATTTTTTTTCTAAAGATATTAATGATATCAATCTTCTTGCCGATTTTTACAGTTTCATCAGACTCAGGGCTCACGGATACGAAATTCGCGACTTAACATAAATAAAAAAATAATACATAAATATGTATGATTATAATTTGAGTAGAAGGGAGAGGATAAAGATTAAAATGTATTGGAAGAGAAGGATGAAGAACTGGATTGGGAAAAATACGCCGCGTAAGTATTTATAATTATTTGTGGCTTTCTTCTTAAAATCGGTATATTATATATCATAGATAAGTAAAGATTTAAGCTAAATATGACTTGTTTTGAAATATAAAAAAAATATAGGACTTCAAGTTATAGCAAAATCTTAAACAATATACCTATTATCTGGACAACGAAAAGGGCTATGGATCGTTTGTTAGTTAGAAGTTGGAATGTTGTTAAGTAAATATGTCCTCCCCAAGCAACTACTTAGAAATAAATTATAACTGAAGCTTACACTAGCGTTGAGGGGAGCTGGTCGCGTAATAAGGGGCCCACGGTCCGCAGTGGGGGTTGGACGGACATTATAAGTGCCTTCGACATAACGCGGTACAGTTACAAAGTTGAAAGTTACTAGCGATTTCACTATTTCTAATGCTCAACTAAAAACAGGGATATTTAAATTTAAATAGGATCGTAGCTGAGAATCAGTTCAACCGTTTCAGACATGGTTTTTATATAAAACAGCTTTGGTTTTATTAAATATATTTGGAGAAACATTATAGGGTAAAACCGTATTTAGCAAAGTTACAGCCATTTGCTATTTAGTTTAACTATCATCATATTTATTACACATATCAAGATTAGTATCTATTAATATATATAACAAAATATATAGCAATATAGCATTTTAGTTTAAAGGTGCTGTAGTTACAGCATTTTCTGGTATAATCAGATGGTTAATTTTAATATTAATAACCAAAGGAAACTAAATATTCACAAACATTGCAGGTACGCTTCGTAAAATTAAAGTGCCTTAGTCAATTTTGTGGTTATATGTGAGATGAATTTGGAAGGATGTAGTGTCTCTTTTATCTCTCTGGTTAGCTACCAGTCTCATAGTAACAATTAGCGTCCGGCTATATTATCATGAGATCAAGTAACATCTTTGGACCTAGGTTTCTTTTTAATGTATTCTTTCAAAATTGTTAGCTTCTAGAAAAAAAAATATATTGTTCTCACGCAAATCAGATACCACCCGGTGAAAGTTTTTCTCCTCCCTACGCTATACTGTACTAATATAAGCGTGCTTTATTATGGTTATGTAAAGGTGGTGGTAAGATAAAATAAAAAAAATACCAGCACATGTAGCGAGCCTGGAGTACAGTTCGTATCACATTAATGCATCCGTGTGGTCTAATTTAACTATAAAAGTGTGTACCTAGACCGCCCCTAGTGTGATCAAAGGGGGCCACAGTGTTATACGCGATTAGACACGGCACTAGCATATTAATAATATGTTGTATATTTGGTGTCTGCATGGAGAGAGTTGTATAAAAAACCTGAACCATGAAATAATCGATATATATATAATAGTAACAATATAGCAGATTTTTTTCTACGTCTGCTCATAACAACTTGGCACTAGGATTAATATACACAATTCCAAATTATGCTCGTCGCCTTGAGAATTAACTTGTTAGGTCTCGTTACTCCAGTAAATTCACTAGCTTCAACGCCCTTCAAACCGGAACACAGTAATGTCCGTACACTACTGTTCGGTGGTACAAATGGGAGCTGTGGTGGTACCTAGACGATTTCCGACAACAGAGAGCTACCACCAGTTTTAATGTCTTTGTTAAGATATTCTACCTCCCAGGGTTACAGTATTGAAACCATCTATGTGACCATCTTCAGCGTTTGGAGTGGTAACTGGATCTCAGTTTGGTACATATTCAGGGAATTCATAACTACCCCATCAGTTCATTACTTGCGCGGAGAATGTCTATTTGGTCATCATCAAAGTTAATGTATGTAGGTTTAAATTTAATCAAACTGAACTAAACACAGTATTCAAGTAAACTAAACTAAGCTAAGCTAAATTTAATTTAGGCATTCATTGTTTAATCTTAAAAAAAAAGGTTGTTGTTGTTAACGGAGTGTAAAGGGTTTGCCCAACATCTTACGGAGCTCAAGTCAACCTCACCTGCACGCGGTGCACCCTGATGAATAACAGGCGAAGCTCTGACTGGGCTAGTTTGGTACGCTAACGCCCGATTCTCCTCCATGAACTCAGTGGAGATCTTTGGGGGAGGCCTATGTCGAATAGAGAACGTCTATCAATAGATGATGATGTTAACACCAGGGGTCACCAGACTTAATGTACGTCTCATGGCGACGGGTTCGGTATGATATCTTTTTTTATTTTGTTTCGCTAAATAAGTCAAGACAATTTTTTATTCGATAAAGAGACTAGATGAGCGAGACATTTACTTGATGGTAAGTGATATGCCTGCTCATGAAAACTGGGCGCAAGTTAAGATAATATACACTGCACCACATTGTTCTCTTCGCCTTGAGCAGCTTGAGTCGCTTGTATAGCATCCTTCTCGTTGAAACACAGTAATGTTAGCACACATAGATACAGTTTAGCGGTAGAAACAGGAGCTGCGGCGGTACCTCCCCAGACGGCCTTTGCAACAGACCTACCACCACCAGTACAGATTTGATGTTGGCGGAACTACTGATATTATTGAGCTACATGGTTGTGTAACAAATACTATTTAATAAGTAAATAGGTCATAACCTCTTTTATTTGCTTTGACTTAAAATTAATAACCAGCACATGTGTTTGGCACCTTTTAAGTAAACAGATACTTCTCTTTCCCACTCTTCCTTAACAAGTCTATTAGTATATATACATATATATAAAGAGGAAGTACGTGCGTGTGCATGCGTCCATACGTATGAGTGTGTGTGTGTGAATGATTCTGAATGTATATATTTGATTTTGAGCGCGTCTTTTGTGTTTGCGGAAAGTTTAAATAAGCTCGTATATTGTGCAAATGAATGATCTATGTAATTAATTAAATAAAAAAAAAAACGGATTTGTTCGTATGTATTCGTATATTTATCCAGTTAATTAAGAGTTTTTTATATGTAAAACAATTTTTATTGTACATATCTATTACTTTAATAATTTTATTGTAAACAGAACGACAGTTATATTGTGTAGATGCCATCTTAGTTTTAGTGTAGAGGATGTGGACTTTGTATTTTCTTCTTTTATTTTTTTTTAAATTTTAGGGATATTTATAAGCATCTATAAGTAGAGAAAAGGAGAAAAGTACTAACGAGGTGCTGTCGAAAGATATGTATTCCAAATTTTTACTAACCCTTCCAGGTTATTTGATGTCGTGTATAATCAGACATCATGACTTATCTGTCTGTATAAAAGATCTTTCTATTCCTCGCCCGCTTTACTGGACGGAACACCCTCGAAACTACCTTTGGAAGAGGAATTTCGTAAAATCCTTTCTTAGCTGATCTCTAAATGGCATAAGCATTATCTCTACCAAATGTTGAGGTCTTTACCTCTAATAATTTAGTCTAGTGACGAGTCAATGAATCTCTCTGAGAAATATACATATCTATATACACGTGTATAACTTCTTATATCAAATACACATTATATAAACATTGTCTTTATTTAAAAATGCTTTTCACGGAAGTAGACATAAAAAGAATGTAATCCAACACTCTCTGAACTTTGTTATTCAACTTAAAGGCCTTCCGCTGTAAATCCTAAAGTGAAATATCGATATCTTTAAACACAAACAGAATTAATTATCCAATAGCCGTGGAGTTAGATTGCTCGGTAGAATATCTCAGGAACGGGAGGCGGTCTATTTTGATGTCAATACAGATTAATTGAGGAACTTTATGGTTCAATCTCGGCTTTATTGTTTATCGAACTAACATTACATCAATGACATTGTTATTCACGAATTATCTACGAACGAGAGTAGTGAATCAGCTTCAAAAACTTATGTATTGGAATAACGAAGCACATATTTTAAGAAAGTATACATTATAAGGGGTGTCGCACTTCTACTCACGTGATCCAAGCCAACTTCTCCGGCTCGTGGTGCATCCTGCTAATTACCAAATGAAACTCGGGTTCCCGACTCAAAACCCGTATTGGGCAGCTTGGTGGGAAATAGCACTAATAGTCCTATATGAACCTTACATACAAAAGCCCCTGGTGTCTAGCGGTACCGGAGGCCATGCTGACCGTAAGGTCGGAGGAAGCCACTACACGCGGACGGCGCTGAGATATCTTTTTTTTATCGCGGAGGAAATCTTAAAAGATTCCTTGCTTCTGGGGGGAAGACAAGGTTATGTGGTTTCTACCCACTAAAACCCCCTCCGAGCTCTCCCTCTTTACTCTAGGAGAGGCTTCGGGATCTCCTATGGAACACACCGGTGCCCTCCTGCACTCTGGCTAAAGAATCTTACAGAAGGGCAAAGCCCTCCTTAGCACCCACGCTGTGCTACAGCAAGTACAAGATCACCACGCATTTGCCGCCCTCCTAGGGTTCGCTTATTGAGCTCTAAGGGCCCCCAGTCTCAAAGACCGCGAACCCGAGGACCAATTTCGTCGCCTTGTACGACAGGCAGGGAATACCTTAGTCCTATTCATGATAGCCCGAGACTACAGAGCTGAGCGGTGAGGTACTTAGTTAAACTTATCATTAACTGCTCTCTTTAATTCAGTTAAATGAACACGTAATTGTTATCCTTTCAATATATAAACACAAACCGAAATGTTTAACGTAATGTACAATATGGTCAATTTAATACCCACCATTCATTAAACGACTATGTACATATCGATTTTTACGAAATTAATCATATTAGATACAAAATAAATTATTTAAAATAATACATATTATTGCTAAATTTAACAAGATCAATTAAATAAAATTTAATTCAGTCAGTGTTGCTTACACTATTGTGTTTAATATAAATTATATTGTTTTCATAGAGGGAAAAATTTAGGAATAGAAGTCTAAGAAAATAATTTATTAAGATATTATTAAAGTATAGAAATGAGAGTAGTTCCTGTCTATATATTATTCGATCTGCATTTGGCAAGTGGGGTCTTCGCCCTCGCAAGGGTCTGCGTGCGCCAGTAATAGGTGTTTAACGGAGCGCCAGCTCGCATAATGCTGGTATCTAGGGCTCGTCTAGCTTGTCCTAGTAACGGCTAAAATCATCACCGACTCTCTTTTTAATGCTTTTGACGCATACCGATAGTCGCACCTCACTGATGAAGTACCGTTCTGTTTTTTTTTGTCAATCACGTTAACTAGTATTCGTATTTAAAGCATGAAGGTTTTATGTTTTTGTATACATTTCATTTCACATTAAAACTGCGTTTCGTATTTGTGAAGGGGCGAGACGAGCGTTCACCTGAACGTAAGTGATACACCCGCCCATAAAAAACATACTACCAGTTAAGTTAACATATTCTGCATCACATTGTGCTTGTTGCATTGAAACATTTGTTGTTTTCTCTTTATCCCTGTAATTTTATAAGCTACAACGCCCTTTAAACCGAAACACAGTTTGCATTCAATTATATGTCGCCTGAAGTAGGCTATGATGATATTCTAAATGGTCTACGGCAACAGAGGCCTACCGTCTTGAATGCAGTAGAACGGCGGTAGAACACAATATTGAATATCCTCGATTACCAACTTCCTATATAATTTCCTCTTCAAAGAAATATATAAATATGTGGTCACGTTGTCAGCTTATGTTCGTATATAATAGAAACCCGCTGCGTGCTATTGAGGGCGAAATAGTGTAGGGGACCGCCTACGTCTTCCGTTACAGCTTTCATTTTGCAGGCGTCACTAGCATCCGGTAATATTAAACTACGGTAACTATTTTTAATTCCAGGGTAAACTTTCGTAACAATAAATTTCTATAAAAGATAAAGAAAATCAATGAAAAATAAGAAAGCTCTAGCAATACCAAAGAATGGTGAGTCTTCGCTCACAAGGCAATGTAATAAAGATGGAATAGAATGATGTGTGTTTATAAGGGAAGAATGACAGAGGAAAAAGTATAGAAAGAGGACAGGAAGAACGGTAGGAGAGAAGAAATATAAATGAAAAGAAAAAATGTCAGTCCTGTAGGAGTCCTAAAAGGAGTAAAATGATTTATTATCTTTTGTGATGACAGACATGAAGACCCTAGAGAGAGAGAGACAGAGAGAAAGAAAGTATCCAAAGCCTTCATTTACGTTTAATGTTCCTAAAAAGGATCACAGTAATATTTATCATCGAAAAACATATTAAAAAACTATGTTAGATGTTCTGTCTGTCGGTTTTAGTATTGCAGCCTTAGATACTTTGCGATTTAAAATATTGATTTATTTAGGTTATGTTTAAAAATTATTTTACTCACATAGTTTTTGAGTAATGAAGGAAAAACTTAACTATTTAAAGATTATTAACTTTCCTTCGGTTTTCTTTGCATTTTTTAATTATTTTAGCGTAACACTAGATAGGTATTTGGGATATTCTTCTACAGGATACCAAGGTACTTAACTATTTTCCTACGATATATTTCTCCAAAGTTCTACTGTAAATATCATAGGAGACAATAAATTTTATATGTCAAATCAAGGTAGTTAATTTGCTTAAATAAATCATGAAAGAGAATTAAATAACTCTTTTGTACAATTAATGTTGCAAATGACAGTTTTAAACTTTTTCAATTTCAATAGGTGAGAACAAAGTAGTTTGTTTGTGATTCAAAAAAGAAATATGAAATATTTTAATTAAAACTCGTAGGTTTTGTTTTGCAGTAATATTTATTATTACTTTGTGTAGCGCCGTACCTATTGAATTTACTAGAATAATGGTCATCATCGTCATCTTAGTTATTTAACTATTGTAACAAGAAGTTTTCAAACAACTCAACAGATGGCGCCACCACGAATAATAGATCACGCTATCGTTTATTATAGCGCTAATACTTATAAGGATCCTACATTTTTATGTACATTGACTTAGCTCAACGAGTCATTACGAAGTATACAATTGTATGTAATCCATTTACTGGATCTTCGTAATACCAAGATTAGAGACAGCAGCCTGTCACGAAGTATAGAACTGTGTCCATTAACTGGATCTCTCTGGATCTTTGTAATACTATTGTACTTAATAACTTGCTCTGTACTTTAAATCGCTCTGTCGTTTACTAAAGACTACGCACCCCACCTCAATGCCTTTACACTATATCATTACAATTATCGAAGGGATTGGTCCAGTGTGCGACGTTGTGTGAACATACCATCATCATCATCACAGGGGCTCCTGTAATGTTTCAAGAAGTATACTCTTGCGCTGTGAATATATAGGTAACGATTAAAAGTAAGTCTAGCTAGTCTATTTGCTTTTTTAATAAAAATATAACTGTGCTTCAGGCTAAGGACCATTTGACCTAGATATATATGTGGGCCTTGAGCACGTTAATAGATCTCAAACCTCGTCTGAAAATGTGCAAATTTCCTGATGCACCGTGACGACTTATCACGAAAGCCGGTTCTTCATTTTTTTACTTTCTGTATAAAAAACGAAGTACCGTCCAGAAATCCTTTGTAAAATAACATCTAAATTGTCTTACTAGTTTTTCAAGTTATTATGGTTAATTCCACAGCAGAAACTATGTCTATTCACCATACTCGTATGAAAACTAACGCTGGTGTAATATAACAGTCGAGTACTACTCATAGTGAAATACTTAAATATCTTTTCCGGCGGAAACAAAAAAAAAAGTGGAGCAAAAGTAACTTCAGCGCCTGTTATATACAGTCGAGTTATTCAAATATTTCGTGTTAAAATGGTTTTTATGTTAGTCCTATTTCACGCACTAAAGGCCTCTTTCAGACGTTGAAAATGAAAGAATGGGGGGAAATATTGAGAGTGGAACGCATCTGCCAGTCTTTATTACACTTCTTTGAATGTTTAGAATCGCGTTCGTTGAAAGAATGAGCGTTTGCAGTGTAACGGTGTCGGTTCGCGCTTTCCACTTGTGTTTTATTATATGATATGAAATTCGAGCGCCAGGTATTCAATTGAAACTTCACGACGATATATATATATATATACTGTACTGCCTTTGAAGAATTGTATCTCGTAAAACAGATAATATATTTAATCGCTATTTTCATTCAAAAGAAACTTAACTAATCACTATCATAAACTTTAAATTGTACATTCTTTTTAAAAAAAATTTATACAATTGAGCGACGAGACGAGCGGAACGTTCACCTGATAAACTACTACTACTACTACAACGTGGCACTAGTCAGGGTGTTATATATTGTGCTCGTCGTACCACATTGCGCTCGTCGCCTGAGACATAAGATATCGAGTCTCGATGCCCTAATAATTACACTTGCTAAACACCCTTCAAACCGAATCACAGCAATGTATGGCGGTGCGGTGGTACCCACCAAGAACGTCGCCGGCAACATAGACCTATCACCAGTTCAATTCTGTTTGTGCTTTTGCTTGCTGTAGTTCTTTCATCAAATACTTTAGTTACTAAATATCTAGTGCATCACTAACTCTTCTTTTCTTTGTGTCTGTCTTATTTTCCAGTGAGTTATCTTATTAAAAAAAGATTTGCTGGTGGAAGATCTGTTTTCTAAGACGATCGAGGTAGTTATCACCGCAGCGCCTATTTCTGCCAACCAACGGCGCAAACATAACTGTGATCCGGTTTTAAGAGACTTTGTTGATAATAAAACTATTGGAGCTACACGACTTATTACGAGTATGTCTCAAAGCGACGAGCTAAAAGTGGTGCAGTGTACATCTTACTAGCTAGCTCCATATTATTATGATAAGGCGTTTCACTTATCATCATCATCAGCCGATAGATGTCCACTTCTGGACAAAGGCCTTATACCCTACCAAAGATCACCTACAGTCAGCATGGCTTTAGATATCACTGGGCACTAAGGGATGTCGTATGTAGGGGTTCACAAGGAGGATTTAGACCATTTCCCACCAAATTGGCCCAATGCGGGTTGACGGGAGCCTGAGCCTCGTTTGTTGATTAGCAGGGTACATCACGAACAGGTGAGGTAGGCCTGCGTCCCGTGAGTTGTTGTGCGGGACCCCTTATACCCTCCTACATTTATCATCAGATAGAACGAATTAGTTTCATCACTTCGTCGAAACAAAATTATATTTAAGTTGCGTACTTAGACGTAATTTAAATTTTTGTTTTAAGCCGATAAAGTAATCTAAAGTAATCTTTCTCTTGTTTTAATTTTGAGATTATTCTTTAATATAAGATTTAATTTTTTATTTTATTTTAACGCTTACCTGCCTTCCATGGTCTGCTCGTGCATTATCGGTGTGTACACTGATCGCCTGAAGCGCGAAACTCTCACAGGAGCTGGCTTTGCTCTTCTTACAAAATGCTGAGTCATTAATGCGGGAGGGAAATGTAGGGTCTCTCCCTAGCTGTACTTCCATCATGTCCGGCAAAATTTGTGTTGTTATGACCGAACATTAAAAACACATACAAAGCATGATATTGGTATGATATATATAATGAAACGATGAGTAAGGATAATAGATAATAAATATATTAATGTAAATAAAGCTGTAGTACTATTGTACGTGATTTTTAAACGCAAATTGATATTTAGTAATAGGTTATGTATTGTCAATATATAGAAAATTATATAAATAAATAAAAGGAATATCCCTGTCAGGTTCGACCAATATTAAAGTAAATGTTAAATTTCATTCATTTCATTCGTTAGTGACACATTATAAAAATGTGTACAATCCCCGCTGCCACCATTAATTTTTCATTTTAATTACTTCTAAATAAGTAAAAACAGTTTTCAACCCGCAGGGTTCATTTCCCTCTGCAACTTTGTTGAATATGCTATCCCCCTTTCCGCGCATAATAAGTTGCTTTATATCAAATGTCCCCCTACATAAAATATCCTAGAACCACATACTTGGATACCTAGGTATTACCTAGGCTAGGTAAGGGGAGCCCTAGTCCCCTTATGTAAAGAAAGCCTAGCCCTTTGATCTAACTGAGCAGAAATATGTCAAGTGTCGCTATGCACGCGCCATCTTGTCTATGCGGTTGTGCGTGGGAAGCAAGTGTTGTATAATTTTTTTATAACGCGTTAAATCCTGTCAATGGTGCTCCTTTTTATGCATGGGTGCAAACATCCAAGAAATCCTACAAATGAAGTTTTTCTTTTCCTTTTTATTTATTTTAAATGTGTTAAGTACCCTTTCCGAACGTGTGAAACTTACGCAACTAGAAGCCGCGGCCATTAAAATGGTGTGAATAAATATTGAAATTGTATATTTATTCAGTTTCAAATTAATTCACAACCCCGGATTTGAATAGACAGCTCACAATATAGTAAAAAAAATGCCTGAAAATAATTTACTATGTTTTACTGGTGGTAGGTATTTGTTGTAGTTGCGGTAGGTCTTTTTCCGGAGACTGTCTAGGTAGGTACCACCACAGCTTCTATTTCTGCCGCAAAACAGTAGTGTATAAACATTACTGTGTTCCTGATTGACGGGAGTTGTAGCTCCTGAAATTACTACGGTAACGAGACAGCATCCTATGTCCTAAAGCGACGAGCGCGTTGTGGTACTGTGTATACCATCCTAATTAGCGACACCTTGTTATGGGTAAGCGTATCACTTACCATCAGTTGACGTCTTGCTTATATCGCATTTTCACTAAATTAAAAAAAAAATCATTGATAAAATAAAAAAAAATGTGATGTGCATTTTATAAATTGAAATATATTTGTTAATAATAAAAACTGTTCAGAAAGTTATAAAAATATGAGAATATAAAAAGTTCTCACTAGAGGGCGTGTTATAAACTTACTGACAGATTGATAAGTGACTAATAGAATTAACTACGTATTTACCCTTTAATAATGATATTTTGATCAGACTGACTTCCTGTAATAGGGGTGTGGGGTATAACCGGCACAACTCATGGGAACCAAGCCAACCTCACTTGCACTTTGTTAATAAACAAACGAAGCTTTGGTTTCCACCTACTCTCATTGGCCCAGCGTGGTGGGAAATGGCTCTAATTCCCCCTACCCCTACCGCTGGATGTGAGTAGCGCTAAACCGATCGATGTGGGATCTTTGGGGAGGTCTATGTCCCAGCAGTGGATGTCTATTAGCTGGTGATGTTTACGAATGAAACTTTGAAAGACTTGCTTTTGAATCGCAAAATAAATATTTTTTTTTAGTAATTATTGTTTTCACTTGCTGTTACGTGATCGCTTCAGATATTTTTCAGACAATGTAGTAGTGATTTAAAAAAAAAAACTCTGAAATGTATTATGTTTAATAAATGGGATGCAAACAGTAACAATATGAATCAATTTTTACGTAGAGCTTCGATAATAAAGACTTCGTTTACCTCCGGCAATGGGTTTTTTATTTCCGGACGGCAATGGCCTCTATAAAATTCCATTCATAATTCAATTGTTTTAATTCGAAACGCATAAATCTGAACGCAGCCATCCAAAGTGTCATTAAAAAGAGGGAAGCCGAATGATTGGTTGGCGTTTTTTCTTTTTAATTTTTTTGCCCGTCCGCGCTCGCTTTGTAAACTAATGGACGGTCGCGTTCGGGACGCTGTGAAACTTTGCTTTTAAAAAATTAATGTTGTAAATACTTTTTTGTACGACAAAGTTACGAGAAGAATGATCTTACTCTTATCACTTTTACTAGGAAAACATTTGCTTACCCTCTGATAAATTATAACAATCAGATGCTAATTGGGATAACACATAGCGACACAGCGCACATGGACTTGAGACGATGTTAATCGTTAATATCCTTATTAATTCATCAGCTACAGTACACTTCAAACTGGAACATAGTACAGTTTGAACAGCACAGTCTAGTCTATTTAACTTTATGACTAGACTATCTTAGATGAGAGAGACGTACCACCAGTCTACCGTCATGTAATAAAGAACAAGTCATTTATTACCTCATAAAATACTTTCAACAGCAATAAATTCTTCAGTTTATGCATTTTTTAATTTCATGTCAAGATCGTTTGTTCATCTTCTGCTAGGAATAAAGACCTTTGGATTGTACCTCAATTTTTAAATGTAGTTCGTTATTAGCGACCGTAAACTTAAGGCTTTTAATTAAAAACTAGTGTGCAAATATTACCTCTTTATAGTATAATATAAAAGATTCTGTAGCTAATCTAATTATTGTTCTGAAAGAATATGAATTATTACAGAAATTATATTTCAGAAGCTATCATTTAACTTATTAAGAAGTAATGACAAATAATCCTAATATAAAACCATAGCAACAATATTGTGCAATGTATATCATTTATTCAAAATCACATCTTATGGGCAAGCGTACCACTCACCGTCCGACAGATAAATATCATGTTCATGTCGTCGCTTTGTCGAATAAAAAAGATTTTTTTTCACCACATCGCCACAATGTGGTCTCTCCGAAGCGGGACATAGTGGAAGCCTTTAATGTTTTATTTTAATAGAAAATTTTCACCGATTGGCCGTTCATATAGAGAATAGGGAATGCATTTGACGTCAGCTGCGTAGCGGCGCACTTTAAAATGGCGGCCTTTTATTTTATACTTAAGGTATCGTTCCACTAAATCAGACATAGGAAAAAGTAGAACAAAATTTGTATAGAGTAAATAATATTATTTTTGTAGATTTTTTTTTAATATTATTTTTAAAAAGCTCTTAAATTTGAGAGCATATCCTAAATTAAAGATTTTTATTTTATTTATTCCAATTTCATTCATCATATAGTTATGTTTATAATAACAAGATATCAACATAAAGTATTTTTTTTTATTTAATTTATAACAGAATTACATTTATCTTCACATATTGCGGGATAACAATTATTAAAGTTTTAGTTGATGTTTGTAACGTCTTCAGATTAAAACAAAATTAGAGGGGTTAAGCTATTGTAAGGAGATAAGACATAAAAAAATGTTCATGTTCTGTATTTAAAGTCAGGCTTAAGCCGCGATTGTAGCGCGTTTGTAAAATTTCCATTTGGCACTACGTAAAAAACTAAGTGTCACTTTTGTATACGCGTCTAAACTATTTTTTTTTACGGTGGTAGTCTATATGGATATTGTATATGTAGCTTTATTATTCAATTAATTACAAGATACTAGTGGTACATCTCTTTTGCTGGAAATCGTCTAGATAGGTACCACCGAAGCTCCTATTTCTGTAATAAAAAAAACTCTGAACCATGTCAGTGGAAATAGTTAATTAATTGAAAACAAAAAAAAATTAGTTATGTTTTTGTAAAAATTATGACGGACATCCCTAAGGGTTGTCGCTACAAAGAAAAATTAAAAAAGAACTTCACGTGTTCAATAGCTATTAAACACATGAAGTTTATGTTGTAGATTACTATGACATATTGCGTGTCACCACCAGGTGAATGTCCTGATCGTCTCGTTGGTTTGTCCAAAAAAATTGACTCTTATCACATGAGACCTTATATTATACAAGGGTTCATTAGTCTAATATTTGCAGTAATTATTACCGTTTCGGAATTGTGCTGTAATAATGTTTGTACACTACTATTTGTCAACAGCACAAGCACTATGAGTTTTAGGATTTTTTTTTGTTATCGGTAGGAATTTTTTTAATATATTATACGACCTAGTGCTTGATTATGATCCCATCCGGTGGAAAACAGACAACTAAAGTAGACGTAAACCGCACTAGTCTAGAACTAGCATATTCACTCTCCTCGTAGAGACTATTACGTCGTAACTGAACGGAAACACTGATGTTGAAATTTCTTTCGAAGAGTAGCAGGTTCTCGAGGGATTTCTACTCAAACATCCTCATTTCTATTTGTTAAAGAATCATCGTCAAGATCAGTCGATAGACATCTACTGCTGGACCTGGGGCCCAACGCCTCGGGCCGGCCGGGTAGAATCCTCTTTGTTTCACAGTGGGGTACCACGCCATGGCTACTGAGCCCCTGCGCCACAAAGCGGGAACCTGTTGTGGGGTGCAGGTGAGGTTGTCTTGGGTCCCGTGAGTTGTTGTGCGGGTCCTCTTACATATTATCCATATTCATTGGATTTTTAGTTATCTCAAGATTAATCAAAATACTTTTTTTTTCTTCTACGACGCAACGAGGCGAGCGGGACGTTCACCTGACGGTAAGTATAACGCCTACTCATAATAACGTAGCGCTAATTAGGATGCACTATGCTTCACTGCACCACATTGTGCTCGTCGACTTGACACATAAGATGTAAACTCTCTGTACTTCATTAATTTCATTAGCTTTAGCGCTTTTCATACCGGAACACAGTAATGGTTGCACACTACTGCTTGGCAGGAGAAATAATCGCTGCGGTGGTACCTACCTAAACGGTCTCAATTTCAGTCTCAGATGGCAACAGAGATCTACTACCAGTGTGAAGTTGCACCGTTTCCAAAATTTATCGAAACATTGACTTTTTGTTATATATGTCAGGTAGATAAATAACTACTATGTGTGTGTTAAATAAGAAACTGATTTTAAATATTTATCTATCTGTTCAATTTATAATTTTTTTTGAAATTTTATCAAACGTTGATTATTTATGTTAAAACAAGGAACAATGTCGATCCCGGTCTGCACGACACTTGCTCAGGTGAATCTCTCATTAAGGCTCTTTATTCAATTATCCCGCAGTGAGCGAGGCAAAGCATTTTTATCCAGCCCGTTGCTTTATTGCTCCGAGGTTCATTATACAAACTAATTGTAAGGGCTTACGTGTCCCACACTTCTCGTATTCGGCCGGAGATAGGTTAGGTGTGAATGTGGAGGTGTAATGGAATTGGCTTTAGAGTGAGCATTTTTAATTTTATAAATAACTAGCAGTTACCGCTGGGCCCGCTTTGTTGGCCAGAATATAAAATTAGACTTGAAATTTGTTTTAAATATTCCTTGAGAACAACCGCAATCACAAATAACTTTCTATAGCAACCATATAAACAATATGAAATGAAAATGTTTATAAAAATTGATTGGAAATAAAATGATAAATGATCTACGATATTACAAAAATAAATAGCCTATAACCACGTATATATCATTCCGCGACGAATGGTCATGTCCGACGTCGATATGTTCACTAGTTTTCACGTAATTGGCGAACAAAGAAAACCCATTATCATTATATATACATAGATTAAGCAAAAATTGTGCCTAAGAAAATAGTGTATTATATTATCATGACTATATTGTAACATATTAAATTATTTAGTCAGATTATCATACAACATGGTACCGTGATCAGGTGAACGTTTTCCTCGCCACTTCGCTACATCATATTAAAAAATATTATATATACATTTCACTATTAAAATTATAAAAAACAGTTTCGCGGTTAAACAAACGAAGTTTTCAATTTAAAATTAAACAAAATTAATATTTGCTTACTGTGAATTAAAATAAATGCGAAACTCGAGAAAACCACAGTGGGAATCAAAAGCCAAGAGGTGTGAAAGAGGGTTCCGCGAGTCTTTGTACGGGCATAATAGGCATTGTAGACTTCTGACACGTACTCTACAAAAGAACCATTCCTGTTCAACCCTAATATACCATTCACGACCTCCGATTTGGAATAATTCACCTTCGAGCGTCGGAGACGCTGCGGTTCTCTGTAAATTGGTCGCCATATTCTATATTTTACATGAAGGGATTATTATTATTATTGCAGCAGTTACGGCGCATTTAAGAGCTTCCTTTTTGTTTTTCGAGTGTTGGGGTGTCAGGGCGGAGTGATTCGAGATGTTGGAAGGGACATGCGGTGTGAAAAAGTGCGGTGTGAAATAAATATACTAGAAAGTTCAATTGATATTCACAACGCCGAGCATAATCCTAGAACAGGGATGTTAATTGAAAGGGAATTGTGACGGCCCTAGTATCCTACTTACGAGTACTAACGCGCTCATTGGCATTTCAACGCTTTGTTTATAATACTTATGGACTAGGAGAATTGTACAACTTTTCATGTATTAGTATAAAAAATTATTTGAATAGTTTTTTGCTACAAACAGAAATTAATACAAAGATTAAATATATTCTCACGTAATTAATAATTTCAATATTTTTGATAATACATACAGTAGAATAAATTAATATCATCGTTATCACTTCACTGAGATAGCCTTACACTTCTTTGAAAACTTAAGCAAGTTGCCCCTTTAAAGAAAGTGTATAATTTAATGCAATAGTTCGTTTTATAAGTTTTTTTTTCTGAACTTCATCATATTAGAACTATTTCATCGTAATTTTTAAATACTATTAGTTAAATAATTCTAGTAATAATGTTCCTTAGAAGAAATATTTTAATGGCGTACAACACTGCCCATTGTACCTTGGTGTAAGTTGCACGATAAAGATTTAAATAAACATACGAATATAATTAAATATGAATATATAAAATAACAATAATTTACTTTAGAGAAATAGAAATTACTGTTTTTTTTTTTACTTTGTTAGAACCGGAACAAAGAAGTTCATTACAATGTGGCACTAGCAGTCCGTACCCTTTCTTTGCTATCGCACCCCTTTTATATTAAAATCTTATAATAATATGTAATAAAGTATCTTTATTAAAATATAAGATTTTCTTTATTACATAAAATAAGAATAGATTGTTCAAGTCTAGTAATATCACTACGCTATAATATTAATTAATCCCCCATTAAGACGTCAACCTCACGGGGCCTGTGCTCTTACGGCGAATTACTGCGCCGGGCTGGGTTAATTGCTGAAAATTGGAAATTTAATTGATTCAGACATCGTCTTAATGCTACCTGAGAATACGGACCAGTTGTCTGTCAAATAAAAAAAATGCTTTAAACTATATTAAATATATACGGAATAATAATCTATCTGGTTGTGGACAGGAAACATTTGTCTAAGACTTATCTAAACATTGACGTTTTCCAATTTAAAACTTACTGTAACTAATGTTAATTAAGAAGCGAAGATCATCATCAGCCGATAGACGTCCACTGCTGGACATAGGCCTCTTCTAAAGGTCTCCACGTCGATCGGACCCGCGTTGCTCGCATCCAGCGAAGATCATATTATGTTAATTCACTGAGGAATATTATCAAGGTCTGATGAAAGCACCGAGAAGAGAAGCCCAAAAAAATCTTTGTTTCGTCGTAATAAGATCATTTCCTATTGTGTCGGTATATTCACTGAACAGGTTAAAGGTTTACTCGTTTGTTATAACAAAGATAGGGAGTAGTTAAAATTTACAAACTTTGTTAAATAATATTGTTTTTTGAATATCTTATTACTGAAATAGATCATGTATATATATATATATATATATATATATATATATATATATATATATATATTTATTTAATTGACATATCACCGATTGAAAGATATTCGTAGTTAAGAATATGATTAAATCCTCTTTTCCTATACCGCTGATGTTTCTTAGCAATGACAATAGAAAAGTAAAAAAAAAGTATAAAACATTAACTGATAGACGAGAAAATTATTTTCATAAAAAATTATTTACAAAATGTAGGCAACAGAAAATAAAAATATGAAATAGTGAATTGAAAACATCCATAATTAAAATAAGCAGTAAAATTAAATCACAGAACAAAATCTAAAGTATCCACTAATAATCAAACGTTCCCCTGTCAAATAATCAAAAATGTTTAAAGATGACGACGGTAAGTACACTTATTGTGAATTATCATATCTTACTGCTGGTCTCCCTTAATAGGGTAGCATAAAGATAATTGCTCGTAGAAAGTGTGTAAAAGTGTCTTCAGATTATCCGGTAAGGGAGGTAGAGGCCTTCAACAGCCACTTGTTTAAGCGGAGATCTTAGTTAGACCTGTGCACTACCCTAGGTCGAGCTTAGATATAGTACACAAAAGCATTGATGCTTCCGTATATGATCCTAGCTCTATCATAATGGACCAAAATCACCAAACGTGGTTCCAGTGGGAACAAATTTTATACAACACTCAACTTCCTTTCGTTCTTCACAAAAGGCAAAGGATACTTTTCAAACTTACTTGATCCTAAATAAAGATCTCCGTATTATGTAGTGCTGTGGTACCAACGCGAAGAAGATTTATCTAAAACAGTACCACATTAAGCTGTACGTTTTTGCGTTATATTTTGAGTCCCATTTATTGATGAGGACAGTCTGCAATATATACACTACTTTGTCCATTTAGAAAACTATTACTTAGTGATGGAAGGTAGATCAGATATTTTAAGCACAGCAGTGTGAATCTCTTCGTGTTAGCACTGTTGGGTACTTCTAAAACGTTTTCTACTTCGTTTGGGATTATTGTTCAGAATTGACGACCTTTTGTTCTGATGTTTACTCACTATGAATCAGTATAATTTTCATTTGCGTCATCATCATTTCGGCCAATTTCACTCACAGTGTAGTTACTTCTCGTACGCAATTCCAAAATAACACTTATTAGATAAAGATTGTAATAAAAGTTATATTTTTTTACTTTCACGTCACAAATTAAATTATTAGCTATTTTTAAAGATATGTAAATAACTTTGTCTATTTGTTACCACAGATAATTATCTAGAAAGCAATCGTAGTTTCACTATGGTTCACCCTCTAGTAGACGTGGTTTCCTATGATAAATTCTATACATAAATTCAATGATTTGTAATTCAAATGCAGCGATACAGGATTAAACCGACATCCTTATGCATGAGAGGCTCGCTGTCACCCGACTGAGTTATCACGACATATGGGATTCAAACATAAAGTCTCGAACTGTCAATACGCTCGCCACAGAGTAACACAGTGGTCTAATTTTATGCATTTTCAAAAAAAAAAAAATATGACCACATTCACAGTATTTTGTGCTTTTACCTTTTGTTTATAATAAATAAACATATTTTTTTTTAATTTGACGAAGCAACGAGACGAGCGCGAAATTACCTGATTGTAAATGATACCTGGGCCCATAACACTGTAGCGCTAGTTAGAATGATATACACAGCATTAAATTTTTTTCATGATGTACTTTTTTACATAATATCGTATACATTTGCTTGTGCTAAATTAAAATTCAAATTTGTCTTTCTTTTCTAAACATGATATTGGCAAATCATAAGATATGGTTTTGGAAAAAAGTCAGGGTTATGTAGGATTTGTAATCACTAAAATCAGGCGATGGTCACTTTCACTGCTTTGCATGTGCTACACAAAAATACTAAAATGAAATAAAGAAACTGTTTAACTGTTTTTTTTCTTCTGTGTCTATTTAGTACAGTAACGGTATTTCTCCTAATATTATAATTTTTGTTGACTAAGTTATTTGGTGTGATATTTATCATGTAGGTTATTACTTGCAAGTAATTAACTAGGCCTATGTCCAGCAGTGGATGTCTGCCGGTTGATAATGATGATGATGATGAATTAACTAGTGGTGGAGCTCTATTGTTAGAGACTCTTAGTAGGTAACGACTGCAGCATTTGGCGAAATATCTTTTATGAAGGCGTATCAAGTGTACGTACTGTTCATTTCATCACATTGTTAAGAAAAAAAATATATATGTATCAACTCCGTATAGAATATAGTCCTATTTTACATTACCTATTCAGTGTCGTTTGGAGTTTATGTAATATTTATAGGATACAATAAAATATATAAAGTATAAACTGTATGAATAACAGTGCAACAAAATGGCGACTAGCTATATGTTGAACAAGAATCACTTCGGTTTGATTTAACCTTTGTTTTCTACCGTGTGTTTCTAATTTATGGATAAACCTGATCTTTTTACTTCTTTTAATAGACCAATATTGGATCTTTATCAATAATAGCAATAAGAAGGACTTTTTTCGCTATTTAATTTTCGTCTGTATTATTTTCTTGTATGTATCTCATTCTGTATCAATAAATCTTTAAAATCCCACCGGTTTTAGATGAGGATGACAATACTTTCGGCGTCACACCTTATCCGTGTATGCCCTCGTTGGTTGCCCTGCAACAGATGAGGAACAGGCTCCATCTCGCGAACCTGGGCAAGAAGCTGATGAAATGGACCGCTCTCGCCACGGGTACCGAGTTGAGGAACATTGCCGCGCAGATCGATACGTTAGTATCAAATGTTAATATGGAATTCAAAACAAACCATTGTTTCAGCTTCCATCAGACTGTATCAATCATATAAACATCAGGATCGCATTACATTTTCGTTCATATTTCCCTGCCTGTATGTTTATCAATATGTAATATAAATTTTATTTGTTTACCTAGTTACAGTTGTTCATAATAATGTAATTATGATTTACTTATTACCTATAAAAGACTACATGTTTGACAATGAGGCCGAAGATCGTTTATATGTAGCGGAGAATGTTTTGCCGTTATGGTGATGTACTGATTACGTGACGGTTGCATCTGTCTCACCTCCACACGTTCGAAACTCCACCACATATGTGACCCTAGAATTAAGCCTGGGACTTCCTGGGAATCATTAATGGGTTGTACGAATGAATAGCTTCTCTCTGCGATTGAGACAAATATGTCCAATTTGAAAGTTGTTGTTGTTCCGTAAATATTATTTAATTGCGTTGTTTGTTTTTCCTTTGTCCAGGATTTACAAAAGTTTCTCACAGGACATACGCGACGCCTTCATTGCACTGGCCAGATGTCGATATTTTTACCCCCACCTAAACCGAATGGTCGTCGAGGGATGCCCTAATGTGGTTAGTATGATAATTTATGTCGATAAATTTTAAACTCGTCGCTTCCGTGTGTTCTAGAGACGTAAATGATAAGAAAAATTCAATCTATTGTTTACGTCAGTAAATTGTAAAATATCGGGTTGAATAGATATCGATATTAGCCTATCTATGCATTTTATGATATAAAAATCTAACTGTATAGAATAATTATGAATGTTTTATAAAAAATATATTTTTTTTAATTTAAATATGTAAATTGTTACTATGGATAGAATAAAGTTTTTTATTAAAAAATAAAAATTTTAACTTTAATTCGTTTTGAGATAATTAAAGAAAAATAATAAAAATTTGTTCCGCCTCCGGGTGGGCTCGAACCACCAACCTTTCGGTTAACAGCCGAACGCGCTAGCCGATTGCGCCACGGAGGCCGTGGTTAAACATACGAAAATAGGATAGATATTCACTCTTTAAATTTCTAGTCATAATTATCGAAAAAACACATGACCTGTCTAGCAGTGGACGTCCATCGGCGGATTCGACAATTTTAGTATAAAGTTTGTCATTGTAGTTAATTTTTATCAATTAATAAAACCACCAGCGAAAAATGTTTGCTAAACTTCATTATAAATCTTAGAACTTTTTTCAAAAGAGGATTTTAAAAGATCATCGTATGTGTTAACGTTGCAATAATGCCTTTTTTGGAATTACTTATAGTATATATTGTAGATACGAGAGAAATAATTGTAACTCTCTAGGTTTCAGAATCACATAAGCTACAAGTCCCACTCTACTGTAGCTTTAATTAACGTAATGCAATTTAATTGATCAAAATAGTTAATTTAATTAAAGGTTATCTGTTTTATATATAGGCAGAGGTTGTATTTAACACAAGTTTGAGGACAACATCGGGTGTGAAAATATTAAAATATCATATAATAGAAGTAAGTAACATTTTATCAAATCAATTTTTTTAAATCAAAGTCTTTTTGTGACTATGAGAAAGCAAAGGTTAGCTTAAAACCTGTATGAATAATTTTTATGTCAAAGTGTACAGATTATAATTAAACTATATTAGTTAAAATAATTGTTATAAAGTTTAACTGTCAGATTGATTACGTTTCCGTACGGAAGTGGAACCAGTGTTAGCATAGAATATCTTAGGTGTCCGCACGTTAAGCGAAATATGGTGCTATGGAGATTCTATTCTGAATAATCTCATTGTTATGGACAAGCATATCACTTACCATCATCGTTAAGCCTATTCAACATCTACCGTAGAGAAACAACCCCTTTGTTTCTTTGTAATTCACGTATAGGCGTATCCGAAGTTTTTGTTTCGGTGATGCATTCAACATCATTTTTACGGTTCTAGAATAATACTCATCCGTACGAGCACCTGGGAATAGATAAAGGTGGTCAAACTATTCAGGAAACTAAAAAGATCTGGCTCGAATTGCTTAAACGAATGATAATGATGATCGAACTCCGCACCAACTTCAAACTGATGGAAGAAATGCATAACACTGCCAATAAGTGAGTGATTTTTTTATGATTTGGATTTATTTGTACTGACTTTTTGTGGTTAAAAGCAAATTTTAGTTTGAATAGCTTTAAATTTAGGTGGGTACGGTAACAAAGGCTACAGGCTGCGACTTTTAAGCGTACTTAGGCTTAGTGCTTCTTACTTTATAAGGTCCCAGGTTCGATTCTGGGTCACAATTTCCGGAGACGGGTTTATGGTATGGATTTTTCAAACCATCTAGGCATTGCTGTGTTTCCGGTGTCCATATATGAGAGAAATAATGTTTTGGGTGAGCACACTTCACCATCTACGGTCTCATTACGTTACCTAACCCCGAAAACGAGGTGAAATGTTAGGCCATTATTGATCTACATAAGAAGTTATGTTCTTCAATAATGAATAATCCGGCAATCTTTTTTAACGAGTTCCTTAAGACTTAATAATGAAGTGTAGCGTTTTAGATTTTTTTTACCATTTTCTAATTCTAATAATAGTAATTAATAGAAATTACTATTAAAAATAGTTGTGGATTTTCATCCGACTACCTACTGACCTAGCTTTAGTAATTATTATTATTAAAAATTTAGTAAGTTCGTATAGATGTTTGACTAATAATGTAATGGGATACAATTTTCCTTTTTTTATATTTATGGCTATTAGTACGACTAAAGAGATAATAGGGTTTTTATATTATATTTAGTTTCTTTTTTATTCTACGAAGAGACTAGACGAGAGGGACGTTCACCTGGTGGTATGTGATAAGTTAGCCCATTACAATGTGGCGCTAGTTAGAAGGGTACACAAAGCAGCACATTGTACTTGTCGCCTTGAGGCATAAGATATAGTCTCGATATCCCACGAATTACACTGGCTACAGCGCCTTACAAATCAGAACACAGTAATATTTGCACGCTTTTGTTTGGCGGCAGAAATAGGTACAGCGATTACCTACTACCTAGACAGTCTCCGGCAACAGAGACCTACCATCAGTAAAATAAGATTATTTTACTTATATTAAGCAACACTGTTCAATAATTGCCGGATAAATGGTTAAAGATTCTGGGGTAGAGTATCTTAGATAAAGTTGTAATATTAAGGCATTATTAAACTGTGTAAAGTCGTAATGTCCCATTACTTATTAGCCAATCTGATACTTTGTAGATATAAGAGCTGCCGATTAACACCCTTCCCTCTAAGGACTGGGCGGGAACTTCATAAACGTAAATTCATGAATTGTATTATACATTTGGTTTTGTCAATATTTTAATAGGAGGGGATAAAAGACAACAGGAAAAGCAAATTGTGTATTAAAGAAAACGAAAGCATTATAAAATGAAGAACTAACAAATTGTTTCGTGCATTTCAACTTATTTGACCTTTGATATACTTGGCTCTGCTGGTCGTGGATAAATCATTTTTTGTAGTTCGTTTACAGTTATCATGTGTGTTATTATTTGTCATAATGATTTCGGAAAATCAATAATATCTTCGTTTTGTATAGGAAAAAGCGATTTAAAGATATGAAACCAAAAAATATTTTTATTTTAATATGATAACGATTATTCTCAAATTGCAGTATAAATTCCAGTTTCTTTAAGGGACCATTGCTCAAAATAATGCGATTAATCTGTCAACATGTATCATAGTTAACCCGTGCAGTCCTTAAAGAAAGAGGAGTAGGCAGTGTGTTCAAGAGCGAATTTTCTTCTACAATTAAAGTTCTTTACCGCAGGAAAATGAACGTATTAGGAAAAGTGGTCATACCAAAAGTCAAAGCAACTATGACGTATATTTCAAGCGCGCTGGACGAACTTGCCAGAGATGAATTTTATAGACGGAAAATGATTTTAGGAGTGAAGGCAAAACAAAGGAAAAAAGATAAGGTTGATGATAAGGAAACTGAGGAAGAACAATGTACATTGATATGTGATGACGATGGCAATAAAAAATCAATGTTGACAGTCTTAAAAGAGCATGTTAGTGAAATATTGGAGATAGTTAATACTATTGACGAAAATAATTTCTCGAAGTCTGATATAAAGGAATTTATAGTCATGGGCGAAGAGTTAAAGACGAAATTAGAGGACACGTTAAATTCGGAAGCTTTTGTGGGTCAACCAGATGAAACGGATTTGGAAAATGCGGATTTAAGTCTTGGTCCATTTGAAGTTGAGGTGAAAGAAATAACTAAAATTGTCAGAACTAGGAACCCGGATGGTACTATAAAAGAAGAGAAAAAAATTATAAAAATTACTAAAGAAATAAAGGATGCTGTAACGGGTGAAGTGACTAATATTACATGTGATCCGTCGACGTCGTCTTCGGCACCTTCTCATAATCCCACAATACAAATGATAAGCGTCAAAGATTGGATTGGAAGAAAACATTTATACGATCATAAGTTATTTACAAAGCATATTTATGGAACAACGACGGAAATAAATTCAAAGCGCATAGTCTGCGATAGTTTATTATTTACCAATAGTTTAACTGAAGCTTTACTTAAAATGGATAAAGAATATTTAAAATCAAGAGATTATTATGCAAATTGTTCCTTTTATAGAGAAGAGGAGGTGCAGTTTAAAAAGAAGAACTTGTACGATATATGTTCACGCGAGTTTAGTTGCAATGAAATATTAGAAGAACACTTATCTAACTTCAAAAATACTAACATAGACAACAACACATCGAATAATCGGAACGAAACAAAAGATTTAGAATTCCAAAGTAAAATTATGTTAGAAAATATACAGGATGTACCGGAAAAAAAATCTAATGAATCTTTTGTAGAATATTAAAACAAGAACAATAAATAAGATCAAAAATTTTTCTGCAAAGTAATTTATGTAATTATTATACGATTACGTATGAATTATTTTATTATTTGCAAAAGTTCTAAAACAATGTGTTGTTATTTCGTATGATGCTATGCACGTACATTTAGTAAATGTAATAAACAATAATGACAGCAATCAATAAAACAGGTTATTATTCGCGTAGTCCTTAGAAGAACCTAGGGTGAAATTCGGTAGCTATTTACTAGACCCTAATAGTAGCAAATTGTTCACAGGCAGTGGAATAATAATCTTGGTCAACTGTGTATAGTACGCGATACAAGTAATGCTTCTATTTATACTACATTAACGTTCGAAGAAATATTTAGTGGAGATTACCAAAATTTATTAAAAAATAATACACAGATATCGTTTTATAAAAATAATTATTCATCTGAATGCATTCATTGTAATAATAAATTGCTACTATGTTCATTGAACGAAAATCATAAGAATATTTATAAATCATCAGCGGAGATTTTATTTACAATCGAAGAAATTAAATCTCTAAATTCTCATCATTCTAATAAACATTCAAAGTTATTAACCTTAGAGGCGATGTTATCAAAGCTATCAGCTTCATTTGAAACACTTGGTATTATAAAGCAAAACAAATTTCTCCAAAGTATTTTAGTAGAAACTCGATTGTTAAAATCTGTACTTTTCAGTGATAAAGCAGACATTATTCATAATAGGTTAACTATTAAATCGTTGTGTAATGAAAATGACATCCGTTTAAAGTTTAAACCCTCAAACAATGCCATAAAAATTATCCAAAATATATACCAAGATTATTTTGCTAATTATGATGGTCATACAGTGATAGAAAATAAATACAGTTTTAAAAATAATGTTAAATCAAAAAAATATCATTATTTAAGTAAATTGAAGGATCTCATTGAGGACATAGTTGAAATAAGTGATGGTTTAAAGAGGGAAGGGTTTTGCATCAATGTATATGATGAATTTATTAAAAAATGTTTATATGTCAGTAAAAGAATTGACTGTATTTTAAATAACAAACATTTGTTACACTACTACAAAATGAATTCGATGAATGATATGAAAAAAATTAGAGCTACCAGTATTACTAACAATAGATTTGTAATGTCTCCTATATTCGTATATTTAGTTTTAGAAACTCCATCAGACATGCCAAAAAGTGACAAGGTTAGATATCTATTGGATGAGTTATTACAAAAGATTGACAAAACGATAGACGTAGCTAAAACATTCACAAATGATTGCATCGCTATAGAAATTGAAAAATTCATACAAGCTTCTTTAATAGTGAGTAAATACTTACAAAAAGCGAGTGAAGAAAATGAATCAGCAATTGCTCCGTGTAGTAAAACTTGTTCCTGTCATGACAGAGCTCCATCATGTGGTTGTAATCCGAGTAAATCAACAGATAACATAGATGAGAAAAATGACAATACTGATAGCTCCATCGCCAGTAACATTGGAAATGACGAAGATGATGTCGAGTGCACCGAAAACAACATTTATAAGAGTTCAAAAGTTAGACGATTTAGAAACCCTGACGGAACTATGCAGGAAGAGATAGAAACTATAATAATAACAAGAAAAAAGCAGGATGCTATTGATGAGAATGAATGTGATGAATGTTCATTCGAATTAAATGAAGAAGAATTATGAAAAAATCTATTATTTTATGTTACTGAGTTTACTTATTTCAGAACGATTGTTTGAATAAAAATTATAAGTTTACTGTTTAATATTTATTACGATTTTAGTGTTCTTTCTCATTCTTAGAGTTTCATTAAATTTACGAGATATTTATTTGTGACGAACTCTTACATTAAAAAATTTACAATAAAAAGAAAGTTTATTACATGTTATGATTAAGTTGTTATAACTTGCTATTGAAACGCTATTTTCTTGATTAATTTATTTCCGTCTAAATCCACATAAATTATGATGAATTTATTTTTTCTTAAATATTATTACTTTGTCCAGATTATCTGGCAATAAATGAGGTGATGAGTTTTCAAAGTTCTTTTACTTCTTTTGCTAGTTAAGATATGTGCACCTTTGCAAAGGTCAAATAATAGAAATTTTTGTGCGATATTGTATTAATTTTTCACGTGTAAATTCTTATTGAGATTCTATACTCGAGATAAATTTTCCACAGTTTAATAATAATTAATTTCTGTTGATCTTATATAAACTCCTAAACACCATTAAAAGAATACAGAATTTTTTCCGGTCTTTTTCATGATTTATGTCCGGTTTTTCTATTACGTATGACAAAAATGCAATATCAAGCAACGAAATGGGCTTTATTCGGTGGCTTGGTAAATTTGATAAAAATTTTGAGTGTGATAAGTTAGTAGTAATTAATTTTACAGGAAATGGAATGTTTTATCAAAGATGATTATTCCGCGTGTTAAGTTAAGTACGCGTTACATCTTATCTGAATTGGAAGAAATAGAGAGAGAAGATAATTTTAGATTAAAACGTTTTAAGGAATTAAAAATGAAAAAGCAAAAGAAAGTTCTGAAACCAGAAGTGACTATAACAATCGAAAAAGATAACGAGGAAGAATTTTGTAGAAAAGAAAAAATGGAGACCGCAGAAAGCGATACAAATACTGAAAACTCCGGAAATAAGCTTTTACGCGGTTCACGTATAGAAATAAGAAAAGAAGAAAACCTTGAAGAAATTAGTACTGAACAAGGGAAAAAGGATATAAAAGTGGAGAAAGTACAAAAAAGAGTAACAATAGAACCTAAGCTTAGTGGTAGTTTAATTAATGTTCAAGAATTAGACGCAAATGATAAGAAAGCTAATGTAGGATTGATTATGGATACTGTTAAACCTGAAGAAGAACAACAAAACGATGATAATATTGGAGATTATTGCAGTTGCTTTCAATTTTTCCCTTCATTAGAAAAGTTAACAGAAAATGAGTCTATGATTGAATGTTCCTGTGATTCTCTTGAACCACAAGTAAACGATGCATTATTACGCACAGAAGAAATTTTTGACTTGGTCAAGCACAATGAAGAAAGTCAGCCTTGTGATTATAAAAGTTTATCTACTTGGACTGAACTAAAGAGTGTATTAGACGAAATTGTTTTAGATCGAATTTGTGACAAATGTAAAAATAAAATAAGATCAAGCGAAGATTTTGCGCCTTCTCCCCAAAATCTATCTAAAACATCAAAAGAATTGAGTAAATTGTCGATTCCTGATAGTATATTTAGTATTAAACCTGAAAATGAAGATAAGTTAGGAAATTATGAACGAAATTACAAAGAGTCAATTAAAGTATTAAGAATACAAAACGAGGACGGTACAATAAGACAAGAGAGGAAAGTAATTACTGTAAAGACTGACAAAAGAAATCCAATGAAAGCAAAGCCTCTTGGTCGTCTAAATAATGTATGTAATAAAGTAATATCTAAATGTTCTTGTAATGATTTGAGTGGGGAGAGTGAAAATAGCCAAACACAGCACAAAAATAGCAAGCAAGAATACGATACTGATCTTCCTACTTGTACTAAATCAGATCCCATGTGTGAAAATAAACAGTGGAATGATCCTAAAGTAAGATCTTGTATGTCAGCCGGGAGCATAAAAGAAACAATGAAACTGAACGGTGTTAACCACTCTTGCCTCGGTGATATCACTGTGAATTTAAATTTTCAAAACAAAAGCTCTGAAAAGATACATAATATTAATATTAGAAAATTACCTCTAGTTTCATCAATCAATGTTAATTTTTGTAATTTGCCAAAGAGCACTTCTGAACAATTACAGAATGATAGCACAGACTGCTGTGCTTTAAAACAGGGAAATGAAACATTTACCGTTAAGGAATCAACATCAATAGTCAATGATGATGCTGACTGTTTGTGCGAACTTGATGACATGTTTGAAAAAACATTCGATAAATGTTGTCAGACGTTTAATCAAATAGGTGCTAAAATAAACACTCTGCTTAAAAATAAATGTACTCATGTTACAGAGTCAAATAACCAAGAACATGAGATATATAATAATGCTTGTTTGCAATTACCAGACTTTACATATATTTTTAGCAAAGTGGAAAAGGTAAGCCTCGATGACCCTGTAAATGCCGAAGATTATTATAAAGAAATACCAGAAAAAATCTTTTTTATGAAACATTGCACCGATCCTAGCATGTTTGCTTATATATTTAGCACTATTAAACGTATAGAAATTGACAATATGTTAAAAAATGCCTGTTCATACGCACCTGAATTTCCGTATGTTTTTAATAAACTTTTAAGAGAAACATTTGATAATAATTCATATTTGCCTTGTAACTCAAAACCTTCAAATATTGGTACTATTTTTAATGATGCTTGTAAGCGTACTTACAGTTGTACTTACATTTTCAGTCACCTAAAAGGTATTAAGATAAATGCTATGTTTAAAAGTTCATGCATGAAAAAAATTGACTTTCCTTATATATTTAGTAACGTAAAAGGCGATAAACAGATTCTTACAAATAATAAAGCTAATACAGCAAAAGCAGAAATTGCAAATATGTTTAAAAACGCGTGCAAACGAATTATGGATTTCACTTACATTTTGGACCATTTAAATACAGTTAAAATAGATGACATGATTAAGGAGGCATGTTCACAATCACTAGATTTTCCATACCTATTTAGTAAAGTTGATAACAACACATCAAGTAAACATGCATCAAAGAGTAATGCTATACAAATCGATCAAATGTTTAAGGACGGTTGCAAACCTTCGAATAATTTTCCTTATTTACTTAGCCGGGCGAAGAAAACAATTTCAAATGATATCTTTAAAGTGTCCTGCAAAGATGTGAAAAAACATGTAGATATCTTTTCTTACTTATTCAAAAAGGTTTCAAACGAAAATAATGTTAACAAAGATGAGATAAATGAAATGTTTACAGATGCTTGTACTTGTAAAAATAAAATAAACTTTAATAAATCAGAACAGAAGACATCTTACCAGAATTTATGTCAAGAGGATGACGAAACTTGTAGGAAAAATAATAATGTTGTTATAAGTTCATGTCAGTATAAAAATAATGGAAAGAGCCAATTTAAATATATTTATAAGAATGAAGTATTTAAGGATGGAATAAAAGATACTTCTAATAATTTCTTGTATACATTTTCTGAAATGTGTGATAACAGCACATCGACATCCACCGATACTTTTAATTACAACGACTTTGAAGTTATGTTTAAACAAGCGTATAAACATGTTTGTGATGTTAGTAAAGAACATCACGAGAATTTTAATAAGAATTTACTGCGAGACAGTGATACAAAGTTACAGAGTTTGAAAAAGTTTTTTCAAACGTCTTGCAAGTGCACTACTTATCCGAAATGCATTGCTATGAAGAACAATATTAGTAACAATAACAGCAAACATAATTGCAAAGTTTGCAAAGATAATATAGAAAAACAAGATTCAAATAGAGTTTCTGGTTCAGTAAAATGTCCTAGTGTAGAGGATTTATTTAAAGTATCGTGCAAAACTAAAAATGTATTTAAGTATGTCGTTAATAAACCTAATTTTACAGAAAAAAAGTCATGTGAATTCGCACGCTGTACAAAAGATTTAAGTCTACAAGAAAATACAAAGATATCAGTATTTCCTGCTAACAAATGTGATACTGAAGTCAAAAAACAAACAAAGATTAAAACATCTTCTTCAAATGTATCATTACAATTAAAAGATTGTTTTAAAATAAAAACAAAGTTTAATGACGCGTGCAAACAGAAAAATGAATTTACATACGTTGTCACTGAACTTAAACGGAAAAAAACTATACAATTAGCGCGAAGAACAAGTAATTTGCGATTACAGGAAATTAGCATGTTTAAAGACTTTACTAACGGTTCAATTGAATCAAAGTTACAATCAAATTCGAAAAGAGAAACAAATTTACAATCACAATGGAAACCGAACCCAAATATGCTTTCTCAAAGTTATATCAAAGTGCCAGAATTCATACATTTAAGTGCACCAACTTATCAAGAAGTAGACGATCTGTTTTCAGAAACTTGCTTAAGCAAAGATTATAGTTCGAAAAACAAAGAAAAATCTTTTGAAGTGACATGTGATAGAAAAAAAAATTTAATGATGAAGGAAATTAATAAGTTGATAAGGGATTCTTGCGCAGTTTGTATTAATCCAAAACACAATTACATTTTTCAAAAAGTTCGTACATCGGAACGAAAAAATATTACCAAATGCAATTGTTTAACTAAAAGAACCAATGAATCTGAGCCACATACCTGCGCAAGTCAGACGTGTTTGCTTTATAACAATATATCCAACAGTTTGAGTTGTAATCATTTTGCAAGTACTTGCTCACTCACGTGCAAGAATTCACATCAAAACTTTTTAGTGCACCTTCTGAATAATATGGACGATTCTTGTCATTTAGGAACAAAAGTTTCGTGCCGAAGGGCTTCTATACATGAAGTCGAATTTAGAACAAAAAAAAATTATTCAAATATCTATTCAGCTGGTGAATCATCATATCGGTGCGATAATATATGTCCGTATTCTCAATCTGTATCTAACAGCAAGAAGATGACAAACGAACTAACAAATGAACAGGATATTTCTTTAATAAGGCGAATGTTGGATTCAGTCAAAAATGTTTACGTACCATTTATGAAACCGGTTAAATCTAAAGTAAACAATAAAGTCAGTTATTCCAAAACAGATAATATAACAGGTCTTATATCAAACTCTAGCACATCTACTTATTCTTGGAAATCTTGTGTTATGAAAACGTGTCAAGCGGAATTGGATACAGAAAGTATTAAGAAACGGTTATCACATTCTCGTTTCTCTTTCGGATCTTCTCTTAATTTAGCGACTTATAAAAACAATGCAGTAAGTTCTGTAACAAATAGCGCGGAAAGTTCAGAAACAGACAAAAAAACATGTTGCAGCCATACAGATGATACTGTAGGCGCGGTAAACCATATTTTGTTTGACGTTAGAATTAAATCTGTTACTTCCGTATATTCAACTGATTCCAATAAACTTACTCACGTTTCTAAACCTGTTTCTAGAGATGAATCTGAAACTTTCAGCGAGCGTAAATGCTCATCGGAAGCGAGAACTAAATGTGCTCCAAGTTCAATGCGTGGAGAGTGTTCCCATTTCTTAGATGCGCAAAATAAGTACACTTGTGGATTAGGAAATAAACCAAAGCCGCTGAGTACGACAAGGTACCATTCCGTCATATCTTTGCAAGGAACTTGCTCCTTTACACCGATGGTTGCATCCAAACAAATTCGTGAATCCAAAGCGGAATCTCCGTGTACGACGAATCAAAAAGTTAATACCGACAATAAATGGAAGGGATGTTGCGGTGGCTCGGCAAAATATATTGTAAGGAAAACTAAAAGCGCTTTAAAACATTCTCGGTCTTTTGATGAAAACGAATGCTGTTGTTCAAAGTCTCCATTCTTATAAGCATTTATTATAACATTGTTAAATTACATTTCTATAATAAGCTTTACGTGCTTATGTACACTGGGATGAATTATTCATACGCAAACACTTGTGTTTCTTAAAAAATCCCATCAACGTGTAACATTAGTACGTAAATTTAGAAATATTATATATATTTATTATTACACACTAAATATAAAATTATTTTTCGTTTTATTTAATTATTGACATTGCTTTACTTTATTGAAGTGTGTATTATATTAATAACAAGTGTTATTAATGTCTTTTTGTCGCTATGTCTTGGCTGCTTTATTTAGTTTATTTATATTTTCATTTCTCTTAGTGTTATATTTATCACCATTATCAGCCGATAGACGTCTACAGCTGGACGTAAGCCTCCGCCAAAAAACTCCACCTTTGTAGGGGTTAATTGGGGGGATTTGGGCCACTTGTCACCACGCTGGTCCAATACCGTTTGGTCGGATCTAGACCCTCATTTGTTAATTATCAGGGTGCATCACGAGCAGGTGCGGTCGGCTTGGATCCTATGAGTTGTTGTGCGGGGAACCTTTACTTAGTGTTTTTATAATTTTATTTGACATAAATTGTCTAAATTTTTCGGTGTGAAGGAATGTTAAAATTAGTTGTATGCATCAAAAGTTTGTCTTGACAAAAAAGTAAATTATGTATATATAGAAATATATCTGGTATTAAATTTATGTATATCTTCGTATTAACATCTTGTAATTTTGATAATATTTTTTTTTTCTGTACTAAAAATCATTTGAAGCATATAGATCGCAGGTGGCGCAGGTTCGACATCCGTTTAGCTTAAGCTTCCTTTAAAAGAAAACAGTGTAGAAATAGATACGTGCTTAGAACCATAACAATCGTGGACTTCTGACTTTCGCCAACATAGATATACTTGATCTATTTATAAAGAAGACCACTATTTCCGGCAGTGTAATTAACGTGTTGTTTATTAATCATTATTTATTAAGTTTAGATAAAGAAAAGACCTTTGTCTGCTCTGCCTTTGCAGTTCTATAATAGGTAGACCTATTTTGATTTCTCCTTTTATATTTTTTCTTTTTTTTAGCGTTAGCATTCTTATTATGAAGGAGCCTTTGTTCCTTTCTTTCACTCCAGTTCGCTCTATTCTAGACATCTTTCTTTTTTATGTTTGAAGTTGCACGATCTATAGGGTTGTTTGATGGATTAATTTCTTTTAACTCTACAAAGCGAGAAGACGAGCTGAACGCTCACTTGATGGTAAGTGTTACGTCTATAACTGCGTAGCGCTAGTTAGGATGTTACGTATACTTTTGCGTTGTGCTCGGCGCTTTAGGATTTAACCTAATAATATCATTAGCTACAGCGCCCTTTAAACCGGAACACAATAATGTATGCCCACTAGTGTTTGGTAGCAGAAAAAGGCGTAGTAGTACCTACATAGCCGGTCTTCGGCAATAGAGACCTACTATCAGTCGCTTTAGTAGTAGTTTATCCATTGGAAAATTTTCAGGTATTTTTACTTCTTAACATATCCTAAAGGATATTCTAAAAAAACTTTCAACTCTCGCTTCTCCACCCGTCTTTCTAATTCTTAAACTCCTGATTAATCATTCAAAACCGAAAAAGAGTTGCATCAATTACGTCGATTTCTACTTTATAAAATCGATGATCTAAACTGTGATTTGGTTTTTTAACAATACAATGAGATGGTATATGTATTGATATGTATAAAAAAATGTATTTAAGTACTATTATATATCTATTAAAACTTGTTTGTACCCGCTGTCCGAGGTCCCACCATTATTCAAGTATTGACTGTTTATCTAGGCGTTGACAGTGGTGATGACATTCTACAGTGGGCCTCGAATACTACCTAACGTTTTTCCTCGAATGATATGCTGGAGTTGAGCAAGTCCAAAGTATCCCAATCTCGTAAACCAATATTTTATTATGTTATAAACCATGGGGTCTCTTGTTTATTTTAGGGGTGCTTTATAATTTTAATTAAAATACTATTTAGAATATCATCAAGTATCATGTCATCGTATCATGTGATCATATCAAGTTCCATATTGTTTTTTTTTATTTAGATATAGTAAGTTTCGTTTTAACATTGAATGTATATGTAATAGTACGATCGAGTTATTCCGAGATATTTCGCGTAGTCGGCCGCTCGTCTAGACTGGGCCTGGATGAAAATAAACCGCGACCGTGGAATAATTAGCGATGCTTCGATTGTTGGCATCCTGTGCTGGATAATTAGTGGATTGCAAAACAACGGACACGGGTTTTCGACTCTTTCTCTTGTTAGATTCGGGGTTTGCGAGCGTTTTACACATTTGTAACAGTAGGGTTCTCACATTTGTAAATTTTCTTCAGATTAAAAAATTTAAGGTTATTAAAATTGTGTCGTACACTTATGCTTTTAGTTTTTTTTGGCATCGAGTGGGTATTCTTCGGATAGATACCCGGTTTTCTGGGGAATATCAGAGATATATATACAGTTTTTTATTAACTAAAACTCCTTCGCTGTTCTTCTTCAGTGTTTGGAGAGGTCGTGGGATTTCCGTTAGGTACATAATCGCCGCCAATCTAGAGCTATACTATGATGGCCCATCCCAATGACTGCATTATGCAAATACGAATCTCTTTGATGGCATTAGCACAAGAGCCGGAGACCATGTCCAGACATCGTCCTCCTGCTGCTGGTCAGGATCCCAAGAGCCCGATTAAGGCTAAGAACACTATTCATTAAACAGCTGTAAAGTGCTTCGGCGAGTTTCGACTCCGACATGGTTTCTTGAACACCTATTACAACATTTTACCGGACCTTAAGCTTGCTGGTAGAAAATGCCTACAGGTATTAAGCCTCACTTTTGTATAACAGTTTCATAGGATTTTATTAAAAAGTTAAAATGATTACCTTAAACATAAAAGTAAGTAATTGAACAGCGTTTCGAAGTTTTTAATATTGTCACAATAAGTTCGATGGATATCAAAAGATTTTAAAGGATTTTAAATAATAGAGAGGTTTCTTTATTTTTTTAAAAAAAAATATCATTTACGCTCGTTTGTATCATAGTTAATATTCATCATCATCAGCCGATAGACGTCCACAGCTGGACATAGGCCTCCCGCAAAAATCTTCATAACGAACGGTCCACAGTGAGCATATACACTACGCTGGCCTAATGCGGGTTGGCGGGAGCCAGAGCCTTGTCTGTTGATTAGCAGTTGCACCACGAGCAGATGAGGTTGGCTTGAGTCTCGTGAGTTGTCGTGCGGGACCCCTTACACCCCTGATTAATCTCGCCTAAATTAAAAATTGTACCTAAATATATTTGCAATTTTTTGTTCAAGGAAACGAGACGAGAAGGACGTGCATTGATGTTAAGTGATATGCTATAAAAACTTATTAAAATTTTAAGTAAATCGTTTTTTTTATTTTATTAAAGTAAATTCATATAATATATTTTGTTATTTTTCATGCCATTAATTGTACCTTCGAAATTTAGTAAGGACGACATTTTGTATATGATACTTTAACGATGTCTTGTGATATTTTTGCAGGACTTTATTTAATTAATGATTTATGTATTTATATAATATTTTTAAGACCTCAACAAAAAAACGAGCTTACACTAGTAGACATTTTCTATCAGTCGATATATTACAAAGATCAACTGGAGTAAAATCTGTTGTCGGAAACCGTGTACGTTAGGTAACACTATAGCGAATATTTTTGCCGCCGAAATGAAAAATTGTATGCAAAATTTACTCTATTTATGTTCGAAGGGAAACCAGTGAAATTACTGGGGTAACAAGACTTAGCTTACCCTTCACTTCAAGGAAACTAGAGTAATGTGGTACTATCCATCGTCCTAACCACAGCCACATTGTCATGCGCGGACATATCGAATATCTGGCGAACGTACTGCTCGATTTGCCGCCTCAGTGTCTTTTAAAGACACATGTTGAAATTTTGGGTATTGAAATAATCCTTGTCCAAGTTCAGTGAGCAGCCCTTGTGGTGTTATACGGTTTGGCAAATCGCCACGCGCCGTAGTACGCAGACGTAACGTCACGACAACATTCCGCCGCGAGTTATGCCGTCTAGCGCGCAGACGAGACGTATCCATCGTACTCCAGTTTGGGACCGCTCAGTACCAGCAGACGAACCCTCGTAGTGGCCTGACGTATCGTGTAAGAGCCAGCACGGTATGCAATGAATTCATCCCGACAGCAATTAGACCACCGGCTGAGATAAAATTACAACGCTTTGATGATGCAAAGCAGCTTTTGTGAGCGGCGCCTACACTTTAAGGATATGACATACAAACAATTTAGTCGTAGTTTCATCAATTATACATATATCGAACAAAATAATTTTTTAAAGTAAACAGGTTTTAGTAAATTGTTATATTTTAATATTAGCGAAGAATAAAAAAATTGGTAGTAGGTCTTAGTTGCTGGAGACTAGGTAAGTCATATTTCTCCTGCCGAACAGTAGTGTGCAAACATTATTGTTTCAGTTTGAAGAGTGTTGTAACTAGTAAAATTACTGTGGTAACTAGATTTAAGATCCTATGTCTCAACGCGACGAGCACAATATGAAGCAGTATATATCACCTTAACTAGCGCCACGTTGGGCAGGCGCATTACCATCATGGTGAATTTCTCGTCCGTCTCCTTTCTATGTAGAATTAAAAAAAAAATATACGTACATATTTTTAACAGTAATGAAATGTTTCTAATGGTTAGATAACTGTTTGGTCTCTGTCCCAAAGCACTGGTGTCCAAATATTTGGTTGATGTAGCGAGTCAGACGGGGTAGTAGCTTGTCGCCTGTCGCGTTTACCACTTTACATTTGAATAATACGACCTTACTATTTGTTTAAAATGTTTTTGAAATGTGACTACACCTTGTAAAACATAATTTAACAATTTTGACAGGTCACAGGAACTATGATGGTAGTGAAAGATCGTAATGAAATTAATCGATTATCGATTGTTACTCTCATAGTACTTATTATCGATTATTGCATAATTATAGTGTATGTTCAAATATTAGTTTACAATTTTTTTTATGTTATTATGTTGAGTTTTTAGGTGGATTGTCTATTTATTGAATTTTAAAATGCAGAAGTTTTTTCAGAATACTTTTTTAATTGTTCGAATAAGCCATTTATACTTTTTTTATAAAAATATTACCATTAGTAAAACTATAAAAGATCGCTTAAAAACATAAATGATTACAAGAAACAATGTATCTTTACCTGACAGTAATTTTTAAATCATCGACTTATTCTATTCTATTTCCAAAGCGATTTTTGATAGTCTGTGGTCGTTCGTCATGCGCGTCACTTTACGAAGTGGGCGGTACACTTCCATAAAGTCCGTAAAGATTTTATATCTTGTTGCTACCTTCTTCTGTCTCTAGAAAAGTTTTAGTGTGAATAAATCATATAATCCTCCCAGGGTTTCAGCTCTGGGTAGAAATAGGGTTGAAGTGTAGAAAGATAAGAGAACATGGTGTAATGAGCGCGGTATCGTTGACTAATAACGCAATAAGGGATATAAATAAACGTGGTACGCAATTGGACCGTGAGCGCGCTATCGAGGGCCGGTAACGCGGCGGTCGTCGGCGCGCTCCTTTCGCAACTCGCCGGACAAAGAGTACTCTATTGTAACAATTCTATTTTAGGCGACTGTGCAAGCATACGACTTTGGATTACTTCGTTTTTTGATTTTTTATATTATTATCGAACTTCTCAATTTTCATGATGAGCTTTCACATAGTTAAGAATGTATCAAACATCTTGTTACGACAGTTATGTAGTGTTCTATTTCAAAGGATATTGTGAATATATTTTGGAAATTTTCTTCTACTAAGATATTTATAATTAACATCAATTGTCTATAAAATTAAAAATATTAGTTTTTTTTCTTCTACGAAGCTATGAGGCGAGGGAGACGATCACCTGACGGTAAGCGCCTGCCCATAACAACGAGGTGCTAGTTAGGATGCACACAGCACCACATTGTTTGTCGCCTAGAGGCAAGATGTTAGGACTCATTACCTTAGTAATTTCACTAACTACAACGCCCTACAATCCGGAAGGCAATAATGTTTGTCAACTACTGTTTGGCGGCAGAAAAGAGAGCTGCATAGTCCTTGAGCACTATGTTCTGTTCAGCAACACTTGCTGTAAGTATAAAATGTATTGTACAATAGACAATGACTTGAAGGATTTTGATCGAATGTTTTTTTTTTAATAAGGTAGTCATTTTTATATATACTCGTTGGATATTTAAAAATATTCTTTATTGTATTTTAATTCTAGTTTAATGTGCCATTAGTTTTTGAAAAAAACGGTTGTAAGCTTTCTTACAGTGATATTTCCAATCTAAGACTACTGTTTAAATCTTAAGCAAAATATATTAAATCTTAGTCTATTTAAAAAAAATATTATAGTTTGAATCCAAATTGTGTTCTAAATATTGTTAGGTGACCTTATTCTCTAATTCTTTCGATGTGTTTATTGAATCGGACCATCATCTATGACTCGAGTGGTCAAAATGTTAAGTTACATGTTCAAAGTTTATGCGGTTAAGTCTTTGTACAAGCCAATACTTATCTGCTGAGACGACAATCATGCAGTAGAGTTCATTATTGCGGCGTTTACCCTCTTAAGGCGATGTCGTACAATCTGTAGTTCAAGTTGTATTTATTTTTTAATCTTACGGACCGATGTGTCCTCTTTTTTGAATGCTTATGTGTGTTTATTAATATATAATTACTGCGTTAAGAAAGCGTGGCATTACAATGCTAAACAATTTCTTTTAACTTGCAATACTGTGGTGATATTTCTCCATATTTTTTTTATTATATTTACACATTTTATTTACATATAAGAACTAGGGTATCCTACAAATGGAATATTTTGACAAAGAAATACAAGAGACCAAGTTGTATGTGTTATTGAAGAAATACTAGGAAATGAAGTAGTAGTAGTAATAACAAAAGAAAAGAGTTTATGTTATGAAATGTAGGTTAATAATACAAAAGCTTGATGAAAATAATTATTTCATTGCCGTTATCATATTATATTTAATTGTTGTTCGCAACGGCTGCGCCTTAAATGGAAAGACTACCATCACGATCTGACCGCTGTACTGCTTTTGTACAATGCCTACAATTTCAACACTTCGTGTTGTCCTTGTCTCGCTTCATGTCATTACGATACGATAATAAACTGGACAAACTTCTAACACCTCCTCAATTGGTTTTCTCTCAATCGCTAAGTATGTCTGGTTATTTCTGTATTCAATAACTACGCGACGAATTTGGTAGACTTTATTTATAACGTAGATAGTATAAGAAAAATCAGTAAAAAGCAATGGTAAGAATGTAAAAGGTCTCATGGTTTGAGAGCAGAAGAGAGAGCAGCTGGAGTTGGGAAACAATGATTACCATAAACTATTAATGTAACTAGAGATTTATTTAATTTATAAAGCCCAAAAAACTTAAATGCCTTCTTGTACGGAGCTTAGCGTACACATGAGATACTTTTTCTTGCTACAGTTATAGTTCAGTCTGTAAGAAGGTCGAGAGTCAGGTCGGAGAAACGGCAGGTTGGATCCCCATTAGACTCCAGCTTTCGGTGATGGAAAACATTATGAAGAAATCGATATGTTCTAAGATCAACACCTGTCTGGACAACAGAGTGGTGGATAAATGGCCTTAACTATCTTTTTGCGAGAGAAGACCGCGAGTCCAAGTATTGGCAACATTAAGTAGGGTATAATAAACAATTTACAGTAAAATAAGAATGGAAATAAAATTTTAGTTATTTTTTTTTCTTCATATTTTAATAAGCGATGACATACAGTGGTTAGTTTGGTGTTAAGTGATATACTCTGCCTTTAACAACGGTAAATTCTAAATTGCCGTGAAACATCACATCACGCTTATCACTAACCTACAGATAGAATTCGCTTATTTTAGATTTATTGTTATTTCTGAAGCTTTACTAGTTATTAACACGATAACATATGCATTCATTTTTCTATTCAACGAAGCGACGAGACCAAGACGTTTATTTGATGGTAAGAGATACGCTTGCCGATAACGTGGCGCTAGTTAAGATAGCATATACAGTATTACAATGCGTTCGTCGCCGAAGATGTTAAGTCTCGGTACCCCAGTAATTATACTAGCTAAACTAGAACACTAATGTTTGCACAGTATTGTTTGTTGGCTGAAATAGGCGCTGCGGTGGTAACTACCTGGACGGTTTCCGGCAACAGTGACTTACCAGCAGTTAATAATGTTCGCCGGCTAAAATAGGTTCTATCTCATAGTATTCCACCTTTCCCGTTTAGGGTTTACCTTTTACATCGCCGTGGAAATTTTCGTTTATGATTAGAAGTCGATGCGTCTCGGCTCACGATCGCGTGCCTCCGCACCGCTAGCGACTGGCAACATTGATTCAATCTCTAACGCCGCTATGGAGGTAACATTTACGTTAAATAATGTTTAGCATAAACTTGCCGTCGTAAATTATTTTTGCATATGTTATTAAAAATATTGAAAGCGGTATTACAGCAATTAAATAACATTGAATGATTGGAAACTGATAAATAATAGAATTAAGATTCTTTAAAAAAATTTACTGGTAGTAGGTAGCTCTTTGCTGGCGACAGTCTAGGTACAACCGCAGCGCCTATTCCTGCCACCAAAGAGTAGTGTGGAAATATTACTGTGTTCCGGTTTAAACGGTGTTGTAGTTATAGAAATTACTGGGATAACGAGATTTAATATCTTCTCCGGGTGACGAGCACAATGTGGTGCAGTGTATATCACTTAATCAGCGCCAGGCTGTTATATCCTTTACGATGAGTTGAACGTCCCGTTGGATACAGCGTTTCTTCGAAATAGAAGTAACATAAATAAAATCAATATTTCCTGTTTTTATGTTATTAGTATTAGTTTAAAATTTTAGTATTAATTTCTATGTTATTAGTATTAGTTTGTTTATGGTCTACGAGTGGCGCCCGCGTACCGGTAGACGTAGTATTGCTAGGTCTCCCACAAGGTGGACCTATATTCTGATGAGAATCGCGGGAACCCACTGGATGCGAGCAACGTGGGACCGATCGATGTGGAGATCATTGAGAGAGGCCTATGTCCAACAGTGGACGTCTATCAGCTGATGATAATGATGAGTATTAGTTTAAGATATACCATTTGTTATAAATAAAATCTTAATGGTTAAAATTTAAAGTATATATCAGTTGAACGGACACTCATGCTAGTTCATTTGGAGTCTGATCTGCAAGTCATAGTTTTGCCATCACCGCTGTGGACTGCATATAAAGCACGGCTATAAACATGGCGTCCTATTCAGACATTGCAGTTCTGATAGAGCTATTTCTGTTGTTCTACCCACAATTTATCATAAAGTATATCGACTAAGCCATCAGTGAAAGGCGGCTGGGGCGTGTCGGGCCCCGCAGCCGGGCCCCTGTAATCTATTTCACTCCATTTCTAGAAACGGATTTTCGAATTTTTCTCCATTTGTACGCTTCGAACTTGCATTATCGCGAAACGTCAGAGTTTGTGATTACTTTAGACTTTTCCGTTTTCTTTTGGTAAACGTTAACATTTACTGCTCTTACAATACATCTAGGCATGTAACAATGTGACTTATATATTTGCTACCATGCATTACAGGAAATTTTAATCGTAAGTGGTACGCCTGACCATAAAAATGTGGTACTGCTTAGGATGATATCATCCTTTGCTCTGTAGTCTCGAGCTATTAAGAATAGGACTAAGGCAGCCAGCGACTAAAAGGATTTTCGGGTTCCTGGGCTTTGAAGGTGGGCGTCCTCATTGTCCACTAAGCGAGCCCGGGATGAACGACAAGTACGAACTGGTTTAGTTCTTATTGTACCAAAGCGAGGATGTCGAAGAGGGCTATACAGTGCTTTAGGCATAGTGCCGGCAGGCACCCGTGCGTTCCGTAAAATATCTCGGGGCCTATCGCAACGCATGGAGATGACTACCGAGAGGTTTTAATGGGTAAAAATCTGACATAACCTTGTCTTTCTCCAGAAGCAGAGTATCCTTATTAGAAGATTTTACCTCAATAACAAGAAAAAAAGGACGATATCATCCTGACCAGTAGTGTCACGCAGCACAATATTATGCTCGTCGCCGTGAGCCATAGAATATTAAGTCTGCTTAACCCTGTCATTTCAGTAGTTACAGCTATTATTTAGGGGTTATAAATAGGTACATAGCAGTTGTGTGGCTGTATGTAAAACGTGTGATGTCTATTTTAAACGTCATCGCAGAGTTAACGAGTGTAGAGACGTGTAAAGACGTCCGTCCGTCCGACGTAACGAGTAGTGACGGCGAAGTGCGACGCGACACGCGACCGCGGCAACTCGCCCGCGGCATACCCGCGCCCCTACCGCTGCAACTCGAACACGACTCATTTTGAACTCGAACAATCGGCTCAATCGAAATGCTCCGTAAACTGTTTTTATGAACATTTTATATTTACCCGCACTTGGCCAGTATAGTGAATAAAGGATTTTATCCATGTGAGCGAAAGTCCCGTCTCAACAGTAGGAACATGACTCTGCCATACAATAGTATGTAAACATTACTGTGTCGATCTGTATGGTTCAGCTCAGACCAGTTGTATATAGTTTCTGGCTAGTATGAATAGGACTACGGTAAGTCCTGCCTGTTGTAGAAGGCGACTAAAAGGGTCTGACGGTTTCGTGAAGAATTTGTGGCTTGAGACGTGCTAAACCAAAGTGTAGAAGGGCAACGGTGTGTTCTATGAGAGATCCCGGCGACCTTTAAAGCGCGGAAAGGTTTTCAGTAAATAAGAATCTCACATAACCCTGACTTCCTCCAGAGGCAAGGTATCTTTCGAAGATTTCCTTTCCGAAACAAAACAAATGGGAGCAGTAGCTATTAAAATTACTGGGTGATATTTCTTTATGCTTAGATTAAGCTGATCAGTTTGTCAAACTTATGTATCTTTTCCAATGTTTAAAATATCTATATATATCTATATATGGAATATACATGAACAAGGAATATTATTCAAAATTTGATTTTAATATAAAAATATTTTTTAACGTATCAAATAATACAATTTATGGATAAATAAATTTTGTTATAAAATAGTTTATTGTCTAAATAAAGTGATTTTTATAATTGACTTGAAAGAGCAAAGGAATTTTTAGGTTATTATTTAGTCTTATGTCTTATAAACATGGTATTATATATATCTTACAATTATATTACCATGATATAGGACTGGTGCAATTTTATTTTGTTAATGGTAACATTAAAGTTTTTTTTTCGATTTTACTCTATATAAAACAGGTCAAGGGTCAGAGGGAGAGCTGCTAAATTAAGAGGAAAGACTAAAAGAAACTTGCACACTAAAATTTATGCTTCTTTTCTCCTCGATTTACAAAAGAATTTTTACTTACAAATTTTACAGTTTTAAAGCTGAATAAGCATGCTTTTGCATGCATCTTCTTACCTTTTGCATATTTGAAGTAATTATATTTTTATGGAAAATTTTTACGGTATTTTTTTTCTAAAAGATTGTTATATACGGAGTTATCATGGTCCGTCCCGAACTAGGATTAATTCTTGTATTCCTATAAATTGAGAAGAAGTGATGACTTTATAAGCAACTAATAAAAGAGAAAATATTCAATTATTGTTTATGTTTTCTAAAGTTTGATAATATTAAGTACTTCCAACTGTCTTTAACAAACATTTAATTATTATATGATTACTAACGTAAAAAGACCTATAGGTTTTTTTACTGTTTACTCCTAGATAGATTTAGAGAGAATGTAGAAAAATATTGTATGTTTTCATTTATTAAAATTTGATAATTATCAGATGCCTCCTTATAAATAAAGTGTTATAACATGGGTACTTTAATAACTTGCAACTTAGCCAAAAGTTAGGACGATATGTTTTCTCTAACGCGTAGGAAGAGGTTTATATTTATTAAAAATTATACTAGTAAGATTGTTTTAGATTTACATTTTAGATTTACTTAAGGAAGTATGCGAATATCTTCAAAAGGCTATCTGCACTTGGGCGGTTCAACTCGACGCTAGCAATGATCAAAGGAAGAGTCCCCGAGCCTAGACAGGCATATCTCGATCACAATATTTGTCTACGCCTACACCCACTCCATATGTTACTGGGAACGTTTTAATGTTACTTAAATTACATATCTCGCGGACATTCGCCCGAGCCGAAATAATTTATTGCTCACACACTAGCATTGCAAATATAAACCTTACTCACCGGTAATAAAACCTCTTTCGCTTTAGCAACTTGTTATACTACAATATGTCCGATAACAATAATAAAAAACTTAACGAAAACTATACTTAAAGGTATAATACCAAAAAAAAAAATTGTTATTTTAATTACGTATCAAACACTTAAAGCGGTGTAAAAAAAATATTTATTTAATCTTCATTATCTATTGCTGACTTGACGTATTTATGCGACCAGGTTTTAAAACCTAGTATTTGTTTTTAAATACGCATATCAGGTAGTCGAGCAGAAATGTTTATGTTTTAATATTTTAATCAATTAAGCGACGAGTTGACCGGGCCGTTCACTTGATGGTAAGTGATGAAGGAATGACAATGTGCCGCGAGGCAGCATGATATACACTTGACTACATTAGGCTCGTCGCCTGAGACAAGATATTGAGTTTGGTTACCCTAGTAATTACTCTAGCTACAGCGCCTTATAATCCGGAACACAGTTCTATTTGTCGGCTGCAATAGGCGCTGCGGTGGTACCTACCTAGACGGTTTCCGGCAACAGAGACATACCACCAGTAAAAATAACTTTGATTAATATGCAATCAATCTACATTATATTTAAGTGAAATGTAACACTTAGATTATCGAGTAAGCATTACAAGAACACTCATGTTTGCATAGAGATTCTTTATTGAGTAAAGAAGGAGCAAGATGAGATCCCTTAGATATGATGACCAGTAATATTAAGATAATTGTATATATGATATTAAAGTTTAATATAACATAATTAAAAAAATATAAATACTAATAGATACTCATTTATCACGGATGTTAGTAGGGGCTCCGTTGATATCCGATCAGTCGGTGCGCAGCTTCACAAATAGTATGCAAGTGAGGCGGGCAGGTGGCGATACCGGCCTCTGGGGACCCTCAGCGAGCACCGCGCGAACCTCGGGGCCCCTGGTTCTGCTGCATTGTTCTTAAAAGTAACTTAATACTATAACACGCACATAACGTTCGTTAACTTTTATAGCTTCATTTTTGAACTATTAATTAACCTGCGAGCTACTTTTTTAGTACTATTTCGTAGCATGTTTGTATTTTATATATAAAAATAGATGGTTTGTGCATAATTGTAACTAGTTTCAATAAAAGAATATTCTCCATTGAAAAACATACATTTTAGGGTGTAATCCAATTGGTTTCAGGATATTAATAAATAATAACAAAAATACCTCTTAATCCATATAGTGCTGTGACTCAGACACTCTTATCTCGCAAAGAGAAAGTAAGTTTAGGATGTTAGTTAATTTTTTATTATTGTTAATATCATCAATCATTAATATTAATGTTTCTCATAAATTGAAATATTTAGAATTGGTCATAGTTAATATCTCTATTTTTTTTTCGCTATAAAAGCATGAATGTTTTGTCTTAAATCTTTAGATATCAAAGTACTGTTGAAATAAAACCAGCGCTTTCGCAGGTTAAAAACATAACCTTAAAGTTCGTTAAATTATTTTTATTTATTTATTTATTAAACTATTGCAACGTCTCCTCTGAGAAGCACTGATAATAAACACGGGATGGTTTGTCTTCTTTATGTTTGTACTCATAATTATATACAATTTAAAAAGAGCAATCCATTTACAAGCGTTAACATCTTTCAAACAATCTTCTAAATAACAATTTAAGATCAACCATGGTTCGATAACGCCGTTAAGATAAAACCTATTATAATTCACATTATTAATTAAAAAAAAAAATCATCAAAATCAACAATGTACCGTGCAATAAAAATAACAGTCTTTAAATATATGTTTGAGTTCATAAATATTATTTCGCTAACGCCTCTCATATCCGCAGCCTCCGCCCACGCAGATTTACGTTAAGTTAAACTACTTGACGACTTCACTGTTAAATTAACAAATATAACGCCTTTTAACCAAGATGTTAACTTCTACACAATACTGTTAGTAGCTGGGTATTATGTGTTGAAGTAAATATTTTACAACGTTACTGTCTTAGAGATGTTCTTTTAATAGGTTAAAATACAATATTTTGTAACTCAATTTTTTTGATGAAGACAACTAATAAAGTTTAATTAATTACTAAAATAAACAATTAAAATCGGTATTCTAAAATTTTATAACATCACAGATAAAGCGGAATCTACGCCTTCTGCTTTATCTCCAATTTTGCCACCTTCAATGTTACCTGTTGTTTTTGATCCATAAATAATATACATGGTAGTCCTCGTAACATATATAATTGTGTCTGCAAACTCTATCACCTATACATAATGCTATTATACCAACACATGTTTACTGTTGGTAGCTCTTTGTTGTCGGAGATTGTCTAAGTACACACACCATAGCTCTTGTTTCTGCTGCCAGAGTAGTGTGCAAACTTTACTATGTTCCGGTGTGTAGCTAGTGAAAATACTTGGATAAGGATACTTAATATGTTATATCTTAAGACCACGATGTGGTGCAATGTATATCATCCTAACGAATGTCAAGTTATGGGCAGGCGTATTATTTACCATCAAGTGTTCGGCTCTCGCCTCGTCTCTTCGTAATTAATCACTAAGTGTTGGCTGATTTCAACTAGAAATAGTTTATACTATGTATTAGGCGGCGAACAAAAAGTGCTGGCGTAAGGTTGTAAGAACCAGTTTATCATAGAAAAGTCACGACCCTCAGCACACACAGGAATCAAGTTATAGATATAATGAAAATCGCACATCGTATACAACCTCCTTTTTCGTGTGTAAAATCGATTTTATATTAATCCGAAACGATTTTTTTAAAGCTTTAGTCACACATAATGCTATTCTCATAATTTATTTCACTTACCAACTGCGCCAGCGTGACAGGGTTAAGTCCCAATTCTACGTCAATGGGGAGTCTTGACAGAGGCCCATATCCAGCTGTGGGTGTCAGCCGGCTGATAAGAAGAAAGAACCACAATACATTTTTATCATCCAATTTGCTCTCATTAAGAAAGGTAAAACTTAAAGAAATGATAGTTAAAATCATTATCATCATCAGCCGATAGACATTTACTGCTGACACAGGCCTCTCCCTAACATCGATCGGGTACGAATTCATGTGGAGGGGGGGATTTGGGCCATTTTCCATCACGCTGGCCCTATGCGCTGGTGGGTGCCAGAACTACGTCTGTAATCAACAGAGGTGGATTACGAGTAGGTGAAGTTGGCTTGGATGCCGTTAGTTATTGTGCGGGAGCTCTTACACCCCACACATATTTGAAAAACTATATCATAAATTAATTGTGGTAAGATTATATAATATATGGTAAAAACAAATGGTGTAAAGTGATGCAGTAAAAGAGAAAAATAAAGAAGTAAGCCAAAAATATAACATGATGGGATACTTAACATTAGCGATATTAAAAAGAGCTAAAGCTGTCTAAATAGGAGAAGACTTCATAGGGTTACCCAGGTAAGATGTCTGTTGCCAGAGACTATTTAGATAGATATTAACGCATTGCCATGGAATTGGCTTTTTTTTTATTACTTGAAGCAACTAGATGAGCGGGAGGTATACCTGATGATACGCGTGCCCATAACCATACCGTACACCACACCAAATCGTGTTCGTTGCCTATAGAGCTAGTCTCGTTACCACAGTAATTTCACTAGCTACAGCGCCTTTCAAACCGGTTACTGGGTTTCGCGCAGCGGCGGTACATGCCTGGACGATCTCCAGCAAAAGAGACCTATCACTGGTAAGTTCTTTACAGCTTCATCATTTACCTGGACGTTTGATATCAAGGTATACAACCAGCAAATAGGGAAATATATGTGGTATATTGCTTTCCATGTGACGCCATACCAAAGTCAACATAATAACTTTAGAATGACGGGATATTTAATTAATTTTTTAACTGCCCACCATTGCGGCTCACGTGCAAAAAAACATGGCCGACGCCGAGATGCTATCGCGTTTTCAATTTTATTGAAGATTGCATACATTAATAAAATAAATATTGAACGCCTTCTGTCAGTGGATTAATCGATTCTCAGTTTAACAAGATTTGACGTTAAATTAAACAATTCAGTATTTATATTTACTGCTATCATATTTCAGCTCGTACATTAGTCGCCAAACGGTGGTGTGCAAACATTACTGCATTTTTGTTGGAAGGTTGCTCAATCTTGTGAAATTACTAGAATAATAACACTTAGTATTTTATTAGCAATATATCATTTTAACTAGCGCCATAGTTATTAGTAAGAGTATTGTTTACTATCAGGTGAAAATGTTGTCCTATTGATTAATATATTAATAAATAAAATCAACAGCATTCAATCCAAACAAAACGCAGGCGTGCCTATTCACTGCTAAGAAGAGCTCGTTCACCTTTGTTTCTATTTTTCGGGATGCATATTTGGAGTCCACCGACCGTCTTTAGTTAGGAATCGAAATATCATCAAACCTCAACTTGGAGCGATTTAATAAGGCCAAAGCAAAAATAGCTGCAAGGAAATTTATAGTGCTTGCCAAAGTACGACGGTACTTCATAATGGGGCAGATTTTAACGTTGTATAAACAGCAGGTTTGATCATGTATTGAGTACTGGTGCCACATATGATGCCGGTGCTGCCTAATAGTAACTGGCTGCTTTGCACTTGATAGAGAGGCGCGCTGTAAGGATAGTCGGTGACTAAGAGCTGACAAGTATTAAACTTGATTGCATTTCGGATAGTGTGCGCTGGAACTGTATGATCGGATTTCACCATCGCTTTTCTACCGCCGGACGTATACACACGTTGCAGCCATTGATCCCTACGTTGTCGACATCCCGCGCAAACGGACGAAACGTTTCGCTTCGACCTTAATACAAACAGCGAAGGATTGGAACAGTCCGCCGCCGTCAGTGTTTCCATCGAGATGTGAGGTGGGAACCTTTAAGTGGAGAATAAATATGCTACTTCTAGACCAGTGTACTTTACCACCAAAGACTACATCGCCGTTTACCATAAAGTAGGATCACGATCAAGCGTTGGTCTATACAATTAGAAAAAATATTTGTATAAACCTCTCAATACAAATCCAAAGCTGCACGATTGCAGTGAAACAATTCTAACGTGGTATCTTATCCCGTATTCAAGTCGGCTATGCAAATAAATTTTGATAAATTGAAATACGTCGAGCAGTTTGGATATCGCAAACTATGAGTTACGTCCGCTAACTTGGCCTTGTGTTGTGCGGACACTACATGGTGTTCTTTAATTTAAAAACATATAAATTTAATAACAAAGCGTTATAATTTGTATATTTTTTTATTTGACAAAGCGATTAGATAAGTAAGACGTTCACCTCATGGTAAGTGATACGCCCGCCCATAAAAACATGGTACTAGTTATAATGAATATACATGGCACCACATTGCGCTCGTCGCGTTGAGACAAGATGTTAAATCTCGTTATCCCAGTAATTTCACTAGCTACAGCGCCCTTCCAACAGGAATACAGTAATGTTTCCACACTACTGTTTGGCGGCAGTAATAGGCGTTGCGGTGGTATCTACCTAGACTTAGAATCCTATTAGCATTAAAATGCAAGTATATAAAAACATTATTGTCTAATATAAACTTAGATTTTTTTCTTAGGTCTCTTGCCAGAGACTATTTAGTTGAGTACTACTACAGGCTCTATTTCTGTCACCAAATAGTAGTGTACAAACTTTCCTGTGTTCCGGTTTGAAGGCCATTATAGCTAGTATAAGTCCTAGGGCAACAAGACTCAACATCTTGTGCCTTAGGCGAGGAGGGCAACGTGGTGTTGTATGTGTCATCCAAACCAGTGCCACGTTATTATGAGCAGGTGTATCACTTACCATCAGGTGAACGTCCTGCTCGTCTCGTCGTTTTATTGAATAATAAAAAAAAAACAATGAGTAGCGTCATTGTTATAGGCAGGCGTATCATCACTCCTAAATATATTCAAAAATGGAACAACGTTGAATTTATTTTAAAATAATTAAAAAGGTTTCAATAAAATAAAATATTACTGGCCATTAACAATGATTTAACCAGATGAAAAATAATGAAAAAAAAGGAAAAATTTAAAAATAAAGTAAAGCAATTACCTTTGTCGTTAAAACCCGTTCAATCGAGCTCGCTACATGAGCAATGTCAACATATTTATTTACTCGCAACGTATGTCGCATCCAGTTTTCCACTTCATTCGCTGACGAATTAATCGCACAAGCGAGGCGTGAACGAGTGCGTGACTTATCGAGTTACATTGGTAATAAGATATTGTACGAGACATACTTTCACGCTACTCCCTCTCAGGGACCAGCAGAGAAGATGAAAGGTGTACAAACGTGTTCAACATTGAACCTCGTTTACAAAAGTACCTCTCAAATTTCTCTTTAGTAAGCATAATAATATATATATTTACTTCTCATTATATATATAAGACTAGCTGTTCCTCGCTCGCTTTGCTGATTGTAATATAAAATTAGGCTTGAAATTTGTCTGAAATATTCCTTGAGGGCAACCGCAGCCGCAAATGACTTTCTATAACAACCGTTACTATGACAACCGCATAAATAATACGAAATGAAAATATTTATAGAAGTTAATTAGAAATAAAATGATGAAGGATATATGAAATTTTAAAAAGTAAATATCCTATAACGATGTACAAATCATTCCGCGTTGGATGGTCAAGTATCCGCGTCGATACCTTCACTAGTTTTTACATGATTGGCGAACAAAGGAAGCCCATTTTCATTATATATATATAAATATATTGTAACAAGAAGTTTCAAGTCACTAAACAGCTGGCGCCACTATGAACGATACATCACGCTATCGTTTTGATAAATAATAAGCTATGATTAGCGCAAATCCTTATAATGATCGTACATCTTTGTGTACATTGACTCAGGTCAACAAGTCATTACGGAATATATAATTGTATCCATTTACTGGATCTGTCTGGATCTCTGTAATGCGAACACTTGAGTCACCGAAGTCTTTACAGAGTTTAGGTCAACTATAAACAAATTTCACAAAATTTTACCTCCAAAAGGGGTTGTAGGGGCATTAACAAACGGATAGGGGGGGGGGGGCTGGAAGTGCCTAGGGAACAGCTAGTTATAATGTATTATATAACAACTTTTCCTATTTTCTTTATTTGACGCAATGAGACGAGCAGTTCATTCACCTGATCGTAAGTGATAAACTTAACCGTCACTATAAGGTACTAATTAGGATAATAACACTGCACCACATAGTGCTCGTCGCTTTGAGACAAGAGGTTAGGTCTCAATACTCCAGTAATTTCTCTAGGTACAACGCACTTCAAAATGGAACACAATATTGTTTGCATGCTACTATTTATACTTAGGTTACCTAGACGGTCTTCACAGCAATCCGCGGGTTACCTAGTGTCCATAATAATAATTTTAAGCGACCCGGTTTAATTCCGAAAATAAAGTTAAAATACAAAAATTTATTATATCCGGAATATATTTGACCCGGGCGCTTCTTTAAAATTCAAACTTTGGCTGATTTCGACCCTCAGCTTAAAAATGTTGCGACCACCGATTGAAAGTAAATCTTTGTTGTTAAGGAGCTGTTTAAATAAATTATTTATATCAACAGTATTCTTTTCAAGTATATCATACTATTAATTTAATATAGTTAACTAAACCACTTATTATTTGTGTTGGATTAAAAACTATACCCTGCAACGTATGCTCACTTTGATGCAGTTGAGGTGCCGCTGTTCACTTCGATGGTATCTAGTAAGAGTGATGTTTTTTTGGTTTTATTCAGAGACCATTCTAATCAACTATTGTATCTATTTGATTATGTCGGATATGCACCGACTGAAACTCTTAAGATATTTCTATTTCTTCACTTTATGGCAAGGCTACGTTAATACATTCTCATACATCTGTCAATGGTAGCAGAATTTTATTTCGGCAAAGAAATGGACTGTTTTCGATATGAATTCCAATAAAAACAGATAAGTATCTCGGGAAACATATCTACATATGTTTATCTTATGTTCGCATACATTCTGTACATTGTGAATGAGGAATTCAAGTAAAATATAAAGAATAAATTTTCAGTCCGGATACATAAAGTTTGGACTGCTCCGTAGTCTGCCAACAGCAAAATGAGAAAATTACAATTGAGCCATAAATATACTTTTAATTATTTTCAGAGCACTGACTCTTTTTACGATTTGTTTGATTTTTTTTTAACACAGTAAAAAATAAAGAAAAAATTATACAATCATTGAGGTAATAAACAAAATGTTTACTGTGAGGAGTTTGATTATTATGAGCATAAAACATCAGTAGTAATCTCTTTTCGCAGCATCTACCTCGGATAGTTTAGGTTTTGTTAAGATTCTAGAACCCTTCTGTTTATGATAAATAGAGAATGTTCAAGTTTTAAATTAAACTACATAAGGTTTACGAAAGCATAGTGTTTTGAAATGTATTTTCTTAAAACAAATAAAATTTTAAGTTTTAATCAAAAAAATCTTAAAAAATTTAAACAGTTATTTGGCATTAACACAATCAACTTAAAGGATAATGAATTTTATCAATTCATTGCGATATATATTTTCATGCAAATGTATAGGAGTTGGAGAGGCACTTTAAGAAGAAGAATATTGGGGGTGAATCTTAAGATACTATACTTTTGGAAGAATATCAGGGTTACAAGGGTATTTCTACCCATTAAAGTACTCAGTGCGTTACGAAGGGTCACGAAATCTGCCAAGGAATGCAACATAACCTATAATATGATTTATATCGTCAATATTTTATTTTCTAGTTACGCTATAAAGAATAAAATAAATAAATAAGGCCCAGTCACAGCAGTGATGTAGAGTTTATGGCGTTACAAGCGTAGACTTATCGCTCGATACGAAGTTGCGGCGGGAATGATCCAAAACAACATCAATAAAATACGATTTCCCTTACGTAAAATAAATGAAATATTACCGCGAAAACCTTGATTTTCAATCGGACCCCTTGTATCCTCGTGAGATTTGAGATATATGTAACAGCTAGCCCAATTCGCCGGGCGAGCCGTTCATATAAATCCTCGGAGAAACGGCGCGAACATTTGACAGGCCGTACAGTATACAGTAAATGCGTGTTTGTTTTAAAGCCGTTTAAATGGTACATTATGGTCGGAATGGGGTCGCGGAGGCGGTCAGAGCTGCCAGATAGTATCCTACGATATGATAGAATGCGGATGCTCAATATGGGAAGACTAGCTGCACTGGTGTAGGTTGAAATCTGTTTTAAAGAAATTAAATTTTCTTTACGTATTGCATGTATATGTTGTAATCTTCCGGATGATCTACATACTGTAGATGGGGAGGGAAGGTGAACTGTGATCAGTGGTCACGGTTATCCTTTTTCTTTATTCACCAATTTGAAGTCTTTAACTGTTAACTTGATAATTATCTGATTACTCTAACATAGTATCTCAACAAAGTGGAGATTGTTGATGATAGTACCAATAGTACCACCATCAACAATATCCACTCTATCCTCCAAGGAATGGAGGAAAGATTTTTAAAAGAATTAAAATGTACAGGGAATAAATAGTTCTGTATACTTCGGCTATTGAGAATGGGACTAAATGAAGGCTTTTAAAGCAACTGATGGTAGATTTCTATTGCTGGAGACCGTGTAGGTAGGTACTATTTCTGCCGTCAATTTATACCGTCTTAACTGGCAGCGGGTTGTTATAAACAAACGTATCATTTACCAACCCATAAATGTCTTCCTATAAAATAAAGAGACACCCACAGCAGTCAGGGTCGTCCAGTTGGTGAATATGACGGTTAGAACCTTTATAGTAATATGTAACCTTTTTAGTAAATATATTCGATTCTCAGCAGATGTCTATTTTAAATTATGTTACCATTTTAAACTTAAAGACGAGTGAATAATTTCAGGGGTGTAAGGGGGGCACAACAACTCACGGAACCCAAGTCAACGTCACTTGCTCGCGGTGCGCCCTGAAAATTGACAAACGAGGCTTTGGCTCTGACCAACTTGCATTGGGCCAGCGTGATGGGAAATGATCTAAATCAGCCCATATGAAGTCCTACAAACGATAGCTCCTAGTGCCCGGAGGTGCCGGAGGCCATGTTGACTGCAGCAAGCAGCACAAGACTGATCGATGTAGGGATTTTTCGAGAGGCCTAAGTACAGCAGTGGACGTCTAACGATTGATTGAAGTAATTTTAACTTATCAATTTTTAATAACACTTCCTTTAGCATCGAGTGTTAAGATCAGTTACAGTTAAATTACTAAAGTTTTGCAGTTTTATTGCAATTTATGAAGCGGCGCGAGACGGTCCGCCCATCGCTCCGTTTCAGCTATATTTATTCATATTACGTGAGAAATATCCTGGCTCTGCTTGACCTACATTTGTTTGGGGTCGCTTGCCAGAAGATTTTTAACTTAAAATTTAACCTAAAATCAAACGTAATTTATTAAATAAGCTCAAAGAGCATTAGATTTTTGTTGCCGGTACTAAATCGGAACTGACTTAGTGGCGCAGCGGTTTACAGCTTATTTTACAACACGAGTGTTTTCAATTCAATTACGAGACTACATAACTACATATTGGTGGTAGGTCTCTGTTGTCAGAGACGATCTAGGTAGCTACCGCCGCAGGGTCTACTTCAGCCGCCAAATAGTATCGTTCAAACATTACTGTGTTCCACATTGAGGGGCGCTGTAGCTAGTGTTATTACATAAGATGTTCAGTCTCGTTACCCTAACGAGACTGAACATCTTATGTCTCAGGCGACGAGCGAAATGTGATGCAGTATATATCATCCTAACTAGCGCCACATTATTGGCGGGCTTATCACTTACTATCAGGTGAACTTCCCGCTCGTTTCGTTGGATTATAAAAAAAACTACCACTCCGATAATTTTAAAATCTATTTTCACCATCTTGGCTTCATCGACTCTAAAAGGAATGAAATTGACGTCAAGAAATATTTAAAACCTCATCACGACATATTTATCGCGGATGACGATGCAAGCTGTTGATGATAGTTAACTGTTGGACATAGGATAAATATACTACATTAATATATAAACATCAAAATTTTATTGGTTATAGTTATCAGCTAAAATAATAATAAGTAACTGATAAATAATAAATAAGTGATACGCCTGTCCAAGACATCGTGGCTTGAGTTAGGATAATATATACATCATCATCAGCCGACAGACGTCCACTACTGGACATAAGCCTCCTCCAAAAATCTTCACTTTTCTAGGGGTTCATATAAGAGGATTTGGACTGTCTCACCACGCTGGCCGAATGCGAGTTGGCGGGAGCCAGAGTCTGGATTGTTGATTAGCAGCATGTACCTTGAGCAGGTGAGGTTGGCTTGGCTGCCGTGAGTGGTTGTGTGGTAATCCTTACACCTCTTACACTGGATTGTTGTGGTCGCCCTGAGACATAAAATGCTAATTCTCGTCGCACCAAAAATTCTACTGGCTACAATGCCCTTCAAACCGGAGCACAGTATTGTTTGGCGGAAGGAATAGGACCTGCGATGGTATCTACCAAGACGGTCTCCGACAACAGAGACGATCACCGGTAATATAAGCTGTATGACTTATATTAAAGCAATCTCCATTATGTTTAAGCGAACCACCATAATGTTTAAGTCATTGATTAAGCATTACGAGCACGCAATCAAATTTAAAGTTTAGTTTATAGTTTATGGTTAACTAATGATTTACAATTTCTATGTTTCTTATGCATATTTTATATTCCCACAACTGGGACACTGTTTTATTGAGTTTGCTATACCCATATGAAGATTAAAAGTCAACGTATGTCCTCGAAGACTATTATTAGTATATGTCGATTTCCTAGTAATTATTTTTTTCAAAAACTACACCGGAAATAACTGTAAGCAAATATTACTGTGTTTCGGTTTGTGTAGTGAAATTATTGGGGTAAAGAGGTATTATCTTATGTGTAAAGGCGATGAGAACAATGTATGTGCAGTATATGTCATCTTAACTCTCGCTTTAGTATTATGAAAAAGACCGTGGACCCGGATCCGCGAGCCAAGTATCAGATGAATTGCAGGAGTCAAAATGGTGCTAAGTTTCATCAAAAAGTAGGAGTATTATGTGAAGGCGTATAATTGACTATAAAGCAAACTTTCAGGTCGTCTCGTTGCTTTCTTGATTAAGAAAATATACTGTTTTTTATGTATCAAGTCTATGTGAAAATAATATGGTCAAAAAAAGACCTTTTTACTAGTAAACTGTTACGGTAACTTGTATACACTGTATTAACTGTGTCTTCATATAAATTTGTGTAAATGTAACTCAAGTACTAAACATACATAAGAGCACTAAACGATGACACGATTCCGTGTCGACGCTACTGAGAACCGTTGACCTGGTGCCAGAAACCAACGAAAGTGGCGCTACCAAGGCAATTAGAGAACGTATGCTTAATAATAATAACACTTCGGTTGTTCAGCTCGGCGTTGGAGAAGGTTAATTAGTACATTATGTCACCATGACTGAGTGTGAGTCAAGTCAGAAAATCACGAGCGGCCTGTCACGCGAGCGACTTGTACGTGTAGAGATGATGGTGGACCGCACTCCAAGTTAAAAGCTACAAGCGTTTTATACATAATACCAAAGATAACGTATACCTCTCAATTTTTTTTATTGAACAAACGACAGAACGGGCAGGATATGATATATTGACAGCCGATATACAGCAATATTGTTATGGTTACAAAATAAAAATATGGTAGCTAGCCGGGTTGGTTCCAAATTGAACATGTAACTTCGCAATCGAACCAATGACATCCGTGTTACAAGGCGTTTAGTTATTACATCGCAGAGGAAGTTAAAATTGTCTGTATGTTGTAGAATGATAGATAAGTCCGTGGAGACTTGAAGTTTTATTAACGTCAAAAATATATCTTGAAGGTGACTTAAAAATTGTTCAACGATTTATGCTTATATCTAAGGTCAAACATGAGGGTACGGTATGTCACAATTAGTTTTGTTTGAATTGTCACAGGGGTTGTTAACGTCAGTGAGGTTGCTAAAGATGACTTTGTTATTTATTTGGAAGTACTTAGCACTGAGAAACGCTATCGAATGGGTTTATGTGGGTAACAATGCTACATTACACAGACTTTTTCCAGAAGCGGACTATCTCTTGAAGATTTCCTGTAATTTTAAAAAATATAGATATCTTGTGAACCCTTGGTTAAAGAATGACCAATTTATGCCAAATATTAATTAGTTTACAAAAATATTTAGAAAAATAAATAAAAATGTTTATAATCTAAACATCTATTCATATAGAACAGTGCTTGACCGAGATCTTAACTCGTGATGTTTTTTTTCATGTAATTTACTATTATAGATTGTATGTTATTTAATAGGCCATTGCTACAAATCTTCTGCCTAACACCTGAGGAAGTAAAGTGAAGTTCATACCAGCGCTGATCGGAATTACTGTTCTGCTCAGCATTAACCAAATAGTCTACTTTTACCTGTGCAATAAAGTATTCATATATAAGAATTTATACATGATAGTAATAAAGTAAATTATTTATGATAAAGTCTTATTGAATCCTATTGACTCTTCTCTTAAAGATTGTTCCGACCGTTGAGCCGCTGAGTCTTGTTTCTTGGGCCGCGGGTATAAACAGACCACAACCGCGTCAGGTGCTCATCACATCACATCTCCCTGTAACCCGATAACCAGGGCCGGTGCGCCGGTGTGGAAACATCGAGCCCGGGCACCACCTAACTACCGAATTCTGCTTCGGAGAAAATTATCCGACTATAAACGGCCGTCTAAAATTAATTACGACTACACCGTGCCCGGGATCGATCCGTTAAATAAACATTTTGTGTCGCACGGAAATAAATTAAGTTTTAGTTTGTAATTGAGTTTTTTTTTTTTTTATCAACGGCCCATGTTTGATGAGCCGTGTTTACTATGAGTTATTTCTGTTTGGTTTACGTTTAACGCTCTCGATGGTTTATTTGAAATATAAATTAAAGTTTACTATGTGCTCACGTAAATAATTTTGTAGACGTATTTTTATGTTATTATATAAAGAGACGATGAGAACGTTCGTCTGATAGAGTTAAAATGTTTATCCAGCACCAAATTGTGGCATAAGCTTTGATAGATCAGTTCAAACATTTCAATACCACAGCAATGGCTAACATTAGTGTCAATTCATGACCTAATTTTTGGCGTAAGGAAAGTTAAGGTTATTGCTGATATCGCCACCGATTTAAGCTGTCTATATTAGATTGTACGGACAGTCTCAAGTAATAGAAACTGTTTACTTGAAAAATTTTTATAGCGAAATGTAACTAGTTAATCTCTGCTACAAACATCAGTACTTTTCAGACTTAAAAATGAATAAAGGTAGTGGAAAGCCGGAACGCTTTGATGTTGGAGTTGATTTTAAAAATTTCTAGTTTCCACAATTTGCTAGGAGAGCTTTAAAAGACTGGGCCCGCTCGACTCGCGCCGTTGTAAAATGGAGGAAATGAACCGGTACACGCCATATAGTGACTCGATCGAAAATCAAACGGAGTATATAAAACTTCACGACTCTTATATTATTCAAATAGGTAACAACCGAAAGATGCACAGGATTCAAATGAGATTGAAGACAGTAAAGCCAAAATTAGTTTATCGCTTTAGTTATCCAGTAAAAGACATGTCTCTAAATCAATTAAAAAAAAAGGCTTCAATAATAAAAGCCGTATTTTCCATCCTTGGACCTATTCAAAAATATTTTATAATGGAAAAACTATTACTTGAAGACATATTTCTTAAAGTATGGATCACGAGCACATAAATAAATATATAAAATAAATAATAAAATATATTAATTGATATAGCTAAAATCCAGTACTATGATATCCTGTTATTGCTGAAACCTGAGCTGACTCGCTCAAGCTGTTTCCTGGCGTTTTGTAGCAAATTTATGTTAGTGCCGTCTCTTAACAATACATTATGAAAGTAAATACAATATTTAATAATACATCCTAACAATCCTTTCACAAAAGATAAAGATGACCTTTTCTTCTTCCTTCTGTCTTTTTCCTAGTATATTAGTGAATTGTCACACTGGTTAAGCCACTTGTGTCTATCTCTGATAGATTAAGTTTTGGTCGTTGGTAGTCGTTTATAAGTTGCTTAAGAGATGAAATGATAATGATAAGTTCCTTAGTGGGGAGATCTCTTAGATCGTACGACCACTGACTAGTTTCTTAGCAGAGTTCTCTCTGACCCGTCGGCTAAACGTGAAGCTGTTTCTGTAAGCACTTTATTATTATCATCTCTTATTCTTAGTTTTTAATTTATTTAATGAATTATAGATTAAAACAAGGCTATAATTTCTGTTATAATATTGCTGCCTAATTTGAGATTATTTTCTATATCCATGTTTGTAAATGTTAATACAGGGTGGCGCAAAATTAATCCTCCTATCAGAAAATGCTATAAATTTTGCCTTGATGTAAAAAAATTTAAAGACCAAATAAAAATAATCCACAAGACGAATTAGTTTTTCATATTTTTTTTAAATTACAGCCAAAAAACATCGGAAGGTTATTTTTGCGCCACCCTTTATACAAGGTATAATTTTTTTTTAATTATACAAGGTATACACGGTGGCGCAAAAATAACCTTCCGATGTTTTTTGGCTGTAATTTAAAAAAAATATGAAAAACTTTGATTCTTCTTGTGGATTATTTTTATTTGGTCTTTTAATTTTTTTACATCAAGGCAAATTTTATAGCATTTTCTGATAGGAGGATTACTTTTGCGCCACCCTATACTAATAACATGGTCTTCACCTACTTTATCTTTTTTATATTATAAACTATATAACAGATGAGCTTCTGCCTAAATTGATTTATTTAAAATGTTCTTTCCTTTCTTTTAATGAAACTAAATTTTACGGTTTTTATACGGTAATTACTTATTACCTCGTTTCAAGAAATTTTCAGCAGCATGGTCATGAGGATTGAGTGTTGGTGTCCTAACGTCAAAGTCATCGCGTAGTATCAACAGCGTATTCATTATTGTTTACAGTCTGATCTATAAAGAAAGAGCTCAGTATCTTGAAAACTTCAATTGGTTTATTCAGTGTTTGATTTAGTTTTATTAACAATGAGTTCATTTAATTTTATAGTTATTCGTAATTGTGTAAATATTCTATTGTTGTGTACAAATCTGCTTGGAAAGCAATCAAAGAGCCGATACAATTTAATGTTGGGACATCAGAGGAAAACGGTTAAAAATTCGAAGACCGGTATGGATCGATGTGGTTTTATAAATAACATTCCTGCCGTCTAGTCGGCGTGACTCCGCCCCCAAACCACCCCTACCCCGCGCTGGGGGTCAGTGACATCGTGGGGTTTAGAGTACGCTAGCATTATGGGGTGGGACATGTGCAGTCGACCGCATGGAGGATGTCTTTGCTTTCTGTCTACCCCATGTAGGGAACTAGGTGTAAAAAAATTACGGACAGTATGTTTGGTTTCGGGTTTCCTTTTTATTGATTATATTTATTACGAAAACATTTTTTATAGTAATTATACAATATTATTCATTAAAAACTAAATTTTCAACTTACGAGTAGACACTTTTTCGCACTTTTGTCATTAACAATTAATTTCTTGGCATGCGCAGGAGATTTTAATTAAAACTATTACTTATTTATTGAATAATTAATAAATAAGTAATGAAAATAAAAACCTTACATCAAGGTTACAAATACGCGGATATCGAAACGAGTCTAGTCATCTCTGGCTGTATGAATAAACATAAATAAAGTATTAACATTACACGTGTAGAATACTGCAGATAGAGTATATAAAACATATTGTATATATGATATATATGTAAAACATGTTGTGTGTATGAGTACATAAAATAATTTAATTAAATGTACTTAAGTAACAGTAATAAACACAAAAAGGTTGTTATATTATCTGTTTTTTGCACTTTATAAATATTCTCGGTTTGTTCTGTTAAAACGTTTCCTGTTGTTTGTATTTTTAGTTTCATCGGATAAGAAGATCCACAATAGTATATTCTGAATTATGAGTCAGTTAGTGAAGAACTCAAGAATATGGAACAGAATAGAATTTGATAGAGTGAAGATCTTGGAATCCTATCTTAAGATAAAGAAAAGTACTAAAGAAATTCTTAAGGATGAAAAAAAATTTCTATACAGAGAAAAGTATAAGCAGAATTTCGGAATGCATTAAAGTGATGAAATCTCTTATTCTTAAAATTCGCAAACCCAAAGAACATTTTACCTGCGAATAAATAATATATATGTTTGTCCATAAAAAAGCGGAGTTAGTTAAGATAATGAACACCACTGCACAGTGTGCCTGTCGCTTGGAGACATAGTACAAACTACTGTTTGTGGGCCTCAAATAGATGCAGCGGTGGTATCACACGGTCCCTGGCAAGAGGGGCCTACCACCAGTCAAAACTATAAGGTAAAATGGATCCATCTTAATTTTCAACTTTCAGCCTTGAATGTATTAGAAAAGAAACTAGCGGGTGACCTGAAAGGAGCGAAGTCGGTAGTGAAACGATGTGCGAAATGATTTCAGTACACGAGTCCGTAGTGAAATCGAGGTGGTGCTGTAGAAACTACTTCTTATTATCACAAATAGGCGTTCCGCTGCGAATCAGAAGGGAGGAGCAGCAAAACTTTTCTAATTAATTAGAGCCAACTCGCAATCAGTACGTTTTATTAGATCAATAAAAGCCAAATCGACAGCCTAATACGAAATTCTCGTATCTTTAGTTTTCGGCCTTTCTGTGGGACCTTGATGCAGCAAAGATAGAGTTCATCCCGCTCCTCGGGTTCTGCAGCTGTTTAAATATGGTACTTCCATAATAGATCCTCACATTATTAAATATCTTTGGTGGTGTAGCATAAAGACGTAGTCTCTAATAATGGGTCTAGTAACAAAAACCAAAATTGCTTCTCTTGGTGATGAATTCAGAAATAATATAACCCGTAGAAGAATAAAGGTTAATGAACTGTCCTAGTAGCTTCTTAGAGATTAATATCGGAAAAATTTTCTGAAAATCTCTGAAATTGCACTTAAAATAAATTGGGCAAACCTATGCTCAGCTTTGGGATAAAATAATAATGATGGTATAGAATGTACATTACTATTGCACTACTCTATTCTCTGATGATGTTGAGCGCTTGGTAGTCATTTTAACACTTACTGCTCATCTGGTACTAGGCTCGTGGTCCACGACCTGTTGTTACACTACTGCCGCATTTGTGGTGGAGTTTAGATGGTAGTAAGATTTCTAATCTTCCATATTCCCCATAAGTTAATTTAAAAATTTAGAATTGCTGTAATCTACTTAACATTTTGTATTCTTTATCTGTAACACGAAGTATTCCCAGTTCGGGAGTTGCGAGTTTATGATAACTGAAACTGATTAGATTTAAATGGATATGTAAGTAATATAAATAAACAAAATATAATAAACATTTGGTAGATGCTTTGTTTGAGTTCAGTTATAATTATCGTCAACAAAGTTATATAATTTTGAAGACGGTCGTAATTTCATTAGCAGCATTAAGAAAACGACCTTTGTATTCGTTCATCAAAGTGGTCCATGTCCTCATTTCTGACCTTGAAAAGTAATTTTAATAAAAATATATAACAGAGATTTCTATGTAATATAATATTTGAAAATTAGGAGACAACTTTAAAAGACTGGTGAGAGTAAAGTCAGCGTCACATTAGTTAAATAAGACTGAAAACAACTTCAGGGTGGATTAGCAGCTTTTCTTATGAATCTACTACTATCTTTGTGTGCCATGCAGGACTAGTGTGATATTTTCTCCAAAACTTGGGAGTTCTACAAACGAAGTTTTTTTTTTTTTCATGATGTGATAACATTAGCGCGATGTGTACATGGTACCTACCCCAAATAATGTGACGTTAGAATGATATAGACTTCCTCCCCGTTTGCCAGCTTGCTGCCTGTTTGCTTCCTTATAAACTTTATAAGATTATAATATAAAGAAATGTGCTCGTCACCTTGATATGTAAAATGTTCTTTCGTCACCTCACCAGCTCCAATACCCTTCAAAGTGGGACATAGTAACATTTGCACACTGCGGTTTAGCGGCAGAAATAGAAGTTGTTGTGGTCCCAACATGTTACTGAACCGAACCCCGACCCTACGGTTTCCTCTAAGTAAAAAATAGTTTGCATTACAAGGCAACGGTACCCTTCGCGTAAGTAGAGCCGGGTGCGGGAATTAGGAGCAGGTTAAAGCATATTTCGTTTATTTATCTCATTACTTTAATTGCGAGAATGTTCCACGTTTGTTCCGAAGCTATTATTTATTTACCCTTAAACTTTTCGCGCAAAGATCAATTCATTAAAACGTTAAATTAATAAAGTTCCCCTTTGATAGCGACTTTTTGGTAAATAATCAACTTTCATAACAAATTCCTTCCGTTGACAAAACGTGGGCGAATAAGTTTAATCAAAGATTATGTGAAAATTAAGATTTTTCCTGGATTAACAATCAAGATGGAAATAGGTACAATAATAGTTCATAATCTATATTTTTTACCGTTAACTTAAAAATCGGATCGAATTAGTTAAAAGTTCTTTTGATTTGTATAGATGGCTTAACCACAATGTGTGTCAAAGGAGTCAGTGTAAAAGTACAAAAAGTTAGTGTAGTTATTTGTATATCTCTATTATTAATTCCGAACTGAGTACAACAACTCACGGGGCCCAAACCAACTTCACCTGCTTGTGGTTCATCTTGATAATCAAAAAACGAGGCCCTGGTTCCGCATTGGGCCAGCGTGGTGGGAAACGGCCCACATTCTCCCGTGTGAACCTCTAGAAACGTGGAGATCTTTGAGGGAGGCCTATGTCCAGCTGTGGACGTCTATCGGCTGAAGATGATGAATACATTAAATTTGAGTTTATTTACCAGATTATCCAGCTATTTAAAATCCCAGGGAAAATGTTCCAAGAGAACAGCTTCAATGGAAGTGCGACGTTCACCAAACCGTACTTGGCCAACGTCCTTTCTTTTGAGATTATATTATTCAATAATGATATTTATGCTTAGGTGTTTTTATTCAACAATAATAGTATAATTATTATCCTTATTATTTAAGCAACTAAATCTAAATAACCGAGGTATGTCCTGGTGAAGTTCTCAAGGAAACGTTGGATGTCCATTGGATTGGCAGATCTGGATTCCAATTTGAAAGGTACTCGTATTTCAGTGGATACTAATAGGTTGTAATTATGATGATGAAGTAAAGAACAAATATCTACTATCTGATACTGAGTAACCTTAGTGTTTAATTTATTTACGTTAGTTTTTAAAGGAGGACAAAGATCTTTTTTTTACTGATTCTAGGCTATTTTATATTTTATTGTATTTTTTGTCAATAACTATACAAATTTACGTAGTACGATTTTGATGAATATCTTACAATATAAAAGGGTATAGAATTTGAAATTGCTATCGTAATTAATAAAAAAGCTTTAAACGCACATTTTAGAATGAGAAGAGACTTATTTTGAATCAATTGAATTGTTCATCTTAGAATAAATATTTTGTTAACATAAAAACAAGATCATTCTGTATATTATTTTATGTTACATAGAGGGTAATGTCAATATTCTACGAAAGATGTAGGAATTAAGCTTGAAAATATTTTAAATTCTTTTAGAAGGAATATTCTGGGACATTCCTGAAGGTATTGCTCTGACGTAAGCCACTTGTGCTTCCATTCATTAATGTCTTGCTCGAATGAAAACAAGTTGCGTTTCTTTGTTTAATTCTCCCGATTGAAAATCAAGACTAATTGACTCAACTATTGAGGCAATCAGTGTTCACGGAGCGCTCACTTTACTCTAAAGTTTTGTTGAACACGAAAATGTTGTTGTTTTAAGGTAATTTGGTTTATATAATATTTCAATATTTCCACAATAGATTAAAACTTGACCATTTTCATATTAAATGACTGTAAATCGAAGTTGGTTCAGCTCGCGGATCCCGGATCCGCCTTAATGATGTTTAGTTTTGTGTAAAGGCGCAAACTTTGTGTTTGTGATTTCTTAATGTTTTAATATTAAGGAAGACATAACTTTCAAGTAATAGTCTGTTCAAAATCGCCTCTTTTAATTATTAGTTTAATTCTCCTTTATAATATTAATTATAATGTACGTGATGATGAAGTTGTTAAGTTAATAATTAAAGAACAAATATTGATTTCTTTAGCAATTTCTATTAAATTTGGAAATCGGATTTAAACTAATTTGATGATGGTAATATTTATGTTGTTAACAATCAATGATAAGATATATTTAGTATTTTTTAACCTTATACCAAAAGAATGATATATGTACATAGATTATTTCGTTAATAGAAGAACTCAATTAAGAAAATCAAGTGTTACTTCCGACGTAATGTAACTGTAACGGTGTTAAGAACGATTGAAACTCTGACGGTTTTTTACACAATTTCCAATTCAATATAGTATAAACATAAACTATAAACTTTGAATATAATAAAATGTTTATAGTGGAATATAAAAAAGGCAGCCATTTTAGGCAATATTTAGATAAATCTATGTCCCTTAACAACAGAGAGATCAAAGAGATTACGAGAAAGTATGCCACTTACAACGTAACCAAGTAAAGAGGATGCTGGATTAACTTAAAAGCCACCATAATGTTGCGTCCTTTGAATCGGATTTGTTAACTTAGTATAGGGTAAACATAATATTTCTTTTTTAGTGTTTACATTAAACATCTTCAATACAAATGTACAGTTACATTTGATCTCTGGCACAGGAAATGACTAATGTATTGATTCCGTATTGTACAAATATTTGGCGAAATTTGAAGAGGTAAAGACGAGGGATGCGGAAATAAAATGAAGTACTAAAAGGATTCAATATCTTTTAAAATGCTATAAATATAAAGAAAAGGTTTGATTTTGATAGGACTCGGGTTCTCCTCTTACAAGGAGATAATCAAAGCGTTTATTCATCACGCTGGCCAAGTGCGTGTTGGCGGAATCTACATACCATGTTTTTCGTTACCGGAAGTTAAAGATTTTAGAATAATATTGCTTGCACTAAAGATGAACTTTACCTTGGAGATTTCAGTGGGCAAAAATCCCAAATAACCCTAACAGACGATGAAGAACCTCATCAAGTTATTAATCAATCTTTTCAATCATGGAATTATTATCTCTATTATATATTTATCACCCTTTTAGGTGATAAAATTTTATTGATTGAAAATTGAAATCTGTACCTAATATCTGATTAAATAGAAAAAATTATCACGATAATGATACCAATATTCTTACATGAAACATGACAATAGGTTTAAAGAGGATTTTAAAAGACAGGTATGGGTCTCCAGGTACAGAGTGTAATATACTTTGTGAAGTGTAAGCGTGTTGGGTAGATATGTATTTATGTCTGGTCACAATGCTGAATTTCTACTTTCTTCTCCTTCTTCCTCCTGACCTTTCCCTAGGTATGTGAGGTCGGCACAGTATGTACTCCTATTCCATACCCCTCTATCAGCCGTCATATCTGAATTCATACTCTTCTTACACATTTCATCTTTCACACAATCCATCCACACTTTCTTCGCTCTTCCTCTACCCGTATACCCATTCGCGTTCATTCTCATTACTTTCTATGTTATATGTCCTTCATCCCTCCGCATAACATGCCCGTACCACGCTAAAATGCCGATTGTCTACTTCAATTAGCTCGCCATGCTAACAGGAGCGTTGTAGTATTAATTTCAGTTCCAAAGCGGGAAGGCGGCGTCGCTAACGATTCCCGAACGTACCCGGGCACAATCGGGGCCCCGTGATGAACGGCAAGTTGCAGACGTGAAATTTAACTGAAGTTGAGAAAACTCAATTTCCCGTTCAAAGGTAGTGCAGACAAGCGGCGGCGGCAGCGGTCCGTCTTGCGTTTGTTTTGATATGCGGGTGCGCGCGTTTGTTGTGTAAAGATCGCGCCACGTTCGCGTCTTACTAGATTTTTTTATATTTAAAGAAGCGATGACACCAGCGAGACCTCAACCTGCTGGTTATACGTCTGCCCATAGCAACGTGGCGCTGGTTAAAACTACATTGTACTGGTCGTACTAGATATAAGCTACAGCGTCTTTCAAGCTTTTGTTGCTAGAGTAATGACTGGAGTAATAACACAACATCGTATAGCTCATGACGACGAGGATAATGTGGTGCAATGTACACCATTATAACTAGCGCCACGTGGTAATGGACAGCAGCAAAAAAAAAAAACAATTCGGCGCTAGTTACAATGATACACATTGCACCATTTTACGTTCGATGTGGAGATCTTTGGGGCAGACATATGTCCAGCAGTGGACGTTTATCACCCGATGATGATGATATGTGGGACATGATGTTAATTATGGTTACTTCAGCAATTTTATTACCTACAACTACTTACAAACCCGATCACTATAGTATTTACATGTGACTGTTTGACAGCAGAAACGGACGCTGCGATCGTACCTACCTAAATGGTCTCCGGAAACCGATACCTATAAATAAGTTTGTTTTTATTTAACGTAGTCCTTTCAAGAACTTCCGTTTCCGTAAGTGTGGGACGAGCATGTTCCGCGAAATAACCAGCTATCAGGGAAGAAAAACTTGTTATGTTTTAAGTTTTTGAATATCACTCGCAGTTTGTTCACGACGTTTCTGTTGTATTGATAAATAAGTTACACGTATCTGTAACTTGACTAGTTCATGTATACATTACTTTTTCATTCTTATTTTAGAATGTAATATTTTTTTTTATACTACAAAGTGACTAGACTACCGGGACGTTCACCTGATGGTAAGTGATACGCCCGCCTATAATGCTAATGAGGATGTTATACCACCACCACATTGCGCTCGTCGCCTTGAGACATAACATGTTGAGTTTCGTTACCCCAGTAATTTCACTAGCTACAGTGCCCTTCAAACCGGAACACAATAATGTACTATAGAGAATTTTATGAGGAGGCTTGCCCATTTTAATTAAGATTTTGTAAGCTTCATATATATTGCAGGCGGCATAATTGTGGCAGGAACCGGGGGGCAGGTGTCAGGATGTCAGGTAAATAATTTTGTCTCCTCACCGCGACTGCCGGCTGAAGTGAGGTCTAATGGAACTTTAATCAGACCGGTAATAGTTTGTTATTCATATTACCATATTTTTGGACGGCTTGAAACCATTTTAGTATTAAAAAAAGATATTATTAATTAAGATAATAAAGCGTTAGTGGGTCCAGCAAAGAGATAACTTAGAATGTACTTTGCTTGGAGTTAAATAGATTACTTACATTTATTTAATTTCTTCTTCGCAATGCAATTTATTCTCCTCTAGAAGAAGAAAAATAGGCATAGAATAAGATTTCATTTTAGAAGATTGCTAAAGTAATTTTTTAAAGATAATTTATAAACTGGTTATATCGACCCAGTTAATATCATTATACAACAATATTACAATTGTATTCTATTATATGTTATACATTTATTCTAGTATTGTAATGATTATTTTGTTGTATATAAATATATATATAATCATAATTTTGTATGTATATATGAGACAGACAACGGCAATGTTCTCGTGTCGGAGACTTGCTATTGTGTCGCTGCGTTAAAATATGTATATGTACATGTATACATATATATATATGTACGTGCGTGTGTATATATGTTTTCTTTTCGTTCAACGATGCGACGAGACGAGTGGAACGTTCACCTGATGATAAATGATAAGCCTGTCCATTACAACGTGGCGCTAGTTAGAATGACAGACGCTGCGCCACATTGCGCTTGTCCCTTGAGACAAGATGTCGCTTCCCTTTATCGTAATAATTTAACTAGCTACCAGGATATTTAAACTGGAACATGCTAATGGCTCCCACCAACCGACATTGGGTCAGTGATGTGGGAAATGGCTCAAATCTCTCCATATGAACTACTAACTAACGTCCTCTAGTGCCCGACGGTACCGGTGGCTATGCCGACTGTAGATCGATCGATGTGGAGATCTTTGGCGGAGGCCTATGTCCAGCAGTGGACATCTATCGGCTGATGATGATGACGATGATAACACCTATGTGTAAACTCTACCTCCAACCCCCTGGTTGACTCGCAGAAAATGGCTCTAAAACGCTAAGTCCGCCCTTGGTACCCTTAGCTTAATATGTAATATAAAGAATAGATAAATAAATTAAATGACAATGTTATCGAAACCAGATATTTAATATTACATTACAAAGAAGTTATTTATTAAAAAAAACAGGTATTTTAGTAGACAAGCACAGAAAGTCATATACTATATTCTGAACGAACTCGGTAACATTATTTGCTTACTATAACCACAGTAATTGTAACTTACTGATCCATTATTAGCGAGTAAATTGATTGAGCTCTAGTAAAGTATTCTATAATGCGATGGAAAAACGTTTTTTGATCGATCAAAGTGATTTCGAGTACGATGACATCGTTGTTTTAAAATTTAAACAACAATCCTTACAAAGAGAACCCCTCGTCCATCTATTATGTATCGTCACAATGAGTTGACCATGCCGGCTGCATTTCTACTTCAAACCAATAAAAAGCGTCTAAACTCAATGCTTACTTCTATTCTGCTTTCTTCTTTCTGTTCTTAATAATACTTTTTTTTACGTATAACATAACACTTTACTGAATAGTTCATACAATTATCAAAATCTGAATTATTAAATGTGTATGAAAGGGGTGTAAAGGTCCCCCAGAACTCACGGGATCGAAGCTAACCTCAGCTGCTCGTGGTGCACCCTGCTAACAACAGACAACGCTCTGGCTCCGATCAACTCGCAATGGGTGAACGTGGTGGGAAACGGCCCAAGTCCTTCAATCGATATGGGAATTTTTGGTGAAGGCCTATGTCAGTCAACAGTGGACGTATATCGGCTGATGATGATATATAGGTTGCCACCGCAGCTTCTATTTCTGCCGCAAAACAGTAGCGTGCATATATGACTATGTTCCGGTTTGAAGGTCACTGTAGCTAGTGAAATTACTGGGGTAACGAGACCTAATGTTTTATATTTCATAGAGAGAAGCACAATGTGGTGTAGTGTATATATCCTAGTGTAACATTGTTTAGAACAGGCATAATTTAACATTAGGTGAACATTGCGTTTGTTTCATTACAAAAAAACTTTTTACTAATAATTGAAAAAAAATTACCAATATTAGATTTACTCTTGATAGATATGTAAATATAGGTCATCTAGGTAGGAACCGTAGCGCCATCTAACGCCAAGCAGTAGTGTGCATACTTTATTCCGTTTTAAGGATGCTTAAGTTAACTGTTTTAAAAGTAAACGGCCAACCTTCAGGATGAAGAGGAATGACAACAAGAAGAAAAGGTAGTGAAATTACTGGGCTATTGTGTCTATCATCTTGTAGCTGGATACCGCTGAGGTGGGTATCACTGCAACGCCTATATCCGCCGTGAAATAGCAGTGTGCAAACATTACTGTTCTGGTTTGAAAGGCGTTGTAGTTAGTAAAATTACTGGGGTAACGAGACTTAACTTTAGTCTCAGGCGGTGAGGTCAATGTGATGCTGAGTATACTTTTTTTTTGGTTTCGAGACGGAAATCTTGGAAAAGATATTCTGCTTTCTGGGAGGAAGTCAGAGTTATGTGGAGATTTTTACCCACTAAAACCCCCTCAGTGGTCACCTTCGGCCTTTGGAAAGGTCGCGGGATCTCTGTTCGGAACACAACCGCGGCTTCGCTAACGCTATGGTGGGATAGCCCGTCCCGGGGTCTGCTTTATGCAGACTCTGTCAGTCTTGTGAGTACTAATTCAATAACCGGTAAACCACGTCCAACCATTGTCCTCCTCGTTTAGAAGGCGATGAGAACCCCCATTCTCACCGCCAAAGACCCCAAAGGCTCCAATATGGTAGGAGAACACCATTCACAGGTACGACGTGTTGACGCACGGTAGCGCCACGACGGATTCGTCTCTTCGTCTCTTATTAAGAGGACCAATCGTGCCTCCTTCCATGGGTTAGGGAACTTGGAGCTACGGAGACAGTTAGTGAATAGCTGTCTCAATCTGTTGCCCAAAGCAGCCATGCACAAGACCCAGAACGGCCCGGGAAATCCGTCGGGCCCCGGTGCCGTGTTCCATACTTTTAACCGGCTAACGACTCGGTCTAACTCTTGCTCGGTCACACTCATATCGTTCTCCCACTCCCATAGAGATGTTAGGGACGAACGGAAGAACTGGTCCGTTTCGTTGGAAAAAGAGTACTAATAACTCTTTCAGGGAAAACCGGATCTAAAGTCTCCGTTAACAGGGGCATCCACGGCTGAAGCTTGCTGTGGATGGCCCCGTTGTACGGACGTGTCTTCCCCCGCGGTCCCACCGCTGCTGCATCGCCGGTGCGACACCGTTTAGTTGCAGAGGGTACTTCCTCCGCGACCCCACCTCAGCTGCAGAGGGCAGTACGGAACCGCCCCTGCAGCCGGCCGCAAAGGGCAGCATAAAGCCACCCCTGCGGCTCCCGACCGCTTCGGTAAGCTCCAGTTATCCAACCGGTGCTTGAACCTGGAGCGGCCGCTGCGGCCGGCCCTTCGCCGCGGGCCAGCCGGGTGGGTTCCACTTCGCTTCACCGTGTGTCGGTCCACGGTTACTAAGCCCCTCCGCCACGACAAGGCGGGAACCTATTGGGGGGAGCCCCCGGACCGTTGACAACTAGATTCTACACCAGCCACTCATCCCGTCGGCACGACTGGACATTGGGATTGGAGTAATTCTTGTATAGAGGTTTCCTTCCTGCAAAAAATACCCTCTCCACCCAACAGTTTCCCGGTTCTTACTGGAACTACGGATTGCTCGGAGTTGACAAAAGCCAAGTGCGCCTGGCACATCACCGCACTCATCGCATCCTCCGTTCCCTCTTTTAAAAGAAGGATGCTGGGAGCGACTTCAAGCCTGCAAAAGCCCACCTTACAGACACTAAGTGCTTAGCCGTTTTCTAATTATATTGAACTGGTAGTACGCCCCGAACCCTGACAGTTTTGGTCCACGTCGATTTCCCGATACCATCCATGTCTGGATGGCGTTCCCCTATTCGCAAACTGAAGGACGCGCCCGATGAAAGTTCTGGCAGCTACACACGGGATGCTGAATATACTATCCTAACTAGTGCCACATTGTTATTGAAGGGCATATCACTTACCTGATGATGAACATCCCGCTCGTCTGATCGGATAATTTAATAAAAAAAATAAACACGATTATTTGTAAAACAATATTAAAAAGCTGATTTTCGTAACAATTCTTTTATTAGTGAAACCCCTGTTGCATATTAAAACATAAATAAATGAATAAAATGTTAAGAAAGTTGTATTTCTACTTAAATAAATATCCGCCGTGCAGGATATAAATATTAAAATTTTACATACATAATTAAGTATTATAAGCAACTGGGTAATCTTTGATATAAACTACAGCGTTAATTACGTATGCATAAAGGCAATAGGAATAGCGTACAGTCACGCGAATAAAGCCGAAGTACAGTCGAATATAAAAACTTGTCCATTTAATCGTGACCGAGCGACTATTTCAATTTGAATACGTAATGGGTCGCCACGAATGTAATGGCGTCTAATTGTACAATTGCAAAGCATGCGAACTTTCTCACGGCTTTATTTGCTTAATGCCTTCATAAGTACGTCGCGATGTTTAATAAGTTTCATATGCATACGTAATAATCGCACAATTATAGGAAACAATAAAATTTATTAATAATAACATTAAACAATAGTTAACTAAGTTCTTAGTTACGATGTATACATAACAGTAGCAAAAGGAAAGTATACATGTGTTGATAGATAATATTGCAAAATTATAGTTAACAACAGAAATAAGTATAGGGTGGCGCAAAAGTAATCCTCCTATCAGAAAATGCTATAAATTTTGCCTTGATGTAAAAAAATTAAAAGACCAAATAAAAATAATCCACAAGAAGAATCAAAGTTTTTCATATTTTTTTTTTAAATTACAGCCAAAAAACATCGGAAGGTTATTTTTGCGCCACCTTGTATACAAGGTATTATTTTTATTTGGTCTTTTAATTTGTTTACATCAAGGCAAAAATTATAGCATTTTCTGATAGGAGGATTACTTTTGCGCCACCCTATATAAGTGGACGTTACAGAATATAGTACACTAGCTGCCCCCCGCTCCCTTTGCTAGCAGTAATATAAAGTAAGACTTGAAATTTGTCTGAAATATTCCTTGAGAGCAACAACAACCGCAAATGACTTTATAGCAATCGTTACTATAGCAACCGCATAAATAATACAGAATTAAAATATAAAAGTTTATTAGAAATGACGGACCTATGAAATTCGAACAATAAAAAAACCTATAACCATTTACAAATCATTCCGCGTCGAATGGTCATGTGTTCACTAGTTTTCACGTGATAGCGAACAAAGGAAACCCATTTTCATTACATACGTAGAGGATATATATTATAAGTAATGGTAGATTATAATAGAGAATAAGTAGAAGTATAGGTAACTGGAAGCGTCTAGTAGATATGTTAATCTGAGGAAAACATGTGTACATAGTTAACTTGCATTTAGTCCGGAGAATGATAGTTAAGGAAAATAGATGTGTGTATGAAGAGAGTATTAATCCTTAACTTTTTATATATTTTGCTGGTGGTAGGTCTCTTTTGCCGGAGATCTCTAGGTAGGCCTATTTCAGCCGCTAAACAGTACTGTGCAAACATAACTCAGTTCCGGTTAGAAAGGCGCTGTAGCTAGTGTAATTACTGGAGTATCGAGACAACATCTTGTGTCTTAAGGTGACGAGCGCAATGTGGTCCAATGTATAATATTCTAAATAGCGTCTTGCTCGTCTCGTACCTTCATAGAATAAAGAAATAACATTGTTAGAATATTAATAATATCTACTTAAGTATTTGTATGATTTTTGAAACGTAATTCTTCATTTCTAAGTTAAAACTTTTGTTTTTTGTTAACACACCAGTCAAGTTGTAATTAAAAGGAACAGTGTATAATTCTGTAATTGGTTATAATTTTAAAATCTAGATATTTCTTATGCAAGTACAGTGTATAATTATAAATTGTCTAATGATGGCGGAACGACGACTTCGTCAGTAAATTATTAATGAGACCTGGGCTGGTCGTTCGATCGTTTCACCGACTTTTTTGTCAGCGTCCACCTTTGTCCTACGATAGGAATGAAATATTCAATTCTACGATTTCTTTAGTTCTAAAATAAAATTTTACTTAGTGGCACACATCACAAAAACTATTGCCAACAATGGACATCGGTTGAAATGATGATGCTGATGAGAATAAAATTAGCTTATATATCAATACATATATATTTAATGTATAGCAGATATCCTCACAATAATTGACTCATCACGAGATATCCGACTCCATTAGATGTAAACACTCAAAATTTGGTGGAGATATTGCTTCTGCTATTTAGAGGTCAGCTAATAATGGATTTTACAAAATGCCTTCCCTAAACTGGGTTACGGGGGAGTTGCGGCCGGCAAAGAGAACGGGCAACAGCTGGTAACTAGATATTGATCTACAGCATGAATACAACAAAAACAGTATTATTTGTTGATTATTATTTGTATTCGTTTTTACCAGGACTGTTTCCGGCAAGAATAATACTCCATGAAGTGACAGAGCGAGTACGACATTCAATGGATGGTAAATGGTACTCCTGTCCAATGTAGTAATAATTAAGGTCCTGCATCAAGGCATAGAATCCCTTTCGCTTGGCAGCTTTTACCACAGCTTGGCCGTTGGCAACGCGGCCTTCTGAAGGTTTGTTTGGGCTCCATGGTTACTGTAATTATTATCGGTGACTTTGCTACGATTTGGGCCCCGGTACATTTACAGTGCACTTTATGGTGACAAGTTGTGACTTAATTATTTCACTAGCTATAACGCCCTTCAAATCGGAACACAGAAGGGACGAGCGAAGCATTCGCTGATGGTAAGTGATACGCCTGCCCATATAATTGAGATAATATACACAGTATTACTGTGCTCATCGTCTTCAGACAAGATGTTAGGCCCGGTTACCCCAGTAATTTCACTAGCTACAATACGCTTCATGGCGGAACACAGTAATGTTTGCACACTACTATAACTACTGTTTTAATAAGAAGGTAGTAAATGTGAAAATTTGTAATGTATTGATAACTATATAGAACTAAAAGACGATTTCCTCTGTCGTATATACCAACATCGTGTGGTTGAAAGGGTCTTTTGCTCAATAATTCCCTTTGGCTGGGCAATCTGGGCGAGTCGATTATGAATATTATATCAACGCTACGTATCGATTTTATATCGAATACGAGGAATCGAGAAACTTCATTATAGAGCCAACTTCGTTCTCGATTTATTGAAATATTATATTTACTACAGAATATATATCGCGGGAACCTATTGGATGTAAGCAACGGGAGGCCTATGTCCAGCAGTGGACGTCTATCGGCTGATGATGATGATGGTGATGATTATGTATCAGATATAAAACTTTTCATATACATTTTTTTGATGATAGGTTTATGTTGTCTGAGACCATGTAAGTACGTACCATTGCAGCTTCTATTTCTGCCTTAAATCAGTAGTTTGCAAACATTACTGAGATCTGCTGAAGTAATGACATAATTAGTATAAAGCTTCGAGCGCAATGTGGTGCAGTGTATAATATCCTAACTAGGGCCACGTGGCTATGAGTAGGCGTATCACTTACTATCAGATCATCTCGCTCTCTCGTCGCTTCGTCAAATAAATAAAAAGCTTTACATTACCTATATGATTAACGATTTCCAATTAAAGACGTCTATATATGTATATAATGTAAATAGGTTTTCTTTGTTCGCCAATCACGTGAAAACTAGTGAATATATTGACAGGGAATCAGGAACATTCTATGTGGAATGATTTTAGATCATCATTATTATCAACCGACAGACGTCCACAGCTGGACATAGGTCTCTCCCAAAGATTTCCACATCGATCGATCGATTTTTAAATAGTTATAGGCTATTTATTTTTTGAATTTCGTGGATCCTCCATCGTTTATTTCTAATTAACTTTTATAAATATTTTCATTTCGTATTATTTATGCGGTTGTCATAGTAACGGTTGTTATAGAAAGTCACTTACGGTAGCGGTTGCTTTCAAGGAATATTTCATACAAATTTCAAGTCTACTTTTATATTACGGCCAGCAAACGCAAGCGAGGAATAGCTAGATATAATTTATAAATAAAAACCTCTGTTTCCGTCGGATAGCGGCTAAATATTTTGTATCACTGCGGTCCCAAGTTCGATTCCGTTGTAGTTTTTGGATTGTAGTAGGACTTCTCGAATCCGAGGGTAGAAGTTTCCAACTACTGTTATATTGTAAATCTGTTGCTATTACAGCACTGTTATGTTGCGATTGTCAACATAAAAGAGGTTATGTATTCTGGAAGTAGGCTTCATTATGACTTAATATCATGTAAAATTGAAATCAAGTATAGATAGAAAATAAATTGTTTAGGAAGATATTTATCATTATATTTATATATATATATAGATTAGACTATTCACCATTTACGGTTAGATGACTTGTTATACAAAATTATGTAAAGGTAGGAGGCAGTTATTTTTAAATCAATTGTCGGAACAAACGGATAATTTAGAAAACAAATAAAAATCTAGTATTGTGAATAAAATTAAGTATTATTATTAACTTAACCAACTTCAGTGATAAAGGTAATAAACGTGGATAATTAGACTACAAATACTTCGCAAAGTGATTATGTAAATTCAATGAGAACCGTCGCAAGAGGGAGAGGAGTAGATTAACTTAAGCCGATGGTTATTTAAGTATGAAATCATGAATAACGACCAGGCGTGGTCAACTGGGCCGGGGCGGAACCGGAACTTCGACCTTAATGATGCAGGAAAGAAAATACTTATTAAACTATAATAAATATGAAAGCATTAAATGATAATACAGGTTTTAAAGGAAGACGTCTCATACTAAGCAGTAATGGAGAATGAATTCAACTTCGCTTAGATGATGCTTATTGGTGGTAGGTCTCTGTTGCCGGAGACGGTCTAGGTAGATACCATCGCAGCGCCAGTATCTTCCGCCAAACAGTAATGTGCAAACATTACTGTGTTCCGGATTGAAAGGTACCGCTGTAGATAGCCAAATTACTGGGGTAATTTGACTCAACATCTTATATCTAAGGTGACGAGCGCAATGTGGTGTTGTATATAACCATCCTAAGTAGCGCGTGGTTGTTATGAGCAGGCGTATCACTTATCATCAGGTGAACGTTTCGCTCGTCTAGTCGCTTAATTGAATAAAAAAAAATGTGGTTTTTAGGATTTGGTGGTCCCATAAAATATAATAATAAGAATTTTACTCTCTTTTTCTCACGCCATAGAACAGAAATATACATAAATATTACTACACATTTAGTGTATATACCCGAAGAAGCTTCCACGGCAAAATGATCCTAGTTTTCAGATCCCTCTAGTAGTAATCAAAGTGTCTGTATTACATTTTAGATCATTTAATAGCAACACAAAATTTAGTAGGAAAATAAATCGAATAATAAATTTATGACGTCATATAAACATTTTTCAACATTAGCAGACGATCAGCGAGACATTCATCTAAGGGTAATTAATACGCCTGTACTTCATTGTGCTCATCGCTTTGAGATGTACTATATTATGTGTCGTTACTTCAGTAATTTTAATAACCTCAGCTCTCTTCAAACTGAAAATCAATAATGTTTTATGCTCAAATAAGAGCTGTGGTGGTACCTAGGCTATCTTCAGCAACAGAGACATACCACCATCGTGGCTAACACAATGTCATGTAAACTGGTCACATACCAATTTAATAATATAATAATTACGAGTGTGGATATACTCGTCTTATACATCTTATATATATATATATATGTTTATATATAGATAGATAAGGAAAGTAAAATGTGCGTAAATGACAAGAGAGTTTGAAGTTTTTAGTTATTTTCCTATAACAGCTTTATTTGGGATGATTTATACTACATCAAATTGCTGTCGGCGACTTGAATATCAAATGGTATGTCTCGTTACCTTCAGTAATTTTATCTACTTCTTTTTTTATTCAACCAAGCCACGCCCTGATGATAAGTGATACGCAATAACAACGTGACGCTAGTTAGGATGGTATACACAGCACCACATTGCGAACGTGCGACCTACAATGTTAGATCTTCAATCAAGAACACGGTAATTTTTGCACACTACTACTGCGGCTGCGGAGATCTATCACCGGTTAAGTTACGTCGGTGATGTTTATAAGTTGATTGAACACAGCAATACTGTTATGGTGGCAAAGTTACAAAACGTGTATGGTAAATAACCAAGTGTAATTTAATCGTATCTTATCACTGGTTAAAACAAATAACAATTAAAAGTCTACAAACAACTTGTCTATAATATCGTACAGGTCGCGAGGGTCCATTGTTGGACATAGGCCTAACATGAGGAACGCCGTTTAGGCCGGTGTTTAACTTAATGCATCCAGTCGCTGCTAGCCGTCTTAAACATCATTAATTAGCTATAGCCATAAAGTTATCATTACTTATTTGAACTTAGAACCAACGTTAAGTATTAATACGGGACTAAAATAGTTTGAGTTGTCTCTGCTAAGTGACATTGTGACGGGCCCGCTTTTCACCGGTAAAGTTTTGTACCGACGGACTTTTGCGGATATTTAGATAGCGGTTCGGTTCGAATCCGTACTCGCCTTTATGTGAATATAATTAGATGAGATTTAATATTGATATTTTCAGCTTCACTCCAGCTCAAACTTTAGCTTAAACATTGCAATTTTTGATGTAAAAATTAAGTATATTATTAGGGTAAAGGTAGTTTTTTCTCTATCAAATTTTTGAAATAGTCACATACGTTGTTTTATTATTCAATTCAATTCAATTCAAGTGAAGGGACGATCGTAATGTTCACTTGATGTTAAGTGATACGTCAGCACATAACGTGGCGTTAATTAGAATGATGTACACTGCAACCAATTATGTCCGTCGCATGAAACAAGGTTTTTAGGTTAGCTGTTTAGGAAAATACTAATGCAGTACTAATAAATATTTGTTAAATACTCCGTGTTATTTATAAGTAGTATTTTTTAAATGTTCAATAGAAAGGTAAGACTATTATTGGTAAACTATATTTATTTATTTTATAAGGAAGTAAATTAAATGCTACATGTAATGTGGGTCATTATCTCAAAAATTCATAGTATAAGGCTGGTAATTAGCGAATTTAAAAAGTTATACAATTATCTAAAGTCTATCACTTTTGGTACTAAAATAGAATCCTAGAATTCTGTAATACATGGCACGCTGTTAGACACTTCAGGTAAAATCTGTTTCGTTATAATAAAAACTCTTTGCAGAAATTTCTCAAACGCGAAGCTTTATAAACAGAAATTTTCATTCCAATTGCGCAACTCACGAACCGGAAGTGAAAATAAGTTACATGGTTTCCGCGGCAAAAAAAAAATATTAAGGAAACTGAACTGCTGAATATTGAGGGAACTTTGTATTGCGTTATTAGAGAAATTAATTTATAACGGCAAGCGATCTCAAATGAGAGAGCGCACAAAAAAAAATCTGAAAACTTCCCTTAGCGATTGTTAGGCGAAAATATTGAACTGTCATTGTGCAGTTAAGAAGATTGCCCAATTTCTGCTTTGTATGCTTCCAAAGCGTTATAGTGATGTCAACGAAACGATGACCTAACACATCGATATTCTATTGCAAGAAAAGGTAAATCAACCTAATTTCAGCCTTTTGTCACCAACCGCGGAATATAATTCTCCACAAATCTAGTCTTCTAGTGCAGCAGGTTTGAAACTACTTACTTACATCTATAAATTCCCTACAATATTTCATAAGGTCGTCGATCTACCTAACAGACTATCCGCCCCGCTATCATGTGTTTTCCTCTTCCTTGGAGATTAGATCTCAGTTCTATACCATCCAAGGTATATTATAATGTGAGAATGTGTTATCGGTGTATTATTTTTAAACAGCAGGAGAACAAAAAAGAAATTGATCAAATAATTGTGATGTGGTGAGGTGGTGTGTGTAAATGGTGATGGCACTGTAAAGAATTTTTACATTATTTTAAGATGATACTGGTTTAAAGAATTGTCAGACTTTTTACTATTTGGCAGCAAAAGCAGGCGTTATTGTGGAAAAATATTTCTTGGTCCTGATGAAGAAATCTTCGGAAGATAATTGGTCTTCTAAGGGAAAGTAAAAGTTATGTAAGATTTCTCCCGACTAAAACCCTTCAATGATGCTGGTGCGAGTTCTACACGATAAACCAGCATCCAGATGAATACATCTTCTGCACTACATCCCGGAAAACTTAACCTTTCACCATCGCTGTTATACAACTACCACGATACCACTTTCTGTTTGTTGTCATGAAAATTCCTATCATCACTGCGGAGTGTACATGCCTTTACTATAGTTGTAGGATATGATTTAAATAAAAACTTTATCATTTAACCAGTATATATATTTATAAATCACCCAGTTATTGTGATTTTATATCGATAACAACTCATCAGCACTATTTTGACGCCATTAGCCCAAGTTATATCGCTGTCAACTGTCATCAATCATAATCAGCTATTGTCGGACTCCGGGGTTATCGGAAAATATCCAGGCAATAAAGGAAACTTCGCGATTGTTGCCCTGATGGATACAGAAGTGTGTCTGGTGAGGCAACTTAAAAGGTATTATCAGGAAATAGAATATTTGATGCGAGGGAAGTTAAATCATAGTCCTTGCTGCTTTCCTTATATATTCATCTGTGACAGGAACGATTAATATCCTAGCATATAATTTCTTTTATTTTAATCTAGGAAACAATTAGTCTATTAAGAAGAGAACACTATACCGCTTTGTTACCCTAAGACAAGATTTCTTAAAAAATTAAGTCTCATTACCTTAGTAATTTCATTAACTACAAAGCCGTTCAAGTAGAACATAGTAATGTTTGCATACCGTTACTGGTGGTAGGTCTCTGTTGCCAGAGACCATGTAAGTACGTATCACCGTAGCGCCTATTTCTACCAGCACACAGTACTGTGCAAATATTACTGTGTTCGGGTTTGAAGGGCGCTGCAACTATTGAAATTATTTGGGTAATAAGACTTTTTAGTCTGTGTCATCGCACAATATATATGCAGTGTCTATCATCTTAACTAGCGTCATTTATGATGAGCAGATCTATTGCTCACCATCAAGTAATCGCCTCGCCCGCCCCTTCGTAGTATAAAATAAACTTGATGGTATATCAAAGACATAAATTAAAAGAACTCCATTCATTCATTTAGATTTTAAGGAATGTATTGTTAGAAGTATTTTAAATATAAAACACTACATGTAATATTTTAGAACTATGATTTAGTATATAGTCTGTGCTTCGTTGGTTAAAAATTTTCTCTCCGGGCAAAATTTATGCCCGGGCACGAGGTGACGTCATGCTTTACTTCAGCGTGAAGGTGCTACGATAAATGCACACTTTAGTTTTAATTTCTTTCGGAGACACATACTCTATCTTTTAGCCTTGGCATATGATCTAACAAAATATTACATAACTATTTATAACCGTCGTAAAGTGTCATCTTCTTTGGAAGGTCGGCAAACTATAACACAATCCGTACTTTCGATACTGCAGCACCAAACCTCTGGTTTCTTTAACCAGGAAAGTATTCTTTGGTACACTGTTAAATATATATATAGGAGACATCTATGTCCAGTAGTGTATGTCTGTCGGCTGGTAATGAATGAATAGGGGATATCCAGATATCCATGGACTCATCAAGAGCTCTTTGAAACTATTAATGTGTACATTAAAAATTTGGTAGATATTGTTTCTGTCATTTAGGGGTGAGCTAAGAAGAATTGTTTTTACAAAATTCCGTTCCCAAACAGGGTTGCCGAGTGTCAATAACGGAAAGGTTTGCCCCCGGGCGTGAATATTTCTGACAAATTTAAAATCTAATTTTATATTACAGCCAGCAAAGCGAGAAGGGGGAGTGGAGGGATAGCTAGTAGCTTTATTCTCTAGATGGTAGCTTTCTGTTGCCGGAAACCATCTAGGTAGGTAGTACATAAATAGTACTGTGCAAATATCTCTGTGTTTCGGTTTTAAAGGCACTGTAGCTAGTGGAACTATTTGGGTAAGACTTTTTAGCTTGTGTCATGGCACAATATATAAGCAGTGTCTATCATCTTACCTAGCGTCATTTATTATGGACAGATGTATCTCTCACCATCAGGTAATCGCCTCGGCCGCCCCTTCGTAGAATAAAATAAACTAGATGATATATCCAAAAAAAAAAAAAAAGACCTAACAAAGAAACCAAAATAGTGATTCGTTGGTATGCAATAGAAAGTGTAAAAGGAAAAGTAGTATGGAGAAATGTAGATCATATAAAAGACAGATGTGATCTTGGTGGAGACCTAAAACTAGCAAGCTTGAAATATAAGCAAGAACCAAATTATAAACTAAGTATTTTTTGATCTAAATGAAAAGTTATTATTATACTGCGAGACTATTAGTTGAGCAGGATGTCTGGTGAATTCGGTGTTATTAAAATATTTATGAAGCACCATACTGTTCTCCACCATGCGATAGGAGGTACTGTATAGTTACTCTAGTACCGTAACAGAATAATGTAAACACTGCTGTTTGGCGTCAGACATAGGCGCTGCGGGAGTACCCATCTAGACCTCCGGCACAGACTGGTTTTATTATCGGGGTAAGAAATTTTCTAAAGATACTCTGCTTCTGGAGGTAAGATGAGGTTATGTGGGATTTCGACATAATAAAACCCCCTCGGTGGTGATTCTCAAGGCGTTGCGTAGGGCTCTGGGATCTCCTACGGAACGCACCCGTGCCTTTCTGCACTACGCCTAAGTACGTTCCAGAGAAGGCCGTATCCCTTCTCGGCATCCTCGCTTTCCTACGGCAAATATGTTACCACCTTGTCTTTGTCCACCTTCAAAGGTCGAGGGCCCGAAAATACTTTTAATCGCCTTTCGCGACAGACAGGGTTTACATTAGTTCTATTCTTAACAGCCCGAGGCTACAAAGCAGATCTCCGACAGAGTTCTACCACCAATTCTTCTTCTTTGTCCTTCCAGTCTTAGTACAGCGATCGTAATCGCAGTTAATCATAATTACAATAAAATAAATGACAGTTTAAAATTACTAAGATACATATATATATATGTCCGTTAAATATTTATAATGGTGATAATATAGTCATTGTTTAACTGAAGTCATTTAATAGTCATAGCACATATATTAACAATAGTATTGTGTGATTGAACTGTAAAATAAGCGACTATTGGAGCTCAAGGTCGGAGCCTCTTCCGATTCTCGCATTTCGTATTTCATCCATGAACGTACCAAGAGTTCGGAGTTCTGCTTCATTAACATAGCGGTTAAAGTTTGCTACGTAAAGTTCCGCGTTAACTTTTGCGCAAACGTTCAAAAGTAAAACGGGATTATTTAACATTGTTTTTGCCCCATTTCACTTCTTTAACCTATAAATATATCTACGTAGTGTAGTCATTTTAAATGTTGTTACTTTATCACCACTTACATATCGTATATCTACCACCAGACATTTGAGAGTAATTTAGAAGAGCACACTTTACCGTTTAAGGTCTCATGTTTCTAAGTTAATTAAATATAAGTGAAACAGTCAGCTAAAGTACTAAATAAAAATATACAAGTTTAACAAATTTTTCTTAAAAATATGTAACATAGTAAACAATAGACAAAAAGGGTAAGTAATAATTACTATATATATACATAAGTTCACAATAATATTTTGAATAATGTTAAATAATATAACAGCATAAATATAAGCATAGATATAAATAATATTAGAATATTGAATATACTACGTATTAGTAATGAGTATAAAAATGGTGTAAATAATAGGATAAGAAAAAACCCTGAACAATAATATTAGGAAGATGAAGAAAAAAAAACAGTGTGTAACCTAATTAAGTATTATCCAAGCACTGAAAGAATAAATAAAAAAGCTTCTATTTCCTCTCTTACAGTGCTTAGATAATACTTATTAGTCAACAGCTATAGATCAGGACCCAATAGTTGATGATGACGTGGTGACGAGATACGACAGATACTAGGAGCATTTATACAAGTTTAAGTGCAAAGCAAATCCGGTGTGTCTGTAAATCTGAAAAACTGGAAAGCGTATTACATGTGATTATGGAATGTCTTATCATAAGTGAAAGAAATGATGAAGTAGAACTAAATGTGGAAGTAAATAGTAATTAAATATATAATTATATTTATTCGACGAAGCGACGACCCGCCTTTAACAACGTGGTACTCAAACTCAATTCATGAGGTACCCATCGTTCAAGTTTTTTTACTTGAACGATTTGCTTCAAGTGGATTAATACAGTTTTGTCACTTACCCCGAAGCCTGCAGCTATCTCTGAAGTGCTTTGTGATGGATCCGTTTCAACAATAGCCTTTAATTCTTCATTTTTCACTTTGGTCTCCGGCCGTCCACGGAGTTGGTTCTGAAGGTCGAAATTTCCAGAACCAAAACGTTGAAACCAAAAACGTACCGTGCTTTCTTTTGCTACACCAGCGCCGTACACATCATTAATCCTTCGATCTGTTTCTGCAGCACTGGTACTGGTGCCATGGTAGAACTCGTACTCGTAAATATACCGATATTTCATATTTTCCATTGTGCGGTAATAAGCGACACGAAATTAAAAAATAATGAGTAAAACAAATGAATAACTGTTTTTAAAACTCAAATGTACCAGCTAAATGAATTTATTAACTTGAATTGGGAATTTTTAACCAAAGAGGAGATATTTCAAATTAAAGTGGTCAGTACGACAAAACGCAATTTTCATATGTAAGGAGCCAATATTTAAGAGAAAGTAGAATTAGGAGGAGCCTTAAATAATACTTATTGTTCAGATGCACTGCGTCAAGGTGGTATCTAAATACCATCAGAGTGTTTGAACACAGTTGAGTTATCGTTACAAATATTATTCATGTCTCATTTCTCAGTGCGATGCGGCAATATTAGTACGTATTGGTCGTACACCATACAAAGAACAATAAAAGTCGGTTCCCGTACGTTAACTCAGCAACAGAAGTTGCTTTGGTTGTAAAATATTATTATAACATGTCGACTTTCTGCCAGGGAGTCCAGCTCACTGTTACATTATTTAAGGATACAATAGAATATTTATTTTAATAGTGTTTCCTTTACCACATATCTAACGGCGTATCACCAACTCGTATGTTTCTGTCGCCAAAAATTACTTTCTTTTTGATTGGAGCTATAAATAGTGAGCTTTATAGGGTAAAGAAGCATAACTTAATACATCATAGATGGATAAGTGTACGCTGTATAAATATCCTAACCAACACCATATTACCGAAAAACGTTGAATTTTATAATAGGTATTTGTGAGTAGAATCAAATTTAAACTTAGACTAGTAGAAAGAATTGGTATGTTAAAAATAGTTATTGTACACAATTACTACTTTGTTATGATTGTAACTTAAGTTTTTTTAAATATAATAAATAATAGGTACAATAATAAAATAAAAATTATAATAGTTTATAAAGAGCTTTCAAACGTTAGTAACACGTCATCTTTTTGCTTTTTATAAAACATTTAACATCTATTATTTATCTACATACAAAATAACTACTAATATATTTAAAAAGCATATTTACTGACTTTGAAGTGGTTCTATATTTTATAGTGTTAGATATCTTAACATATGTATTTGATTTCCGTTTTCATGTTCATATTGAACTATAAGATCTTTTATCTTAATATTTGTGAATAAATATACTGTTATATATTATTAAATATACTGTTTTGAATGTTTTTTTTTTTATACATTTAAGTGATGAGATCAGCAGAACGTTCAACTGTGATATGGCCGTCCATAATAATGTGGCGGTAGTAAGATGGTATACACAGCACCACATTGCGCTCATCGCCTTAAAACATAGATGTTAAGTCTCGTTACCACAGTAATTTCAATAACTACAACTCCCTTCAATCCGGAACAGAGTAATATTTGCACAATACTATTTGGTGGCAGAAATAGAAGCTGCGGAGATACCTACCTAGACGGTTGCGGGCAGCAGAGGCCTCCCACCAGCAAATTAAGTTCTATTAACATCAATGTTTTAGAAGAAAAAATGTAATCAAACATTGGATAAATATATAATTTACTATACTTATACTCGTCGTTTCTTTGATAGGATATTGTAAAAAATAAAAAAAGGAGCTCGTCTGCGGCCATAACGTACGCAGCCTATAGCCGCCAATAAATTTGAAAATCGGACAAAAAGCGTCCGGTGACGTCGCACTGCGCCAGCGGCCGTCTCGGAATTTGATGGAGTCCAAGTTTTATAGCCCCGCACTTTATTTTAACGACATTCTAATGCCCAACGGTGGGAGAGGCCCTAAAAAATAGGATTGGAACGTGTTAAATGATCACAGCACCGATTTATATCTATTGGAAACAAGCTTCCCGTCTCGGTGGCCATTTGAAAGGTGGAATGAGGCTCGAAGTTAACTCACCTGTCTTGTCGTATACAAAAATTATGAAAGATGGAGCTCTAAAAATATTATTGTAAGCTTTGATTGTTAACGAAGAATTATTTGTATTTATACAATTTGTTATTAATACAATTGTTAGATCCGGAAATTCTACTTTCTCAAAAGACAACAAAAAAAAGATCGTTTGAAAGATTACATAAAAATTTAATTTTTTAAGTGGAGAAATTAAATGTATTACAATAGATTATTGATATTGAAAACACCGTATCTAGGAATAGGTTATCTAAAACCATGAAACTGTAAGTACCTAAAGTTCAAAGGTATACCAAAGCTGGTAATATTTACTATAGAACACGCAATTTAAGTGGTAGGATAAAGCATAGCACCAAAAATTCAACAAGGATAAGGACGAGAAATCCAAAGTACTACTTATAAACATAAGATAAAAAATTAAAAATAGAGGTTATTGTGAATAAGAAAACAATATCCAAAATTTTGCTAAGCTTAATAGAAATTCGCAAGAGTTACTCTTGCAGCGTTCCCTGTCACCTACAGTTCCCTGGATACATATTTCTTTATTGTCATTACATGGCGTAGAATGGAAAGCAAGTCTTGGAGAATAAACCGGCTGATCTACACATAAAACCTCATAAACATTGAAATAATGAACGTATAGTCATAAAACGTTTATCGTTGGAAGAGGTAGAAGAGGATTTTTATTTTTGTTACTTTCTTCAGCAAATTTTTATTTTAAGAGCTTAGCAATAAACCAGTTTAATAATTCCATGTAGATCAATAGAAACAGATGTAAATAAATGAAAGTAAAGGTAAATTACAATGTCAATCGACGGTATTAAAATAAAATGTTATAGTTTAATCACCATCAGCTGTTAGAATTCCATTACTGAGCTTAGGCCTGATTGTTTAATTTTAAAATGTGGTATGGATATCCTATATATCTCTACAATTACAATTAAACTTCAATTAAAGACGACTAAGAAGGATATAGGGGTGTAAGAGATTCTGCACAACATCGTACTGAGCCAAAGTCAACCACATCAGCACGCGGTGCACCCTGCTGAATAACAGGCGAGGCCTGACCGTACTGAGCTAGCATGGTGGGCTATAGCCAAATTTCCCTCTATGAACTCTGTGGATATCTTTAGAGGAGGCGTATGTCCAGCAAAGGACTTCTATCGGCTGATGATGATGAAGAAGGACATAACTCCAACAGTCCGGTGAGTGCGACAAGCACTTTTTGTGGAGACCTGTAACCTGTTTGAAATAAATAATTATTATCGGGGTTTCTGATTGTGATTTTTTCTGGTGTGGTTATTTCTGATGATGTGGGAAATGTTATGAGAGAAGCGTTTCGTTTTCTTGGCTGGTAAGGTTACATGAATACATTTTTACCATCAGATGAACCAAACCCTCTTTATTAAAATATGATGACATCATCATACCTTATCATTTATATTATTACTTTTATCTAAATCTCACGAGGAGTAACAATATCCCTTGTCAACATTAATTTATAGATCATCGTTTATAAAGAAGAGTGTTGTTAGTAAGGTAAAAAGAATATTTCTTGGATAAGTATGAATCCTATTAACATATTACAAGAAAACTATACCATCTGCTGTCTAGTGAAGATCGCAGGGTATTGTCAGGTGAAGACCGCATCGAACAGGTTGCACTGAAAATCAATGACAATAAATGATGATGACGATGATAAGCTAAATTGTTATGTAACTGTTTGAATTACGGTTAAAGTTGGAAATTGCAATAGTCTATTTCGCAAAAATGGCGAAGATAACCAGGAAGGTACTCTCGTCATAAATCTCGGCCTACTATGATATAACACCTTAAGATGCGATAAATCAGAAATTATTTTATGGGCTCCAGGAAGTTATCGTGTGTTTTGGACATAACTTATATACTTTGACTTTATGTAATATGTTTATAAATAATTTTAATAGTTTTCGTGCGCTTATACAACTCTCATTTTACACATACGCTTTAACGCTCATCATCATCATCTTAGCTGATTGACGAAAACTGTTGGACTTATATCTCTTATGTATTTTACGTAACATTTAATTGTATATTAAAATTAATAAGTAATCAGTTGGTTTGTTTAGTAATTATTTAAATATGATTAATCATTATAGCTACTGTTAGACTTAGATCTTACTTAACGAAGCACGCTTATATTCTCTGGAGTTAAAAGTTTAATTAATTATAAACTTTTAATAATTTTATATATTACTTATTTAGGATGTACGGGGTCCGGCATAACAACTCACGGGACCCAAGCCAACCGCACCTGCTCGTGGTACACCCTGCTAATCAACAAAGGAAGCTCTGGCTCCCACCAACCCGCATTGGGCCAGCGTGGTGGGAAATGGCCCAAATCCCTCGATATGAAGCCATACCCGTTGTGGGGATTTTTGGAGGAGGCTTATGTTTTACAGTGGACTTTTATCGGTTGATGTTGATAATGAATAACTTAATAAACAATTCGTGGCTTTTTTTTCGCAAAATTATATCCTTTTTTATACTTTAAATTATTTATTGTTTTGCTCGTACTAACTATTAAATTTAAGGTATCTATTAACAGTATCAACAGTCATCTTGGTACTTAACTTATATATGTTTATACTGATGAAAAAAAAACAACAAAGAATATAAAATTTTTAATATCATTGTTGTATTGTGTATATTTATTTTGGCTTATTTCCGAAAAGTATATTTTTTGTTGTTATATTCATTATTAATCTGAACTGTATATTATACTGCATCAACCGAAGCCTTAGTGAAACAACACTGTTAAAGGTAAAATTTGCGCTCGTACTTTGTAGCAGTAAGGTTGAGTATACTATAAATGATGCACTATGATAATAACGGCTTCCTAGGTTGATGAATAATGAGAGAAAAAAAAAACCTCGCAGCTGTTCCCGCAGGAAAAGGGTGGAGTTACGTGTGGAGCGACAAAAACGCGGAGTCGCGTCATTGGTTGGTTCTCAGCATTGCCATTTTGCTAACACGCGTCTAACGCAACTGATAATGGATATGCCATCGGTTGATGATACATCATTATAAATATTACCTTCAAGAAGTCTAGCACGTCACACTACATCTCAATTAAAATATATTGAAACTACTGTACTAGGATATTAATTTTTTTATTTGAATAATCAACGGGACGCATAATACGTTCATGCCATGGTAATGACCAGCTCATAACAATGTGATGTAAGATGATCTACGCTGCACCACATTAAGCTAGCCGCATTGAAACGAGATGTATTCGGTTAAATTTAATAGGTTTTATTTCATAAAGAGACGATACGAGCGAAATGTTGATCTGATGATAAGGACCTTTTTATAACATTGTGAAGTTAGTTAGGATGATATACGCAACACCACATTGTGTTCATCGCCATGAGACATAACATGTTAAACGTCGTTACCACGGTAATGTTAAGAGCTACAACGCCTTTCAAATCATAACACAGTAATGTTTGCACACTACTGTTTAGTGTGCACAGTACTAAATACTCACAGGTAAATAGTTTGGATACTACTAAACAATGACAATTTGTTTTATTTATTAACATTAACAAGATTTTATTTAAATAAAAACAATAATTGACATGTGAAATATTTTGTTTATTAATACTTAAGTTTTTGCAGAATTTACTGGTGGTAATAATAATCAATTGGTGGTATGTCTCTGTTGCCGGAGATTGTCTTACATTACTGTGTTCCGGATTGAAGGGTGTAGCTGGTGAAATTACTGGAGCAACAAGACTCAATATTTTATGTCTCAAGGCGACGAGCGCAATGTAGTGCAGTGTATCCCATCCTAACTAGCGCCACATACCAATGGGCGGGCGTATCACTGACCATTACGTGAACGTCCCGCTCGTCTATCCGCGTCGTTGAACAACAAATAAATTATTATTTACTCAAACCCTTATTTATCGAAAATAAGCGAACGTTGAATACTATGCCACTAAAACTCTTTCAAGTGATAAACGGTAAAAACGTAACTTTTTTATAGTTCACAAACATTAAACATAGTATTACGACATCCTTCCCGTGGTTGAAATGTTGCCATTTTCACGCGGGTCGCCATTTTGACGATTAATTGTCCTGTCAGCGAACTTTAACAGTTAGAGAAATGTAGATTTGTTGTTTGTATACATACATCATTGGATTTTATTTATTATACGTTATTTTTTATACTTTTACAATGATAATAGTTCTTTATGAGCTTTGTATTTTATTTATATATTTTTTTATTCACTTAAACAATTGGGTGAGCAGGACGTTCACCTGGTGTTAAGTGATACGCCTGCCCATAACAACTTAGCGCTACTCAAGATGTCATACACTGTACCACATTGCGCTCGTCGCCCCTAGACAAGATGTTGAGTCTCGTTACTCTAGTAACTACACCAGCTACAACTCCCTTCAATCCGTAACTGTTTGACGATAGAAATTGACGCTGCGATGCTATCTACTTAGACGGTCTCCGGCAACAGAGAACTACAACCAGTATTTTTTTCTAAATAGACAAATATCTAAATTATTCGTAAATATTTGTGTTAATGAACTAATAAATATGTGATATTTATGGTTATCCTACAAATCGGCCATTTTGTTCGAACGTCAGAAGTCAAAACATTTTCACCGAACGACATGGCAACACTGAAGCGATTGTTCCCGCCGACGTTGGCGACTGCGCGCGCGTCATGCGCAATAAACGCAACACTTTCAAAAAATATTACTTATTGTATTGAGTAACAAAACATATTCAGACAAAAGTGCGTTTGTTCTTAAATCACACGAGATTTGAGCGCTCGCAACAATGTGGAGGAGGCACAGTATTAAATAACTCAATAAAAATATATTAATCTTCAATCGAACATTCACACCATTGCTGGTGGTTAGTCGCTGTTTTTTCTAAGCGTTCACCTACGTATGGTGGGTCAGGGCATTTAGGCTACATTACATTTACCATCAGTATTTTCTAGCTCTATTTCCTACTCATCTTGCATTCTCTCTAGTCTTTCATGCTATGCTCATCTTTAAAACTTCATTTCTCTATCATTCTCCATGCCATTTCTTTCTCTCGTTCCTCTCCACCGAGCAAAGACCATCGTCTCATACTTTTCTTCACAAATGAAAGAGACCTGAAACACATGACTCTTTTCTGCATGCATTTTCTTCTTTTAGGTAGGGAGGTAGGTAGGTAGGTAGGTCTCTGTTGCCGGAGATCGTCTAGGTAGGTACTACCGCAGAGGTTATTTTCGCCGACAAACAGTAGTGTGCAAACGTTGCTAGGTTCCGGTTGGAAAGGCGCTGTAGCAAGTGTAATTACTGGGGTAAAGAGACTCAACATGTTATATATCAGGCGACGAGCGCAATGCAATGCAGTGTACAACGTTATTATTATTATTATAATTAGTGCTATGTTGTTATAGGCGGACGTATCACTTACCATAAGGTGAACGTCCTGCTCGTCTCGTCGCTTAATTGTATAATATATATATATATATATATGTATAAATTCGAATATCTCTTGTTAGGAAAATATTATAATAAAGTTAAAAGTGGCACAAGTAAATAAAAATCCAATTAACATGCCAAAACGCCAAAATGGTGAAGTGTCTGATCGATACGATATAAATTGAATTTTATTATTAATCCGACGTCCTATCGACATGTAGTTTACTACTAATAATAAAAAAAAACAACTCGCGCGGTAAATTTTGACTGTTTACTAAAAATAATGAAATTTTGCGAACTACTTCTATTATAATTTCGTTTATGCCGAGATAAAGGTTCACGCGATGATAAATGATATATGCGTGTTGTGTAAAGTACACATGTGATTTCACTATCTACGCCCTTCAAACCGGAACACGTTAGTATTTGCACACTACTGTTTGGTGGCGAAAATAGTAGCTGCGGTGGTGCCTACCTAAAGAGTCTACGGATACAGAGACCTACCACCAGTGAAATTTTTATTTATCCGACACACTAGCTACAGTGCTCTTCAAACAGGAAAATAATTCACTACTTTTTGATAGCAGGAGTAGGTGCTGCAGTTGCATTAATCTTGATGTTTTGTGATCGTTACCTACAGGCAACGAGAGGGTAGTGTACACAGTACCCTCAATTTCCTTGAACTCAATTTGTCAGTTTAATGGTTAACTATGATACCACCTGGTGATGTGATTTACAGGAGTTAAACATATTAACCTATTAATAGCCTATTAACAGGCAAAGCAACCTCCATATAGATTCCACTCTGCTATTCAAATATACTGCTGTTAGGATTCTGTTGCCGCAGATAGTCTAGATAGGTACCACCGCAGCTCCTACTTCTACCGCCAAACAGTAGTTTGTAAATATTACTGAGTTGTGGTTTGAATTGCACTATAGCTAGTGAAATTATTGAGGTAATGAGACATAACATCTTAAATCTGAAAGCGACGAGCGTAATGTATACTATCCTAACTAGTGCCACGTTGTTATGGGCAGGCGTATCACTTACCATCAGGTGAACGTCTCGCTGCGCTCCTACCTTCATTGAATAAATTAAAAAAGGTATATATTCTCTTGTTTATTTATTTCCTGTAACAAAACAGTATTATTTTAGAACACTATTAAAATTTAATGTCAACGTATTGTTTAAAATATTTGAAATGAAAAATTTTAGTGACTAACATATTAAGAAATGACAATAATTACAATTTACAACAGCACCCTAAAGAATTCCACACAAACCCTTTAAGTAATGACGCCCCATCAATGCACCATAACAAAGCAGCTCTGCCGACTACGGCGCGTTTTATTAGTTTATGGGGTTCGTTTGGATTTTAGTAACCGTTAGAGAAAGTGCTAACTCATTAAAAGGATTACGCATCGAAATATCCTTTTTTTTTGAAGGTGGCAATAAATGAACGGTCCGCAACAGTACTCTTCTGTGTTACCAATGGTTAAAGAGTTGCACCGAAAAGGTTCAACAAAACGGGTTGTAAGAGAAAGGTAATTTCTTACGTCTGTACCGTTACATAATATTTACAAATACAATGACAAAATTTCCTTGCGTTTATTACTCTTTTACCGCGGACAAAAAAGGTGGTGTTATTGGTGAGATGAACAATAGTGTTTTTTCGTGGCTTCTCTTTTAATATTTATGTTAATTCGACGAAGCGGCGAGACGAGCAAGACGTTCACCTGATAGTAAGTGATAAGCTTATCTTTAACAACGTGGCGCTAGTTAGGTTAGTGCCTTGAGACACGAGATGTTAAGTCTCGTTACCCCTTGCCATATAGTCTCGGGCTATCAAGAATAGGACATAAGACTAATGTAAGTCCTGCCTGTCGTAGAAGGCAACTAAAAAGGTTTTTGGGTTCGTGGGATTGAAGGGGGGCCAACTTTGTCCACTATGCGAGCACGGGATGAACGACAAGTACGAGGTGGTTTTTTTTTGCCTCCAGTTATTTGGAGGCCCGTCATTTTGCTGCTATGGATTGTGCAGCCTCTTTAGATCTTTGTTTTGGTTTTGGGACTACTTGAGTAACTTACTTAGTTAGAGTCTGATTTTTTTTTTAATTTACGTACGAGGATTTTAATACGAGGTGGTCTAGGTCTTGTCATACCAAAGCGAAGATGTGAAGGATGGCTACAGCCCTCTCTAGAACGTGCGGTGTGCGTAGTGCCAAGAGGCATCGGTGCGTTCCGTACCAGATCCCGGGGCCTCCCGCAACGCACTGAGGATGACCACCGAAGGAGTTTTATTATGTAAAAATCCCACCTAAGCTTGTCTTTCCCCTCAGAAGCAGGATATCGTTTTAGAAGATTTCCCACCCGATAACAAAAAAAAGGTCACATTATCCCAGAAAAGTCACTAGTTACAACGTCCATAAAACCGGAACACTAATGTTGTCACACTATTGTTTCACGGCACAAATAGGCGCTGCGGTGATACTTTTCTAGACGGTTTCCGGCAACAGAGACCTACCACCAGCATCTATCTATTTATACAACCCATTAAATGATTTTAATAGAAAACTTACTTCCCAACTTTACTGCTTAAGTTATTTCAAGTATAGATTACTATTTTTAATTAAAGCAAAAAGTGCTTAAACGCACGAGGACTTAGCAATGGCGCCGCGTCAAGTATTTCACTAAGCATTAACATAATATGAATTAATAAATGCTGTATTTTCCTAAGTGCTTTTTAAATATAGTGAACTTTTATTTAACTTGAAGTTATGGTGTAATATGTAAACGTCACTTTATACATTATATATTAAGGAAAAATATTCTTTTTAAGTTTTTACGTATGTTTTAGAGAAGAAATATTTTAACTTTTACTACCCTTTTTTATACTGCGTAGCGACGGGACGAGCGCGACGTTCACCCTTTGGTAAGTGATATCTGTAACAATGTGGCGCTAGTTAGGATGTCATACACAGCACAATATTGCGCTCATCGCCATGAGTCTCATTACCCCAGTAATTTCATCAGCTGTAGCGCTCTTCATACCGGACCATAGTAACCTCTGAACACCACTGTTTGGTGGCACAAATATGCGCTGCGGAGACCTAGGTTAGTACCGACACGATTTCTGACAGCAGTCACCTACCACCAGACCTACCACCAATTTTAGTGCTGCAAGGGATTTAACAAATAATTTATTTAGGTACGTATTTGAAGATAATAATAAACATGATATATTGCCCAAGTCATTATTGTCATTAAAAATTTAATTTACATAATAATTCGTTTTAAGAGAAAATAAAAATATTTAATGTCCATACGGGTAAGGTAAACATAACTGGATACAGCTGCATCATTTACCATCAGGTTAACGCCCTTACTTGTTTCGTGGAGTTAAAAACAAATACTTTGTTTTTAAGAGTCGACTACCTATTAGTCCGCATTCACTATCCTTAATTTAGGTAGTATAGTTGTGATAACAAATATGTACTAGCTATTCCCCGCCTATTTTGCTGACTGTAATACTCCTGCAGGTCCCTTTGGGAAAGGAATTTTGTAAAGTCCATTCTCAGTTGACCTCTAAATAGCAGACGAAATATCTCTACCAAATTTTAACTCTACCTTACTTCTATCTCTTACCTCTTATCTCTACCAAGTCTTTATGTCTTATAGTTTTAGAGATCTCGTGATGAGTCAATGAATATCTGAATATCTTCCATATATAGAGATCATATCTTATATATATAGATAAATAGATATTTGTAAACAGTTAAGTTTGCAATACATTGATGTAGTCGTGGGAGTGCACATTGAATGGTGAGTTATATAGAAAAAATCTAAATGTCAATATGCTCAATACCATCAATTATACCATGACATCATTTTTACAATTCACCCACGCAACATATCATGCGAATTGTGTGCTTTGGAATGATTAATTCTTTACAGTCATTGTGAAGATGTCAATGATATTATCAAAATGAACAAATACCTTCAAATTGTAATTTAGCGAAGAGTTTATATCGATGAAGGCAGAATTGGATATGAACAAAGTAACATATATATATAATGATAATTTTACTATCTTCAATATTGAGGGTGTACTTTAGTTAATCCAAGTGTACATAACTTTGTTAAGATTGAAATAATTCTTTATATATATATATACATTCGTTTAAGATAGATTCTGGTGGCCAGCTTCAACTTGTCCTTGTATCCATAATATGAAAACACGATATTTTAATTATAAGATAAAAAAAACAGCATTTCAATATAAAATTTTTAAACATTATTGTTGATTTATGAAGTTTCCTCATCATCATTAGCCGATGGACGTCCGGACTTATACTTTGTTTGGATTAAATTAACATTTAACTATAAACTCACTATCGATTATTTTCCTTATTTTTGTGGCTTTGCCTATACAGTTAAGTAATTATAAAACTGGTTAAAAGGTGAAAGGTCGATGTAGTTCCCATACATCATAACTGTTGCAAATAACATGTCTGTTACAAAACTTACTTACTCCTCTGGCACAGCGACCCAAAATGAGTCGTGCCCTCCGACACAGGAGAGCGCCAGCGTAGTCCGTGTCGCATTGCTTCTTGCCACTCCGGTGCTTGGAGCTCGCCTAGGTAGTGCTCTACGGAGTCCTTCCAACGGTATCTGGGCCACTTGTCCATCCAGCGAATTCTGTGAGCTTTTGCTTCTCCTGTGATGTTCGGTTCGCCGATTTCAATGTTGCATTAGTCAGTTATTTAAATATTTAAGTTAAATACAGATGTCTGGTGGATATGTGCCTGTTGCCGGCGACCATCTAAATGGGTACCACCACAGGGCTTATTTCTGCTGCCAAACAGTAGTGTGCAAATATTACTTTATTTCAGTTTAATGGCGTTGTAGTTAGTGTAATTATTGGGATAGCTAGACTAAACATCTTATGTTTCAGGTGACGAGCACAATGTGGTGCAGTGTATATCATCCTGACTAGCTCCACGTTGTTATGGGCGGGCGTATCACTTATCATAAGGTAAACAACGCGCACGTATCGTTGCTTAATTGTATTAAAAAAAACACTAACATTAGTCTCTTCGTTAAGCGCGGAAAAATAACATTGACAGTAGGTCGTTGGTGATAATCTTGATCTAGCTAGGAAGCAGATATCAAAATATACTAATACTGCAAAAGATACTAACAAGATTTTGTATAATATGTTGTAAGACGTTGATTACGGTGTTATGCAAAGTAGAAACAATATCTCGATATATGTTTCATTCAAGCCAACTGAAGAAGACATGCGAACAATGCGGGATCGATCAATGTGGAGATCGATCTTTGGAGGAGTAGACGTCTATCGACTGATGATGATAATGGGAAATAGCCTAAATCCTCTCATATGAATCCCAACCCGATCGATGTGGGAATCTTTAGAGAAGCAGTGGACGTTTATCCTGTGATGATTATGAGCATAATTAGTGAATGCTGTATTTACTTCCTAACAATCATGTACTAAGGATGTCTTGTTAAAATTCTTTGTATGTTTAGTCAATATAATAAATAGTGTTTGATTGATTGTGGACCTAATAAATAAATATGACTTGATTTTCATTTTGATATCACGAAGTTATTATTAGTCTTAAATATTTACTATGTTAAAAAAAAATATTTTGATATACAATCAAATAATTTTTAGTAGATAAATGAAGTAGACCCTCCAGTAGTAATATGTTGACCTCAGCGGACCGGGGCGGGGAACAGCCGTCTCTTTACTTATAAGGCCATGGCCATTAGGCAATTAACCGAGGTGCGTTCTGAATGCTCATTATAACTGCAAATAGAATTAGTGACGTGCTGAATATTCTTGAACGTCCGCATCAACATTCGCAATCGATTATGTTCAGGTGGACGAAAAGTTATTAACTTATTTTGAAACTGGACCTATGTAAATATTCTTTTTCGTCGCTCCCTCACTGCTGAGGGTCGTGATCGTGTTCAGTCTTCATTGAGTGCGCTCATATGCAGAATGGACCGCATGGCGTTTACTGCTACCCGCCGCCTTTCTAATAGTTTCCATCCATGTGGTAGGGTCTCTTCATTGAGCACATCTGCCTTCCAGTCTCCCTAAAATGACTTACGTCATCAGACAGTCCTTTGGAGAACGCATGATGTGCCCGAAAAGTTGAGAGCTCGTCAAAAGGTAAGGAGGATAAATTACCTAATTAAAATTCATACGCCCGTCCACTTTTACTGGTGGTAAGTCGCTGTTGTGTTGACTGTCTAGGTAGATACCGCTGCAGCTGTTTTGACTTCGGATTGAAGGGAGTGGTAACTAGGGAAATTACTGGGGTTACAAAACTTAACACCTTATTTCTCAAGGCGACGAGCGCAATGTGGTGCAGTGTATGCCATCTGTTTGGATGTAGCGCCACATTGTTATGGGCAGGTATCACTTACCATCAGGCGAACGTCCCGCTCGTTGCATTCCTTCAATGCATAAAAAAAATAGTACTCATCACTTTGAAACAAGGAAGACACTTCTCTTTACCTCATTAATCTACTCAGCGGCAGATATAGGAGGTGCGGTGGTACCTATTTAAACGGTCTTCTGCAACATAAACATATATATCACCAGTGGGATTATAATACTACTGATAAGAAGTTAATAAACATGGAGTTATATTCGCATACTAGTTCAAGAATATTGAACTTCTATATTCGCTATTATGTTCCAGAATGTCATTGGATATTTGTCCCATCACTATCTTCTATACTAACTTCCAACGCTGCACCGGCTAATTGCCTTCGACTAACACTTGAGGCACCGTTGGGGTCGTTTTTAATACTTTCATTGTTCGGCTAACTTCTTTATATTGCGACTGGGATTACTTATTTGTAACTTGCGAACGCTTGCTTATAAAAAGTTATCGCTTCTTTTCCCTACGCAACGATGCAGACTGTGACTACTTGTATTCTTTCTAATATTCTAAGGAATAAAGAAAAAAGTAGCTCCGGCCCGAATCCGACTTCTATAGGAAATGAGACATGCATTGATATTGTTGTGGTGTACTATATATTTAAGGTTTTCGTGGAATATCTACGACATACTATACCTAAAACACACAGCAGATAAGAACGCCTTCGTTGTCAATATTCCGAGTACATAAATAGAATAAAGTGTCTAGCTATCATTAACACTCGTAGTAATTATATATGAGCAAATAACAGTCAGAGTATGGATACGTAAGCTTTGCCACCTGCATCTCCACTGTCACTAATCATAATGTGATGATAATGCATTGGGTATTCCTTTCACTTATTTTTTCTTAATGCGAATAGGTGCCATTAACTTTCGTCAAGGTCAGAAGTACGTCTATGCAGTAAAAAGAAATTTCTATTACCGAAAAGCACACTGCACAAAAGTAGGACTCTGTTACTGGAGACCGTCTAAGTGGGTTCAACCACAGCGCCTATTTCTACTGCCAAACAGTAATGCGCAAACATTACTGTGTTCCTGTTTAAAGGGCTTTATAACTAGTGTAATTACTGGAGTAAAGAGACGTGACTTACGTATCAAGGCGACGAACGCAATGTGGTGCTACGTATAACATCCTAAGTAACGTCTCGTATTTATGGGCGGGTGAATTACTTATCATCAGGTGAACGTCCCATCCCGTCCCGTCGCTTGATTATATAAAAAAAGTACAGATAATACTTTCGCATATCTTAAAAATTAGCAAATAACTTTACCCGGCTAACTTTAGCTTAACACGTTCAATTTCCACCTAAAGAGCGCTAAAAGCGGCGTAACATACAAAGCTGGTGACACAATGAATTTAAATTATGATATTAAACATGAATGAAAGTATTAAAAACATTTTTTTTTTACTACTTTAACGCAGCATATGTTATACATCAGAATTTGTTAATATTATGAGTATTTTTTAGGTACGGAACCCTAATTTTTGTAGACAAATGCCGCGAATAGTATATCCTATATGTTCAGGTATCTGTTTATAATCTCGTCAAAATGAGTCAATACATTGCAAAGCTAATCTGGAACAAACAATTTTTTTTTTAAAACTTTTCTTTAATATTCTTTGATTTTATGTAAACATTTGGTCACTGTAATCTTCTATAGTTAATAAGTCAGAGCCAACCAGACTCATCTGGTAGTATATCTAGTATAGGTAGTACATCACTAATCGCATACCCATAGAACAAGTACTATTTACCGGTAGTAGGTCTTTTGCTGAAGATCGTTTAGGTAGGTACCACCGCAGCGCTTATTTCCACCGTCAAAAAGTAGTGTGCAAACATAATCGTGTTCCGATTTAAAGGGCGCTGTAGCTACTGAAATTATTGAAGCAACGGGACATAGCACATGTCTCAAGGCGATAGTCACAATATATTGTGCATACCAACTTAATTAGCGTCACGTTTTTATAGGCAGGCGTATAATTTACCATCAGGTATGTCTCGCACCTTTCGTCATTTCATAAAATAAAACAGGCCGACGTCTTAAAAAAGATATGTATTATAAAAACGGGGAAATTCACAATATATCTTGTGTCTCAATGTGACGAGCACAATGTGGTGTCGTTGTACATCATCTTAACTTACATCACATTTTTATGAGCAGATTTGCATTGTGATGAACGTCTTACTCGTCACGTGAAAATTGTATTTTGTAGTTGTATTGTATATTGTTGTAGAGTAAATACATTTTAATTATAATGTAATTGGTGTACCAGAGTTATTAAGCATAACGTGTCTTGCAGTGGGGGGTGCTGGGACTTCGGTAAATGATAACGCGCGCAGTAGTATCTGCACTATATTGATAATGAACCGAGCAATTCAAAGTACAGTGAACAAATTACTAAGTATCAGAGAGATCCGGTTGATGGACATACTTGTATACTCTGTAATGACTTGGTGGCCGAAAGTAAAGTATATTAAGGTGTACAGATCGTTATAAGTATTTGCGCTATGATAAACGATAGCGTGATTTATTGTTCATGGTGGCGCCATCTGTTGAGTTGTTTGAAAACTTCTTAATACAAATGCTTATTTATTTTTTCAAAATTTTATTAATAACGCGGCGTAATTTCTCGTGGCGATGGCATATTGCGGTGTAAACATATTAACTAATTCCTTCTTACGGTTAATTGTATCATTTACCTAGTGATCGACCTGCTAGTGTTAATGTTTCGTTATATAAAAATTACTCAGTGTGTCGCACACGCGGTGTAACCGAGCGGCTATCAATAAAGCAAACAAACAAACAAAGGTCTTGTGTTACTAATGCATTGTGAAATACCTACCGTCGGTGGTGGCCGTTTTAACTTACAATATTTAGAAATTCATCTTTTGTGTCTGCGGGTTTACGAAGATGCAATAAGATGATTCAACATCAGACAACATCATACTAAATATTCCCCGCCCGCTTCGCTGGCCGCAACAACCACGCAATTCTCTTCAAGAAAGTAATTGCATAAATGGCAGAAGCAATATATCTAAGAAATTTTAAGTATTTACTTCTAATACTTTCGGAGACCTCGTGATGACTCAATAAGCCTTTTTTATTCTACTAAGCGACAAGACAAGCGGGACATTCACCTGATGGTAAGCTTTACACCTGCCCATAATAACGTGGCGCTAGTAAGGATGCAATATATTGCACCACATTGTGCTAGACAACTGGAGACACTAGCTATAGCGCCCATCAAACCGCAACACAGTAATGTTTGCACAGTACTGTTTGGCGGCAGAAATTGGCGGTGCGGTGGTACCTACCTAGACGATCTCCAGCAATAGAGACCTACCACCAGTATAAGTATATCTGTCAATTTGCAAGTAGTATAATCTAAGAACAGTTATCTTACTGTTTGATCGGTAGTTAAAGTGAATGTCACAGTCGACAGAAATTGGTTTTGGTTAAACGTTTTTCGATTAATTTGTCGTGAAAATATGCGAATCGGCTGCCAAGTCGCAATTATGCTCAAATTACGGCGGCGCAGATCTGTACGATCATTACATCCTGAATTTGGATCAAAAGGAAACAAATAAAATACATTGTACTCCTGTTAACCATCACTGCCGTATTCTATTTGATCTGCATCATTTAATTTTTTAATGTAACTTCTCTTTTATACGTTAACTATTATATGCATTAAGTATAGTTGTTAGAATTAGCTATAACAATGTTTTTTGTTATTAATTTTTTGTACAGTACACTTTTTTTTTCGTTTATGTTTAACGAAGCAATGGAACGAGCTGGACGTTCATCTGATGGTAAATGGCATGCCTGCTCATAACAGTCCCGCTAGTTAGAATAATATACACAGTATCTGTGCTCTTCGCTTTGAGATGCAACATGATAACGTCTATTGCAACAACACCTTCTAAACCGGAAAACAGTAATGTTTGCGCCTGCTGCGGTGTTTTTTTTTATAACGTGGAAGAATTGCCTGCGCATATCCGTCTTCACAGGGGCAAGGACGAGTTATGTTGGATTTGCACTGATTAAAACCTCCACGATGTTCATACGCATCGCCTGATGGCAGGGTTACGGAAACGCTTTCACACCTATCCGCGACCCCGGCGCTGGCCACTTTTGCAGCTCCACCTCGGGAGGGAGAGATAAACCCTCCCTTTCCACCTCCGCAGGGGCATGCCGGAACATGCAGCGCGCCCCTCCTCGGGCTCCTGCTGTCGTGCGGACAACCGTTTCCCCCGAACCCGTCGTCCAGAGGTCATGTGCCAAGATAGAAAACTCTTCCGACTCCCTGCGGCGGATCCGATGTTGGATCCGCAGCCACCCGTTATTAGTCGCAGAGGGTACTCCCTCCACGACTCCACCTCGGCTGCAATGGGCAGTATGAAACCGCTCCTGCAGTCTAGCCGCAAAGGGCAGCGTCAAGCCGCCCCTGCAGCCCCCAACCGCTCCGGTGAGCTCCAGTTATTCAACCAGTGCTCTAACCTGGAGCGGCCGCCGCGGGCCAGCCCTTCACCGCAGGCCGGCCGGGCGGGTTCCTTTTCGCTTCACCGTGGGCGACCCCGCCACGGTTACTAAGCCGCTCCGCCACGACAAGGCGGAAACCCGTTGGAGGGCTGCTGCGGTGGTACGTATTATTTTTGTCGCTAGATTTATATTATATTATAATTAATGCAATTACGAGTATGTATGTATCGTGACCAATCGATGTGCAGATTTTTGAGAGGCCTATGTCCAGCTGTGGACGTCTATCGCCTGATGATGATGATGATATATGTATTAAATATTTCTGGTTGTATTTTACTTTTACACACGTTATTATAACTGTTTATCCTCTACCAGGGTTTGCTGGAAGAATACTCATTTTAGGGATAAGTTTAATACGTCACAATATTTGTTTGTAAATTTCATTGTATGTGTACATAAAGAAATTGAATAAATGAATAAACAAAATATTATTTCCACGAGATTTATATAAACAAAAGTAATATTCGTTATTAATATCGTTTGGAGTACTTAATTCAATCATATCTTTTTAATATCAAACGAAATTAGATAGAATGATACCAATTTAGTATTATACAGAAGTTTATAAGGAACTGTAATAGGTTCTATTGATATTCAGAGAGAGTAAAAACTTTAGGAGGTGAGCCAGTGCAACTTTTATGTAATTTTTTTCTCACGTCATATTCTTACGATGGCGAGAAAAGGTTTCGTCATAAACGAGAACAACAATGGCATAAATAGATAAATATGACAAAAAAATTAAAATAATTGTAAAGGTACAAGAGAGTATATAATTAGCCCTAATGTTTCCATTGATGGGTCTGTGGACATTTTCTTAGAAGGAAAGAATCAAAGCAATTTATCTGCTACACTGGACAAGTGCGGGTTGATATATGTATATCGTTGCGAACTGTTTTCCTTGGTACTCATATATGCTGGTTTCTCTCCATCTTTTGCCATCGCCGGCAGCTAAAGCTTACCTTTACTATACTCTTCCAAACATATAGCACATGTTAGTGTCTTTCAAGTTAAGCTATCAGGGCTTCTACAGTTACGTTGTATATCTGTATGGTGTATATCTTATTCTTATATTTTTAAAGCCGTATGTACGTAAATGTATATGTTTACATCGACAGATAAACAGACGGACACGTCGCCGTCGGTGGCTTATCTACAACAATAAACATGTACGACATGACAGATATTTGTGTTATTCGTTAGTTATCTGTTACTGATGTCTGCCCAAAACGCATGATCCATTACCGAAAATCAAATATTATCTGTGGTAATTGTGTAGTACACGTGTAATGGTAAATAAATAAATTTAAAATTCTTTATCTATATGCCAACTTGTTTTGAAAGTTTTTTTTTTACGTAACAATTTAATACAAAACAATAATATTCAACGCGCTGATAGTGAGGTAAAACTTGGCTTCAATTTCACACGGTATTAAGTGAAAGTGAGGCCGTGAAGGATGTTGACAGTCGGAACAGTAACGCTCTAATACGAGTAGCAGCAGATTTAAATAATGAGTGTAATAACATCTGCCGCCAAATAGTAATGTGCAAACATTACTGTGTTCCGATTTGAAGAGTAACTAGTCAAATTACGGGGTTAAAACGAGACTTAACATATAGTATGTTAAGGCGAAAAGCACACACACTGCAGTGTATATCATCCCAGCTAGCGACGCGTTGGTAAGGGCGGGTGCATATCTTATAATCGCGTTATCGTCATCCTCGTCTCGTTGCTTTGTCAAACTCCACAAAATTGGTACAGGAACATTGGATTCAAACCAGAGACATTAATTTTATAATGTAAGTAATTAGTTACCGCACAAAAAAGTACAACAAAAAAAATTAAAAAAAAGTGTAATGGTAAAAACATTTAAAATTGGTGTAGTATTGATTTTCTTTATGTTTAATCATTGAATAGTACGGAAGAATAGACTATTGAAGTTCTTGCAGAAGATATTTTTAACAAAATGTATGAAACAAAGGAATCTATCACAATATTTAATTTCTCTTTCAATCGGTAGTGTTTCGCCTTCAATTTGGCGTTTCTCTCATAATAGGATTTGTTACATGGCATCGACACGGCCACAGCAAACGGAGCGGAATGCTCGGTGACCATAAACTAATGCCCTATTTGAAATTTCCCCTATTTCAACCTATATTTGTAATCCTCGCGCCTGCCTTTGACTTATAATATGAAAATAAAAATTCAACAATTCCAAAATGAAAATATCTCTACAGTTACCAGTATTACGAAAGTGTTATGCGATAGGCGATAGCACAATGTAGTAGTGCACATTATCCTAAGTATTCATAGACTGCGTCAGGAAGACGTCATGCTTTTTTCGTTGCTTCACCGAATAAAAAACAATTCAATATTCAATAGCTACAGCTACAGTAAAACTGATAACTGTTGAACTAAACTGATTTGCCGTAGTGTCCTATACAAAGTGGCTTCAGGTATGATATTGAGCAGGAGACAGTCTTAAGAATAGAAACAGCTAGTCTACCCGAGATAATATAAAAAATATTAGTTAAAAAAAAATTGATCAATTCATAAATTATTGTTTAAAAATATACTTATAATAGTTAACAATAGAAATAAGGATAAATAAATATTACTTTATACATATGAACACAATAATATTCTGTGTAATATTAGATATAGCATAAGTACAAATATAATGTAAAAAAAATAGAAACAATTATAGAAAAAATTTAAATAACCTAAATTATAAGTGAATATGTTCTAAATAATAGGATAAGATAAAGCCCTGAATAATAATATCTAGGAAAAGTGAAAATTTAATTTACTAGGTCTTTGTTGATAGAGACCGTGTAGGTAGGTACAACCGGAACACCTTTTTGTGCCGCCAAAGAGTAGTGTACAAATATTAATGTGTACCGGTTTGAAGGGCGTTATAGCTAGTCAAAATATTAGTGTAACGAGACTTAAGATCTTATGTCTCATGGCAAGCACAATATAGTGCAGTGTATATCATCCTAACTAGCGCAACATTGTTATGCGCATGCATACAACTTACCATCAGGTGAACCTTTTGTTCGTCTCATCGCTACAATTTTATTTTTAGTCCGAGTAAATAGAAAGGCAATCGCTATCAACAATTTGAATTTTAAACATGGCATTAAGATAGCCCGTCGGCACAAATCTCGCGCGGCGAGAAACGGCGGCCATTTTGTTAAAAAAAAAACCTTTTGCTTTAATTATTCTCTTAACTTCGTTGTGATACTTTCGCATTGCGCGTTTAATTTGCTATTCAAGTTAAAATAATCAATTGTTTTAATTACATTTTGTTTTCGTTCTTAAAATTTAATGTTAACATTTATATAAACATAATCATATATTTTTTTAATACTTTTTACTATGATAATTTGTTTAATATTAAATAATATTACATAGTAGACTTTCAAAGGAATATAATCTTAAGTAAAGTAAGCCTATGGCACTAAATTCATTCATATATGATAAATTTGCTTATTATATATAACTTATTAAAAACTGCTTTAATATTGTTTATAATATTTCTTTTCAATAATCTATACAAATTTAATGAAAATGGATTTTCTTTTTTCGTCAATCACGTAAAAACTAGTGAACGTAGCGACATGGAGACCATTCGACGTGGAATGATTTATAAATGGTTATAGGCTATCTATTTTTTTAAATTTATAGATCCTTGTGATTTGTAATTAAATTTTGTAAACATTTTCATTTAATATTATTTATAAGGTTGCTATGGTAACGTTTAATATAGAATAACACTTGCGTTTGCAGTTGCTGTCGAGGAATATTTCAGACAAATTTCAAGTCTAATTTTATATAACGGCCAACAAAGCTGACGCGGAACAGATAGTATAAGATATATACAAACTAATTGATTTAATGTTTTGAGCACACAATTTTTTTAATTAATCTTGTTGTACATACAAGTAGAACAGGCGGACACTGTGCCTATGTGACATTCTCTGCCAATCAATCCAGGGTGATAGGATAGAGGATAATTGAAGCAATTGTCATATTTTTGGAATATATTATTTTCTCTAGAAAACATATCTATCTAATAATTTTTTATAGAAAATGGCAATAAATAATACAATATATTATCGTGTAATGTTTACTTTTCAAAACATTTTCTGTTTTTTTTATAAGTTTTGTGTTTCTAAGAGTTTTTACGACACATTTATCAAAGGACTAATTTTGCTCACAACATTCCCGAGGTATTTCTAATAATTGTAATCAGCAGCATCATGGCCGGGAGCAGGCACCGTATCAACATTAATTAGTACGGATTTGTTTCGTAATGAGATGAAATTGTGATGTGACCTGTTAATTATCAAAGCGATGAAATCCGCTCGCAGATTGTTAAAGGGAAAATTCACAAATATATAACTTGAAAGTGGTCAAAGGAACATGTATTCTCTCAGTTCGTCGTTTATTTTAGTATATAGCAGTTAAATAATATTAATTTTTTAAATAGTAATCTACCACATTTTAACACAACAGTAAAAATATCGTTAATAATTCTGAAGTAGTAGTTTCTACAAAAATTTACTTCTATTTCTTTGATAGCGGTTCCAAGACATATGTTCTGACTAACGAAGACATGTCTTAAGTTAATTGTTACTAGATTTCTTCCTGTCACTTTCTGAATGTGGTCGACAACACCTTGTTAAACCGGCTCACTATCAACGCTCAGCCGGTTATTTCATTTCTAATATTTCCCATTATTTTATTTTTAAACTGTGAAAAGTGATTTTAGATTGCACATGTAACGTAACATTTAAAACCGATTATAGGAGCAGCATGTTTTCCAGAGGACCTATTCGATTTTTTACTAAATTAATATTAAAATATTTGTAGGATTGGAATTAAATTGCCTTAATAAATGTTTGGCACAAATAAAATTAATAATATCATAATATCACACAGAAAAAACATTTATTTCTTTCAATTTAAGGCTAGAAACCAGCAAATTTGATTGGAGTCACCTTTTAAGCAAACAGATACTTGAGCCAGAAGATCTCTTTCTTAACAACATTGTGTTAATGTAACCTAAAATGTATTAACTTAATAAAGCTGAAAATATCGGTTTATAAGACATATACCTATGATATATATTACCTTTTATGTGTATTCGAAGGTATCACGGAACATCTATATCTCGATGTATACATTTCCTGACATAGATACAATGAATAACCAATATCTAAAGGAGCAATAAACATTGTTCTCAATCTTTTTTTCGTTATACATATTGCTTTTAGTTAAGGAGTCCGTATTGGACGATACCGTAAAAATTTTATGGTTCAAATTTGTACATATTAACGCAGTGTTATGAAAAAAGACGTTCAAGTTGTAATTAGGTGAAAATATTTTTTGTAACACGTGATAAGAAAACCTAATATTCCCTAGATATGTTTATATTTGACTGAACCTGTAAAAGATCTGCACTAATGTCGAGCTTTGATGTTTTAAATATTAATTATAGTAGTATCAGAAAAAAATACTATTTAAAATAAATACAAATTTGCAGAAATTATAATCGGCTTCTTACAAAAAATTACATCTATTAACACTTACAAGAACATTAATTTGTAACATGACTATATAAATATTATGCTAGGTTGTTACGGAAAATGTTTAAATTTATTAATTAATTCTCATTAAGTTATTCTACACATTATCACTCCTCATTAACGTCAGTTAGAATCTAAACGGTTACATATTAAACAAAAATTACTGTAAAGGTGGAGCAATTATCATAATTTAATCAGCTGCGTACGTACAACATCCAACTTGAAGCTTTTACTTTGAGCTTTTTGTGCATATGGTCTGTGGTAAGTCATTGTCGAGGACCTAGTGGATGCGTTCATGAATTTTGTACCGTTTTTATGAAGTGTAAATTAATGAAGAAACATTTTCATGCAAAGTTAATACAAAAACGTTGTACGTATTATTTACAAATATATAAACATACCAAAGATGATAAATTAAAAAAAAAGTAACAGAAATGTTAACGTAATCGGTTTGGGTCTTACAAAATGGCTTCAAGCTATAAGTTTCGCCGAAGCTTGAACGCGTCGGTAACAAGCGGAGGGAGTGAAGCGCCGTGAGGGGAAGGGGACGAGCCGCATGCGTACCGAGGGCTGAGCTGCATTCCAGTAGTTCGGCCGACCGCCGCGCGGCGCTACGTACATAACGCGTGTTCGCGACGCCTGCTCTTCCCACAAAGAACGCTTCAGTATTGTAAAAAATCTGTGATGTATTGATTAATTCCAACGTTTTACCAACACAAAAACTGCCAGCGAACTAAATTGGACTCGTTTTGGACACAGTGCGCATTGTTTCAGTGAGCTTCACTAGCGTTTTACTGCGGGCCACGTCCTATGGAATTCCACATTTATCGATGAATAGAATCTAGTGTGTGGAGCGAACATGGTGGACTTCACGGTGCGATGTTGAATGCGTACGGATATTTCGTGTTTTCTGTGTTAACTTCCTATATTTTATAGTGCGAACTCGTTAATTTAGCGACTATAAATATGGATTGGTACGTGTGCGCTTAAAACGCTTCCCAAGAGGGGTCGAGTTTACTTCGGATAATGAGAGTTGGGGAACGATAAACAGTAAGAATGGTATCGTTCGGTTACTTCGGGCTCCGGCAGGCCCCTTGGACATTGCTTGTCCTCGTCTTCTTCATTGAAAGCGTAATGGGGAATTACGCTAAATCATTCTATATACATTGGAACACAACAAACAGCATATTCAGAATAGACAATACTGATCACGTATTCGATTTAAATAAAGGTAATGCTCAATTTGAATATGACCAAGTAAATATTATATGTCCTGTTTATGCACCAGACACATTCGAGGAGGACATGGAGAAGTATATAATATATAATGTAAGTAAGGAAGAATACGATTCATGTAGAATAACAAATCCGAATCCGCGGATCATAGCGATTTGCGATAAACCGAACAAACTTATGTTTTTCACTATTACGTTCCGACCGTTCACGCCGCAGCCCGGCGGCCTGGAGTTTCTTCCGGGGAAGGATTACTACTTTATATCGACGTCCAGTAAAGACGATCTGCACAGACGGATCGGAGGTCGTTGCTTAAGCCATAACATGAAGCTGGTGTTCCGGGTATGTTGCAAACCGGAGGACCAGTCGCCCGTGCCGCCACCGCAGCCGTCCCCGCCGCCTCCACCGCCACCGCCGACGACGCCACCCACGACCACGACAACGACGACGATCAAGCCGGTGACCAAAAAGACGCACAAGTACGACAAAACGCCGAACGAAGTAGTGAAGAGCGAGGAGCTGTCTTACTCGCGCGGCGCGGCGTTGGCTTCTTCCCTCGCCCTCGCCCTCGCCGCGAGCGCGGTCTTAGCGCCCCTGGCTCGGTGAATGTGCGCTAAGGCGGCGCGACCCCCGCGGCCCGACCTGCTGGCGAAGCCCTGCTCAGCTCACACCACGCAAACCCTGCAATCTCTCCACTTGCGCCCGGACACTCTAGTCTTCACGTGAATCAGTGCGGATAGTGCCGACGATGTGGTAAAACTGTAGTTTAGTGGCTGGCCGTCTAGTGACGTCTCCTGTGTGCGAAAGGACATTTGGTAGTAATTTTGTAAGTACTTAGTGGTGTGTGAGCCGGCTGCGGGGTTCGGGTGCTGCGGATCGTCGCCCGTGAAGTACAGTGACATTTTAGAGTTGTGCAAAATTCCTAGGTATTTCTACATAAAGTTCCAATGACTTTAGTCCTTAAGGAACCTAAGTTGGGAGCCTAATTTTTACTATTGTACTAAAGTATATTGGGCCTATTGAATAATCGAACTAATATATTATACAAAGGAAGATCACTTCGAAGCAGAGCGAGCTACGAACATATTATATATAAAAATGTTAACGTGCGTATTGGTATTATAGGTTTCTTAAACCGTTAGGAATTAAACAATTTTTTATATTTTCACTAATGCAATGAAGGATATTTGATTAAGAGTTAGGATTGCAAATGCAGATATTATAGAAGTCTTATATAGAATGAGGATTAGTTAGAGCTTAATTTAGTTGAAAAGACAATGATTTTTTTTTTAGTTTTCACGCGACGTATATTTAAAATTTATTTATACGAAAAAAAATTATAGGACAAGTTAAGAATCTTGTCCAGAAATACTGTGATTTTGGTTTTATTTAGGTAGTAATTTTCTCTTTATGCTTTCAACATGTGATATGAAACTAATTGTATTTAATGTAAAGGAAGCATTTTCGCGTCATAATATTGTTTGCGTCATAATATTGTTTTCATTCTCGACTGATTTCTTAAATACGCTTTCTCTTATTAGTTTTACAATGCATTTTATGGCCTAACTGCATATATAATTTAAGAGTGAAACTATTGATGTGTTGTATGAGTAGGGCTGGACCGAATACTTACGACCTAAAATCCGATGCCTTTTATATTTACTGTTACAGCAGCGAATCCTAAATACACAATTCGGGTTCTCGTTATATGAGTTTGTTTAAAAATTCACAAGCAAACAGTTTCCACCAGCGTCTTCGCGAAATAACTAACTTTAAGCGCACGATGTGCCATCAAACTAATGTGCTAAACGAATAACTTGCACATTGTAATGAAATAGTCAAATAGTTGAATTGTAGTTGAAATAGACCGGTTTTCAGTTAGACATACGCATTTAGTGACAGATATATAATTTTAAATAGTACTTAAGAACCGAATGCATGAGTTTCCTATTATATTGAGAAAAACTATTATTTACATCTAAAAGACAGTCTTAAACTACAAATTCAAATATTAATCGTTCATTCAATAGTTTTTCATATCATATAGTAAAGATGCTGTTGGTAATGACGAAAGTAAATATTTAACATAATCCAAGTAATAAAGCGTGGTGCTATTAAAGTCTGTTAACGATTTCAGGTTCGGCACTAACCTATGTAAATTTATTCTTTGAGAAGGAAAGAAAGAATCTACTTAAAATAACGCTAAAGAAAGAATTTTACGCTTCCCAACTCGAAGGAATTAATGCTAATGAATTCGTAACTGATTCAGGTGGCCAAGTTACTATTGAATATTAAAAAGTAAAAACGAAAAACTTGAGGGAAACTATCGGGGAAGCCATTATCATGTTTCATTGATGAAGTTTTAAAAGTGTTCAAATAGAATCTTTCAAAATATCAATATGTGTAGTAAAAGATATAATTATAGATAACTAGGTAACGATAGTTTCTTTGTTGGAACGAGTAAGATTACAGTAATAAATTTCGTTCAACGTATGACCAGAACATTGTAACACAACTTTTATCGATGTCAAAAGCACCGTTACCGTAAATATCCAAGCTAACAAACTGGACACGGAAACGATAATTTAACATATATTATCAGTTTCAAACCAAACAATAAATTTGTTGATTGAAAATATTATATTATTTAATGAGATAGATTCTTATCATATCTTTGTCGTTTATTGATCATAAGTTTAATATTTTTTTACTGTACTAACTATTTCAGAGTTAAATCAAGCCATTCGTATACTTTCAGATATAGAAAGATCAGTGACGGAGTATGAATTAAATATAGTTTTATTTTAACTGAAATTAACCAAACTCGAGTAAAAATTATTCCTTAATAGTTGTATGTTCATTAATGTGTAGTCATTAAAAAAAAAACAAAAAGCTCCCTTAAGTTCTCATTATCGGAACTCGGAGCTTTTGCTCTCACAAGAGGAGAGTCTAGGCCAGTCGCTAAAACAAATCTGTTCTTGGAATGTCGGTTCTCTGTCACAAAGTTTTCCTCCATTGCAAGCTGAAGTTCTTCTAGAGGAACCCGTATGACATATAAAATAGCTGATAGTTAAATAATTTTGTATGTTTGTTTAAAAAAGTCAATCGGTATGTGTTGTAAGAAATGTTTTGATGAGTAAGCAACGTCGCATCCTAATGCATTGTTATCTAAACACGGCGTTATATAAAAATAAAAACATTTTGTTTGTTTGTCTGCTATTAACTAGTTTCTCGTACGACGGGGGTACGTTTCTCGGTGAGTGCTTCTATTTTTACATAAACTAAACAGTTTAAATGTCCGCTTAAGCGTTTCTTGGTACGGGCGTTGTTTAAAGTTGTCTTTTGGCTATTTCGAGTTTACTGCCGCGAAGGGATTGAGGAGGGATAATAAGCCTAACCTGGCAGTAATAAAGATTCTACGCTACCATCATCATGACTACACAGTTCAATGTTTAATCTCCACACATATAACAACATATATATAGCAACATTTATTTAAACAGGCGATATAATCTGTGCATAAATTAACCAGTTGCAAATGAGACATAAGTTTTAGACATCGCTCAAACGTTGCAGTGAAATAGAATAATAATGCCCTATGTTATTAAGTGAAAATCGTTATATTAATGAAGTAGACATTAATCACCCAAAATAAAGTGCACACCTATTCGCGTAACTTTTAAAGGCGGGCGCGAAATGACACTTGCCGAGATTTATATCAAAGTTTTCGTGTTCCGTTCACGAAGAAATGGCGCGCGGGTATAGTTAGCTGTGACATCAAAGAATCCAGGCCGAGATTAATTGATGACTTCATATTCCTCCACCAAGGGACTCGGATTGAAATGTGCTATTTTCAATCTACGTTAATTTTTTTTTATTGTCTATGCTATTTTTTAATTTTCTGTGTAACTGTTTTTTCATTATCTATGGCACTTTTTTGTTATCTACGGCAAAGACTGGCCTTGGCCAAACGCTCGCATTGTACACGGAGGACTCTGGTTCATTTGTGGTCACATTTTGGTACAGCTTCCACCTGCATAATGAAAATCTGACTATAACAGCATTGTTGTGTACTCTGTCAACTTATGAGTGATAGTGTTATGGGCGAACACGCTGGTCCATCAACAAATCATTATCATTTAATGACATGTAAAATTGGAATTAAATGTTAGATTATTGTAGATAAAAAAAATTGTTAATTATCTGTTGCACTTTTTTTGTTGTCTGTGGCTCTTTTTTTATCTGTAATAAATTTCGGCCATTGGACACGCTTACTTCCTCGGGGCCTTTGTTCTATACCATAACAACATTCATTTATCTGAAACATGCTCTGTATCAGATATCGTATCACCTTTTTTTTTTCACTCCGAGCCTTTTTAAACTCGACTACCGGTTTCTAATTTCGTGCGTCGCTTCAAACGTAACAAACTCAAGGGGAGAGGGATTAAAAAATGGTTATATATTATTTATGGTAGTCAATAACAATAAATATTGCATCTCAATATAATACGAAACTCGTACGCAGAGAGAATAATTTTTCTTAGCAATCGTATCTCATATTAGTTTTCGGTTAGCTGTGCTGTGTACTTAGTATTAATTGCCTATATTAAAAAAAAATGACCTCATTTTTGAATCTCGAAAGAAAATCAGTCCGCTAGTTTTAATGATGAAAAATGCATAATTTTATATTTATCTAAAGTTTGGGGGAGGGGGGGGTTTATTTCCGACTATAGTAGAAATTCATAGACCGAGTGAAAAGCATAAACGTTTAAATTAGTTTATATTATATGCTAATTAAAAACTGTATACTCAGTTTCTAATTAACGCAAACACGTATCGATAATACGTTGCAATGATCTGATGCTATTTATAATTTTTTTTTTATCGCCATGTCCATAAATATTAAATTTGTAACAACAATTTGATGGTTTCTTCAAATAGAATTTCTCCTCTAGTCGGTAAATAACGATTAATTGATAAATATGTAAGTTATTTATATGTATTTCGTTTTAATGACGGCATAGATATTAAAAATTTAACGGAGCGATTGTCAGTAACGTCATTTATCTGAGTTTATCCTAAAGCGTGTGCCTCGTGTAATGAATTATTTAAATGCATTATTCCGTACCTACAATACTTAAAGCACTTGATTTACAAAAAAACCTGTTAGTTATTTTACATAAGCAACTGTTAAAATATTTTTAACATATTAAAGGTTGTAAAAGATCACAACTTTAGATTTTGCTTAAAAAACTTATGAGTTTAGTGTGGTATATGAAATTGAGCACAATATTATAAAATCATTGAAATTCCTAAAATGTTTAATAAAATCATAGTTTCTAAGTTTGCAGAAGTGTATGTATGGATAAACATGAGATTTTGCTGTTGCAATAAAAATCAAATGAATTTATTTTTTATATATATATGTGCCATTGATTATGAATATAGTCTAAATCCATTTCAACTTGATTGAACTGTTTTATTTTTTTAATAATTTCTATCAACTGTCATAATAACAAATATTTGTTTACTTGCACTAAATAGTTGGCAATTTTAAAATGAATAAAAAAATTGTCCAAATTTTAATTTATAACATCATACTATGGAGTTAGATAATTTTCACAATCAAAGGTAAATATATAGATACTATGTTTGACTTCAATAAATTCATTTTCTTTAAATTTCTCATATTGGTGCTACTGCTAAGACTTAAAAGTGTTTTAATAGAATTTAGAAATTTATGTTTTTACTGTAATATTGTAATAATTACTATTCAAACATAAATTAATAGACTGAACTTTTAAATATTTATGTTGACACATGTACTTAAGCTTTATTATATTATTTTATTTTCATAGAGAAAAATTTAGCTAAAATTTATAGCGGCTACCTCTCCAAAACTGTATTAAAGGTATATTTGTAAAAAAAAAAAAAAGTTAATGCTAATTAAAAGAGAAGCTCCAGTGTATCAATGGCGTTACTGAAATCGGCTTTGTGCTTTCCTATAAAAAAGAGAAAAAAAACCATTCAGAATCCTCACTATTCCTAAAAGCGATTGTTGGTTATTATGAAAAAAAAAAAATGGTTAAATCATACTTAATAGGTTGTAGGGAACGGCTTATGTGCCGTTTAGTTTACTATACGTATATTTTTTGCAGCTGTATCCATTATGTATTATTGCTATTATAATTATTAAAATGAAAAAGCGGCCATAATTATAATTACAATTGTTTTTGGAGATAACGTGTTTTAGCATTGTACGGTTGGGGCAGAGACAATTTTTTTTTTTTTTTATCTCTGTGTCTCTTGTTTATATACAATACAATGTTTAACGTTTCTGTGTATGATGTTAAGTTGGCGATGTATGTATTAAGTAATGAACTTATGAAACTTGTAGCTGCTACCTAAGCCGTGACTCACGCAACTGCGCACTCACTGGTCAAAATCCACAGTAATTAATTCATTGTTTATGCACGACGCTAGACATTATACGGGCCTAAATGCCATTGCGGGAGTTATTACCGGTAATATACGGTCTCTTTGTGTATTTCTACGAGTTTAAATTGAAAAATTATATTGTCGATGTCCATTTGAAAAGGTCTCTGCCCTGCCGGTAATAATGGGTGGAACGGTTAAATGAAATTGTTAATAACAAAGTGAAATTGTATAAGAGTGATTTGTATAAATAGAGTTCGGAAAAAAGAGAGTGGGGCGCAAATGGGGGGTGTTGGATTGGGAAAAATAAATAATTGTACCTATTAAGCGAACTTCGTAAGGATTATTGTAAATATGTTGTTAACTTAAGAGTAGACCCCGTAGGTATTTATTTTTACGATTTCGGTCCTTTGTTGAAATCCAAAGTTTTAATTTATTTTTCGACCAATAAATGTTGGAGAGAACTATTTTATTATTTTTTATTTATCTCACACATTCTGATTACGACTTGAAACTGTAAAATATAAAATATTTCATTGATTTACAAAACGTCACATGAAATAACTTTGAAAGTAGCCGTAGCTAGTGAAATTATTGGGACGAGACAACTTACACAATGTGGTGTTGTGTATATAATCCTAATTCTCGTCTTGTCGCTTCATTGAACAAAAAATAAATATACTGTCCATTTAATGGTCCCACTGCTGGGATTTGATGCCTTCTCTCACGGTCTCAATCCATCATGCTAGCCAAGTGCGAATTGGTTGATGTCGCAAATTCACGAATGGTGTTGTTGATACGCGTACATGTCGTTTTCCTCACTAAGTTTCTTTCATTGGAATGGATGAGTAAAATATACATTTATATATACATATATACACATATATATACATATTTAGATAGATATCTTTGCTGTCAATGGGGAAACAACAAAATTAGTTTCGCTGTTACGGCGACTGTCATACGCTCTAATACCTGCCTCCGATTTCTGTAACATGTAATATAATATATACTTCCTGTCATCACCGTCACTCTTAGGCAGCCGTGTACTGATTATAAGTGACATCAGCAGAAACCATAATCTATTAGTTAATAATTATTAATCAAACTCACGTATACCCCCGTGACGGTAGACGCGAAGGCTCGTTTATTAACGTCTGCGGTATTGTGGTCAGTTTGAAGTTATTTGTCGCCATTTGTAAAATACGCTATTTATGTTTACATAACAATATTCATATATATATATATATATATATATATATATATATATATATATATACATATAAGTATACTTATATGTATATAGTTGTCATAATTTTTGAAGTATTAACGGTTTATTAAGACTAGGATGATGATATAAAACTTTGTTGTTAGGGTTCTTAAACGAGTTTGGTTAGGTTTCTTCAACATATTGCAAATCTACCGCCATAAAAGTATTGCTCACTGCCAACATGAGTGATCCACCATTCCAGGCGAGTACACTTCAACCTCCATGGCTTCTGAATCTCTGAACACCATGTGAAATTGTAGTCATTTATTATCCCGTTATAAATAAGGAAAAAAAAAACTAAATGTTTCTATAATAAGTGCGATAGTTATTTTTTAGATAACCTTGCCCTTCAGAGGTTTGACTTGATTTTTTAAGCCCAAAAGCGTATTCTAAGAATATAATACTAGCTGTTCCTCGCTCGCTTTGCTGGCCGTAATATGAATTTATACTTGATATTTGTCTGAAATATACCTTGAGAGCAACCGTGACTGCAAATGACTTTTTATTGCAGCCGTTACTATAGCAACTGTATTAATAATACGATATGAATATTCATTAAATGAATAGCATATAACAATCTACAAATTATTTTGCGTCGAATGGCATATTCCCATGTCGATACGTTCACTAGTTTTCACGTGATTGGCGAACAAAGGAAACATTTTCATTATTTATATAGGAATAGTTTTTTGTAAAAAGCAAAATATTTTTTGTCTTACGTGCAAAGAGTTAAATCGATATATTAATGATATATTTATATAAGGATTTTAAATAACGTTTAAATTGAGTATAAAATAATATAAACGAAGAAAACTAGTATGAAAGAATAAAACTGCGTTTGTGTTCAGTAACCAATAGATGACGCTACGTGGATAATAATTTCATGACATTATTTACAACGATATTTTAAATAAGTAGATATATATGATATTTTAATTCATTTAAACTATAATTAAAAACAAAACAAAGTTAATGAACTACATTATTTTCTTTTATATAAATATATTTTTTTTAATATTAATAGGGCAGTAAGGTCCTCGAGTGGCGGCCGCGTACTAGGAGGACCCTCCACAAGGTAGACCGACGATCTAGTGAGAGGCACAGGAAGCCACTGATGCGGGCAACGCAGGACTAATCGATGTGGAGATCTTTGGGAGAGGCCTACGCCGTCTACCTCCAGCAGTGGACGTCTATCAGCTGATCATATAAATAAAGTTTAATTTCCTAAGAGGAATCTCCAAAAGGGTGGGTCCAAGAGCGTTGCTTCCAATGGCTTCTCTGTAGCTGTACCAATGTCGCCTACAGTTTGGTATATTGAGAGTTTATTTAATTTATATGTATTAGAAGGTATAGTAAAATGCGTAACCCATCGGACTGTTCAATTATAAGTTGGCGGTGGATATCCCACCAGCTTTTACCCCTCTGTTTTATAATTGCCGTACGGTCACCCGATACGTCTGAAGTAACACTGTATCCGTTTATTGAATGTTATGACTCACTGTTTAATTACGACGTTTGATGGACGAGCTGATGATTTTTTTTTTTAAATAAAAAGCGCGATAGTGTATTTGACTGTCTTTCTGCTTGTTCGCGAGTGTTTTATAATTTTTTCTTAATTGTACAAACAAAAAGACAAAATATTAGCATTCAAGAGAGACAGCTTTTTTACTTCAGTAAAGCTTCAGCTTTAATTTTCTTTAACTTAATATTAATGTTATCAAAAATATATTAATCATACAAAAATCGCGTTAAATATATTGTACATCCAAAGGGTTTCAAGTAGTATAAATCTACCATAGACTATATACACTATATTTTGAAAAAAAAAATTATATAACCTCTCAAGGGTATTTATTCCTTTAACTTTAATATGCATTATTGTGTTTTGATATTACTGTGTTCATGATGTATATATATTTGAATACTATTGTTTGTAATACAAAGCTAATTTATATACATCGCTAATTATTTTTTTTATTCGAAGAATGAACAAAAGCAGAACGTTGAATATATGACAAGTGATATAGTTAAGATAATGTACCCTGCACAACATTGAGTTTGAGATATGTTTCGTTATATCAGTAATTTCATTAGCTACAATACGCTTCGAATTGATACAGTAACTGACCACTTGCTAAGTATAAATTTCTAAGGGTTATAATGAAGAGATTTTGTTATTTTTCCATATGAAAATAAGATGTTTCTTTCTAGAATACATTTTCTATATAAACATATAAATCGGAAAGCGGCGGCAACGGGCAAAGAAAATACGTATCTCTTTGAATGTATCTCGGAGAGAAGTTTTCGAAGCGAGGCCGCAAATTATCCGAAAAGCTCTTTTCCGTGAAACAAACAGAAACTGAATAGGCAGCTTTTGATTAGTTGTAGCGAATTGAATGCTTTCTTATTATTTCAAAATGTATTTGCAAAAGATAAAAGATACATCTGACTCGCGGAGGTCATACGAAACTATAACCATTTTGTTATATAATTCAAATTTAAGGTCACTCTAGTTTTAAAGAATATATATTAAACGACATATGATAAATATAAGGATTCATCATCATCGGCCGATGACGTCTACTGTTGGACTTAGGCCGCCCCCAAAGATCTCCAATCAGCATGGCCCCCGGTAATATAGAGATTTATTATTTTAGTTTGTAAAGATCTTTTCTTTAAGACATTTTAAATCTTTTAAAGACAGTTTAACTTTGTCATCGGTTAAATATATAGGTTAGTTTAACCGTTAATATTATTTGGATAAAAGTTAAAAAATGTTAACATTCATTGTAAACAGTGGTAGTAAATATTTTACCACGTGGTCCACACACGTATTAGTTAGTGTCGCTCGTAGCAAAAATAAATGGATAAGAATTTCTCAGGTTTTCGCTATTGCTTATAATGTTATTAAACAAACTATGAACGGTTTCTTCGCGCATATAATTATTTAATAATTCGAATGGAGGGGTGTAAGGGGTCGGACACAACAACTCACGGAACCCAAGCCAATCTCACTTGGAGGCTCTGGCTTCCATTAACACGCATTGGGCCAGAGTGGTGGGAAATGGCTTCAATCCCTTCAAATTAACCCTTTTAAGCGACGAATCCCAGTGGCCGGCGGTACCGGAGGCCATGCGACCGGTCGATGTGGACTTTTTTGGAGGAGCCCTACGTCCAGCGGTGGACGTCTATCAGCTGGTGATGAAATTAATTCCAGTGGTCGCGAAATTTCGTAACAAATCGAGTCTAGCTAGTTATAAAGGTAATGTCATTATTTATTTATTTATTATCTGTATTTGAATATGTTCATTTCTATATATTTAATTGAAACTTTCATTGATGAAATATGTTTATATCTATGTATCTGAGATATCCAGAGATTCATTGATTCATCACGAGATGTTCGAAACTATTAAACGTAAACACTCAAAATTTGGTAGACCAGATTTTTTATACTATGAAGCGACCTGACGAGCGGTACGTTCACCTGATGAGTGTGGCGCTAGTTAGGATATTGTACACTGCATCACATTGCGTTCGTCTCCTTGAGACATAAAAATGTTGATTCCCACCCCAGTAATTTCACTAGCTACACCCCCTATTTAAATTAGAATGCAGTAATGTTTGCAATGTATTGTTTAGCGGAAGAAATAGGCGCTGCGGTGGTACGTACCTTGACTAAAGACAACAGCCAAAAAACTGAGAATGGATTCTACTATATATTTTCCTCAAAGGGTGCTGCGAGGGTGTTACGGCCAGCGAGGCGGGCGGATAACAGCCAGTTTCTGAATGTATAAATGTATGTTATAATGTCCCTTTAAATTACGTGTAACTCAAAATTTTATTTTCGATGTCATGTTATGGTCGGAGAGCCAACAATTACCGATCTCTTGATGGTAATGTTGCAAATCAAAGCGATTATGTGAATAACACGAGCAGTAATGATGCTTTCACGAATCCGATGTCATGTCCAGCACTGTCATTAGAGAGCAGAACGGGTCCGTGCTAATATAACGTTACTGCAATTTGATTGCGTGATTGTTTCTCTCTTTGTAACAATCGTTATATATATATATATAGACACAACTGTAGGACTGACATCTCCACATCATCAGCCGATAGGCGTCTACTGCTGGACATAGGCCTCCTCCAAAGATCTCCACACTTATAGGGATTCATTTGTAGGGATTTAGACTATTTTCCACCACGCTGGCCCAATGCGGGTTGGTAGGAGCCAGAGCCTCGTTTGTTGATTAGCAGGGTGCATCACGAGCAGATAAGATTGGCTTGGGTCCCGTGAGATGTTGTGCAGGATCTCTTACACCCTAGGACTAATCATTATACTTAAATTGAACGTTGTCATATTTTTTAATTATTCGAAGAGGAGTCCAGCGAAGCGTTCACCTGCTTATAGTGGTGGTACGTCAAAACAATATACTCATAACATTGTCGTAATCCTTTTGAGGCTTAAGATGTTAAGTCTCGTTACTACCTAGAACAACAACGAAGATTTACCACCAGTAGATAGTGAGGCTAAAGATGGTGAAGTATTCTCACTCTAAATAGTTGGCTGTTGTATGTTGACCAATATATTACAGCAATGTTGTTATGAAGGTGAGTAGCCAGACAGGTTTCAAAAGAGTGTTATCATCAGCTCAGAGTCGTCCACTGCTACACATTGGCTTCCCCCAAAGATCTCCAAATCAATCGGTCTTGCCAGATCCTTGACCAGACCTTCCGTCCTCCTAGCCTACCATCATTCAAACTTAACAACTTGAAGTTAAAGAATCAAACCAAAATGATATCATTTTTTGTTAATAGAACATTTTGTTTATTTTAAAGCGTCCAGGTTTCCTAAGTCAAATACATTCGATCTTACTTTCATGGTGCTGAAACTAGAAAACCTATTGATCTTAGCACATAACAGTCCAGCGCAATAAGGCGCAGAGTAAATATCCTAACTATCCAATTACGCAGAAACTATAGTTCTTTTTCATTTTACACACGTCAAAGGTGTACCGATCGCTGATCACGGGGTCCACTACCAATTTGAATCCTGCTACGTTTATACGTAATTATCCGTGTTGCGCTGGCTGCTGGTTGTGTAAGCCGTGAATAATGCCCCGCCGCCCGTGTTTAGCTGTTCCATTAACACATTTCCCGCCTTTGATCTCCGTGTCGATTGGTTGCGCTAAACATTTTCTATTTCTGTTTCCGATTGTATTACGAGCGCGCACCCATCTTGTGCAGCCTCCGCCACGTTTGTCGAATAATTCGGCTGTCTATTAAGAAACAGACAGAACGCTTAGCGTTCCCACTACTGGGGTTTGAAACATTTTCTCACTCAAGTGTCGAGGCTATTTATCGACCACGCTTGTTAACTCGGGTTGTTGTATATAACAACTGCAAAAGCTGCAACCAGAGTATGTCGGTTTCGTCACTAACTTTAGTAGGAATGGAACCTGCGTCTCTTCGAGACATACGTATGACTGCTTTACTAATTATTCTTTTTATCATTATTTTTTATCTTTATTATCACACTTTTTATCTTTCTGATCATTTCATAATCTTGTAAGTTACATATAGTAGTTGTTGAACCCTACAGAAGTTTTGATAGCGAACATCTTCTACATAAATAAAATTTGTTGCTATATCTAAAACATATTTGTTTACTATTTTCATATAAATATTATTAACCATTTTTTTATTATTTTATTAAGACACGAGATGAGCGGAACATTCATTTGAAGGTAAGTGATACACCCGCCCATAACATCGTGCCGCCAGTTAGAATGGTATACACTGCAGCACATTGCTCTCGTCGGCAGACATGAGATATTGAGTCTCGTTATCCCAGTAATTACACTAGCTACAGCGTCCTTCATACCGAAACACTGTAATATTTGCACAGTACTGTTGCAATAGGCGCTGCGGTGGTACCTTCCTAGACGGTCTCCAGCAACAGAGACCCACCACCAGTAAAACTTTATATGAATTTGAAACCTTTTGTCTCTAGATTGTATTTCGATTCAGTTTGACCAGTTTTATTGACAAATATTTGAGTTTGTTAGAAAAGGCGGTTTCCATTGGTACTAATAATGATATATGATGAATGTAAGGTATATATCATTTGGGCAGCATTAGGAAAAAACGGCCGAAGGGTGAGGAAAGTCTTGGAGTGGAAGAAGCACACGCAGTGATGTACGACGTTCACCCATCAGAGACGCCGATGACTTTGTAAGAGCGGTCGGAAGTGAGTGGATATGACAAGCTTAAGGACCGTATTTGGTTGACCGTAGTTGGACTTTGGGAAAGTAATCCAGCAATCGATTAATAAAGCCTGATGATGAAAGTGTATACAAGGACAGCACAAAGTTTCTTCAATACAAGTAATTATAAATGTAGATGAGAAGTACTTATTAATCATTGGTACAAAAATTGGTATAAATACTTAATAGTTGATATACTGCACCATATTCAGAGTAGCTTAATGTTTGTCTTAAGTATATAACTGAATCTGTTGTGCTGCAGCGAATTTAAGCTGCGCTTTAGCTGCAGTTTTTCTACTGCAACTCCCCTCTCCTAATCCAGCATCACGCGTCTGCTCCGCATTCATTCATACGGAGCTAATGACGCACTATTACGCAGGCTTTATTTATAATTCGTGAGCTCACGACAGTCCTCGCTACATCCTTTCTCATTACAGAAGGACGTCGTGTTATTGTGTAGTTCTCGTAGCAGGAATACCCACTCGCTAGTAGTGGGTTCGAATTATAATTTAGTAAGGATTTGAGACGTACTGCGACTGGTTAAGATATTAAAACATTGTACCACTTTTAATGTGAATGCAATTACCTAGGAGGAGAAAATAAGCCCTCATCTTCTGGGAAATAAGATAATACCGAAAATATCATCAGCATTAACATTGACTCGTATAGCAAGACAAGTAATATAAATAATGAGCCGTTGCTTAGTATAGACCTTGCACAGGGATACTGATACCGATCAGACCTATACTGCCCATATCCAGTGGCTTTCAGCGGCCTTCATCAGATCATCGGTCCAGCTTATTAGAGGCCTATCAGCATTGTACTTACCGGTGCACGATCATCATTTGAGAACACAGTGTTGTGCTCTGCACGTCACTTAACTTATAGAATGTATGTAATAGAAATACAAAAGATCACTATTTATACCCTTTATAAACTTTTAGGATATTTACAACATTTTAAAAACCTCATTATCAGTCAATAGATGTCGACTGCTGGACACAGGCCTCCCCCATCGATCGGTCCTGCGCTGCCTGCATCGCCGTCGTTTGTAGGGGTTCATATGAAGGGATTTGGGCAAAATCCCACCACGCTGGCCCAATGTGCGTTGGTGGGCGCCAGAGCCTCGTTTGTTGATTAGCAGGGTGCACCACGAGCAGGTAAGGTTTGCTTGGGTTGCGTGAGTTGATGTGCGGGAACCCTTACACCCCTTTTAAAAACCTATCCCGACCTATTCCTTATGTTCTATTAATTTACATGTATTATTACTATTTACTTCTATGTTTAATTCTATTTCTAAATCATAATTTCAAGACTAGTCGTATATTATATTAGTATAAAAACGGTCTGATTATAAATAGATACAAATATGTTGAAATCCTTCAACTGTAACAGGTAAAGAGTTTAAACCATCTGCTACACGGTAGGTGTATGAAAAAAAAAGATTAAAGAGATTATTGCAATGTGTGAGCTGTAATAAGCCGCTGAGACTTATTATCTGTTAGACCGATCGCATAATCTCCATAGGATAAAAAGTAGTTTTTTACAAACTCCATCCCAAACAGAGCAGTGTTAGTAAATAAGTTATAGAAATAGAAAGTTTCTTAGAAACTAACTCAAAGGTGTGAAGGTAAATCACGGATTACAATGTCATTATACAATTGTGAATAGAAAAAGGCTTTAAATAACTTTTTTTTATTCATTAAGCGACTAGACGAGCGAGACGTTCGCGGGATGCTGAGTCTCGTTACCCCAGTAATTACACTAGCGGCAGCGCCTTTCACATACAGTAATATTTGCACAGTATTGTTTGGTGGCAGGGCGCTGCGGTGATGCCTACCTAGACTGTCTCTGGCAACAGAGACCTGCGATTTTTTTTAATTTTTTTTTTGTTCGACATATCGATGACAATGTGGCCCTTGTTAGGATGATATAAACAGCACCACACCACATACTCGTCGTCTTGGGATAAGATGTTAAGTTTCGATGCCCCACTAGTTTTATTAGTTACAATGCCCTTTAAACCGGAACACTAATGTTTTGCAGCAGGAACAGGAGCTGTGGTGGTATCTACTTAGACGGTCTCCGGCATCAGAAACAGTACATTAGTAAATGTATTACCTTTCTTTATTTACTATCTTTAAATAAGTGATTTACAAATACTAAAAATGGTTCATTATGACACGGGAGCACTTTAGCGCCTCATTCACGGCTCGAATACTGAGACCTTACAGAAAATACGGAAAAATTAATTATCCACCTTGCTCCATTAAATTATGATTTCGCCACCGGCCATAATAAGGCCATGGAAGATAGGGAGAATGACAAACAAATTGCAAATATTCCACCTTCCGGACTCCTCCTGCGCCGCGGTTCGACACCACTTAGTTGCGAAATGTAGGGAGGGCGAGTCGTAGTACTTAGCTACTACTAAAGTAAAGACTTGTTAACAATAATTTGACGGTTCTATTTATACTGGTCTTTTTTGCAGCAGGCATAGCCATGTCCAGCCGATAAAGATCGCACACTTTAGTAGTTAGTAATCCCAACAAATTTCCGGCTCTAAGACTTCAGTAGATCTTTACGCGTTATTATATAATTGATTTATTATACGCATTATATAAATAATAATTGATTTGATACAATTTCTCATTGCCCTTATTCATCACGTGTTTGTATATAATACACTTTCACAGGTGGTAGGTCTCTGTTGCCGGAGGCCTCCTAAGTGAGTACCACTGCAGAGTCTATTTCTGCCACAAATCAGTGGTGTTCAAATATTACTGTGATCCGGCTTGAAAGGCGTTGTACTTAGTGTAATTACAGGGGTAACTAGATCAACATCTCATATCTCAGGCCTTGCAGTGCAGTGCATAACATCATAACGCCACGTTGTCATGCGCGTGTGTATCAATTATTATTAGGTGAACGTCTCGCTCCCGCTCGCCTCGTCGCTTAATTGTATAAAATCTGTTTAGAAACTCGAAGGAAAAATAAGTTGTAACATTTAAGTAATATGTAATTTTTTTACATTAACACAGTGCTAAGAGAGTCTTGTCTAAATATTACTTTAACATTTAGACATGCAAACGACAATTCAATATTATGTAAAAATACGTAATTGGAGATAAATGTACATAAAAGCCTATATACTAAATTTAGTTAATAAATATGTATAGAGTCTATATTTTATAGAAAATTCATTACATTTCTGTTAAACTATGTAACAAATGTTGCTATGGGAATGAAATTCCCGCGCTGTCATTACTCAAATATTGGTGGCAAAGTTTATAGCTGTACGCGATCTAATTAGGGTTATGTAACATCGGAGCGGCTGAAACTTTACGTAACACCAATAAAGTTGTCATTATGACGATAAATAGGCAATCGTAGTGCCACCGGCTTAGTCTTGTATAACTTAATCTATTTTATTGTGATTCACGTCGATAGTTAATAATATCGATTATTCGCTTCATTTTAGGTTATGTTTTCTGTACTTAGTGTTAAAATTTTCTTATCGTATTGCTATTGTTAAGTTAATGTAAGTTTGAATAACTTTATAGTACAATCAGATTAATTTTGCTAATCAGTAGATTTGGATTGGAATTGCGCGTACTTTTATCTTTACAGTCTGCGGAACCCGACAACGAGGATAATATCAAAAATAGTGTGTTGACGTAACATATTTTTCAAGTATACGATTATATTTATTACTATATTCTTATCGTAACACTTTAAGCTAAGGATACCGAGGGCGGATTTAATGCCACAGAAGCATTTTCTGCCATTCAACTCCGGGTATTTTATGTAGTTGTTTAATATTTAATAGATGTACAAGTCTCAAATATATACATCAAAGTATTAGCCACATGTATCACATACACAAATATATATAACATCTATTTACACCTAGAAATATATTACTATTATATAATAGAATAAATATAAATTATAAATATCATCAGTACCATCAGATTAGCACGAATGTGTTTTGCAAAAATATTTTGTGTATAGGTTATAATTGGCGCAGGGAGGTTGTGCGTGTTAGAACCATCGCTGGTTTAACTGACGGTTCAAGTGGTTTAACGGAAAGAAAAATATTATCGCCGTGCACGTATCGAGTCGCTCTCGATTCGCGAACTAATTAATTACAACGCAATGGTCGTTGCGAAATGATTTCGATTGTTTCTCAATCGACGCCGCCGGCGCGACGTGACGAAACCACTGCCCGCTCACGAAACAGCCATTTGAAATTAAAAAAATATAATGTCAATAAATTTTCTTTTTTATTTCTCCCGCCTGAATCTGTCAAAGGTAATTTTACGAATGTCACTAGGATAACGTCTTTCGAGCGGCACTTATACCTAATGATAAATACGCCTACGTATAGCAATGTGCTGGTTAGGACATATGTTTCTAACATGTTCATACCACCCTAATTTTATTAACTTCATCCTATTTTAAATCTACACTCGGACCTTGCGATCGTACCCACTTGGATGATGTCGACATGCACGCTCAATTTAGTGTTGCCATAGAAATATACGATTCATCATGACGTCCGCTATTCTATTTATACTCATTGCATATTGTTTCACCATTTATTATTCGTCGTCGGATGATTAATTCTACTTAACTATTTATCTTGTATTATTTTTTGCTAGTGGAGAAATACGAAATTGTTATATATCGCTTTGAAAATATAGTAATGGAACCGCCGATGTTTTTATGATAATTATTATCTCGAACTCGGGACACCGATTTAAAAGACAGCTGCGCTAACCCCTCTGCCAATTAGCCGTTTATAATTGGATGCGTAACGTGGTGCCGGTTCCATATGGGAAATTATTATGATATATAACATAATTGATGTCATTTCAATGTTCACGTAAAATGTGTTATAAGACGCCATCATCTTTTTCTAAAATCAGCTAAGACAATGTTTTTATTACATTCTGTCAAGGTTTCAGTTATTCTACGCCGTCGACGTTAAAACTAAGACTTATGTAAAAGATTTGCAGTACTTACAGTATACTAATTTAACTACGTCTTATTTGTATACTAAAGTTGAAGACTGTGGGATTACAGCGGATGGAACATCTTTGCCGCCTACTCTACTCTCGGCGTATCCTCAAAGTTGACGATAAAAGGAATAATTTCAGGGGAATCAAATCCATGTCACTTTTATAAGTGTACTATGACAACCGTAATGGCAAACGTGGTAAATATGGTAAACATAGGTTAGTGATTATTTTCATATAAGTTCAAATAGTTCATTAATCACTAGTTCATCAGTCACTAGTAGTAGCTCTATTTTTGGGAGACTTAACTACAGCAGAGGTAATCAATAGCCTTAAATATGAATAAAATAACAGAAACAAATTTGTTAAAAAAAAAGAGAAAAAAGAAGATTCATCTTTTTATCAAAACAATGTTTATAATATATATATAAAAGTACATCTTTAATCGGGGATAAGTAATTTTAAAATGTTTCATTGATGTATTATTAAAAGGTTTTTAAACATAAGACGGCATAAAATAATTTGTAATTTTGTCTCTAATTAGTTTTAAACAATATTATCGTTACCAGATAGATCACGCCATTGGTGGGCATAGATCATAAAATCTCAATATTAATAAATCATTAAGTTTGTAAGTGAGATGGAATTATGCTCTGGAACTCGAAAAGGCGTAGATTCTATCGCCGCCCACTTAACTTGATCTTTCCGGGAAGTATAATATTACATTGTCACGTAAATATTATCTACATATATATAATGAAAATCGGTTTCGTTTGTTCGCCAATCACTTGAAAATCAGTGAACGTATACCGACGTAGGAACATGAGTATTCGAAGCGGAATGATTTGTAGATGGTTATAGGCTATTTATTTTTTGAATTTCATAAATCCTTAATCACTTTATTATTAATTAAATTATATAAACGTTTCCATTTCGCATTATTTATGCGGTGGTCATAGTAACGATTGTTATAGAAATTCATTTGTGGCCTAACTCTATATTACGGCCAGCGAATGGTTTTTTTTTCTTTTTATGATGAAGTTTGCGCCGCAGTTTTATTGACAACCATTGCAGCATCATCGGTTTCAGGGATCATAGATCTGGTATTCGGCAGCTAGAATCTCGATTGCTAAATTGCCAACGTCCATACCAGCAAAGCGTGCGGGGAACAGAGAGTTTCTTATACAGATGAGTGTTCATTGATAAAATGCGGTTGTTTTTTCGAAATTTAAAAATTCATTCCCATCGTCGAACACCGATGTATTCGTTCTAAATTTTAAAGAGCGAGCCCGTTTCGAATATGGAACGCTGTTTTCGGGCGTATCGTTTTAATATGCCCGCGCAGACAGTGCGCTAACCTTTTTTTTTGTTATCGAGGGAAATTTTTTAAAGAGATACCCTGCTTCTGGGGGGACAAGGTCATGTGAGATTTTTACCTCCAAAAGCCCCCTCATTGGACATCTTCAGTGCGTTGCGGGAGGCCCAAGGATCTCCTACGGAACGCACCGGTACCTTCCGGCACTACGCTTAAAGCACATTCTAGGGAGAGCTCTAGCACTCTCCGACATCCTCGCTTTGGTACGACAAGAACAAGACCACATCGTACTGATCGTTCATCGTCGGACTCGCTTAGTGAACAATAACCCCACCTTCAAATCCCACGAATCTGAAAAGCCTTGCAGTCGCCTTCTATGGCACATAGGGCTTTTACTTTAGTCTTATTCTTAATAGCCCGAGACTACAGGGGCAAAGCGCCGCCAGCCTAACCAAACAAAGCAAAAGAAGCGCACCGACGAGCCGCCACTCGGAAACATTAACAAGCGTTGTGCGTGAAATCTCACACACGAATAAATTACGCAATTGAATTAATTCTGTCCCTCAATCGTTTGGATGGCACTTGGACCCCATTGAACCGGGAGCTAAATTGGTTTTGAACCAATTAGGTGTCGCTGGCGGCTTTTTCACCGCTCCAAAAGCGTTATGTCGTAAAAATTGTTTTGTTAAACTTGTTACGTGAAAGGTGATAATCGCGTGCGAGGTGGAAAAATAACTTCATGCCATATTGTATATCACTCGTGGTGTAGTGGTTAACCTCTCGTATCATAACGAGTAGGATCCTGGTTGGATGCCGAAGCATTGTTGTATATTTGGTTGGCGGTAAAGTTTTTACATACCCGCCCGGCAAGCAACTAAACCCTTAAATAGAAAATTTATTGCAAAAAAAATCTTAGTTTACAGATTGTGTCATTGTTATTGGATGAATTAGTGGTAATAAAGGATTTTCTAGGACGAAAGTTCATCAACACAAAAATATGTAACTTCGAACTAACTGATGGTAGGTGTCTGTTGACGGATACCGTCTAGGTGGTAGTACCGCAGTTCTTATTTCTGCCGCCAAACAGAAGTGTTAAAACATTATCGTGTTCCGGATTGAAGGGAGTTGTAGTTAGTGAATTTACTGGGGTAACGAGTTTTAATATCCTATGTCATGACGACGACCGGATTATGGTGCAGTGTATACCATCCTAACTAGCTCTGTTGTTATAGGCAGTCGTATCACTTACCATCGGATGAACGTCCCGCTCGACATGTTGCATCGTTGAGTAAAAAAAAAAAATCTTTTAATTTCTATGTTACATTAGTATGTATGTATTTTTAATATTAAAACCTACTTAGAGAAAATATTTATTGTAAGATTTGGTTCTCTTACTTATTTTTCCATTAAAACGTGCGATTGATGAAGTTGTAAAAATAACATGAACACAATCCACGTAGTTTGAAAAAAAAAACAATGTAACTAACTGTAGATAGAGTGAGACGCACGATGTCATTCTCACCCACTCTTTCTTTTAATTCGTACAATGGAACAAAGGATCTTATGAAGTATCTTAGCTGAAGATACGACCGGAACATTTCCGCCAATCCTATCTAATGCCCTCGCTGCTTGTTTATTCAAATTCAAACCTCTGTCGGAATACAAAGTGAGGGCACACGAAACCGAAGGTCATATACTGACCTTAAAGTGAAGCACGCCGCTGAAGGGAGATAAATACTAATTTCGTGAAATACGTGTAATATTTTTTAAATTATCCAAGGTTATTAAGTACACACTCAATAACCTTTTGTGGGTGGGTTCCTGTTGGTAAGTGGATAGGATATTGCGTTTTTTCATTACAGATTCATTGAGAGGCAGATTCATGGTGCACCCTGCTGATTAACAAACGGGGCTCTGGTTCTCACCAAGCCGCATTGGGCTAGCGTGGTGGGAAATGGCCCAAATCCCCCCATATGAAACTTTAAACACGTGGATATCTTTGGGCAGGCCTATGGCCAGGTTTGGACATCTATTGGCGGTTGATGATGATGATTAGAAATCCAAGGAGGATCTTTTTAGTTCCGTATTAAGTTTGGTATAGTTTTAATAAATGTCTAATTAATTCTAAAGCGAAGAAAGGTATTTGTAATATTTTTGGCGTTCAAATGAGAAGTGGCTTTAGTACAAACTTAAACCTTATGAACTAACCGAACTTGCTTGCTTTGTAACGTGGATGTCCCTGATTAGATTTAGACACCAGATAAATGATAGCCAATTTTACCTTGCCTGGCCATGTCTACTCTCATATCGTCAACACGAAACTATGTTTAAGCACTAAGCTAAACAGCAAAGGTAGACCAAATATTGATTCATTGAAATGTGATTAAAACGTAATTATACAACAGACATCCTATATTTAAGTCACTGTATAAATTAAAAAAAAATATGCATAAATACAGTTACGTTGTAATAGTAATAAGTATTTGGAAGGAACCTTGGAATGGATCGAGGTTTCGGAAAAATCAGTTATCTGTGGTATCTCGTTCTTGGAAAAATATAATTCCAAAACGAAACCCATTGTAACGGCATTAGTGGAAAAATATATACGTACGTCGCGACATGTAGGATTTCTTTTCCGCCTCAAACTAAGCCAATTTGTATGAATGGTGGAGCGTTTCCTGTCACCCCGGTTGATCTCTCCGGGATGGCAATTTTATTTCACGAATATAATCTGCATAAGAATGATTTTCCCGGTGACATAACATCGGCACTGAATAAAGATTGAAATATTTTTTTTTCCTCTACCGGTCGCCCTTAACATTTTATGCCAGGAACAATTTATTTTGTTTTTCTCTTTCGTTTAAAAAGAAGGTTGTACATCAGTGAACAAGCTAAAACGTATTTTGTTTATCTGTGACTTTGATCGAGTGACGCTAGCGAATTTTTTATCCACGTTAACCAAAAACTATTCGGAAATGATGTTAGTGATATTACTTCGCAGTATTTTGCATGGACGATTTACAAAAAGGTAATCAATTGATTAATAATAGGCTTTTATTAGTAAGCCGAATAAGGTTATTTTCGAAATAAAACGTACTGATATCAAATTGTAATATAATTTAAAACAAGAGTAATTTAAAAAACTTATCTTTATTTTGAAAGAATTAAATCTGTTAAGCTCTGTGTAAATATCTTAACCGTCGACTTATTATTAAAGGTTTTAAAATCAAAAGTTTGTGATAAAATAAAATAATCGCTATTAGAGAAAGATAAAGAGAGAAGTAAACGTTCCGTTGTTTTTGATGCTAAGAATGTCGCAATCTAATCAAAATATATCTACATTAATTACACTAGAAAATAGACACATGTATTGAATATATGACCTCTAACATTATTATCAACTAATAATTAATTATTAAAACAGTTATGGGTCATTTCTTATCAAAGTGATAATGGCTTTATACTAGTCCTCAATTCAATAATAAATTCGAGGGTATTTACAATAAAAACTAGATAGCTTAACTAACTTGCTTTCTGAAGCTAACCTATGTTTTTATTATTATTTAATTAAGAAGAGTCAAAGGTTGAAGTACAGAATAATTTGCAGTTTGTCATGAAACAAATGTTAAAACGTTGTTAATTTTATCTTATCGATGAAGATGCTGTTTAGATAAATATATTTGATTCGTGTAGGTTAAGGTTGCGTAGAATTTTTAACTTAATACCGCTAGAAACTTAATAATTTAGGTACGCGGTAATGAAAAAAAATACGTTTCAAATTAAAGTTGATTCATTCATCAGTCATTTTAGTTACAGTGAGCATCGCAAAAGAAAAGCTTCCCAGCATCTTGTCTAAAATTAAACATTATATACTGGTGGTAGGTTACTGTTGCCAGAGATAGTTTAGGTTAGTATCACCGCAGATATAGGATCCGGTTGCAGAAGAATTGCTCGATGTTATCCCGTGACCCTCGTGCATATCTTCAGAAGTGATTAGAATACCGTGTGAAGCTTTTTAATCGGTTGGAGTCCAACATTACGCCGTTACCGGCCCTTCTGGTTTCGGAGTGTGCGACCATTACCATTTTGTTATACACGTCAATAAAAAAAAGATATAGGATCTATTAACATCTCATCCTTCAACACGACGAGCACAGTGTGGTTAGTGTATATCATCTTAACTACTGAATTGTTGTTATGGGAAGACGTATTACCTTCAGACGTTTTGTTAAATAAAAAATCATATTTTTTATATAGAACTTGTCATTGGATTTGGTTTAGGCCATTTCTTAAGACCATTAGCGTTACTTCTTTTTGGTCTTAATTATCTAGATGTATAATAGATGAGAAATTCACAATATAAATCACGATTCGAACGTAATCAGCACGAGTTATCTATAAAAAGAACACTTCGCAGCTCTTGAAACAATGAAGCACAACTTCATTGAGCTTCAGAAGAGTAGGTCAAAAGGCTGTCTAATAAATAAGTCTCCCTAAGGGTTAGCATCGATATAAATAGAAATTGTTTTAAACAAACATAGAGACAATGAATATATATATAATATTTTATAATAATCACTTACATAGGTAAACTTAATTCCATTAAAGGGCGGTATATACTTCTTCGTCTTTTACACCATTTTCACTTTCTGTTATCGGTGACTTGGCACTCATGATAGGTCTACCGTTACCTCAGATTTAAGAACTTTAGGAGCTGTATTAACTATGATGGTGTAACGCGAGCTCACTGGTAAATAATTATCGCTGATAAATTATCCAGACAAAGACTTTCATTTATATCCCAGTCACTTCGTACCGCGCTAATTGAGATGACTATTTGAAGACCTAACTCGTTTACCACAATAGAAGTAAAATCAGCATTTTAAACAAACGTAAAAAAATTGGAATATAATATTTCATAACAATCAGTTGATGTTATTAGTTAAATTTATACAGAAAATAGCGTTACCTAAGACCATTAACCATATGTTGTCCTTTTTTACGTCTTCATCTTAAGAAAGGGTGCTATAACCTTCTTCGTCTTTCACGCAATTTCCAGTTTCTGTTAACGCTGACTTGGCAGTCATGATAGGTCTACCGCTACTTCAACTTTAAGAGCTTTCGGAGCTATATTGACTGTAGTAATGCAAGGTGAGCTCACTAGTAGATAATTATCGTTGATAAATTATCCGGATAAAGGCTTTCATTTATATCTCAGTCACTTCGTACCGCGCTGATTGAGACGCCCATTTGGAGAGCTAACCCGTTTACCACAATACACTACCAGCGTATTTGCGACCGCAGTACACAATTATAACACAAATAAAACGCCATCACCGCGACTTAACAGAAAGTATATGTTAACGCTTAGGACTTACGAGCTAGATCTTAATACGGTTCCAGATGATACTGTGACGGTTATTGCTTTAGAACCGCTACAAATCACTTCCAACTCTAAAATGTAAATATAAAGTTCAATTTCCGTTACACTTAACCGGCGGAGTGGACAGTAATTTGAGAATAACGCAAGGAATTATGAGCACTTTGCTAGTAGCGAAGAAGCGTAGAATTGTCTGTCTTCTTTATACCAAGAACAATGTCTTGACACGCAATAAGATATCCGGTTCTCTATTAAATACTAAACTTTCTGCTCGCGGTCAGCTTAAGGACCTCTCCGGGCCGTTTGTTGTTATTTATTTATTTGTAAATTGCTCTGTGCTCGTTATAAATAAGATTGCGACTGTGGACGGCAAATTGTTCGGCGTTAATAGATTTAAGATTAAGGGGAAACTTTTACAATGAAAACGGAAGTGCAACGGCTTTAGAATATGTTGTCTTTAAATTTGTATTATATAGTGATGTTTCGCATTGTTAGTTAAATGATCGTCTAATGGTATATGAAACGTCTACCCATAAAAAAGAGTGCTGGTTGATGTTTATAAAGCACCCTACTGCTTTTGAAGCTACCACTGGTAAATTCATTAAAATTATTATTATTTTTATTGTAAATATTTACTGAAAATTTTGGTTGTAATTTAGTATTTAAAAGTATATCTGTATCTCTTTCGTATAAGACTATAGATAGTTACCGCTTAAGCTATCGTTTTTTAATCAGCGTACAAGATATAAGTGAATTATAATTTCCAGGGAAATAATTACTGAAATTGTGAAGTGGAAGAAGACGCTCTCAATATGCTAGGTAGACGTATGTAGGTCAATAGTAAATTGTTCAAATTGTTAATAGTATTATTTACTATAACAAAAACATTCTGCTTATTGACTTCACGTCATACAAAAACATTAAGCACTATAATTATTCTTTTCCCAATAAAACTTAGAGTATAACTTGGAACTCGTGTATAATATTTGTTATTAATATCAGCTAATTTATCAATAATTGTGCGGCGCGTCTTAAAATACGCCATTAGCATATACAAGGCGCAGTGATGACCTTGTATCGAATAATGTCGAGATGAACAACCTCGCATGAAATATATCGTAACATTACGTGCGATTAAACTGTAAAAGTTTTATTGCATTTAAGACTTCTCCGGTGGCTTTACTCGTGGTTTTTTTTTATATATTTATAAAATCTTTATCGACTTCTGATCTATACCGACACATGCACGTCGATAAGGATATAGTTTTGGTACTTGTAAAATAATATAATTAAATAATTATATGTGATTAATCAAAAAAATACAAATAAGTACATAATTAATTACATAATTTATTTATATAAGTATAAGATATATTTTACTGTAATACAGTAAACGAAGTCATGTAACATAGACTTAAATATAGAAACCTTGTGTCATTTTCGCGGAGAAGATATTTCATTTCGCAGATTTTGTAAGATAAAATTGTAAGGTTTTCATATTAATTACATATTTCTAAATCAACAATATACTTAATAACATCCGTGTTAACTTTTTCGTACAATTGAACACACAAATAGACGGCCACCGAGTTTTATATGTGATGATGCGTTGGAACATGGCGACCTCACAAAAGGGCCTTTGTAAATCCCTCGAACGGAATGCGTTGAGCTTGTTCGGGTTACATTAAAATAAGAAGAACAAGTGGAGACAACACCCGCTGATGTGGATTCATTACCACAATCATAACAGCGGGTGATCGGATAAGATGTTACGGAACCGCATGAAATTATTTAAAACATTAACATTGTGATAATCAAATATTTTCCGGTATTAATTATATTTGACTTAGGGCCGCTTGAGAAAGGACCCATTGTTCTTAATGAATCATACAAAAGAAAATTGCTACAGTCATTAGTTTATTTACTACTTTAGTTTAATGCCATGTCAATCATGAAGAATGCTACTTTATTAACGTCATGACCCCTAACATGATATATTTCCTTTATTTCACTAAGCGAAGTAACGCCGATCATATACTCAGCATTTAATCATCGCCATAAGACCATAGGATGGTCACATTGTATCACTAATTGCACTAGTTACAGCGCCCTTCAAACCGGAACACAGTAATGTTTGCACACTACTATTTGGTGGCAGAAATAGGAGCTGCGGTGGTACCTACATAGACTGTATCCGGCAACAGAGACGGTCAATATCAAAATAAAAATAATGGTATTATTTCATATGTATTGCTTGTTTATGTTAAGTATTTTATTAAGTCATTTATTAAGTTAGTTACTTAACATCGATATTTTAGTTATCAAGAGTCAATAAATACATTGACATGGGTCTCGTTCGGGCGGTATTCGGATGACTTAGCACTAAAAAGGTTTTATTGTAAACAAATTAAACCTCCGTGAAGTCATCCATCTTAATCCAGCAATTTGATGTTGCTCTTGTAAACTAAATGTTACATCTTATTATTCAAAGAAAGAAGTTGGTACAGCTTTGCTGGTGTTAGTTCTCTGTTGTTGGAGACGCAGGTACTATCGCAGACCTTATTTCTGCTGCCAAATGGTAGTGTGTGAACATTACTGTGTTCCGGTTTGAAAGACGTTATAGCCAGTGAAATTACTGGGGTAATGAGATAACTGTTTTAAGGTGCTGAGTGCAATCTGAGTATATTAAATCTACATTATTATAATATCTGCAATTGTATTTCTACTTTCGAGAAGAATATCTTGACTGTTTCTTCGTTGAATAAAAAAAAATATATTCTTTTTATATTGACGCTTTGATGACAAGGGGCGGGACTTTCACCTGATGGTGAGTGCATTACACCCGTCAATAAAATGGTGGTTGTTAGGATGATATATATAACACCACGTTGTGTTCACCGCTTTGAGATATAAGATGTTAAGTCTTATTACTTATGTATTTTTACTAGCCACACTGCAGTTTTGCAGGTGCAATAGGAGCTGCGGTGGTATCAAGACGGTCTCCAGCAACAGAGAAACCACTAGTAAAAATTTTAAGGTTAACATTGTAACGTTGAATCCATTATAAAAGCTTAATCACCATGTTTTCGCGGACTTCAGCATTAATATAAAACATTTCACCAACACGATTCCCCGAACGGTCTGTGTGTCCGTACTCAGTACGTGCAGCGTGGAGATGTGTCATACGCGCTGGGAGTGACCATCAGCTGTCCAGTTAAAGTACTCATATTAGACTTGAATTTTTTTTAACCAACTGAAAAAAGGCGTAGTTTATTAATTGACTTTTTAAAGTAATAAAAAATCAAAAATCTTACTAACCTATACCCGGTAATTATTACAACAAAGTTAATTTATATCGTTTCCAACTACCCCGCAGCCCCTATTTCTGCCGCCAAACAGTAGTGTTTAAACATTACTGTGTTCCGTTTTGAATGATACTGTAGCTGGAGTAATTACTGGGGTAACGAGACTCAACATCTTGTTTCAAGTGACGAGAGCATTGTGGTGCAGTTTGTCATTCTGGCTAGCGCCTCGTTGTTATCAGCAGGCGTATCACTTACCAATAGGTGAACGGTCCACTCGTCTCGTCGTTCAATTGAATAAAAATAATCACATCCAGTCTAGTTTGTAAGAAAGTGTCCTTTTAGCGTCGCTCGGTGTGATGTGATGCCGAAGATGTTACAATGTTTTGGATCTCTGGTGGTGGGCTAATTATAGAATTTGGTATTAAATAATCAAACTTTATGATATTAAAAACGTTGTATTTAGGTACAATACATTTTTTGTGTATATATTATTTAACGTAAAACTTTTTAGACGGTCGATGTGCTTATTAAACTAGTACCATGCTGTCATCATAATTTATCATTCACCATCATCATCATTTAATCCAATGTACGTCCCCTGTTGAACATAGGTCTCTTGTTATGTGTTCCACAAAGCACGGTTTAGCGCTGTTTGAATCCAGTTGCTCCCAGCGACTTTTTTATGTCCACTGTCAAAAAAAATATCATTATTGTCAACTAATTTATACAAATAATAAAACAAGTAAAAAATTACATTTTGGCTTTAAATTAAGTAAAAAAAATTAATGCATTTATAAATAGATTGTTTGTATTGTTATCTCAAATGAGGCCACTGCCATATGTGCAAGACATAAATTAATGAAGTTATAAATAGGTGTCCCGTGGCAGATTCAGGATTTCTTAATTAAATTAAAGGATGTTATTATTTTAGAATATACATATATTTGTCATAAAAAGAAAGAAGAGATATGCGGATTTTAGTTTTTGAAGATCACTCCGTCCAAATGTTTTCCATCGCGACGTACACACTCGCGGAATCTTTCGAGAGTATTCCGAGTGTATCTCGCGAAGGAGGCTCATGGTGGCTCTTTCTGTGTGAGGCGTGGCGCCATCTTGTTGAAACCACGTATGAGAGCTGTTCGATGGATGTTCTCTTAGTTTCGGTATAAAAATGCTGCGATAGACACCACCATCAACAGTTACGGTTGCTCCACGAGAATTTTCAAACAAAAACGGTCCAATTATTCCATTGACAGAAAGAGCACCAGTTCACTGCGACATCGTGACTGACCAATCCGCACTAATGCCGCGCCAAACTAACCCGTCCCCGGTCCCCCGCGAAATATTAGAAAAATATTCGAATTTCAAATCCTAAATCTGCCACGGGACACCCTATATTAGGTCCTTAAATATGAAATTAGCGTTTTGTACAACGTAACGCAAGTAAAATATTTTCTCTTCGGTTAACAATACCAAATTCAAATTTATAAATTCATTTAGCTGGTACATTTGAGTTTTGAAAACAGTCATTCATTTGTTTTTTCCTCATTATTTTTTACTTTCGTGTCGCTTATTACCGCACAATGGAAAACATGAAATATCGGTATATTTACGAGTACGAGTTCTACCATGGCACCAGTGCCAGTGCTGCAGAAACAGATCGAAGGATTAATGATGTGTACGGCGCTGGTGTCGCAAAAGGAAGCACAGTACGTTTTTGGTTTCAACATTATCGTTTTGGAAATTTCGACTTTCAGAACCAACTCCGTGGACCTCCGGAGACCAAAGTGGAAAATGAAGAAGGCTAGTGTGGAAGCCGATCACAAAGCACTACAGAGATAGCTGCAGGCTTCGAGATAAGTGACAAAACTGTATTAATCCACTTGATGCAAATCGTTCAAGTAAAAAAACTTGAACGATGGGTACCTCATGATTTGAGTGAATCGAACTTGCAAACACGCGTCGACTGCTACTGCTGTGTTACTTTGCTCAACCGACACAATAATGAATGGATTTTAAATCGAATCATTACTTGTGATGAGAAGTGGATACAGTACGATAATCGGAAGCACTCGTCGCAATGAGTGAACCCTGGGGACCCAGCCAAATCCTGTCCTAAACGAAAATTGACTCAGAAAAAGTTACTTGTAAAGTGTTTGGTGGACCAGCGCCGGTGTCGTTCACTACAGCTTTCTAAAATCTGGCCAAACGATTACAGCAGATATCTATTGTCAGCAACTGCAAACCATGAAGGAAGAACTAGTTGCTAAACAACCGAGATTGGTCGATCGCTCTATGCGATTGCTGCTTCACGACATCGCAAGAACATACTGCACTACAAACAACCACTAAGTTACATGAGCTACAATTGGAATGTCTGCGACATCCACCGTACTCCCCGGACTTCGCCCCAACAGATTTACAATTTTAAATATATTTACAAAAAAAAAAAAATATTTTATATTCCTCCTGTACAAAACGCCAATTTCATATGTAAGGACCTAATATAACATTCATCATCATCATCATCAGTCGATATACGTCCACTCCTGGATATAGGCCCACCTAAAGATCCCCCATCGATCGGTGCTGCGCTGTTCGCATCACCGGGCACTAAGGGTCGTCGTTTGTAGGGCTTCATATGGGGGATTTGGGCTATTTCCCACCACGTTGGCCCAACGCGGTTTGGTGGGGTAAGTATAACATTACTATTTTTCTATATGTATTGCTTGCATTTAAAAACTGTAACAAACTCCATAATTTTTTTATTTTGTAAACTGTAGTATTGAACTTGGTTACCACAATAGGAGTATGCACGATCGCCGCTCGCGTCGTTTCGTGTCGGACACGCGAGTGTATCCTGTCAAATATTAGTTATTTGTTTAAAATAATGTTACGAGCGACTCTCGAAGGCATCAAACAGCGCCGGCCGGTGGGAACGTTTTGTTCGACGACGCAGGTTCGATTTCCGTTATATTTCAAAACCTTTAACGTACATAAAAAAAAAATCCTTGTTTTCATTTTTCAAACCGAATTACCTCAAAACAAGTGTGAGATTTGTGTATAGAGATAAGGTGGAAAATAGTAAAACAATTTTTTTTTATTCCACGAAGCGACGAGATACGCGGAACGCCTGACACGCCAGCCCATAGCAACAAAGCGCTTGTTAGGATGGTGTACAATGCCCCACATTGCGCTCGCCGCTTTGAGTCACAGGACGTTAAGACTCGATACTCTAGTAATTACACTAACTACAACTCCCTTCAATCCGGAACACGGTAATGCTTGTACAATAATGTTTAACGATAGAAATAGACGATGCGGTAGTATCCATCTAGACGGTCTCCAATAACAGAGACCTGCCACTAGAAATTTTAGTAATCTATAATAATTGCGACCTCCCCATTTCCATTTAGCGGATAGGGGCCTTCCAACTCTGCTCCTGGAAACCGTTTGGTACGAGCAGAGTGGGACCGATCGTCTTAAAAATCTTTGGCGGAGGCCTATGTTTAGCTGTGGATGTCTATTGAATGGCGATAATGATGGCTTTCTAATTACAAAAAAATATCTTTAATAATAAATATAGTTTTATTATACAAACAAAAATTATATAAAAATTGCTAATTTTGATATGAAGAAGCGCTCAAGTACATCAGACGGATAAAGGCAGAGAGAAGTAGCCGGAAGGTCATCTCTGTTCAATTATGTTAAAATTATCCGCACACTGCATCAATAACACAATATAATTTTACAATATTCACACTTTATATGATTCACCATCATCATCAGCCCATAGACGTCCACAGCTGGACAAACGTCTCCCCCAAAGATTCCCACACGATCAGGTAGGGATTCATTTGGAGAGATTTGGACTATTTCCCACCATGCTGGCCTAATGCGGATTGGTGGGAGCCAGAGCCTCGTTCGTTGATTAGCAGGGGGCACCACGAGCAGGTGAGGTTTGCCTTGTATCTCGCGAGTCGTGCGGGGGGAGGGAACCCTTACAGCCCCTTTAAAAGAATAGAGAGAAATAATAGAAAAGGTTTTATACAATGAAGACGAGAACGGAAGGAGCGGTATCTGATGGTGATACTTTTGTGTAGTAAAAAAGAGTGACTATTTAGAATGTTTATAGTGTAGGTCTTGAAGATTCCAGCAAGAGCAAAATTTGTGTCGAAAGAGATATTTTTTTTTATATACGTTTTAAAAGTTAAAAGGACGTTGACATGTCGCACGTTAACAACCGTCGTAAACATCCGAATGAATATGTTTTGGTGTAAAAATTTTAATTTCTTCTCAAATATGTGTTAATTATGGTGGGGCCACCTTAATTAATTTTCAAAAACGCGATGTATATCTAATTTATATAATTTTAAAGTATACACATAATATGTATTCTTTACGTATATATATGTTAATTTTTTTATTTAATTTAATTTCCTAAGTAACCAACCTTCGGCGTTAATAATTTAAATTTTATTCTACAAGTATCTAAAATATAAAGTTAATAGTTTTCCATATATATAGTTAATATATTGATATGCGCAGACAGAATAGATATTACTTATTTTTTATTTGACAAAGCGAGGAGACGAACGGGATCTTCACCTAATAGTAAGTGACACGCCTGCCCATATCAATGTGACGTCTGTTAAGATGATACACACCCAGAACCACTTTGCGGTCGTCGCCTTGAGACATAAGTCGTTAAGTTTCGTTACCTCAGTAATTATATTAACTACAACGCCCTTTAAACCGGGTCATAGTAATGTTTACAGTGGTGATGATAGCGGTAGACTGTTTCCGGAGACCATATAGGTAGCACCACCGCAGCGCCTTTTTCTGCCGCCAAACGGGTGTGCAAACATTACTGTGTTCCGGTTTGAAAGGCGTTGTAGCTAGTGTTATAGTAGAGTAAAGAGACTCAATATCTTATGTCTTAAGGTGATGAGTGCAATGTAGTCCATTGCATACTAACTACCGCCACGTTGATAACAACGTAACGTCCATAAGGATGAGGAGATCATGTGAACGTGCCACTCGTCGTATCGCTTAATTAAATAAAAAAAAACCTTGAACTAGGTTTAGTTCTAATCACCAAAATATAATTAAAAGTATAAGATTAGTTAAAGACTTAGAACTTTTTGACTTGATAATGCGGTTCGCTTTAATAAAATAGATATTTTTAACACCGCCGTGTTTAGTCATCAGATGACACCTAGTAATGGGTATTTACAAAACCGCATAGGTATAAACAAAAGGTTTACGTGAATAGAAAATATAGTGAATAATAAATAAAGCATTGTTGAATGTATGTTTGTAGTTCTAAGAAGCGTTAGCAAGTCATGAATGGGTGAGGCAATGAAAAAAGGTGACGTTATGTGCGCTACGTTGAATTGTAATACATCGGAGGTAGGTCGAGTCATCAGAGGTTGTTGTTTAAGTAATATATCACTATGCTGTATTTAGGCTACGAGCTATTGTATAACACAATAAAAAAAAGAAATAATAATTTTTTTTTATCGCTTTTTAAAGTCATTAAATAACTAAGGTTAATTGTTTAAAGGGGTTAATTTATTATCATGCAACTTGATATATAATAACCAGTTTAATAGTGGCCGCGATAGCTCAGTTTGTATGTTATTCGTATATGCTATACTTTTCTAGATCTTCACTGAGCTTTCGATGAAAGAAATCATCATCATTAAATTGTTATGTTCCAAAAACAATAGTTTTCCTTGATATTTCACATCCATTAACCAACATATGAGGAACTTAATTAGTAAGTGGTTTAAATAAAAAAAAAAATCATTAAAAACATCAAAAAGTTGTTGCACGTTTTAATGTTACGTAAACTTTAGATGAGTAAAAGATAATTGAAATTTTTGATGCTGTAAAAATTTTATCACGCGTCTCTTTCTTCTATATCGTACAGAAGTCATTCTTTTGCTTGTGGGCCATTAAATTTATAATTTTGAAATAATTAGTCGCTTTTAATAAACGTTAAAAGACTCGACCGCGATTAATACCGTTAAATGATCAAGTGTATCTCATTCTCTTCGAAATTACAAGAATTTTTATTGAACCTATAACCTAAAGAAATCTTCCGTCGCCAACGATTTAGGACTTGAAACTGTACAAACGCAATCAAACCCGTAGAAATTAGATCGCCTGATATCGTTTAATCGTGACGATAATCGCAAATATAAAATTCGCAATTAAATCGGATCGTAACGTGTAAACAGTTTAGAGCACACGAGAGGGGTATTATGTAAAAAAAAAAAACAACAAGTCCGCAAAAGATTTTATATCTGTATGCAAATTGGCTTTGCCGACGGAATGCGAGGCGACCAATTCATTATAACGAGCGATAGTACGTCGTATTAAGTCATAAAATAAACGAATAACAACTAATAAGACATGACAGCAATATTTATTAATGATTAACAAAAACTATATAATTAAAAACGATTAACGAACGGACGGTTTTACTGCGCTTTTTATTAATTTAAAATTTTATATATATATATACATAACTTATGTACTATTACTAGCTGTTCCCCGCCCTGTGTTGGTCGCTGTAATATAAAATTAGACTTAACATTTATCGGAAATATTCCTTGAGAGCAACCGTAACCGCGGATGACGGTCTATAGCAACCGTTACTATGGCAACCGCTTAAATAATCCGAAATGGAAATGTTTATAAAAGTTAATTAGAAATAAAATGTTGTAGGATTTATGAAACTCAAAAAATAAATGGCTGTGTTCCTGTATCGATACGTTCACTAGTTTTCGCGTGAGTGGTAAACAAATAAAAACCCATTTATATATATATATATATATATATATATATATATATATATATATATATATATATATATATTCCATTTCGTTTTAATGTTTATAAATGGAAATTCTGAATTTAGAATAGTGCCAATCTAATTTTTGATAATGTTGCTAGTGTGAATGTCAAATTTGAATTTTTTTTTATTCAACTAGACGAGACGAAGATCCGACGTTCACTGGATAATAAGTGATACGCTTGCCCATAACAACGTGACGCTAGGTAGGATTTTACGCACAGCACCACACTGTAATCGTCGCCTTTATAAGTCTTATTACCCCAGTAACTTCACTAGCTGCAGCACCCTTTAAACCGGAACACAGTAATGTTTGCATAGTACTGTTTGGCGGCAGAAATAGGCTCTGCGGTGATAGCTACCTAGACGGTCTGCAAAAAATACTGTTTTAATTTTGACTGTAATTACTGGGGTAACAAGACACAACATCTTACATGACAATCACTATGTGGTGTAGTGTATATCATCCTAACTGGCACTACATTTTTAAAAGCCGTCCTGTCCCTATCCTTTAGATGGTCAATGTTTTTAAAACATTATATAGACTACTAACTGTTCCACGTCCGCTTTGCTGCTTGTAACAACCCCACGACTTCCTTTGGGGGATAAATTTCGTAAAATCCATTCTTAGCTGACCTCTAAATGGTAGAAGCAATCGGAAGATCCGTGATAAGTCTATGGATATATAGGTTCTATGACTACCCACATCCCACATGATGGTAAGCGCAGATGTAATTTAGGTAGTATCGTGCACTAAACTAGAAGCCTATTCACTTTTAAAGAATCTCACGTCAAAACCAATAATCCAAATGATAGAAAAAACATCTTCCGTTACCTCTAAAAAGTTACCCTTGTTTTATGAGACACAACATCTGGGGATGTTCCAGAAATATTTTTGTTTTTTTACTTGAAATATAATAGTGGAGTTCTGATGTGTAGATGATATTAGATAATAGAAAATGGTATACACTGCACCATATTGCGCTGGTCGCCTTGAGTCATAGGATATAATGTCTCGTTACACCAGTTATTTCAATAGCTACAACTCCCTTCAGTCCGAAATTCACATGTAATGTTCCCACGCTACTGTAGTAGAAATAGGCGCTGCGGTGGTACTTACCTAGACTATGGCAACAAAGACCTGGTACCAGTATTTCTATTCGAAAGTCTAAAATGTTTCAACTGATTACAATTTTAGTACTGGTAGCTTTACAAAGTTAAGTTCTCTTAATTTATTCAGTTTGTAGGTGTGTTCCCGTACAACTTACGGGATCCAAGTCAACCTAAACTGATCCTAGTGCACCCTGTTAATCAAAAAACGAGGCTCTGACTCTCACCAACTCGCATTAGGCCAGCGTAGTGGGAAATGGCCTTTATTACTTCATGTGAAATTCTACCCAGTCGATGTGGGAATCTTTAGGGAAGGCTTATATCCAGCCATGGACGTCGGCTGATGATGAATTTATTCAGACCCAGTGGGAAAATTTTATAATAAAATTTAAACCGCAATAAAACAAGCATTAATATATTGAAACGGATACGGTTTAATTTTTTATTACTGCCGTTATTAAATACGCAATTAAACCTGCCACGGGTAGTAATAAAAGTATTTGCTCTTGTCACTACTTTAAAAGAATTTCCGTAATTTTTATATGTATTTAACATACTCGTGATTTGAGGAGTAAAATGGCATTTCGTAAGAGAGGCCTGTCTTGTGTAGTGAACTGCCGTGCGCTGATGATGATGATATGAAAAATATTTGTAATTCCTCTGGTTGAGCCTAATGTAAATACATATCTATATGTATTTAAGTTCTTCTTCTACTTCTTCTTTGTCGTAACCTCATGACTGAGGGACGTGACTATGGTGCGTTGCCCTGGCTACCATTTCTTTCCAGACATTTCTGTCTTGCATCATTTGGATGGATGATTGTAGGGTAGCTCCCGTAGCGTCCTGAGTTGTGCGTGTCCATCTTGTAGGATCCCGCCCTCTCGCTCTCTTTCCTTCCACACAACCAGTAATAATCAGTCATTCCAGACTGTCTGGGTCTCTCCTGACCGTGTGTCCGAAGAATTTGAGGACTCTGCCTACAGATTGTTGAGAGCCGTGTTGTTATGTTCAACTGTTTGAGGATTGACTCGTTTGTGCGACGTTCCGTCCAGGATATCCTCAGCATTCTGCGCCAGCATCACATTTCGAACGCGTCAATCCTCGATCTCACTCTCGCTTTTAGTGTATTTAAGTTAGAGTTTATATATACGCCAATGACAGCTAAGCAACATCTAATCACAGGCGCTGCTGGCGGTAGGTCTCTGTTGCCGGAAACCGTCTTAAATACCATCACAGCGCCTATACCTGCGACAAACACTAGTGTATAATAAACATTAATGTATTCCGGTTTAAAGGGCACTGTAGGTAGTGAAATCATTGGGGTAATAACACTTACCATACTGCGTCTCAAGGCGGCGAGCACAATATGGTGCAGTATATATCATCCTACTAGCGTCACGTTATTATAGGAGAGCATATCACTCACCATCAGGTGAACGTCTCGTTCATCTCGGCGTTCAATTGCATAAAAAAAAATATTCAACATCAGAATACAGAAATCATTCGCAAAAGAAATGCATCGGACCTAAGAAGAATGGGAAACTCGGCGAAATATATATTTTCAAAGATCTAATTGAACACAATCTTTATATATATATATAATGAATAAATTAATTCCTTGATATATAAACATATGTATATATATATTATATACACTCTCGTTATAAGATCTCGAAATCTATTAGACGTAAACAATTTGGTACAGATATTGCGTCTGCCATTTAGAGGTCAGATAAGAATGGATTTTACAAAATTCCTTTTCCAAAGGATGTTGCGGGGGTGGTACGAACAGCAAAGCAAGAGGTGACCAGTTACTACTGCCATAAGTATTTAATGTTTATATTTTCTTTTAAGTAATCCACCTAACAATATCTGTTTGTTAACATATATTTGTATACAGACTTTGTGTTTCTGTCTGATCGTAAATCGTATTAGGAATAGATTAAAATTTTCGTCTAACTGATTATTTAACCTCGATAACATCTACAAAATCGTTACTAATTATACGATTTATAATGCCTACTGATCATTTAGGAAATTATTCATCTGTTTCTGTTTCCAAGATTTGCGTGTACCCGCTGTGAACTGTCCGCGGGGGGTTCCGTAAATATTTTTATTATTTTTCATCTTATTTTCATATTTGATGGACCTTTATACTTAATTGAGGCTTAATCGTTCCGAATTAAGTCCGTATTTGCAACGTCATCGTCGTCATCCAACTTGGCTTTTGAAATGTGATTCAGAGGTATTTCTATAAGGATGCCGGCTGATCCTTTGTAAAGGTTATCCTTCATATGTATACACGAACAGATTACAGAGTAATAAATATATATTTTATATGAATCATCATCACGATTAAGAAGTTTATATGATGCGGTGGCTAGTTATTACGAAGTGAATGACGCGAGAATGTTTTTCATCTACGAGTAATAATATTAGTTTAATTGTTTATAATAATAAACAAATATTGTTTGTATAATATTTTATACAAAACAGCCGTTATTTTAAAAGGTTTATACTGTAATAAAGAGTTTACTTTCGGAAAAAAAGGCTTGTAGCAATCATTGGCCGCCATCAATGGTGTATATAAAAACCAGGCGTTCGTACAATAAAGTGCTTAATAGAGCTTTTTTTTTTTAACAGACTCGCCTCCTTGACGTCGGGAACTGGTGATTTATAACATTGGAGCTTATGAGTTGTGAGAAATTCGCTATATTTAGACCTTCCCGCACTGTGACTTAGAAATCATACTGCGCATACGTTAATGCGGCATGCGACCTCGTTTGTTTGCATTGGTTTAATTAAAAAAAAATCTGTTAACCCATTCAAAGATAAAAGCGGTGTTTTAAAAGATGTGTGGTTAAACCATTCTATTTTAGTTCTTTAAATATATTTCTTAGAAAAATCGTAATCTCAACATTTAGTTATTTTAACTAGTGGTAGGCGTTTGTTGTCGGAAACCGTATAGGGTATCACCGCATTTCATATTTCTGCTGACAAATAGTAATGTGCAAACATTAATGTGTTCCGGTTTGTTGGAGGTTGTCGCTAGTGAAAATACTGGGATAAAGAGACATAATATCTTATGTCTTAAAGGCGACGAGATCAATGTCATGTGCTGAATTCTGTGTTTTTCATTCTAACTAGCGCCACGTTATGGACAGGCGTATCACTTACTGTTAGATGAATGTCCCGCTCGCCTGGTTAACTAGATGAATAAAACAAAAATTAGTAAAGTAAACTATGATATCATTGGGAGAAGTGTTTTATTATCTCTAACGAAATACTAACTTGGCGTATCTTAAAGGTCTTCGGAAAAGTGGTAGTAGGTTTCTTCGTGACTGTTGCATATCGCAAACTATATGTATATGGGTATGGCAATTATTGTCAAAATAAATAAATCGATTTGGGAAGCTTGTCCAGCAGTGGACACCAAGGCAGTAGAATATAAAAATTATGAAACATTTCGTAGCGTGATCTTGTTATTTAAAAATTGACTTGGCAGTGAATGGGTTAACATTTAACCCGAGTGTTAAAGTTTTGACATAAAATTAATTAGGCCAGTCTCCCGCTGATTTTTAGCATTAATTATAAACATTCATTGTATATAAAAAGAAAACAAACTTCGCGTTGGTTTTTACCATTACTGGTGGTTGGTCTCTGTCGCAGAGGACCGTGTAGGTAGGTACCTAATAATGATGTTATAAGAACATTACACATACATTCCGCTCACGACATTACAACAGTTTTCTCATTACCCTAGTAATTTCACTATCTAGGTTCCAACACAGGGCCTATATCTACCGCCAAACTGGTGTACAAACATTACTGCGCGACCACATTGCACTCGTCGCCTGGCCTAACCTGTCTGCCAGGTGATGAACGCAATGTAGTGCAGTATTTACCATCGAATGAATGTTTCGTTAGTCTCGACCCGTAATTGAATTTACAAAAAAAAAAATGTAAGACAAGTAATTACGTTGTTTTAAGTGTTAAAGGTTACATGAGAAGGTAAAGTTTTAATGTTTAAAATGTTGATTTTATATGGAGGGTTTTGTAAAAGTTTCACATTAAATATGTCAATACTGGTGAGCAACGAGTGTTTATTAAAAAGGTTAGCCTCCTGCTGATTTCTGATATAAATTGTCGTAAACTGGTTAAGTTAAAGCTAATTCAGATACAGATTTGTTACTTGAACATATATCGCGAAAAAAAAACTAGAATCATAAAAACAGTAAATATGATGAGATTCTATGCTATTCGCGTTAATATGTGATAAGTAGTTCTGCTTATAGTAAAACGTATTTTTTACACATTCTATTCTCATACTCAAATGACTAAGGACTTCATAGCTCGATGCTCCGTCGACTCATAATATAGAAAGATCCTTTGAGTCCGCAGTCCAAAGATCACAGATTTTTTTTTATTTTACAAGGTGATACAATGTACTGGAAGTTCACCTGATAAGTGATACGTGTGCCCATGACAACGTAGCGTTAGTCACACAGTCAGAGACATAAAATGTTAAATCTCGTTACCCCATTAATATCACTACCTACAACGCCTTTCAAACCGGATCACAGTAATGTTTGCGCACCATTGTTTGGCAACATGAGTAGGAGCTGCGGTGGAACCTACGACGAAGATTACCACCAGTAAATAGTGAGGCTAAAGATGGTGAAGTTTTCTCACTCTAAATAGTTGGCTGTTGTATGTTAAGAAATATATTATAGCAATACTGTGATGAAGGTTAGTAGCCAAACAGGTTTCAAAAGAGCATCATCATCACCCAATAGACGTCCACTGCTACATATGGACGTCTCCCAAAAGGTGTATAGATATACACCAATCTGTCCTACGCTGCCGTGTCGAGCTGCTTCCCACAACCTTCGCCAGATCGTCGGTCCTCCTAGCCTACCATCATTTAAACTAGACAAAGTGAGGTTACGGAATCGAACCTGCCTACCTAAATAGGTTCCGGTAACAGAGATCTGACACTGATAATATGGGACCTGTATTGCTTGACATTGAACGGGAAGGCTATGTTCAGCATTGGATATAAAGAGGCTGTAATTTTGAAGTGATTAAGTTAAGTAAAATATTTTTTAAAATCCTGTATAGTTACCGGTAGACGCCGTGCCGGAAACCCGCCCAAAACACATTTTTTTTTCTACGAAACGATGAGATGCCTATCCATAACAAAGTGGCGTTAGTTAGGATAATATAAACTACATCACATCGTGCTCGTCGCCTTGAGGCAAGATGATGTATGAGTTAAGATGATATTAAATATGTGTGTGAAAGCTACAACACACTTTAAGCCGGAACATAGTAACGATTTGGCGATAAAAATAGTAGCTGTGATTGTACTTATTTAAGCAGTCTCCGGCTATAGAGATTTACCACCAACATGGACCGACCATCTGGTGAACGTCGCTGGAAACCGTTGGTAGTAAGACGCTGTGAAATTCTTTGTCGAACGAACGTACATGTTCAGAACGACTACAGACTAATCACGGTGAAGATAACATCAACGTTATAAATGTTCTCCCCGTGAAACTGTCACAATTTTCGAATTCTACCGAATCCGTGTTCCGGAACGTTTTCTATTCGAAATTTGAAAAATCGAACGGTGCGACACGATGTCAAAGATTCACACGGGTCAGACGTCACGGGGTCACCGCCGCGTCACGCGCAGTCGACTGGAGGTCGTCCGGTAAAAATAAAATAAGGCATGTTCGAATTTCGATTCGATAGAATAATGGTTCTGTACATTAAACGATATATTTTTTCAGTCTATATATATACATGGGAGATATCCAGACATTCGTTGACTCATTACAAGTTCGCCGAAATTTGGTATGGTTATTGTTTCTGCCGTTTGGAGGTCAGATCAAAATGGATCTTACAAAATTCATTCTCCAATGGGAGTGTTACGTTTAGGAAAGCGGGCGACGAACAACTAGTATATATATATACTATACTATATAATATTAACAAGTTTATTTATGCAAGTGATTGCAGATAGGCAAGATAGTCTCCTCTGGATTTTAATTAACAGGGCTAAATCCTTTTCTAAACATTAAGTACTAACATAGACCTAAGTTGTGTGTTGTATTACTAATAATCTGGTAATGGACTTAAGTTGTCTGTATTGAAAATTAAATAAATAAAAAAAATAACCATCTGAGGGTTGCCTTTTGACATTGTGAATGTCATTTCAGATATGTCTCGTTACCACAGTAATTTCACTTAATTATAACGTAGTTCCTTTTGTAAATGTCTATCAGCTGATAACGATATAACATAAACTCAATTATTTTTCTGCATTGCTCTCAGAGTTATATATATAATATATATTACTGTATTAACTTATTTCTTAAGATCAGTTTGGTCTTTTCCTATATTATAGTTACAGGTTTGTCATTGCTATCTTCTTTGTGCTGAATGAAGAACTAACTACTGATAACGCGACTTTGTTATCATAGACAGCCATGTCCTCTATAGAAGTGTCTTACACTCTAAGGTGTCACAGTGTGTCAGTAATATACAAAAGTTCTTTCTGAAGGTACCCAAAAGTCGTTTCACCAGTGTCACTTAGTTACACGTCAAATATTTTCCAAATTCTATTAAAAACCTACGCATTTATTTCGTATCGGTTAAATTAACTATAATTTACTCAGTTAAATCGAAAATCGTTATGATTTCTACGCACACCTACACTAAAGTGTTATATGAATTATTAAAATATTTCCAATAGTTATTTTTTTATGTACTTAAACGTCGAAATTGGTTTTAACCATCTTTAGCTTCAAACGACTTCGTGGTCCATACGTTAAAAATTTGTCCTGTAATGCAGAGGTCCTTGTGAGCAGGCTTAACCATGATCTCATCGTCACTCAATTTGATGTGAATTTGAAGTCAATTGGTAGCCTATTGACAATAAGAGCACGTCGTAGACTAAGCAGGTCTTTAATGGTAGTACTGTAGTCGGAGAGGGTATTTGAAGACAGCTGTACTGATGATGATGAGTTTTTTTAAAGAAGTGTCGAAACGAACAGAACGTAAGCCCATAATAATTTGACATTTATTAGGATAGTATTAACTACGACACATTGTTCCTTTTGCTTTGAGATTATCATCATCGACGTAAAACATAGTAATGTTTACAAAATAGTTTACAGTCTAATCAACAGTAAAGTGATAAGTATAAATATATATAACAAATATTAATAATGCAAAGTAAATAATTATTTTAAGTAAAGTATGTAGCATTGTGTGGGAAGCTCAAAAAGCTCCTTACAAAAGTTATTCAATCACGTACAGATGTCGGGATGTGATGTACAATGTAAAGGGGGTGTGTTATCATCGGATTCTGCGTGGCGGCCTCGCGGGCGGATCTCTTTATAAGCAAGGGTGAGCCGCTAGGGTTGATACTAAAACGAACAAATTTATGAAAAAAATATTTTACTATTCTGATTTCCAACAATATACTTTAATATGATTATTCATCGCAAAAGAAATGCCTCGAACCTGACAAGAATGAGCGCATGAAATTCAGCTCGATATATATACATACAGATATGTATATTTAAGACGCCAATTTATCTTAAAAATACACTGCTTCACAATGAACTTGACACTCAAGAAACAATAATTTAATTTCAAAGTTAAGTCTGCATAAAGTTCTGGCTTAACTATCGAGTTTTATACCAGTTAACAATAGTAACGGACAAGTAGACAGTTGTTCAAAAGAAAGCGTACGAGCAAGAGCATTAGTACACAAAAAAAAGGTTATATGTGTAAAATTCATTAATACATGTATACTGTGTACACATTTATTACACATAATGGACCTCTCGTTTTGAGACGAGAGGTTTGCGTCGGCCCTGCAGCAGGGGCGCCGGAGTAAACGTATCATGGAGTCCTCTGGGCCCAATTCGATTAGATGAATTTTACGGATCGTACGAGCGTTCCCAACTATTTAGAATGTCCGTCCGTTCGTCCGCGGGGTCGTCAATATAATGATTGTATCGTCGAGGGCTGCGTGAACTAGTTTTTACTAACTGTAGTTCGGGGGTCCCACTTTAGTTTGTAATCGGTAAACACCCTTGTAATAAATTCGTCATGTGTTTTTTATGCAAATAACACTATTGTTATATCAGTTATTTATTACAATTAATTACAAAAATAATGGAAATACGCTATAGAACTGTTAAGTCATGTTCCCCTTGATTTTATGAATTTGAAAAAGTTCTGTTTAATTCTGCGAACGGAATTAGAAAAAAAAAACAAAGTTAGTGTTCTTATCTGAATATGATGTAGTGTCTTCAAGATAATAGTCAGTAGACTGTTACTAGAATAGGACCGTATCCATCGCTGATCACATCACCACTTAACAAATAGAACTGTAGTCAAGCTTTACTTTGAGTTATTTGAAAAAATAAAATATCGGATATGTAACCGCATACGAATAAGTTGATTTCGTGGTTTAAAAGTTAGGTTGTATTGATCAACTTAAGCTTCTTAGATTTATGTTAAACGGGGTAAGCTGCCTAAGTAGTAAGTCATATTACATTTGAGCTCATTAGCTCATTAGTTAAGAGCCACTTACAGCGATAATTATTTATTTAAAACTGTATATCAGCAGTATTAAAATGCATGAAACTTAAATTGTTCAACTTTAATACATCGACATGGTTTCTAATTTAGGTTAAATACTATTTTTAAACTTAAAGAGGCGTGCACAATTTACTATAGTTTTAAGCTAAGTTTAAGTATGTAATTATAAATTAGTACTAATCAATAATTATTATTACTTATATGTGCGAAGTATTAAATAAATAATAGTGCGTGCACACACACATACAAATTTTACATGTACGTATTTTGTGTATGTAGATATGAATGTATTTATGTATATGTATTTAAGTCATTCATTTTATTGAATAAATTTAATTTTAGTTTGAATCTTTATAAATTTCCCATTGCGTTACAGAGGTAGTTGGTTAAAGCGACTCGCCGGCTTGAGATGTCCCACGGTGACCGTTAGTATCGCGATGCGGCCGATTCGTGTCGACACAGCTCACTATTACCGAGGTAATTGATTCGGCCGAATTATCGATTGTAATGCGTCCGTAATAAATGTAATATAACGACTCGTAAACTTCGCGTCGGGTTCACGTCCGCGGTGGTAACTGATTTGTCGTTTTACTTCAGTATTTATATTTTATAATATCTATGTCAGGTTAGACCTGATGATCTCAAAGGCAAGTGAAGTTAAAGGTAACGAAGCTAGCTCGCTCATATGTTCAGCTGGAACACAGTAACGCTGTCAGAGCTGAATTTTTTTAACTAGTGTGGCAACCATCACCCAAACACTGCCGCATGAGGATATATAATCAAACTGGGGATCTATAAGAAAGATTATATGGTCCGCCACGGATTAAAATAAAATGTAATTTTACATAAAGTATATTTATTATTTTTTTTTTAGCTTCTCATTAAAATCAAATGTCAATAAAGATTAACACCTAATCTCTTTTACTCCAAATTAACATCTGTGCTAGACAACAAGCAGCAGCGATATCCACAATCAGATATTGACCGAGACAATTCCCATCTGGTGATTTAATCCACACCTCGTATCTGTGAACAATCATTCCATAATGACTCCTCAATAGTGCAGATAGAGTCGAAATTAAAAATATTCACCGTGCGGTATGTATTGCCAAACATGGAAGTGGGTCAGATTGATTCATTATTCATTCTCTCATTATTGACCGATCATTGAGACTGTGTGTAATTTGTTCTGTATGTTGCCTACACTGAGTCGGGCAACTCTGATGCTCTGCTGGGCCCGATTATGATGGATTGCAACGCGACCTGATTGCCGCGTCGTACTTTGTATAATTTACCGTCTATTTTTTTTCCATTTTAATATAAAGCACTGGGAAAATATTATCGTAAAAGCCTAAGTCCAGTTGTGAACTTACGACAGCGATATAAGGAAGTAACTAATTCAATGAATTTATTGAAACAGGCGTAAACAGAATTAAGATATTATAAGAATAATAGAAACTGAACATTATTTTATAAATAATCTATAGTATGTATGTATAACCGGTGAAAACGAGGGAGATGGTTTCGAAAAAATATCACTGTCAAACTGATCGGCATGTGGTCCAGGTTCGACACTGTGTTTCTAGACAAGCGCTTATCCGCTGCGCTACGGAGGCTGTTAATTGCTCATAGCATTTTCATCGACAGCTATAACAATTACCAGCTAACCATAATTCTATTTTAAGTTAAAAACCAAATAACATTTATGTTTTATAAATGCCATTGGTGTACATTACACCTACATTTCCCCTCGTTCGGCATTACTCGTCGAACTTATACTTACTTAACGTATGCTTTGCGACAATATTATAAAATTATTTTACGTATTAACAAATATAAAATATCATCATCAGCATTAGCCGATCCACTGCTTGACATAGGCCATGCCCAGAGATCTATCTCCAAAGTGTTCATTGAGGGGATCGGGCCTTTGTCCACCACGCTGGCCCAGTGCGAGTTGGTGGGTGGTCAGAGCCTCGTCTGTTATTTAGCTGGGTGTACCGCGTGCAGGTGAAGTTGACTTAGGCTCCGTAAGATGTTGGGCGGAACCCCTAACACCCATATATAATGATAATATAAAATATGTTCATGTTTTATTCATATTTTATCTATGAAATATATCTGCTTAGGTCGTAATCGAAACAGACGAAATTGGTGTGGTGACGTAGTTGTAAATGAGATGAAGATCGGGTAGATATGAAGTGAGATAAAATGTGAAGCTGAACTCTGAAGGAAATGAAGGAATGAACGTGTGGACGAGTGAAGGAAAGGACCAGTGATCGAAAGAATGAGTGAACGAATGAACGAAAGAATCAATAAACGAGTGAATGAATGATGGATTGAAGAAACGAAGGAACGATGTTTACTAGTGGTAGTTCTTTGTTGCCGGAGACCGTCTAGGTAGGTACCGCCGCAGTGCCTATTTCTGCCGCCAAACAGCACTATACAAACATTAATGTGTTCCGGTTTCAAGGACGCTGTCGTTAGTGAAACTACAGGGATACCTCGGTATCCCTGTAGTTTCACTAACGTAATAATAATATTAGGTCTCGACCTAATATCATATTTCTCAAGGCGATGAGCACAATGTGGTGCTATGTACATTATCCTAATTAGCACCACGTTGTTACAGGCGGGCGTATCGCTTACCATCAGGTGAACGTCCTGCTGGTCCACCCGCTTCGTAGAATAAAAAACGTAAGGAACGAAAGAACGAACAACGAAGGAACGAATGAATTATTGACGGCGACGACGACGATGATGATGATGATGACGACAGCAATGAGGATGACGATGTAGAAACTGCTAGTCTTTTAACACTTACGTCCCTAGTGATTTCAGAATTCTATATTAGTTTTAAAAATGATTGTGCTCGTGTGCTATTCTGAACCTGAATGCTTCATCATCTTGTCATTGCAGATAGTTTTACTTTCACATATTGATACGTACATCTAAAAGTGGCTTCCAGTTTACTCAGGCCTCCGTCTCCGGGAGGTTATTGATACAGCTTTTATACTTTAAAAAAATAATAATAATTCCAGTACAATCGCTCCGAGTGTGGTTAATGTGTTTACACTACGGGAGATATGTTTACGTTTTGTTAAAGCTTAATCTAATTTTAGAGTTGACCGAACAGAATTTTGTACGGTGCTTTGTACATTATTTTAATACGTATTCGTGTTTGAATTATATATTTACATCTATATGCCAACAGATAATAATTTCTTAACATTTGAATATATTATATTAAAGATAGATATTATAAAAGGTAGCTCGCTGGCCTAACGGTTAGAGCGTGCGGCTTTCATTCCCGAAGGTCGCGGGTTCGTATCTCGGCATTTACCGATGACTTAATATTTAAGTTATGTACATTTGTGAACTTAAGTAATAACACCTAAATACAAACGGTGAATGAAAACATCGTGAGGAAACCCGCACACTGAAATTATCTTTGTGTGTGTGTGGTGGCACCAATAAAGGCAGGCAACAGGCTCGCCCCCTGTTACATGGGACCTAATCTGACCACATCTGGCGAAAAGTGGGTGTTTATTCGCCTCTGCCTACTCCTACTGGGAAAAAAGGAGTGATAATATAAAAAAAAAATTATATAAAAAAATTACATATCAAACTTTCATATACAATAAATTAGGAAATAGTGTTTCAAGGTTTAAAAATAAAAATGTTATATACTATTTGTTGCAGGAGACCGTCTAAGTAGATACCACAGCGCTTATTTTTGCTCTCAAACGTGAATAAAACTCAAATATGTATAAATATTGCCGCGTTCCGGTTTGAAGGGAGTAATAGCTAGTGAAATTACTGACGTAAGGAAACAACACTGCGTCCAGAAGTGACGAGTACAATGTGGTTCAATCAATATACACTACAACTACGTTAATGCATTACTAACTAGCGCCATATTGTAATGCGCCGGCGTAATACTGACTAGGTATAGGATCTATTATTCATGGAGCGTCATTAAAAAAAATACAATTTATATTTTTTTTATTCAATTGAGGGATGAGATGAGCGGGACGTTCAGTTGATGGTAAGTGATGCGCCTGCCCATAACAACGTGGCGCTGGTTAGGATGATATATACTGCACAAAACTGTGCTTGTCGCCTAAGACATAAGATGTTGAGTTTCGTTACTTCATTAACACTATCTTCAACGCCCTTTAAACCGGAACACATGTTCATACTACTGTTTGGCGACAGAAATAGGCGCTGCGGTATTACCTACCTAGACGGTCTCCGTGAATAAAGATTTACCATCAGTGGTGTTCTTTATCCTTTCTAAATTATTAATTAAATACTAGTAAATACTCTCAAAGTGAAAGGAAGTTTTTTTTTATGCGTATTTGTTTCTCGACGGCAGTGATATTGTCACTTTCAAAAAAGTGAAAAAAGTTGTGTTATGTATTCAACATTTACAAATATAGGCAGCGCTAAAAGTACTAAGACCGGAAGTAAAAATACCATCATACCATATACATTATATTATAAACAATATAAATTATAGATTAAAAATAAAAGGAAAATTATAAATTCATGTATACAGATTAAAAAATATAGTCCCCATTGATTAAAGATTGTAAAGACAGTGTTAAGGCATATTCTTTATTTTACTGGTGGTAGGTCTCTGTTGCCGATCACCGTCTAGTTAGGTACCACTGCAGCTCCTATTATAAACGTTACTGTGTTCCGGTTGGAAGAGCGTTGTACCTAGTGTAATTACTGGGGTAACGAGACTCAACTACTTGTTTCAGGCGATGACCGCAATGTGATGCTGTGTATATTATCCTAAGTAGCGCCACGTTCTTACGGGCGGACGTATCACTTACTATCAGGCGAACGTTCTTCTTGTCTAGTCGCTCAATTAAATAAAAATAAAATCGTCAACCAGAGAATTAAGATCAGCGATTGAAACTAAAGACCAGATCCATACCAGGAGTTTTTGGGATGCTTGCTCCTCGCTTCCGTGGCTTCTGGACGATGGATTCAGAAATTTTTACCAAGGAGACTAAGAGGCTGGTTTAGAAAGCATGCAGTATAAATGTGCCTTGCTGATAAAGGAATGGTTTCTGAAGCTAGCGCTGATATTTTTAATTGGTGCCTGTTTTACATAACTTGCCCTTTGACGAGGATTGTCGGTAGTTTACAGCATTTCTACCACGCAAAAAAAGTAAGGAAAAAGCGGTGCATTCTGGTTGCAGGTATGAAGACAGTGCTTACGTTATTTTTTGGACTGTTCTGTACAATAGATGAATGTTGTGTTCAGTTTATAATAGTAGGTTATGCCTCTATTAATTTGGATATAGACAACAATGCCAATAGAAAGGAACAAACGATTATTTAAATAACTTATTTCAACCCTTAAAAGTTAAAGATTTCTATATCTTTTATAACAGCAAAAAGAATAGACATATTTTTTTTATGATAGCGTTTGCGCCGCTAGTTTCTTTGACAACAATAGCAGGTTCATCAGAGCTAGGACTCTCGGATCTGGTATCCGCGTGCTAAATAAAAAAGTAGAGAAAAGTACATCAAATTAAAATAAAAACTCAATACAAAAATAAAAACAACACAAACCCAAATATATATATACAGGGTGGCGCAAAAGTAATCCTCCTATCAGAAAATCTATAAATTTTGCGTTGATGTAAAAAAATTAAAAGACCAAATAAAAATAATCCACAAGAAGAATCAAAGTTTTTCATGTTTTTTTTTAAATTACAGCCAAAAAACATCGGAAGGTTATTTTTGCGCCACCTTGTATACCTTGTATATATTGTATATCTTGTAATGTTTAATTTTTTTACATCAAGGCAAAATTTATAGCATTTTCTGATAGGAGGATTACTTTTGCGCCACCCTATACATATACCTGTAAATAATTTTGTATATAGAAGAGGAAGAAGAAAGATGAGAACATTATTGGACGAAGAAGGGTTGAAGAGGTGGAAAGTGATATGAGGGGAGAAAGTAAATAGAGATAGACAAGGAATTTTATATATATGTAAAGTTTAAATTCTGGATTTAATTAAATCTTGTTTTCGCTTTCGAGTCGCCATGCACAAAATGTCTAATCAAAACACTTATAAATCTCTTACGATTTTAGTAACTTGTGTTTTAACTTAAAACAGCTTATGTTTATGGTTACATGTTAACAACTGCTAAATTAGATTAATAGCTTTAAAAGCGTTTCAAAATTGAAATTTAAATTATTACACGGGATCGTTTAACTGAGAGGATCGATGGAAAACTGTTTTCGGAATGGCGGGCTGTATTTTACTTATGCCGATTACGTTTTCGACACCTTCCAAAAATAATGAAAAAAAATAATAATTACGTCCGGCCCCAGTACAAAGCTTAGGCGGTTATTTACCCTGACCACCTACAATTTAAAGTCATTATGTTTGTGAATAACACTGTGAAACTTTAATCGCTTAGTGTTCAAACCGTGTTCTTATTAATAACTTTCTTTAACAGTATGAAGGTGTTCAAAAATCAAAATAATGAAAAACATAATTCAAACTGTTATAAAAGAGTTAAAGTTTAATTGTATTAAATTAAAATAATCTCTTTTAAAGTCAATTCTATTAATTTGCATGTCTATACTCCGTAGAAATGGATCAGGGCCGCGGGATGAGTTTTTATGGTGAAACAACTAAATCTCTTGTACTGAATTGTTAAGTATCATTGGGAAATGTTTTAAAATGGCCACCGGTCATTATTTAAATTGATCCTTGAATACGTCGCTTTTATTTCGTTCCCAAATACTGTGCCCGCATGATGACCAATGTTTCGATTGCTTTAAGGATGCCCAAAGTATAATTTGAAGTTAATAATCTCAATTCAAGTTCGTCGTAATACATATGAAATGTTCGATTCGTCCTCGAATGATCTGATTCCATGACTCAATAAGACGAAGATTCTTTCTTTTATCTTTTTACTGTTGGTTAAAGGTCTTACAGCAGTATAGTTAAGTAATAGTGTAGTGTTAGTGGAAAGTATGAAATGGCGTTGTAGCTAACTAATAACTGAGGTAATAGCATCTTCTATCTCATTGTAGTTTTAGTTTGTTGTAATTTGGTAATTTTCCGTATAGAGTATACATAACTACCACAACATCTCCCCACTTTCTAGGTTGACTGGTAGAGAATACCCATAGGTATTGAGACCGCATTTTTTGTCTAATTTTGGGTTCCAACATAGTACTTATATAAAATTAAGATAATTTCTTTTATAAAATTAAATTCGTTGTAAGTGTAAATCGTTATATTACAAGTAACACTGCTGCATTAAAAATTTCTTTATAAGTAGTTGTTATACATAATAAATAATATTTAGTATTTCAATGTTAGGACTATTTATGACACTACTCGTTGTAGGAGAAAGTCTTGTTCGTCTTATCGCTTTATGATAAAAAAATAAATAGTGTGTATTAGTGATTTGTCGAAATCGTACAACGCGAAATAATATTCCTATTCCGGTTTGGAAGGCCAAAGTTAGTGAAGAAGAAGGGACTAACCACTGATCCACTGTCTAGATAGGTATCAACCCGCTATCTATTTCTGCAGCAAATCAATTCTGTGCAAACGTTACTGTGTTTCGGTTTCAAGGGCCTTGTAGTTAGTGAAGCTACTGGGATAATGAAATTTAACATCTTATGGCTTAAGGCGGTCTAGTCTCGTCGCGTAGTAAAATAAAAAAAACGTAAACATGGTGCACTGCAAGTATCTGAACTAATAATGCATGTGGGCGTTAAATTGACTATGAGGTGGATATTCTATTCGTCCCGTCGGTACAGACCAAGTCAACGCGGAATAAAAAAAAACAACAAATAATGGTCCGTAAATAATATCAATTGAAAGTTTTAAAGTGTTTTAAGAATTATTAAGAGCGTGCTAGCATTGTATAATTCCAAGCGGCTCATAAGGCCTGTGACCTAGCCTAACCACTTGCCCAGGGCGGGTGCACGAGGTAAAAAAAAGCATGAATAGCATCCAGTCCACACTCGGCCGGACGTAGGCATTCTCACAGCTCGCCAGTTTCGTCTCCCAACCCGGCCAACGGCGAATTTTTACCTCGTTCAAAGAAAGTATAATGCACTCACTGTTCACATACTTTCACATTTCAAAATGCCACTCCAACAGTTCAAAGTTTTTATTGAAATCAAGCCGACAGAGGCGAAACTTTATTTAATTCAATGGTCACATTAAAACTTACAAGTCTTGCAATCTTTGGGATTAACAACGACAACAAACTGGAGGAGGTCTGTTTACTATAGCAATTATTTATAACAAAAAACGCATTAATAGCAACATCTATAGACTTTAAATACGTCGATGAAAATAATTAAAATTTCTACAATGTGTTTAAAGGCGGTTAATTGTAAACTACGATGCCCTCGCCGACATGTTCAAGGTTTTTAATACGACGTAAAAAAGAACCGGTAAGTGGTGTCCATAAACGCATTCATTATTCCTTACAACACTTTGAGAACGTACTATCATATACTGTGAAATTGCCGCCGACGCCTGCGCGTTGGATAGGTTCCCTACTCAGTACTAAATCTAGCGAAATGGAGGGTTTTTCAAATCGTCCGTATTCTAAACGCGGCATCACGATAATTCGATGCGATTAAATTAAGATTCGCTTAACTCGCTCCTGCGTGGAACGGCTGGCTGTGTTTTTTAAGTCCAACCCAAGTGGGCTGCAGTCGTCCTCATCCCAGCCGGGGGAGAGACGAACAAAAAAGGCCCAAACAGCGGGACGTCGACGGTGGATGCCATACAACAATCTAAACATAATGACTTGTAATGGACGTTGATAGGACGCAGTAAAAAATAACCGAAACCGTAAAAAAAAGGACACGTCCGCTGAGAATCTTGGCGTAAAACGGGGCCCGCCATTAAGGCACAAGCATAATTTTATTATGAACGTTTAATAATCTCAGAATTCATATTCCGTTTATAGTAATGTGCGGTTGGAGATCGGCGCAAGGGAATATTTGAAGTAACAAAACGATATCGAATTAACAAACGCATCAATTTAGTTATTCGCAGCTTTATATATTCGATTGTTAGATGCTATTTAATTATTTATGCGGGTTCACGATTCGATTGTTTCGTGAAATCGATTTAATTATTTAATGTTACGTCGATTTAAAAGTAGAGAGCGAAAGAGGTTTACATAATCAAGGATTCGGTTAAAAATCCAATAGCATTAAATATTTTTTTTTTACTGCCTCCGGAGTAACGGCCTCAGTAATCATGCCATTTTATTATCAAGGTCGGCTAAAACTAAAGGAACTTTAAGAAAAATTGCGTAATGGAAACGAATCTCTTATATTTCCCAGGCATTAATATGCCTTAAAATTAGATATGTTACTACTTGTTAATATTTCTTATCTAGCATTGTTTATAACAGGAAGAAAATATGTACAGAAATCTCGTGTTTTTCTTTCATAAATTGTTCGTATATGTTTATAGTATTTTTGTTTAAAACAAATATATTTAAAAATTGTATTTTGACATTTGACAGCAAGGTATACAACAATAATGCCTGTATGTAAAACATGAAGGTGGTAATTAAATAGATAAGTTAAAGGAAGTATTTTATTTTTACTGTTCATATAACTGGTATTAATACTAGGTTCTAATATTACAATTATAAAATAAATATTATTATATGCCTGTGTTGATCTAATTTATTTAGCGTTATGAATTTTACACCAAGAAGTGTACTGGATAAATTTTTTGTCCTATATTGTGCATATAATATACATCATCATCAGCCGGTTGACGTCCACTGCTGGACATAGGCCTCTCTCAAAGATCTCCACATCGATCTGTCTCGCATTTCTCGCATCCAGTGGTTTTTTTTTTATAAAATATATAGATATAATGAGAGAAGCTTACTGGTGATAGATCTCAGTTGCCGGAAACCATTTAGAAAACACTGCAGCTCCTACTTCTTCCGCTATACAGTACTGTGCAAACATGTTTCGGTGTGAAGGGTGCTGTAACTATTGAAATGTCTCGGGTAGAAAGACTTAACACCTTATGTCACAAAGCGACGATCACAATGTGGTGCAGTGTATAACATCTTAATTAGCGCCACGTTGTTATGGTTAAGCATATCACTTACCATCCGCTCGTCTCGTCACTTATTAGAATAAAAAAAAAATCTATTCCATGATACATCAGTGTGGTCAGAGGTAGTGTTTGTAGATTGCACCATAGCTTTGATTTTTGCCGCCAAAGGGTAGAATGAAAAACCTGTGATAATTAGACAATATTGTACAATTTGTTTTATCAAAGCTTTTTTATTGTAATATAGTTAACTTATATTACCTACTATTTATATGTTTCTTATTATACAAAAAAATAACTATCTAGAAATTTAAAGGCATTATAAGGGCGAATAAAGTTATTGTTAGAATAACATACAATTGTATCTATCTGAACTATGCACAGAGGAGTTAACTATTGTCTTATTCAAGTTAATTAAAGAGATTAAAAATTAGGAGATTAAAAATAACGGGCAGAGTGTGGAATAAACCTTCGAAGCGTTCTCGTTTAGAAGCGAGCCATTCAAGTTAAATCTAGCGACACTAATCGGTTATCAATAGAGAAGGAAAACCGATAAGAGTTACCGTAATGAACGCGACACATTTTCGGATCCGAAAGCGGATTTGGGAAGCCGTAGCGGGAACAGTTCCGGCGAGCTTAGTAATCCGCCACAACCGTGTTTTAGCTACAAATCAATGGTCATTACTGTACTCGATAATTGGTAATTGAATGATAGATATTTTTTTTAATGTTTAACAAAGAACTCAGTAGTGAATAATCCACGGCGAACGTAAAGAGATGAAGCTCAATACATTCAGTAGATTCATTGATATTGAAATCGAAAAATTGATAACCTCGTTAGAAATTAGAAAACAACTCAAACGTTGTAAAAGTACATTTTCAGTTAAAAATATTAGAAAAGTGTTATATTTAAAAATCATCATCAGACCTTAAAGATCTCCACATCGATCGAATGTTGATTTAAGCCATTTCACACCACGCTACCTCAATGCAAGTGGTGGGAACCAGAGTCTCATTTGTTGATTAGCAGAGTGCACCACGAGCAGGTGAGGTTGGCTTGGTTCCCGTGAGTAGTTATGCGTGATCTCTCACACCCGTTTTCCTCTTCAAAATAAGTGTGTCATAATTGACGACTAAAATACCAAGTACTTATGCGAATGCACTTGTTAAATATATAATCACCTGTTCTCGATATGAGGTTACAAAAACTGGTGTAGAGTAGACCTATAGAAGTCGCGAGGTAAATATAAACGTCTTAATTGATATAATATGGAATAAATATAAATATTATTAGCTAGTAGTTAGTAAATATACTTACTCCTTAAGATGTAATCTTCATGTCTGAGGGTCATGTCGTCTTCTACCCATTAGTTTTCGATTTTACGTAAGATTCGATTCATCCTTACAATGTTACCCCAATGTCTCCGGCTACTTGGAGAGCAACTTAAACGATAGAGTTTATTGCGGATGTGATCAGACTAAATAGTAAGTAAAGATTAATTCTAATTAATCGAATTTTTTGTCTGTCCTACTCCAGTACAATACCCAGCTCAATTTTATCTAGGTTTTAAAGTAAAAAAAAAATATTGAACTATTGGACCAGTTTAATAAGAGTCTTCGTACAAAAGGATTATTGTTATTTTTGTACGAAGAAAAAGAATTAAAAACTAACATTCGAAAGATCCAACTTCACATGACCAAGCTCTCTTTTTCGTACAGTCACGATTATCGACACACGATTCCCTGTTCAAATGCCAAAGTTCATCTGTAATTGTGGTGTTTTCTAGATGTTTCTCGTCCGTTGCTGCTTTCTTTCACAATGTAAGTTTGTCGAGCATGATTGTTGTTCAATGTATAGCGAACGACAGTGTATCCTCTAGCAAATAATTGGTCGCGGCGTACGGGCTGCTAGAACGGTTTTTTATCACGAAAATAGCCGTAGGTTCTTTTTAAAAGCGTATCAAAAGATGAAAACGTCGACTAATCATCGCTTTTGCTTTTACCTTTGCAATATCCTTATTGTTTGTTCGGATTTCGTGTAATGGCCCCCTCTCCATTTTCGCTTCTAAACTAAGCGCATTAAGTCTAAATTTGATTTGTTGTTTTCCTATCACATTACCAATGGCTTTGGATTCGTTGCCTTTATCGAGTTCATCGCATTTCGTAAAAAGTTTTTCGGCTCGCAACGCCATTCGTAATTTATCAAATGATTGCTTTTATTCTACTGCAAACAGTTGTTACTAGCGTTTGCAATCCGGCTGTTTAAATTGTAGAAGATCTAGTCATCATATTTATTTTTGACAACGTTATTATATGGAAGCACCAATGATATTTTGACAAGTGTTTGCGAATTACACTTGACTACATTATTTTTTACAATTCATCTTCACAATTACTTTGTACTGCACCATATATTTATTTGAAGAATGGGATATGTTGTAAAAAATATAGAAATTATATAAGTTCAATAAAGTTTAAGACATGAAGATTGTTCCTTACTGGTCTTGAGCTTCTGGTAAAGAAAAACATCACGAGGAAACTGAAATAAAGCATTCTAGGAAATCCGGCAAGAAGGCAATAAGATATAGCAATGGGAATTTACAGTAAGCTGTAGTTGTTAAAGAATAATAATTAATGTGTTCATTCGGGGACTAGGTCTCGATTTTAGCAACAGTATTTTCATTTAGAAAACCGTAGCAATAATCAAAATTCGAATTGAAGGGATTCAAGAAAGACGTTATTTATAATGAAGAAAAAAGATACATTTTCCTTAATGTATGGCAAACTATACTAATGTTTTTTTGTAATCGGGTTTTCTATGACATATACTTAACATAATCACCAGCAAGAATAACAAATTAAAAATACTCATATAACAATAATACCATGTTAGAAATAATATTTATAAGTAAAATGTTTTTGCATAAACATTCAGAAGATTCTTCTATTTAATATTCCGCGTGGAAGCCTTACAAAACCGCGAAACCTGAAAAGGTTATAGTGCACGGGGACAAGACGGTTAGAGGCTTTTAGGTTTAAGTGATAAATAGGTGAAAGAAGATATAGGGTCGTCTTCGGAGCGGCTGAATTATTAATCTGTGTTTACACAGACGGCCAAATATGAGAAATCTTTAACTTTGGTTTTTTTATATCGGCCTATGTTTATTTTTATTACATGTTTCATGTACTATGTGCTTCGTATTCATTGTTGATCTATAGATCGAGGTATTTTACTAATAAAATTTTATTTAGTTCTGAAATCACAATCACAAAGTAATCAAGATTCGTCATAGGTAAACTAGGATTAACACGTCTGTTGGGATTCGGTTTATCTTGTAATTTTATCATCACCATCACCAGCGTACACTGCTGGACATAGATCTTACAGTTTATACTACTACAATATTAAAAAATAAAGAACGCGTTGAACTTGTTACAAAAGTAAAAATGAATGACTGTCTAGGTAGGTACCACTGCAGCTATGGATGTGGTATCACGCAGCAGTAATGCGGTGCAGTGTATGTCATCCTAACTAGCGCCACCAGTTTTTATAAGCGTGCGTATCGTTTACCATCAAGAGACCGTTCCGCTCGTCTAGTGGCTTTATTGTATGAAAAAAAAACTAGCAACACTTACCATTTTCATGTGGATTAGTTTGAAAGGTTATTTCACCATTTTCGTTCCCTTTATCACTAAATATGAGATTTTACGTGAAACTAACCGTTATAAATGTACTTAGTCTTTATTTGTTAAAAATTAACATAAAGTAAATAAGGCGAATGCGTACACAATTAAATCCGTTGAACTGAAAAAATAATGCTAATGTTGCCATCATCAGCCAATAGACGTCCACTGCGGGAAATAGGCCTACCCTAAAAGTCTCCACATCGATCGGTCCTGTGCTGCTCGCAGCCGACTGTTTTCTGCGAACTTCACCAGATCGTCGGTCCACCTAGTGGGAAACCAACCAACACTGCATCTTCCGGTGCCCGGTTGCCATTTGAGGACCTTGTTGCCCCATCGGCCATCAGTCCTTCGAGCGATGTGTCCTGCCCATTTCCATTTGACATTAGTAATCTTTTGGACCATGTCGGTTACCTTAGTTCTGCTGCGTATCTCCTCATTTCTAATTCGATCACGCAGGGAAACCCCAAGCATAGCCCTTTCCATTGGCCTTTGTGCGACTTGAAACTTTTTCACAAGGCCCACTGTAAGCGGCCTGGTCTCGGTGCCGTAAAACATCGCTGGCAACACGCACGAATCAAAGACCTTTGTCTTTAGATAATTTACGAATTAAAATTAAAATACGTAGCAAGACAATAGTATAGAGAGTATGTCTGGTGAAGGTCTCGGGGAATTGGATCAGTGTATTTAGAACTCTATGTTCAGTAGTGGGCCGATAATGATGATGAAGATGATAAATAGTATGTATTTATTCGGTTTATTAAAATTATTAACATCACTACAGTACTTTAAAAAGAAATGTTCTGTGTAATATTTCTATAGTTTTCTTTACTGTATTTATGAATTTTTAATGTTGATAACACTGAATTTCATTCACGTTCACGTTCATCCATCCGCAAATGTATAACAATACTAAGAGATAAATAGAACTTACACAAATCTTTACACAATGCTATGCCATAAATAAGGTGTGAAGCTCAAAGGAGGATTAGGTTTGTGTAAAAAAAAGTTTACTTCGCCATGGCTACCTGAGTTGTAAATAAAGAGAAGTGGCACTTGGTTAACAATGAGGGCGGATAAGTTTCACACTGTTTGTACTGCTGTTCGTAAAAATTCGATTTTGTTAACCTTCGAGTTACAAAGATCGAGTTAGAAAGAGAAGGTTAATATTTTATCGCGAATATCGGTATCACATCAAAAGAACTTATCCAAGAGACTACAATTTTTAATTGGATTTAAAGGTCCTTTTATAGTACTTACTGGTTGTACGTCTGTTGCCGGAGATCGTCTAAGTAGGTACCATCGTACCTATTTCTGCCGACAACAGCAGTGGGCATACATTAGTATGTTCCGGTTTTAAGGAAGTTGTAGCTAGTGAAATTACTGGAGTAATGAAATTTTACATGTTATGTCTCACGACGAAGAGTGCAATGAGATGCTGTGTATAATATCACAACTAGCGCCACGTTGTTATGTGAAGGTGTATTTTCCATCAGAATCGTCTCGCTCAGCTGTTCGTAGAATAAAAAATTCTTTAGACAGTAAACTTCTTTATAGATAATGTTTTTAAGTTACTCGACGAATAAAGTCGTCTTCTGTTTCAATAGAGAAGAACATACATAAATGTCAACAACAAATGTAAGAGAAAGTAGAATAATGATGTTGAAATAAAAGAGTATACAATGTATAGCAATATCAATAGTGATAAGGGAAAGCTTTAGAAAGTAATAAGGATATAAAACAAATAAAGCGCGTGTGTCTAAATCATTTAAGTAAAGTGTGCAAGAAGTAAACAGCATGGAGAATAGGTGAGAGAAATAAGAACGTAAGATAACAATGGTATAAAAGAAATAGAGGAAGGAAGAAGAGAATAAGAAAGGAAACCAAAATACAAAATTGTAGAAATGTTGAGGTGGGGTGCAGGGTCTTTAGTAAATGATAACGCACGCAACAATATCAGCACTATATTGATAATGACAGAGCGATTTAAAGTACAGAGCAAGTTACTACTAGGTATTACGAAGATCCAGAGAGATCCAGTCGATGGATACAGATGTGTACTTAGTGATAGGTTACCGTGTCGATTCTTGGTATTATGAAGATCCAGAGAGATCCAGTTAATGGATACAATTGTACACTCAGTAACGACTTAGTGACCCAAGTCCTGGCATAACAGATCCAAAGGATACAATTGTATACTCCGCAATGACTTATTGACCAAAGGCAATGTACACTTGTTCAAGTTTCCGCCGCTAGTTATTTTGACAACCATTGCAGCTTCATCGGACTCTGGGCTGGCGGATCTGATATCCTCGAGCTAAAAAAAAAAGAAAAAAAGAATGTAAAATTAAAATAACTGCAATCAAGGTAAAACTTGTAATAGGAAACAAACAAAATAACACAAATTACAATAGCAGTGTATACAAAGATCTACGATCCTTATAAGGATTTACGCTATAATAAACAATAGCGTGGTTTATTGTTCATGGTGGCGCCATCTGTTGGGTTGTTTGAAAACTTTTTGTTACAAAATGTAATTAAGGATAAAAAACGGGGCCCCGGCCTAAGAATTCTAGGGGGGCAAAGTAGTAAAGAGATAAAAAAACAGAAACCTACCATTAGTATATATCACTTGATGCAAAAAAAAATTCTGGAATTTTCTTTACATCTATGTCAGCTCTTTTTGTTAACTTATTGTTAGTTTTGCAATATAACAGTTAACGTTATTTTATTTTTATAACTGTTGTTAAGCTCTTTTCATAGTTCAGTAAGTTACTAAGAACCGTGACGGATGGGGTGGGCGTGCAGTGTGGGCACACGAAATAATTGTGTTAAGTTAAGGCGATTACTGCATCCTTATATGAACCGAATCTAAATGTTAGTATGAAATATATAAAAAAAATATGGTTTGGTGATAATTTACCAGAGATTTTCTCAGCATCATGTTAAGGTCATTGCATTCAAAGTTGGCCATGATAATTTAATTTGAAAGGTTTTGCATATACGACCTGAAGATTTGAACCCCATTAAGCTTAAGCTTTCGGTATAGGGCGACATCGTGATGAAATCGGTTGCTACTGGAGCACCTGCTTTTGGGGACCAACTCGCATTTGACCAGCGTGATGGATATATAGCTGTATCTTCTTGTGAGATAAGGGCCCCTGTCTAAACATTGGAAACATATTTTTTATTTACAAATATTAGAAAAATATACAAACTTGTCACTCTGAAGAATAAGATATTGACTGCTTGTGGGAGGAAGTCGGGTTATGTGAGATTGTTATTACTAAACCTCCCTCGGTGGTCTACATCAGTGCATTCGGAGAGGCCCTGGGATCTCTTACAGAACGCACTTACTTACAGTACCCTTCTACACTTTGTGCTAACACGTCCCTGAGGAAAGGCCAAAATTTCCTTAGCACCATCGCTGGGCCACACGCTGTAAGAACTTCACCGTCAAAACTTGTGAAACTCCTAGACCCTTTCAGTCGCCTTCTACGATAGGCAGGGCTTGTCTAAGTTCTATTACTGGCCTGAGACTACAAAGCTGACCTATCTGGACCTACCACCAGTGAAACTTGTGGAGGATACTTTCCAATGTAATTAAGAAGTACATAAGTTTGATGAACATGAGATTAATATACAGATATGCATTCACGTATATGAATGAATGAGAACGTTACACTACATTCCGTCTCACATTGGGATGGGTGACCAATATCACATAATTAAGCGCTTTAGTAGGTAATGCAATTTGCGATAATAATGATGTTTTTCAGTGAAACGATAAATAGAAAAAAATCTTAAAAGTTAGCTATGTTTATAATGAAATATGTATGATATCATTGTCTCAAGACGAGTGTAAAAAGATGCTGTGTATATATCCTGACATTATAGTTACGATAAGTTTCATACGTTAAATGCATCACTTAAAACTAACAAATAATCGAAATACTACTTAATATATCAAACATAATCTTCTTAATGATCCCACTGTTGGGATATGAGACCTTCACACATAAAAAGAGACGAGGTCAGATTCACTACTCTACATTATTTCCCAATCTCGTTCTAACTTCATGTGGGTTCAGTACATATGTTCTTCCATTTTCTATCTTTACTGGTGGTAGGTCTCTATTATCAGATACCGTCTAGATAGGTCCCACCGCAGCGCCTATTTCTGTCGCCTAACAGTACTGTGTAAATATTACCGTGTTCCAGTTTGAAGCTTTAGCTAACTGGGGTAACGGGACTCAACAACTTATGTCTCAAAGCGAAGAGCACAATGTGATGCAGTGTATATAATCCTAACTAGCGTAATTGTTATGGGCTCATCACTTACCACCAGGTAAACGTTACGCTTGTTTCGACGCTACGTAAAATATAACAAAAAGTTTTCATTACATTTCAATATAAATGATATTGAATGATCGTTGCCATTTAAGAGCTGTGAGTGAGACGGTTCCGCACCAGCGAACCCGGCACCCCATCCAGTAAATTGTAATTTTTATTTCATTGTAAATCGTTTTGTTAGGTAGCAATTTAATTGCTATATTAAACTCTCCGCGTTGCTGGTAGTTACGCAATAAATAAGAACATTTAATTTGTTCATTTCAATATCAAATATTAATATTTATTAAACATTCGCCTTCATACCAAAATCTGGAGCTATCATTTTAACGTCTGTCAGAATATAAAGCCTTCGTGACAGTGAGGATATTGGTGGTAGGTATCTGTTGCCTGAGACCGTCTGGGTAAATACCACCGCCCGCCCTGTAGTCTGGGGCTAGTAAGCATAGTATTAAGGTAAGCCTTGCCTGTCGTAGAAGGCGACAAAAAGGGTGTAGAAGTTTCGCGGGCCTCGATGGTGGAGGTCCTTATCGCTTAATAAGCGAACCTGCGTGAAACAGCGATGGTTCCTAGGAGGGTTAGGCTTCTTTATAGAGACATCTTCAAACAAAGTGTAGAGAGGCATGGGTGCGTTCTATACGAGATCCCGGAACCTTTTCGAATGCATTGAAGCAAAGCACCGAGAGGGTTTTAGTGAGTAAGAATCTCAGATAACCCTGATTTCTCCCCGAAGCAGGGTATCTTTCGAAGATTTATTCCTCGAAACCAAAAAAAACGGAGGTACCAAAGCAGAGCATATTTCGACCGCCGAACAGCACTTTGCAAACATTACTTTTTTTAATTCAACGAAGCGACGACACGAGCGGGACGTTCACCTGATGGTAAGTGACACGCTTGTACATAATGTTGTGCTAGTTAGGATGGCATGCACTGCACCACATTGAGCTCGTCTTGAGACGTAAGATGTTATCCCAGTATTTACACTAGCTACAGTGCTCTTGAAACCGATACACAGTAAAGTTTTGCATACTAGTGTTTGGCGGTGATACCCACCAAGATATTCTCTAGCTATAGAGACCTAGCATTAGTAATCTTCTGGTGTCAAGAATATATATGTATGGTGGTTTTATGGTAATTTTAATGAACTTAATCATAGTCGTGTTTTAACGATTTTGAAAGTAATATTAACCTTTAAAATAAACAAGTATACCATTGTCACAATCTTCAAGCTACTGTTATTATAAATACACATATTTTCACACTTTTTTTCAAGTGAATTTCATTCCAATTAATCGCTACAATATAAAATTTTTTCTATTCTCTTGTATAAGACTAAGTCCAGCATCGGATACGTGGGAAAAGGTCAAATGACTAGCAGAGCACTAGTATAGGTCAAATGTATTTCAAGTACAGATCAATCCGTGCTTATACTAACTTTATATACTTGATAACAATGAGATATTGTACTATGTTATAATATTGAAGTTAAATTGAACAAAGACCTGGAGCGTTCCCATGCATATTTATATCACGGAAACAGATGAAATCGCTCGACTAAACATCCATCGCTGTACTGACTTCGAGTAAGAGTTGCAATTTTATTATTCTGTTTGTTGTATTCATCCAGCGTTTGCTTGGGTACTGTTCGAGAAGTTTCCAAATTGTAATTCAAGCGAATGGAACTTTACAATACACTTAGACCGTACAGTCAAGCTATACTCTAAAATAGAAAATAGTATAGTTTTACTATATTTATTTTTTACTTACTGCCTAATGAACAACTTAATCATCTAAAATAAAAAAATTAATATAGTAACATCGAGGCACAAAACAGTATACGAATAATTTTCTAATATTTTTTTCTCGTTACCACACCCGTATCTTCTGGCGAATACTACATTTGCGCTGCAGTGGTGCTTTTGTTTTGCTTCATCTTTGGGCTTTAAGCCAAATGTTGTGTATTTTTTTAATTTCAGGCATAATACAGCACGAGGGTAATTTTGAAGTCCTCTATATAGTACCGATAGGTTGTACTTATGCAACCAGTTGATTAGTATATATTGATTAAAAATTTACTAAACATAAAAGGATAGTGAAAAAGGATAAATAGAAATTTGATTACAATGTATTAGAGCAAAATTATTTCTTACTTATTCACTTTTGGGTTTACTGGTGGTATATCTCTGTTTCTGGAGTTTGACCAGGTAGGTACCACTGCAGCGCCTATTTCAGCCGTCAAACAGTAGTGTGCAAACATTGTCATCCTGTTTGAAAGTTGCTGTAGCTAGTGAAATTACACAGGTAAAGACACTTAACATCTTATGTCTCAAGGTGACTAGTGCATTGTGGTGTTGTGTATACCACCCTAATTTTATAATTAGCACCACATTGTTATGGGCGAGGATATCTCTTATGATCAAATGAACGTCTTGGTCGTTTTGTTCCTTCATTGATTAAAAAAAAACTTCGTGTATTGACACCGGGAACACAACGATGCACGAAATTTTTTAAAGAAATCACAAAAATAATTTTATCACAAACAAATCAAAGTTATATATAGAAAATAAAAGATTAACTGCAAAAGAGAATGCAATAATTGCATAGAATGCGCAGATAGATATTTATATCTAGTGAGGAAGGGTTAAAGTACCGCAAGAAGTGGAAGGGAAGTGTAGAGGCCATGAGGGGCTGGAGCCTCGTCGGCTAGAATGAAACTCATTTAGATTGTGCGTGCTAAATAAATTTTTAAATACTACATATAGAAATATGTAATATTATATATACAAAAAAACTGAATGCAATGACAAAATGGAATTAAACTGATACGAATGAATTGTAAAAAAAACATGTTTATAACAATAATCGATTACGAATAATTGTAATGCGATTTATTAATACTAACTTGTATATTTTTCGGTCTATTTTCAGTATTTTTTGTTTATAATAAATATAGTTTAATCATTTCATTATTTGTCGGTGAACATCTCGACATATATTATCCAGGCATTTTAGAGATTTATAATCTTCATTTCAGCCTATCCTCTTTTATACCTAAACAACGAGTATTATTTCCAACGCGATCGATGCTAACATCCAATTAGCGAGATATTTGGAAAAGAGAGATAAACGAACAGAAATGGATTAAATTAGTGTCTTGTTGTTATAAGTGACTTGTATAAATAATAACAACAATATTATATATGTTAAAATCAAACAAGAACGAGACAAACGGCGTTTTGTATGAATTCTCTCATCGTATCGGCGCCGTTCAATAAAACCGGAGCGCGTACAAAGGTAAACGTTAACAAGAGCAATCCGATTCGTTTTAGCCACAATAAACAGTAAAAGTAATCACCTATTGTTCCACGAGTGCTTCAGGCATATCAGACATATTGTTGTGTTACGAGGACCTAAAGCCCACTGGATGTGGGCAACTTAAACGACGAACAAAATATCTGTTCTAAGAAACACTAAAGCTATTACTGAAAACGAAAATGTTACCTACATATATAATTTTTATCTTCAATGGACTAGGAATTTGCATTAATTAAATTATAATATCAACTTTACTCGATTTTAAGTGGCAATGAGGATGAAGATTGTGAAGTCTGTTCATCCAAAATACTCTAGCTTTTATAAGTTGATAGTGGAAACAGCAATGCTGTTATGACATCAGATTAACAATATGATGGTGTAGCTAAGCAGATTTGAAAAATGCATGGCTACCACATGTAGTTCCCGATTCTGTGTTAAGCTAGCGGTTATAATTGAAAAGATCAGCGGGCTAAGTAGGGATGCTTGGAAGGATTACGATGAAGAATAAACATAGATACCGATAAAGTTTTTATTTGCATGAAAGTCATTGTATTTCTGCAATTAGTAAAATCATGGTTGAATTTAAAAAACCTTACACACCTAAATATTGTTATTGTGAAACATATAACTTAAATAATTCCGTTTGCTATTCCAGTAACTTTAACTCTTCAGTTAAGAAGATAAGTCCGTGTGTAGTGTTCAGAAAAACAATGCTACAATATTTATAGCTTTACAAACTTTCACCGATGTACTTTTTATGATTTGTAACTAAAAACGAAATATCGACTGCGAACTCACCATCAGCAGCGTTGGGTTCAATTTATACGCTCTTTAAATTTGACATCAATACGCCATTCGTTATTAGCTACATTGGCAATGCACCAAGTGCAGCTCCCGCCTCGCATGTTAGAAACTTTACCGATATGCTGGCAATAAATGCTACTTAAGTATGTTTTGAATGTATGATTGTAATTCATGGTACTACTTTTCATATTATACAAGCTTTCAGAGATTTCATTGGAAAATATGTAAAGTTGATAACAAATAACTTTTGGGGAATTTTGAAATGTATAAGTAACCTATTAATCACAGTTTCTTTATTTAGGCCATCAACTCATAAAAAACTACATATCGCCTTCGATCCCATCTAGTATTAATTGATGATGAAATCTGTAGTGGTGAAAAGAACTAGCCTATTATTCTCACCAAGAATATCATCGTGTATAATAATAACAATATTAATACAATTGAAATCTGAATTGAATTGTAAAAAATTAATAGTGATGTAGCATCAGTAAGTACAAAATTCGTTTTCCTAAATATTTCTTTTAAAAGCCAAATCCAGAGGCATAAATACAAAATATGGCTATTGCTATGATTTCAAATTTCGTGGATTAAATTAACCAGAAACTTCACTAAATAATTTCGGGGAGGCTTTGAACGGGGGCGCACTTTGCTCGTATATTAAAGGTGCGGCCAAAGAGCGTGAGCTTGCCTCGATTTAACACGAACAACAAACAGTGGAAGTGTGCATGTATAGATAAAAACATAATAGGGCTTTGTTCTAGAACAATATTATCAATTTAGCCCGCAGGCGTTGTTGTGAATTACTACTATATTGTAGTCTGTTGATATATAGCAGGTTATCTACGTTATTTCATATACTTCGTTTACCTATGTACCTAGTACTGCCGCCTCGCAATATCACTTAGAAACTCTCCCAGCATTCCAAGTCGGCAAAAAGATTAAGTAAAACTAACCAATTTTTCATTTTATCCCGTCTTCAACCCACTTATTTTTACATTCACGACTTTGCGGTTAAGCTTGCATTCTCGATTTTACTCCAGTGCTACTGAACTCTCCGCTATTGTTAAAATATCTTACATCTATCTTTATAAGTGTAATTAGGTGTGTGTTTATTTTAACATACGTAGTATACTTTTAATTGCGCGGCGAGATAATCAAGACTTTCATCTATGGCTGGTAAGTAATAATAACCAGAGGTCCTTTTTTCAAAATGAAGTTTCGTGGTTGGGTACGTCCGATCGTAACAATGTGGGGATAGATACTAAATATAAGATGCTGCAGTGTTTATGATGATTGTGTAATAAGTGATGTAATAAGATAAAATAGTGGTTTTATAAACACTTTAAAATCATCAAATTATTCTAAAATATCTTATTGAAAACATTAAACTATAAAATGACTTAAAGCTAGTTCGATTATGAATTGGCAACGTTAAGTTAGATAGGTGTTTTAAAAACGTCTCTAAAAGAATGCGATGAGTACAATTTACATACGAATTTTAGTCTTCCATGAGAGGCTTTAAGAGCTAACAGAAATCCTATTCTAACTAAAGCACTCATATACGAAATGATCTTCAACGGCCTCTAACAAAACGACTAGCATTTTTTGCAAGCGTGACAAACATCGCAAATTTCACACAACATGCTATTTTAGGTCTTATTCTGTACGTGCTTAGAGTTATTCAACTATACTTCGATAGCATTATGGAATTTGCGTCGAAGAAATGGGCTAGGTGGCGTATGAAACGACTCCGATACGATTTTTTCCAATGCAATCCAATTGCGATTGCATCGAGTAATCGAATTCACCGAGCGATTCGGCATCGATTGGTTTTCAACTGTTGGGACTTAATTTCGACTGTCATTAATAAGGATGTTCCAGATTCAAAAGCTCACGGAAGAGGATAAAGGATAATTTGAGATTGGTTTTATTTTACAGAGATTGTAGAATAGGAAACAAAAGGTCCACCATTTAAGTTGTATCTATATTTAATGTTGATTTTATGATAATATGTGGAAAATCAAACTACCTTATTTATTTATTTTTTTATGAAACGCTGCAAGGAGACATGCGAGACGTTTCCCTGATGGTAAGTGATACGCCCGTTCATAATAACGCGACGCTAGTGAAGATGATACACATAGTACCACATTGCCCTCGTCGCTTTGAAGTTTAAGATATTGAGTCTCGTTGTCTTAGTAAACACACCAGCTACAGCCTTTAAACCGGAACACAGTAAAGTTTGCACACTACTGTTTGGCGGCAGAAATAGGCTCTGTGGAGGTAGGACCTAGAAAGTCTCCGGCAACAGAGACCTACCACCAGTTAATTTCATCATCATCGTCATTATCAACTAATAGATGTCCACTGCTAGACATGGGCCTCTCCCAAAAATCCCCACATCGATTGCTGCTGACTACCAGCGGCTTCCCGCGACCAGATCGTCGATCCACCTCCACCAGTTTATTTATTATAAATACGTTTCTTACGATTTTATATTTTGGTCAAGTTATTTTTAATACATATAAAAGACTACGATTATCATAGATAAGTACGAGATATTCATGAATAATTATCGATTAGCCTAAATCGCGTTTATTAAATTTCTAACATTTATATATTATACAATTATTATTTTTTATTTTTTCTTAGTGCATTAACATCTTTACTTTCACTCAAAATTTTCTCAATACAAAATGTAATTTTACAGGTTTTTACAGAATCTACATCAACCGAAGGGTAGCAACATTATTTCTGTCGTATTTTTTCTTTTAATATAGATATGTCAACGTCAAATGTTCCGATGTATTGAAAGTCACGCGAAAAATTTTGGAAAGTTTTGTTTTTATATTATCTGCTAAATTACAGTAAAACTTATTGATCGATTAAATAATAAGGATAATGAGAAAAGATTTAACCGAATGTATTAAATCATTACATCAGCGATATGACCATTGTAATATCAAATGTGATCCTAACGATCCTACATGTTCTTCGAACTCATCTTTATCGACAAGCTGTGCAGATTTATACGTAATCGGTAAAATATGGTTGAAAGCAGTGAAAATCGCTTTGCTTGGTTCTAACATGTCTTTGGTACCTGTTGTATTTGCTGCACAGCCACCACCTCCGCCTGAAAAACCACCACCGATGAAATATAAAGAACTACCGGTATATAAAAGTCCACACAATGATTATAACGAGTACACTGAGAGCAAAGCTAAATGTCCCGAGGCTAATGTTAAAGTAATGCGTGGATACCTCAAGCCTTATGTCACTACGTGTAGGAAGGAGGTGCAGGAGAAAACCTGTCAAATAGTTTGCGCGATGAAGAACGCCATTGACAACATTCGAAAGTCTATAAACGAATCGAAGAGAGAATTCACGGCGACTATGAGAGATAGCCAAAACTTAACAATTAGAAGGGCAGTCGTTGCAGTGGGCGCAGGGCTTGGTTTCCTTTTGGGAACAGGAAAAGGCATCCCTAGGCGTATTTTTCTGACGGCAGCCGGGGCCACCGCAGGTGGTGCTTTGTGTTTCCCCAAAGAAACCGATGAAACTTTCAGAGATTTCACTTATTATAGTGGTAAAGCAATTCTCGGTGCGTTCAATTGGGTCTGCCGCAAGGATTACAGTTGGCGGGAGAGGATAGCTTGTAAAGATGATTTACCAGCGGCGACGGGTAAAATTGTTAGTCAATGCCCACCAAAAAAGTGAACAAATTAAATTTACGGAATTTAAAAGAACATAATTCATTAAAGAGATCAACGTTATACAAATTTATCATTACCTTATCCATACAACCAATTTTGGTGCTATTTTATTTTATATAAAACACGTCTTAAAATAAATATAAAAAAACTGTAGTTTTATTGTTTTATCATATTTTCAAAAATTTTTATAGAAGCTTTATTTCTAAGGCGACATTGCAAGTGATGGCTCAATGACTAGAAATTTTTATATATTTAATTTTAAAAGTTAAATTTATATTAAATGAAGTAAGAATACTACTCTGCATCATGTGTCGCAAGAAAATACAAGTAATCCGAAAAACATTTTTTGTATAACGAATTTTAATATTTGGTGTTTACTATTAAGAATTAAAGAGAATATTTTTATTCGTGTTTAAACTATCGTAATAAAAATTACTTTAAAACTATATTGATGTCTAAAAAACTAACCATCTGGCGTAGTTTAAATTATATGAAGCATCGTTTGGATCGGTTAAAGATAAATAAGCTTGGATTATGTCAACATACGTGTACCATCAATTACCATGGTCAATTTGGAATCAGGTTTGAGCAAGATAGAGCAACGAACTATTCATTTATTGTTATCGGAACAAGGTTTCTCTAGGGAAGTTGGCATCTGGTCTAATAGTACCTTATGATATATTTTCGATTTATTGTTTTAGTTGCTTTTTGATTTCTACTGAATCTGACGTTTGATTTTTATCTTTTGATACTATATTTTCTTTGTAGCAATCTGGTATACCATAAACATACAGTAATATATAACCATAACATAAAGTAACTGTCTTTAGCATATCATAATACTTTTTCTTACTCTTATCTCACTACAGGTGGATAGAAATTCAAGGACCCAACAAATATTTAATTTCCAATCATCTTAACGATACGTATTTTATTTATAACTTCGAAGCTCCAACAAGACCGTGACCGAGATAGACAACGCTGGCGTTCTCTTGTGTCGGAGGCCACGTCTCTTTGTGTCGCTGTGCTGGAGGAGCAAGTGATGTTATATTCTAATGAGGTTGTTAAGAGTATTTAAATGTGCTTTCTTAAAAACCTCAAGTTTTATAGAAGGTCATTCGGCAGGAATTCTTTTATTTTCCACCATCTGGGTTCGAAAAAACCGTATCAAATACAACAATATGACGCCTAAATCTTCGACTTCCTTTGACCTCAGTATTAATAGACAACCAGTGAATTACTGCGCTACAGATATCATAGTATATAGTTATTTTTAAACACGTAGGTTATGATAGTTTCATGAGCATACCGCTTTCCTCTTATGATACGCACCGTTTCTGAAGTGTAACGCCTCCCAGCGTGATGGCTAGTTTAAATTTGTGGACTCTCTGAGCATTGGCCCGTGAACCTTTGTTGCGGCGCTATACGGTTATGGAAGCAAACTGCCTTTGTTCTTTATTTATTTTGACCAACTCTTAGTACTGTTTCCGTTAGATCTCTCGCTTGTTGTAAAACCTTATAGACCGGAACTTTAAGTTAGATAAAAGACGGTATATTTTTGAATAATTTACTACGACTGTATTGTTAATCTTGATGAAGCTCTTTTTATTCTGCCTCAATAAGACAATTCGCCTAAAGATCCATGTTTTGTAATCTTAAAGAAACGGATGATTTTGAAGCCGTTATTTTGTCTAATAATTGCCTTTAAAAAAACTGTCACTGTAAATATGCTACCAACAAAACAAATCACATGATTCTATTAAATCGACGGGGTATCGTATCTGTTTTGCCTGACCTCGATTCTGATGCACTATTAAATCAATACCATTTACACTATGCAATTGATTACCAATCGTTATCAATTTTGTTTGACCGCACTCTGTCGTTTGATCTACAAAAGAATCTAGTGCATTATCATTCTGAGATAATTATTAAATCGCCAGTTTACAATCGATTCAATCAATATGAATGATGAATTTTAAATGGTTTTCGACCCTTTCATTTTTCACCTTGAAAACTAGATAAGTTAGATTTCAGGGCTAAGTCGTGGTCGGTGGTACAGTTTTTACGAACCAGCCAAGTTAGCCACCGTCCTTATGTTCCTTACAACGTTACTATTTTTTAGTCGTCAACTTGTAAAGGCCTAGGCATTCTAGGCGGGGCTGCTTAACCATCTACGGTCACATTGATACTTAACACCATGCGAAATTGAGGTTACGTGGTTAGTACATGGTAAATAAAAATAAATCTAATTCTGATGATTCATGTTGATACGAAAAGAATCAGGATGTAATGATTAAATTCCTTAAATAGAAAAATAAGAAGAATTGATTCCAGAAGTGTTTATCTCAGTTTCTTATTTGTGTTGTTTCTGTTTTTAATTTGTTATCTGCTATACGTTTCTGTGGAAAAGATTTATGTTAAAAAGTGGAATTGCTTATGAAACCTATCTTTCTATTTGTTGTATCTCTTATGTGCAGTATCTTATTAAAATCTTAACTGGCGGCTTACTGCTTTTGTAAAAAAATGTTGTTTCGCCAACTCCAACAATGACGACAGAGAATTCCTTATACCAATTTCGTCACTTCGGTTTATCTAAAATCTATGTAATGACCATAACGTCGCTGGATCATAAAAACAACCCAAAGCTCCCTCTTAGATAACTTGCGTCCATTTACGTTGTACTGGTGTAATAAAAAAACAACGTTATAACCAGATTAAGACGTATGATAGTGCTGTGTGACGTCAGAATAACCGAGAGATATGAACTAAAATCGGCCATAACACTCTAACAATACGGTTAAGCCGACGGAATGGGTCATACTACGAAAAATTTTTTTTTTACCAAAATAGAACCTGGTTTTATTATCGTCGACTTTTATATTGTTGTCTCGCGAGTTCCTTTCTTTAATTTACCAAATAACTTTGCGATTAAATCGATTTCAAAGAAGCGAAACACGACTCTATTCGATGTATCGTAAAGGTGTTGTTATCTCAACAACATTTCAAAGATGTCCGTATGATTTTTAGTTGTTCACACTTAATACACTCTTTTTAATTTATGGCTCTGTTCATGGCTTCTTGTCGGGCACTTCTAGTGGGTTTTAAATCTTTCTATATGTTACTAGCAAGATAAAAAAGTGTAAAAAAACATTAAAGTTTATGTGAATTGATATCTGGAAGTTTTGTCACACCGATAAATGTGAATCATATGTCAAAGACAATCCTCTATTATTTCCTATTGTATCGCTTTCTTCTTTAAATTTTCTCTGATTCCTTTATTTTGAGTAGTAATCATTTATTGAAATGAATAAGTAATTTCTTTTTATAATAGAGATTTAATTTTTTTTAATCTTTTCATTCTACTTATTCGGACTATTTATTTTGTCCCTTCTTGTATCTAAGTTTATTATTTCTTCCTGTTTTCTCTTAACATTCTAGTTCTCTCTTCTTCTATATTCATATGTCGCACTCTTGTCGACGTCATTCCTGATTTGATCCAACGTCCTCATTGATTTGACGACATGCTTTTGTACAATATTTCTTTACTATTTGTTATGTTCACGTTATTGAATTCGAACGAAGAGAGGAAGAGGTACCTCTGTTCTACCGTCACATGAAACATCGTCTATCGAGGGACGAAAGTTGTTATTAGAGCAAACGGTATTCTATTGTAAAAACTTTTACATTTTACCACCAGCAATTTCTGCGGGAAATTACTTTGGAGTAAACCACCAAGATTCCCTCACATGCGGTTAATTAAGGCGATGGTTCAAGACAGAATTTATAGCTTTTGGGGTTAAAGCAAATGGCGTTTCTTATAAGCCATGGGACGGCTAATTTAACACAAAACTTTATAGCGTTTATCGCGCTCTCAAATGAATTTATGTTAGTCACATAATAGGACCGCTTTTTAGGGTTCAGTTCTTTAATATCTAGAAGTGCGTAAACCCGATACAATCGGTGACTTAATTATGATATATGGAGGGTATTTTATTGATGCCGTGACGGTTCGGAGCTAACAACTAGTACAATCGTTTACGCAAACATAAAATTAATTTTAACCTCCTGAACGTTTCAAAAAGGGCTTTACACAAATAAATTTTTAGAAGCCTTATGACATTATTGTTACGTATGGTTCTAAGTAAACATTTTAATCATAACTTTGTCATACTTATAAGTACAAGTTTATTTTAACTTGAACTTAACAACAAACTCAATTGCAAATAAGATTTCACAATTCTACTGTGTAAATAATCATTTATTATGAGTGTAATAGGTTAACGGAAGTTCTAATAATGTGTGCCAATCACTATTTTTCCAAAAATAGTAATTGCAAGTACCTCTACCTTTTAGCCTCTATTTCTACTTAATATTTACTTTAGCAGAGTATTTTTACACTATATCTTGATGAACATATAAATTATCCTATTTATGTAGTATATTAATTATCATGTTAGTAATGACATAAATGCAGCAGAAAAAAAATTGGTTAAAAAAGTAGACTTTTTTGGAAAATTAACCCAATGTTCATAAGCGAAATAATAAAACCATACAAAAAAAAATTAAGAAATTACTTGAACTAATTCTCATTTGTGAGACTGGGTATTTCCATAGCTTTATCTTCGGTGTTTCTTGAATAACGACTGGAGAGAGAATTATTCTAAGAATACCAGCATTCACGTGACGACTATTTTAAATCACTTCTTAGACACTCTTTCTTATTCTTAAAGTACCATCAGCTTTCGAAGATCGGCGATCAATAAGAGAATAACCATTTTCGATACAACAGCATTGAAAATATTGACTTGTTCTTGAATTGATTCTTTAGCTATATTCTTCTTTATCTCTGTACTCTTTCGATATTGTTTAATTATTCGCTCTGAAGTCTAAATAAGTCTTCAATGTTAGTGCTCATATTTAGACGGAATTCTCGTCGGTAATTTATAAACGGAATCTCGCAGTTATACTTCATAGGTACACTACCTTACCTTAGCCACTTACGGACGTTAAAGTTTTTACGATCTCTTATAATAGAGTTCTTATCGGGATCGCGAAACTAAACTATATAAACAAATTTAAGTGTTAAATATTTTACGTTAACATCTTAACGACGTGTCAATTTATGATATTTTTTAATTATACCATAATTTTAATAAACATTCTTAACGTTTGTTACAGCTAAGTTCGTAAGGTGCTAGTTCAAACCGCTGACCTAGAGTTTTCGATGAAAGAATCTGGTTTTAGTTGTGGTTGCGCTCTGTTGCTGAAGAGCGTTTAGGTAGGTACCATCGCTTGCCCTGTAGTCTCGGATTATTCAGAATAGGACTAAGGTGAAAGATTTTTCAGGTTTATGGGCTTCGAAAGTGGGTGCTCATAGTCCACTAAGCGAGCTCGGAATTAACGACAAGTACGAGGGGGTTAGATCTGGTCGTACCAAAGAGAGGATGTCGAAGACAGCTGCAGTCTACCCTGGAACATGCTTTAGGCGTATTGTCGGGAGGCATCGGTGCGTAGGAGATTCCTGGGTCTCCCGCACGGCTGACTGCGGATGAAGATGACCACCGACGGGGTTTTAGTGGGTAAAAATCCCACATAACCTTATTTTCCCAGAAGCAGGATATCTTTTTAGATTTCCTCTCTATAACAAAGAAAATAGGTAGGTATCACCGCAGCTTTTATTTCCACCGTCAAGTAGTGGTGTGCAAAGATTACTGTATTCCAATTTAAAGAGTGTAGTAGCTACTTAAGCTACGTGGATACCAGTCTGATCGTCTTATGTCTGAAGAAATTGAATACAATGTGGTGTTGTATTTATCATCTTAACTGGGGCCACTTTAGCATGGGCTTATTATATACCATCAGTTGAACCCCGTGCTCATCCTTTTGTCTTAGCGAAAAAAAAAATATCTCAAAGCAACGAGTAAAGTAAATATTTGAATTGTGTTAGTTTTATTCACGCGCTCCACGCACAAACAAATGGAGAGCAAACATCAAATGGGATTTTTCAGTCGAAGTGAATATCAAAGGAAAGAAATCCACCAAATTCAATTTGAGATAGTTTCTTTTTTTTTTAATAAAAAAGTTTCGTAGTTTTGACGTAGTTTATAAATGAATAAAAACAATGTTATAAAAACATATCGACGATGTTATAGCGGTAGGATTACGATATGAGGATGATAGTTAGCCAGCTGACTTCAATAAAATCCTAATACTGAACAACCTTCACCAGGGACACTTTATTATGAGCGGATAAACGGTGCACCACGGAAAAAGAGTTTATATAACGAAACTGGATTTCGCAGTCTATACATATTTCTAACATACAAGAAGGCTGTTATTATATGCGATATTATTTATAACACTATTAACATTCCATATTGCAGTGTGCTAGTAGCATGTTATAAAGCAATAAATGAAATTAACATCGCCTTTAATATCAGGAAACTAAGTTATTTCCTGGATATAAGCAACCGCGCGATCAGCTCACGGCGTTAACGCCGCCTTTCAGTGAATGTTACCGTAAACAGTTTTACTTCAGTGTAATTGTCTGCCTGTTAACAAATTAAAAGTCACACACACACACACCCATCCGAGGGTTTTAACGAGCGCCTCGTTCCTCACAGTGTAAAGCCTGTTGATCTCTTAACCTTTATTGCCTCATACGTGTTGAAGACATTTGTCCCACCAAATAAGCGGCATTTCTCAACTGGAGATGTCGATCTTATTTATCTGAACAAGCAATTGTATTTCAATTTTGTTTTTTAATCAATAAATAAAGTAACAAGAAGCGGACGTTCACTTGATAGTAAGTGATACATACGCCTGACTATAATAATGTGGCGCTAGTTAGGATGATACATACTGCACTATATCGTGCTCGTCGCCTGAGATATAAGATGTTGGTGTTTCATTCCCCAATAATAACACTAGCTACAGCGCCCTTCAAACCGGAACACTAATGTACTGTTTGATGGTGGTACCCACCTAGGTGGTCATCGGTAACAGAGACGTACCACCAGTAATTACATAATAAATAAACACCTCACTTAACCTCACTTAAAATAAACTATTACTAATATTATTAATTAATATGTTTTTTATGAACACTGCAGAACCTTTTTATGTAATAAAAAAAGCATGCAGTAGATTTCCTGCATTTGGGGAAAGACACCATTATGAGGAATTAGTATCAATTAGAAGCCATCAATGGTCACCATCAGTGTATTACTAGCGTCTCCAAGATTTCTTATTCAAACGAAACGGAAAATTTCAGTGGTCCCTAAGCTTAAGTATGTCCTATGGTCCACTGAAAAGCCTAGTACTCTCCTATAGGCTATAACTGTACTTTTTACTCTTAGCATGTTGTTGGCATGATTTTCCTCTCTATTGTTTAAGCTTCTTTAATCGCCTTTTACGACACTGAAGTTAGAGTGCGATTTAAAACAATGAGTAATATTTCTTCTTAATTATTGTATCATCTCACAAATAACTTTTTAAACCATATCGTCCAGGTCCAACGACGTTTAAAGAAACAATAGTTCTTATTTATCAATAGTTGTTCACGGTATCATCAACTAATAAGTTTACTGCTGGATATATACCTATTTCTAACATCTTCACGCTGATCATATGTCCACTCAGTGGAAATCCTTCCAGTCTAAGAGTACGGTCGCCAAAAAAATTGTATGAGCGTAAATTGTTTAAGCGGCTATTCAATTATAGTCGTGAATCATTTCTTAGTAAAGTTAATTTGAAGTCGTTAGCGGGTATGTTCTTAATGTTGCCAGTGTCGCAAATACTTTGTTGGTTTTTACTTTACGATTTTGCAATTATGTCATGTGCTTCATCTGCTGTTATATTTACCTATTTTCAATTACTAACTTAATTAGTTATTAAATAATTTACTCGTTTTCAACTTCTATTAGTAATCTTTAGCTTTGAGCTATGAGTCAATATCAATATCCGTACTTTCGCCGAAACGTTTTTTCTTTTCCCGTTGTATATAACACAAACACTTACATTTCCATTAACACCATCCCAGTTCTGTCTCGATGTGGCGCTGAATTGTGTGTGTGTTAAATATGTGAAATATAACCGGCGATAACAACGGACCTCGTGCATTATGGCCAACAATGATACATTGAATGCATTAACTGACCGTTCCCGATTGAATTTGTCGCTATTTTTTATCTTCGAGCCGGCTCCGTACTCCGCGTGAGATGTTCTTTAAATGCTCTCCCAATCTCGCCGGATGTATTATAAATAATGCGAAAGGAATCGCCTTGTTCGAGATAAAGTTTTTTGTTTAAAAGGTTTTGTTATTGAAACTCGTTCGTGTTAAATGTAACGAGTGTATGTTTTAATCGAAGTAAGATAAGTTTAAGTGTTATTCATAATTCAATATGTGGATAGAGATACAGAGGTAATTAACGAGACTGATAACTTTAATGATGAACTTTGCAAAAAATCTAAAGTATATTAAATTATGATTACTGTTAATTCACCTTACACTTTGCGATCAAGTTAGCCAAAGTGAGATTGATAAAATAAGTTTTTGCCATTAATTTCTTGATGGTATGGTATGGTCTCTGTTGCTGCAAACTGTCTAGATTCACCGCAGTTCCAATTTCGATGGTCAAACAGAAGTGTGCAAACATTACAGTATTACGCTTTAAAGATCTTTATAGCTACTGAAATTATGAGAGTAATTATACCTAACATCCTGTGTGTCAAGGGAACGAGCACAACGTGGTGATATATAGTATCTCATACCGCCATTTTATTATAAGCTAAAATAATGCGACGGTTACCATATTTACCATCAGATGAACACCTTTCGTTGCTGCAATTGTGTAATTAAAATACTCCGTTTTTTGTTTTAGAAAATATAAGATTGTTGATGTAAATCAACTATTAGGGACGTTTCTTATTTTCGGTGTGGAAAAAGGAATATTTATATATATATATTATAATATATTGTAATGTATATGTATCTATATATATATTATTACAGTTAAGTAAAGTTTATTGATCTTAACACAATTTTTTAGTATTTATTTATTTTAACTTTATACACCTCGTGTAAAGGCGGACTTATTGCCATTGGCATTATCTTCCAGTCTACCTTGGGTAATGCAGAGATGATGAGGTAGGTGCATCAAAGACGTACATACAATATAATATATAATACGCCAATACACATACAAAACACATATAATTATATATATATGTAGACATATATACATGATATAAAAATAGTATATATTATACATAAAATTATCACTTTTCATTTGGTTATCGCCTAATCTAGACTTGTAGATAATGACAAGACTGCACCTTTCGATGTGTATAAAGTAATAAATAAATAATAAAATAAGGACATAGGCTTAAGAGGAATGTCTGGGGATTATATCCGGTTATCAGGTCTCCGTGGAGCAGAAAGGTATGATCGATGGATTAAGGAAGGAAACAAGTGATTAATACAGCTTTTAGGAGTAGTAGTTTATATGTGAACGCAATTTGCAGTAAACTTAAACCTAATTTCGAAGTTGACTGTTATTATAATGAACTTCACATTATCGGTTATATCTTAGACAATATCCACAGGCTGCTACATCGTCAATGCTGCTGGTCTTTTTGCCGTCTAGCACATGTGTAGACGTTACTGTTTAGATTTAAGTTGTGGTGAGACCTAATATCTAAAGCAGGCTTAGAGAGTTTCCGATGATCAAGAACTTGTCATAACTAGAGTGTACAGTCTTGAACACAGGCGCCGTTTGGCCAGACTTGCGGGGTTCTATAAGATACATTTTATATACTGTGCTATGGTATTACACGATATAATTCCTTTAACCCATTTTCGCCACCGGACGACCAGAAGCACGACGAGCCCTCCTCCTTCCTTATGTTGTAAACTTCCTCGGTTTGTGAAAAAAGAGGCTTAGCTCCTTTTTTTGATAAGAACATTTAACGAGTAAAACAACTTGCCGGCTTCAGTGTTCCTGTCCAAATACGACGGGTACATGTGTCTTCAAGGAAAGAGACATCACCATATCAAAGCAGGTGGGATCGTGGACAAGCGCTAACCGTTTTGATTAAAAAAAAAAAACTGAGATAGGCTTACTGACTTCTGTTCAGAAGACTTTGGTTAGATCTAATCTTCCATAAGTTAATTGATGTACAGGTGGTTACTAAAATTTGTTTCTATTCAACAGAACAAGAAGAACACAACTTTACCGTATGGTATGTGACACACGAACATAACAATGTAGCTCTATGTTGTATGACAGGCGATCCTTATCTGGTGCTGTGTATATTATCCTAACTAAATATTGCTATAGGCAGGTGCATCGCTTCGCCTACTCCTCATCATCTCATAGCTTCATTTAATAAAAATTATGTTTTTAAGCTATGAAACCTAAGTATTTTTTTTAATAAAGTAAGCCGTAAGTTTTTTTTACTAGTCTAAGCTCCGTCGTTTCGCAGAATAAAAATATGTTGTAGATAAAGAAATAAAACATTTTTAAATCTGTTTATATTTTGAAAAAGTTCACATGAATTAAAATTAAAAAAGTCTTACAATGTTTAGATGCGGTCTTCGGCAATTGTGGTAGTAAACCAGTCCAAGGGACGAGCTATCACAGCAAAGTGTAAGAGAGGCCACGGCTGAGTTCGGAGAACTCACGATGGTGGTAGGTCTCTGTTGCCTAGAGACAGTTTAGGTAGATAACACCTACCAGCTCCTATTTCTACAGTGCTACAGTTCTACAGTGTTGTGTAAACATTACTCCAGATTGAAGGGCGTTGGGGTGGGATCTTATGTAAGTCTCAATATGATGTGCATAATTTGTTATGGCCAGGCGTACCACTTCTCTCATTGCTTCCTCCGTTCTCATTGCAAAATAAAAACGTCTCTGAAGTCTCATAACACATGTTGTATTTTATAAGATTTTTCCCTTTCTTCTTGTCGTGCATCTTCACAGTTGAAGTTTGGCTCTATGAAAACAGGTCTCTATCGCTAGGTGAAGAAGTTATTATATATAAGATATGCTAGAACATCTTTTGTCTTGTATCGTGTTTATTATTATTAGCATCATTATACGACTTTCCCAATTTCTACCGCCGACACAAATAATAAAAGTTAAGAAAGTCTTATTTTTAATACTATATAATATATAATAATATATATATAGTTTAGTACTTGTGTATGCAGTGCATTGAATAAGGCTCCCTCGGAACGGTCCTGCGATAGTCGCCTCGCCAGCTATCGCGCCGGTTAATCTTTGTTGTTGCGGAACAGGTTTATGATTCATTGTCTCAATACAGAGGGCTCGTTACATCAGATGCTATTAAAGCTAAATATTTAAAGTCTAGTTAATTTTTAACTTGTTCTAGTTAAACAATGCAAAAATGATAATCTCTTTAACAACTTCATTAGGTAATATGCGTCAACTACGGATGACGTTTTTCCATAAACTTCCATACCGATTGGTGGGATGCTCATTTCCTGTACTTTACCAGATTATCGGACCATATGGTGTCCGATCAGTATTACATTTTATGGTATATATTGAAATAAATAGTGAATTGTGTTTTTTAATCGAGCCTTGTCACCTCTTCTTTCTACTGAAGTAGTCAGCAGAAGTCCGGCTATAAGTTCTGTTACAAATAAAAATCCATTTTTTTTTTAATGAAGTAATATAATATAATTTAAATTTATACCCACATATTTATTAGTCTCAGCAAAAATATAAAAAAACTATTCTATTCGAAATGACTAGATTCCTGATGATGTTAGCGCTGCAAGCCATGCGACTTTTACAGCTTATCTAACACTGGGCTCGTGGACCCGGATCCACGGCCTGTTTCTATTCGAAATGGCCACCTTTGGCTTTTATAAAGGCCTTTAATTTGTTTGGCCACGAATTTATGGATTTACGCACTGTTTCCAAGGGAAATTTCGCCACTGCTTGCTACAAACATTTTTTAAGAGACTCAATGTCGCCGTGTCGTTAAGAGCAGGCCATGTCCTATAAAACTTACCATAATTTGATGTCTAAAGGTTTCAGGTCTGGGCTAAATCAAGGCCATTCTTCAGCTCTTATAAAGTCCGGAACGTTGGTTTGAAGCCAGACTTGGGTAGTTCGTGCTTTGTGATCAGATGCAGTTCTGCTGGAAAGTCCATGGTATATTTTTAAAAAGTGTATTGGTGAGAGGTTTCACAACATGATCCAAGACTGTATTTTGATACACTGGCTGAAGTTTTCACTCCTTTTTCACAAAAATGTAGTTTTGTGACACCTTGATAAGACACGCCCCACCAAACCATCGCTGACGCAGGATGATGATCACGTTGTTCCTTTCCGACCACTTGAGCAATTTCTTTAGAACTGTGAGCGTACACTTTATTATTTTGCTTATTGTAGTATTCTTCAATCGTGAAAAATTTTTCATCGGTAAAGAGGATATTTCTGTTCCTTTCACTTGCGTATCGTTTTGATCGATCCACTCTCTTTAATTGTAAAGATTGGTTTTGAGCATATCCTGTATATCGACGATACGCACCGAGCTTCAGGTCTTGTTTTATAATACGCGACAGAGTCCTAGCGAGAATCTTCATTTCTCGCGATAAGATTTTTTGCTTCTTAATGGGGTTTCGACGAATTCTGTCTTTAACAGCATTAACAGCCTTTGTAGTTTTAACAGCACGCAGCCGCCCCGATCTCTTCTGGTCTTCTGGGCAGAGGAAGTGTTGTTGTATCTGTTAATAGTACGATATATGAACAGACGGCTGATACCAAATTTTTGAAGTATCTGCAATATGACCGACCGGACCATCTCCATATCCACTTTGTGCAAGGCGATCGCTGCAATCTTATTTTCTTTAACACCTCCTTCCATATTGTAATTTGATAATGAACACGAAAAAATATGTGAAATGGCGCAAAATCGAAAGAAGTTTTTAAAATAACATACGTGTTCCAAATTCAAAATAATGAAAAAGTTGAAAAAAAGAAGTTTTTATGTAACAGTATTTATGGCGATACTAGTTATATATACATTATTTAACAGAAACGTTTTTTCCTTTTTGTTTTTTTGTGAACAAAAGGCATCACTATTAACCTTTTCTATCTTTATAAAGTATTTTTATAAAAAATTTTTTTTCATACACGGTAAATTGGACCGACGGTCGATGAAGATCGCAGGAAACCGTTGGTAGTGAGCATCGTATGACCGATCGATGAGGTCATTGGCGGAGCCCTACGCCCAGTTTTGAGCAACTATCGGCTCATGATGATAAGATAAATTGAAAATGTTACTGTTACTTATTGTTTAAGGTCGTATAGATTGGACCACCTATATATGTCGCTTAAAAGATAACATCGATTACTACAATTTGTATAATTTTAAGGTTCCTTCCGGTGTCGTTACCGGTAGAACAATATTGTTTCATTAGATAAGCTCTTAAATTATACTTATTACTAAAGCACTAGTTAATTGGAACTTATTATGGATACCTCTAAAATCAGATTAAAAAACGTGACCATATTATTCTTCTAGTTAAATGATTCTTTACTTAGAACGATATCACTGAAAAGAATTTTGAACGGCAGTGTAAAGTTACTTCTATCTAGCATCGTCGAGAAGTTGAAAGTTTAACGAATTGCTAACATAGTTTTTTTAACAAGTTTCTTTATTTCCTCGGAAACAGAATACGAAAAATATACATAGAAAAAATAACAGTATTCTACTTCAGTTATAAATTAAATTTGACATTAATTAAAATATTTGATAGGAGAATATACATAAATATGACAAGTATATTGGTGGTAGGTCTCTGTTGACGGGACCGTCTAGGTACGTACCACCGCTGCGCCTATTTCTTCCGATAACGATTAGTTTGCAAACATTGCTGTGTTCCGTATTGAAGGGCGCTGTAGCTAATGTAATTACTGGGGTATCATCAACATCAGCCGATAGACGTCCACTGCTGGACATTCGCCTCTCCCAAAGATCTCATCGATCAAAACTTGTCTGAGGCGACTAGCGCAATGTGGTGCAGTACATATCATTCTAACTACCGCCAGGTTGTTATGTGGGGGCGCGTGTCACCACCTGGTGAACACCCCGTTCGTCTCGTGGCTTACTTGTATTAAAAAAAATGAACAGTTCTCTTTATGTACCCACAACTGGTACTCGAGACCTCTCTCTTTTCTCTCATTTGTACACGTAAGTCAAGTGCTGGTCGGTAGATGAATGTATAAATGTCGCAAATAGAGTTTTACGACTTCGCCTCGCTCGTTATTGTTATCCGCCATTTTAGATATCTCGAAATGTCATTAGCAGTATAAATGGGTTTCGCGCCATAACGAACGCGAGTGTTGCCACAAAGGAAAATCATAAATCAAGTGTCAGTTTGACAGTTGCTGAAAGAAGGTACGTCAATGCATCGATGCAAAACTTTTAAAGATTCTTAGACGGTCTTTTTTTAGTTTCGCTTTTGATTAATTGCGAAAAAAATGTGAACGTACTGTGCTATTTCTTTTTATTTTCGTCTCTCAATGGAGATCTTTCGATCTTATTAAAAAAAAAACCTTGACAGATGTTCAGGTTGACCTCTGATAAGATTTTTACAACATTCATACTAACAAAAGGAACATAATTTACTGTTGTTACGTTTATATTATAAATGGTTTGAAGAAGAGAAAAATATTCATTGTGCACTAACAAAGTGCATAAAAGATCCTCTTCGTATCTTTGTTATTTTATTTATCAACAACAATGCCCATTTCATTTGCACCCTTTTATTAATAATTAACTGTTCTTCCTCTGATTTGTTGGCCGTAACATCCCCGCGACTCCCTTTGAGAATGAGTTTTGTAAAATTCTTAGCGTACCTATACTCGGTAAAAGCAATATTCTTACCAAATTTTAAGTCTTTAGGTCTTATGGTTCGTAACGTATATCGTGATGAGTTTCTGTACTGGGTATTAGGAGACCGCTTCCGAAAACGAAGACAGATATACTAATGGACACCTTTGATGATGTGATGGAAAAAAATCGATGCTGATTAAAAAAAAAAATCACATTTTTAAAACGTTTTATTAGCATTATTTACGCTCCATCATGTTAGTATAGCTAAATGAAGCGATAGTTTCATAAAAAATACATTACTAAAAAAAACAGCAATGAAACACAAAATCAAAAACAGCTAAAGCTCGGAACAACGAACGCCCGGGCGCGCAATCTAAATGCTTCGTGGCCCTATGAGATAAGGTTCAAATTGAAACCAAATACATCCTTAGATTCGAGCACCAGCTGTTTTGATGGATATTGTCTTGAATAATGCTGTCAAATTTTAGAATATAGCTAACGCAAGCTAAATGCCTCAAAAGTAATTACATATGTATGTGATCCTTCACTTTGTATGTGATACGCATGTCCATAACAACGAGACGCTACTTAGGATGATATAAATAGTACAACCAGAAGTTGTCTCGTTACTTCAGTAGTTTTTTATATATAACGCCACTTAAACAAAAAATCAGTAACATTTGCACTACTTTTTGTCGATAGGTATTGGAACTGCGATGGTTGGTAAGTAAAGACGGAAGTTGTTGCATATTTTTGAAATTTTGCAGAAAATTGCTAGAGATATAATAGAGAGAAATAAAAACTACAAAGTAAGAATATATATCATAAAAATAAAATAAGCAAGAAATTTAAAAAGATAATAATAAATAAGAGAATATAATAAAAAAATTGTAAAACAATAGTAAATACAGTAAAATACAAAAATGTAGTAAATTAAAGAAAATAAATATGCGAAATAAATAAAGTAAAAGGAAAAGTTGTAAGCAAATTGTAATAAGCGACGAATGAAGTCTGGGAGGTGATGCATGAAAGAAGAAAAGGAGAATATGTAAAGATGATAAGATCTAAGAGTGAGAGAAAGTATGAATGAAGCAAAAGAAAATGTAGTAAGTAGAGAAATGAAAAGAATATAAATAAAGGCACATAAAGAAAAGAAAAGAGATACTTCAACCCCACGCAAGCTAACGATAAAAAAAAACTGCGATAGTACTTACTTACACGGTTTCTGATGACAGAAAAAGAAGAGAAGAATAGAAAAATAGTGTTTATTAAATTTAATAATTTAATTTTAAATTGCTTTTATGGAGCAGTAGCTAATCGCTTGTCTTGTATCATGGAGGTCCGTAGTTCAATTCGAAGGTCACACTTCAATAATGTTTAAGAATTCTAAACATTTATAAGAGCAGACGCGATCTTCGGCTCGTAGTAATCAGGTCAAACGAAGTACTGTAATTACTTTGTTTTTATACTCGTCTACGTAGCTGGACCAAATTCGTTTATTTTTCTGTCTTTCGTATTTAACTAACAAAAAGCCCTCCATTCATCATTACAGTCGACAGACTTTTACTGCTAGTGCTAAAAATTCCTAGCAATTTTGATCTTAGATTTCTGTGTCAATTAGAAAAATTATTTATATTTGTTATAACTTTATTTAACTTCTATATACATTATTGTGAAGTAACAATGAAATTCATTTTTGTGCTAAAATCGTTTAAGTTTAATAACTAACGTTTTACTTTAGTTTATATAATATATCATACTTTATCCGAGGTCACGATCAGATTTTCATCGCTATACTTACAAGCTTCTATATATATAGGCTATGGTTTAATTTGAGGATTAATAGCAATTGATACACTGGAAAGTGTAAAAGTAAAGGTTAAAAAAGCCGTTATATTTCTGTAATAACATCTAGGTTTAAACCAAAGGATCAATATTAAAAAAGTTTAGTAAAACCATTATAAATTTAGGAGAAACGTAAGATGGTATACGTGTAAGAAGATGAGTACTTTGGTAATTCACCGTTATTATGTTATTTATCTTTATTTGTTTGTTTTGTTTTGATTCTATAAACTGTTTATCTAGATATAAGTTACCAGTAATTAGTCTTGGCTGAGTAGCTATTATCATATTGCAATAAGTAATCAATGTGGAGACGATATTTTGCTGCTTACGCAATCTCGTGGACTTTTTCCATTTTGTTTTCTTCCTTGAATGGATTACAATACAAATTCCTGTAAGTCCTTAAACATCAAAACTGTAGTTTATTGCCGCTTGTCCGACCGTTCGGTTTTATTTGAGGGCGTGGCCGGACATTGAGTATCATAACAGCCTTTACAAATTGTGAATCTGTGCGTTCAAAGCGTGAAAAAGTGTCTTTGCCGCTTTTTTTGCATAATCCTCTGATAAGTCAACGCTTTTGAAGCGGTTACATACCAAGCGGAAAGCGTTAAAGTGTTTAAAATATTTATCAATGTTGGTTACTATTTGAGTTTGCTTCTTTAATGAAGTAAAATAAAAAGTACGATATATTTAGGTTAGATGCGTGAAACTGAGATTATTCAGTAATGTGTAATTGCCGATTTCGCGATGGCTTTCCATAATCTTTTTTAATGATTTTTTTCTTATAAAATCCTTTTACACATTGTGTTCACGCTACCCCTGTCAACGCGGACTGACCCTAACGTTAGCAGCGTAAGGATGGTAATGGCTTGTCGCGAGTGTCGGTACATGTGTTGCGAATGGACGCTCCACGTTCGGTAAATCAATGTTAAAATCCAGAAATCGCCGGGCGAGGCGGAATCGGGTTTTTAAACCGATTACACGGTGCCCTCGCGAGCGAATTTAAGTCCATTTTAACGCTCTCGCCTTTTATTTTGATAATAACTTAAACGATTGAACTTAAATTATTGACGCGCTGTTGAATGTCCGCAGTCGCGAGATGCGGGAAGGATGAAATATAACGTTCATTGTAAATGAAGAGAATTTCAGGCGAAAAATTTTTAATAATGATTCCTTTATTACATAAAGTCATAAAGATTTTTTTTGAATTGATACATAGCAATTGTTTACAAAAAAAAATTAAAAAGTAAGGCGGAGGGTAAAAAGAATTCCTATTTTACCTTTTGCATGCTTCTACTGCTAATACGGTTTAAAAATACAAAATAAACATCATTATATGTATCATATAACATAAACTATCATCATCATGATTTCAGCCTACCGTTGTCCACTGCTGCACATAGGTTATTACTTGTAACTTTAAAGGAATGTTGCACATACTTATAGTCCTTTAGCAATTGACGGATTTGTTCTAGCTTTACAAAGTTGGTGTCATGTGGAGTCCTAATATCATCATAAGCATCAACCCATAACACGCCACTGGGCTTCTAAAGTTTAAACCAATAATGTACTGTTCTTACTGACTACATAGCATACATAATTACCGATCGTTAGAAAAATAGTAAACGATGAACGCATCACAGGATCGAACTCATAACTCCGACGTCTAAATCATTATAACCTTCATTTACAACGAGTAAGACTTGGCATTAATAATATGTGTGTGGTTAGGAGCATACTATACTATACAATGCTAGCTGTTCCCCACTCGCTTTGCTGGCAGTAATATGGAATTAGATTTGAAATTTGTCAGAAATATTCCCGCCCGGCGACAACTCGCCGCCCCCAACCCCTTCTTTTTACTAATTCCACCGCAAACACTTTTGATGGTAACATCACATAAAATTACTTCTTAGTTTACCTGTGCTCGATAAAAGGAATATTTTTACCAAATTACAAATCTCTAGACTTTATGATATCAAAGAAATCATGATGAGTCTCTATGTAGGTGGAAATCTCTTATGTATATATTAATAAATAAAACATACCATATAACATATAGACTATACAGGTTCTTATATGTCGACAGCCGGAAAATGATAAAGCTGTTATGTCAGTAGATTTACAATATGGTCGTGGTAGATAGCCAGCATGGTTCTTAAAAACTTCACCATCAACAAAAAAAATACTGACGTCTATTATGAACCCACATTTGATATAATTACTAATAAACTAGTATCCAGGTGCTAGTGTAAGATACAAATAGTTTAATCATTCAAAATTCAATATCAAAACGTAAAACTTTGCCGCAATAAAATAAACTTAAATGCGTTACCATAAATCTGCCTTATTTACATCTGTCCTTATTTTTTTATGATAGCAACCCCGAAGACGAGGGTCCCGTATAATTGAGTTAACAATAATTAAAACTCGAAACGATTCTATCCGTAACATGCGTGTGTCAGTTGTATTGATTGATGGCGTATACGCCTTCACTTGCGGGGCGGTTTTTTTTTTGTATTCATATCTTCAACAGAACAATAATATTCCCAAGATTGAAGACTTAAGATTAAGCTGTATTATTTGAACTTGAATGTAGGAAAGTTTTGTATAACCAAATCATGTTTTAGTACGTTACAGAGAACATATACAGTTTACATGCCATAGAAACTAATCAACACTACCTATACGACTTGTGTGACATAAATAGTAATTAGTAAGTGATTTCATCATCATAATCATCATAATTTTTTTATTTTATTTATCATAATAAAAGCGGTATAAATTCGTGCTATTTAGGATATTTAGACAACATGTTGCAATATTTACTTATCTAAATTTCTGACAACATATAAAAGACCGCATTCATTATCTCTTAGTAGCTTCTTAAGGAAGACCGTCTAGGCATGTACCGCTTGAGAACGAAATCTTATCACCATGCAGTAGATTAAACTAGAAAATATCACTGCTTTCCAGTGTTAATTATTACATAGCTTGCGGACGTTTCAAGACAAGCACGATCTTCTTTAATAAATAAAAAAAAAATAGAAGTTTGTTAAAGTTTTGCCTGGACAACGTAACACGATTGTATATAGCACATCAATATTATGTACTGAAGGTAGATCTCGCTTGACAGAGACCGACTAGATAAGTGAAAACATTACTGTGTTCCGGTTTAAATGGCGTTGCGGTTATTGAAATTACTGCGGTAATGAGACCTAACATATTGTGTCTTATAGCGACGGGTACAATGTAGTGTTGTGTATATCATTCTAACTAGCACCACATTGTTATAGGTAGAGGTATCGTTTACCATCAGGTGAACGTCTGTTTTGTCTCGCATATGATAACAAAGATAAAATATATACACAGCACCACATTACGCTGCCCATATGGGATATCCTGTGGATGGAACCGCAATTTGAGAGGGTGTGAATATATTAGCAGCTCACATTTATAGACATTTGTAATACATTTTCATTCTTGTAACTAGGACTCTGTTGTCTGCGTTGGATAGCTTGTAAGTTGATGCTGGTCCTGCAATTCCACCAGCTTAAACACTCTTGGATATTTCGATTGGGCATATATTATAGGAATACATAAGAACCTAAAAATGTCGTTAATTCAGAGTACGACGTCCAACATAATACTTTTTGATCATAAGACCTATTATTTAGTTTCTATGGAAATTCCTGAAGACGATTAGACAAATTAGTGCTAGATTTTAACACTATTATTTATTTTGACATATTAAGTGTTAGTCAGACATTTTATTTCTTAAGATATTCCTTTTAAAGACATTAATTTGTAGAGATTCGTTCGCGTGAACATTAATAAGATGAAACGGTGTTTGACAAAAGAATTTACGAAATCCATTAGATGAAATGGAGGATGGATTGTAGGGCTATGGTGTTTATATTTCTGAATTTATTGCTTTTTTTGTTTAAAAAAGTAAACAAAGTAGTTTATTTTAATGTGTGTTAAGGCGTAGTATTAAATTATATAAATACTATTAGAGATAGATGAAGATAGATTTTGAGAAGTGCACATTGAGAGAAGCACAATATATATTATAGATGTTTTGTATTTTAAGAATGTTTGCTTAATTCAAACCAATGATGTGAAAAGGAGATATTCTCAATTGACTATCATCATGAGGTGTCTTCAATTCCTAATTCATCACTTTTATTTGTGAACACACTTTTAATCTGTATATCTGATTTTCGTGATTCCTTTTAGTTGGAATAATTACAGTTTGTCATAGATCTATGAAAAATATCAAAAAAAGGACTTAACTTTAAAACGAGAAAATAAGAAAATTATTTATTTTGAAACTGTTTTTAATTCTTTGAATGTTTTTTTTGTGATAAAGTAATATCGTAATTATTGCCTTTATTTTCTAGGCGTAAAGCCGTCGTCTCAGGCTGAAACTTTCTCAGCGAAACTCTGACACATTAGCGTCCTATCTCATCAAGATACCTGTAAAGTAACATCGCATAGTGTGCCCATAAGCAAACACCTTCGAGCTGCCATACACGGAATCTCCTTTCACGGCGTATATCTTATTCATGCGTGAGACGATGCTAACAGAATGGGCCGATAAAGCCGCCCATTCGCGCGCCGGCAACGATATTGATTTACAACAGGATTAATCAAATTTTATTTCCGGTCTCTATCTACTTTGGAATAACGTTTACTTTACTGGTAATAGATCAGCCGAACAGTAGTGTGCAAACATTACTAAGTTCCAGTTCGAAGAGCGCTGTAGCACAATATGATGCTTTATAAATCGTCCTAACTTAGTAGTTACTTTTGAAATCGTCGTCCACGTTTAAATTTTTTTATTCATCAAGCGACGAAACGAGCACGACGTTCACCTGATGGTAAGTCATAGGCCTATAAGAACGTGTCCGTAGTTAAGATGATATACATAGCACCACATTGTGCTCGTCGCCTTGAATCATAAGATGTTGACTCCCGTTATCTCTTTAATTACACTAATTACAACGCCTTTCCAACCGGGACATATTAATGTTTGCACACTACTGTTTGGCGGTAGAAATAGGCTGCAGTGGTACCTACCTAGACAGTCTCCGGCAACAGAAAACTACTACCAGAAAAGTTTTATGAGCAAGTGATACACTTGCCATCAAGCCAATGTCTTGTTAGTTTAAATTCTTTGCCGAATAAGAACAAAACCCAATTTCACGTTGTGTTCAGTGACAATGAGGCTGGGAATCGCGAAGAATATTAGAATATTTTAGCATTAATGTTGCTAGTCGGTACACGGAGATGCTGTTGCGGCGGCAGATTTACAGTGTTAGAATGGTAGAAAGCCGAGAGGATTCGAATGGATATAGAGTATTAAAATTACAATCGCACGCAATCATCGCCGTCCGGTTTGAATGATTTTATGTTTGTCGCCTTACAGCTAAGCAGGATTTATTTAAGTACGCGCGTATCTTTCAGCTCGTTAGTGACGCTCTTATTCTCGTAACAAGTTTGACAGATAATCTATATATTTACAACCGATAACGATTTTATTGAGCCTCGTAAAATGTTAAGTTAAATATGGTTTTCTTTAGCGAATAATCTTTACTTTATTTACATTGATTATGGTAGGTATCTGTTGCCAGAGATTCTCTAACTGGGCAACACCACAGCATCTATTTCTGACGCCAAACAGTAGTGTTCAGACATTACTGTGTTCGACTTTAAAAGGTGTTTGAGCTAATGAAATTATGTAACGAAACTTAACATCTTGAGCGTCATCATGACTGGTGTCGTGCATATCATCGTAACAAGCGCCTATAAGCTACATCGCTTATCATCAGGTGAACGTCATGCTCGTTTCATTGATTTGCCGAATAAAAAAAAAATATTGCATGTATCACAATTGTAAGGACCCATATTGCGTCCAGAGGCTTGATATCTTTTTAATATTTTCTGATGTTTCTATACCGGTCGCAGTCGATAGAACGATTTAGTTCATTATTTTAGCAAGTACCCCCTTTCTTTCACTTTCTTTGTTCTTAGCTATATGTCCTTTGTGGTGATTGGGGTAAGCTATCTTTGATTTTTCATCACCACTTCACTCTGCGCCTTTCCCTTAACACTTTATCAAGGTTTCGTCTGTGAGTCAGCGACGGGAGAAATAAAATAAATACTCTCTTGATCTTTGACTTTTCTATCTTATTATTCCTATATAGATAATCTGTGGTTATGTTTATTATATTGTCTTAAAAAAACTTACAAAAGTCGCGTTATGAACAGTTAGCTTTAAGGACAAGTGGGAATGCAGTGAAGTTACCGGCGCGGCGTCGGATAGATCCTTATTGTATTTAAGACTTGCGCTATACGTAGCCACGGCATTTGAAATTCCTAACTGAATAGAGAGATTTGCGTGAAACTTGATAAGCAAACACTACAATAGCTGTGCGCACTGTTAACGTCTTACTGAACTATAATAAAGCATGTACTAACAATGTATATATTCATTTATTAATATATATAACGAAGCGTGATGGAGCGACGATCTGGTAATAATCGCAGAGAATCGTCCATTGATGGTTGGCATCGGAACGATCGCGTTGAAAATCTATAGAGGAGGTTGTTCTTCAGAAGGGTACAATAATAACCTGAAAAGATGACTGATAAGGATATATAGGGATGCGTACGAGCATCCCTCTTAAATTAACAGTAAAGCGCTAGAAGGGATGTTTACACTACAACTTTATTATTCATCTTGTGATATTAGAGCATCGCTATTTTAATTTCACTAGCAACAGAGATAGTTAAATCATGACATTAAAGTATCTACTTTATCGCGTTATGATCAGTTGTATGTTTTTTTTTTAACACAGTAAATTTTATCACATTTAGCAGATGAATTTATGCTAATTTTCTAAACAAAATAAGGCAAACCAAATTTATTTAATTATAAGCGAAGGATCCTTTTATGACAGCAGAAGTATTTATTCACAACTTAATGAAAATAAGTTATTGGTATTATCAATCATCATCATCTCATCATTTAGTACTGTCTTGAGTAGTTTCACTGCAATGGCAAGTGGTAAGCACTGCCAGACAAGTTAGATTTTTGTCATGTCTGCGTAAGTTAAGATTGTAGATGTCTAATGCCGAAGATCGTTTAGGTGCAGTTCTTACTTCCGTTGCCAAACAGTGGTGTAGAAAATTTACTGTGTTCTGATTTGAAGGGATATATACGTAGTAAAATTACTGGAGTAATGAGACTTATCAGCTAATGTATCAAAGCAACGAGCACAATGTGGTGCTTTGTATATGATTCTAATATCCTGGGTATATGGCGTATCACTTACCATCAGCAGAACATAAACGTAGTCTCTTAGCTTCGTTGTATTATATAAAAAAAAAATCCTTTTTGTTTTTAAACTTCTCATCGGTGTTTTGAAATATTCACTAATAATGTTGGGTGTGGTCAAAGGTGTAGTCACAAATGTTTGCCAATGTTTGTGACCAACAGTTCGGCCGCAAACATTTGCCAATGTTTTTTACGCGCCTACAGTTAAAGATAAAACTCGTTTACTCAAGCAAAATACACGAAGGGACACTGTGTTAAAATAAAAAATATATTCGTAAACAGTTTAATTAGCATTAAATGTATAAGAGGCTTTATAAACGCGAGCCTGGAAATGTTTATACTTCTCCTTACGTCGTCCATCACCCGGCCAGCGAGTTAGTGATAAAAATTAACAGCTTCGTTAAAGTAAGAGTCGTCTCGAGAATTTTTCGCGTTTTTGAAATAAATCCCATTTTATATAAGTATGATAAAACATAAAAAAAATCTTTATAATTTTACATCTCATATTTCTTCCATAATTATGCTTTCCTCACACTTAACCGTCAGAGTCGTTCGTTATCCGTTTTATGTTTGCTCTTAACTCTACTTGCTCTTAAATACTTATGATATTCATATTATCTATTAAATAACACTGTTTATTCTTTTTACAAACTTTTATATCGAAGTTTTTTTTTTTTTAATCATTTTAAACAACGAGACGAGCGGGACGTTCACATGATTGTAAGTGATACGCCTGTCCATGATAACGTGACGATAGTTAGGATTGACATATATAGCACCACATTGCGCATGTCGCCAGAGACATAAGATGCTGCGTCTCGTTACCCCAATAATTAAATTAGGTATAGCACCCTTCGAGCCGAAAAGTAGTAATGTTTACACAATACTGTTTGGCGGCAGAAATAGGTGCTGCGCTCGTACTTACCTTTTTTTATTAGTTTTAGGAGAGAAATCTTCGAAAGATACCTTGCTTCTGGAGCTAAGTCAGGGTATGTAAGATTCCTACTCATCAAAACTCCCTCTATGGTCTGCATGAGTGCATTCGGAGAAGCTCCGGGATCTCTTATAGAACACACCGGTACCTCTTTACACTTTCTGTTACAAATCTCTGAGAAGGAACCTAACCCTTCTAAGTACCATCGCCGAGCCATGTTCTGTCTCACGCAGGGTCGCCTGTTGAGCGATAAGCCCTTGTCCTCAAGGCCCGCGAAACACCTTCTACGACAGGCAGGGCTGACCTTAGTTCTATTCTTACTAGCCCGAGACTATAGGGCTGACGGTGGTACCTACTTAAATGTCTGGTCTTAATGGTCCCCGACAACAGAGACTTGCCGCCAGTAAACCATCAGTAATTTACTATATATTAAAAATATTTCCCTATTATCTTTATTCTCTATTAGTTTACGTAAACCATCATTTACTCCTACGTTTTGTTCTGCTTCTGATATCTTTCTCCCGTATATAGGACATTCTGTTATCAGATGTATTATGTTTTCTGATTATCTAGTATTTTTACTGCAGGAGGAGTAAATATTAGGTCCTTAAATATGAAAATAGCGTTTTGACGTATTGACCACTTTGATCTGAAATATCTCTTCTTTGGTTGAGAATTCTAAATTCAAATTTATAAATTCATTTAACTGATACATTTGAGTTTTGAAACCAGTCATTCATTTGTTTTCCCTCATTATTATTTTTTGCGTCGCTTATTACCGCACAATGGAAAACATGAAATATCGGTATATTTACGAGTACCAGTTCTACCGTGGCACCAGTACCAGTGCTGCAGAAACAGCTCGGAGGATTAATGATGTGTACGGCGCTGGTGTCGAAAAGAAAGCATGGTACGTTTTTGGTTTCAACGTTTTCGTTCTGGAAATTTCGACCTTCAGAACCAACTCCGTGGACGGCCGGAGACCAAAGTGTAAAATAAAAAATTAAAGGCTATTGTGGAAGCGGATCCATCACAAAGCATTTCATAGATAGTTATAGGCTTCGGAGTAAGTGACCATACTGTACGAATCCATTTGAAGCAAATCGGGAAAATAAAAAAACTTGAACAATGTGTACCTCATGAATTAAGTGAATCGAAATTGCAAACACGCGTCGACTGCTGCTGCTATGTTACTTTGCTCAACCGACACAATGATGAAGGGATTTTAAATCGAATCATTACTTGCGATGAAAAGTGGATACTGTACGATAATCGGAAGCGCTCGTCGCAATGGTTGAACCCTGGAGACCCAGCCAAATCATGCCCTAAACGAAAATTTACTTAGAAAAAGTTACTTGTGAGTGTAAGGTGGACTAGCGCCGGTGTCGTTCACTACAGCTTTCTAAAACGATTAACGAGATTACGGCAGATATCTATTGTCAGCAACTGCAAACCATGAAGGAAGAACTAGCTGCTAAACAACCGAGATTGGTCAATCGCTCTAGGCAACTGCTGCTTCACGACAACGCAAGACCACACACTGCACAACAAACAACCACTAAGTTAGATAAGCTACAATTGGAATATCTGCGACATTCACCATACTCCCCGGACCTTGCCCCAACAGATTATGATTCTTTCTTAAACTTCTTACAAGGAAAAAAATTCAACTCCGATGCGGCAGTCCAAACCCCTTTCCAAGAGTTTATTGATTCTCGCCCCCATGGTTTTTTTTAGTAAAGGGATCAATGAACTACTTATGAGATAGCACAAGTGCATAGATAACAACGGTGCATATTTTGATTAATTAAATATATTTTGCAAAAAAAATACTTTATATTCCTCTCGTACAAAACACCAATTTCATATGTAAGGACTTAATATAATAGGAATTGAAACTGTGACATTTTTTTCATGTACTAAATTTTCAGATTCATGATTTTTTTTCTAATTAAATTACTAAGAGTAGTCTTTCGACTTTGAGTCTTAACGGCTTAGTATAGAGATCTACATTCAATAAAGCTTTGGTACAATGTATAAGCAGTATTTCTAATATTCCCACAACTGGGACTCCATTAATTTAGAAGAGAGTCAAGGTTATATACCCGTAAATTAAGTTTAAGCATTAGTTAATTATAATATAGTTAATTATAAACAATTAAGAGAATCGACGAGTTAAGAAAGGGGTTCAAGTGATGGTAAATATGAGAGCGCGATGTGATACATAGTTATGGGCGGGCGTATCACTTACCATCAGGTGAACATCCAACACATTTCATCGCTGAATTAAATAAAAAAATAAAATAAAAAAAGAGTCATACTTCTGCCCATAATGTGGACTAGTTAGGATGATATACACAACTAAATTGTACTCGCCGCTTTGAGACACAAAATGGTTGAGTCTCGTTACCTTAGTAATTTCAGTAGCTTCAGCGCCGTTCAAATCGAAATACAGTAATGTTTGCTTACTACTGTGTGACGGCAGGAACAGCCGCTGTGGTGCTGCCTACTTGGACTAGTCTCCGGCAAGACACTTTTGAGTGACATATGTTTAAGTCTGAAGAGCATTATAAGTAGTGTGATTACTTAGGCATTTAATCTATGTCTCTTTTAACGTTTTGTTTGTACCAAAGGCTTATTTTATAGCATCAAAACTTACTGATCTCATCATTACAAGCTGCGTCTGATTTAATGACACATGTCGTTAAACTCGGATCTTGTTTCCCTGTTTACTCCGGTCGGGACTCGAACCCCCGTTAAAAGCGCTAATTCGTATAGCGCAATGTATTTTATGACGTACCCGCTGTGGTGAGTACAGAATTGACAGAGGCGGCACTGGCAAGTTTATTTTTAAACCGTCTCATGTAACCCCGAAATAAACTTCAAAGGTTGTCTAATTTGGTATACGAGTCTATGGTGAAAATTGTTATGGACTTTTTTCCGATTACTGACAATGCGTTTACTTCTGTTTGCGACGCGAAAAGGCGATATATTTTTTTTAATTCGATGAAGCGAAGAAACGATTATCGCGTTAGCATAGTAGGACCCGATGGTAAGTGATACGCCTGCCCATAACAACGTGGCGATCGTTAGAATAGTATTTATGTATGGCACTCGAAAGTGCTCGTCGCCCGAGTCATGGGATGTTAAGTCTCGTTACTCCAGTAATTTTACCAGGCACACAGTAATGTTTGCACTCTACTGTTTGGCGGCAGATATAAGCGCTGTAGTAATACCTGCCTAGATGGTCTCCGACAATAGAGACTTACCACCAGTATACGGCTTTGTTTGTATATATCTATTATTATAGTATTTCATTAATGGCTGAACCGGATGCAATTTTTTTTTAAATCTACTAAGCAACGAAACATACAGGAAAATGAGCGTTTTGTGATATGCTTCCTGTTCGTCATACTGAGGAGGCCAAAATGTTCAAAATATATTTTATTGGATTCATCGCTTTGAGACGTAAGTTACCATGTCATTACCTCAGTAATAAGTAGCTTCTGTGATAGAAAGACAGTAATTCAAACTACGGCATTGCGACTGAAATTGGTTGCATAGGTAGTCTCCACAATTCTTCTAGTTCAAAATCGTTTCAAGAGCTACTTAACCTGTGAGCCTCGTCATCAATTGCCATCATCAGCTATTGCGCTTCTCCGTCACTATGAGAAATTTATCGTTATCCTTTACCTGAATTTATCCTTCAGCTGAAATCAGTGAGTCAGTTCTGTGGATTGGAGCAGCTCATGTCACGAACATTTGGCGAGCAGCGCCCGCTCTCTGTAAATATTTACGTGTGACTCACGGCGCGGCGACGGCTCGGTCGCTAAAATGCAGCTTACTCGATTTTTTTTAACCTAATAATAACTTTTATTACTTAAATATAACACAAAGGACGTAAAATTATTAACATTAATTTACATTTGTTTGTTTAAATTAATATATTTTACTGTTACACTACATTCGAGAGAAGTTATAAAGTTTGGTGTTGCGGCTATCCATGGACGTCAATGATGAGTTTCCACCAGGTGAATTGTTCGCTCTTTTGGTCACCCTGCCTATAAAAAAAAAAGTTTGTTAACATCCGATTTATTACTAAAATTACTTAATAAAAAACATGCTATTTTTTTTTTTAATAGTAGAATCATTAGACAACAATGCAAGATTTATTTTGTTAAGAATGTTGTATAATATAGTAATAAGGGATTTGTATAATAATTACACGTCAAAGTATACATGTGTAGATCACCTTGAATATTCTTTAAGTTGCAATTCCCACGAAGCGAGGAGACGCAGAGGACATCACATCTGACATCTGATGATAAATGATACACGCTTTATACTGCTCATCGCTTTGAGATAGAATGCTATTGGTATCCCATATAAATTCATTAGTCGATGTACTCTTTAAACCGGAACACAATAATGTTTACACGCTACTGTTTGGCAGTAGAAATAGGATATGCAATAGTGCCTACTTTGAAGATCTCCGGCAGCAGAATCCGGTCAAAGTTCCGGTTAAAATTCTTTATTCGTTCGTCGAGCGCAATCTTAGCGCTCCGCCAATAAACGGAGCGCTGATGTTTATGAAGTTTTATACCTTGGCGGCGATCGGGTAAGTGATCCGTCAATGTTCGTACAGTTAAGTTTACCTACGGCGAACCCCCTCCCCCCCCCCGTCCTCACGCTCCATATTGTTCACTTAACTGGGTTTTTGTTAGCGTCTTCAGCGATCACATACATCCGAGTTAACATGGCCGCGGTGCGTCTTGAATAAATTATATCTAATATACACAACAAACATTTCACGACATCCATTGGTTTATTTTATATTCGGTGAGCACGTGCATTTATGTGTTGTGTTGTTGTGTATAAGTGTCAATTGGTAAAGAGGTTGGTAAATATGGGGTTGGTAAAGTTGGTGGTAAATATTGCTTTTCGACTGCGCCATGACTGTTTAACTTAAAATAAATAACATCATTTTATTCCTTTCGTTTATTTATTTATTAAGTACTTTGTTTTCGCTTGCAAGGTACTATGGAGGTCCCTGGTTCGATTCCGAGGCTCTATGTCTATACAGATGATAAGTCTAACTTGCCGGACATCGCTTATATAGGTACCGCCTCAGTAACTATGTTGGTCGCCAAAGGACCTTTTTGTCCGCAATGAATAAATTGTTGATCTCAATGCCATGTCATTTTGGCGCTGGTATCACCACAGCTCCTATTTCTGCAACCAAACAGTGTGCAAACATTGCCATGTTCCGGTTTTAAAGGTGTTCTATGTATTTCTTTTTTAGTTTCGGGGGGAAACTCTTCGAAGGATACCCTGCTTCTGGGGGGAAGTCAGGGTTATGTGAGATTTTTACTCACTAAAACCCCCTCGGAGGTCTGCATCGGTACATTCAGAGAGGTTCCGAGATCTCTTATAGAGCGCACCGGTGCTATTCAACACTTTGTGTTACACGTCTCTGAGGACGGGTCAAACCCTCCCAGGCACCATCGCTGAGCCATATGCTGTCTCACGCAGGTTCGCTTGTTGAGCGATAAGGGCCTCCACCGTCAAGGCCCGAGAAACTCCTAGACCCTTTTAGTCGCCTTCTACGACAGGTAGGGCTTGTCTTAGTCCTATTCTTACTAACCCGAGACTACACTTGAAGGGCGTTGTATCTAATGTTATTACTGGAGTAACGACAACACATCATCTCATGTATCATGTAAAGGAAAATGTGGTACTGTCTATATCATTCTATTATATCATCTTTTTTTATCGTTCCCCGGGCATTTGTGGGTCTGGGCTTCTACTCTGATTATTTAACACCTTTCAATTTCTTTACTTATCTCTTTCTCCTTTCATTCTTCCGTCTTGATTTCGGGTTTTTTTGCTACTTCTGTTCTCCATTCTATCATAACATTGTTATGAACAGGTATACTACGCCTGTATACATTGTTCAACTTGATAAGTAAACGTATATATGTTTACTTACCATCAGGTGAACATAGTATACGTCACTTTGTTTCGTTAATAAAAAAATTAGGTATAAATATAACAGGTATATGCCGATAAAAATAAAACAACGATAAATGAAACAATGAATCAGTTCAATTTAAAATCAAACGCTATGAGAACATGGAAGCCATAAGAGAATATGAGACAAATTGTGAAACAAATAAAAAAAATTCCTAAGCAATTTATCTTAGCTACAAGTTATTATATAACACTAAATATAATTTAACAGAGGCTATATTTATTAATGTATGCGAAAAATCCGTCGAAGAGATAAAATTAGCATAAACATGATCAATAAGTTAGGATTATTGCCGATTCCCATTGACGTCTTACAATGGTAGATAAACATCTACAGAGTTATTGAGGAATTATACGTATTCTAAAAACGATTAAAGTGTTGATTGGTTATAGAATCGATGGTGTTATTGTGTATATTATACCATCGGCAATAATCGCACGTAAATCGCATTAAAAAATCCTACTACGAGTGTGTAATATCGTTCAACATTCATATGCTTTTTGCAAAGAAATAGCAACCAGGCGAACTAAATACTCCCCTACCTGTCTATAATAATGTTAGGTTAGTTACGATGATCAGCACCACATTACCCTCGTCGTCTTGAGACATAAGATGTTAAGTCTCCTTACTCCATTAATTTCAGCTACATCGCCCTTCAAACTGGAACACAGCAATCTCATACCACTGTTTGTCGGCAGAAATAAGAGCTGCTGTGATACCTGACTATACGGTATCCGGCAACGGTGATCTACCTTCAGTGATGATTTATGAAATGTGTGAAATTTGAAAAATGATTGATCAGTTGATGATTGATATGATTATGTGAAGCTGCGATAGCTCGGTTTGTAAGGGCTTTACGTCATAAAGTAGGACGGGTTTGATCCCCACTAAGCGACTGTATGAACAACAAATAATTTCGTGGATATATTGATCAATTCGCACGAAACTAGTGTTGAGGATAAATAGCCCTGACACACACTGAATCTTTCAGGTGTTCCAAATCCCAGCAGTGGGAATGTTAAGAAAGCTATTTAATTAGATTCGCTAGTTCGCATGGTACATAACAACTTCGCCGTATTTGTTTCTAATACAAAATGGCGGCTATATTGGAAATGAGAATCATAGAGATTTTACAAGACATAATAATTATTTTTGATGGTATTTTATATGTTTTAAACACAACAAGTTTTCACTACTGAAATATACAGTTTGTGATTATGTAAATAATTGAACCGTTTTTCTTTTTTACAACGGAGCAACGTTCACCTGATGGTGAGCAATACGCCAGCCCATAGCAACGTGGCACTAGTTAAAATGGTATTCATACCAACACATTGCACTCGTCGCCTCGAGACATAAGATGTTAAGTCTCGTCAACCCAGCAAATAAACTAGCTACAGTTCCCTTCAAACTGGAATACAGTAATGTTTGCACATTACTGTTCGGCGGCAGTAGTAGCTGCGGTTATCTACCTAGACGGTCTCTGGCTAGAAAAACCTATCACCAGTGAACTTAAATTCAATCTAACATGATATTAACAATGGAGCTGAAGAACGCGTAAGTACGCGTTTTTTAAAATGGCGATTGTAGTTGTGATTTCTAAAATGCGGCGAAGTATTAAGTATTATTACCTCACATAATCCGTACCTAATCGAGATGGTAATCTTTGGGGGAGGCCTAAGTCCAGAAGTGGACGTCTATCGGCTGATGATGATGATGAAAGTTTTATGGATTAGTATTAAATAATTAATTCTCAAAATAGTTATTGGAATAAAATAACTTGAGATATGTACCTTGTTACGTATAGTTTTCACATTCATCTTAGATTTATACAATAAACTTAACCGGAGTTAAATGTAAAATTGTTGTTTTTTTCTCTCCCATTCGACTCTCGAAACCGTAAAAGGTCCTCCGGTTAACCGATAGCCCTCACGACTGCTTAGCTGTTAAAGTCTTTTAAGGCACCATTAAAGTTGAATTTGCATACAAAAACTCCCGCTTAAGCTTCTTACATACAGCCCGTTAAGTTTGCTCACTCCAAATGGACAAAGCGGCGTGTCGATGCCGTGGAATAGGAAAATCATTAATTTTGTTTTTTTTAGGAAATCATATGACCAAATCAATAACAAAAAAACGACATTCACGTGATGGTAAGTGACACGCCTGTTCATCCCAAACTAGGTGATCATTTTAAGATTAAAGACAAAGTCCAGCTCTTTAATCATATACATTGTTAAACTGCATTTCCTGAGAAATACGGTACGGTACATATGGTTATAAAAAAAATGTTACGATGACGTATATACACGTAGAAATTTCTGTATATTGACGTACATTTGTGTCGTACGAAAAAAAAAATACAGAATTTTTAATCTTTTCCTAAGTTAGCAGATTTTTTTTTTACATTAGACCGTTTACGTGGCACAGATGCGGTTCCTATTTCTGTCGCCAAATAGCAGTGTGCAAAAATTACTGTGTTCCGGTTTGAATGACGTTATAACTAGTGTAAAACCGGAGTAATGAAACTTAATATATCACGAGTATATCTTAAGGTAATGAGCGCGATGTGGTGCTGTGTATATCATTAACCCTAACTAGCGCCACATTGTGGTGGATAGTCGTATCAATAGCCATCAGGTGGACGTCCCGCTCGCCTAGTCCAAAAAAACAACTGTGATACAAAGTAAGTAATTATTTGTAGTTACATATGTTTGGATAAATTACTTCTCTGTGATATAATTTACTAACTTAATTCTTAACTATACAAACCTAACTCAAATTATATTGATAATAGATATATGTCCTATGTATAATTATTATAAAGCTTTAGTTTATAAAATACAGAAGAAGAGAGAGTCGAGGTTAAGGCAAAGGTAATTTCTGTGCGAAACATCAAAGATGAATTCCACGGCGGTGCTGATGGCTGTGTCGAATAATAAATGCGCTCGAGAATAATATATTGATATAAAATCGATAAAAACTTCACCGTGACGAAGATCCTAGAAGCGGTATTTAAAGCTTTATGATTCATCGGCATAATCGATACACGTTCCGAGAACATCTAGACCTTTTTTCATATCTAGATTTTAGTTCAATAATCGGTCGTAATTTGCGTGTAAGAGTCTGGACTCTAACGTCGTTAGTTCCGTCGACAGGGTCGCTCATTTATTTACAGTTAACGGTTTTGTTGCATTGCTATCTCACGGGCTATTATGCGGTTAATTTAAACACTGTGGGCTTAAACTTAAATTCCATGTTAAATAACCAAGAAGCCGAAGATAGAATTTTCAGATATCCTCAATTAACAAAATTTGATTCTTGTCTCATGCAACAGAGACCTACCCACCAGTAAAAGTAATTTCTTTCGTCTCTACGCCTGGAGTCAGACTCGGCATATCATGGAGACTACTCTCCATGCTAGAAAGAGAGAGAAACATTAAAATCTATGGTACATTATTTCAGTGTTATCTTTATTTCTTATTTCAATAAATGAAAATATTGTCGACCTTCCGATCTCTATCTGTTTACACCTCCACAGTGAATTCACCTCAGTCTTTAATTAATCAACCAGAATACAAAGTTTCGCTTGTACTGCCTGTGAAACCACGCTATTTTTTTTTTAATAAATTTTTATATCAAGGCCAAGGCTGTACAAGTAAGGCGTGGGCCTGTTTTATATTATCGCTTTAAAACCGAAAACATCATTGTAGATGAAATTATTAGACTGATCCCGTCGTAAATATGGATTACGGCGCGTAACTTGTTTTGAATAATCCCTCCTCTCCCCTGTCCCGCCCGCATTATCAATATTTTTTTTTTAAATAAATATACCGAAACTAAATTGTGTTGAATTTAAGATAAATTATAGTATAATTCGTCTTAAGTTATAGGTTTATATTCGCAATGTATTTCGAAGTAGACACAATACGCCGGCGGCGGTGTACGTCTTTCGGAATTTCTCAGAATGATTTACAACGGATCGTCTTATATATAAATATTTTTGTTTGACAACACTTTATATTATAGTTAAACTATCAAATTTATTAGTTTTGCTATACATATATAACTACTACTTAAACATTTTATAACAGATAAAACGTTGAGAGAGGACATTTATTGTTTTCGGAAATTTCAAATTTAGTTTCTATTGTATAAGGAGCTGACATCTCACACAAATTTTACATTGCTTTATGTGATAAGGAAAATGTCCTCATTTTACCATCAGCCGTACAGACATTCATATCTACGATGTCGATCGCTAAGAACAAGAACAAAGCGTTTTTTTTTTCAACAGCCAATTTATATCTCTTCTGTTGGGGCACAGGCCTACCCTCAATATGAGGGCGATAGGCGATAGTCACACGCGGGCCCAATGCGGATTGGTGACTTCACACACACCGTAGAATAAATTCTAATTCATGTGCAGGGTTCCTCACGACGTTTTCCTTCACCGTTTGTATTTCGCTGTTGTTACTGAAGTTCACAAATGTACATAACTTAAATATTAAAGTCATCGGTACATGCCGAGATTCGATCCCGCGACCTTTAGAGTGAAGGCCGGACCATTTTTCGTCCAAAAATTATATAGCAATGTTAAGTTAATTTACCCTGTATTCTTGGGTTAATAAGAATAGGATTAAGTAAACTCTGCGTGTCATAGAAGGCGACTAAAAGGGAGGTGGTCTAGCGTTTGTCGTATCAAAGCAAGGGTGCCAAAGAGGACTAAAGCTTTCCCTGGGACTTGTTGAAGAAGTAATGCCGGGAGGCACCTTTACATTCCGTTTTAAAGGTCACTGTGGCTATATACCATCCTAGGACCCAACCCACGTTGTTATGAGCAGGCTTGTCGCTTACCATCAGGTGAACGTATCACATGTTTCGTCGCTCCGTGGAAAAGTCCTTGTAATTTATTGATTAAACAATAACTGTGCCAAACGATGCAAGTTTAACCGTCTTGTTAGCAGTCATCACGCATACTTCAGTGTTGTGTTCTCACCGCACGTCACCGTCGTCTGTGCAAACTTGTTGTCAAGTAATTGCGCTTAATAATACCTTGCATGTGATTAACTAGTTTTTGTTTATTCCTATATATGTCCGTTTCTCGGTGCCGAGGGGACACATCGCCTACTTTGGACACAAATAAATTCTTCTCAATGGCTTAAGCGCAAAAACAGAAATTACACGGTAAGTTAATTATGGGTCTATTTTAACTGACAATGAAAACTGCAAATGTCCGAGTTAATAACGGACCGGTTAAGTGGTTGCGGTTCGTTAAAGGCTGTATTGCCTTAGTTAAAACTCGCTGAGCCTGTTCACTGTTTCTTTCTTTTCTGGAAAATATCTGCTGGTACGGTCGTCTCACACTTCATATACATACATATATATATATATCACGCCTCATTCCCAGTGGGGTAGGCAGAGACCACCTTTCTCAAACTTGCTACGATCCTGGCACACTTCTCTGGCTACCTCCACTTTCTGCATGCTGTCTCCATGCATGCTCGTCGGTTGCGAGTACTCTTGACCCGGCCTTTCTTTAGGACATCTTTGATTTGATCGGAATATGTCCGCCTAGGTCGACTGCAGTTATTTTTCCAATCATTCTCACTTTGTATACTTCTTTTGTTAATATTTTTTCATCCATTCTTTCAACATTAGCCGAACCATCTAAGCATCCCTTTCGCTATCTTTGTCAGTACATCTTCAACCACGCCGCACCACTCTCTTATCACACTGTTTCTCACTTTGTCCATCAGCTGCACACCAGTTATATTTCTCAGGCTTCTCATCTCCACAGAAATCAATCTTACTTTCATGTTTCTTCTGCTATAGCCAACATTCACTACCATACATCAGTGTGGGGATCAACACGCCTCTATGCACAGCCAGTCGTGCTCTTTGCGATACGTTTCGGCTATTCATAAAGTTATGAAGTGTCCCATTCACTTGATTCCCTTTCAATATCACCATCACACTTGCCATCTCTCATAAACTGTGAATCCAGATATACACACATGTTCAGAGACACAGTTTTCAGTTCACACAGATATACATACTTGTTCCACTTTTTGTCCCTCAATCATAATGTCACAGTTTGTCATACATTCTTCTCTTTCAAAAACCATTACTTTCGTCTTGCTTACATTCACTTTCATTCCTTTGCTTATTAAAGCACCATGCACCATGTCTACCATCGCTTGCAACTCCCTCTCTGATGATGATAATAAAACTTGATCATCGGTGTATAGGAGGTATTTGACGATCAACTTATTCATTCTTAGTCCATACTCACTATCTTTCAAATCTTTCAAGCAATTGTCTATAAATAAGTTAAACTGTCACGGCTAAGCCACACATCCCTATCTAAAACCCTTCTGGATGCTAAACCAGTCTGAGTAAGCTCCGTTTATCCTGACACAAGCACTGAAACACAATAATTTCAGTGCTTGTATCAGCGTGCTGTTTACCCCATAAACATACAATATAGACCACAATTCATTCCTCACCACTCTGTCATAGTCCTTTTCCAAATCTACAAAAACGCAATCTACCTTTTGGCTATTGTGCCAAACATTTTTCGGTTATGCTGCGTAAGGAAAAGACCTGGTCCATGCATCCCATTCCACTCCTAAATCCTGCTTGTACGCCCCAAATCTTCTCTTCAATTTCATTCATCACTCTTTTAATCAATATCTTTGCATACAGTTTGCCGACGACGCTCAGTAAGCAAATGCCACGGTAGTTTTTAGTCTTGCTGTGACCCTTTTCCTTTATATAACAGAATGATTACAGCTTTGCACCGGTCATCTGGCACTTTTCAGTTGTTTCAACAAAGGTTGTAAAGGCAGCACAGCTGAATAGCTACCATGCCCCGTCCAGCTCTCAGCATCTCGACCGTAATCGTATTATACCCTGCAGCCTTACCGAACTTTATACTATTCATAGCATCTAAAATCTCTTTCATACTAATATTACTTTCATCCCCACTCTCAGTTTGGCCCCTAACGGGGTTTGGCAATTGCATATCCTCTTTCTCGAATAAACTTTCAATATATTCCTTCCACCTTTTAAGAATACATTCTTCACCTGCCACAAAGCTTCCATCCTGGTTCCCGATTTTGCCAAGCGAGCTTGCATTATTAGCGCTGACTATTCTTATGGACTTCCAGAAGAACTTAATGTTCGTCTGGAAGTTATCAGATAACCTTTTTTCAAATTCATCTCTGTCATTCATTTTCTTTCTTTCCACCACATCCTTTGTTATGGTCTACATCTTTTATACTCATTCTTCGCATTTTGTACATCTATCGTAGCCTTGTCCACTTTTTGATTGGCTTTTGCTGCCAACCAACCCTGCCATGCTTTCCTCTTTTTAGAAACCGCCTTCCGCACTTCTGCAACCCATCCATTAAAATCTCCAAGCATTACAATTCTTTCATTATGCTTACATTCATTCAGAACATCTTTCAAACTATGCCAAAAGTCATCCATTTCGGTTTGGACTCTCGAGGACCGGTTCCATCGCGCATCTTGTGGAGCATACACTCCTAGAATGAAGATGCTGGTAACGCCAACCTTCAATCTCACCCAGATGAGTCGAAGACTCACACAACCAAAGTCAGTCGCACATACGTTCATTCTAAAAGAAAGTAGTACACCGACTCCCTGACAGCCTGTGCTGGTTGCAGGGACTCCTGACCAGTAGTCTGTGTAAGGTCCATGTATGATGGTGTCGTATCGTTTCCCCTTGGTTTCCTTGACACACAGAACATCAATTCTTCTTTCCTTCATCAATTTCATCTTTCATACCTCCCTGACATTCAAAGTAGCAAAGTGGCTATCAGCAGCCCACTTTTCGCTCCCACGGGAAACGAGACGTGACAGGTTGCGAACCTCGTCGCCGCCATTCTGGCATGAAATACGTTCTTCCATTGCGTTCCAACGAGTAGCAAGGGCAAAAAATTGTCGACCCAAACGGAGTCCCACAGGTTTGGACAAGGTTAGCCTCATTCTAGGGTCACCGGATCCCAGGGCATTAGCACGCTAATCTCAGACTCGCCTCTGGGCACGCAGCACTTGGGCATGGATTACCACTGGCTTGGCGGAAGACAAATAAGAAGGATTAGGTAGGGAAATGTGTTAAGTAAAGGATTGCGGACATTGGGAAGGTATTAACAATAAGAAGGGATACTACTGACTCGGAAAGAGCAGAAAAGAGACAGTAGTAGCTCGGGAAGCCGGGGTCGGAAATTAAGTTTAAACTAATAATTGTGATGTGATGATATGACAACCATCCTGTGAAGAAATGTTGCACTTTACGGAAATCTGTGAATGACCTCTACGTGAGTTTTCAAAGTTAATCTTGGTAAGTAAAGTATCCTGAAAAACATGCAGTAGACAGCGCTACAAATGAGTTAAGCCTACTCCGGTTTTAATGCCATCAGATGACAAGAATAGTAAAAGTTCGAACTAGTGTTCTCAAACTAATTAACAATGAGTTTGAAGTAGGGACATAGTAATGTTATATTTGTCAAAACAGAGTTATGTATTGTGCCTGCCTACAACATCGTGACGGTAGATGATGTACACTGCACCACATTGTGCTCTCCGTGTAAAAGCATGAAATGTTTCGTTGCCTCCGTAATTTCACTAGCTACAACGCCGTTCAGACCGGTACACAGTTATGTATGAAAACGTACGTAACCGTCCAAACAGCATGGTTAAGTTAGATTTATACACAGTAGAGTTTAGTGGATCTATCTCCGATTCGACATTGTCAACAGTACATAGACGTCCACTGCTGGACATAGGCCTCGCCCAAAGGACTCCACATCAATCGGTCCTGCGCTGCCCACCTATAGTTAGCATGGTCTTCCGTACCGCCTGGCACTAGTGACCGTCGTTTGTTCATATGGGCAGCCCTGTAATCTTGGGCTAGTAAGAATAAGACTAAGGTAAGTCCTGCCTATCGTAGAAGCCGACTAAAAGGGTCTAGGAGTTTCGCGGGCCTTGAGGGTGAAAGCCCTTTTCGCTCAACAAGCGAACTTGTGTGGGACAGCCTAGGAGGGTCAAGTCCCTCCTCAGAGACGTGTTCAAAGAAAGTGGAGAGAGGCACCGGTGCGTTCTATAAGAGATCCCGGAGCCTCTCCGAATGCACTGATGCAGAGCACCGACGGGGTTTTAGTGAGTAAAAATCTCACATAACCCTGACTCCCCCCCCCTTTCCAAATCAGGGCGTCATTTCCCCCCGAAAAAAAAGAGGTTCACATGGGGGGATTTGGGCCTATTTCCAACCACGCTGGCCCAATGCGGGTTGGTGAGAGCTAGAACCTTGTTTGTTGATTATCAGGTTTCACTACAAGCTGGTGAGTTTGTCTTTGGTTTCATGAGTGGTTATACGGTACCCTTTAAAACCATTTCGATTAATTACAGAATATTATATATTAAGTCCACACGTACATATAACTTCGGAATCAAACCATAGATCCCTGTGTTATTGGGCAAGCGATTGACTATGATCGACAATGTACATTAATAGATTATTTATTTAAAAAAAAAATTGTTATGATTACATCGGATCTATTCAGAAATAAATTTCCATTTTCAACGACCCGCCTTGTGATTGATCTTTCCAAACAATATCGACTTTTGTTTTATTATAGACCTAATGTAAACGGATTAGTAAGTACAGTCGCGATAAAAAGAGTTAAGCGACAAACATATTTGTTAATATTAATAAATTGCATCATATTGTTACTTCCTGCTAGTGGACCCAAAACTAAAAAGAGGAACATGTTACAGTAAAGTATAAATCGTAAACGATTAAACAAATCTTTAAGTTAGAGTAACGTCTTTTTTGACGAGACTAATAGTATGTAACGGTTAATGATACGCCCGCCTGTAACAGGCATGCTGTTACAGGCGGTTGCAGTTAAGATGATAAGCACAACACAACATATGCTCTTCGCTTTCAGACACAGTGTAGTTTTATTAACTCGGTATATCGTTAATAGGGTCGCGGCTGCGTTGTCGACCTTTAAAGAAGTAGTACACTCTTTAAAGGTCGTCGTCTTATTTAACTGGGTACAGACTCCTTCTTTCTGGAACACAGTAATATTTGCATACTACTATTTGACTGCAGAAATATAAGCGGCGATATATAGCTTTTAAACATAAACTTTTGTCACAAATCTCTATTATCCGAGATCGCAACACAGTCTAGTTCTTTATAATAAGTTTACTATTTACTAATTTTCCTACTGCTATTTTAGTAATAAAACGAAGATAATATTGTTGTAGTTACTGCACTAACAGTACACCATTTAGGTTTTTTTAAACCGTTCCTCTTTTTGTAAGATTAGGCCATTTTGTAAATAAACATAAATTTTATACCCGACTCATTGAGTCTAGAATGATAGTAGGTAGGTTTATATTAGTATCGATAAAATCGACATCCCGATTCATAATACCCCCCGTTGTAGAGTCGCTCCCCACAAGGTGCTGGTATCCACGCTTCTGAGCAGAAAGGCGAAAATTCGTATGTATAAGACGGTGATAAAACCGATCTTGATGTACGGTACGAGTATTGGACACTAACCTTAAAGAAGAGCGGCTCCTGGTCACCGAGAGGAAAGTTATGCGTAGAATCTTCGACCCGACCCAGAGAGAGAATGGTAGGTGGCGAGCCCAACGCAATACTGGAATCAATAGGCTGGTTGGTGAATCGAACATCATAGGGGAATCCCAAGCCTGACAAAGACTTCGCTGGATAGGCCACTTGTTAAGAATGGGAGACGATCGTAGAGTGAAAAAAGCGTTCCGCGGAACCTCAACTAGCCGCTGACCTGTCGACTGACCCAGATGTCGTTGGAAGGATGCCGTAGAGCACGGCCCACGCTAGTTTCAAGCAGTGGAGACAGATAACGCTGTCGCTCTCTTGTCGGAGGCCAAGTCTCATTTTGGGTTGTTGCTCCAGAGGAGTAATTATAGTAGTAATATTTTACACAATTTAAAAATTAACTTAAATTTAGATGAAGTTAAATAAATCTATAGAATGTTAGTAAGTTAATATTTTTATATTCTTTTCTGCTTGATTTTTTAACTTTATTGTCCTTATTAATTTTTCTCTTCCTTCTATTCGATTTCCCACTTACAAAGTATTTTTTTCTGTGATGTTATCGTATTTCCTACTTTCTTTCCTTTCACGCTGATAAGGAAGACTTATAATTATTTATTATTCTCTTACAATTTTCCTAACTATTAATTCTAGTATGTTCTCGCTGCTTAATTTATTATTCGTTGAGACATCTGTTTAAAGCGTTTCTGTACTTCCAACTAACAGTAAGAGTGAAAAGAGATGTATTTAAATTGATAAGAATCTAGCTTAACTTTTACTTTGCTCCCGGAGTAAAGAGAATGATTTTCAAATGTAGAAATCTATAGACAAGCAGTAATAACGTAAACATGACTGTTCCTTTAACTACTCGGTTTTCACTGAAGTAAAGAGATTTATCATCTTGTCCTTCAGTGTAAATAGCACCTCATCGTTACGAAGCGAGTTTATTCATTTGTCGCCTGGTGTAGGTGTTCATTGTCCTCTCCGCTCACCATGACTGAATACACGAGACATATTATTAACGGAACATTACCTCTTTTCATTTAATGGTATTAGACCATTTAACCATCAATAAAACAGCCTTCAAAATACGTACACATCCATGATTTTGGATTGCTAAAAAACTTCTATCTGTCTTTATTTACTTATTTTATTAGGTCTACGATCAATGAAACATTATTACATTAACTAAAATATACAAAGTATTAAAAAAAAAAAATAGTCTTTGTACATGATTCTTAGGAAATAGACACAGAATTCACTTACTATATACGAATAAGATAGGTAAGAGGAAGCAACAAAAATTTATTGCATTGAAAAAGTAGTAAACGTCCATGATTTATAAGAGCGCAATACTTTACGAAATATATATAATGAGTTCGACTTAATGTTGACAGATTTATTTATTTATTTATTTATTCTTTATTGTACACCAGTTACAGGATATGGAATACATTATTTATATACATAAATGTACAATGGGCAGTCTTATTGCTCAAAAAGCAATTTCTTCCAGAAAACCCATTGGAAAGGAAGACGTGAACTAAAAGCAAAGATGTGGTGCACTAAATTATTAAAACTAAAACGCTTGGTGACAGATGCAAGCAATAGCACAATTGGATAGAATTTATAATTTAAACTTTATGATTTACCGCAGTAGTTCAATAGCTTGCGTAGCCTAAAAACTCGAAAGTTGCAGCCAAGCACATATCTTCGCAGTGGAGATGACAGAGATGTAATCGCACATTTAGGAATTTTACCTTAATATTTTTGTTAAATAATTTAAATAAGAATGTTAAGTCCAAAACATCTTTGCGATTATCTAAATAGATTATCCTGAAGTAGTTAAGTCTAGCAGCATATGAAAATCTATTAGCTTTACCAATGCTTCTAGCAACGTGCTAAGGAAACCACTTTTGAATTCGCTCAAGCTATGCGTGGTGAAGTAGCATATCTTAATAGGAACCTTATATATATATATTTTCTTGATCTCTTAAAGAAGTTATCAGTTTTATTGAATCATGCTGATCTGTGAAGCGGTGATAGCTCTCCTTGAATGGTGCAACGCGCTGTACTAGCTACTCTAGTTGCGTTGGTTCGATCCCCACTAATCTTGAACTAACCATGTCCCAAGAACTGTCAGAGAATATAGACAGACGTCCGTTTACACGCACTTGTTCAGCCGGATATATAGCCTTGACTCTCTCCTTATTACAGAAAATCGCAAGTCCCAACAGGTGGAATATTTTGGTTGTTAATCTGTCTACTTAATTACGATGTATAAATCAGATGTGCGGTCTCTGGTGAAAGCCTATGTGAAATATTGAACGTCGAACGGCTGATGGTGATGATTATGAGGATAAATCAAATTACGTCCGTTTTTTAATACGTCATTGGGTGCATTAGTTCCAGAAATGTACAGCACTACCACTTTAACTTCCGTGTACGTACCTTCCGTCAATTACAAAGATAAAAATCAAGAAAATCAATTTGAAAGCTTTATGTGTGAGCGAGATAATTAACATACGTATTAAATTTCGACTTTCTCCAATCCAGTGTTAACGAAAATAAAGTGTGGCTGATAACTGTTCGCTTGAAGTAAACCGTTTCGGATATTCTATTTAACGGTAGTTGTAACTAACCTTAACTGCTTCTTTTAGTTACATTGACAAGTTAATATCATGAATATTATTTGTGGTAAGCTTTGAATATAAATAACTTCAATAGTTCTTTACTTATACTACCATCATGTATTAGCTTAAATACTCAAATTGCTTAGAGTGAAAAAGAAACTCGAAATGAGAACTTTTTTGTGGTCGTTTAATAAATAGTTCTATTCGTAAGTAAACCAAAAAACCGGTAACTAACCGGTGTAACAGATTAAGAGGAATCTCTTACTCGGGTGATTATGTATGAGTCAATAGTGTGCTGTGTTTATCCTTTACGTAAAACCGGTGGTTCGAGTGCCAATAGACGTTTTACTTGTGTACAGTGCAAACTCATTAACTGGTAAAGTTATGACTTCGGCGAAAATCTTTAATGACCGCGCGTAGCTCGCTGTTTGTCTGATTGTTTTATGTGTAATGTTTACATCGACAATTGCTTTAATGTGCTTAGATAAGCTGAAACTTAATAAGATAAATATATTATTTTCAATAGTTATCTATATTATACTTTAAACTAGATATAGACAAACAATGGAAAATATATAATCATGTATTTTTGTTATAGATATTAGAAGCTTCCCAAAATTTGGTAAAAACTTGGCCACTTGGGGAATAGCGGGAAAATTGAACGGACTATAGAGCAGGAACGTCTTAGAGAAGACATCAAGAGACAGTGGGAAAATCGAGATGCTGTCCACTTGAATATTATTCTGGAGAGATAGGACAAATAGCACTAATAATAAATTGAGGAGAGATACATGTAGCAGCGGAAGAAATGGTGATGATGAAAACATTGGGTATTAATAAAATATTTTTTTTTTATTGTAAAACTTTTGTCTCCGGCTGTACCCACACGCCGTCTTCAGCAAGTTCTATGATTGATTGTGACAGACGACCAAACTCGGCTCCGAAATAAACGGACATGTTTATATACTTTTCAGAAGGACTGTACCCGGGCGGGCGGTATCGTTGTGTTTTCCTTTTCCGAATCGATTTTAATGCGATTGAGGTGGCTTCCGGTCGCCGTTACAGGTGGAATTTAAGGGTGAAGAGGGTGATGGGGTGGGTGGTTTGTAAAATCTCAAATCTCATCCGCCCCATCATTCTTATCTGCGATGCTCAAAAATGTTAAATCACTCGCCTACCTCTGGAGACTATTCAATCAAATTGATGACTGACTTAATCATAGAGTAGCAATTTTTAAAAATAAAATGTTTAAATAATTCGAAAATTATTTATTTAGTAATAAAAAACGTCGTCAATTATAAAGATAGAGATAGTTTTTTCGTCCTCTAGGTTCCTGCGAAATTACTAAAAGTGCTATTTTCACTTCTGTTAATTTCATATCTGGTTGGGCCCACCTTTTTATAAGTAAACAGCTCTTGTAATTTTCCTAGTATTGGGATTTGGTGGTTTCTCTCACAAGAAGTTAGTCAAGGGTAGATGCCACCATGGAGCCACGGGCGCATTAATGGATTTCTATAAATTGTTCATGGAATCTACATGTTGGTTTCGTCACGATGTTATCCTTTATCCGAAGCTCAAGTTCAACGGGAATCGAACCCGCGATTGTTCGATTCGATTATTCGCATATGTAATATAACAAGATACATAAGTACTAGGTGATGAAATTTAAGCAGTAGAAGTTAAAAAGGTATTCGGTTTCCATCAAATGGAATGTAAACGTAAAATGCACTAAAAGTTTGGGTCTTTTAGTGCTAAAGACCTTGTTCACGTCTTTAGCATATTTGGATGTTTACAGTATTTAATCTAGTACTTTTTTTTACTCGGAGAATATATTTTTTTCTGTTAGTTATGTGTTTGTACATATATCCCTATAAGGCTTAGTTAGAGGCAAAAATATTACGAAAACAACTCATATATATTATTTTTGTTGTGTTTAAATTGCTGATACTTTGCGTTGGGCGGTCGAGCTGGTCTTGAGTGGGCACTTGTCGCGTGCGCAAAAGCAGTACCGGCAAGTGGGTCAGCCATTAGCGGTCGCCTCAACATGTTAATATCCTGACGCCACGCGTTCCGTCGGGCTAAGCGCACTCTAAATTGTTTTTTGACAATGTCCATAACGACCCGCCGCCGACTGCTTCAGGGTTCTGCCAGATCAATACTGACCCTATCGAACCATTACGACACTATGGACTGGTTTATTAAACTTCATTAATACCACCACTTGATATTTGTTTAATCAATACCATATCAAATCTATACAGATTTGATATATAGGAGATCTCCTCCTATGTAGAGATTCATCATGATATATATGGAACAATAAGGCCTAAAGACTTGAAATTTGTTAGGAATTTTCCTAACAAGCAGTGGACTGAGGTCCATGAGCCCGGATCAGATCGGACGAGTATCAGATGAGCTGTAAGCGTCAAAATGACTACCAAGCAATCAACGTCATCAGGGAAGAGAAGGATATTGTTTTTACCGAGTGTAAGTCACCTAGGAACGGATTTTACGAAATTTGACTCCTAAAAGGGATTACAGGGATGTTAATAACGGAAAAAGCCGGGCTGCTACCGGGCGAGAACATTTCTGACAAATTTCAAGACAAAATTTCAAATCAAATTCTATATTACTGTCAGTAAAGCTGGCGGGCAATGGCTAGTCAAATATAGCGACGTAGTGAAGTCAGATTTATATTTGTGGACACAGCAATAAGCATATATCATTGACCTGATGGTGAGTGATACATATTATGACGATAGTTACTACTCTAATTATTTACACCAATATACAACACCAAATTGTGATCGTGATAAAAAAAACATCAAAACTCCTTACATTAGGATTTCTTAATGGTACTCACGTTACAGAGAAGTAATTTAATCATCGTTATTATGACATATTAAACAACTATAAAATTTTGGAGAAATAGATGTTTTAATAAGTATAAAAAGGTTTTTTAACAGTAATATGTGCTCACTGTAGTGTATTATTTTTACTAAGTATTTGTACTTATTCCTATCGCTAAGCTACTGTTTATAAGCAAAGAGTACGTCACTGTTGCCGGTGACCGTTTTGGTTAGGTACTAGTATTTCTGCCGCAAAATAGAAGTGTGCAAACATTACTGCCTTCGTATTTGAAGGGCTAAAGAAATTACTGGGGTAACGAGACATACATATTGGAGATATATATAGCGGGCTAAGTAACGCCATGTTATATCGACAACTAAAGGAACGTTTTTACTTAATAGTTGATACTCGAGTAAAGTCTCTTTTATATAAAGTGCATGATATTAATATATTATAAGGGGTGGCAGGGTTCCCGCATAACAGCTCACGGGGTCCATGCCAACCTCAATTGTTCGTGGTGAACTCTGCTAATCAACAAATAAAGTTCTGGTTCCCAACGTTCGCATTGGGCCGGACTGGTGGGAAATAGCACAAATCTTCCCCTATATATTCTTATCTAATCAAGATGGGAATCTATGAGGGAGACCTATGTCCAGCTGTGAAAGTCTATCGGCTGATGATGAATATATTCTAATAACACAAATTAATTTTCTTAATATTATAAAAACGTTTTATAAGGCAAAATTATTGTACGGAACCCTCAGCTGGTGGAGAATATTTTAATCGATATATGGCCATCAACTTTTATGCATGTAATTTTTACTATTTAACGGCAATGTCTAGACTTAAGTTCGGTCATGGGTTACCGCGACGTATGAACGATAGACACGAAACTCTCCCATGCCCCCAGCAACAGGATCATGGTCATCAGCAACTCCGTAACAACCAAGTATATTGGTGATAATTCTCTGGTATTTTAGTGGGTAGAAACGCTACATTTTACCAGTGGTGGGTGTCTATTACCGGAGACAGTCTAGGTAGTTACCTCAGCAGGGCCTATTTCTGCTGCCAAACAATAGTGTACAAACATTACTGTGTTTCGGTTCGAAGGGCGTTGGAGTTAGTGAAATTATCAGGGTAACGTGACTTAACATCTTATGTCTTATGGCGACGAGCGCGATGTGGTACAGTGTATACCATCTTAACCAGCGCCACATTGTTCCGGGCAGGACAGTCATTTACCATCAGGCGATCGTCCCATCCGTCTCATCGTTTCGTTAAATAAAAAAACATACTCCCGACTTTCCACCCAGAAGCCGGATATCCTTTGAATTTGATTTGAAGTTAAGATTAAAAATTTTTAGGAAATCTTCTGGCTCGGCGACAACCAGTCGCACTGTGGGCCACCATCACGTCATTAACACCTCTCCTAACCCTTTTAAGGGGAAACATTTCTTAAAATCCGTTTTTAACAGACCGATATTCTCTAAAACGTATATTCCTACCAAATTTAAAGTCTAGTCCTCACGGTTCCAAAGATATCGTGATGAGTCTCTACATATGTGGAAGTATATATATATATAGTTTATTTACATTCTTTGCTATAATATTTTTTATACTTAATCCCTTTACTTTTTCTTACGGTGATATACACAGCAACATATTATGATCGTCGCTTTATTGCATAAGAGATTAAGTCTCATTACTCCAGTAATTTAACTAGTTACAACGCCTTTCAAATCGAAACACAGTAATGTTTGCACACTACTCTTTGGCGGCTGAAATAAGAGCTGCAGTGATATCTACTTAGACGTTCTCCAGCAATAGAGATCAATCAAAAGTTAAAAAAAGTACCTTAACTTGTTAAGTTAGGTAGTTTCTATTTTAGGAGCGGCGGATCCTCGTATATTGGTTCGGACGGAACCTCTCCTTGCCAGTAATCGTGTCGGCGATGTTGAGAGGAGATTTTGCACGAAGGCCGTAGCCTCCTTTTGTGAAACTGTTATGGTATTAAAGGAGGCTGCCGAGCTGGATCGAGAGACGACAGACCCCGCTCAGAAACAAAGCACCGTGGCGCTAATGCGCGCCGTCTCGACGCACCGGTGAACGTGTTCCTCTACCTCAATTGGGCCTTTAGATTCTGTGGCAATAACGATGGGGTTCTCATCGTCTCAAGGAGGGCAATGGCTGAATTTATTCTCCGGCCATTGAGATAGTGGCGAGGGTGGTAGGGACTGCATAAATCAGACCTCGGGACGGGCTATCCCAGCAGTCTTAGAAAGGCTGCGGTTGTGTTCCGAAGGGAGGACCCGTCACTTCTCCAAACACCGAAGGTGACTACCGGGGGTTTTTTAGTGGCTAATAATCTCCACATCCCTCAAAAGACAGAGTATCTTTCCGATTATTTATCTCCCGTAAACAAAAAAAGGTACTAATTTTATTAAACTTTTAAATTCTTATTCAAATTTTTTAATCGTTTGAAGTTTCATTGATTCCGCTTCTTCCAGATTGGTCGACGGATTTATCCGTTGGAGCTTCTTCCCCGCAAGTGAGACAGCGCTTCCGGTGGGATCAATGCTTTCGACGCGAAATGCAAATAATTTCATTTCGTGAATGCAATGAAAATATTTTTGCAGGCCGTCTGCGGTATTATTAGTTCAATTAATTTTATGAATTATCCGCCGTGTTGACTGTGAAACGAGCGGAAGTGGTGGAGACGGTACTATCTAAGTTTAATTCGCGAAAGTGATGATAGGTCTTTGTTTCCGGAGACCGTTTTGGTAGGTATCGCCGCAGCTTGTACGTCTGCCGACAAACAGTAGTATGGTAACATTAAAGTACTCCGGTTTGAAAGGTGTTGTAGGTAGTGAAAGTACTGATGTAACGGGATTTAATATCTTGATCTTAAAGGGAGGAACGCAATGCAGTGCTGTGTATAACATGGACGTAGAGTGGACGTGATCTCTGCCCAGTGTGGTGGTACTGTCGATGATGCTGGGGACTGCATAAAACAGTGTCCGGGACGGGTTATCCCAACCTAGCGTTAGAGAGGCCGTTGTTGTATTCTGAATGGAGATCTTGTGACCTCTCCAAATACTGACGATGTCCGCTGAGGGTCGATTTTAGTGGGTAAAAATCTTCTTATACCCTCCTCCCCCGAAATAAAAACTGTACTGTCACCAGCAACAGCGCCCTTTAAACCGGAACACAGTAATGCTTGCACACTACTGTCTGGCGGCAGAAATAGGAACTGCGTTGGGACGTACTTAGACGGTCTCTGGCAACAGAGTTCTATTACCATTATAAATTCGCAATAACGACTCCACGGTACTATTGTTCCTGTTTGTACGCAACTCGTTTCCACTTAATTACATATGAATTTGGCAGCCGCGGGGCGACGGAGGGGTGAGTAGTGGGGCGAGGGGGGGGGAGGAGGTGGTGGCCTCCTCGTGCTGCGATTGATTTCATTTAAAACATTTTGTTTCCGGCACAAAGCGATTTATACGTTAAACATATCGAATTTTAGTTTTAATTATCCACATTAGCTGTTACGCACTCAAACAATGAGGCCGATGTTTGCATACGAATTTGTCGAGTAGTGTTGTTAATGTTTTATTTGTTTAATACATTTATTTATCGCCATAAAGATTGTAATCATCTTTTTTATATATATATATATATACAATGAAGCGAGGCGAGCGTTCATGTGATGATAAGTGATACGCCCGCCCATAACGTGGCGCTAGGATGTTATACACAGCACCACATTGCACCCGTCGTGAGATGTAAGATGTTAAATTTCGTTACCCCAGTTATTTCACTATCTACGCCGCCTTTCTAACTGGAATACAGTAATGTTTGCATACTACGGTTCGCGCTACGATGGTAACTACTTAGACGGTCCCCGATCTCAGAGATCTACCAGCAGTGGTAATGATGGAATGATAAATTCCACATACAGTTTGTAAAATTGGAAATAGTAGTTCATTTTGTTTTGTTATGTTTATTATTATGCAGTATATAGTTTTTACTATCTTTTTCTCCCTCTGCTTCCTTTATAAAAAAATAGTGTCGACATGGGCGAGTCTTGAACCCATTATTTATTGAAATCTCAGTTTTTTCACACACATACTTTTCCTGTAATTTTTTATTTATTTGTTATGTTACTTGAGGTGTTAATAAACGTCCAATTATTATTATATCATCAGTAAACTTGGCAGTTATATTGTAAGTTATTAATTGTCTTACGAGTCATAAAACTTTTAGGACAACTAAGTCGCTTGTCTATCAGTTACATATATATTAGAAATTCTAGGTATTACTAAACTGTTATTTATCAATTGCCTTTCCTATCTTTTATAACAAGTGTTTTAGCTATTTGCCAATGAAAATCTAGTGAAAATCTGTCAAGTTATTTCATCGTCATCATTATCAGCCGATAGCCGACCACTGTTGGACATAGGCTTCCCACAAAGACCTCCAAGTTTGTAGCGGTGCATGTGAGGGGATTCAAGTCATTTCCCGCCAAACTGGCCCAATTCAGGTCGGTGGGAGTCAGAGCCTTGTTTGTTGATTTTCAGAGTGCACCACGAGAAGTTGAGGTTAGCTTGGGTCCGTACAGTTATTATGCGGGACCCTTTTCACCCTTAAATTATTTCTCGGATTATCTCAAAAAAATTATATAAAAGTGTAAACATTCCATTTATAAACTCTACTCTAAAAGTCGATTAACTAACAACCTCTAAACCTTTTCTTAGAGCTGTTACTAACGTTATCTTCTGAAGCAGCTTTTCAAATAAAATCACACAGGATACGTCAAGCTGAACAGCAAATATAACTTACTCCTAACATTGAGATATTTTCGGTTGTATTAGACTTTAGTCATCATTATCATCAGCCGATAGACTTCCACTGCAGCACATAGGCCTTCTCCAAAGATCTCCACATTTGTAGGGGGTCCGGTCGATATGGGTTGGATTGGGGCCATTTCCCACCACGCCGGCCTAATGCCGGTTGGTGGGAGTCAGAGCCTCGTTTGTTGATTAGCAGGATGCACCACGGACCGGTGAGTTTGCCTTGGGTTCCGCGAGTTGTTGTATGGGACCCGTTACTTTAGTATTTACGTAAAATTCGTATAAACTATGTATTATATAAAACACAAAAAATCATTTAGAATTATATATTTATGATGTGCTAACCATGACGTGAGTATATTTATCACCTCATCTAAATCACCGCTAAAAAATCCGTTAAGATTTTTCTCCTTTAAAAGTAAGTATAAATAGGATTAATTACAAATACTTTCTTCTTTAAACAATCTAAGTAAAATATCAGCCATTGCCGGCTGAATTGATGTTCTGAATGTATTTATAATTCGGCACATTATAAACGGGGCGCAGTCGCCGGAAGTGCCCGTTATCTATCAACAAAATGTCGGTACAACGTTCGAACATCCTTTTGGATGCTGAACGCGAAAGGGTTCGTTACGTTATTTACGCTTTGTGTAAACAGATAGCGTAATTAGTAAATGCTTCAGTACTTTCAGCGCTATCAGTGTTGTTAGCTGTTAGGGTTGAACATCCGGTTAAATTTAAATATCACTGTTTTAAATTAATATACCAGGCCACGAGGAAGATCGCCCATTAGGTGGACTGACCAGATAAATAGCTGACCATCGTTACCTCTATGTGAATGCACGAGGAAGACGGCCATCACAGAAGTGTGGTGACGTGTTATGAAGCTTGCCACCGACAGCTGAAGTGATGACCACGACCGCTCTTTCAAGAGTGATATCGACGAAGAAGATGAATAAGAATTTAATATAAACTTGTGTCGGAGGCCAAGACTCATTCTGGCCGGCTGCGCCAGAGGAGTTAAGAAATTTAATATCGTCTGCTGAATTTTTAAGAATCTTGACCAATAGCTGTTAGCCATCTGCTATTGATATGTCTTTCTTGCTGGAGACCGTCTGAGTAACACCGCATCTTCTGTCTCTGCTGACAAACAGTATTGTGTAAACGTTGCTGTGTTCCGGTTTAAAGGTAGCTAGTGAAATTATTGGGGTTATGAGACTTAACATCTTGAGCACAATGTGATGCTGTCTATATCATTTCTACTAGCACCATGACAACAGCTGAATGTTTCGTCCAACTCCTCGCTTAGTTGATAATCTTTTAGCTCGTTGTAGTTAAGAAAAATAGCTGTTCCATCGTTTGTAATATATAAATAGATTTGAAATTTGTCAGAAATATTCCCGCCTGCCGGCAACCCGACGTCTCCGAACCCCTTCTCGTTATTAACATCCCTTTTTCTGGGGCTAACATTTCGTAAAATCCATTCTTAGCTGACCTATACTCAATAAAAAGAATATTTGTGCCAAATTTCAAGTCTCCAGGTCTTGTCTTCATATGGTTCGAGAAGTTCGATATATAGATGTTTGATCTGAAATAGTACGTGACGTTTTTGTTAACAAAGTATATTATTGGTACTTCCGGTATAATGGCTTTAAGTTTAAGAAACGTTGAAGTTATTCAAGCATCCAGGATTATGAGCCGTTAAAAAACCTGTACATAACATTAGTTTCTAGAATTAACACTCCGTCTAGTTAGCACAATGAATTGCCTAGCTCGAAATTCTTATTGCGAAATCCAATCGAACCTCTGCGTATTGTTCTGTTGTGAAAAGCTGAAACGGAAATCATTCAGTTCACAAGAAAGCTTAGTTTGTTTGATGTTTTTTTTTTTTTATAAGTAAACAGAGATTTCCTTTTAGCGAGCATGCAGGAATCATGTTCGGTGCTCGATGTAGATCTTTTGTTTTTTGTTAGCGAATCGATTACATAGCGACTACAGTATCATTGGTTTAGCTTATTATATATCCAAGTTAGATTCGTCGACATCTTTACTTATGTATACATGAACATTTTTTTTAATTCTATGAAATAAGCGGAATTTTCAGTCGAAGTTGTCGCTCGTTAAAATGATACACAGCATTAAATTGTGCTCATCGCCTTGAGATATAAGATGTTAAGTTACCCCAGTAACTTTATTAACTATAAAGCTCTTTAAACTACATAGTAATGTTTACACACTATTGTTTGGCGGCAAAAATAAGAGCTGCGGAGGTATCTACCACGACGTTCTCCGTTAATATAAATCTACCGCCAGTATTTACTACCACACCATGTATCGAATGACGGAAATAAGCGTCGTTAGTAAATATCCTTAGTCCGGCCATAAGTTCTTTTACAATTGAAAATGCGTTTTTTTATGAAGTAATATTATTAAAATTTATACCTACATATTTATACGAACACACGGTTGATATCAAGGTTTTGAAGTGTCTGCAATATGACCGACGGGACCGGCTCCATACCCACTTGTGCAAGGCGATCACTGCATTTCCTATTTTCGTTAATGTTAATTTGATAATGAACATAAAAAATATGTGAAATAGCGCAAAATTGATAGAAGCTTTTAAAATAATATACGTCTTCCAAATTCAAAATAATGAAAAAGTTGAAAAAAAAAAAGTTTTTTTATAACAGTATTTATGTCCAGACTAGTTAGATAGATATTTATTTCAAACTTTTGTAACAAGGGTTAGGAAACGCAGGAGATGAAGTATTATGATACTTGTTTACATTCTCATTGACATTTGAGATATTCTCTCACAAAGAGAAATATTAATGGTAGTTGCCGCAGACCGTGTAGGTAGACACTACCGTAACTCCTATTTCTGCCGACAAATAGTAATGTGCAAACATTACTGTGTTCCGGTTTAAAGGGCGTTGTAACTAGTTAAATTATTTAGTTTACGAGATTTAACGCCATATGTCTTGGGGCGACGAACACAAAGTGATGCCGTGTATATCATTCTAACTAGCACTACGTTATTATGAACAGCCCTAAATATCTCGCTGGTCTGTTCGCACCATTAGAAAAAAAAAATATAGAAGACACCTTACTGCACCTGCTGAATCGAGTCTTCTAGACTATCATTGTCGTTTAACACTTTAGATTTTCTTTAAAACCTCAGTTTCACTTGCGTTTAGGTAATGAAGCATTTAATGGCGTGTTCACTTAGAATGCTCTAGCTGTCATATAGCAAATCTGTAATGACAGTAGATTAATAATATGATGGTGGTAGGCGGGTTCGGAAAAAACCCTACCACCAACCAAAAAAAATTATAAAACAAACTTGCATTCGTTAGTTATTTCACACCCAGTATAATTAAAATAATCGATTTATAGCACAGTGTGAAGTGAATCGATTACGGGCTTTTAAAGCGAACGTCTCGGAAATTTCGCTAACAACAATATCGGAGGGGATGAATTTACACCACCATCGGTCCTGGCGACCTACGAAAATTGCTGGGTGACTCGGCCAAACTGCGGGCGAATAATTAAATATTTTCATAACACGGCAACACTGGGCGCTACGCTCGTAAATCACAGACGCGTGTGCGTTCCCCTTGTTCCTTACGATCCGGTGGGATTCGTAATCTCTTTTTTTTAACCTCGCAGCAAAGAAAGAGTATTTGCCTAATGTTTTCGCAATTAAAATATTTCTATTTCTGCACTTCCTTTTTTTTTATTAATACATAGTGTGGCGCAAAACTAACCTTATAAAAAGTACCTTATAACACAGGTAATAAGGTACTTTTTATAAGGTTATTTTTGCGCCACCCTATATAAACAAATTGTAATTACATCCTTATCGTTGTCGACTATGGAAATTACTGATTAGTGATGGGAAAAGCAAGGGGCGTTAAGGTTCCCTCATAAGAACTTGTGGGACCCAAGCCAACCTCATCTGCTTATGGTGCACCCTGCTAATGAAGAAACAAGGCTCTGGCTCCCACTAACTCGCTTTAGACCAGCGTGGTGGAAAATCGCTCAAATCACCCCATATGAATCCCGATCGATGTGAGAAGGTTTGGAGGTGCCCTAAGTCTATAGTGGACATCTATCGGCTGATGGTGATATTGTAAGCAAGAACAAGACCAAGACTTGATTAATCTTGGTATTGAGTTAAAAGACTTGTCGAGCATGTGCATGATACATTACATGCATTTATCATCTTCCACTTCCTCATTTCTTTATATAGTTTAATTAATAGAGTTTGCTTTGTGACTTAAAAAAAAGCCCTTTTAATGTTCCCACTGCTGGGAATCGTAGCCTCCTCTCACAGGTTTATTTATCCACCGCGTTGTCCATGTTCGGGTTGGTGGTCATAAGACATTAAGATCCCTTATTCTGTTTAATTTTTAGGGGAGAAATGATAACAATTCTCGTTAAAGATGTAATGGAAACTGGTGCTTGAAAATGATTTAAAAAATATTTTATAACGATGACGGTGTAACGGAAACGCGCACTTTCATAAGGGGGGGTAAATTCATATTACTAGGGACAAGTTTACTTGTAGCGGAGCCTGAGCGCTACAATATGGAGGGAAACAATGGCCCACACGATGCTTTATACCGCGATAATGTCTTCAAACACTTCCCTAATAATTACGTCATTTTTTTTAAACCTGTTTAGCTAATTGAAACTTTATTGTGATAGACATACAGCACTAATTATTTATCCATTAAAGTTTTACTGATTTAATTGATTGGCTAACCCATCAGATACGATGGTATTGAATTTTCTTACTACCTTACGACGCCTATACTTGCAAATACTTTGTGTGTATACAGCATCCAAATTTCCGACGAAACGTTTTAAAAAACTATTATTAATAGGTAATTTTTATGAATTTTTTATATTGCTTGTTTATAACATTGTTATCCTTTCAGTAGCTTAAATTCTGTAATACATATGTTGAGTAGTATGTTATGTGTCGGACGAGGGTGTGGATGCGCTGCTCGAGGCACCTGTACTTGTTGGATGTGGGAAGTGATCTATCTACACAGCGACGAATACAATATCGCTGAACATAATATCAATGACGAGAGGAAGCGCAGGAGCCGTTAATAAGAATCAGTAATACCTATATCCTTCACTGAAACGGCAAATCTTAAAATGTTCGGTAATTAATTATTTATTTATTTCACTAGTGCTAGGTCTCTCTTACCGACTAGGTAGGTATCACCGCAGCACCTATTTCTGTCGCCAAACAGTAGTGTGCAAACATTATTGTGTTCCGGTTCAGTGAGCGCTGTAGTTAGTGAAATTACTAGGGTAACTAGACTCTTGTCTCAGGGGAACGAGCGCAATGTGTATGGATACTATCCTCAATAGCGCCATGTTATGGGCGCATCGCTTACCATCAAGTGAACTCCTCGCCCGTCTTGTTGTTTCATTGAATAAAAAAATTATACTATTTCTAGTAATTGCTTTCCATTATTGCAATCTCATTTTAATGTTATTTTTTTGATGCTTTAATTTGTATATCCAACTTTATCAGTATCAAAATATTCACTCCACTTTAACCGTAAAGTTCCTATAAGAGATGTAAAGTTTATTCTTCAAGCATTAATATTAAAACAAGTAAGATATTACAATATTTTCAAGTTGAGTTTTCGGGCGACTCTTTACTTCGAATAGGTTGCTCTGAACGAGCATATACTTGTACATTTAGATATTCTGAATATAAAGTTTGTCAAGTAGATGTCGTATTAACAATAATGTCTACATTTTTATACATATTTCTATATGTATATCTTTCATCATTAATTTATTTATTTTTGATTTGGCAAATCCTTCAAAATCCATTCTGTTGTTTCGTAGAGAAAGTATAGGATTTTTTTGATACCAGGTTAGCAGTGTCAGACTTTTTTCAAAAGCATTTTATAAATCTACACAGTTTAAAATTTTTACATAAAACACTTAAAGTAACTAATTATTGTTTGAGAGAGCCCTACCGTCTTCTCTTGCACAGACTTCAATATTACAGACATTATGATGTAATTAAAAAGCTTAGGTACTAAAACAAAGAACAACTTAAGTCTATGCCTCTTGAAGATACTGTAAAGCCAGCATAATAGCGGGCACGACCGCTGTGCAAATTAAACTATCACGGTTGCTATATTTTTTTATTTAAAAAGTTAGTCCTTGTCCACTATTCCACCTGGAGATAATTGCTGGTATGATCTGTAGTGGTTAAGCGATTTAACCTGGTAACAGCCTATTCATTCTTTTATTGAAGACTAGATCGTATTTAGAAGGGAACAATGACGCTTGCAAGTTGTTCTACTCCTTTGCTGTTCTTATCAAAAACGAGAAGCTAAACCTCATTGTTCGCTATATATTTGGTGAATGTTTAGTAACAGTGTATGATTGTTATATGTTATATTGTTATATGTATTTGAGCAGAGCTAATAAATATCTAGAATTATATTCATGTAAATGGATATATTTGCCTGTGCATACGGTATGTCATCGACGTCGTGTAGAATCGTTCGCTTTGTTATGATAACAATATTCTCTTCACTCCAGTTGCGGGTCAGAGTTCGTGAGTGAGCGGTTACTGTGTCAAACATTCAAAAGATCTCTTGTGTAAATTTAGTTCGTAAAATGCTATTATTCAAGTATTGCACGAATTCGTAAGCAAAAGCACTGCATATAAAGTACAGAATATATTTAAACAATATGTTATGTTACATTTATTTATTTTTATATAATTGTCACTAGTTTTTATCGAATCTTTTTAAGGTAGCAAGTCTGAAAGTCCACTGTCTTAAGGACGTAAACTTCATAAATACCGGTGAGTTAATTCCACTAAAGTTATTACAAATTTATGATGATCGTTTAATAACTCTGAAACCATTTAACCGAACAAGATTAAATTTAACAAGAAGATAAGGTGTATGGAGAAATCTCTGCCCAAAATAAAAACCATCGAGCATAATGAAGAATTTGTTTTTGTTATAACATATCATTATATTTGGTAAAAGTATATATAGTCAAAAATTCTGATTAGTAATCTATTTTCAAATATATACAGTAATATATTTCTAAATATATATAGATAAAATAAATATACCTATAAAAAAGTACATACAGCTGTATAAATGATTATATACAAACTCCTGTCATACAAAACATCTGTGTTTCTAATGTTAGGGAATTCATATTTATTTGCTTATTCTTTCTTTTGAACCTTAATCTATCATTTGCAATGATGCAATGGAAACGTAATTCTCAGCAGATAATTTTTAGATACATAATTTTGTTAGGAAATGGTAAATAAATTTAAGTCACAGTTAAGATTAGAGTGGAGAAGTCGGTAAACAAAATAACGTTGACATTGTATGATAATAAATAAACACGTGATAGTAATGGTATTTGACGTAATGACAAATGTTCTGATATGGTAACAGAATGGAATTTTGTTTAAGATAAATTATGTAATAACTGACCACCGTATCGAGAATACTTAAATAACTTGAATAGGTTGAGAATGAATAAAGATAAACATACCATTACTTACGTGGTTTGGTCAAATGTAGACTTTATCGTACCTTTGTGGGGTAACGGCTAACAGCTTGCCGTGTATCTTCAATTCTAGATGAATATTTTTGGATTGTGGTAAGGATTTTTTCCGATCAGGTCTAGTGATAATTTTTTTTTTAAATAATATTCTTCATTACATAATTTATTAAAAAAGAATAACAAAAAAAAACATTGATTATTTCAGATAACTGAAACTATGACATGGTCATGTGATGAACATTTAGCATCGGAGGTGATGCAGGACTATACAGGAAGTGGACCGTTACTGTTCAACACAATACAAACATTTTTAGCAGCACAATGTATGTTAGCACCAACAATGTTTCACGAACCTACTACATCGGACATCATGCGAATTGCTAGTGAGTACGTATGAGCGGTTCAAGGTGCTGCCATCTATCGTAAAGTTAATGTAACAATGTCTTATTGTTTTTCTGTACTTAGCCCGATTTGCTACATCAAATATAAAAGTCTAGTAATTGACAGTTCTTTTACGCCGACACTGTTATTTTCCCTAAAAATCAAAATCAACTAAATTAATCATTTAAGACTTTTAGTTTAAATAAATCGCAATTTTACATTGTTCTTGTAGTCACAAAATGTCAAAAAGATTTAAATTTGTATTAATATTAAAAGTAGTCATATTATCGATCGATAATACATCTAACAACAACAAAATGCCTGAGTTTCACAGAGAGGGGCTCGGTATTTTTCTGCCTTTGGTACAGACAAACTGCACAGGCAGTTAATATTCTATAATAAAAAAATTATTTCCGTGCTTCAAGTTTGTTGGTAATATGAATTTTGAGGATAATTCCGCCCATGCGCCGACGTACACGTGAAAAACGATATAGGATATCGATATATAGGATTCGATTGGACTAAGTGTCGATCCATGGAAGAGGCTAGGTTGACTGGACGGACAGGTTTGGCTAGAGATGATGATGACATAAATATATGTAGTTTATCTTGCCTTGGGTTTTCTAAATACCATCACCAATTTTAACAGGCATAAAGTAATGGACAAAAGTTATTTGTTCTGTTTTGAAGTGTTACGTAAGTATATATGTTACTGGGTAAACATCCACCAAAAAACAACCTGGATTTTTCTTGTCTTTTATGTCTCGCTTTCATATAATAAAAGAAAAATGATTAGTGTTAATGAATTTAAAAAGGGTTTATACTACATGGAATTCTACTATTTGATATTAAATTACTAGTAATATGGCATTTAAAAGGTTAGACGCAGAAGAAGTTAGTTACCTAGTAAACCTAATCATTTTAAAAGTATTAAACTGATCACTTGCAAAAATTATGCTTAGTGGTAAAGCTGCGATGCGGAAAAAGTTTTGTGGAACAAACGTTGGATTTTTTTTTTCAATTTTCTGTTAGCTTTTGTGAAAACGAATGGTTTTCACGTCCATTTGAAAGAGACTAACAATCCCGCAAAAGTTATTAAAGTTTTATACGATGCCATTGAGAATGAAAATTTGGTTGTGTTTGTATTCTCTATTATCATTATGTATCATTCCATGCTGAATTTCATGAGGAAAATATAGACTAATTATACTGCCTCTTTAATTCTAAACAGCAATAGTTAACTAACCGAGTTAAAACTATTATTCTGCTCTTCTGATGGTATATTATAGGCATGCCCATAACTATGTTAGGATAATTAAGAACACGGCACCATATATCTTCCCCTTAAGAAAATAAGGTATTATGTTTCTTAAACTAGTAATTTCATAAGCTACAACGCCCTTCAAACCGGAAATTAGTAAAGTTTTCACACTAATGTGTAACAGTAGAAATAGATGCTGTGGTTTTTTTTACTCAATTAAATTACGAGATGAGCAGCATTACCCTAGTAATTTCACTAGCCAGAACTTTCAATCCGGAACACAGTAATGTTTGTAGACTACTGTTTGGCGGTAGAAACAGGAGCTGCGTGGTACCTACTTGGACGGTCTCTGGTAACAAAGACCTACAAGTAAATAGTATTAAAATGAAGAATTTTTGTAAGAGTTTTAAAAGAAATCTATGTTTAGATTCGTGTAAAGACAGGTCCGTTATCTATGTTTCAGATACGACTTTCGATTTCATTGTAGTGGGAGCAGGGACAGCAGGAGCTGTTGTAGCTAGTCGATTGTCTGAAGAAGCAAATTGGTCTGTCCTCTTACTTGAAGCTGGTGGTAATCCTACATTGGGGACAGAAGTAAGTATTGTAACACTGTAATGTTTGTACTTAAAGGATTTCAATTTCCTGTTTATTATTAATTAATACTTGAACAAGTCACGCATTGCCATGTTTAAACACAGTTCATTTAATAATTTCAATTATAATTATTAATAGTCCTTATCTATGCATAGTATATTATTATTAAAAGCTCTTTAAAATGTGGCATATAACCAATTTGAATGTGAATTTGAATCTGAATTATCTTTACCGCTGAATTCTCTTGACTAGTGAATAATAAACACGTTTCTTGAAATGAAAATCTTTCTGGATTTTTTTTTTATTAAAAGAAATATTCTATCCTCCATCTTATATTTATGTTTATAATAAGAATATCTTTACAGATTCCGTCTCTGTATGTAAATAACTACGGAACTAACGAGGACTGGAATTTTCGTACTGATCCTCAAAAAAATGCATGTCTTAATTATGAGGACAGAAGATGTTATTGGCCAAGGGGTAAGGTGTTAGGCGGCACAAGTAGCATTAATGGAATGTTCTATGTAAGAGGTAATAAACAAGATTATGATGACTGGTCCACAGTTAGCGGCGATTGGAGTTACAATTCGGTTCTTGAATATTTTAAGAAAAGTGAAAACTTAAGTTTGCTAGACGATGAAAATGATATCGACATGAAATATCACGGTACGAATGGCTACCTTAACGTGGAGTACGATGCAAATATTCATCCACTAGAGCATGTTATAATTGATGGTAATAAAGAATTGGGTAGTCAATATATAAAAGATTGCAATGGTAACACTCAAATGGGAGTGACAAGAACATTTACAGCATTAAAAGATGGTGAAAGACAGAGCACTAGTAATGCGTTTTTAAAACCCATCAAAGATCGCCCCAATTTGCATGTACTAACCAACGTTCACATACATAGAGTCATATTAGAAAAAAATACAGCGAAAGGTGTGTATTTCATTACAAAAAAGGGGTATAGTGGTAAATTTGTAGCAAAAAAAGAAATTATTTTGTCTGCTGGGACAATAAATTCTCCTATTATCTTATTGAATTCAGGAGTTGGAACCGGAGTCAATAAAAATAAAAAAAAGAAAGGAACGGATATAAATTATTTAGCAATCGGTGAAAATCTCCAGGATCACATTTATGCGCCAATTTTTTATAAGATGATGAGTTCAGATAAAGCGAATACACTGGAAAATATCTTTAAAGCATATTACCAATATATTATAGAACGAAAAGGTCCTCTCGGTGAATTAAGTCCTCATAAAGTTGTTTCCTTCATTAATACTACTGATGCAAAGTCAATGACACCAGATATACAGAATCATTTCATACTAGCATACCCAAATCAAACCAATTTGGTTGATATGTTTGGTAAACATGCCCTTTCGAAACAATTTTATAATGCTTTCAATACTTTAAATAAAGATCACATCATTGTTATTATATTTGTAATCCTTTTAAGACCAAAATCAAAGGGCTTGATAGAATTGAATGAAATTGATCAAAGTGCTAAAATAAGAGCAAACTATTTTGAACATGATGACGATTTGGAAACGATCATTCGCGGTATGAGGCGCGCTTTAAAATTTAACAATACTAAAGCTTTTAAAAATGCTGGATTACAGCTTCATTGGATTGAAATAGATGAGTGTGTGGCCTTCGATAAAGAATCTGATGAATTCCTACGATGTGTTGCAAAACATTTAACAGGAACATTATATCATGCAGTAGGCACCAATAAAATGAGACACAAAGATGACTCATCTGCTGTTGTAGATGAAGAACTGAAGGTTAAATTTATAAACAATTTGAGAATAATAGATGCGAGTATAATGCCTAATATTGTTAGAGGTAACACAATGGCTCCGGTTATTATGATAGCGGAAAAAGGTGCAGATTTTATAAAAAAATATTGGAAAGTATCGAAGCCTTAATTATCCTCCATTGCATAGTATATTAAATACATACATGATTATATTTTGTCTTTCAAATAAGTTTGAAAAGGCGTGTTGTTCATGATCGGTTGCAACAAAATTAATAAAAGGTTTTTTACAATTTAAATAAGATGATGCTTTAGTACTAATCCATCTGGTTAAGTAGTGAAATGATAGGTGTGAGGGTGTAAGGGGTCCGGCACAACAACTCACAGGGACCCAAATCTAACTCAGCTGGTGGTACACCCTACTAATCAAGAAACGAGGCTGTGGCTAGCGTGTTGGGCAATGACCCAAAACCCCTCTTATGGGGGAGGCCTAGTAAATGTCTATCGACTGATGATATATGATACGGTGATGAAACTACGTAGCTTACGGTACGCCGTAAGCTAAAAGAAAAAATGATTAGAATAATTTTTCCCTTGGCTCCATCCACGTCCTATTTTCACGATAATACTGACGCTGGCAAGATAATCTACTCCTCTCCTCTCTTGGGGATATTTACAATTGATTAAGCTGTATTCTTGTTACTATTGTAGGTATTTAAAAGTTCCTTTTTCTTATTTTCTTATAGTTGATTTTAATATCGTTTTAATTGTTAAAAGCTGTTGCGAAGGTATCTCACAAATGTAAATAATTAATTCAATCGATCTTGTCTCGATGCGGTAGCGGAAAAGTTTTTTATCATCATCAGCCCGCTGCTGTCCCCTGTCCAGCAGTGGACAGAGAAGATAGAAGTTTTTAAAGTTTTATTTCATCTGTACACTGATTCAATGTGTTCCGTACAAGTTTCATCGTTCGTGAGTGAACGAAATATGAATGCCGACAAGCTTTCGCGCTGTGCGATATGCCTTGTGCGGCCTTAAGTAGGCAGGGCTGTATGGATCATTCAATATTTATAAGCAGTTTTTTTGTTTTTTTTTTTGTTAACTTCGATTCAGGGATGGCGAAGGAAATTAATCAACTATTATTTTCAATATAAATTCAAAAATAGTATATTGTAGTTTTTATTCATCAATAACTGTTGTCCGGAAGAAATTGCTTTTTGAGCAATAAGACCGCCCATTGTACATTTATGTATATATACAATGTATTCCATATCTTGTAACTGGTGTACAATAAAGAATAAATAAATAAATAAACTATTCCGCTTTGCAAAATATAGAATAAAATGTGGTGAATAACCGTAAAGAAAAAAAATTCATTGATCGTTTGAAAGAAAATTTAATTAGTGTTAAGGCAATATTCACAAGAGATCTATATCCATTGGTTGCAGATATCCTTTTGTTAAGATAATTTTGTATTAACAATTTTTTTATATATTATTTTTATATACTATTTTTTATATAATACATTTATTATTATTATTTTTTATATAATACAACTAAGACGAAATTTCAAATTATTATTATTATTTATATTCAATAATTATGTTTAAAAAAAAATGAGAACAATATGTACTCTATAGCAATAATACTGGTATTTTCTAGTTTGAAGTGAACTTTAGCTGGTGATATTCCTGGAGTAAAGAGTCACAAGGTACTTCACAAGCACTTCAGCACAATGTGGTGCAGTGTTGACACATTAACTAACGCTACAATGTTATGCAATTTTTTAATTTAAAGCTAGTATTAACAAAGGCAACCCTACGTCTTCTGCGGTCTCTGCCTGTGTAAGGCGTATGTAGACAATTTTTTTAAACCTTATTTTCAGGAATATAATATTTTTTAGATTTTTTCTTCGCTTTTTTATCTGTTTTGGACGTCGGTATTTTTATACACAACCTTTCCCTTGGTCCACGTCAACAGAGGCAACAAAATGTCATAAATTTAACTTTTATATGTTTCTGTACATTATAGTTTCTGTAGTGGTTGTTTTCTAATAAATAAAAATATTTTACTTTCCTTTTTTTCAATCTGTAGTATTTTTTTAGATTCTTAATATTTCATAGTCTATGGACGAAATTTGTTATATGACGTTGATAGTTTTTATTTGTCCAGTGTATGTGCAGAGTCATAAAACGATTTTATATGCGATTATCGCGTATATGCAGTGGGCTGGATGGAGTCAACAAAAACAACTAGCCTTTTTTGGTCTGCTTCGATACGTGGGCTTCGAATGGGTATATTATTAGGGATTAACTTCTCGTTTCGTCGTTTATGCATATATAAACGGATTGCTTAAGGTAACGTATAAATTACGTAAATATTGTTAACCTTTCTTCATTAACTTCCGAGTCCTTTAACATTCATTTTTATTAACTTATGCAGAACATCAACTATTGCTATAACCTAACAGTAGTGTGCTTACGTTTCCGTGTTTTGATTGGTACGTAAGGCGATATTGTAGAAATTATTTAAAGTATATATCTTATATTTACACAAAGACGAATAGCTAGATAGATATGCAATGAAATAAAAAATTACTTTGTGTAAATTATTATTATGTTAATGAATATGAAATGAGTAAACAAAAGAAACATAAAACACTCTAAACTATACAAACTATGATTTAATTTTAAATCGTTTACATTCAAATAACCTCTAAGAGATATATCTTTAAATGTTTCTTTGAAGCAAATGAATGGAATCCATAATTGATTCGATAAGAATAGAGTATAATGATAATTTTATGCGAATGATAGACTTGTAAACTATTCGTTATACACAAAACATTAATATTTAACATATATTTTACTCTCCGGAGTAGTAGCAGTTAGTTATATTTATCTTTTTGAGAACCAAGTCGGTAGGTTTTAAATCCCACCTACATAATCAAATATTACCTTATTGCGCACATCGCCTTAAGTTCGAATATATTACTGAAGTAACAAACCTTTGTTACCTCAGTAAAATACTACATCTATAGTGTCTTTCAGACGGGAACAGTCTTTTATATATAGCATCATATAGATATACAGTAAGAGATAAAAGATTTGAAAAATAAAATAGTTGCTAATATTCATGTTCGATTCTCGACAGACCTGCCTAGTCGTATAAGTAACAATGCTTCAGTAAGTGTATATTATTAAGTTTAAGTGATGATTTGTTAACTTAACTATACTCAATGATTGATAGGGAACGAAGAAAAGAATAAGCTGTTTTTAAAATATATATTACAAATAATATAGACTATATCTCAATCTCTTCTTTTTAAGGATTTAACTTAAAGTGCGGTAAAACGTTAAGGATACCTGTGTAGGTAGTACTTTATAAAATAATTGAACTATTTATAATGAGTTTGTGTAACAAGCGTATTTGGGTCAAAATTTTTCATCTTTCAACGCTACAACACGCGCGCATTCATAAGTAAATGAAAGCTACTGTAGTGCCCACTTTCTGACCAGTTCAAAAGCTAGACTCAAAACTGGCTTTTACAACTCTACATCCATTATAAATTCAAAACCTTTCATCAATCCTTCTCATTTCAGAATTGTGCGGATTTCGCGTGCTTTTTTTTAATTATTTTACGAATATACTACACCTTTTTTTTAAATTCTTTCCTCCCAGTCAATGGCGACCGATCCTTTCAAGTTCATCTTTTCAAATCTTCAAGCTCTGCCTTTAGAAAGGCGTCTGTGTAAGGTGTGCGGAGTTTGCTTTTATTTCCATTGTACGGACACTTTATTTTCCTCCGCGGCAAGTTGGATATTATTATTATTTAGCCGTCGACGATGTATCCGCAACGAACCCGTTTTCGAGGCGGCGTTTGGGCCGTGACCTTTAGTGGTGTACCAGCTCGAATAACTTCACTACCGACATCGACATACTAAACACTTTATTTAATAATCACCTAATATTTAATAAGTCTTTACTTTTTCTCTCTGAACTGTACCTTTCTAGAAACGACGAATTGAATATTTTTATTATTAATAATAAATATTATAAATAAATATGTTATTGAAATTATCTATGTACAATAACTTAATCCTGTCTTATTAAAGTATTCTTATATTTACGGCAGTACAACATATTAAATAAAAACAAAATTTTATTAATAATACCATTTTATTATTTTACAACGACTCTTCAGGTAATTTCCAAGCTGTATTTATGTTCTAGATTATTCCTACCAGCATTTATTTGATAGACCGCAAATCCTTGCAAAATATCGTTTCTTACTAAGATGATTCACGAAGCTGATATTAAAAAAGATCTTAATCATAACAAAGAATATTAAACTCCAATATAAAAACTAAATTAAACACTGAGAATAAATTGGAAGTCTTATATAGTGTGACATCATCATCATCAACCGAAAGACGTCCTCTGTTGGACATAGGCCTCCCCTAAAGATCTTCATATCGATCGGAATTTACATGGCGGAATTTGGGCGATTTCCCACCACGCTGGCTGAATGCGGATTGGTGAGAGCCAGAGCCTCGTTTGTAGATTAGCTGGGTTCACTACGTGCAGGTGAGGTTGGCTTAAGTTCCATGAGTTGTTGTCCATATACCCCATGCATATATGCATAGTGTAATATAGTGGGTACATTCTGTGTAGATCGGACTGTAACAATAAATAAAAAGCTGTAGGTACTCTGTGATGACTGTGATGTCAGAACATGCGTCACCTAAGTCCTGTGACCATGACTCTAGTATAGCTCTCAAAATGTAGGTATATTTAACAATTAAATAAATACTATTAAATTAATCAACTGGCACTTTTTAACATTACTAGTGGTAGGTTTCAGTTATCGGAACCAGTCTAGGTAGTTACCACAGCAGAGCCTATTTCTGCTGTCAAACAGTAGTGTACAAACATTATTGTACTTTTTTTTGAAGGGCGCTGTAGCTAGTGAAATTACTGGGGTAAAGTGACTCAACATCTTATGTCTCAGACGACGAGCGTAATGTGGTGCAGTATATATCATCCTAATCGGCGCTATGTTGTTATGTGCAGGCGTATCACTTACCATCCGGTGAACGTCCCGCTCGGCTCATAGTCCAATAAAATAAAAAAAAATCAAGATGAATATTGTTAACCGTTTATAATTTGCTAAAAAATATCTGAAGACCTTGAAAATACTTTACTACTTAAGATATTTAATTATTGTAACCTTTGTTAGTCGATAAAATCATATGCCATTAGTAAACAGCAGTAAAACACGCGTCACTTTCGTGTTTCGTCTTTTACACCTTCCTTGATGCACCTCACACCTGAGTCGGACCTCTCTTTCCCTCCAATCGCTTCTCTGTATCGCGCCGCACCACACCACATGAACAGTCCGTGAAGTACGCGCGCACACGCGCACACGCGAGTGTTGCGCGTGTGTGCGTGCGCTTCGCTTCGTGCGAGCTCGGGCGTTTCCGTTATTTATCGCATTAAGCCCGTGTTAAAGCTGTCAATGCCTATTAGACTAATAATATCGGTATAAACGACCTTGTTACAGATTTCGGATGCCGATATGTGTGGTCTGACCGTTTATTTATTATGTATCTATTGACAAATACTTCCTGTGCAGTCGTAGGCCAACGACCGCATTTGTTTATCGCAATCTTAAAGAATAATTAATGTAGTTTATTATACATCAAATATTCTAAATAAATTAGTGATTTCTTTTTTTTTTGATTTGTGATTTGATTGTAATATTTCTATTATAACTTTATTTTTTAACGATAAAGACAGTCCACTGAACCGCCAGTCCACCAGTTTTACCAAATCAGTGCTGCCGCATCCAGTGGTTTTCCGCAATCTTTACCAATTGGTCGTCGGATCATCGTAGACGCTTTCAGTACTTTACTACATCATTTTACCCATTCAAAGTAAAAAATAATTAGTTTACTTTATCGTGCTCGCCGTTCAGCTGTTTCATTCTTATTATGATTTAAACAATAGAAGTGCATTTTTTTTATTATTGACACTTACCATTTGATGTTCATGTTCTCGTAACACCGGTAGAAAGTTGTAAGTAGTATTATAAAGGAGTCACTATTATTGAATTACAAATATTCTTCTAGAAAAATATTTATTAAAAAACATGAACGAAACGGAAGCAGTAATATTGTAGCTTACTTCTGTTGCCATCAAGCTTGAGTGTTTAGTGAAGGTATAATATTGCAAGAAAACAATTGTAATCCAAGACCAACTGCTTTCGAGGACATGCGGGATCCGCCAACATTTGACTAGTAGTGGATCATAAATAAGTTGACTTTTTTCTCGTGAGCAAAGATATTGAGTTATAGATTTTAATTTATTGTTCACGTTCTTTATATACATCATTTGTATTATTAGCTGATAAAAGCATATAATTTTATGAATGAATTATTGTGCCAGCTGTCCCATACATTATTACATTCACGTATGAAACGTTCCGTGCCATAATAAGTTTGTACATGAAGTATCTTTTGAAAATAAGACCACATATTTAGCGTATGATCCAAACGGATACCTAAAGCGTATTATCACACTCCGAGTGGATTCCATTGAATAAAAGTTTTCAAATAACAATGACTTTTCTTCCGAAGGCAGGATATCTTTGGATAAATACAAAAAAAGCGTAAGTTTGAGGGAAGACGTAGTATAAGTTTTCGTGGTAACTCATACTACAACACACATTACAGTAACTACTTCGGAATTCTTATACAAAATAATGCACTATGGTAATTATTTTCAAAAATATATTGACTATATACTTCAAAACTAATACTTATACATACTTAGCGAAATAATGATAAAAATGTCTAATTTCATTTGAAAACGTAACGGGTTAAAAAAATTTAAACATAATATTTAACTAAACTAATTTCTACAGAAAAACCAGTTAAATTAAATGTATCGAGTTTATTTAGCTATTTACTAAACCAAAAATTTCTTATATTTTACATCAGCCGTGGTCAAGGGGGATAAAACAAGACGTCGTAGTAATATTGCTATGGGACGAATCAGGATTCCAGTCCAGGTCTATTAGTAGAGACGATGACGACGATTCGTATAAATTTTAGTAATCATTGTAAATCATAATGATCATATTTCTGGAAACCGGTTGAAATCCACTTACACCATACGCAAAGATCGTCATATGATAAAACGCGCCTGCTTGATTTTTTTTCTTTCGGAGAAATAAATCGCCAGCTCAAATCAATGCGAAGCACTGGGGCCCGACCTTGGGCAAATTAAAAAGATTCCTATTTAGATAATGCTTATAAGAGAACACTGTACATTGATCTTTAACTTTGTTGGCTCGCAACCGGGCGGACCTTCTTACTTGGTTATTTGTATGCCGCGTCACTTGGGAAGAAAGTGCGATAGTATCGCGGTTATTTATTAAGAGGACTCCTAAGATCGTCATCGGTAACATCATTTAGACCTATTGATGATCACTGTTGAAAAGGCATTCCCAATTAGGAGTAATTGATGTAATCACCACGACCAGTACAAAGTTTAAGGAACGTGTTAGTGAGGATGTTATAAAAAGCTACTGTCCTCATCATAGAAATATTTCCTCTTTGGTGACTATTATAATAAGCAGATGGAAGATTCGTAGTATGTATACTCTCACCTGTCTTTAGATCTAATATGTTTACAGTCGGAACACTGCAATATTGATCTGCTGGTGTATTCTTATAAAACATTTTGCTTGGCGGCGACGGCGTACAGCAACAAGTAGTTTTTCAACATCTTACAAATATACGAATAGGGTTTATTTTTAAATAATTTCGCTTGGAAACGGAAACACGGGTATGTAAATGGCTGTGTTACTTAGAAGTCCTCAGTAGATCTCACCTTTTCGCCTAATCCATCTCATAAAAACAAATCACGTGACTCAATTTTGGTCGGTTTATTGCCCACTACCTTCCCACAACACCCGCAACAAAGACAACCGTACAAGTAATTTAAAAACTTGCGACATCCGTGAATCATCATTAAAGTTTTTCTTATATATAAAACCCTAAACCTTATTCAAGTAAAAGAGTAACGTAGTAATAATTCCTAGTAAAAACGTAACAAACATTTATATTAACTAGTTAACGTTACGTTAACTCTAAAAATACTCTGCAAGTATTCTCCTCAAACTTATCAATTTGTAAATGTTACATTTCAACCCAATCAATTAAGAATATGAGTTAAAAATCTATAGTAAATACACCGATAATGTTAAAAACTATCGCATTAGTTAATTTTAAATAATATATATATAACTAACAACGAAATTTTATATATATGTGTATTTATTCCTCGAAACGACGAGACGAGTGGGACGTTCACCTGATGTTAAGATACTCTTACTCATAACAACGTGGTCCTGGTTACGATGGTGGTTATCTATATACAGCACCATGTTGTGCTCGTCGCCTTGAAACATAATATGTTAAGACTCTATACCTCAGTAATTTAACTAGCTAAAACGCCGTTCAAACCGGAATACAGTAATATTTGTACACTACTGTTTTGCGAAAGAAATAGGAGCTGCAGTGGTACTCACCTAGATGGTCTCCGGCGACAGAGATCTTCCATCATTTAATATTACAATATAATTTAATATTTTTTTTAATACTTCGAAACGACGACGCTGGCGGAACGTTCACCTGATGATAAGCGATACGCCCCTGCCTATAACAACGTGGTACTTGTTAGGAGTTTATACACAGCACCAGGTTGCGCTCGTCGCTTTGAGATATAAGATGTCTCGTTACCCAGGTACAGCGCCCTTCAAACCGGCATAAAGAAATGTTTGCACATTATTGTTTTGCGGGAGAAATATAAGCTATACTTAGACGGTCTCCGGCTACGAAGACCTACCACCATATAAACACAATTTTAATGTAATCTAAACTACGTAAACAAAATGGCGGAAATTAGCTATTAAAAAGCTCCGTATCTTTGTTACCGTTTAAAGGTTATATTTAAAAGCTGCAAGTTAAACTTAATTCGGAGCGAGTTTAAATATAAAAAGCTTAAAGTAGACACTAAACGAAATGTTAAATAGGTAAATGGACAGTTTTGGCGGTAATTTTGAATGACAGCGTTATTTACGTCGTTATTTTTAACTTGTTTACAGTTAACCATAACTAGTAGCGGCACTGACCTTTATCTACAATGGTATACATTAAAATGAACGGGGCAATTAAAATCTGTTATAAAATTCTAGTGAGATAACGTGTGCCCATATACATTTAATTATATTATTTAATATGTCTGTTTTAATTTATTGCCTGATTACAGTGAGAATTTACGACGTTATTTGTCATTAAACATATATATATATATATATAGGATAGTAATAAATATTGCGTTATTATGATATTTTTATTTAAACTAGTTTGTAGAAATTCTGCAACTATAATTTGCGTGAAACTTGAAGTTTAAATTTTACATGTTTATTTAATCTATTTACAAAAGCATTTAACTAGAACAATTAACAGAAAGTTTTACTTTTAATTTTCTCCTCTTATATATATCTGTTTTTTTATTTATTTAACGTGACGAACTGGACGTTCATCTGACGATAAGTGATACTGCCCATAACAACGTGCTGCTAGTTAGAACGATATATATTGCACCACATTGTTGATGTTGAGTCTCGTCACCGCAGTAATTTTACTAGCTACAGCACCCTTCAAATCGGAACACAGTAATGTTTGGCGGCAGAAGTAGACGCTGCGGTGATACCTACATAGACGGTCTCCGGCAACGGAGATGCACCACCAGTGAACCATTAATTATGCTGGATCTCGCGCACATCTGTATACAGTTATAAGAATAAAAAGTTACCAATACACATTGATTCTATATTTTCTATTAACTTAAAATGGATAAATAAAATGGGATGATGTATGAGAGTATATTACAAAAATGGGAGCAGTGAAGATGTGATAGGTGTGCTTGGGAGGAGAGATTACAGAAAAAAAAAGAAAAAGTAATCGATAGATAAGAACTCGGGCTAAATCTGAGAAATAGAATTTTTTTTAAAAAAAAGTAGTACTCAAAGACACTTAGCAGATGAACGTAGTATTTTGGTTTGCCTGTTAAACTTTTTCTCATCTACATTGTATTAACTCTTGATATAAAATTCAGGTGATGTTAATTGATGATCCCTTGGATGGTGAAACATCCAGAACACTTTGGATCTTATGTATTGGCTGCTGGACGACGGTTGTGAAGGACCGTACCGTCAACCGAACTTGACAAATTGCCCTGGAATCGAACTGTCGACCATGCTGCGATATATGTATGTCGTACAAAATCCTATTAAATATCTTATATTACATAATCAGGGTTAACAAGGAATCATTTTATAACATGATATCCTAGTCTTCAGTTTTAAATCTACTAAAATATTTAAATGTATCACAGTTTCCGTTTTGCTGTATTAATCTATTTAAATGCTTACAATAACAATTTGTAAGAACGACCTCATTTAAATATTATACTTATTTAACTTGACGTAACATGTTTAAGACCTGTTGAAAAAAGTCGTCAAGTATTCGCATACTTTCGTGGAATATTTAACAGATGCAAATAGGTTTTTTTTTTTTTGTTGTGGTGACCGCCGCGACCATTTGTTCAACACCACTTCGGGCGCCACACATCCGTTGTTGTTTTTCGCTTAAAAAAAAATTGTTTCGAGACATTTTAAAGGCATGCCGCTAAAAGTTATAAAGTTATTGTAAACAAATAGACGCTAAATATTATTTCGGCTGCCTTTAAAAACAATAGTTCATATTGTGTAAACACGATTGTGTTTGCGGATATTCTATTCGTTTGATATGCGCATACGGAAACGGAATTATAGATTTGTACAATTTTTACTACATTTCAGTACTATATGCAACGTTTCGAAACAAGCAACGATTTATTTATAACCTTTAAGATTTTTAATGAAAATCTCCACTGAACAAGTGTCTTTATTATCTTAATAATTTCGTTAGTACCAGCGACATTTATTGACGGAAGCAATAGGGCCCATAACCGCAATACCTATATGTTTTTCGGTAGCAGAAGTGTACTATGTAATAAAGACTAAAATATTATGAAAACAAGATTTTCTTTATAGTAATATATTTATACAGTTTACGGGCTATAAACTTGGAGTTAACTAAAACTTTAACTGGTTAGTTAAAAAATAATAATAATAAAAGTAACTACTTTGAATTGGTCACAAAATTTCAATTAAGATTCGATGAAGCTACAATACCGAAATGTTAAGTACTGCATAATTAAGTTGGTGTTAAGTAGCGACGCTGTATAAAGTTGATATCCGTTGAACATTGAACCGATCGGTAGTTCATTACCGATTTCCGGCGACGCGACGCTTACCGGGAACGACTTGGGTGTTACTTATCTCATCTCACTTATCACTACATGCCGGGAATTTTTAAAGTTTCAAAGTTTTATAACTTTACGAAAAGGAACGCGTGCGCAGATGATTTATCTGCATCAGATACGCAGGTGAAGATACGTTTAAAGATACTTCCGGCGTAATACTCCGACAAGAAAGTAATAAAAATAAATTGAAAGTATTAAGTAATACAGTTAATCTTCAATAAACGGCAACTTATATACAGCTTCAACAGAAATTATAAAGTTGTGTACGATACGATAATGGTAAGCGATACTCCCGGCCATAACAACGTAGCGCTAGTTAGCATGATATACACAGCACCACATTATGCTTGTCTTCTTGAGACATAAAATGTGAAATCTCGTTACCTCGATACTCAATAGCTACCTCCTTTGAACCGGAACACAATATATGCGCACTCTACACGGTCTCCAGCAACAGATATCTGTAACCATTAATAAGCATGATTAGAAATTAGGTTTCAACTTTTAACGTTTTTTTAATGAATATATTAATAAAACAAATATCCGTTTATTGAAAATTTAACATATGGTGCAGTTCTTACCAAAGTTTTTAACTGATTATGTCGCTTTAATAGAAGAAACGGCGTCCACTATCACGTTATAATATCGCAGCAGCCTCTTAAGGTCCGATCATCGTTTCGATACGAGTACGCATATTTTGCATTAACCATCTCCCCAACATCTGATATGTAACTCCTGGTAAAGTATAAAACGTAGATGTTAACCGTATATAGTAAAATATTGCTAATGGCGGCTCTAAACATAAATATTTCAAAGATATCGCTGGTGCTGGCGATGGTAAAATACGGGTGAATAATCCGTTGTGAATGCGGTGTGCGTCGGGATCGGACGGCCCCAGAGCCCGCTGTGTGTATTGACAACTATGGCTTGCTTTTACATCTATTTAAATTTCAATTGCAATATAGAAAAATACATATTAATAATGCTATACCCATATGGGCATAAACACAAACCTGCTCCCGTAATTACTGAGGTAACGAGACTCGACGTCTGATGTCTCATATGAGCGCAATATACCATCATAACTAGCGCCACGTTGTTATGGACAAGCGTGTCAGTTACCATCAGGTGAACATCCCGCTCCTCTCGTATCTTAAACTAATAATAAAATAAATAAAAACTGTAATTGTTGTTAATAAGTATGAAGATTATTGTTAATTAATTTTTATTTTAAAATTATTGCTTTCTGTTATAAGGTCTTTGTTGCCGGAGTCCATCTAGATAGGTACCGCAACGGCTGTTCCTGTCGCCAAACAGTTGTGTGCAAACATTAGTTTATTCCGATTTGAAGGGCGCTGTAGCTTAACATTTTGTGTCTCAAGGCGACGAGCACAATGCGGTGGAGTGTATACCATCGTAACTAGCGCCATATTGTTATGGGTAAGTGTATCACTTACCATCAGATGAACGTCATGCTCGACCTATTGTTACCTAAAAAAATTTGTACTGTGTTTATTCTAACAAACCCTAAAAAAAATGTTTTCCGGTTTGAAGGGCGTTGTAGCTATTGAAGTTACTGGAGTTTAAAAGCAACGAGAAAAAGTTATACTGTGTATATCATTCTAACCAGCGTTTTATGAGTGAGCATATCACTATCAGTTTAACTTCCTGTATTTCACATTTTAGGTATACAGCCATTTTGATTATTTCCGAAGTAGATGCAGGAAGTGAGTACGCGGTGTGTAATCAGTATGCAGAGTTGATTTTATGGCGTCGCACATCTTGAGATATACATCAGCTTTTTGATTAAATTTCAAGCTTTATTTAGTTTTTTTTTTATTCAGTTAAGTGCCGAGACGAGCGAAACGTTTAACTGGTAAGTCTCTGTTGCTGAAGACCGTCTTAGTAGGTACCACTGCAACTCCTATTTCTACCGCCAAACAGTAGTGTGCAAACGTTACTGTGTTCCAGTTTGAAGGGCGTTGTAGATAGTAAAATTATTGAGGAAAAGAGGTGTTTAATATTATATATCTCAAGGCGACGAGCAATGCGTGCAGTGTAAACATCCTAACCAGTACCACATCGTTACGTGCAGACTTTGTCAAATATAAATACATTAAATGATATTTTATAAACTAGCAGCTTTTGTGATCACGCTGTATAGTTCTCACAACATGGCGATTAGCACATAATAAATTTTGGCGCCAAAACGTCGCCGGCCGTTATTTTCTAACGCACGATATTAGCATTCGAATAAGGAATAATATATTCCATGTTTATATTCGAACAGATGATATTTATTTAAACAAACAAGAATAATATATTTGTCCGATTTTTTTTTATTTCAATGTTAAGGGTGTCGTTTGGAGTATATTCAGAATAAAATTAAGGATAATAAAATAAAAAAAAATCTTTACATTTACTAAGTAACGAGCTTTTACTATGGTAATGAATGAATCTTGTCTCAGGCGACGAGCGCAGTGTGATGCTGGATACATCAACCTAACCAGCGCCACATTGCTATGGGCGGGTGTATCACTTAACATCAAGTGAACGTCCCGTTCGTCACGTTTCTTAATTGAATAAAAAAAACCACTAAACAGAAGCTATTACATATTTAGACAAATCTATACTTTATTTAAATACTTTAGTATATATTGCAACATATTAAAACATGAATACAGTATTGCAATACAAGTGCGCGATAGTCTAAACCTAGGATACCCGAAGTGATCTAGATAGACCTCTAGAGGTCGACGAAGACCTTCATAGAGGAAATCATTTTAGCGTGTCATGCTTTTAATGTCCATTTTTTATGAATAACTGGTGGTGGGACTCTGTTGCCAAAGGCTATCTAGGTAGGTACCACCGCAGCATCTATTTCTATCGCCAAACAGTTGTGTACAAACATTACTGTGAACCAGTTGGAAACGCAAAGTAGCTAGTGTACTGGATGAACGAGACTCAACGTCTTATGTCTATGGCAACGAGGGCAATGTGGTGCAGTGTATACCACCTTAACTAAAGCCATGTTGTTATAGGCGAGCATATCACTTACCATTAGGCGAACGTCCCGCTCGTCTCGTCGCTTAATTGAATAAGAAAAATTAATGGAATGGATGCTGTGATAGCCCAGTTTGTAAGGCGGCCATTAAGCGAAGGCGCGGATTCGATCCCCACTGAGGTTGAGCTTCAGCTGAAGAAAACATTGTTACGAAACCCACATGGTTCATAAACAATAGCTTTTATGAACATATTAGATTCGATGACTCCCACTTGGCTAACGTGCTGATTAAAAGTTGTTTTATAATGTATTATAAACATAATTACTTTGCTCTGAGGTCTAAAATGGGATGTAAAATTGAAGGATCTGTAAAGATCTAAATTAAAAAAGAATCATCGTCATCATTAGATGCTATCTTCAAATGTAAGTTTGCGGATCAGATTGAGAAAACCAATTCGATACTCGGCTATTTATTTTAACTGATGATATTTAAGCCTGGTCTACTCCTTCATGTCGTCAAACCATATCTTCCGCTGTCTACCAGGTGTACGTTTTCCAGGAATTTTTCCATCCAGGATCAACCTTGAGAACTCATAAAGGTATCCTCTTTGAATGTGTTTCAAAAAATGCAACCTTTCTTTGCATGATGGTTGTCATCGGCCTACGTTTGCAATTAGTTACGGTAAAAAAGAATATCGAATGGATATTAAAAAAAGGGGTACAAATATAAGAGAAATAAAAAAAATGTTACTGATAACGCAGTGTTGGAGATATTTGTAGCAGGACACTATCGAATCAAACTTCACCCGTTTCGATTGCGATCTTTCATACATTTTTAAACAACCTGCCAAAAAATTATTTAGTTGAGAGTAATATAACTTTTCGTTTAAATATCTTGAAAAATATTTTTGTTTATCATTGTATTCACTACCACAGTTATTTTTTACAATAAGCACTGATGGTACTTTATCACCTCTTATTACAGCTGCAATGAAGTAGTGTGCAATCCTTAGTATGTTCGGAGTAGTATTGTAACAGAATGATGATGATATATACTGCAACGCATTGTTCTCGTCGCTTGCAGACAAGATGTTAAGTTTCAATACTAGTGACGAGGGAAATTGGTCTTAGTCTTGCGGTCTTGATCTTGGTCTTACAGACCTAATATGTAAGACGAGATAATAAAAGGTAGAGGCAAAGGCTAAAGCAAGGACCGGAGCAATAGTAAGAAGGAGAGGGGGCAAAGGACATGGGATATGGAAAATGCAAAATCGAAAATTTAAAACGGAAAGTACAAAGTCGAAAATTACTATAAAGTATCCCATTAAGATTTGGGATCACCATGATATCATGATAGATCTCTGTTGCCGGAGATCGTCTAGGTAGGTACGATGATCACCGGTGCTCCTTATTCCGCTGCCAAATAGTAGTGTGCAAACATTAATGTGTTCTGTTTTGACGGGCGCTATACAAGAGTGACGATCTCAACATCTTCACCTCATCACCAGGAGATGTACGCTGGTCTCGTCGCTTCGCCGTCTTTTGTAACAACATCTGATGTAAACAAACAAAACGTGTGTTTATTTATGACCTTAAATTATTTGTTTGAATTCTTGACAAGAGAAAGAATTCATTAAATCCCGAAGGAAAAATTTAATTGCGCCATTTTTAAATTAAATGACACGTGAACATGATACGTTACATTAATTTCGGACGGCTGACTTTCGAGAGGATTTGGTACCTTGCGTCAACGTTTCAAAAGCTCATAAATCGATTTACTCCGCCGATGACAACCCATGCCTACATGTTGCAGTGTACCGCTCTGAAGGAAAGTACGGAGATATATCGCAACCTCGGTCTTTAATTCATCTTGACGCAGGTATGCGAGATAACTGATAGCGCCCCGTAGCGATTTAGTTTGTTTAAAATCTGCTGCTCAGCAATTACCAGTTCTTGGGCACCAAGGGAATATTGATCTAAGCATAATAGTTATAAAGTCCACAGTTTAGGATGGGTAATTTTGGGCCCAATGTATTCCAATCTAAATTTTGGGCGGTGCCACGATTCTGAAATATAAGCGATCATCACGAATGTAGATCAAGAGCAGTAATGACTGGAACAAGGTCTATAAAGGCCTACATTGTAGGATTATCATCATTATCATCGTCTTCAGCCGATAGACTTCCACTGCTGGACATAGGTTTCTCTCAAAGATTCCCACATCGATCCGGTAGATATTCATAGAGGATAATTTGAATTCATTGATTCATTGATTAAAATGGATTCATTTCACCCACCACGCTGGTCTAATGCGGGTTATTGGGAACCAGTCTCATTTTTTGATTAGGAGGGTGCACCACGAGCAGGTTACGTTGGCTAGGAACCCGTGAGTTGCTGTGCGGAACGCTTACAACCCTGTTACCATCACGTTATTTAGTTTTAACAAAAAAAAAACCGTATCATGTATATTATCATAAACGGTAACATTATTATGAGGAGCAATAACAACTTACGTATAATTAAAATTTACGTATATTTTAACTGCTTTTTATCCAAAATACATGTCACGGTAGGAATGGTATATTCAGGATTTATGATAGTATTACTACACAATGTCCTTTTTCATTAATATAAGGATTTCTTAATAATAATTTAATAATACTGAAACCTCGCGAATCACCTTTGGTAGGAACTAGTGTTCTTTAGCATGGTTAGGATGATGTGTCCACGATTCTAGTGATCTAGAATCATGAATAGATAGATGTTTCAATAAGCGTGACAGATCGTTAACTCTCCAGAGCGTCTATGGATGTTCCTCTTCAGGTATTTATTCTTTAACAATATCCGTTTACAGCTTTCCGACTAAACTGGTCGGGCGGCAACTGTAAGTTCGGTTGAATCGGATTGATGGGGGGCGCGCGGTGGCGACGGCGATCTTAATTGGTTTTCGCCTGATGTATTTATGAATGCACTCGTTTTTCGGCTTCAATTTCCTTCCACCCGACAGTATCCTTGCAAGGATTAAGCGGTCCGTGGCAGTTATCAAAAGTGTAATATAACGCTACACGGTTTGGTAATTGCTGCGCGGAGACAAGATATGCGAACCGGTCAAGGTACTCGGCGAATTTCTTACCGTCGTCTACCTTCAACTGTTGGTAAAATATTTTATGTCACAATCAGGTATATTCGTTTTACTTTTCTTTATAATGGTTGAGTGAAATTAAAAACTTCTCTTTAACGAGCTAATAACTTTACCATGTCTGATTTCTTTACGATTTACTATCGATATTCTCGATTAATACAAGCAATGGGATCACTTTTTGATCAGAAAAAATATAGCTTCGGACATACTACACATATAACGATAAATTTACAAATCCTCTGCTCCCACCCTCATCCGCATTATGCGACTTGTAATAAAAAAAAACTGAGTTTTAGACATTCTTTTTCTTCTGTTTTTGTACACAAAAGTAATTAATATTAAAAATTGTTAAAAACTACCTTTAATAATACTTTTTCGTTTGTTGAAATTCATATATTTAATATATCCTTTGTGAATTTGCCGGTGGAAGCTAACTAGGTAGATGCCACCGCAGTGGCACATCTGTCGATAAACAGTAGTGTGCAAACGTTACTATATTCCAGTTTGAAGGGCACTGTAACTAGTGAAATTTCTGGAATAACGAGACTTTACATCTAAATTCACAACGCGACAAGCACACTGTGGTGCAGTGTATCCGATTCTAACTAGCGCCACCTTGTTATGGGCGAGTGTATAGCTTACCACCAGGTGAACGTACGGCTCATCTCGTCGCTTCGTAAATATATAAAGAAAATCTTGGTAGAAAATTGGTATAATTTTTTATTTGTATAAAAATATTCGTACCTCGGTTGAGCCGATGAGGATAATGAAAATATTGTGAGAAGTAATATGATGCAATTAGAAGGAAAGTAAATGCTAGTGGGAATAATTGAGAATAATTGGAAAGTATCATCATCGTCATTATCGTGAGCCTATAGACGTCCACTATTGGACATAGGCCTCCTCCAAAGATCCCCACATCAATCGGTACTCCGGGGCCTGCATCGCCGGGCACCAGATGCCGTCGTTTGTAGAGGTTCACATGGCCTTGGGCCATTTCCCACCACGCTGGCCCAATGCGGGTTGATGCGAGCCAGAGCCTTGTTTGTTGATTAGCAGCGTGCAAACCGAGCAGATGAAGTTGGCTTGGGGCCCGCGAGTTGTTGTGCGGGACCCACTACACCCTTGGAAAGTGTGAATGTATTTTATTATGTACTATTACATTAAAGATTATTTGTAAACTTTAAATTAACATAATTGTCTATTATTGCTTAAACAATTATGAATATTAACATTAAATTGTCGTATTAATTAAGCACAGTGCACATTGTTCGGAAGTCGTCCGACAAACGCTTTGTCGTTGGCTTCAGCCGAACCGGGCTTACTCTATTGTAGTGCCAGGTTGGAACAGATCATGTAACTACATTTGTTTATTATTCAAAAGGTTAGAGTGGATAAGTAAATACATTTTTTTTTAAGTATACAGCGATAAAGTATCCTCATTATCTTCAGTCTAAGCTTGACTGGATGAGGATGTTACTATAACATTAGTATATCTTCTATACGTTTAAGCAAGCATCTCCGTAACGCAACGGCTAACTACCTTGTTAGATTCTAAGGCCACATAAATGTTAGGGTTTAAATAATAGTGTCTGTTACCAGAGACTAAGTACCATCGCAGCGACTATTTCTACCTTCAAACAGTAGTGTGCAAATATTACTATATCCCCGTTTAAAAAGTGTTGTACCTAGAGTAGTTACTAAGGTAATGAAACTTAACATGTAATATCTCAATGGGAAGAGTACAATGTGGTGCATCATTCTAATTACAGCCACGTTTATATGAGCAGGTGTAACACTTACCATCAGGTGAACGACTAGTCTATCTCGTTGCTTCGTTGATTAAAAAAAATAGTGACGTTTACGAATTTTCCTATCTGTCGACCACAAGCTAGCTTTAATTTTTTTAGGCTTTCTTTTATAACCTATATGAAGAATGATTTTTTAATAAATTTTATTATATAAGTAAAGATATTTTATAGCTTATTAAAATTCTCTACCACCAAGCAGTTGTATGCAAACACTACCGTCAATAGTAAAATCTTAAGTCAGGATTCAAGTTATCATTATACATCCTAATACATATTCTATCAGTCAATACAAATTTCAACTTTTCAATGTCGTTTATTTCTCCTTAGGTCTATAAATCTAGAATAACGACTTGAATCTACACATATCTTATAATGATTCTGTTACAAGTACATTTTATAGCCTGTGTGGTTTATTCTGTATTGTTTTTTAAATTTATACCTTAGGCAAATGTTCATATTGTATGTCTTTATTTGACTTTAAATATTTTGTCGGTTTTTAAATCGAGAGAAAAAATATTTCGCAAAAAACTATAAATGACCATATGTGTATACTTCCTATTACTTGTTTTATGGTATATTTGTAACAATACATCTTATCGGAACTATTATTGTCGAACTATTATTTTTCCACCAATTCACTATGTATTTAATAACGAATCATAACTCTGTTTAACTATATATATACAAGTAAATAAAATTCAATCGTATTTTTTTATCATGTCAATATAACATCGTTTAATTTGATACATTTATCTTTGCGGGATTAATTTAAAAACCTTTACATCAGTTTGTATATATCTTTGTTCCGAATCAGCTGTACCGTTTTTGACAGGGTTCTCACCAGCGTATAGCTGTAGACGTAAGGTATATTATAAGTTAATATTTAATGAAAAGTATTAAGATACTTTTTAAAGAATTTGTCTACAAATGTTGTGCAAGAGTCAAGTTATACATTATGGAACAGAGAACAAGAATTAGATAAAGAATGTCTCTCTTTTCGTCGGTTAAAATTTGTTATCTTTTCTATCGTATGGGAGTTAGATTACACGCACAACTCACGGAATCTAGGCTAACCTGACCTGCTCGTTGTGCACCGTGCTAATCTATGAACGAGGCTTTGGCTCCCACCAACCCGCATTACGCCAGAGTGGTGAGAAATTGCCCAAATTCTTCCTTATGAATACCTGATGTAGGAATCTTTAGAGAAGGCCTATGTCCAGCAGTGGATTCTATCGGCTGATGATGATCTATCTAGTTTCTCTAATACATAGTTGATGCTATTATGATCGACGAATTCTGTCAAAATGCTTCCGGTTCATTATTTGAAGTGTTGAATCTTTCGATACATAAAGGAACAACATAGGTACATAATATTGTCATGTATTTAAATAGAGAAATGAAAATAAAAAAAAATACTTTTTCTTGTTACTACTTGTAGTAAACAAGATACTTCGATATACATATTGCTTTGTATTTCAAAAATAACTTGTCGTAAATTTTTGTTATTTTAACGATTCCTAGGTAATAATGCCCGTCTGTGCTATGAAAATTTTAATACGTACTTCAGCATCTCCGACTTGCGTGGTCCTTTATTATATACAAAGCTTTATAACATGCTACTATACTTGTAATAAGGCTTTAGGGGTGAAAATTTATTGAAAGTTATGACGTTTACAGCTTACAGTTTAACAAAATTGTTTTGCTTGAAACTTAAGCGTATATCGGATTGTAAATTATTGTAAAAACTGTTGTCATCTTATAAAATAAATTTTGTCCATGTTTCTAAAGCTTACTCATATAATGTTACTGACTTATTTATTATATTCGTATGAGATATTTTTCACATGAATATAACTATAGTACTCTTTTATAATAGACAAATTTTATCGCAGAGGTCATAATTTTATTATAACAGCGTGTTAAGTGCATGCAGACGATATTAAAAATTAATTTCTAGTTGCCCTCTGGAATTCTTACTTCAGGCGACGATTTAAGGGTCTTTTTATAATATAAATATCTTTATCAGTTTACAGGTTCATGAAATTGTTTTAAGATATAATTAGATTAAATAAAAATAATATTTCTATCGAAGTATGAACGAGTGGGTACTACAAAAAGATTTTTAAAAAGACAATTGTTAGGTAAATAAATGTGTTCACACAAATATGGTTTATTATAATGATTTAAGTAAATGATTTAACACATGTCCCATCCACGTTAAGGCACCGTGTTTACATATCATAAACGGCACAATAGAGTTGTATTATAATGAGCTGCGCCCACGCATGCCCACTACATCGGGCCGACGATTTGTCGCGTGGTGCAACGTAAGAAAACACGGGCGACGGCATTTTTGTCTAACTCATGTGTGGTTTTAGTTATATGTGTGAACTCTTTATCATACACTAAAAATTAGGTATATTCTGTACCTACTTTTGAGCGTGTGAATGAATATAACAGCGACAACCGCACACAAACAAACAACAACAAATAATAACTAACACAACAACGGGCACAAATGAGCTACGCGTGTCTATCGCGGTGTTAGTATGATTTATGATTATAATTTACACAAACTGATTTCAATAATGTAACACATTAGTTTCTTTTTAAAGATTCGTTTTTTTTTTTATTTCGAAACGTTGAATAGAGTAGGATTTAGTTTAACCGTTTTACTTGGCAGAACGGAAGATGTAGGTTCGTATTCGTCTTTTCTACTTTTGCAAAGTTTAGTTATAATAGTAATGGATAATGGAAATGAAAGTAACGAAAATCTCATTAAGAAGAGATTTTATAAACTAAACTATCATTATCTATAAAGAAAATTAGTAAACAGAAGTATCTTTTGACTTAAACCTAACTTAAAATTATGACATAGAGAGTTTACTGCCTTCTAAGTAATATACCATATATCGACGTATTACCAGGATACTTTTGCTGATTTACAATATGAGTATCATAGCTAGTCTAGGTGGGCTCTTAAAATTCCAAGCACTAACCATGATGGAGTTTGATAAGAGTTTGTGTATCTGGAACCTGGGACTAAGAAAACCGCTGCATCACGGAGGCAACCTTGCACTTCGGATCCCTTGTCGATATTAAAACTGTTTCCCTATAACTTTGCTGTATTACGTCATGTAGCATAGTTAAGCGGCTAAAGTATTTCACGCTCTCTTATTTCGATGATAGAATCGAGAGCAGCATCTGTTACATAGAGCAAGTGACGTAAGTAACGAATTTAACGATTACAACGGCTTCCCTGTTTCCAATCGGATCGTGGAATCGATTATGAACCGACAAGTAGATCGCGTCTCGCTCGTGACCGCGGGGACAACTTCTCGGGTTGCCGTAAACAGAATTAGGTAACATTAATTTTATTGCATCATCAGCTGTTGGCAACTTGCTGAAGTAAGCTATCACAGAATTATTCGAAATCGAAAGTTTTAGGGAAATGAAGAATAGGAACAGTTTAAATATGATTATCTTTCTTCCGGTATTAAGTATTTTTCTTATTCAACGAAGCGGCGAAACGAGTCGTACACTTAATTGTAAGTAATTTGTCTGCCCATAACAATCTGCTGCTAGTTAGGATAATATACACAACACTAAAATTGTGCTCGATGTCTTTAGATATTAGATCTCGATATTTCAGTAATTTCAATAGCTACAACGCCGTTCATACCAGAACTCAATAATATTTGCACATTATTGTTTGTCGGCAGAATTGGAAGCTGCGGTGGTAATTAGATGGTCTCCCAACAACGAGACCTGACACTAGTGGAGATTACTATGGTTTATGTCATCATCATCATCAGCCGATAGACGACCACTGCTGAACATAGGCCTCTCCGAAAAATCCTCATATCGATTGGTGCTACGCTGCCCGCATCTCCGGGAACTAGGGGCCGTTGTTTGTAGGGAATCATATGGGGAGACTTGGGCTGTCCCACCACGCTGGCCCAATGCAGGTTGTCGAGATGGTTTAAGTTCATGCATCAAAATTATAAGATTATTCTACCATCCTTCCTGTTAGTAAATGTAACAGTACGAGGATAAGTAAATAGACCTGTCTTCTTTGTCTTTTTACAAGTGATTTTTTTTTATTATTGATTAAGATTTTTAGTGTGGCATGTGTGTGTGCTGGATACAAACAGCGCAAGACCGTAGTGGATGTCCATCGGTTTAAATGATGATGATACGTGTGATAATGATGATGATTTCCGCCATTAAGTATAGCTAATAACACGTTTTGAAAATATGATTTTTTCTTAATCAGGATCGATTTTTTTTCCGTCTCATCATCAAACGTGTCATTAATACTATCGCCTGTCTTCGTTTTCGGAAGCGGTCTCCTAATGCACAGTATATCTAGATTTAAATTCCAACTTTGGACTCGCAACTCTTATGACATACGAACAATTTCCTAACTATGCGTCTCAGTAAGTTATTCTCATAAAACAGTCATATAATCTCGTCGTCCAATTCAGTTTCATATACCAGAATACTCCGTTGGTACTTTTATCATTCAGATAAATCTACGTATAAATGTCTACTTCCAGACATGTTTTATGGAATTTATATTAGCTGTATAACAAGTCCTGTATGATGATATCCTTTTGATTATCTTCTAAATGTTAATGAACAGGTTTATCGAAAGAATTAGAAAATTCTATGTAGTAGTTTTAGTGTATTTATTCGAGATAATTTTTTTTATAAATTTGCTATTTTCGTACACACGGAGGAAAACTTTTGCATTGTGTTTTTCAGTTATATATTGACTTAATCCTCACCAACTCGCTGCAGTTAACTGCTATAGTCCTCTCCCAAGGAAAGACGTTTAGCCAAATATTGACTAACACTTTGTTAATTATATATACACGTAACTTAAAACATTTTGTGACTATAAAAAAGGAACAAATTTGACATACTCCATTAGAAAACATAAACATTGTATTTATTCCTCTCTAGTCTCCTTTTATTAAACGCTGTCCGAATACAGACGATAGAGGTAACTTTACTAAGTCTTCACACCAAAATCTACCTAATTTCCTTGTCTACTGTTCACATGGTATTAAGTGACAATGGGGTCAAAGATTGTGAAGCATGCTTCTAACAATACTGCGACTGTCATATGTTGACAATCGGAACACAGCAATGCTCTTATGGACGATTTACAAGAATGTAGTGTATCCAGGCGGGTTTGAAAACGTCACCAACTGAACTCAATAATATATGGCTACGGAATCAGTGTACTGGTTTCTAGGTTTCTGTGGCCGAAGACCGTGTAGGTAGGTACCACCGTAATTTCTATTTATGTCGCCAAACTGTACAGTGCAAACGTAACTGTGTTCCAGTTGACTAACTTGATCTTAAGATATGCAAGCGGTAGTGGCGTGCTATTGACAGACGATGGAGGAGGAAAGTCTTGGAGTGGAGGCCGCGTACAGTACACAGAGGTATAGGACACTTACTCTTCAGATGGACCGACGACATCTTAAGAACTGTCGTAAATGGATACGCAAAGTAAAGCCGTAACTGCTGGAAGATATAGAGACAGCCTATATCCAGCAGTGGATTAAAGACATATGATGATAAAAAATTGTTCCCGTATCAAGAGCAAGTGCTTAGCTGTAGATTAAATAACTATAGTATAAACATATCACCACTTTTATTAGGCGTGTTATTAATTAATATTAAAATAGTCTATTAATAAAATTTCCTCGTATTCAATGTTATGTATTAAGATAAAGCCTCTCAAGTTTACGAAAAGTTTGCATGCGTTTTTTTTTTTCAATGATACGCAGTTGGGGCGTTGAGGTGAGATAAGAGTTAAAATTTCGATCGGTTAAAAAACATTGGGTGTTACAGTGAAAATTTACGGTGTTGAGTTGAGGGTACTCCTAAGTGAAGTTATGAAGAGGGCTTCGGCATTTTACGTGTTTTTTTTTCATGTAAATTTTGCCCCTATTTTGATTAATGCTATTTGTAAATTACTTGATAATCGTATCTTTTGAATAGATCATTTAAGATTTTATATTCATTGTTTGAAAGGAAAAAAAATATAAACTTTCAAAATTGTCTTCAAACTTTCACTCTAGATTAATTTTATTATTTCATCTTTACCGAATTCTTATCAGAATTGGTTAAGGTTTTACGTAGAGTATGTTCATGGTAATCTTTTCCCAAAGCTGTAGCTAATATGTGCCGATATGTGGATGTATATATAACTTTATAATGAGGTCTGCTTTCCGGAGTTTCTAATTCCATTTCACTTTATCCTGGACATCATCTTGATGATCGCTGTTTTTCATTTTGCTCGTAACAACACTAAGCAATCACGGTTTTTAAATTCGTTCAGATTAGAAAAATCATTTTTATACACAACAGTACCAAAATACAATCCGTTGAAGAAACCAGTCCTCTCAGTAATTAACGTCTCAGAACATTTTGTTTGAATATTTTTGTTAACGCCCCTGTCGAAACAAAGAAATACAGCTTTCGTTGCACCTAAACACAATAACCATAAATCAAAAAAAAAAAAGCTCACATCACAAAACACAGCCCGCCAATCCCATACTGCCAACTCGACACCCACAATTATATTTTCAAGATATTTTATATCTCCCATCGTAAATTATACACGCGCCGGTTCGCTACCATTTGTACGAAACTCGATGCTATCCCTTCGACGTCGATGTATGGAACCATGACAAGTTTTTTTTTATTAATAAGCAGTAAAAAGTGTACTTTTAAATATTGCTTTCTTTTACAAAGTAATATTCTTTCGACGAATGAAACATTTCGTAATATACTTCTTATTTCGAAGGTCAGAGATTCTTAAAGTACTGCACCGTGTATATTGTAACTACAACTATTATTTTTTTAAAGAACCCCAACTGTGCTTAAAGATGTTGCAGCTGTCTATAGATAAAGAATATCACTTACCATCACGTCAGCTAATTGTTCTTTCTTCAACTCGCTCTTTAAATTGCATACGTTTTTGAACAGAAGAGAACTACTACATTTTCTGTTGTGTGTGATTTTCAGGTTATACATGGAATAGATTACTGGAAACTCAGAAATTAACTGCAGTCATGGCTTGTTCCAGATCCATGTTTGGATAGCTAAAACTAAAAGGATTATTAATATATAAAATTGAAGCAGAGAACGAAAACATCAATCATAAGTTGGAGGAAGTCGAGTTGGATAATGAGTTAAAATATAATGACAGTACAAAAAAAATGAGATGGAGTGAAAGTACACAGAAAGAAAGAAAAACCAGGCGAGTAAGGTTATATCCGGTAGACGTATATTGCCATTCCACATTCAGAACATGGATAACAGTTAATTTTCTTCTAGTTAAAAAATATAACATACGTACCTGGTTAGTTTTACAGAAGCAAAGCAAAATTAAATATTTGACGAAATTCCCATAAATTAATCATTTCAATAAATAACATTTACGTTCTAGTATATAATATATAAATAAATTGAAACTTTTTTGTAAATGCGAGATAAAATAAATTCTAGTTAACAATAGTTACATACATTTCATAGAAGGAACATAATTTAAAGTTGGATGTAAATATACTCGCTGTCTATTTCTATAATTGTGTAAATAGTTGAAATAGTTGACGTATAAAATAATAGTAATAACGTCATTTAAGGTCTTATTGAGTCAAAATACATCAATACATTGGTGACTAATCTCTTCTTCCGGTCTTAGTCTCAGTTGGTCTTCTTCCATTCACGTGGCGGAGAAATTCAGTAGTGGTTAAATTATAACTTAATTACAGAGAGGATAAAACAATTTTGAGATAATAAATAGAGAATGATTGAAAAGGTTTTAGAATTTACAATAAATAGATATCGCTATCTACGGAAATAATCAAATGCCATGACCACATCTTCTCAAGTAATACTAAGGGTTTGGAACAGTACACATAAGCACTTGAATAATTAGGTCTAACTTTCAGCACAAGATGTAAATGACCTGGAGCACGCAGGCCATAAACGTTTCAGACAGATCTGGATTTATTGCTCCTCTTAGGTCTTATACCAAGGGCAGCACTTAGGTCCAAACGGTGAAGCTCTCATGAATATGCTAAGGTTTAATGTATCCAGTATGTAAAATATGTTGAATGACGTTGGACATTGTAGTAAGCTACAGCGAGTTCGGAGAAAAGCTTTTTACTATCAGCAAGCTATAAACACTATTCCACTGTTTCGTAATATATGAAATTGCTTCTAATCTTGCAACACATAATATATTTATGATGGCATGGCAAGAAAGCAGACTTTGACGCTTATATTCGTCATGGGCACTAAGAAATGACCTACTTCATATTATTCTTATTGAGTGATTGATGAGCACAGCCGTCATCGATTAATGTGTTACTCAAAACGGACATCAAACGAGGCGATGGATAGATGTGGGTAGGAATTGAGCGATATAGCAATAGCAATAGCAAATGTTAAAATCTTAAATAATTTTTTTTTTAAAAAAAACTACTGCTGAGGTAGTCACTAGTGGAAGGTTGCAGCTTCCGTTTAGATACCGTCGCTGGTTCTATTTATAGCGCCAAACAGTATTGTGCAAACATTACTGTGTTCCAGCCTGAAGGGTGTTGTAGTTAGTGAAATTACTGGGGTAACGAGACTTAACATAGGTGCCAAAACAACAAGCACAACATGGTGCTGTGTATATCATCCTTACTAGCGGTTCGTTGTTATGAGAAGGTGCATTCATTTACAATACGCTCAGCGTCTCATCCGTTTCATCACTTCAACAAATAAAATAGAAAGAAAAAAATTTCAAGTTACTATATAATCGTACGTTATTATCATCTTCATTATTACTTCTTTTGCAGCCGTAGTGTAGCTTATATTTAATGAATGACAATAATGATGTTTTAGCTAGTTTCCGCGAACACTATAACTTCAAATTGTCTGTATAACAATTATGAAAATCGTAATCATACGAGAATCTGTTAATTTATATTATTCACAGTTCTTTTCGAGTAAAAAAATCTTTGCGAAAAACTATAAATGAGAATAAAACTTGTCATTAAAGGACGTAATATTCCTTCTCACAAAGTAATCTGTATTTCCGTATGGAAAGTCAGGAGAGGATATTACAGCGAGCTCTCTTTCCCGCGGTCGTCAAACGAGAGCAAAGATAAAGTTAGAACAATAGTTCGCATCTGGTAGTTTCTTCCTGTGTGAGACGCGTGACAGCCTTCGAGGAGGCGGTCGCGGCTCCAGCAAGGATGGAAAAATTTAATTATTTTCAGTTGAATATTTATAAAACGAACGTTTGCATCAGATGTACTTGTTTTCTTTAACAAAACATCTCTTAAGTTTCCCCGTGGCGTGGTGAACAACTTTCTAACACGGAGGTACCTTGTTCGACTCCGAGATCAGTCGTTATAGCGTTTGATTGGTGATAGGATTTATTCGAACCCGCCTGGCTAGATATCTCCTGAAAATTATGGTGAAATAATATAACAGGCTACCGATCCATTATATATATCCAATAAGGTATTTCGGATGAAGTAGCTAGTTGACATTAATTAATACCTCGCCGTAGTAATAAAACGAAATAATCATAACATAAACATTTCTAACGCAAAACTAACTATATAAACAATAATAATATAGTAAACATGTTTTGTATAGACATATGATAATTCTCCTGTGAGTGAAATGTAAAAAATTCCCGCCTAATCGCTCCGTTTGCAATATGGCCGCTCCCCTAAAAGCATATTGTAATTACGCCAAAACAATTGGTAATTAAGTGAGATAATTATGCTTCAAATTGTGTTATAATTACTTTACACCCGTTTAATGGAGATTTTATGGGTCCGGGTTAGGTAATGACAAAATAAACTAGCTAATAGAGGTCTATAAGCACCTCTTCTATAAAAAAAATCGCACCGAAAAATAAATGTTCTATTAACAAAAAAAAGAAACTTTTCATGCAGAATAAATCATTCAATTGAATTCAAAATAGGTCGTTAAATTAAACAAAAAAAAAAACATACCAAGCCGAACGTTAAAACGGCTCGGTGAATTTTTCAAACCCAATTGAAATATCGAAACGTAAAATAATCGAAAATTTAGTTACCCAATGCTTTGACATATTTTTTATTTTTCCAATCTGGCAATAATTCGTTTGTTTCCGGTTGCGATTGTGCACAATTTCATTTAACCGGTTGTTTAATCCTTTGTGTTTTTATTTACTACAAACACTCTAAAGTCCGAATAGTCATTGGATATTTTTTATATAGTCTGTGGTACATTATTATTTTTTTTAACAGCAATATATTTTGCCATGACAATGAAAAATCTATTTATATGTCTATACATATTTATATGAGATTTAGTGCATGTAGAGACCTAACGCTATCTCCGCAACTATATGACCTAGAGACTTGAAATTTAGTAGAAATATTGTTTTTATCAAGTATAGTTCAGCTAAAAACGGTTTTTATTAAGTTAAGCAAACAAGTAAGTAAAGTAAAGGGAGTTGCCGGGATATTACAGTCAGCAAAGCGGGAGAGGAACAGCGATAACCAAAGAAGTAATGAAATCAATAAAGCATCCACTAATATGAATCGAATAGAATATTTACACAACGTTGCGGAACGTCTCGTCTATTTGTAATTGATAAATTTTAAATGAAAACTTATTTTAATCGTTACCATTAAAACGGTCTTTATAACAAATTGAGATAAATGTCAAAAGAATATAGAAGAATCATTCTGATTCAGATAGTTTTTTTTTTTCAGTTTTAACATCAATATCACGCTCGGCTCTTTGAAAAGGCCGTCATTAGTGCGTCATCATGAAGCATTGCAACTGTGAAAGGAGGGTAAATTTAAAAAAAGGTCTACTATATGTCAGTGGCGGATAACATACATCAGCCATGCTAAAAGCTAACAAACAAACTGTTTAAACTAACCTCGAGTCACTGTCAGCTATAGAGGAAACCTGGCCGCGCCTTTAACTTAACCATTATTAAGTGAACGAAGAAGCATTGATTATAAAAAATCTAAATCAGAAAAACTATTTAATTTGTTTTTTACTCATTTTGAAGAGTCAAGTGCTATGTTCATCGGATGTGCGTCCTTTGTTACAAGCGATAGTTAGACTTTAGACCAGTTAGGATGTTTAGACTGATATAATGTTTCATTTGCCTGTTAACTTCTCTATCTATTCCATCTGTTGCAGTAGGAAATGCTGCCAAAGAAACGGATTCATCTGTAGCCTAGGTAGACGACCTCTAGCTTGGAAGACCTAATATATAAACTTTCTTAATTGGAATAAATAGACTGAAGTGATATGCCATGACTAAACAATACGTGTTTTTTATGTATAACATAATACATATATAACATTAAATTATAGAATTTAATGTTAAAATTGATATTGATACTGATGATAGAACGAGAAATGAGTGATCCTTTTAATAATTACGCAAAAAAAAAAGATTTCTGGAGAATAGAATTTCTTCGATAATAGTGTGAAAATAAAGCAAAAGGTTAATGATGTCTAGACAGCGCCCAGAAGCAAACAAAAAGGAATTGCTGGAAAAGGTTGGGCAAGAACAATATTGTTCTTATTTAATAAGCACAGAAGTTGATGTTATTTTTCTAGAATTACGCTGTGGTTGTAATGTGGCTGAATTCAATCATTAACCAAACTTAAGACGTGGGCATATGTAGTGGTAAGAAGTTAGAATGAAGTAAAAACTTACTAGAAAGTTATATTAAAGAGTAAAAGTTTCCAAGGTAACTGCTACACTCCCGGTGTTGCGACCGCTCTCAATTAAAACCACGTGAGTCGTTTACAAATTTTTTTTCGTCTCCAATTAAGTGTGTTACCACAAATCTTTTATAAAAGTGAGCAACCAAAAAAATGCAGTAAAGTAAATCAGACCTTTAACTGCTTTAAAAAGTGAATTTACATCTAAAAAACTAATTACCATAACAAAAATTTAAATTTCATTAGTAATTATGATAAGAGTTTATTAGGGAATACTTTTAAAAATTTAAAAAAAAAAATATTCGACAATCCGGGCCAAAGTTGTTAAACTCCTCGTTGCAATGAACTTCAAACATGAAGACAGTAAGTGTATCTGGAAATTAATGTAATCTTAACATCTCAATTTATCTCCTATAAAATGGCGGCCATAATTTTCTTATCAGTGCAACTTTGCGTATTCAAATCACTTTTTACTTTTCTCAAAAACCTGTAAACGGTTCATAAAAATGTCGTCGGCGTCAAACAAGCGAATAACTAAAACACTCTGTTTGTTAGCGTCTCCCAAATTGTAACTTTATTGTGATACTATTAAGGTAAATAATTGTAAACTCTCTAATGTACACTTATCATTTAATATATTAATTTATTTTGATATAGGTCGAAGGCGGCTGTTTCTGTGAGTTTACGGTCCGAGCGGCGCTTCGTTGTCCATAACCGTCACGCTGCGGGGAAACATTTACATTTGTAACTTAAAAAATTATAAACAAGCAAACATTAAAAAATGTGACATTATAATTATTTTAAACGTACGACAAATTCGTATGGATACCCAAAGCTAATTAAAATGGTAAATAGCATTGTGAAACTGTATTGATAATAAATATATTTCAAACATTTACAAAGCTGCGATACAAAGACCAAGAACAAAGACAAGAACATAACCTCAAATACTTTACTCTGAACAATTTAAGAATTAAACCAATTAAATTATATTTTTTATGTTCGGAATCTTTACAAAAAAGGTATAGTTATGTATATTATAAAAAAAGACGAGTTTAGACTATAACACAGAACGTAGCAAATATGAAATATGAGATGACTTTTTTCTATCTACCAATGTGCCTAGCGTCGAGGACATACCCTTGATTATCTCCTTGTTAGAGAAAGCTCCAAGTTCCCGCAGATTGAACATCAAAGATGCTGTTTATTTTTATTAAGTTTTTCTTGTTTTTTATAACATGTAGATATATGGTCACCCTACACATAAAGTCACGAATTTTTATCAATAAGATGACAGGGCGCGTCCAATCTCCGTAAAGCGTGGAACAATAAAAGGCTTTATGGTCGGACCGCGGTATCTACATAATAACACATCGCGTCGTACCAATGGGAAACAAATCGGTATGGCCATAGGGTACAAAATCGCTTGACAACTGATACGAAGTCTAAATTTTTGTGTACGATTGTTTTTTAAGTATTGAAAAGGTGATTGTCCAACGCAATAAGATTTTTATTGCGCCGGTGCGATCTGTAGGAGATTCCTGCGCCCCTTCCATCGCACTGAAGGAGACCACCGAGGGAAGGGGTTTAAGCAGATGAATCTTATACCACCCTGATTTCCCCCCAGAAGCCGAGTTTCTTTGTTTACGCCCTAACTTTTTATTGATTACAGAAATTTCGCTATTATTAATGTTTTGATTCTATTAAAGACAGTTTGGTTTCAATACAGAGATTTTTTAAAGAACGCTTAATGCTAACGTAATGGTCGGCGAGATGATTAGAGGCCTCTGTTAAATAACGGACGTGATCTTACTGATGATGATGACAATTTTTGTTCAGATTTCCTTACAACTTTTAGATGTATTACAATGTTTTTAAAAAGTAAAACAAATACGACTGATAATATATCTTTTGTATATATAGGAGATATTCAGAGACTCCTTAACTCATCACGAGATCTCCGAGACTGTTAGACGTAAACACTGAAAATGTGGTAGAGATATTGCTTCGGCCATTTGCAACTAAGAATAGATTTTACAACATTCTTTTCCCAAAGGGAGTTGGGGCCTGTTACTAGACTACACCTGATGGTAAGTGATACGCTTGCCCATGACAACGTGGCGCTAGTTAGGATAATGTAAACAGCATCAGATTGTGGTGGTCGCCATGAGACATAAGAACTAAGTCCAGTTACGTAATCAATTACCTCAGTTACAGCTCCATTCAAATCGGAACAGTAATGTTTACACACTATTATTGGGCGGCAGAAATATGCTTTGCGGTGGTACCTACCTAGACTGTCTCCGACAACAGTCTTACCACCAGTAAGGTGGTAAGACTCTGTTGTATTTATTATTATACTTTCACAGTACTATTTAGTATAGGCCGCAGAAAAAGAAGTTACTGTGTTACTTACCTAGACTATCTCCGTCAAGAGAGAATTTCTAAATGAATTCAGATGTTTGAAGAATTAATATCACTTAGGGTTTATTTAATAAGGGATTATTTAATAAGGCTCGCCTTTACAATGCTTCCTCTGATGGAAAACATCAGGTAACTGTGATATTAAATTAAAAATCTCCCGCCATTATTGCGAGAGTATTGGAAATTTATTTTTAATGGAACTGTCCGCTTAAATTTAATGAATACAAAATTAAAATGTCCCTTAAAATGGGAACAGATAATTTTTTTTTTTTTGGAAAATTGGATTTTTTATAAATATTAAAAAAAAAACAAGGAAACATCAGACGCGGGTTTTGATTATAAAATTTAATCTGACCATGGCTGTGATGTGTGCATAATATCTTCTATATGACTATTCGAGGAAAGAGCTGTTTTTCATCATTTTCTACTAGGAAACTGTTCTGTAGATATTGCTGATTGCATATCTGAGGCGTCGGAATTGTTCCGCCGAACCGACAGAAAGGATTGTACCACGCTGATCGCCGACTTCACTAGTTGGAGAGCCACTTTAAGAAGAAAAAGAAAAAGACATAGTAAATAGTTAGAACTGATCTCTTCACAATCAGAAATCAAGATACTGCCCGTCTTGTCGTCGAGTTTTTGTTTATAAGGATATTTCAAAGAACCTATAACCTTACATTATTGCACAACGTTTTATACGCAGAATAAATTTAAATCTAGCAAGAAAACTTGGCTCAGCTAAGTAAGGGATACGTTAAGCGAAAAAAATATAGGCTTGGATTTAATCCAGATTTTAAGTCTGTCGGGAAAATAAGTTTTGGAAGTAGTTTGTATATTTTAATTTAATTCACCGAAAAATTTAAACAGCTTGTATTAGTTACGCCCTTATATTTTTTATAAAATTTTTGCCCTTAACACTGAACTGAAGAATTGTTGCCAAATCCTCAAAGATAGCTATGATCCGTACCAGGCCCTTTACGATTGTTAATGTATTTTAAACTTACACATCGACATCTATTTTATTAAATATTAAAATTATGATTATTGGAAATAATAGATATTACTAACGAAGGATAAACCATTTGCTGTTGTGGCAAATGTTAGCATTTTTATGTTATTTCACTGATCGAATACAGTTTAAGTATGACTGAACTTGTCCAACTAAATGTCGTTATGACCGAATCGAAATTCCTTTTACAATAATAATATTGGTACTTAAAATAACTAACAAGTAATGCGAATCTCAATACAATGGGTAGATGTCAATAAAAAGGCGATTTGGAAGCGCACGGTGTTCCCGAATCGACGGCCATTGATACTCCTGAGCTCACATAGGAAGTTAAGCAAGTTAATATGCAAAGCAGATTTTGAAGGGGTTGTAGGTTCATACTGCTGTTACACCGAATTGGCCAAATTCAAATATTTACATTATTGAAGTAATAATAATGTTGAGAAAATGGAAACACTTTTTATTATAGCCTTTTCCTGCTAAGCATTATTTGGACGGTACTCACTTTTTTTTCGATGAATCGACGCGATCAGCGTAACTTTAAATTACTTTCAAACTGTATGAAATAACACCTAAAAAAATATATCGTGTTTTTATCTCACATGTAATTATAGTTTAAATTTAAAATTATATTATTTAAGTGCATAAAGAGTACGTTTATTACATTTTGTTGTGATATATGAAAGCATATTGTACCACATGTCTCTTTATATCAACATGTATGGCCATAAGGCCAATGCTCGCCGGCGGCACTATAACACTCGGTATACATGTCACGACCCACCTAAAATTCGGCCCGAGCCCATGCGAATGGTTTATAGTTTCCGCGGCGTGCCTGACGTCATCTAGATCTAAGAAATATCGACTAGTTTGTACGTTTTATCAAAATAATGACCCTCTCCTCCCATCTTGCAACATTTGTAGCAATATCTAAGAAAATTTCTCAAAGTTATCAGCAAACGAGTCTTATTTTAAATCTTTCATAAACTGTACCAAAATCGGTTTAGTTATTGGACCTTCCATTAGATACTACATCGTTCAACTTATAACTTCCTCTTTTTCGGATTAGGTTGTTGAAAAGAAAACCTTTTAAGCTGCTAAAGAATATATATATATTTTATATTATATTCTTTTTTATATTATCACGCCTTTTTTCCCAGTAGGAGTAGGCAGAGGCGAATAAACACCCACTTTTTGCCAGATGTGGTTAGATTAGGTCCCATGTAACAGCGAAATACAAACGGTGAAGGAAAACATCGTGAAGAAACCCGCACATTGAAATTATCTTTGTGTCTGTGTGGTGGTCCCAATAAAGTGGCAACAGGTTCGCCCCCTGTTACATAAAAGAAATGTACATAATATATAGATATTTAACAAATATCACTATTACAAACTCTAAAATGTTTCATATTTCCTTTAGGATATTATCATAAACAGATGATACTTAGAAATTGTTTAAATCTGTGTGGAATTATCATTGGAACCAAGAGTGACGTGAAAGACTAGGTTCTGGATTGAAGAACATAATAGCTGGTGGCAACAAATAAGTAACGTTGAGCAGAATACGGTACATTGTATATTAAGCTTACTAGCATATTTGACGAGACAAACGAGACGTTGCAACTTGATGATATGCCTGGTCATAACAACATGGCGCTAGTTAGGATGATATACACAGCACCACATCGTGCTCGTCGCCCTGAGCCATAAGATGTTAAGTTTTGTTACCCCAGGAATCATCCCACTAGCTACAGCTCCCTTAAATTGGAACACAGTAATTTTTCCACACTACTATTGGGCCGTGGAAATGGAAACTGCAGCGGTACCCCCCAGGACAGTCTCCGGCAACAGAGACCTATCACTAAGAAACCAGTAATACGTATGAATAATGAATTTAACAGTTTTTATGAGTAATTAGTAATAATTGGTCTTAACCTAACTTCAGTTCACATTTCAGAGTTTCAAAATTTCGCAATGAATGCTTCCAGTATTTTTTTATTGCTTTCTTTCATACGGATCGTTAAGTATGTATAAGTTATGAGGATTCAGTTCAAGTTTAACGCCTACTATTCCCTTTCAGAAGAGCTTCATAGAACTTTTGAAATTGGAAACTGATAACTGATGTCTTTACTTATTAAATTTTCCTTTATAAAACTAAAACTGTATAGGAACTAATTTGAGGCTTTATAATTTGGTATGGATACGTTGAGAAGAGGTTTTAAACAGTTTTTACTATATATATCAAGAGTGTAATATATACCTAATAAAGTAAAACTATATTGAAATACATTTTATATAATTCTCGCATAGCTTAAACCTTATGAATACATTTTAAAAGAACTATCAATTCAAAAATATGTATGAAGCAAGGACTTCGAGCTTCATTAAAAACAGTATTTAAATATTAAACGAAAGTATCGTTAAATTTTATTTGGTTTGTAAAATCAGCAGGCATCCATTAAAGGAATGTATTATAACATTTTTGTGGCTGTAACAATGAGGATTTCGTATAATTATAACGAATCGCTTTCAAACCAGACGCGTATCATTTGCATGTAATGTCGCATCCGAAAATGTTAAACATTACATCTTATATCGTTTCAAACAAAGCATTATTTTATTAACAATAATCTAAGAATGCTTCAATTTACGTGATGTTTTTAATAAAATGGCTGTTCATACAGAGATAAAAATTCTTAATACAATTCATACATCATTAATTCTCGTTAACAGTTATACTATGTAAATAGTTAAAATTACGATAACAAAGAAAAAATCGTAGGAGTGACAAACTTTAAACCTTTTCATGATATTAATAAAGAAGACATTAATTAACATGATACTAAAAAACTTAAGAAAAAAGTAACTACTATACTAAAAGATAATCGGATAGCGTTCAATAGAATTTCTATTTTCTGTCTGTGATTTTGTATTCATCTAAGCTATTATATGTACTGAATAACTTTAATATTTATCAAGCTATATGTAAGCTATAAATCATTTATATTTGATCGTGTATTTTTATTAAACAACGCATACAATGTTTATCTGTACGTTTAATGGCGAATTTAGATTTAACCTTAATAAGAATGAATGTGTCCTTGTCATCCCCTTACACGTTACTTACGATGTATAAGATAACATTCTTTGAAGTGGTAAAAGTTTAAATGCGTTAAACCTTAATTGCCTTCATGAAGCAGCAGCTAACCATTTGTTGTAATACAGAAGTCCCTGGTTCGATCTGGAACCGTCCACTACCTTTACGTTGCAAATATCCCTCCACAACAGCAATGCTCTATCCGGCCGTTCCTATTTGAGATTACTTTCTGGACAAGAATACTTCATGACCCACAACTTCATTATTACTTAACACTATTTGAAATTGAAGTAAAGTGTTAGATTTTGATAGATAAAAAAAAACGAGAGTGAGTTAACAAACGGTAGAATCGAAACTGAATAATGGTGAATTTGTAAGAAAATGAGACGAATACGCAATGGTAGAGAAAGAAAGAGAATGAGCGATTATTCGACGATTTATTTATTGATTGAAGTAGGAAATAGCGAAAGAGAGAGAGATAAAAAGAAAAACACAAAATAACATTTTGATAAAGAAAGATGTGGAAATCTTTAGGGGAAGCCTATGTTCAGCTGTGGACGTCTGTCGGCTGATGATAAAAGAAAGAAATTGTTTGATTCAATATAAACATATATATTTATAGGAGACTAAGAATAGGGATACTATATAGAACGTCTTTCATCTCATTGTTTCAGTCTAAAATTCTTAAATATGTTCTTATTTTAATGTAACAATGTAACTTCTGTCTGTATCAGTATCGAGGCATGTTTGTACCTCTCCCACACTCTTTCCCCGTTTGTTCACCATCAATCACACCATTATCAAGCTGTACACTTACTGTGGTGCATACATTATAATTATATTAGACGATAGATTAGCATGGGACATGTGGGGGTTGGGTGGCTACGTGGAATTTTGGTACTTTACAGATCTACATATTAAAACACTGGACAAATTAATGAACAAATTTTTAACCTTAGTGTGACTCTTATGTTATTATTTTTAATAAGACTTTTGTATATTTGTCTACTTCATTTTTACTTCTTATCCCTTTCTTTCACAGGTTTGCTGAAAGAAAACTCTTGAAGAGTTCAACTTGTCAATATACCTTTTTTCACACTTATGTATATATATATATATATATATATATAGTCTTCTTATGGATATACAATAAAAAATAAAGAATGAAAGACTTATAAATCATTTTAATAATTATTCAATTATAATTAGGATACGTAGAACTTAACATTACACTTGTCACCTCGGGTGTTCTGATGATAAATGTTTCATTAGCCCAGTAAATTTACTAGCTTCGTTTTAAACGGATCGCTCTTTTTATAAGCGTTGCGTTTGTACATGTGTCGTCTTTAGAGTGTTTTTTTTTTTATTTCGAAGTACCATTTCTACTTAGCTTATTAGCCTAACGTGTCGCTTTTTGAAGAAACCTATACCTTAGCTTCTCGAGAAAATTCAGGCAAGAAGTTCATTCCACAACTTGATGATAATTGATAGAAAAATTATATGGAATTGAAAAATATTGTATCCCATTATGCCCGACGTTTTGAAATAGGATGTATTAAATCTTCATTATCTCAATAATTTTACAAACCGGGACAAGGTAAAGTATGCGCACTATTAGCACGGCATTAGGCGGCCGTGGTCCTTATCTAGACAGTATTTGACAGAATCCTACCACCATTAGAACGACCATATCTATCTCAGTAACATACCGTATACATAGCTTTCATATTTGTCAAGATAAAGAGTGATCGCTATATTTTAAATATATCTAATATGATAAATTATCTAAGTTCTAATCTCAGCTTATGATATTGACCCCCTGCTGTTTGATTGACGAGTTCTTGACTTATTTTCGGCTATCCTTTATGAGGTTAATGAAGGTTAAAATGGCAGGAATTTGATGACGCCTTTTTAATATCGAGAACATATGAAAGATTACAGAAAATGTGAAAACTCATATGCTACTTCAGTACAAATAAAATCCACAAATGAAGAGATCAGATCATCTTGACAAATAGGTTATATACTATCAAACCATTAGAAAAATTTACCGCTTCGTGATAAAGATGTAAATTATAAAGGAATACATGATTAAAATTAACTAAATATATAATTAAGGATTAGGATAAATTATTATAAGTAGGTATATGTAAAATTTCAAAATATATTGCCTAGGTGAAAAAAAGAGTTTTAAGATAAATCTTCCTTGAATATCGAATATGAATATACTATGATTTACTTACGCCTACAATAAACTTTGTGCTGATAAAATTACTTCTTAATACAGCGTTATTTTTAGTTAAAAAAAAAAACAAACTAAATCATATTTGAACTCATTGTAAGAAAACTGGCACAACTCTTACTTTATAACATTTTTAGTATAGTTAAAATTAATAAAAAAAACTTTGATGATTGTAAATAAATATTGCTTTCGCTAAAATTCAGATCGTGGACTAGTGAATGATTCCTAACCGAGCAACATAGTTCACACCAGCTCTTCAAACTGAATAGACGTTTAATAACAGCTCGCATTACAAGTATCAATCATATTCAATCGCAGTGTACAATAATAGAGAATCAATAACGCTGCCATACACAGCCCGTGGCCATAGATGACCAATAAATATGACTTATATGGCCTCACATTATGTTCCCGGAGCATTCTGTTATTTACAGATCGCTCTATTTAAATGTACGTACATATTATTGTACTTGTTTACCACAAAATACTGTGGGCGCTATTTTAAATGAAGTGGGTGTTTTATCCCGGCGCGATCATGCTTATTTTAAATACAAGCAAGAAGTTTTAATATATCTCTTTATTAAATCAAATGATGCAATGAAGCACCTTGCACTTACTATTGCTGTGCCTCTGTATATTGAATATTGGCTGTTGGAAAACAGTCGCAAGTTAGAACAGTTCTTCCACGGATGTGACGTCGAGTTTAACTTGTGCTTAGAAAATAAATTTGTTCAATTATTATGTTTTCTCTTTAATAGGCTTTGATTTGATTTCAATTTCTGATTTACTCCAACTTTAATTACTGTTGTGTAACAATAAAGCAGTGGATGGTGATTCGCGCTCTCTTAGAATACTAAGGCTCTTGTATATTGATAGTCGAAAGTAAGAGAGTAGTAGCTAGCAAAAATTTTCTCCAACTGACCACTCAACTTCAATTTAATGATGACACTCTATGATGATAATGTTCAGCTACTAGCTGAGAATAGAAAAATATCTACCACTAACTAAAACTCGGCATGTGGTCCGGGAATCTAACTAAGAACATCCGTATTACAAATTCATCTCTTAGCCACTGCGCTAAGGCAGTTAATTTCTATTTCATAAGTTTACATACATTTAACCTAGAAAGACCTTTATCTAATTATCCCCTAGACCTTCAGGAAAGATATTTCTCTATAGCAATTTTAAAACCTAAGATATTAAATCTCGTGATTATTTTAATTTTACTAGCTACAGAAACCTTAAAAAGAAACACAGTAAAGTTTATTAATACTACATGACAGCAGAAATAGGATAGGCAGTATAATTGTCTACTTACTAAAAATATAAATTATTTGATATGTTTTATAGTATTTTTGAATATTTTTACTACCTCCAGAATACTTTTATAATTATTTTTTTTTATATACCATTAGGTGGCAAACAGACTTGCAGCCTGATGTTGAGCGATAACCGAAGCCTGTAACCGCGAGTAACACCAGAGGTATCACTGGCCGTATTGCTGACCCTGCAACAACCTTTCCACGCCCTCTTTGTAGAACTTCATTTTTTATATTATTAATTGTTCATCTTGTCACTTAACCTTTTAGCTCTCCGTCAAATGATTTAAATTATTTTCACACAACTCAATGTAGGGGATTCATTGATAATTTAGTAAGTAATTAAGATAAATCTCTCAGTAAATCAATTATTAGGATCTAAGAAAGACAATTCCCTTTAAAGTTATGTCGCAATGTTACACGCTATTTTTAAACTACACACTGTTTCTTAGCTCAAAATAAAAAAGATAACGTTTTTAAAATACTTAAATATCATTACACGGATATCTTAAGACATGGTATAAAGATAAAGTGCACCATATGAGAGCTTCTACAAACCTCTGTATGTAAATAGAGAGTTTTACTCCGCCATAATCTCATAATATAACCAAATGGAAGTTTATACGCTTAATATTTTTTTTGTTCTCCCTTCCTAGGGCAGTGGAATAAGTTTTTATTATCTCTGTATAAGTTTATCTCGACGCAGCTTAATCAGTCTTCCTGTTATTCTGTTTGCCGACTGCGCCGGGTTGTCATAGAAAAGATGGATTGTTCCTTTCTTAAAGGCATCCTTTACGTATGTGTAAAAAGTAGGGTTAATGTCATGCGTCTGATTAGAAGGAATTGTAACTCTTAGGGTGAGATAACTCCTAAAGGTGTTCACTTGTTTGGAAAGATGGATCAGAGTGGTACACATTACAGAGATTTGAAGCTCAATAAACATTAATCATAAATGAATAAGTAAAAAACATGACAAATTTTAATTTCATCCGTTGCTTAGCAACATATTATGTATGTAGTGAAGTCAATGGCGGTAGGGTTTGTAGAAGAGAGCGAAACGTAATATCTATATTTCTCTCCCCTAAAGCTGTACCACAATATGGCAAAGCGGAACGTAACCTCTATCACCGTATTCATTAGGTACCACCTCACTGAAGGCCCGGTTTGAAGGGCGCTGTAGCTAGTGTAATTACTGGAATAACAAGACTTAACATCTTATATCTCAGGCGACGAGCGCAATTCAGTGTAGTATATATATAACCTAACCTAACCTAACCAGGTTCATGTTGTTGTGGCGCGCGTATAACTTACCATCAGGTGAAAGTCAGGTCGTATCGTCGTCTTATTGAATAAAAAAAATTACTTGAAAGGACATTCATGAGCAACTCCCGTAGATTCTTTTAAATTCACCATGGCGAACTAGGCTTCTGTCTTCATGTCAAGGTTCAAATACAAAATAATGTTTACTTAGCGCTGTCGCACTAAAAGTTAGACACAAACAAACATTAAGATAAAGCTTCCATTATTATGCTTGATTAAGTGGTTAAACATATTCCAAATACTGGTAGGATCATAAATTAAGCTGACAAAGTATGGCTCTCAGTAATTTGCAGGAGACGTCGCTTGCGCTGAATTAATTAAAATGCTTTACATTTCTAACTTCTAGTTGAATAAGCCATTTTATACCAAAGTCTCCGGACAACATAGAGACATTTCTACTGCTATTTTAATCAGATACCCGTCTACTTTCCCATTGTCTTCTAAGCACTAGTCTCCAAGTTTATTCTCGTAGCATATAAATTTGTATCAACTGGAACCTTGTTCACAACAATATAAATCCGAATTTTAAATTATATCTTGAATATTTTAGATAACACGGAAACCAATAGTTCTTTAAATTTCTTATAGAAAATATATCAAATTAACAAAAGCTTTATTATACGATTTAATAGATTATTGTGTAGTGAAATATATTGTATCTAGCTACGGATATGTAGTCATTTGTCATCATCAGTACAACCTATACAAAGACCTCCCTGGTTAACTTCTAACTTGACATCATCGTCAACTTTATGTGTAACGATTCCACTTGCTTCCACGACTTCCACTACTTTTTCATCTACGCATTAAATAATGTTTATGGTATATTTTATAGCAAATATAAAGAAAATGTTATAATTTAAAGTAATTGTAATATCACAAAATTGTTTGTTTCTTGTTTTTAGTTTGTATATGTTGATGCAATTTTACTTATTTATTTTATTTCAATCAAAATTCAAATTCAAATACAAAAATATATATAAAGATATAATTCTATCTCTTTCAGCGCTTTAATTGTTAGTATAAATTATCTATTACTCTATTATATTTGTTATTTATAATAAAGGATATGATATAATGAATGAATAATATAATAATCCAGTACATATACTATATACCCACAGAGCTAGATTTTCCGATTAGAACAAAAATCGAAATGAAATCTACATGTTTTCTCCTTGTGGAACAAAGCTCCGATTCCCAGAAGTGGGAAAATTGGGTGGCTGTTAAATTTTTTGTTTACTTTATAATAATTATCTAATACGTTGTATAGTGAACCTGTGCCGTAAGGTGGAATTGGCTTAAGGACCGATTGCTGTTCGCACTTCCGTACATTACATATTTAATGCGAGTTTCGCTGAGAAATTAATAAATCAACGTTACTAATAAAGTACAAGCGAAAAGTCACTTTACTGCTAAGTAGATAAGGTAAATTTTGGTGAAAAACGTGATGGCGCTTGTGACGTTATGAACATCAACATCCGACACACTAAGTAAGTCTAACAAGATACAGGTGCAATCTGTACCGAACACGAAGCAGTGACTTGAGTGATAAATTGACTATAGACTCCTGTTGCGTGTTGAGGTACGCCAGGTATAACTAACATGAGCTCGTTGCGTCATTGTGCCAAGTTCATGAGTTACGGATTTGGGAAACGGACGCCACCGCCCGATTGCGATTTCAGATATTAACTACTCCACTACATTTTACGTGAATAACATGAATTGTTGTTTATTTGATTTCATGTTCGAGTACATTTGTATACTTAAAACTCAAAGTTAAATCTTTGAGTTTTAAGAAACAATTATTACCACTAAGTGAAGTAAAGTTTTAATTTGGTTTACTTGTTTATTTATAAAAGCTTTATTAAAGAAACTAATGTTACTTGGCATTCTCTATCAATTAACCTTTGGCAATTGATTTCCCACAAAAGAAACCTTTTTTAAAGAACATGCAGTTTTGCTCTTACTTCTCTCTTGTTTTTTATTTTAAATTATCTCTGTGTATCATCATCATCGACTAATAAATGTACACCGCTGGTCACAGGCCCTCAAAGATCTTCATATCGATCGAGTCTGATATGAATATTATGTATACTTAATAGTTGTATCCATTATTTTTTAAAGCATAAAGAAGAGAAGACGTTTTGACTTGAAATTAAATAATCTCTTAAGGCTAAATATGCATTTTTATCTTAGATACAGTAGTTTCAAAGATATTGTGTTTACCGTTTTTATTTCTATATGTCCAACAGTGGGCTAATGATAATGATTGTAATTTTTTACTTACATATGCAGGTTCCAGTCTGTAGTGAATGGTTGTTAATGCTAAAAGAACTTGACTTGTAACTTAAAAGTGGAACAAAACAAAAACTCGTGAATTTATCTCTTAATCAATTGCACTCATAGTTTTTCCTTTACATGCCAACGTGGACGTGGTTGCACTGAGAAAAAAGTGTAAGAATGCATAGCTCCGGTTGCGGCGCCGCAAAAAGATTTTAAAAAAATATTCGACATGCGAAGAATAACTAACGTATCAATCTTGGACGATATCAGATCAGATGACCTGAACGTCTTACAAGGTTCTGTTTTATTGCAATACCGATTTAAGTTGCAAATTGTCGTTTCGCTCGCGAAGCAATTTGTGCTGTTGGATGATGAGAAGAGATGCTGTGTCCGCGTCTATCATAATATAATTCATCACAAACATAATTGCACCTGAGAAAGTGTACCCTCATTGCGTGTAACGAGCTCGACGTATTTCGCATTTACTTGTATCACTGATCTTGTTTAAATGGATGAGAACATTATTATTTATTTTTTAGGTCCTATTCTGGAAAGCGTCACAGTAGTGTAAATATTTCGTTGTGCAATAATAATTATCATCATCATCATCATCATCAGCCGATATACGTGCACTGTTAGACAGGCTTCACCCAAAGATCTCCACGTTCATATAGAGGGATTTTAGCCATTTCCCACCACTTTGGCCCAATACGCGTTGGTGGTGAGTTAGGTTAGGTTAATACTGTAGTTTAATTTGAAAGACGCTGTATCTATAAAAATAACTGAGATAAGAGGATTTAACATGAGATGTTGACTAAAGACGACGCGCTCAGTGTAGTGTAGTGTATACTACCATTTAATGTACTACTATCATTGTTTAGATGGATTTTTTTATTTTATGAAATGACGCTTGCTCCTACGTTGACCAACGTTGCGCTAGGTAGGATGGTATATGCAGCACCACATTGTGCTCATTGCCTTGATACGTATGATAAGCCAGGATTCCCTAGTAATTTCACTAGCTACAACGTCTTTCAAACCAGAGCAATAGGAACTGAGAAGTTACCTACCTTGTCGGTCTCTGAGCACAGAGTCCTAGCACCAGTGAAATCACGTATCATCAGGCGAACATCGCATTCGTCTCGTTTCATAGTAATAATTACTTTACTGGTAGTAGGTCTCTGATGCATAAGGCCCTCTAGACGGGTGCCACAGCAGCGCCTGTTTCTGCCACTAAACCAAATTGTGCAAACATTACTGTGTCACGGTTTAAAAGGTGCTGTAGCAAGTGTAATTACTAGGGAAACGAGACTCAACATCTTATGTATCAGGCGACGAGCGCTATGTGGTGCAGTGTATATTATCCTAACTAGCGCTAGATTATGGACAGGCATGTTACTTGACATGAGGTGAACGCTCCGCTTGTCTCGTTGCTTAATAAACAATAAAAAAAATATTAACATGTAAGCCGCATCTAGTCGCATTAAAATTAAAGCACGAGAGAATTACGGCCGTTGCCGTGCCGTATCATATCGCTTCGCTATGCGCGTTTTCACTTAAAGCCGCGTGATGTCACTCGTTCCGTTGAATTTAGGAGAGCATCCTGCTAGGCGGGAATTTTTGAAGTTCGCTCAGCTTAGGCTGTAATGGCATTATATAATGCTTTCTGGGGCCCGCCTGCTTTAAGATAAGACTAAGTTAAATTTGTCCTCTGGGCAGTTACTTTATCCCTCTTCTTTAAGCGGCTTACGCTTATTAAGAGAAATTGAAATAAATTAAACCTTGCGCTATCGCGTCACATAATTCTTTATCTCTGTTGTATGGGGACTTTACATTAATTCATGTTTGATTGCAGGGAAAGATTTTAAACGCTTTTGTAGCCGGCAGTCTTTGCATCTCGGTAGTACAAAGCAACGCATATCTTACCTACCCTCTCAGATATATAATATTGTTAATGTGTGGTCTACGGAAAAATTTATTAAGAAATAAATAAATTATCCCGACGGTAGGCACTAGAATTATGGTAAAATGTCTAGATTTTATAAAAATTGCGATAATATTTAATTCTAAATATATATGTTTAGGTTTGATTATTAAATACATTTTTGTCAATCTTTACGGGTACATTATAGTATAACGAAACCGTAATAAATATTTTTATTTTATTTCATATATTATGTAATAAAACACTTTACAGTACAGGCACCACGAGTCTATACCTCCCTGCCTGATTATATTAGAAGAGCTTCAAACAAGTCTTCAGGCGTACAGTGAGAAGGTATTACCTGAATACTAAAGCTTGTACCAAGTACATATGTTATATATTAAATATATTTATCTATTATTTAAGTAACTAATAAATATATATAATTTATTTATTTAACATATTTACTATATATGTATACAAAACATTGGTTATTTTAGTTAAATTGTGGAAAGACCTACCACATCGCTCCATATCCTAGGTTGACTAATAGAGAATGACCATAGGCATCAAGTCTGCCTATTGTAGCCTTTGTTTAGGTATTACAATAAATAAATAATTTTTAAAGAAGCCATTGTGGCTGTATAATAAAAGAAAAGTAACATATTTACCGAAGTTTCGTAGATATTCTCATCATTCCGGTTATTGTAGTCCACTGCTAAACATAGGTCTTCCCAATCGATTGCCAGCGCGACCAGTCCGCCGCAAATTCCTGATATTGTCATCAAAATGACGGGTGCTAAGTAAACAGTCGCTTATAAAATTGATAACTTAGTAAATCTTGACATCTGTCAGGATACGTCAAGATAACAACTGGAACGGTAATTCACAGTTTAATTATTCAAACATTTATTCAAACATTACTTACCGGCCCTAAAGGCAGACAATTATGTACATCGAGAGGAGAGGAGGTATGTCTGTTTGTGTGTGGGTACACCTACTCAGGGACAAATCGAATAGCGTGAAGGTGGAAACAAACACAACGGCGCTAGAGCAGTCCCTAATAGTGTCAACATGAACCCTTGAGTACTTTTGGGCGAAGAGTTATATAAGTTGAGAGGTGACCTGTTATCTAACAAACGATCACTAAAGTTTCAATATCTTTTTAATCGACTTTATATATGGTTACAGATGTGATGGTTTTAAGAAAAGTAAATTAAATACATTTCGGTGTTTTCATATTTACATCAACGTAAATCGTGACGTCATCTTTCGATTCTATGAGTTTGAGGACGGATGACATGAAAGCAGCAAAGTTATTTAATCAAGCTCTATTCTCCTGAAGTTTATCATCATAACTTTAGTCAAATGATGTATACTGCTGGGTAAAGATCTCCTCGATCGATATCCAGCGCGAGGGGTGCGATGCCTTCTGCTACTTCCTGCTATATTCATCCGTTCGTCGAACTAATCGTCTAATAAGTAAATGTGTTTGATCTTATAGTTTTATTGAATATTATTCATAAAATAATTTCTCCGAAGAACGATTTCGTATTAAATTAATATTTTCATACATTTTACATAGTTTTTTTAAAATATAAAGGACATAAAAATATGCAATAAAAAAATGGATGTCTAGAGTAGAGCGAAACGGAATGAAAGAAGTAGAAAACTAGATCCCGTCCTAAAACAGGAGAAACGCTAAGTATGACACATTTAAAAAAAAATTATAAACACGAAAAATTAAATACATTTATAAAATTCTATACATGTATAAACATATACATGAAATTAGTCTATTAATAGAACATTAGTATCTCTTGACACCAGCAAATGTTTAAAAGGAAACGTCAGTTATGGTATATGTTACTAGTGTGTAACATATATGAAAAAAGGACTCTATAATAGACTTTATTAAGGATAAAAAAAACTCAATTTAATAATCTTAATTCGGACAACAATTAAAAAATTAGTATGATTACAGTATGTCAATAAAATAATTGTCAAAGAATGAACGCCTATCAAAGCTTTATTATGAAGGGTTGATTCTAAAATTAATGATTATCTGTAATTATAGGAGATATCCAGATTTTCATTGACTCATTACGAGATCTCCGAAACTATTAGACGTAAACTATATTGCTTCTGCCATTTAAAGATCAGCAAAGAATGGATTTTGCTAAATTTCTTCCCTTTAACAGAGTTGCAAGGGTGTTACGGGCCAGCAAAGTAGGCAGGGAACAGCTAGTTTCTGAATAAATCTAAAATCTAAAATAAATATAAAAAAATCATGATTAGAATTTAATGTTACATAATAATTAATGAGGTTTATGAATAATATTCCTTGAATCTTTCCAATACCGCATTCATAAATAAATATTCTGTTTTCAGTTATACTGTTCCAGTGCACCAGGTGACGAGGAGAATATCTAAATGCTGCTTTATTAAATATATGAATACGGGAGTTTCTTTCGTAAAAATTTGTGTTCATTTTCCCTTTCCTGAAAGACCTTGGAGTTAATATGAAATTCGTGGAAAATTGGCAGCCCACTTTGTTTTCCTTTCATTTGATTAAAAGACTTTTTGAGTGTGTACGTACCTCTTACTTAATTTGTTATTCTTCGCTTAAGTTATTTTGCTAACACACTTTATATCGTTTTTGACAGTTATATGTGCAATACAAATTAAAAAAAAACATTTTAACAGACTTTAATAAAATAGTAAAAACACTGATTGATGAAAAACATTTGTTGGTTTATAATTTTTTGATGGTAGTACTATTTTTTTTTTTATTGTTATTCGGTGAAGGGATGAGACGAGAGCGAGACGATCACCTGGTGTTAAGTGTAACTTGACGCCAGTTCGAACGATATATACAACACAACATTGTGCTCGTCGCCTTGTAACGAGATCAAGTCTCTTTACCCCAATAATTTAACTAGCTAAAGCGTCCTTAAAACCGGAACAGAGTGATGTTTGCACACTACGGTTTGTCGGCGGAATAGGAGCTGCGGTGGTACCTACCTATACGGTCTCTGATAACAGATGTCTACCACCATTGAAAATTACCCTAATAATGCTACGAAAATATATTGTCCTGTCTTATAGTTTCGAAGCGCTACATCCACTTTGCCTTTATACAGCCGAAGTGTATAAATAGCTAAATGTATTTAACAAGCAATATTTCCACTTGCGCCTCGGTGGTCCAGCGGTGCGGCTTCTCTATTGACTCTTCACTCTTTTCGGTACTCCTCTAATTTTACGTCACGCTGGATAAAATTGCGTTACGTACATTTCCCCTTCCTCTCCTTCCCCCACTACTCCCAGTTTGACTGGCGATGACCAAATATTTTCTTATAAGTAGTATTAAGTATAACTCTTGACCTCAATTTCACATATTAGGTGGCAATGAAGTCTCGGATGGTAAAACCCGCCCAGGATACTCCGACTCTCTTATGTTCACAGCACATCACCATGCTGTTATGGCAGTAATATCGTATTACCAACCGTACACTACAACACGGGTATCCGGAAACGAACCAGAGATCTACGCGTTAGTAAACGTCTTGGATGTTAAACACTGCACTACGAAGACAGTTAAAATTAGATATAGTTTCTTTCTTTTATTCTAGGAAGTTAGAAGCTGGCCATCATCATCATTTTCATCTAATGGTAAGCGATACGCCTGCCCAAAACAACGTGGCGCTAGCCAGGATGATATACACAGCAACACATTATGCTCATCACCTTTAGACGTAAGATGTGAAGTCTCATTTTCCCAGTAATTTCGCTACCTACAACGCCCTTCAAACAGGTATACTGTAGTCGTACACTACTTCTTAACGGGAGAAATACGATCCGCGGTGGTATTTAAGAGCTCTTCTATAAGGATATATATGTGTATATATAGTTTAATATTTCACTATCGCATAGTAACCGGTTATTCGCAATTTATCAGAGACTGGACAAGAATAAGTGAGATTTTTTAACGAGTCACAGGGGCTCTAATGTCCGCCATAATGAAGGGCCGATGGGGCTTCGCCGGCGATCGCGACCGGTAAATGCCTGTCAAAATACACATAAATGTAACATGATAATCACATGTACAGGGTGCTCCATTTGCGTTCATTGGTCCACGAATCAAAATGAGAATGTGTGTAAATGTAGTGTTGTGTATATCATCCTAACTAACGCCACAATTTTATAGGCAAACGTATCACTAACCATCAGGTGAACGTCTTGCTAGTCTCATCGCTTCACCAGAATAAAAAAATATGTTAAATAAATCCAAGAGGTATGAGTAAACTAAATTATAATCCTTTGATTGATTGTTCACATCTCGTTGCGTTCGGATATGTAATTTAATAAAAAGTCAGATCAGAAAAATCTGCACGAAATCACCTTCCTTGATGCACTTAGGGTGACCAAGATTACTCGTTAGTGATTCTACAAAACCTTAACCGTCTCTTAGTAGAGTGATTTCCTAAAATTTCCTTATTAAAAAAACAGACATTATTGCGATTAACCTACTTCATGTTCATTGTACAATTGTAAAAAAAAAAAATTGCAATAACACAAATGTTCTTTATTTCGTGTAAATGAAAACGCTAGCTTAATCTAGGTTTTCATTAAAAAAGGAGTTTTTTTAGCACATCCTGTTTCTAAAGAATGTACGCGTACACCACGCATCCTGAGGGTTGCGGCCGAGACGCCATCGCTAACTTAATATGGATTACACATTTCTACTGAAATATTTTACCTTTGTTGTTATTAAGAAATAGAACAAGGACACAGACACGCAAGGACTTACTTTTAATATGTACATAACTACGCGAGCAGGATGTTCACTATTTTCATGATGATCTCCTGATAACCATTTGAGGTATGAATAAATTAATTATAAATTTAAAATTAAATTATATTGTACTTTAAATAATTTCAATCATGATCATCATCAGCCGATTGACGTCTACTGCCGGACGTAGGCCTCCACAAAGATTCTCACATCGATCGAGTAGAGATTTATATGGGGGGATTTGGGCAATTTCCCACCACGCCGGTCCATTGCGAATTAGTGGAATCCTGAGACTCGTTTGTTGATTAGCAAGGCGCAGTACGAGCATGTGCATCAAGGAGGTTGGCTTGGATCCTTTGAGTTGTTGTACGAGAACCCTTACACCCCCTTCTCTGACGGTAAGTGATACGCATGCCAATAACAACGTGACAGTAGTTAGGATGATGCATGTAGCACCGCATAGTGGTTGTCGCCTTAAGATAAATTATGTTATTGTATCGTTACCCTAAAAATGTCGTTAGTTACAGCACCTTTCAAACCGGAACACGGTGATGTTTGCATACTTGACGGCAGAAATATACGCTGCTGTTCTTCTACAAGTAGATACTAAAAAGAGAATAGTTTATATTTTAAAAAAAACTTACAATCGGTAAAAATTTGTAAATCAAAGGAAATTCCATGTTTATCTAGCTTTCACATCGCGTGTCTACGAAGTTATGGCTTCTTAAACTTGGAGCAAGTATCTAAAGTGACGCGGTTTTTATAATAATGCAAAAAAAAAAACTCTAAAGATTGAACTCGTATCATTTAACATCTTGTATCATGTATTTTATAGAAGAGGTGAATAGGATACAATTGCTTCCTCTGACATGGAAACCTTCACTCTCTAACCTTCAAAACTTATATTAACTTATATAGAAATTTAGTCGCTTCCTTGAAGAAGAAAAAATTTTGTTAATCATCAGCCAATAGACGTCCACTGTTGGATATAGGCCTCCACCAAAGATTCCCACATCGACGGGATAGGGATACATATGGGGTGATTTATGCCATTTCCCACCGCGCTAGCTAAATGCGGGTTGTTGGGAGCCAGAGCTTCGTTTGTTGATTAGCAGGGTGCACCAAGAGCAGGTGAGGTTGTCTTGGATCTCGTGAGTTCTAGTGCGGGAACCCTTACACCCCTTTACCAGTTTATAATCTATTAAAATAACTCCCAGTCGAGACTGTTCTTGACAAGACTAAAGAATAAATAATATACCGAAACTATGTTTTTTGTAAACAAAGAGGTTTAGCTCCTCGTTCTTCATGAGAACAGCAAACGAGTGGAACAACTTGCCGGCATCAGTGTTCCCGTCCAAATAGGACGTGGTTGTCTTCTATAAAAGAGTGAATAGGCTGCTATTAGGTTAGTAGTCCGCTTTACCACCAGAGCTTACATCACCACTTTATTTGGTCGGGTGGAGCATTGTATATTTGGTGGGGTTGGTAAGTAAAGACTTAATTATTTTTACTGCCAGTAATTTCTACTGTTACAGGCTTTGTTAATGAAATCATTACTAAATTATTATTTTTTACTATTTATTTTACTGGGGGTAAGAATCTGTTACCGGATACCGTCTAGATAGGTATCATCGCAGCGCCTATTTCTGCTGCTAAACAATAATCTGCAAACTTTACTGTGTTCTAGTTTGAAGGAAGTTGTTGTTAATAATTACCACTTACCTTCAAGTGAACATTTAGCTCATCTCAATGTTAGTAAAATAAAAAAAAAACTCGATCAATGATTAAAACGTTCACAACTCGCAATACTCTGGAAAGGTCGGGAGCATGCTCTGTATCTGCATAACGTACTCTAATATGGCGTGATTAAATCGAGGAGTAATTAGTTCTTACATTGTTTAAACTAATTAGTATTTAACACGAGCCGAATAAGAACTTGGATACACGCGATATAAACTCGAGGACTTGATGATGTTATTCATTCCGAGTAGGAGTTTTAATGGCGTTTAAAAGAAGCAACCACGAACGGGGACGTCGTTTTATGGCGACAAATAGTTTATGTGTATAAAAGTTTAAATTCATAATCATTAAGACCTTATCAATGATTTTAGAGATATTTTGATTAGTTGATTTTTAATAGCCTTGATATAATAATCGTATAACAAGTAATGACAGGAAGCAATGTCATCACCACATTGTTAGGCAAAAGTTAGAGAAGTCAGTAACCGCATAGTTAAATTCTAATATATCAATAATAAAAGGGAGTCCTTTCGTAAGATAAGGTAAGGTTAAAATACTTTAGAATAAGAATAAATACATAGTTTTATTTCCAACAAGCTGAGAAAATCAAAGTTACTTGGGTCAATATATAAGTGTTATTAAATGATCAAAAATACCAATTTTATCTTCTAATACTTGGCATACTACCATAAAGAAGGAAAAATAAATACTTCATATCGCTTTTTTTATAACCAAGTATTATTTAAAGTTACAGGATAATTTCGTAAGTAGGTTAATATTAATCTTTGTTTTTTTTTTATTGGAAGAAGCGACGAGACGAGCGATACGTACACCAAATGATAAGTGATACACCTGTCTATAACGACGTGGCGCTAGTTAGGATGGTGTACACAGTACTATATTACGCTCGTCACCTTATGACATAAAATGTTAAGCTACAGTAATGTATGAACATTACTGTTTGACGGCAGAAACAGGAGCTGCCATAGTAACTACCTGGACGGTCTCCAGCAACAGAGACTTATCAGTAGTAAAAACTTCTTAAAATGGCTCTCTATTACTGGAGGTGAACTTAAACTAATTGTAAATAAAAAGAGCTATAATACAGTATTTATTATTGTATTTATTGTTGTTGTAGTTTTTACTGGTTATTGTAAAATTACTTGTTCTTAGATCTTGTCTCATTCATTCGCGTAGATGAAACTAACTCGTTCATTACTTGATGTACTTGATGTCCATGTATTTGATTCAATTCCAAGTAAGAGTGTCCTCTTAACTCGATAAGTATTATTGTCTGATTATAACAAAATATGGCTGTACGGCAATGGCCGTTTATCTTTAATGTTATCAGCTGTTTGGTAAAATTTTAACCAATTTAACATCATATTAATTAATCATTACCCGTAATAAAATATAATGATTAATTATCAGACTTTTCGCGACGTTGGCCTCTGTAGACCACTCTAAACATCATGAAGTAATGAATAGTTAATATTGGACGCGATGAAATGCGTTAAATTTACATTATATCCATGCAAATCATATATAGAGTATTCAAAAATGTTCGCGAATTTAAATTCATTAACATTGTTTACCGAAATGATGGGAGTTAAGATTTTTCTCATAAGATATAGTAATTATTCAAGCAGTGTCCAGTACAAGAATTTCGCCGCCGAACATAATCACGCATTTAATCGGGAATTTCTATAAAAACGGTGGTATAAAGTAAGAAATGGTTCGGACACACGATAAATTACATTTCCAGTTTTCGATAAAATCTAAGCGACCAGATTTAACTAAATAATTACCAATTAAACTTAAACGATTATGATCAGGTGATGGTAAATAATCAATTCCATTTTTTCAATAATTTATCAAGGCCGAGATAACGATCGGCGTTCCTAAACGAAGTGACGCCTCAAAATGGCGGCACATTTTTAAAATGGCCCCCACAGGAATATTTTACAGCCTCCGATAAAACAGAGATCGTCATTGTTGATATTTAAATGGTGTTTAATTGATTCCTAAAACAGGTTATAATTTTTTTATCAATACATTATAAAGAGATTTTTTTTCTAAAAAACATATTTTGAATTCCTATATATTTTTTGCTCTTACAAAGTATAATGTATTTAATAAACTAGATCTCGTATTTTCTTTTTATAAAATTTGTTTAAATCTTTATAAGTTGTATTAGTTGAAATATCTCGAATAATATTGTTTTATGTTTTTGTCTTAATTATGACGGTTTTCTTATCAATAATAGATATTTGATTGACAAAGCACCGTAATCGTTAAGAAAAATTTAGGTAAAGTGATTCGATAATATATCATAGTGTCTTTTATCTTTGTTTATAGTGAAAGAAACGAGTACTATCCTATATTCCTGTGTACTATGATCAGCGCACTAGGTTCTAATATTATTGGATAAAACAATCAAGTATTTTGTTTCTTCAAACGTCAAATATTTTTCTCCTTACGAAGAATGTTCTTGTGATATTGAAGATTGCTTCTGTAATACTAATTTAGGAGCATACAAAATAATGTACGATTTTAGTGCTTAATCGAGATATAAATGATATACAAGTACAAAAATTGTTTTAGTTGCTTGATAAAGTTTAACGATATCGTAATGATCGTATTGAGATTGTAAAAGAAATGCGTCCTAGATAATAACAACGCTCATTATGATAATATAAAGCAAACACCTGAATGTGGGAAGCGCAGAGCCGATTAGAGTCATGATCTTTAGGGGCTTTCATGCCCAGCCGTGAGCCCCCCTATCCGCTGATGATGAAAGCTTACAATACTAAAAAAAAAACGTTTTAAAACAGTTCTGAATGACCCACGATATAATTGATGAGTATTATTACAGCTGGAAACATTTTCACCACCATTCTATTTTGTACATGAATTAAAATGCGACTAAAGGGTAAAACACCAGGAAAAAGGCAACTACACTTACTGTGATCTGTACGAACATACTGCACTTGCCAAGTCATATGCCATGCACAGTGATTACTGATAATTGCTGAGACTAATGGTCAGCAGCGGATATCAAAAAATTTAAATAAACGAACTATAGATTTTAAATAGCACATAATTCTTAAACAGCTAAAACTTTGCATCGAGTTGCTTTAAAAAAAAACTAGATATAAAAGTTCAGGTGTTTAAGAGCTACAATACACAGGTAGCTACAATTATAATATACCACTTTTTAATTATTTCTATTCAAAATGAGAACGGCGATACGCACCTCCGTAGCCAAACACTATGACACATAAGGCACTCCACCACTCTCAGCGCTTCATTAAAGACATTTATTTTTTATTAAATTAACTTTAAACTTCGCTCCCCCATTAACTTATTGCTCTCTGGTGACACATACTCTGGGCACTTAAAGATATAATTGGTGCCAAATTCGTGCGAGCGTTGCGACAAAATGTCAAAATCTTTTTGCGTTCAACAGTTGGTGGCCGGAGTGTACAAAGAAAAAAGCTACAAAAAGATAACCTCGGCAAAAAGGTACCTGGGACAAATTTCTTACGCTTTTCTCATCCATGCCCGGTAAAGTAACGTCTGCCGATGGAAAGCTAAGTTAAAGTTACAACGTACCTTTTGTTTCGACGCAACACAGTTAACTTTCGTGTAATTTAACTCGTGACTCACTTACCGGGAATAAAATTAAATTTGTCCCTTCCTTAAGTTTTTATTCTCGATTTAATTGTGCGGAATTGCTACACTCGTGTTTTGATTCGGCGACACGGCAATATCGATACAGTTCAAAATTACTATTGCAGTCTTAACCTCACAGAAATTAGAACCAATATAGCTAAAACAAGGTGGTAGTAAAGTAAACTTTTTTATTTATTTACATTAAGGCAAATAATTGGTCCTCTTCGTTGTGCGTATAATTTATTGTCCCCGCTAATAATTTTAACTCTTGTACGCTAAAAGGTTTATTGGTTAGTAAAATTTTATAGCGAAATAACTTTTTTTTTTACACCTGCCGAATGGAATTTATAAGGTCCTTGTACAATGGGAATAAATCTCATTTCTCATTGTCATTTCCTTTTGTTCAGCTCGTTGATTTTATGGGTCGTTGCGGGGTAAATTTTATTTCGCATTAATTAATAATATAAAGTGGATTTAATCGGTTCAGTCATTTATTGCTTTATTACCCTCCGTTTAATTTCCGTTACATCATCTCGTCGAGTAATTAAAAACAATATATAGATCCTCGTTTTCCAATACATATGTTGGGCCCTTATTCTTCTTTATTTCTTTACTTCATGTTAATGATCGTTGGTTTTGAAGATAGAGTTATATAGACTTGCAGGAGGTGGGTAGAGCGCGAGGTGTGAAACCCAAGGAAAAATCGTTATTTTCAAACCTCAAAATACTAAAAAGAATTAACTACACATGTTTGCTAATGATAACCGAGGAAGTTGGTGTATTTCGATCATTTATAGAGAGGATCTCTATTTGATATCCCAAAGACAGTTTAGGAAACCGTGCGTCCGGAAGACAAGGAAAGAAGTAGTTTTATGATATAAATATGGGCATTCGTTTATTACTCTACACTAAAAAGAATCGTACAGATATCGGAAAAGTTTTTTTTGACTGACAACATCAATTTGAAGATGACTCTCAATGATAATGATGAATAATAAAACAATTTTTTATATACTATATTTGTTTGATGGTTTATCGTTATAACCGGTAATACTCTGTCTCTCATATCTCATCAGTTGAAACACAAATGGAGGTTTACAGTGTTACGATGGAAGCAAGACAGGCGGTTCCTAAAGAAGCTCACTACCCACAAAATTCTAGGTGGTTTCGGAAACGACCTAGGAATTACCGTGTTACCAACAGTGCACTAAGTAATATAAACCACGTGGGTGGATAACCGAAGTTTAAAATAAAGCAAAAATAAAAATAATAAAACTAACCAAAGCAATAATACACCGTTACATCAATAACCATTATTTAACTATGGATCTAAACTCCGGTTAAAATGAGAGGCTTAACAATGAATTGAACAGTTATAGCTGTTTAATCCGCGATAGTGTTGTATTGTAATGAATGCTGAAGTATCGATTACAGTTATAAATTGATAATCATCATCCTCTCAACCGATGGATGTCCAAGATCATGTTTTTACATGATGTTTAATTTGCAGATTCATTTATTGTCTTCAAGACTTTACGAGGGCCTTAAACCTATAACAATAATGTAGTACTAGTTTGGACATTTCAATGTAAAAATGTTGGTTTTTTATATGCTTTTGAACACTGTTATTTCAATAGTTAATAATTAATTATCAATCTATCTTTCTTCCTTCCTCTCTATCTTTCTTTCTTTATGCAGTAGTAATGCGCTCATAACTTTAAAGCTTATGGTGGGCATTAGCGATAAACAACACAGTCCAGTTAGAAATCACGAGACAAGCCTTACCTTCACCTGATGGTAAGTGATACGCCTGTCAATAACAACGTAGCGCTAGTTAGGATGATATATACTGCACCATATTCCGCTGCTTAAATCTCGTTGCCAAAATAATTTCACTGACTAGAACTCCATTCAATCCGGAACAAAGTAAGTCTCGATATCCCAGTAATTTCTACGACCGCCTTCCAACCGGAATACAGTAATGTTTGCATACTACTGTTCGGCGATAGAAATAGGAGCTGCGGTAGTACCTAAACTGTTTACTTTATTTATCGAGTAAAACAAATTTTAAAACGGAACATCACTAGTTTCGCATTATCCGAGTTGTTTCGTTGGGAATTGCGTATCAAGCGAGTTGTACAGAAATCTTAAGCAATGATACGGCACATTTTTTTTTATGATTCCTTATAAACTTTATAATTGGAGACCCCTCTTACTGGTAACGAGGGAGACCCTCGAAGGTAAAGCTTTTGAGGGTCGATGTTATTATGGTTAAATTGTTTTCTTTTAATGATGAACATATCGTACGAAAAGTAATATTAAATCAAATTTGTAGTAAATAGATACTACCGCGTCTTTTGCTGTAAAAAATTAGTAATGCTTAAATATTACTGTGGTCCGATTTGATTGGAGGTAGTAATATATAAATTAATGAGGGTAACAAGATTTTCCGTCTCTAACGGAGAACGGCGAGTGTAATATAGTACTGTGTAAAAACATTTTCTAACTCTTGATTACCATACGCAAGCACCATCAACGTCCCGTTACTTGATTTTATAAAATAGCTACATACATATAAAAAATAACCCTAATCTCACTGGTGGTAAGGTCTCTGTTGCTGGAGACAGTCTAGATGGGTACCATCGCAGTACCTATTTCCGCTGTCAAACAGTAGTGTACTAACATTACTGTGTTCCGGTTTGACGTTATAGCTAGGTAAGGAGACTCAACATCTTATTTTTCAGGCGATGTCAGATTCGACTACTAAAATATAATTTAAAATTTTCATAATTATCCTTGAGTCATACGCAACGGTCACCATCCGCCAATAGATTTCACACCGTTTCCCGGTAACTGTGTGTAATTCGGTGCAGCAGATGTGCCGTGCTGTCTGCCTCCACTTCCTCCCGGCGCTATTCGCGGAATAGAGTCGCGTTCACACTGCCCACATTTTACACATTTCAGTAGAATATCGTCTACGCATCACGGTCAGGTCTAGTAAAGGATTGCTTTAGTAAAGAAATTCGATCTTTCTTCTTTAGTAGAAAAGACAGTTTGTAATTTCTATGCCTATTTCGAGTAAGTAAAAAGTAAGGAGGTGTATGGGTTCCTACACAACAACTCACGGGATCTAAGCCAACCTCAACTGCTCATGATGCACCCTGCTAATCACCAAACGAGCCTCTGGTTCCCACCAACTCGCATTAGGTCAACGTAGTGGGTGAATGACATGAATCTCTACTCATCATGGTATTCTTTGATGGAGACCTATGTCCAGCAGTGGAAATTTATCGGCTGATGATGATGCTGACAGTTAATAGGTGGAACAGAACATGTATTCTTAAAAAGTTATCTGTTTTTTTTAAGAAGTGACAAGACCAGCGAGCTGTTTATCTAATAGTAAGTAATATCCCCGTACACATAACGCATACGCGGTGGCATTACTCAAGATCATATACTCATTCAGCACCATATTGCGCCATAAGAAGTTAAGTCTCATTACACCAGTAATAATATTAGCTACAATGGTTTCCAATCCCGGACTCAATAATGATGCACACTACGGTTTGAAAACAGAAATAGTACCTGCTGTAGTACCTACCTAGACGGACTCCGATAACAGATACCTACAACAGATACATTGGCTAATAGTAGTCCACAGTTACTGAAGTTTGAAGCCTGATGAAGTCAAATCCTTTGAAAGAACGTTAGTTTCAAGTGGGTGTGATTCGTAAGGCGTTGAAGAACACCGTGGTTTAACTAGGTGATAATCCAGTATAACTTTTTCGTTCTCCTTGCAGCATATGAATATCCTTTACTGGATATATCTGTGAGAGAAAAGTCTCTTTCCTATTAAGATCATATTGTATAGTATTTAAATGTTGAACTAATATTAGAAAAAAATCCTTTTTAATCAAAACATTAAAACTCACAGATTCCTGAATAAAAAATATTATTTAAGATTACGTATAATATTTTTAAGGCGTATAAGGTGTTCCGCTCAGCATCTTACGGAGCCCAAGATAACTTCACCTGCGCCCACTGGGCTAACGTGGTGGGGCTGCCTCCAACGTGTTCCCGCCTTGTCGTGGCGGAGGGGCTTAGTAACCGTGGCAGAGTCGCCCACGGTGAAACGAAGAAGAACCCACCCAACCGGCCCGCGGTGAAGGCTTAGCCCGAGGCGGCCGCTCCTGATTAGAATACCGGTTGAATAACTGGAGCTCATCGGAGCGGCCGGGGCTGCAGTGGCGGCTTTATGCTGCCCTCTGTAGCCGAGATGAAGTCGCGGAGGGATTACCCTCTGCAACTAACAAGGTGTGGCGGCGGGGCCAACATCGGATCCGCCATAGGGAGCCGGGGGAGTTTTCTTGGCTCCCATGGCCTCTGGGCGACAGGTTCGGGGATTACGTTGCTCGTGCGACAATAGGAGGCCGAGGAGGGAGCACGCTGCATGTTCCGGCGTGCCTCTACGGAGGTGGAAAGGGAGGGTTCGTCCCTGGCTGGCGTCGGGGCTGCGTAAGCGGCCAGCACCGGCAGAGTCACGGATGGTGCGAAAGCGTTCCCATGACCCTGTCATGAGGTGAAGAGGAGGAACATCGTGGAGGTTTTAGTCGGTGCAAGTCCGACATAACCTGTCCTTACCCCCGCGAGGACGGGTATGCGCAGGTATTTTCCACACGTTAATAAAAAAAAACAATACGTGGTGGCGCTACGGCCCAATTTCACCTTAACGGGTATCTTTGAATGAGGTCTATGCCAAGCAGTGAACGTTATCCGGCTGATAAGAGATAACAATTTAAATAGTTCCGTTTATAGTTTAGTGGTTTTCGATAACTTATATATGAAAAAAATCAATGCACGAATGTTCGAAGAAAACTCCAAGTATATATAAATACATGCGCGGTATGAATGCGGCTTTAAATTTTCGAAATGATTATGAACAGTCTACCAGTACTATATCATCAGGCGGATGTCTGTATGTCCATCTGTCTGATCTGACACTTGAAATTAAACAGTGGAGTTAAATCCGCAATAGATCCGTGCAATTTTTGTTGATTCAAGTAATCCAAATAAATTAAGCAAGTTTTACTTTATCAAAAAAAAAATATTCTTAAATTATTTATTATATTTATTAATATAATTTCTGTATAAATATACACTGAAACATACGAATAAAAATGAAAAATACGTATGTTGACGTATTTAACATAGGCAAGCTTAACCCTCAGAGCTCTCTTCCAAACCCTGACAGAGGATAAGCGTTTATTATAACGTGTGTAGGAGTACAATACAGCAAGTAATATATAAAAATATTCAATACATATATGGTTTCATTAATTATAATATAATATGCAATTAGAAACGAAGATAATAATTCTTTACTCTCTTCTTAAAGATAACTAAGGACAGGCATGGATGACATTAGGAAGAGCTTTCTAGAGCTTCATTGTATCCAGTCCAACATTTCCAGCTAGACAGCACACACACATACACGCACATATACACACACACACACACATACAAGTATGTATATCTAGCTGGAGATGTTTGATAAATACTACCAACATTCACACTCTACAACTTACATTGGCACCCTTAATGTTAAGGGATCGCTGTATTAAAGCAAGCGGCTATTGGCCTATCCTTTTAGCCTTTGTCTGCGTTAAAAAAAAATGTATTAAGAGTCCCCGAAATTTGAGTTCGCAATCAAAGCGATCGCGAAATGAAACGTTCAAGCGCAAAGATGAACATCAAAACGCTTTAAACCCCATCTAGAGTCGCGGCAAAGAGTTAAGCCGCGGCAACAAGTTCGCGAGCGCGCTCCCGGAGCATCCAATTAAAGGGAATTACACCCGCTTTGCTTATTAGAAACGTTAACAAGCGTTAGCAATGAGGGGGGGTTCAACTACAACTATAGGTAGGTATAATTAATACGTACAACCCCCTTTTATAATTCATTGCGAATTTCTGTAATTACTTTTCTTTAACACGCAAAAGAAAAGCCGACAGTGTGAGCCATATATGAATAAAACTGCTTCTTATAGCTTAAGTAAATATATATATACAAGTAATCTAATAAATATAACAAAATTACATATATTTATATGTTTTGTCAATAATGTGACTCCTATATTTTTAAAAGATTGTATTTATGAAATCATGAAAATGTGAGAAGGCGTTGTTTTTTGAGATACCGGTTAGATTCCTAGTTCAGGAACTAGGGCCTTCAAGTGTCGAAGACATGTAAAATAATACAATAAATTATCTTTTATCTTTATCTTTAAGTTGCTAATGGTGTCGACACGCGATCACTTGTTGTAGGTAGTAGATAATAAATGTTCATACTGCTGAGACTAAGAATCTTCTCCTAAAAGGAGTGAGACAAGACTATTTATCTTTCACGCTGGCCAAAATAAGTTTGGTGGTTATTAAACATTTAGTATATTAAATATATTACGTATATATAAAGGAAGTATAGAAGATAATAATTATTTGTATATATATTTTATTAAATTATTATAGTATTAACAATAACAATTAATATATTTACATGCAATGGAATTTTTCAACATTCTCCGATGATTCCTACACCTGTAGGCATTCTTCCTAATGGCTTACTTTTAAGTTAGTCATCACACATTATTTTCGTAAGGTCTAGAAGTTTTTAAATAAATTGATTTTTTTTTTTAAATTAAATCTTGATTGTATTAATAAAATCATGTCTCAATATCAATGCGAACGTAGTTATAAGTGAATCTTGATTTTTTTTTAAGAAAATGAATTTCTATTGAGAAGCATACATTTGTTCATTTCTGTAAATTCATAGTCATTCTGATACTTAGTTTCTCCTTAACTTCTGTCTCCCAGGGTTGATTGGCAAGGAATACTACCTTGGCATTAATTGTTTCAATATAAAAACACAACTTTATTATTTAAATAATACTCGTATTAACGTTTGTCGCGGATCCGTATCGCACATCCAGCGAACGGCGTCGGACAATGAAATTCCTCGCAAAGGCGTAAGCTTATCTAATACAAATCCAGCTGAAATCATGGCCGAGGAGCCACTCAGATTTAAATCCGGCATAATTGAAGTGGGGAGGAGCGCCCGCTCTTGTACCGAAATAAAATTAAATCGTTAATTTGTCTGGCTAGAGTTGTTAGTACTTCATTACAATTGAGAGATTTCGTATTGTAGAATTGGCGTTGGCGAAAATTGTACGTCGCGCTGCGGATGGGGTGCCCATCAGTTTGTCTACTTCCTGCACTTCATATGTTCACTTAACTACATCAGCTTACTGCTACTACCCTATATGATTATAGATGATAATATTGGAGGAATTTATAACCTTTATTTGCGACTTTCGTTCGTAACTGTGCCTGTTGTTAAGCAAGCTTTTGAATAATTATGAGAAAACTTTATAACTATAATTCTTGGTGTAAACCACTCAGTAATAATGTGGAGTATGACCAGGGCTGGATCAGCGCTACGTTGTTATAAGCGACCATAACTTCAATGGCTGGACGTGGTCTCCGGTCATTGAAATAGTACTCACCAGGCTGGTAGGGTCTGAATAAAACATACCCCGAGAACATATACCAGTATAGTGTTCCTGTCGGATCGTCAAAAAAAAATGTAATGATTATTAAATTAAGAAGATCCAATCGATACCGATCGATGTGGGGTTCTTTGAAATAAGCCTATTTTCAGCAGTGGGCGTCTATCGGCTGATAATGATGATCCTCGAGGATTCATCGTAACTGTAACATAATGATAGTCGGTTTGCCTAACCCACTATCTCATACATTGTCACTGTTGCTAAACAAACCTCTTCATCCTTCATCCTCATCATATGTAATATATAAACTGACGTACATAATAGTAAAAAGAACCTAGGAACACTTACCATACTGATGGTAGGTGTGTACTGAAGGAGATCGTCTAGGTAGCTCCGCAACGCTTCTTTTTGCCGTCGAACAATAGTATGCAAACATTAATCTGTTCCGGTTTGAAGGGCGCTGTAGCCAGTGAAATTACTGGTGTAGGAAGATTCAATATCTCATCTCTCAAAGTGAGGAGCATAATGTGGTACGTACGTATAGTGTGGTACGTCATCATAACTCGTGCCAGGTTATTATGATAACCATCTGGGAAACGGTCCCTTTGTCTCTTACCTTCGTATAAAAAACCTGACAAGGACGATCGATTTATACAACACACTATTCATATAATTGCCGCTGTTGCTAAACCTCTTCATCCATCACTTCTCATCACGTATAATACATACAATGACATACGTAATAGTGATAAGTACGTAAAAACAATTCATAAAACAAATAATGATTTACAATTTTTTTTGTACTATAATAATAACTATTGCGCCACGTTGTTATGGGTAGGCCGTATCACTTACCGGTGAACGTCCGGTTCGTCTCGTCGCTTAATTGAATAAAAAGAAAAAACTAAAATAGCTTAATATTATCTCATATTTCTAATGAATCCATGATTCCTATAACCAAGAAATATTTCTTTATACAAGCGAACGTATAAATAGCTTAGTCATGTATTTAAAGTAACACAGCCGATTAAATTCGGATCACAACAGAACATCAGAGGTACTGTAACCGTATACCATCATGAATTGATATGCACATGAATCGGAGCAACGTTTCAAAGTCGTAAAAGTTAACTAAATTAGTTGCGGCAACAAAAAAAAAAAATGAAAAAGGCATACACCGACAGCGCTAACACTGCGGACCTTGTTAAAAGGTGTCCCGATGCCAAAACCGTCTAACTCCTCTTTTTCTGTTTTGCTCGTGCGTTCTTTTTTTTTTTTCACCTTTATTCCCGACGCATTCCCGTGTGTCGTAGTCGTGTTTAGGCAAATAAAGTAAATAGTCGATTCGATTGCCGTGTCGATACATCGCATTGTTTTTAAATCAGTTGATTTTATGTTCTATGAATATATTTTTTTTTTTGTAGAATCGCTAATATTTTGTCTGTCTGTAACGGCTGCTACAATTTTTAAGAAGACTGTTACTGATGTTGCTGCAGACTTAATGCATAACATGGGCTACTTTTAAATAATCAAGGCTCTGTCCCAAAAATAAAAAACCTATTCATATTATGATTTAAATCCATTTAGATTGTTTTTTTTTTTTAAAATATCTGACGAAGCTACGAACCGAGCGAGATGATAAGTGATACGACTGCCGTAACAATGTGATATTAGTGAAGATGATATACGCAGCACAATATTATGCTCGTCGCCTTGAGACATAAGATGTTATGTTTCGTTACGCCAGTAATTTCATTACCTACAGCACCCTTCAAACTGGAATAGAGTAATGTTTGCACACTACTGTTTAGCAGTAGAAATACACATTGCGGTGGTGGCGAACTATAGGGTCACCAGCAATAGAGACCATTTATCAGTAACTTTTATTTACTTAACAGGTCATGTTTTTGCCAAAGTCGTTTCCGTAACTTATTATTAATCTCACTATACTTAACTATCTTTTACATATTTTATGTTCAATGTTTTGGTGCTTTACTTATGATTATATATGCTAGTGTTTAAATTCGAGAGGAACAGTTTCCCTTTGACAGTATGTATGTATATTATAGTTATAAAAATTTAAGATATACAAGGACAATACTTCAGTCCAATTTAACTATAACATAAATAAATTGGTTAAAACTTTATAAGGGTTTATTTATAACAATTAACCGGACGGAAGTTGGAAACATGCAAATACTTTTAGTGTTAATCCGCCTTTATTCACTTTAATAAAAGCTTCCACGTTGCCGAAAATTATATTCAGTAATATCAGTTTAAAATAAAATAATTACCTCGATCCTGTTCCTGTTAGTAGCCTAACATCAAGGCATAATATAAAATGCACGCCTCAAACAAGTTTCGTTCCAAAAGTCAACGCGTCTAACTTAATTTTTTTTTTGTTTTTTTTCTTTAGACAAGTTTTCTCTCAACTGTCGCTATTCTCAGAGGCGCGGCACGACAATAGTTATTGTTTTTTGCGAATAAAAATCTTCTTGGCGACTGTCGAATGGCAACATTTTGTTTTTAAGGGCGTGTGAATTTTAATACTTTAGCTGTTGATTTTTATAATGACCGAGAGATGTCTGATTTCATTGTTATATGAACATTTTATTATTATATATAAAATCTTTAAAATGCTGATTTTATATAGACTCCCCGATTTATCGGTCGCAATACTCCGTTGTCTGATATTAGTTAGATACCACAGCAGCTCCATCAGATGAACATTTTGTTCGCCTGATGAGTGTAAATACATTTTCTATTTATCAATAACTAAAATGAATTAAAAAAAATATATATTGACGAGTTAGGTCTTGGTGATGAGGACTAACACGGTGGCCCGAAAATCGAGATATACGTGAGTCTGATCAAGTATAAGATATATTTATGCTTTCGTAAAAAAAATTGTAATTTCTTTGTCTAAATGTATAAGAAGGTTTTTATTAACTAATATACCATACCATAAGCGGAACACGTCGTGGTCTCTTAATAAAAATCTGGGCATCTAGTGTCGGGCATGCACTGTGGAAAGTTGACGGTTATTCTCATTTTATCAGGTTCATGTTGCAAAACAAAAAAAAAAAAAATATGCATACTTTGACTAGTAATAAATAGAGTTTAATCATTTACTGTGAAATTTTAATTTAATCTACATTTGAAAAAGTAAAAGTTTGTTAAGAGAATTAGATATTTTTTGTATATCAACACACGTGTTTTATTGTGTCCTTAAATTAGTTCAAACAAATACATTAGACATTTAATTATTAATACGCTTTATTACTAAAAAAATTGTGGAAGGTGTGATAGGTCAGTTAGTAAAGCGTACGCGGGTTCTACCCCTATTAACTGAGCTTCCAAAGAAGAAATACTTTGTGAAGATACCGATAAGTTCCAAGAAAAACTGCTTTCGGAGACTGACGTCCGCCAACTCGCCCTTGACTATGATGATAGATAAGCGGCCTAAAGTTTTTGTGCGTAAGTCCCTAAGTCTAGTCTGAACATTATATGTGCTATATTTATCTATTTTCATTTATTAAAAAAAGTTATAATGAAGGTTGCTCTTAAAATGGTAAATATCCAGTCTGTCAGTGTGATTGCTAGTCTCTGTTCCGGTCTTAGTGAATATTTAAAAAATTAGATATATATATATTTTTTTATTCAAGTAAAGGGTACGTTCACTTGATAGTAAGTCATATGCCTATCCATAACAACGTGGCACTAATTAGCATAATATATACATCACATTGCGTTACTCGCTTGAGAAAAAAAAATATAAAAATCGCTATATATATCTTTATACCTAAAGCGATTAATAAAGTTTTTAGTTACAGATTATTGACCTGTCTAACTCATACATTACGATGCTAATTAGAAGAACCATTAAAAAAAAATCAAACAGTCAAAACGAGGCAACTAAGAGATGGATTGATAAAAAGTAACTTACGATATGAACAAAAAAAAATCGTTTTAAAGAATGTAAACTTTGCTCGTTAATATATCTTTAAAAAAATGTGATCGAGTGACAACTAATACACGAGATAGGAAAAAAAAAAATGGACATTAATAAGTAGCCTCGATCAGCCCCCGAATTACATTGGAGTGTTAACGCTTTTTTTTTTTTGTTACTTCAACGTGCGACTATAAGTCGGTTATATTTGCGACTATTATTTTTGGCCTTACATTTTTAACTGTTCGTAACGTGGAGATTTCTGATGAAATTCTACATCTTCATATATTAAAGTTTCGATGGTGGTAAAGGTTTTCTTAACCCGTCTAGCTAACTACGATCCTAATATTTTAATTCCAGAACATATTACTGTTTTTCCACTGTGAATATATGAAAGAGAGAAGATTCTAAGGAAATCCGCTTTCACAATCCAACGGTCTCATTCTTCCTTAACACCACGTGTAAAAGAAATAAGGTTAATATATAATATGTATATATATATCTCTTCCGTGATCCTATTTTTCAAGTCTATTTTTATTAGGCCTCTATTACTTTTACATGTTTCTTTCCCTCTTTTTCCTCTTAATTAGTAATTCAGTTTTTAACAACATTGATTAACTTGACATCAAATATAAATTGGGAATATTAAACTTCAATTGCTTTTAAACGTAAAATGCCTGGAATTTTTTTTTATTGCTGGAGACCCTAATAACTATTGAAATCCAGTATGAGGTATTATTTGACAAAATTTATTATACTAATGGTTTTCGTTACGTTAATTTTCATTTATTATTTCGAAACTATAGTTTCCAGTCGCAACATATTACGTTAGTCGTCCGTTTGTCCGCGCAGTGGGTCTTAGAGCCGTTATCTCCCATCGAGGTGTACCCATGTCAAAGTGAAACATTTGACATGGCGGACTCGTGTGTATTTGTGCTATGACTAGTTTTATATCTACCCTCACAATTCTATCGTCCGTAGGGATATTGTTTACGAGTTTCTTTAGTTACTTTGTCTGATGAATATTGTTCTTACGTCTCTGTATCAACCATAATTGATACTATTTTATGGTTAAAATTGTTATAAACTTTGGTAAGGATTTCAGGTTTATATATTTGAAATTAAGAAAATCTTTAAACAATTCTACTCCTTGTTTTCAAAATAATAAATAAAATGAATGACCTGGTAATTGAAATTGTGTAAAAAATCTTTAGGTCGTGGGAAGCCGATAATGTCGACAGCGCATAAACTAGCAATGAAGATATAACAATACTTCAGAACAGCCAGTCTACTTATGATGATGATGATAGAAAGCAGACTCCAAACGTCCTTTACAGTCTACACATACACCAACTCTTTATCATTTATCTTCAAACAAATAAAGTTTCCTATGAAACTGTCAAAGCTGGCGGAATAAAGGCGAAATTATTTTGTTGTACAAAAGTATGTCACGTGAGTATTTTCAGTTTAGTTACACCGATGTCATCCTGTTACGGAAGCAGCAACCCCTTCCGGCAGCTAACGTAAACTGTCAAGTTAAAGTATGCGTAATAGTGTGAAATAATAAATAACGTTTCCAAGGTTTTGTACATTTTTTTATTAATGATGTTTATAAGTTGTATCAGCATACTCCTCATCAAACCACACGCCAACCTTGGCGATTACAGCAAACATTCTCTTTTTGGGGCAAGCTTTTTCTAGCAGTAGAGAACAATGGGTTGAAAATAATGAATGAATTGTTTTACTATTAATTAATATAATAAACAGAACTACTATGGCTATTAAATAATACTTGGCTACTTAATAACGATTGAATGAAACAATGTTTCATGTTTCGCTTATCTCATTCAATGCATTCATATTTTGAACATTTTAATTAACTATAATGTATAATGATAAATAATTATGTATATTATGCAATTGATATACATTTAATAATTTTACGGATTTCCGTCGAATTTATTTAATAGCTTATCATTTAAAGCAGCCATGATAACGGGAGAGTTGGGATGAGAGAGGTTCTGAATTCTGATATCCGTAGGCGAGAGCTTCATATTGGAAAAAAACACTGTATACCTTAGTTTTCTAAACGTAAAAATAATCTATTAGCTCACTCAAAAAGCAAGCAACTATGTTGAATTAAAATTAGTATGTTTATTTTAGTACAAATAGTCATAGAGATTTCGGGTATGGATACCCTACTCGAAATATTTGCGCACACCCCTGCTGATATCATAGTTATCACGGAGTGCCTGCGGATGTAAAGATGTGGGTAGTATTATTGAACATAACGTAGTTTTCAAATGAGAATATTGTGATTAGTTTCAATTTCAATGTTCAGAAACAATGCGTCGGCGAGTTGGTTGCGAAACCCACGTTTGAGCGTTCAGAAGATAACCGTGAATCAACTCCACGTTAAGCGAACTTGCGACTAAGATAAGATCACTTTAATACTGATATTAAATATAACTGTTCATTTTACAACCATTTTGACAAACACACTATTCTAATAAAAAAATTTACAACTGTCATTTTATATAAATTGTGTATCGTTCAGCTGATGATGAGTATCATGCTATGCTTATAATAATGTAACGCTGGTTAGTATGTTTACAAAACACCATACTGTGCTCATGTTCGGTCTTCTTACTTTTTTTAATTATTCGACCTAACTACCAGACAATCGAGACGTTCACTTGGTAATAAGCGAACTTCCCATAACAATGTGACGCTTATTAGAATCACATAAACATGTCTAAATTGTGCTCACCGCCTTGAGACGTGACATGTCAAGTATCTTCACCTGAGGTATAAAATTACCTTATTTTTTGTTATCTATAACGCATTTCAAACCGGAACAGTAATGTTTACATACTACTGGTTAACGGCAGAAAAAGGAGCTACCTAAGTGGTACTTACCTCAACAGTTTTCAACAATAGAAAATCAAAAGAGATTTGACAACAGTATTCAACATTATTCTTTAACCGCCGTTTCATTTGATTTCATTTTAAACATCAACCAATGACTTTGTATCCAAGATAAGAGGGTAAACCAAATTGTATATTACGATCGAGGTGTTCAAATGGCTTTCTTTAATCTGCCTCGTTAACGAGCAACCCAATAAGAAGGCTTCGGGCGGTCTCATCTTGAATTAGGAACGAAGTTATGCAAGCCTACACTAAAAATAACACGTCTCCGGAGAGATGTGCGCGATACGATTGCGTATAGGAAACAACAAAAAAAAAAACAGACAAAATCCAGAGCTGCCAACGCAGAATTTTAAAAGCGGCTAATTGCCGGCCGACGATTCTGAAGCGAAGAAATCGCAAACGCTAATGGGGAACGCGACTTAATATAACGACCATACGAACGCTGCTTCAGCAGAGACTTGAAAATATTCCGTATCGCTCCGAGATTCGGCGAGATAACCAAGTTTATGTCGGGCCGAACTGCGAAAGCAAATAAACGAGAGGATACTTTTAATTGAAACTTTAAAAAAATTATGCTCAACGTAAATTGATAGCGGGAGAGTTATCATACTTAAACTTGAGTCACGGCCACCGACATAAGGAAGCGCCAACGTCAACTGTCTCGCTCTGTCACTTGCCAAGTACAGCCTTGAAACTCGGGTAGGTTATTCTCTACGGCGTTCTACCCAAGCTGACCGATAGATAACCAGGGTTTCGTGATGCTACCACGACGCTACAATCCTCTCCCATCCTTAACAAGGGCTAGGCAGTATGTGCTAGGTTGGGCTTGTATGATAGATTAAAAACGATATTTAGAAGCACCTAAAAGCGGAGGACTTACCGGAGAGGAGAGAAAAGAAGCCCATTTTTAGCAATAGGCGTCCTCCAACTTAGACAAGACCGAAGTAGCGGCTGTGGATCTCTAGCCTAGTTTTGGATTAACTCACTCCTCTTATTTGATATCAGAAAGACATATTTTTCAACCGGAAATTAGTCTAAATTTGACGCATATATATTATACTTAAATATTTTAGGTTTTGATAAATTTTGTTTGGGTTGTATAGACGACCCTTTAATACATTTTAATAAATTTTGTTCAATTGCTGCAAAAAACTAAAGAAGTTTTTTGATCATTTTATATTAACAAGTGTTATTTCATTTTTTCCTTTATGTTTAAGGTGAGTTCTGATTCTTATTATTTGTAACTATATATAATTTGAACTGGGGTCGGGATTTCTTTATTAACCCTTCTTACAGCCTCGTCAAATTCTAAGCCTATCGAATATAAGAGGTTGTTATTGTAGTTAAAACAGATCCCAGATCGTACCTGGAGATTTGGTAACAGTTCACAGTGACCATACGATAGCTGACAAAATTCATACGATGTCTTTTAAAGATGAAGAAGTGTCCGCGTCATCAGCCGATAACATCTGTAGGCGACATTCTGTCGGTGTGTTCGCCGCGTCTGGTCGGCCGCGTTCCGATAACTTGTACGTTTCTTTGTTCGAATCGCATCGCCACAGCAAATTGTTACTGACACGAATATTTGAGAGCCTCGCCAGGATCAGAAGAAACTAATCAATAGGGCTGATCACTGATCGGTTGCTTTGACGCTTCAGCTCTTTAAGGAGCGTTCGATAGTTTTATACACAAAAATATTTTATAATGAATTCGTTATAAAAATACGTTTGTCTTTAGTAACTCCATTAAATTAGTATACACAGGTAACATGGAATGTTTCTAACCCTGTGTCTTTACACGAGTCTCTAAAAAATGTTGAAACTGACGACTTCTGACAATCTCATCTCCTGACCGCGTCAAGGAAAGGAATGTTTGTCTTAAAAACTATTACCCGTAACACATCTAATAATAAATTTAACAAGAGTATACATTACAACTCAACTAATTGGACAAGCGATCAGTTATTCAAAGTCTCACGAATGCAAATCAACAAATGACTCATTTCTGTACAGAGATATCTGATTCACGTTTTGTCTTACGTGTTCATAGCATTATCTCACGCAATTAGAAGTAATAATCAAATAACTGAACAATTTGGAATACATGACTTAACAGTATTTTTAAAATAAATTTATTTAAAAAAAAATTCTAATAATGTAAAATGTATAATCCTATTCATCATCCTCAACATCATTATAAGAAGAACGTATAAGATGTAATGTTTAACATTTTCGGATGCGACATTACATGCAAATGATACGCGTCTGGTTTGAAAGCGATTCGTTATAATTATACGAAATCCTCATTGTTACAGCCACAAAAATGTTATAATAAATTCTTTTAATGGATCATCGTCCGCCTATAGACTCCACTGCTGGACATCGGTCTCCCCCATATATTCCCACAGCGCTTGGCTAGGGATTCATATGGGTGGATTCATGCCATTTCTCACCAGGAGCTACGCCAGAGCCTCGCTTGTTGATCTGCAGGGTGCACCACGAAAAGGTGAGGTTGGCTTGGACCCTGTGAGTTGTTGTGCGGGATCCCTTACACCCCCTTTCTCTCTAATTCTTTTTTGGGGATAGAATTTTATTAAAAGGTAATAGTTAAAAGAACGGCGGAACTCTACAGTGAAAATAATCTTAAAATTTAGCGTTACGTGGTACTATAGAAACCACCTTAGCAAGGTTAAATTTTTTTTTATTCCATGAATCAATGAGATAAGCAGTATTTACACTTAAGATGAGAGAAATTCCAACCATAACAATGCGTCCTTGTTTAGGATGCACTGCACCATAGCGTGATCGTCGCCTTAAGACATAAGATGTTGAGTTTCGTTATCATATTAATTTTGCCACGAGGTCCTTTAAGCCGGAAATCATTAATGTCGACACATTACTGTTTTGTTGGGAATTTATAACGATCTACATCTTATAACATATATTTTCTATTATATGTTTTTAGCTATTAACAATAGAACAACTGTCTGTTCGTATGTTCATATATATTAATAAATACAAGCATTATAAATCAATGTTATAATGTTACTGTCAATTACTTGCTATGATATAGAAACGTGGTTCAGTAAATTTTGGAATATATCGTTAAAAGTATTTTCCGGTTGATAAATATGAGAGATAGTTGAAACATCAGATGAATTTGACACCTTTGTTTTTCAACGTTTCAGGTAAAAAGTAACAAAGAATTATTTATGGTTAGTAAAACATTAATCAAAAGATTTAAGAACATATCTATCTATAACTTAATGTTAATCATCATGAAATGTGATGAATGCAGTTGTATTTCAAAAAATGCATTACAACGGAGTCCGCTATCGCATTGTATCCCCTAGAGAAATTAACAATAAACTGTACCCGTGGCAACGGCTATGATGTAACAGCCGGCGCTACGCTGCTCTTATTTTCTATTTTTTTTTATTTTGCGGCAAAACATGATATAAGTAGGTGGTCGTGATCTACTGACTGGTGAACAACGCCTATTTTCCACTTCTTTACTTTCTACTTCTAGAGGTGGTAGCCCACTAAGAAATTCAGTAGTTGGGATGTTATAGTGCAGTGCATCACTTTACATCCGTCGCATTTATACAGATGATAAGTATTGATACCTCAGTAATTTGACTAGCTGCAGCGCCCTTCAAAAACGCAGTAATGTTTGCACACTACTGTTTGGTGGCAGGAATGACGGTGATAGATTGGGTCCGGCAACAGAAACTTATCACCGGTAAAAGCAGGTAACAATTGAATGGATTTTGCAATTCTTTAACTTCCAGAAAACAATTCATTATTGTTAGAGAGAAGTCTTACACACAGTCAAAGTAATATTTTTTATTCGTTAAAGAAAAATGCGTCGTCCATCGGTCAAGATGATGATGATGACAGGAATACATAATACATTCGCTTATTGAACGTCAGAATTTACCACCCACTCGCAAAAGAGATGCCTCGGATCTGAGAATAACGGACGCAATAAACTCACCGAGATAATTTATTTTTTTCAAAATGTCCAATTATATTACAAAATTGTCTAAAATACCACTTGAGAAGTCTACAAACTACCAAAAATTTGATACCTCTTCCGTTCTACGTTCATAAAATCGTTCGGAATCATCATCTGTAACAGTATTCACAATAAACTGCCGCCGCTATGTAAATGAATTTCGACGTGAACGCATAAAAAAAATAACTCAATAATTAGTTTAACCCTTGAAACGCGGCCCAAACGACCAGCTCGGTGAAGTAATCCAAACGTGGGAATGGTCAGAGTGAAGACTATTAAGAAACTGAATATATGGAGCAGCTCACGGAGGTTTCTTCTATTTATTTATGCTCCATAACATTTTTTTATATTTACAATTTTGTTGAATATTTCCACTCTTGATCTTACAACCTCATTTTATTTCAAAGATCAGAGATCAATAAATCAATTAGCTCTTTTGATACCACGGCTCTGAAACGTTAGATTGCTCTCTCCAAACTTGTGCATAAGGTTCTTTATCTGAGATATTCTTTGATTCTTTCCTAGCCTTGATCTTTACTTGTACAATGCGCTACGATGCTCAGCCATGATAATTGCTACTTATTTTTCATTGTCTGATTATAATTATTTCCAATAATAAGTATAACTCGTTAAAGTTTAAAACAGCTTAAAAATATTAAAGATATTCATTAGAAGATCGGTAAATCGGTAATAAAGATTCATTAGCTCGTAGATTCCAGATTCGCAGAACCTAAGCACGATTAAACTGTAACCATTATCAACAAAACTATTTTCAAAAGAAAATCATTGAATATCACATTAATAACACGCCGCTGTATGAGGGTAGTGGAACACCGATCGGTGTGCAGATTTCAAGGAGAGCCTATGTTCGACAATAGTCGTCTATAAGCTAATTATGAAAGCTGATTTCTGTTTGGAGTGAAGTTCTTATCATCTTAAAACAGGTATGATGTATCTTTTCAGGAATTATATAAAAAATTGTTTAAAATAATTACAATTAGCCTGTCGGTCGTTCAAATAGTATATAGGTAGATATAGTTAAAAATTTGTTCAGATTCCATTTTATCAGAACAACTATTTTAAAAACTTTCAGAAGTTAGTAAACACCGGATAAGAAATTTATAAATATTTAGAGTAAATAAAAACAAACATAATTTTTTTAGCATATATCGACTCTACTCATTCCTAGTTTTAAACTTAACTGAACCAAATATTCAGTGGGCGTGCGTAGGGCGTCACAATTAAATATATATTACCATATAGCCGCCCACACGAAACAATACGTCGGTATCTGATGGTCGCCGCGCTCAGATACCCTGCCCTTGGAACTTTGACTCACTGAAATTCCTAGATACGAGACCTATCTGCGCGTAACCGATTATAATGCGAAACCTTGTTTGGTTGTTTGTTTGTTTGTTTGTTTGTATCTAGTTAACAGAATAGAGCTATTCGATATAGAACGATATTACATGTACTAATATAACTGCATTATTCAGTAGCATGTCACGTCTTTGTATTATAAGTTATTGAATAATGTAAACACATCAAATATTGCTTCAGTTTGTTTGTAACAAATATTCTCATTATCATACTTATATATATATATATATATATATATATATATATATATATATATATATATATATATATATATATATATATATATATATATATATATATATATATATAACTTAATACTCTGCAATTTCATGTTAGTTTATTTATTTATCTATACACACAGAAATTACAATGAAAATATAACATACATAGGAATAAGTACAAAGGCACTACTTATTCCAATGTGGGATTTCTTCCAGCATACCTATGGTTGGGTAAGGTTAGATTTGATTAAAATGACGGTGAAGCTGGTGCACTCTGATAACTGGTGACTATATAGAACAAAATTTATAAACTAAATGTAATCTAGAATAGCTTATAGGACAAAAGAGAAAAACAAATTAAAATTTATAAGCGTTAGGATAACGCAAAATAATGAAGCTCTTTAACGCGCTTTTTAAATAGTGACACTGACCTTACCTCGCGAATCGTCAGAGGAAGTGCATTCCAGAGTTCTAACTGCACGTATAGCGAAAGAGTGAAAGTATGATTCGGAACGATGGGATGGAAATTTGAGAAGAGGTCTTAGGTGAGATCTATTTCTACATTGGATGAGTGAACAAAGGAGAATTCATTTCGCAAATACAAAAGATAATATTAATTCTAATAGCTCCTTTAATTATAAAATAAATTTACAATGAGATTTGTACAGGCGAGGTGTATAGATATTAACAGAAATCAATATACAAATTGTAGTTGAAAATATTAAAAAGTATAGCATATGAAATAAATAAATCACAGTATAGGGATAAATATTGAGCCATTTAAACATTGCAAAGTCTTGCCCGTACATAAACTTGAATATAATTATCTGAAGGAACAATTCTTCAACCGCAGTTTACAAAATAAAATTCACCACCCTATACCCCTATACACGCAGGTTGTCGCTAAAGAACGATTATACAACGTGAACAAAAGATATGTAAGGAGAAAGGACTATTCATTATTTGATACCTCGGCTTATAAACCAACTACTCTCTGTAGTAAGAGATACACTAATCCATCAAAACATTAAGTATCGTCCAAAATACTATTTTCTTCAAACCTAATTCCCTCCTCTTTTTCTTTTGAAACGTAGTTTAATACGCTTACCTTCTTCTTGTCACGTATAGATAATTATATGATATTATATGTTGTTTATGCTCTACATCAGTTAATGGTCTCGATGACTGATTCTGATCGTAGCATTGTTGACAAACCTTCGTGGTTTTTTCAGTGCCTACATAGTTACTTTTGTTAAATTTGATTATTTTGTAATCATAATAAATAAAAAAAGTGTAATAGAAAAAAAGATTAAATCCGCTAAGATTGACTTCATCGCCAATTAAAGGAGACTTAATTGAAAGCCAAAGGAAACGAAGATATTCGATGAAGAAAGACGAAACATTACCTGCCTCATTTCAAAATTCGTGCGACCCTCGAAACTGGAATACTCAGAATTGTGTAAGAGAAAAAAAAATTCTTAGCTAAGACCATTCCAACGGCTAAGGTTTTTCGGACATTACGTGGTGGCACTCGGTGAAGTAAATGTGCGAAAATATTTCTGCGCAATTTGTGATTTCGATATTTCTTATTTTTAAGATCATTATCTCATTTCGAGGCTCCCGAGGTGAGGCATTTGGCAGGCGTTGTTTTGCATCAGCCCAATTGTGAGAAATATTCGGGCCCTTAAGGTATATGCGTTTTAAAATATCCTTCGTGTTTTTAATTATCTCGTGGAACATTTCCTCAATATACTTGCAGTGATTTTTACACGTTCTTTAATTTTAGGATACTATTATTATTGTTTCTTTCTTCGTAGCACTCATTTTTTTAATACAAAAGTCTAATCAAAAAAGTTTGTCATATCGTTAGCTATTATCATCTGCATCGATAATTGTACGTATCTAAATCTTTTAAGCTATAAGAGAAGGATCTTTAGCTTTATGCCAAAGTATATCTCACCAAAATTTAATTAATCTGTCCGGAGACAAGTAAGAAAAAAAAAACCAGTTCCTTTTTTTAATATCGAGGACATATTCCCAGGAATTTACTACAAAACAAAAATTTCTATTTTATCCATTTGTCCGGATTTTTTTTTTATTTCAAAGCCAAATTACAGTCCAATATAATCTTCATATTTTCAAAGCTGATTTTTCGTATTACAAATTCACTCCACAATTTATTATCTTGAACTGAATAGGGATGGAAGACGTATTCGGTATCCCACTGATGTTTTGTAAAGAATTTCTCAAGGCAATTTTCCACCGGGAATCGTAATGAGGTCGATAAATACGCACCGAGATTGGTATAATTTTTTTATATAACATAAAGCGAAGGAACTGGTGGGAGTAAAAGGTCTACCTAATATTAATCTAAATGTATATAACAAAATAATAAATTAAGATATCCGCCTGTTTTATATCTGATAAACACTTTCAAATTGAGACTACATTTCGAACGAAAATAACAAACTTGATGAAAATAATAAACTTGATGACTGAGCAATTTGAAAGGTACAATGCTACAGAAAAATACACGTACAAAAGAGAACAATAACTAGAATACATTATGTGAAAAGTAATTATACTAGTTAATATAATAGCTATGGAACGTTTGCATGTACATTTAGGACAAGTGTGCGACGCCTACAAACTTAGCTAAGCTTAAGGGGTTCGACTATTAATTTTATTCTTCCATTATTATGTTATTTAAATAAATAATAAACAAATGTAAAAATCGTATAAGACTTCGTAAAAACAATTTTTTTGTTCGGCGTCCAAAAAAATAACCCGAAACCGATTTTAAGGTTAATAATACACTGATATACATAAAAAAAATGTTTCCTCTAACTTATCGCCCATGTAATCATCCGTATGAAGCAAAAAAAAACGATCTGTCAATAAATTTAACTCGAATTAATAAATATCCACAAATAATTGGCTCCTTGTGGTTGTTCGACTGCCCAACAGTAGGTAGTAAAACACGTAACATGCAATTAACTCGGTTACGATAAATTTATACAAACAAATGCTTCGGATTTTACTTTCTATATACATAAGTAGAAGTGATAGTGAAATCAAACTAACCGAACAGTTTATAAAACGGCGTCGATCAAAACTTACATAGTCCAAGAGCATGACTAGAATTTTTTTTTATCCACAAATGGGCTAACGCTAGACTTATATTTCATATAGTATTAAAACATATCGAAACAGGACGGTGAAGTGTACTCATTAAAAACACTCTGACTTTTATATTTTGACAGCCGCAGCAATAATGTGATGGCAGCAGATTTACTATATAAGAGTATAATACTCAGGCAGCTTCGAGATAATTCTACTTTTAGCAAAACGCCAAAACAAATAGTTTTGGAATTAATTCAAGGACCTCCTTAGTACATCTCATTATGTTTTAAAGTCTTCTCTAGTGTTATTCTTTGGTATTTGATTTAGTTTTATTAATAAGAGAATCCACAGCAAGTAGTAGTACCCAAACTAGATTATATTGTAAACAATAAAGCTAGGGTCCTCCGTAATGAATATGATGACAGAACATTTATCAGACCAGTCTTTAAAACTATGGGTGATGTAAAGCACAGGAAACTTCGAAATAATGAAATCCCTAAGATTTAGTTTTACTAAATCGTCTGCTGTTTAGCTCCTACGATTAAATTTATTGGGATAGTTAAAAAGCGGCGCGGGCGCACCTCGAGCTAAGTTATAATTTGCCTGTCAAACAGTTTTTAAGAGACGTCATTCATTCACGCACAAGCGGGAACATTTCATTATCTATGACTCCCATGTGCCCGTCCACTTCTTTTTGGTACGCCTCCTTTATTTGGGTCGTCGGTAAGATGTTCTCGAGGTATTATGATGCTCGGTTTCCTTTCCTCTTCGTGTCGTCCACTTACAGCCTTCTGTTTCTGAGCCAAGTTTCTCTCATTGCTTAATTTCCGTAGCAATTACACCGCGCTATCTCCGTTCCAAATCTTGATCACTATTAATACTGTAATTGTGAAAGTTTGTTGTTTCGTTATCAATAATTAAATCGTCATCATTAGACGCGTTGGGTTAACAAATCGATTACCTTATACTACAATAGATAGCTTTGTTAGAGTACTTTATACCTTCAACTCTTAAGTTCACTTGTAGTTCTCTGCCACTACCGAAGCGCCTAGTTCTGTCGCCAAACAGTAGTGTGCAAACACAACAGGCCGTGGATCCGGATCCACGAGCCCAGTATCAGATGAGCCGTAAGAGTCGCAATGGCTTGCAAGCGCTTACATCTCCAGAATCTAGTGTGCAAACATTACCATTTGGAACAGCGTTGCAGCTAGTAAAATAGCTTTATTGACTTTGACAACACCTTTATATGGTATTTTGGTCTTAAGTGTTGATATTTATTAAACATCAGTTCACAAATATATATAGATAATATAGTAGATAAATAAAAAACATAGAGAAATATCTGAAGAATATCGGTCAAATGATGAATAGAAAAGCAAGGTAACGAAAACATTATTTTAGTAGTATGGATACAATAGTAAACAATCTATATGCAGGGAGGCACCGATGCGTCCATAGGAGACTGGTTCCCGATCCTAATTATTTTTTCGAAGAATCCACACCCCATTACACGAAAAGAAAAAAAAGATCACATCTATATAAATTCTCTCAGCAGATCAAAGGAAAAATTAAAGGTAGCAAGAATATATACAGATACTATAAAGAATCTTTATGATTTGAATCGAAAACGATTGTAAAATTGTAACAAAGGGGTGTTGAAAAATTTATGTCATTCATAACTTTGATATTATTAAAAAATTCTACCGCTACATTGTATTCAATACAGCGTTATCAAGAACTCTCAAGAACTCAAAGCATCAATAGTGTACTGATTGAAAAATAATTGTGACACCGCTGACGTCTCCATTAACAGTGCTCCGTGAGAAATGAAATGCGGGTAGAAAGAATAGCTGTCTTATCGACTTGACACGGGATTTTATGACAAAGCTTACGAAGTATTATAAAAGCTGGTGATAAATTTTGCTGTAAACTAAAAATTTACTATTATTTTTTCCACAATGGACTAACCTAACTTCCTTATGATAAATGACAACTAGACAGAAGCAAATGAAGATACTCGTCTAGAATCTTCTGACGCTCATTTTGAGATAGCTGAATATTCAGCAGTATTCATCAATTTACTAAAGTAACATTATACTGATGAGGAAACAATGAACTTACTAGTAAATCTTGCAGTAAATAAAAGAACGAATCAAAAAGGAAAAATAATCAATTCTTCCTTATTACTTTGGTGTCAGGAAAATTTTTAGCCTCATAACAGGTTGGGTATGATTGATGGTAGGTTTTCCGAAGCTGTCTGTCTATCTACCCACCCTCAAAATTATCACATGTTTCATAGTTAATTTTCAGCCTTACCAGCTCTGAAGCGTTCCAACTGTCAACACACGAAAGCTAGAGTATTCAATACTGAGACGCTTCACCATCTTCCGCCTCGACGAAATCATCAGAAATTTTAAATTGAAATATTGTAGTAAAAAACCAGTGTAGAACATATATTAAATACATAATTTTTTACGTGATTTTAAAGTAAAGTAAACGTTAAATAAGCACTTATAAGAAGTAAGCTGTCTACGGCTTCCCATATTAAGTAAATTTATGGTGCTTGAGATAAAAACAAAATGGGCACATGTAACAAACAAAAACACTCGAGCGGTCCGTTTCATCCAAAACTTCGTAATACGATATTTTATTAAAAAAATAAGACTGTATTGGTTAAGTAATCTAAGTCAACATAGTATCTTCTTTAATAAAATTAACTTAAGCACTATAAAGTTTTTAAAGACTAACGCGACAGGACCACAGTATTTTTACAGAAGTACCATTTTTAAAACGCTGGAAAGGATTGCATTTGTACTATTAATACAGTATATTTACATTCCTTTCATCTCTACCCAGATCTTAATTTTTTTTGTCATAGTAATTTAATTACCAATCTTCAAGTCAAAACGTAACAATACCTTGTAAAATATAACTTAGGCAGAATTAGGTCTGTGTTAAGATCTGCGATAAAAGGAGCATGCCCAACAGCGGACGTTCATTGGTTGAGATGATGATGATGACTAAAAGTATTTACCATCATAGAAGTAACACTTAGGAGGTTCACTATATATTCTTAATAATATAAATTAAAAAATTGCAGTACTTGTTTCTTAGATAAGTCTTTATTAAAAACTCTACTACCCCTGACCTGATGAAAATCAAGTAATAATAAAGCATGAGTTAAACAGTATACTGTTTTATATAACTTAATTACTTTCATATAACTTTTTCCGAATTAGTTCGCGTATCTTATTTAATTTTAAATACTTAAGCACTTTGTATATATTTAAAAAGTAATTTCTAACCAGCTCAGTTATTGGAATTGTTGCAGCCAACTTGTACTTGGGTATGCGGATAAACTGACTGGTTTAGTTCAAGTGAAACCGAACTCGGACTATCTATACTCCTTTACAATAACATTGGTGGTAAATAGAAGTTACTGGTGGTAGGTCTTTATTGATAGAGACTGCCTTGTGCCTACCTAAACTAATGTGCAAACATTATCGAGTTCCGTTTTAAAGGGCGCTGTAGATAATGTAATTAATGATGTAACGCGACGCAACATCTTAAATCTCAAGCAATAAGCACAATGCGATGCTGTGGATATCATCCCAAGAAGCGCCACATTTTTACAGACAAATGCATCATCAGGTAAATGCTATGCGTAACCTTGCTCGTCTCGTTATTTCATTGAATAAAAAAAATTATAAGAAATTAATTAAAAACACATTTATTAGTAATTTATCTATATAACTTAAATATATTTATCTATGTATTAATACGCAAAGAAAAATTTAAGTATTTCGTTTTGAAGTGATTTCTTCAATTAAATATAACGTAAATTTTAGATAACAGAGAATATTGTGCGTTAAATATATTGATAATATTTTGATAGTATAATATACTGATTATTTTAGTATACATCAAAAAGTGATCTTTTCTCTTTTAACTGTACAATAACCGAAAAAAACCAGCGCCCCATGTCCGCGCGCATCTGTCGCCCCGCGCCGCCATTTCGCCCCATTCAACCACTCGACTGCCTATCTGTCCGTCTGTCTATTGACGCGTATAAGGAATTTATACCGTACAAGTAGCGCAATGGGGCCCTCGTTTAACCCGAAAATAGATATGGTTAAGATAACCTGCCTTGTTTACATGCCGAGCGATTTACGTGACACTTCTCGAGTGCTCTATGGATTTTTATTTATTTTTAATTTAAAGCGGCCATAGTAAAAAATTAGACTTTTTTTTGTATTCTACGAAACGACGAGACGAGCGGGACGTTCACCTGATGGTGAGTAATACACTTATCCATAACATCGCGACGCTAGTTAGCATGGTATACAATGCACCACATTGCGCTCGTCGTCTTGAGATATAGGGTGTTAAATCTCGATACACCAGTAATCTTCCTTTTATTCCGAAACACAGTAATTTTTGCACATTACTGTTTGCTGGGAGAAATAGGAGCTGCAATGGTACCTACCAAATTGGTTTCCGGTAACAAAAACCAGTAAAGAATTTACCAAATAATAATCCAAAAAAGTCTAAAAGACTGGATTACTTTATTAACAAAGTTATAATTGAAGGAATAGAGATTAAAAGTTACTATCTTCCGATTTAGCGGTCAATAGCAATCTCACAAGTTATCTAGTTACAAGTAAGTTATAATACCTATTTCTCAACATTACGTTAACGTTACAAATAAGGTGAATAACAAACTTAATTATGAGTGTCCAACGATGGAACTATATCGGTTGATGATGATGCCATTATTATTGCCAGTAAATAAGGCAGTCGTTAAGATCAGAGTGCACTTTCGCCATATAAGTAAATAACCTGTATAACCTGTATACTATCTTATACAAATAAACCTATTTAATCCTCAGTACTAAAAAGGAGTGTTATACGAATATATTTTGCAAGCATATCTATCTGTATATGCTATTGTAAGCTCCGTAGCTTTCGGTTAATTTTAATCTATATTTTTAACTCATAAAAAATATTTTTTGTGTTAAACCACGTATATAAATCTAGTGTAAATTTATCTGTGTTTTCGTATTCACGATATCCGAAATTGCTGAACAGATTTCGTATTTCACGAAGCGACGAGACGAGGCAGACTCAGATGATGGTAAGTGTCTAATAAATAAGATGATAAACATTGCATCTCATTGTGATCGACGAACTGAGACGTAAACTGTTAAGCCTCTTTACCTTATCAATTTCACTAGTTAAAACGCCTTTTAAATAATATTGTTTGCAAACTGCTGTTTAGCGGCGGAGATAGGTCCGCGGAAACAAACCTACCAGATTTGGTGTAACTCTGATCTAGATCCTTATCAATTTCAAGAAGTATTCATCATGAGGTTTTATTTAATATACTAGCTGTTCACCGGTCGCTTTGCGGGCCGTAATATATAATTGGACGTGAAATTTGTATGAAACATTCCTTCAGAGTAACTGCAAATGAATTTATATAGCAACCGCATAAATGGTACGAAATGAAAAAGATTATAAAATTAATTTAGAAATATAATGATGAAGGATATATGAAATAAAAAAAAAACCTATAACCATCTAAAAATTATTCCGCGTCGAATGGTTATATCCCCATGTCGATACGTTCACCAGTTTTCTCGTGATTGGCGAACAAAGGTAGCTCATTTTGTTTATATATATATATATATTAAAATAACTCGTATGATACAAATAACTGGCTAAATATGAATTGTTATTATTGTGCTGTGCCGTGGAGCCGTGAACACTTCGGGTGGGCGTAAAACGAAAACACAGCGGCAGATAGGGACATGTCCGTTTCCTTACGCGCATATCTCAGAGGTTTGCGCAATAGCGCCGGTGACTCACAATAGTATTGTCTTTGTATTACAAATGCAATTTATGACGAAACCTAGGCTCAGGTATTGCATATTGCTGAACCTAAGTACTCGTGTACTATCTATGTAAAATCGTTTCATTGGTATATTTTAAAACTTTGTCGTACGCTAAAACTTTACAACGGACACAATTAACACCTAGAAACATTCTCTCCCTCTTAAGTATTTGAGAATGTTGAGACCTGATATGACAAGAGCTAACATGTTCATATTTGTTTAACATATATATCAGAATATACGATATACGTACATACCAAATGTATGTGTTACACAGAAAAATATATATTTTTTTCTCTCTGCTTCACCTTTTGTTATTTACATTAGCTCTAATATTATTTTATTTGCTCTTACTTATACCTAAACTTAACTTATCCCAATTTCACTTTATTCTTATTTTTATTTCTTTATTAATAACTAATTAATCTTATAAAATTCCACTTTGTTTCTTATTGTCTAAACTTATTTTTATATTTTTTTAACTATAACCTATTTCGTACTGAAGTCTTCAAATTGTCATGTTGTTTTGCACATATCTTTTTTTTACCACCACCTAGTTCTACCATCCTTACCAGCAGATTGCACTATAGAAGTGTCGACATAGTATAACAGTTCGCGTAAATGATAAGTGATTGTCGAATAAGGCTATTAGTACCTGGAAGGCACTAACGGCCAGAATAACAATCACCGGAAGTTTCTCACATCCCATTTTATCTGTGACATACATCCACATCCAAAAACACTTACTCTGTGACGAATTCTCAAACAAACTACACTGCTTTTCAATTAAAATTAGTTTATTACATAAAGTAGTTTTTAAAAACCTATCTCCGCGAAGCACAAATTTGACTAATTACTTACGTATATAGTTATCAATACAATTGTATACATAAGTATATACAAAACAGTGTTTACTTGCCTTTATTTATATTTTTACTTTGCTAGATATGTATACACAAAACTTTATGAACTTTACATAAATACTCACTTCTCGTTTAATTCATGTGACCAGCCGCGATCACTCTGGTGTTGCCACTCGCCATAGCCATGAGTGTTCACTTTCCACCAAGTGATCTGTTCCCTCATTTGCCCACCCTTCCTATAAAAAAATGCTTCTGTTACTTACTCAGAGTTTTTGTTCTTATCAAGAGTTGTACTGATAAGAATAAAAACTTCAGGTAACTCTTAACAACCTAATATCTGAATTGTAACATATTATAATGTATCTATTTTAGATCATCAGATTATATATAAAAAAATATTTTTTTTTTCTATAACAAAGATGCAAGAGATATAATGGAAATACTATTGAAGCTATATAATAAACGTTATCATACTGAAAATGCTTTAACAATAACGTTAAAAATCTATATAAATAAAATTATACACGGAGTCGAAAAACAAGTGCATAAAACTAACTCTCTTCTCGGAACTGGTTTAATTGTAACTTAATTCAGGAGGTAAAGCTTTAACTACTTGAAGTTCTAATGCACTTATACTTTCTTGAGATCCTTACTTAAGTACACATACTTAATGAAAATGTTTATTTTTTAAGATAACTTTAGTCTTGCAATAATATTTTAATATTATGGGAGGAATCATAATTTACAGATAATGGAGTAGGTGATCTTGATCTTAAGTTTTAACCTTATAGGTTTAGGCTATTTAATGCGACATTTATGGTGTGATATTTTATAAACACTTTGATTAGCACCTTATTATTACAGGCATCATCTTGCCATCCGATGGATGTCCATTGCTATACAAACCACGTTCTTGCGCTGATGGAACCTCAGCGGAGCTCTGAATTACCAATATGTAAACCTTTCTCTCTTATCTCGTATCATTTTTGACGTAACATCGAGACGGGTAAGACGTTAATCTTATGTTAAGGTATGCCTACTCATAACAACATGGATGCTGATTGGCGATAGAAATAGGTGCTGTGGTAGTACCTACTTAGATAGATCTCCGACAAAGAAACTTACCAAGTAAAGTACCAACGATAATTTAATTTGACGAACGTAATTCATCTCTGTATAAACGTCTTAACTATGTCCTCATGTTACAGGTTGAGATTTTAATGATAATAAATAGAACTTATTATCATCAACATTTGAACCGATGGACGTCCACTGCCGGACATAGGTTTCTTATAATGTATTCCACTATATACAGTCTTATACTGTTCAAGTCCAGTGCCTCACTACGTCTCCCAGTGTCATAATGGACATATTATTTACCAACTGTTGTAATAATATTATGGGATTTAAAAGCAAACTTATGACAAACGTGTTTAATTGAGAGATTCGCCATTAAGATTGAGTCAAATGGCAAGCGGAGTAGTGATGTACTAAAAATATAGTGTTGTGCTAACCGATAACGAAAAGAAGAAATTTTCTATTACAACACCAACAAATAAACATTCTGTCCTCATCACTTCGTTGTATAAAAAAAATCAAATGTACTATAATGTTTATATTTTGAAACGAAACAGGTGTTGAACTGTTGCTTCCGAATGATAGTGTATTTCGTTAAATTTCAAGTCGATAATTTAAATTTGCAAATTTACATATTTTCGTAGCTCATTTAACGCGAGAAAGTGAAATTTCAATACACGAACGAGGCACACGTTTGCGGCACGATATTAAAAGCGCGCTTTAAACAAATATATTTCATAATAATTACACACGCCGTCCAATTATGAAACTCATCATTTACTTAGTAATCGGGAATAATCAATAAGCGGTGAAATGGACGTTTCATTTTCCCGAGCATAATATACAAAAGCAAGTCACGGTAATGTACTGTGCAGAATTTATCGAAAAATTTTTCGTACATTAAATAAAAGCGTTAAGATCGAAAACATAAAACCAAAACTAGGTTCCGTACATTTAACTTACGAACGTTCCTTTGATACTCTATACATATATATAAAATACTAGCGACAGTATTGCCTAGGTTAATACCGTTTGTTCTTACTACGACAGTGCCTATTTTTATAGTCGAATATTACTTGTAGTATACTACACTGGTGGTAGGTCTCTGTTGCCGGTGACCATCTTGGTAGGTACCACCGCACCGCCTATATCTGCGGCCAAATAGTAGTGTGCAAACATTACTGTTCCGCTTTGGAAGGTGCTGCAGCTAGTGAAATTACCAGGAGAACGAGGCTCAACATTTTATGTCTGAAGGTGACGAGACCAATGTGATACAGTTTATATGCCTAACTAACGCCACGATGTTATGGGCGGGCACATCACTCACCATCAGATGAAATTCCCGCTTGTCTCATCGCATAGTTGAATAAAAAAACAGCCTATTGATATCTAATATTGAACAAAAGCCTTGTAAAAAAACCCTAGATGATATGGATCGGGGAAACATCTTAAGTCTCAAAGCAACGAACACAATGTGATGCTGTATCATCATAACTAGCGCCACGTTTTTTTAATATGAAACGAACGTCTCTCTTGACTCATCGTTTGGTCAAATAAAAATTATTATTACAATATAATGAGCCAGGTTTCTATTGAGATATTTGTTTTCAGGGAACGCTGAAAAACGATTTATAACAAGTGCATTGTAAGTACTTACTTATCTTTCCGCAGAATGTAACCCATAAATCAAACTTACAAACAGCTCCTCATAATGTAAGGGATTTCAGTAAATAAACAACATCTAGATACCATCGCGGGGCGCTTTAATAACGGCCTTAAGAAAAGTTTTTTTTTTTCATAGCGTTTATATTATGAAATACTTTTCATTCTTACTCGGAACACCTCTATCGACGTGATCTTTTTCAGGGTTGCCCGAACATTTAATTAAAGTAAGAATAATAAGGATAAAGGTTATCGGTGGTATGTCTCTGTTGCGGAAGACCGTCTAGTCCTAATTGGAAGTGTGATTGGTATCATCATCATCAGCCGATAGACGGCCACTGCTGGACATAGACCTCCCCCAAAGATCTCCACATACAGTCAGCATGGCATCTGGTACCGCTGGGCACTAGAGACTGTCGTATGTAGTGGTTCATATGAGAGAATTTGGGCCATTTCCCACCAGGCTGGTCCAATGCGAGTTGGTGGGAGCCATAGCCTCGTTTGTTAATTAGCAGGGTGCACCACGACCGGAAGAGGTTGGCTTGGGTCCCGTGAGTTATTGTGCGGGACCCCTTACGGGGTGTATGGTTGGTATTACAGCATCATTTTCTAGCGCCAAACGGTAGTATGCAAGCAATACTGTTTCGATTTGAAGAGCGCTTTAGCTAGTGTAATTACGGGGGTAACGAGCACGAACGTCTTATATCTCAGGCAATGCAATTGATGCAGTGTATATCGTCTTAACTAGCGCCACGTTGTTATGGGCAAGAGTATCACTTACCATCAGGTGTATTTTCCGCTCGATTCGTCACTTAATTAAATAAAAAAAGTATCTCAGCATGTTTCGATATATGAATATACTTGTACTTATATACCGATTGATTCAAATTTGTTAATTTTTTGGTTATATATCGAAGAATAATAAAAAAGATAATCCTAAAAATATTTAAATACTATAAATATCATTAAGTTTGAGATTAACTTAAAAAAAAAGACAAGAAACAAAAAAACATAACGTTGGTTAAGTAATGTGTGTATAGAAAAATATATATTTTTATAAGTTGCTTAGTTGAACGTCTAACTTATTGTACTTGTCGTTTGAAATAAGTTATTATCATGAGCTGGGATCTAATAAGCACATACATGTATAATAAATATTTTCTGTAAAATATTTTGTATGGAACAAAGCGGTAAGTTCTAGTACTTGAAAACATTAAAGAAACAAAAATTGTTATTTACTCCTATCTGAAACAAGTTTTTTTTTGCACTATTCGACGAAGCGAGACGAGGACGACGATCATCTGATGGTAAGTGATACGCCCGCCCACATCGACATGGCGCTAGTTAGGATGGTATAGTGCTCGTTGCCTTAAGACAGAACATTACGTTTCGTTACCGTAGTAATTTTACTAGCTACAACTCCTTTCAATCCGGACCACAGTAACGTTTGCGCAGTATGGCAGCAGAACTAGGCGCTGCGGTGGTACCTACGTAGATGATCTCCGGCAACAGAAACCTACCACCAGCAAAATTTATTTTCTTTACTAATTAATATTTGTCAAATCCTTTAGTTTTGGTATTTTATAACACGTTGTCATATCCTTTTAGACTATATTCCCTAAAAGCATATTTGTTAGTAGAATAATTTACATAGTTTGTTAGGATGATATACACAGACCCACAGTGTGCTCATCGACTTGAGTCATAAGGTTGTTATGAGCAGACACTTACCATCAGGTGAATGTCTCTCCCATCTTGTCATTTCGTCCAATAAAAACTTGTTAAAAATTTACATTCCTAAAGTTTAGTTTACGTCCTTAACTACTTCATTTAGTTAACTTGTTTCCCTAATGTAGGTAATTCAATACAACAGTATATTTACACTAGGGATTATTTCAAAATATGTATCGGTAATAAAGTCGATATTTAAATATCTCCTCGGTATTCGCTCAACGGCTACGACTCGAGATATCGATGTCAGATTGCATACGTACGATTCGATAAGATAATCGAGTGGGAAAATTTTAATTTCACTCGCGCCTCGTTCGACAGCTTGGTGTTATCAATACCATAATTTGGGTGGCAATTTATGTTACAAACGTGTCGGACAGGGGACACCACCAATGAAGATAACTGAAGCTGAAAATAAAATTAACAAGTGACACCGAAATTAATTAGGAATCGTTTTATTTACATTTTATGCAAATGCAACCCTCGTCTTATTTCCACAGATCTATATCTAGATGCAGTCTAACGGATGTGTGAAAGACAACTTATAATGTATTCTCAACATCAAATATTGAAAACAGATTATATATTTTTTTTATCTACGAAGCGATGATACGGGCGATACCTTCACCTGATAGTAAGTGATACGCCTGCCCGCAACAACACGGCGCTAGAAGAGAGGATACACAAATATATAGTATGTGTCTTTTAAGTGACAACACAAAAGACGAGGACCGGAAGAAGGCATATATAGCAGTGGATAACCAAATGACGATGATGGACAAATCATGTTGCTGTTTTCGTCATTTCAATCATTGAAATTAATTTTTAATCAACAGAATTATATACACGTTTTACTTCCTTAATTGGCACAGTGGTTAAGGATATCCATCTAAACGGAGATCTTACAGGTTCAGACTCACATGTAATTTCTGATGATAAGTGATACGCCTATAACAATTTGGCGCTAGTTAGTATGGTATACACACCTCCACATTGTGCTCGTCGCTTTAAGGCATAAAACGTTGTCTCGTTACCCCAGTAATATCACTAGCTACAACACCTTTAAAAAGGGAACACAGTAATGTTTGCATTCTACTGTTTGTCTGTAGAAATAGGAGCTGCGGTGGTAGCTTTCTTTTTTTTTTGTTTCGGGGGGGAATCTTTGAAAGATACCCTGCTTCTGGGGGGAAGTCAGGGTTATGTGAGATTTTTACTCACTAAAACCCCCTCGGTACTCTGCATCAGTGCATTGGGAGAGGCTCCGGGATCTCGTATAGAACGCACCGGTGACCCTCTACACTTTGTGTTAACACGTCTCTGAGAAGGGGTTTAACCCTCCTAGGCTGTCCCACACAGATTCGCATGTTGAGCAATAAGGGCCCTCACCCAACCCTCAAGGCCTGCTAAAATGCCAGGCCCTTTTAGTCGCCTTCTACGACAGGCAGGGCTTACCTTAATCTTATTCTCATTAGCCCGAGACTACAGGGCTGCTAGCTACTTAGCGGTGGTACCTACTTAGATGGTTCCGGTTTCAAATATGTAAATATGACAAGAATTTTTTACATATTTTTCTTAAAATGAGATACAAAAGACAGATATGAATATTAACCTTCTACTTCCTACTTTTTAAGTTTTTGGTAGGTTGTTTTACACCCTCATATATAACAGTTTTTTTGCCATAATCTGTCCTTGACCAGCAGTTCAATGTGGGTAATCATTATTAAAAACTAAGTATTAATTTCCGGTAAATGGAAATTATTTCACTATCACAATTTGTAAACTATTTTTATATCCATTTTGAAATGTATTTAGTAACTTTGTCTTTAGTAGACTTTAGTATTTAGTACAAAACTAACATTAATACGATTATAATATGTAATTTTTTTTTCACAATAGATAGAATAATACTTTACCGTTTTTAATTTATACATTTTCATATTAAACAGTGGGAGAAAAACGATACATTCAGCGGAACACACTAAAGCTTTCAGCTGAATCCTGTTCCCAAAAAAAAAACAAACACGAATCCTCGTGATTAAAGTTTACCACCCCAGGTCAGCTGAAAATTTAGTTCATTAAAATTCTGAAATGTTACTGTTTTTAATTTTAACAGATTAGTCCCTTCACACAAATCACCGAACGACCAAGTGAGTCACCATTTATCCAACGAAAATGTTCAGCTCCTCAATATTGACAACGACAGCGAAGAAACAGAATAACTTCCGGTGTTAGTGTTCTCTTCTAATGTCATTTTTTTATACATTTAAGCGACGAGGCGAGCGGGACGTGCATCTGATGGTAAGGGTTACGCCTGCCCATAACAATGTAGCGCTGGTTCGCATGATATTTACTGCACCACATTGCGCTCGTAGCCTGAGACATAATGTTGATTTTTTTTTATTGTTTTTATCTAACGAAGCGACGAGACGAGCGGGATGTTCGCCTTGGTAAGTGTTTTATTAGTGGTAGGTGCGGTGGTATCATGGTAAAGCATACACCTGCCTATCACAACATGGCGCTAGTTACGTTGTTATACACTAGACCATATAGCGCTTCTCGCCATAGACATAACATGTTGAGTCTCGTTACCCCAGTAATTACACTAGCTGCAGAGATCTACCACCAGTAATTATCGTATCTCCAAGAAAAGAGTGAATAGGCTGTTACTGACCAAGACGTTTTATATCACCATATAATATCAGATAGTATTGAAGCCAAGTATTCTTTAATAATTTATTTGAATAAAAAAAGTATTATAGATGGCTGAGAGCATTTTTATTGGCTGATCTTTTTGGATATATATACTTTATTGCATTCCCTTCCGAGTCTACAGAAAGTTCTGGCCATTTCCTTACGGATCGTTGTACTGTACTCAAGTTTGCTATGTGAGCAGAATGTTTCTCTTTATATATATATATATATATATATATACATTTTTATTTACTTAAACGACGAGTATAACAAAACGTTCACCTGATAGTAAATAATACGTCTGCCAATAACACCGTGGCGCTAGTCAGGATGCTATACACTGCACCATATAACGCTCGTCGCCGAAGACAAGATGTTGGCAACGTTACCTCAGTAATTTCACCAGCTACAGCGGCATTTAAACTGGAACGCAGTTATTTTTGCACAGTACTGTTTTTCGGCAGAAACAGGCGCTGCGGTGTTACCTACCTAGACGGTTTCCAGCAACAGAGATATATCATCAGTTATCAGTCGATTTGTCAGTGACGAAAAAATTACACATGAAAGTTACAATCAAGATAGGATTCTTATTAAAATAGTATAAAATTAATCCTTTTACTAATATATCGAAAACCATAAACAACGAACACTAAATAATACTGATAAAGGAAGCGTTGTCATTTGGATTTCGGTTCATTGAGTTGATATTGGCGGTATTGTTCGCCGCCATATTGCCGACCGCGGGCCTTTCAAATTTATTGAATGTCGAAAAGTTAAAAAGATATTGCATACATTTTCATCGTATCTCTTAATAAATATTATTAAAAGATTTATTTATCATGAACTTAAAAAGTAAATAATAATTTTGTTTATACAATAAAGCGACGAGACGAGCGATACTTCCACCTGATCGTAAGTGATACGCACACCCATAATAAAATGACGCTAGTATGGATATTACATACTATAAAACATTGATGTTGAATCTCGTTACCCCAGTAATTACATTAGCTACAGCCCTGTTCAAACTGGAACACAGTAATGTTTGACGAAAGAAATAGGCGATGCGATAGTACCTACGTAGACGGTTTTCGGAGACAGACCTACCACCATTATGTAAAAACTTTAAGGCTAACCTTTTCTCCACGTTAAAGATACATACCACTGCAGAAGATATAATAAACACCTTGTATACCTAGAAGCGTTCAAGGCGCCATTGCAACCTCACATATATATTATAAGTTATAATGGTAATAAAATAATTTCGGACAGTACCGTCTTTTCGTCTTTGATGTCACCAAACATTATGTGTGATCAAGTGGCAGACAGGTCACCAAAGAGTTTCTTATCCCAAGAACATTTACACAGCAAACGTTTCCTGTACATCTTTACTTATAATATCCTCGACTGACTTGGTCCAAAAATAAGTTGAAAATGTTAACACGCGACTCAAGTTACATATGTTAATAAGTAACAAATGTTCACTTTTAACACGGTAACATTTCAAGTAACGGAAGAAATTCTGGATGCTTATTACTTTAATAAAATTGATCGTGTTTTGCAAATTGTATGAAATATTGTTTGTAAATTAATTTTATTATCATTTCAACCGATGGGCGTCCACTGCTGGACATAGTTTTCTTGTAATGTGTTCCAGAAAGCACAGTCTTGCGCTATTTGAACCAAGTGGCACCCATCTATTCTTAGTGTAATAATTTGATCGTAAATTTACTGGTGGTAGGTCTCTATTGTCAGAGACCGTCTAGGTAGGTACCACCGCAGCACCTATTTCGGCCGCCAAACAGTCTGCAAACATTACTGCGTTCTGATTGGAAGAACGCTGTAGCTAGTGAAATTACTAGTGTAACGAGACTTAACATCTTGTCCTAAGGCGACGAGCGCAATGTTGTTCAACAGTATTCCTTCCATCAGGGTAACGTCCTGCTCGTCTCGAAGCTTCGTAAAATAAAAAAAAAAACAACAGAAACTGAGTTATAACTAAGTAATAATCTTTATTTGAGATAAACGGTACGTTTTGCTTTAAGATTTAGATAAATGATCAATGATCACGGATTTTTCGTTCACATATACTTTTATCAGGACAATGTTAATAATGTTTATTGCTTATATTATTAAGATGGTAAATAGGCATATAGTTAGCGTGATGGTAAACAGTTACATTATCCTATGGAGTACCAGAGCTACCATAAGCGTATTACCGATTTCGGAGAAACCTTATCACATGATTTTTTAAGAAACTTATTATGTAGCTCCTTGATAAATCTTCGATAGATAAACCTAGACCATAATTGTTCTAGAATATAAAGACGATGTTTTAGAGTTTTGGAGTTACTTAATATCATGTGAAACTGAGATCAAATATTACTCCGTAGTCGATAAGAAAAAATGGAGTGTAAACAGGTTTTGTTGAATGGTAACATATAATTATAATGTCTAAGTTTTATTAGGATGGGTCCATTTTGGAATAGCTGGATTTAAGATCTGAACCCTCACGTCTATATCCGTAACCGATAAATGTTTTTAAACGACATTTTCATGAGCATTTCAATTCCTAACACCTGCGTATCGTGTTAGCAACACTTTGAATGACAATACATTCCCAACCGCTATGGGGATCCCACAAATTTTATGTCCTCTCGAATCACCTTGCTTTGAATAAGAAAAAAAAAATAGAATAATATTGAACGAAAGTTTGGGGGTCCGTATGACCATACGGAGAGTCAAATAACATAACAAAAATGTTAAACATATAAGAATATTTCATATTCACATACATAAGCTTTTATATCATTTAATTTATTTAGCTATGTTTAATAATCCTAACAAATTAAAAATCTAATACAGTAGAAGTATAATCGTAAGTAAAGGAAATCATCACCATCTTCATCATCACATTAATTAAGTTAGCATATACTATTGTAATCTTGATCTATATACTTTCAAAAGTATGACTTACTAATTATGCAAATTCTTAATATAGTATATTATTATTTTATATACTTATGAATATACAAAGACATTTTAATTTATATTATATTAGAAGATAAAGTAAGACATGACGAGGAAACGTGTTTCAAGAACAACAGCTTTCGTGGACTTGTGTCATCTATCAAATCGCTCTTCGACACTCAATTCTAAGCCACGTGTCCCACCGGTGGGAAAATTAAGAAGATTTTCTCCTAATCGTAAGTAATGAACATAATTATTAAAATCAGAAACTGAGTTTTTTTGGAGAAATTTATTTTAGTAGTGAACTACATTTAACGAGCTTAGAAGTTAAAAAATAAGTAGAAGTAATTTACTGGTGGTAAGTCTCCATTGCCAGAGACCATCTAGGGAGTTACCACCCGCAATGCCTATTTCTGCAGCCAAATAGTGGTGTGCAAATATTACTGTGTCCCAGTTTGAAAGGAGCAGTAGCTAGTGTAATTACTGGGGTAACGAGAGTTAACATATTATTTCTCTGACGACGAGCGCAAGTCGCTACTGTGTGTATCATGACCAGTGCCATGTTGTTAACAGCAGGTATATCACTTACCATCAGATGAACATCCGGCTCGTGTCGTCGAGTAATTGAATAATAGAAAAGGTGGAAGTAAGAGTGGAAAGAATAATGTTCAGCAGTGAACATCTTCATACCGAAACGATGATGCTCTCAATATTATAAAAAGCCATTGTTAGAAACTATTGCCAAAAATATGTCATTATCAGCAACCCTTGACATGCGGAACTCTAAAAAAGTCAACCAGCATCTAAAGCCGTAGTGGGGGCCACTTCATTAAACGACAATTATTATTTTTAGATGGTCCTCGACTTCGCCTCTTCATCGACAATAGGTGTTTGCGTACATCTGCTCCGCTTTTTTTTTTTTGGCAACTAACTTCGACAAAGGAATTTTGTTAAAATGCCTTGAGGCGTTAAATTTTGGATCTAAGGAAAGTACTCCGCGATACAAAAGATGGTCGCGTTCATTGTTAAACTTGCAAGTTTACGTCGCGCCATTAAACGTACAAGTGTACATTGTATATGGTCATTTTAGGGTCCAAAATCGTATGGGCGAAATGCAATGGAATTTTCAAAGAATCGTATATGAAATGCGTCGAATTTGGTACAAAAGAAAAAGTACGGAACATGATTTTTTTTTTCGCGATATCTCAAAGATTTCTGTAACAGGATACATCAATTATTTAACCCCGGGGTATTTTAATAAAAAACGGGATTTGTCCGACTGTTAAAAGTATTGCGTTACGTTAAATGCGGTTTCTACGATTTTTCATACTTTTAAATTGCGCTGAAACCGTACACTTTAATAGGGCTGGTTATTTATACCTTTAAAGACATTCAGATAAAGTATTAACTTACTTAAGCGCTAATAAAATGTAATTTGTTTCGCTTGTAAGATGAAGTCGGATTTACATTCTGATAAATTCGAGCTTTTCTAGCTTTTATTGACAATATTATTTTAAGCGTTTATGCGGCGTAAATTAATGCATCCGTAATTAATAGCAAATTGAATAATTTACTAAAATTAATTATGCTATACATACATTTAAGTTTAAAACGTTTTACTTTGTAGAGTTTGAGCATTACCATAATTTTTTCTTCAACGAAACAATTAGAGCTTTCATACTAGCTATCTAATGGTAAGAGAGAAGTCCGTTCATAACATTTTACAGGTAGTTAGAATACAATACACTACACCTCAGTGTTATCATTTTGAGCCATAAGATACTTAATTGCATTACCATATCAATATTTATAGGGTTCGTTGGTGCATAGCTAAAAGAACCCGCGACAGAAAACATTATCTCTAAAAAAATTTCATTTCCTTCAAAATGTAGATGCCATCGGTTTCCTCTCGACGTTTCTCGTGAACCGAAAGTACGAACTCATCGGGGATCGAAATCGCATATCTACTGGTGATACGTCTCTGTTGCTGGAGACCGTCCAGGTAGATAACCACCGCGGCGCTTATTTCTGCCGACAAACAGTAGTGTGCTAACAGTAGTGTGTTCTGGATCGGAGGGCCCTGTAACTAGTGTAAATATTTTGGTAACGACACTTAAAGTCCTGTGTCTCAAGAGGGCAATATGGTGCAGTATATATCATCCTGGCACCATGTTATTATGGACAGGCGTATCAGTTACCATCAGGTGAACGACCCGATCGTCTCATCCTTTATTTTCACAAAAAAAAGTTTAGTCAGTTAAGTTTAAAAAGTTTTACTTAGTAGAGAATAACCATCTCGTTGGTGCCAAGCTAAAAGAAACCGTAACAAAAACAATTATATCTAAAAAAATTGTATTGCTTTTAGTAGGTAGATCAAGTCGGTTTCTTCAAGATATTCCTCTTCAAGGAAGTATAAACTCATCGGGAATCGAAATCTATATACAGCTCATAGATCTACGGGATTTACAAATTAATCAAAACATAATAGCAATTATTTCGCTAATTAAATCGCTTTTGAAGGAAACAATAACGTTTATAAGGTAAATTTAATTATTGTTGTTTTCTAATTTCGGAGACCATCATATCAGATGACATCAAACCGATCATCATTGTGACAAAAACATTTTTAAAACTTCTTATTGTTTTGTGATATTTAAAAAAGCGCTATAGTTAATCCAGTGAGCTTCAACATCGCTTCGTTTCCTTTCGAGACGACATACAACATTTACCTGGAACTAGTAAACTCCCTTACAAACTACACACACAGATAAAAGTTATATAAGGCATAGACAAACAAAAGGGGATAAATCATAAACAAAACAGGAGAGCGGTACAAACAAAAACATTGCAATTACAGTAGGAAACAAACAGCCATGAAATAATTATTTTTCACGGATCACGGAAACTGTATCCGGCGCTTGTTTGTCTCAGGTGTTATTATTACTGTTACTTCCTATCAGGCTGACAGTTATTTTTTTTTTATATTCTGTAACTAATATTTATATATGTATACTAATTTGCGTGCGCGAGCCAAGTGACTGATGACAATGTCGAGGACAGGAGAGGAGAAATAAGAAAAGGTGTCCCACTCGCCATATGGATTCGTTCGAAGAGAGAAAAATGACTTCAAATATTTATAAAACAAAGTGACGGTATAAACAAGAAGTTTACTTATAATAAGTTATGCGATTTCTTCTACTTCTACATCGGTAAGTTCTCTATGTGTAAGAGGTCCCACACAACAACTCACGGTAGCCAAGCCAACCTTACCTGCTCTTGGTGCAACCTGATAATCAACAAACGAGGCTTTTATGATCTCATATGTTAAGAAAATATACTACACGTTTGCTAAATTGAATGTTTGTATGTCTGTACTATTAGCTTACAATAAACCTTTTATGTATATATCTATCCACCATGAATTCTATAAATATTCATCAAACATCACATGGAAAGGAATTCTAGTATTGATAGTAAACTAAACTTCGTCTTAAGCAGTCAAAGCAAGCTTTTCGCAGATGCAAATCATTTAGATAGAAATAGAGAAATAATGTCTTAATTTTACTTGCTGTACCGGATGCCATAGACAGCCACCTTAAAGGACCCGACAACGTTTATGATTATCTCTCTCGTTTTCAAATATGATCATAAAATTCGGTGTGGCAATAAATAGACTTCTACTTCTTCTTAGACAATAAAAAATTTTCTTATACTACATAAAAGTGAAAGAAATTATGGATATAGTATGCAATAATAATGTATAGAAATCGACCATTTCTTATCAAATATCATCTGCCAATCCCCACCTCCACACCGATCAGTTCTGCTCTGCTCGCACCCAACGGTTTTGTTAGATCTTCACCAGATCGTTAGTACAACTAGTGGAACTATCCTGGGGTGTTAGGAAGCTATACAAACATTTGAACTTTCATTGGTATATTTAGAGGAATCGCTTAATCACAAAGTAAACTCTTTCTTTATATTTTGCTGCATAGATTTAAAAAAAAATTTTTTTTCGATGGCGCGACCACCCTAGCGACTTTTTCAACGTGGCACTAGTTATAATGATATATACAGCATCACGTTGTGCTCGTCACCTTGAGACATAAGATCCTAAATCTTCTTACCCCAATAATTTCACTAGCTTGCATACTGCTGTTTCTCAGCAGGAACTGGAGCTGGGGAACTATCTACACGGCCTCCGACAAAGACTTCCACTAATAACAGTCACATAGCTAATAATAGATATAAAATCAATAATATATATGTACATGTTGCTGACCTTGTGAAGGGGTTCATATAATTTCCTTTGTTGTTCCAACTCGCTTGCCACGCCACCCAAGATCCATCCATCACAGAACGTATAAATCAAATTTGGGCCATCATTCCTTGGTTCCGAGGTTGTGCCGACTGCTGCAGTATTTCATAAACAAAGGTAGCTCCTATCGATGGAGCTTCACGATAAATTACCAATGTTCAAATCCAAAATCGTCGGGGTACTGAATCCCAGTACAGACGCAGACGTCTAATATTTTGTTTTGCCATATCATAGACATGATCATACAACCATTTTTTTTTTGTCAACGTTGTCAACATTGTCAATATATAGTCCTCACATAACTAGTTTAACTTAGAGGTTAACTTAAAATATTTTTTCCTATTCTCTAGTTTAAAATTGCTATGTAGTTTAATTTTTATACAGTTAGTGTTTATGCACAGATACTGTAGTTACATGTTGCTATTTTTAACTTGATTTTTAATGTTGTCATTAAACCAATTATGTAATTATGTTGATAAGCCTTAATAAATAAATAAATAAATAATACTTGACAACATTGAACGTGGGAATTAACATGTACCGTCCCCATTGGCGAGTTGATGCGACTGAGAACCGAAGCCGAGATATATTAAGACCTTTTTACGACCTAACACAATAAAACAAAGAATTTCACTGATATCGACCCGATTAACACTCGAAATGAGAATATCTCCGTATAACGCTGAGCGCGTACTTACGGCGCGATAACGCGCTCGTCGGCCGCGTTAATGCGTCGGATATCGTCACAACTCTTTATCTACCTCGTTGTCCATAATAATTATTGTCACCTTTACTTTAATTTATACGTTTTCTGTGTGGTCGTCGCGATTGAGTAATGATGAGGCGGGAATAGGAAAGTCGTAGAAATCATTCGACGTTAACAGCTCACAAGCCAATACCTGCACAACTCGTAAATGATTCAATTGATGGTGAGAATGTTATAGGAAATTGTTTACACATAATTTGTGACGTCATCGTTAGCTTCCTATTGATATAAGTATTTTTTTTTATATTTACCTGCCTTTACAGAGCAGTAAGAAACAGAAGGCTAGAGACGGAAAGAACTGTGCAATGCTGACCGCCATTCACTAATTGGAGAAGCACTTTAAGAAGAAGAAGACAGAGCAATAGGTAATCACTTCCTTCATTAAGAAAGCTCCCGGTTCGCTTCCTGTTATGTTGTGGAGTTTGGTGGTCAGGTTTTGACGAATCCGCCTTGTTATTTACACTTATAATGTAAATCTACCGCCATAACAATATTGTTGTATTCTAATTGCTAACTTGTGAAAATTAGAATATTCTAGACGAGCATGATTCACCACCTTGGCTCAGGTCAGCTCGTATATAAAATAAAATAATATACATTAGTATATAGTGATGGACAGATTTATCTTTGAATAATGTAAAAATGTATATGAAATGTCTATATGATTATAATTAGATTAATAATGGACATTTTTTAATAAAAAAAATTTAAATCTGGTTTCCATCTTAAGGATATGTCCTTTGTAGGTTTTAGTATAGTTAATAAAGGCTAATAATACAATTAAATAACATTTATTAATAATAACAATAATTTTCGAAAATATGCGTCTTCTACTATTCCACAGTTGGCTAATGTTGACCGACACTTTATGAGAGGAGTTGGCATATCCCAGCCGTGGGAATTTTAAGAGCGCCGTTTATCATAGGATTAAAGACTCGTCTTTATTACTTCAACATTGTATCAAAGTTAATTTTACTCTCAAAAACATTTTATATACGAGTTAGGTAAACTTTTCACATTACAACTTCGTATGACACATCAATAAAAGTTGTAAGTGTATATATAAATATATACATGGTTTCTTTTTTTAATTTCGCATTTGGATTCGTCCCCTCCGTTGTTTCAGTACACATTCGCTGAAGTTTTAAAGTAACGTAGACAAAGTTTTAACGAGTGTACTTTATTTTATGTACCGGCTTACGTTACAATCCGTAATAACCGCGCTCACTGAGTTCTACTTGTTCTGAAGAGTCGGGTAACATACAGCGCGGGAACTTTGCATTTAACGCAATTATATATTAATTATACATTAATGTGTGTGTGTATATGTAGTGTGTAAGCATTGCTGCATAACAACTCCAAGGATCCAAGGCAACCTCACCTGCTTGTGGGGCATCCTGCTAATCAACAAACGAGGCTCTGGTTCCTTCCAACCCGCTTTAGGCAAGCGTGGAAGAAAATTGCCCAAATCTTCCGTATTAATGGCTACCCGATCGATGTGGGAATCTTTAGCGGAGGCCTATGTCCAGCAGTGAACGTCTATCGGCTGATGATGATGAATATGTGTGTGGGATAAATCAGTTGTGCGTGCGATAGAACTGATTTATGCTTAAACTTCTAGTAGAAATTATAGTTGGTAACAAATAAGTTTCTAAAGACAAAACTTTTGACTAGAAAATCTTAGCTATTTATTATCTTGACGAGAAAATTAAGACCATATCAGAGAATTTCTAGATTCTCAGTTGTAATAACCTAATAAACTTAGTCACCTTTATACAGGGTGGCGCAAAAGTAATCCTCCTATCAGAAAATGCTATAAATTTTGCCTTGATGTAAAAAAATTAAAAGACCAAATAAAAATAATCCACAAGAAGAATCAAAGTTTTTCATATTTTTTTTTTAAATTACAGCCAAAAAACATCGGAAGGTTATTTTTGCGCCACCTTGTATACATACATTGTGTTTTTTGGCTGTAATTTAAAAGAAAATATGAAAAACTTTGATTCTTCTTGTGGATTATTTTTATTTGGTCTTTTAATTTTTTTACATCAAGGCAAAATTTGTAGCATTTTCTGATAGGAGGATTACTTTTGCGCCACACTATACTATACTATTAGAAGGAACGGAAGACCTTTCCAAACCAAGCTTGTATGATGATATCACTACTTTTTATTATTAATCGTGAACCTATATTTATATTATCTGCTGGTGGTGGTTCTGTTACCAGAGACAGTCCAGGTAAGTACCACCAAACAGAAGTGTCAAAAAGTAATTATGTCAAAGATTTTAAGACTGCTATAACTAGTGAAAATATTGTGGTAAAGAGATTTACCGTTTTGTGCTTTAAGACGCTGGTGCTATTTTTTATTATTCTAACTAGCAGATATATCAATTACCATCAGGTGAACGTTGTACTCGTCTCGATGCTTCGTCGAATAATCTTTTTAAATTCGGTTTCAGTTTCGCAATATCACCATTTCGTATTAGCGTCTTTTCCCCCGGCCTAATCGAAACTTCCCCCGATTCATTAATTTGAAACGCCGCCGGCAACGCTTATCGATATATCAATTTAACTAAGCGCTAACCGAAGCTTAAAGACGGGGTTAACTTTAAACCGTTGTTTATCTCCCGGTTTAGCCGCCGGCCGAGTCGGCGGTGCGGCCGATGGACAGTGTTTTCTTTAAATCTAGGTTAAGCTTGGATACACTAAATTGGTTCAAGTTGCATGCAACACGGTTCAATATTTTGAACACAATCCCAACAAACAACACACTCTTTTGTTGTAAATATAAACATAATTCACATCGACATTGTTTCAAGTAATATCAAATGATTTCACGAGGTATTTGTTTCGATAACAATTCAGTCTAAGTTGAACAAAGAAACCATATTTCTTGCGGTAACAAAGAATTTATATAACAATTGGCTACAACACAAGGTATTACAGATCAAATTTTATATTGGCTGTAATTTTTTAACGTATATCTTTTAGTAAACTAATAACTTAATAAATAATCGTGAGGAAACATACAAATTTTTTTGATATATAATTAGGCATACTTTCATACAATATATATATTGATATAATTTCAATTATCTATGAAATTTAAAGATGTATGGAAATTAAAAACTTAAAAGTAATAATGAAATAACTCCAAAATGTGGAAAAAAAATATTATGCACGTTGTTATGTCTAGGTGTTTCGATATGTAATGAAACAGTGAATATTTTAACAAACCTGGTGCAATAGAACCGCAACCAACAGATTTCAGTTAGCGCATCTGTTAGTTAAATACTATTTTAATTAATATATTATTTATCATACAACCCATAACTAACATTTTATATCTAAAATTTTTCATCATCATCATCTCCCTGCTCTGTTACCGTTTCCCGTACGGTAGACAAACACATTTATTTATATAAAATATTCATTGAACTAATGACAATTTAAAAAACATGTCTAAGAAGGTAATGTCTATAGACATATTCCACCAGCGAATGGGATGATGCTGTGGACATTTCCTTTAGTAAAGATTTAAAAAGAACGTTTCGAGATAATGAAACAACATAAAACTTTGGGTTGTCTCTTAAGTTGTTGTAATTGTAGATTTTTTTTTTTTACAACAGCAAAATACTTAATGAAAAACAATGTGAATAATATAATATTTCATTAGCTTTCGCACCGTGTTCAATTCGCTCAGTGTATACAGGCGCTCAGGTAAAACAGGGCTGGGTTCCGAGCGCAAAATTGGGTCACTTACAATTTTCATCTTATTAAAACGTGAATTTTCACTGAAAGCAAATAAATTGCTTGTTGAAAAATTAGAACCAAAAAGAACGCTCTCGGCTCCGTTCTTTCGTTTATATGAAATATTGTTCTAACTCCCGCCGCCCTGGAGGGGACCCGTTTTAATTTTTAATTAGTTTCCACAAAAACCCGGACAAAATGATACACATTGTAAGCTTCCGGCGTTAATGGAATTTGAAATAATTCATCTTTAATGTTTGACACCTCTTACCAGTTGCCGGCGATTTATTTATTTTTAATTGACAAAGATTTAATGTACATATATATATATATATATATATATATATATATACATATATACACAAGAGACTTCTATGTAGAGACTCATCACGATATCTCTGGAGCTATGAGGCCTACAGACTTGAAATTTGATAGGAATATTCCTTTTACCAAATATAAGTTAGGTAAGAATGAATATTACAAAATTCTTTTCCCAAAGGGGGGTGTTACATGTAGCAAAGCGGGCAGGGAACAGTTATTGTAAACTATTGAGACAGGCGTGCAGGAAGAGACGCATCTACCATCTCTTTCTTTTTAACCAGTAACAAAAAAGAGGTTCGTGAAAGTAGATTCGATTTAACATGTATATTTTTCTGTACATATTTATATATTCCACCAGTCATTACTTTTTACAAAGTAGACCGATTATGTCCTTATCTCAGAAAAGGTATACCTCGAAATTAAACTCATGAAAGTTAAAAAAAAATCAGCTATAATGGAAGGAAAATAATAAAGTTTACTGCCTCCGTGGCATAGAGACTAACCGCTTGTCTAGTAACACGAAGGTTTCCAAACTACTTTGCTAAGTACAACCCTCCCATTGTAAATCTACTGCCATAATATCACTGCTGTATTCCAGCTGTTAATATAGGAGAATAAACATGCTTTTAAACATCAGCCCCAATATTAATAAACACCAAGTCAAATTCATGTAAAGGATTACTTCATAGCAGATAAAAAAAAAGACAAGTTGGGAAATAAATTCGACTAATTTTTTTTTTATTTCATTTCTCTTGGTTCTAATTGATAGAAAATATGTTTAACATATTTATAACTCGCCCGACTTCCCCACTGAGCTTGAACTTCCGATGAAAAAAAAAACATCGGGAAGAGACCTCCGTGTACCAAGAACGACGACTTTTCTGGACATATGACATCATCAATTCGAACTTGGCCAGCGTGGTTGATAAATAACCTCAAGATATTGTTTGTGTGAATCCCACGAAAACCTTAGGTAACGTGAAGCTTTTTGTTAGTTTCATTGAAATAATTATTTTTACGCTTTGCGTGTTTTATTTTTATGTAATAAGCTTTTAAAGATATCTATATATAAAAAAAGTTAAAAAAAGATCGACCTTACTTTACATGGAATTAATCGCTGCGACCAGTTCGTGCTCCCTACACAATGCACTCGCAAATGATAACGATCTTTACTGAATAGCTTTGTAAGATTTTTTTGAATATTTACTTCTTATGTGCTTACCTCGCATATTTATACGTACATACTTAAAAAAAAAACAATTACTACTACACCAATATCACTACCAGACAATTCTAGAATAATGATGTAAACAGTGGAAATATAGAAAAAGCTAAAATCGGTAACGATCGTTAAGGCGTTTTACGTTGCACTTGTTGTTATTTATTTTACTATTTTGTACATAGAAATATAACAAAAAAAAAATTAGACGGATATAGAACAGTACAGGCGAGCTTAACTTTTGAGTTTTTTACTCGCAAACTTTAGTGAAAGAGTAAACCTATCATCTTCATCATCGGCCGAGAAGTCCACCTATATGATGGACTAACGAAAGTTCAAAAATAGAAAAAAAAATTTGTCACATTTTTGCATACACATGTACCCACATTATATATATATATATATATGAAACGAAAGGGCGTATTGCAAGAAGAAGGTAATTCTATCATCTGGCAGAAGTTGTATGCTTTATCCTTTAAAATCCGTTCACTATTGATCACAATTAACCAGCTGCTGTTAAGTGATAATAAGACCATGGATGGTAAAGCGTGCTCGCTCAAAACACACTGGCTTTCATGCTGTTATGGTGGTATACTTACGTTATGGTAGTAGTGGTGAGTCAAGAGGAATCTAGGAAACCTTACCTTCCGTGTTATATGGCACGCGATATATCCGCTGCCTCACAAAGACAGTTGGAGACACGTATAAACAAATTATAAACCATTCTTGATACTAACTGAATGTAGAGTAACGAGAACATTACACAATTGTTCTTTATTAGATATGCAAATGGAGTTAAATTAACGAATTTAATAAAAGAACATTCGTCACATCTGACGCTGAGATGAATATAATTTGCTGCTGAATACTCGGCTTACACCTGTCGAAATCTCGAGAACTATGGAGAATGTTGATTAACGCGGTCTAATTAGAGAATAATTTAACATTCCGGTTGTAATTACATTTTAATAATCATCATCATCATCCGCTGACAGCTAGTAATATGGCTTCCTAAAATATATTTCCACAATGATCGATGTTTCAGCAACATAATTTGCTCGTCGTCTTGATAAGATTCTTTATCCCAGTAATTTTAACTTTTGAATCCAGTTTCATCTGCGGTGATAATTTACACTAGTGCTTTCCACTTTTCGTTCCCGTACCCTTTAATAAAACTTTTCGTGACTACCCCACCCATCCCTTGATAATTCTATACCTACTAAAATTTAATTTCGTTTCTCTTAAGCTCTTTCTTTTATAATCTTCACTAATAGATACTCTCTATCTCCGTCTTAACTCTCTCTGTCTAACATCTTAGTAAGTAATTAGTTATAAGGTTTATTTTAAACTGCACGATGTAGACAATATATTATACTCGTTATGTTTATATAAATTTATTGATTTAACTTCTCAGTATTTTCGTCATTAATATCAGCTATCCATAATGGGACCTCCTACTACAGTTTTAACAAAGTACAGTAACAAAGATTACCGCCAAATAGTAATTTCATTATTACAATATGAACAGCGCAGAACTAAGCAGGTGGACCTTCGGCTCATGTCCAGCAGTGAACATCTATCGGTTGATGATTATCAACAGCTTATTGAGGTGTGTATAGTGGTATGATATATTTTCCTTCCACCGACCCCAAGTCGGGAAATTCTAGAACCTTCGTAACTTACGTCCTAATAACATCGCCCGCAGTGACTAACGCCCGCACCTAAAAATTCCTCGCGTGCCCAGACCACTAAATGTTCTTCGTGGAGCATTCAATTTCAGATCGCGCCATATCAAACCTGAAATACGGTACGGAAGCCGGCAAAACCTTAACGACTTCACTCATAAAATCATATCGAAAATTTAAATTTCGATTGGTTTCATAAAAACATACCACGTATATAAAATGTAACAGATAATTATAAAAAACATCCTGTGTACTAAAACTGAATCCCAGCAATGGGATAATTTTTTTCGAGTAAATAACTTAATTATTTTTTTCATAGACAAATAGGTCACTAAAATCTTATTGATCTGCCCATAATAACGTGGAGTTAATTAGTATGTACACAGCACTACATCATACTCCTCTATTTAAGACACAAGATGTTTAGTATTATACCGTAATAATTTCACTAGTTACAACTCCCTTCAAACCGGAAGATGGTAATGTTTTCACACTGCTGTTTCGTGGCATTAATATGACTCGCTGTGATCTAAACGGTTTCCAAAACCTATTGCCTTTAAACATCTCTTTCATTATTCACGTTAGTTAATAATATCAAAATAAACAGTTATCCGGCTTGAAGTAACGATATATTTATTATATGCAAGTTGATTGTTATTCCAGACCGTTTAAAGTGGCCGGGTGGTCCGTCGTTAGCATACAGCGACATCTTCCGGTCTACAGAAGTAACGGTAGGATGTTGTATGCGTTTAACACTTGTCCGCGTGCACGCCTATTACCTGTTGTTAGGTGAACGGAGTCCATGATCACGGTTAGTATATTCTATAGCATTCTTTATATTGTATGTCTTATCGTCACGTTGGACAAGGTTCGATGCGAATTTATTGTTTTAAGTTCGATTCCGTAATTTAACTATAGTTGGAAATGATATTAACACAAGTGGAAATTGTGATGTTAGTATAAAAATTGTTTATCACAAATATAGGGTGGCGCAAAAATAACCTTATAAAAAGTACCTTATTACCTGTGTTATAAGGTACTTTTTATAAGGTTATTTTTGCGCCACCCTATATATCATAAAAGTACCATATTTCTTCGTGGAATTGGTAAGAAAAATACCCGGGTATTTAAAAAAAATCTTATTGCTCTAATTAGAACAAGCATATAAGTTAATATTAGTATAATTAAATAATAAGTTAACATTAGTAAATATAAAAATATTATTTTAGTTTTTTTTAATGTGACAGTAATGTAATAATGCAGTAAATTCATAATTTCTTTAATCCGTTTTTTAGTTCTTATATTAATTATAATTAGGTTATAGTTATAAACAATTTTTATTTTATTTTTAACTAGGCATATACTTGTAGTAAAAAAACGTTCTCTATTGAAACCGTTCTCCCCGTGGGAAGTTTGTTAAACTCTTATAGCGAGCCATAGCCATTATTATTATTAATTCACCTGTCAATGCAGTCGAAATGAATGGCACGATTTATAATGAGAAACGCAAATTATTTCGCTCGCCAAATTTAATATATTGTATCCTTAAATTGTTAGGATTACGATCCTCGCTCTGTTCGTTAGGGCACGCCGGCAAACGCCACGGAACTCTCTAGAATATTTCGCTTGCTCAAACAAGGGCCCGGGCAGGTCCTTTTGACAATATTTCCAAAACCCAGCCCACCCTAATTACCGAAACGTCAAATAGGTGAAGCGGGTGTAGGTACGTAGGATCTCTTACTATCGGACCCCGTTTAATATTTACGTACGAGTATAGCCGGAAAATAACACGATCCAAAGTAAATCTTTTTTTTTTTGTAATCTTAGTGTACACATACACAGAAACCTAACATTTTAACAATAATTTATGATGCATAAACAAAGGTGAGCTTGACCCTAAAAACTTTTACTTCCTCTTAATCCAGGCAAAGAAAAATAATAATAATAAAATGAACAAGTGTATAGATGTACATCAGGAATAACAATTATTATTCAAATTGGCAAAGATGTTAAAACCAACAAGTGATGGCCTGGCAGAAATGTCATGAGGTACAGCATTCTAGAGCTCCACTGCTTTTTATGAAAGCATCACTAACATTTGGAACAAAATAAGTGAGTAAAAATTAAAGATTTAGAAGGTTAGAGACACGATGTTCTTAAAGCGCCTAAAAGAAGAATATTAAATCTACTGATAGAATAGAAAGTAAATTAAAGATTCATCTTTAAAGTTCTGTCGACAATTCCGTCAAAACCTTGAAGCTCATTAGATTTATAAATTAAAACGTATGGAAAATTAATCATTCAATTAATCAAATTTCCAGTGAATATCAGTATTTTAAGTATCATAATATTTTATTAGAATACTTTAAGCACTACTACATAAAATTAAACTAGATAACAACCGCGTTGTTATACTTTTTAAATTTGTTTATTTCATGTAAATTGACGCAAGTGCGAAAGATTACTAATAATGAGTTTTACTCAGTAGTAAAAACCGTTTGCGTTTTACATCAAAAAGTAGTAGTGCTACAAAATATTCGCTGAAAAGAAGCTTTGAAAAAGACAAATACACATAAATAGTTCGTACCAAAAGTTTTGCTGCCTAAATGCAATTTTAACAAAAGTTATTACATGGATATTTATTTATCAATTTGATTAATTGGTAAATAAACATCCATATACGTAAAAATGTTGAAAATATATAAATAGACAAAAAAATTTTCTAAGTTCGAGTATATTTCGAGATACAATAGTTGTTACGCCGGCCATAATCACGGGGAACGATTCCCCCGCCATATTCGACGATCACTCAGGAAGAAAGCCGAGATATGGTCACCATGGCAACCGGCTCCCTATAACCGTTGCGAGCGAGGCGAAACTCTCGGTACAAGGCCTTGTACAGTCAGCATTATTTATAATCCTCGATTCAGCGGTACACAAAGTAAGTATTTATTTAGGTTTTGATCTATACTTGAGCGTGTGAGAATAATTTACTCAGTAAAGGGATCCACCGTCAACAGGTCTGGTGTTTGATGTTGATTCTTACTGATGCGTAGTACGTACTGCGTACATACTCAAGTGCGAGTAGATAATTAAAAAACAATAAAACTGTTGCTTTAATTAATATTATGGTAAATTGCCTCTCAGAGACTACTGAACCCGGACCTCCCCAATCGACTTTAACACTATCGGTCCAATGCCTTCTAAAACCAACCGTTCTTGACAGATTACACCAGTTCATCTGTAGACGCTGTACTTGCCAACACATGGTCTCCGCTCAAGAACCTTTTTGTTCATCGACCGTCCATTGCTACTTCACCTTATTAATCCGCTAGGTTAGTTATCTTATCTTTGCTCTTCTACAAATCATTCGCTTAGAAAAAGACCAAAGATAGTCCTCTGCATGTTTCGCTGATTTTTCTCATTACCACAAAGGCTTTACATAATTTTAGCACTACAGTATTTAAGACCTGTAGTATTAGCTACTGAGTTAAAGACCTATTTAAAATCACGACGCATTATTCTTTCTTATTCTATTGTAATTAGTTTTTTTATTAGTAATTAGTTATTTTCAAATAATGATATAAATTTGAACGTACGTCTAAAGTGGAAAATTACAGTAACCAGACACTATATTACTATATTGTTAATAAACATTTTAAGTGAAAGCCTTTGGCATGCCAATGGCGTGTTATAATTACAACCAGCCACAGTGTTTCACGTATTGAATGGCAATTTTGTTGAACGATGTAAGGGAATTGAAAGGTTAACCCACATCAGAGTTTAACAGCAGGTAGCTCAATAACAGACGTCGGTCTCGGTAAAGACTCATTCACACGTGGACCGTAGATCGCGCGGTTACGGCATGTTATGTAAAATCATTTTTTTTAAAGTTAGCCATTCCAACTTAAAACCTCGTTTGTGGTCGTTCTCAATATTTGGAGAGGATATAAAGATACTCCACGCGAACCGCAATCGTTAAAATAAAACACTAGTTGAATCGGATAAACGTAAAACAAGTGTATATTTATTTTTTTACTTTATTTTGACTAAGGGCCAAATATATCAATAGTGAAGTTAACTAATCTAGTTTTGCTAGAAAGGAAGGATGAGGTCTATTATCAATTAACTCAGTTCTAAATACTAGCTGTTACCTCACCGCTTTGCTGGTTGTAACATAAAATTAAACTTAAAATTTGTCTGAAATATTCCTTGAAAGCAACCGCAACAGCAAATGATTTTCTATAGCAACCGTTACTGTAGCAACCGTATAAATAATACGCAATGAAACTGTTTTCAAAAAGTTAATATGATATAAAATGATAAATATCTATGAAATATAAAAAAATAACCTGAACCATCTACAAATCATTTCGAATTGAGTAGTTATGTTCCCGTGTTCATTTCACTAGTTTTCACGTGATCGCCGAACAATGAAACCTATTTCCATTATATATATACAGATATATTACTGCTAAATAAACGCAAGTTGTTTCTAAAAATTTCTAGTTATATTTTTTTTTACTCTTTATGAGAAAATGCGATTTTTATTCTATTTTTATGTTACCATTAGACTGTAAAAGTAAAATAAATAAAGTTTAAGAAAAAATATAAGATTCGCTGTTTATTTGTGAAGATGTGAAAAACATTAACTTGCGGGTTGAGATTTTTTCTACTTATCTTAAACCATAAACAGGTTAACCTTTTAATCTTAAATTTTACCTTTTTCTTTAAAGTAAGTCAGTATTATCCTTACATCATTATGGAGTATGAAGTGATCAACTAACCAAAAATTTATCAGTATAACCTACCAACGATTTAATTTCACCAATGTAATATATTTATAATAATTTATATCAGATTATTTATCTTGAATTTATGATAGTTTTTTTTTTATTTGATAAATTGTGTTCTTTTCTAAACATGAACAATACTTTAATGACTGGAGTACCCAAAATTATATAATTTTTTTTTAATGAATCTTTAAAAATTCTTAAATGTATCATCAATAATATTACATTTAAATAACGAAATGACTAGATCAGTGAAACGTTCACTTGATGGAAAGTGATAAGCCTGCCCAAAACAATGTAGCGCTAAGATGACACTAGCTCGTTAATTCACCAGCTTCGATACCTAAACAGCAATGTTTTTGCACTTGCTTGACGGCAGAAATAGGAGCTAGTCGTACCTATCTATACGGTCCCTACCACCAGTAAGTAACCAGTTCTATTAAAGTTGATTTACGATTATTTAATTAAAAAAAAAAATCCTCAAACACAGTAAACACCATTCCGGGAAAGTCAGTAATAAACGAGGTTAATAGAATTAAACAGTCGTTAGTGAATTTTTTACATTGTAAACGGGTTTTCATCAAAGGCGCCTATGAAAACTTAACATTAAAGATACGCTTCACTATAATTTCTAACACGCGGCAACATGAACAGGTAGCGTGGTAAGTAACAGTTAACCTTGTTGCAACACGCCCTGCTGCGGTACAACTAAACACTGCCAAAGACAGATCCTGAGCCGCAATCGCACGCCATCGCCTCCCCTTGTTTTTAACATGTACAATAAGCTAAACATTAATTTGACTCCAAAACAATTGGATAGACACTTCTAGGTTGTACCTGAACTGGCAGAATTACTGTACTCTATGATTTTGTATCTCCTACTCCACCTTTCAGTTTGAAAGCATAGCTGATGCATCAACCAGATAGATAAATCCGTTTATTAGCTCACGCAATACAAAACAGATATACAGACAAAAATGACATAAAATATAGATAAACAAAAATATGTTACCATAGTAATATTTTATATTAAAAATGGCCGCTATCTCCACACCGTACAGTCTTCAACATGACTTAAAGTAGTTGGAATGTATCAGTGCATTCCGTATAAGATCCCGGAGCCTCTCCTAAGGGAATGACGGAGACCACCAAGAGGTTTTAGAGGGTACATTGCCCACATAACTCTGGCTTCCACCCAGAAACAGAGTATCTTCAGAATATCACACTTTCTCCTCCTCTTGACAAGAAAAATAAAAGAGCAGACATTCAGCATTAATAAAGGCCAGCATTAATATCACTAAGGAGTAGGTATTTTTAAGTATTCACTCTGTAAAGCCAATAATTTTTTTTTATTCGTCGAAGCAACGAGACGTGCGAGACGTTCACCTGACAGTAAGTAATTTGCCACCCCATAAACAAGGTGGTGTTAGTTAGAAGATATACACACCGCCATGTGCTCGTCGCTTTGAGGCATAAGATGTTGGCTCTCCTTACGCCAGTAATTTCAACAACAACAAAGCCCCTCGAACCGACACAACACTGTTCGAAACCTAACCTAACTATACTGTCTTCTGCAATAGAAGTCTACCGCCAGTAAACAGTAATGTGTACGACCATCTAAAGTGTGTACAATTTTTCGTACACTTTATTGATATCCGAGCGCTGTCGTATCCCTCAATATCCGACGTAACGAATATCCGATAAGATCGGAAGGAGTGCGCCGCTTAATTACAATATATCCTCAGCCGTTATCATTATTATCGTTTCAGCGTGCTGAATATCCGTTTACCTTGGATAAATACGATCGATAAGACGAAAAACCTTAACGATGCAGAAGATTATGTTTTTTATAAAGGTAGAAGAAGTAAGTAGAAGTAAGCTCATGGTAAATATTCACCGCCGCTAATAGACAGTAATATCTTAAAACATTAACCACAGCGATGAGATGTTATCACATACTGTTTCGCTTCCGGAACTTTCTTGGGTTTGTTACAAAAAAATTAGAACATTTGCATACATGGAATACATTAAGTGAAATAGATTAGGGCATGAAACAACAAACTGGTTAGTTTATGTAAACACAACTTAAGCCGGTTAGACGACGCCGTACCGGGAATTAAAACCTTGGCCAAGGTTTTAGGATGATTGAAAGAGGTTTAAACAAACTGACGGCCCTTCGCATTTGCATATTAATACGGATTTTACATCGGGCCCACTGTCTACCGTTCATTACAGCGAATGCTGTAGATCTCGGGATACGGGATTTTAACATAAGTGTATTAAATCTAACGTCTATTTCATTAGACGTAATTGGTTATAGTAATGGCCGAAATTTCAGTAGAATATTTTTTAGACATAACAATTTTGGTGATTTTTTTAATGTAAACACTTTATTGATTATATCTGTACTTGTCACAACAACAATAAGAAATAAATAATAAGTACTTTATTACATTTGATGATTTTGTTAGTCTATTGGATCACGCAAGAGAAACATTGCTGATAGTAGGTTTCTATCGCTGCTACCGCAAAACCTATTTCTAAACATTAATCTCTAAACAATGATCAAGCAACGTTATCAATTCTAATTATATCTAGAAGTTTGGATAATGACAGCATCTTTTTAAAAGCGCTTGTGTATCTATCAATATTATATTGTCTATCTACCATAAACACCATTGTTATATTTTAGTAATCAACATATGAGAGTCTAAATAAAAACAAACAAAGGATTCCTGTTCATAATACGTTATTTGACGCTGCTGTTAAATTTTATTGATAAATTTATCAGTCTTAGGTAATTCAATTGTTACATTAATGAATTAGTGCTTCTACAATATGATTATGGGCGTCTTAGCCAATTATGTTTGTTAATTGGCAATTAATATGACAGTGTCATACCTCGTAATGGGATGCTGTATTCGGTTACCGTCTCCACTGATAATAATTCTGAGATCGAGGAAGTTATAAAGTCAGAGAAGCTTAACAGCACAAGTATCGTATTAAACTATTGTAACGTTCAATTTTCAGTTAACTGTGTATGGACAAAAAGTAAATATTAGTTATGTGTTGTAAAATATATATGAAAACCTCATTGAGTATTCACACTGCTGGACCGTACGTATGACAGAATTAAGACAACTTATCCACCACCCTGACCGATTGCCGGATAGTGACCGTCACATTTCCATTATATCTAGATAGTTTTAAAAATACATCGGTTTCTTTACAATCGTTTTCTTCATCGGGAGTATTAATTAGTTCAGTATTGTTATAAATGGATACAAAGCGAACGAAACCATCTCCTAATTAATCTTTAATTACACTTTCAACTTTAAACAGACGATACATAATAGATCAATCTAAATTCGATTAAATGAAAACCACGAAACTCAACAACGTTAATTGAATTGCTGTGTCAACCAAATCCTATTTCAGGTCTATTAGAACAAAATCCGAAAATTTCTAAGAATACTCAAACATTTTGATTAATTCAAAATAATCACAAATTAATTTCAATTTTGTAAATGTATTTGTTACTTAATAGATTTTCTCTAGAACTTTCTATAGAATAATTAAATCGTAACTACGTTGGTAAATGTGAAAACAAGAAACATCATTATGTTCATCTGATGTTAATGCTCCTGTACCAATAAGGCGCTAGTTAAGATATACATTCGCCTTGTGGTGTTAATTTAGATATATCACTAATTTTACCAGCTATAATACCATTCTTACTTAAAAATCAAAATTTTCCTTGTTTTACGATGCGATATATCTTACCATGACATGTGAATTCTCACACCAAAATTATACATTTGACGACACTAAATTTCACGGATTTTGTAGCTTTTATTTTAATTATTTATTACTGATGTTTGGAGTAGTTTACAGCATTCATCGACTGAATTGACAGATATCATAGTATACACTTACTTTTAGCTTTTAATTACTGTTTACAGACCTACGTTCGTAGAATGAGCTGTGTCAGTCTTATTATTAATCTTGTATATATCATGAAATATCAAGTAATAAATAGTTTAAATATAATTTATAGAATTCGTACATTTACTGTTTATATTTTGAAATGTATATTTTAAAATTAACATAGCAAAGTGATCTAGAAAGATTTAATATTATCGTAACATCTGTTATAATACATTGAGATTTGTAAGTGTCAAGTTTTACAATGTAGAACTTTTTAAACGGATGAACTGGAATATATAGAATGCATGAAATAAAGTATCCATGAGGACAAAAAACTTTCCTTTTCATGAATGTAACGAAAAAGCAGCAGTTAGGAAGGAGTAGAGGTGTGATAGTAGCTTGTTGGCTTAATGGTTAGAGCGTGCAGCCTTCATTCCGAAGGTCGCGGGTTTGAATCTTAGCATGTACCGATGACTAATATTTAAGTTATGCACATTTATGAGCTTTAGTTACAACAGCGGAATACAAACGGTGAAGGAAAACATCGTGAGGAAACCTGCACATGAATTTGAATGCATTCTAAAGTGTGCGTGAAGTCACCAATCCGCATTGGACCCGCGTGGTGACTATAGCCCATCACCCTCATATTGAGGGTAGGCCTGTGCCTCAACAGTGGGGACGTAAATTGGCTGCTGAAGAATAAAAAGAGATGTTACTGGTCACTGCAACTAATTACGGCCACGATAAGTTTATCAAGACTTACTTTTGAGAATAAGAAGAACGAATCTCTAGTAATAAGAACTACAACATTAAAATATAATAACGTCCTGCAAATTTTAAGGCTATGAACTCATCAAAGACAAGGTAGGCGGATTCTTTGCTATTCCACAAGCACTCCTCAATCGGTAGTCATAAATAAATCCCTAACAACCAAAATCAATATCAACGAGACGGGAAGCGGGGGAGACTTGAGATGAAGAGGGTTTGATTCACTTTGAACTGCTTTTATTACGACAATATTTACTTTGGGAACCATTTAAATATATTCAAGTTAATATTAGCACGAGAATAAATACTTAAAAATTTCTCCAACACGTCATTGGTTTTTAGGAAAAAAAAAATATTTTTAATTCTCTTTGATTGAAAATATATTAGGTGTAAGTGGAAAAAACTTTGTAAGCTGAATGTAGTACTATATTACCTGTCCCCATTAAAACCGACTTTGTCGACCCACAGATACATAATGTAAGGAGGTAGGGACTTACCAATATCTCTTTCATTTATAATACATATAAGTAACTTACATCATAATACGGCACCCAAAAGTCACCCTAGCGATAATAACCCCAAGTTTGGAGAAAGGCAGACTTTTTGGCGTTAAATGACTTGTAAAATGGAAGGGGTTGAAGGTTACTACTTTTTCTAGATTATACAAATATATCCGATAATTCCATTTCATACGTCTTAAATATTTATAGCATTTTTAAAATTCTTATATTTCTATTTAACAGTGTAATAGTCCAATATAGTGTCTGTAGAAGATAATACTGTATAAGATTTTTATATATTTTGAGAAAAAGATAGTTTAATCCGATTGAATTGGGAATAACTTGTACATACATTTAGAAGTGTTCATAATTTGTACTTACAATAATATTCTTATAATAAAACAAGCACTTTCGTACTCAGGAGTTTCGTGATATTTTCAGCACCCATGGTCATGGGAAGTCTGAACTTACAGATGTCCTGATGTCATATTCATCACGGAGTAGCAACACCGCAGAATGAGCTTACTGCGGTTTAATTCAATTTGTTATTAATAGGATTCCAAGTCGGAGGTTTGACTCGATCAACGTTTCTATTGAAATTAGCATGTTTTTTTTTTATATCACTAGCCTTGCGAATCATCTTTGGTAAATAATGGTGTTAGCACGCGAGCAATATTTGTTATTTAAAACAGCTTAGATCATTCTTATGGTTATAAAACCTGAGGCAGACCGAAATTAACATGAAAGGATAATGTCAAACGAGACTTATTAAAAGCTGGAACACATAAGTGCAAAATAGGAATACAAATTTACTGGATCAACCTCAGACCCACCCGCTGCCTTACTCTTAGATGACGAAGCCACTTTGATTAATACTAACAGTATATATTGACTTAATTGATAGAATTTCAACATGTTTACATTACGTTATAGATATATAAAAACATTACAAAAATTTTAAAGTATCATCCTTGTTATGTTGATTGAAAGTGACACTTCAGTATATTATTACTTCTAATCCAGCTGACATTCGTAAATGAACCTTAGTGCGATGGTTCTGGAGTACAATTTTTCTTGCAATGTCAGCAAAACTCCATCGGTATTACGGTACGATAATAAAATGTTATAAGGGGTTCCTTAAAAGCAATTGGTCGTCCATTAGTTTTATTTTTATAGGGCAACAATGAGTTAATGGCCCTGAATTTAATTCACTTTAAATCACTTCCGAGTTCACTAATTTGTACTAAACACTAGCGATGACGTCAGACTTTACATGAATACTTTTATTTGGTTAAATATTTTTAATAACGATGCGCTCATGACAGTCTTTTTAAATTAATATTATTTATAATAATTTTTTATATTCACGAGATTAATACATATTAGATCTGGACCGGGTTAACGAACCAAATCATACTAGACTTTCATATTTGATAGATCACAAATCCTTGCAAAAGTACAACACCTAATTCTAGCAAAAATGTTTAAGACTTAAAAAAAAAATATTAATTTCATTGCGTATACGATTAGGTCATACAACAATAGTGTAGCATTAATTAGGACATATATATAATACTAAATTGTTTGCACACTGCTCATTGATAACACGAATGAACTTTTACTTAAGTTCTTTCCAGACCTCTAACAATAGACAAACGATTAACATATAAATAGTGAAACTAAAATTTACTTGTTTATTATGTTCTTTCATCATTTTCATCAGTTGATAGATAATCTGCAAACCGATGGGATGATATACAGCTCATTTTTCTCGTCGCCTTTAGACATAAAATTTTAAGTCTCACTACCCTAATAATCTCACTAGATACCTCTCTCTTCAAATCGGAACACCGTAATGTTTGCATACTACGGTTTGGCGGCAGAAATAGGCCCTGTAGTGGTGACTATCTAGACGGTCTCCGGCATTAGAGACCTACCACCATTGCAATGATACTGCGACCATCACCAAATCATGAGTCGATCTTGATCTTCCAGTACCACGACAAAATTTTCGCGGCCACTATTATTACATGAAAATGTTCGTTAGCTTAAACGATTTTTTTAATAATCAAATCACAATATTGATCATAAATAACGACTAAAAAGAGGTTGAAAGAATCTTTATGTATATATCCACATAATATAATGTATTTCCACAAATACAGACAGAACAAACAATTTTCTCGAGTGTAAGTAAAGTTCTTTATAATTTACCCTCAGCAAAATGAATTTCGACACTTGAAAACTTCTCCCATCTGAAATATTTGTTATTTGAGCTTCGGGAACATCGAAAAATAATACCACCCCCTCCATATTTTCTTTGACGTTAAAAGCTCACCACTTTAAGTATACAAAGATAAATAAAGTTAGTATAGAAATAATATTAGACATAATCTCATGTTAGTGATGAAAAAGCAAATTCGCAAATTGTTTGAAGTCCTCGTGAATTTAAAAATTATAGAAATATAATAAAATATCTTAAATACTTATGTAAAAAAAATATATCCGTACTACGTACGTACTACTTAATTGTTGTGAAAACACTATAAAAACCGTGAAAACCGCACAACTTACGGGGCCCAACTCCACCTCACCTGCTCATGGTCCACTCTGCTAATCAATTAACGAGGCTCTGGCTCCCAACCCGCATTGGGCCAGCGTGGTGGGAAATGGCCTAAATCCCCCTATGAACTCCTACAAGCGTCGGCCTCTATTACCCGGCGCTACTGAAGGTCATGCTGACTGTGGACCGATCGATGTGGAGATCTTTGTGGAGGCCTATGTCCACCAGTTGACGTCAATCGGCTGATGATGATGATGATATTTCAAAAATAGTGGACGGTAAGGTTTTTTTAAATATTATTGTCTACACATATAAAGTTAGTGTAAGTGATGGTAGATATTGAAATAGAGTTAAAAAAAACATAGATATAAGTAATGTAAAAACTAAGATAAACAGTATAAATAGTGATGAATATGTAAATATATAAATATATAATATGATATGAAAAGATGAATATATTTTCAACACATAGATATTATAATTAATGTAGAAGTATAACACAGATTATATAATAAATAGAACGATCATTATAATACCATTATACGTTGAACCCACAACCAGAATATGATAATGTCAACTCAACATTGCGTTATGATAATTTTATAAAGCAACAATATTTTTCAGTTTCACATCCAGCGTGAAAAATAAACGAGTTACGAACCTTGTACAACTTTCAGAGTAGACGCGAATAGAAAAAAAACTGTGAATAAAAAAAAACTGTAATTCAATACAGGCTCTCAGACGGCGCGACTACAGCGCCATCTATTAAAAGTATCGCTTTGTTACTTTGTCCGTTGGTGTCCTTTGGAAAAGCGATAACTTATCCTTCAGCAGTTATCACGCAACTTTTACGCTTTCGATTGTTCTTTAGATGGATATGCAAAGGCAAAAAGGGATAAGTTTCCTCTCTCAAATCGTCCGTGACTTGGGATATTCGGATATAAAAGTCCGTATTTCGGGTCAAGGTTTTTTTTATTCTCTTCGGTTATGTCCATCTCACTTGTGCCTATTTTCTTCAATGACAACTAAGATATAAAGAAGAAAATAGTGAGCGCTTTATTTGCCATTAAAACGTTTATACGTTGGCATATTACATTATCCCTGGAGGGTCCACTGCTGGATTTAACTCTCTCAAGGATCTTCACATCGATCGCATCCAGCAGCTTCCTGTGACCTTAACAAATGATCAATCTTCCTCATTAGCTATTATCAAGCATAGTTGAGCAGCTTACCACTCCATCGGCCGTCTTTCTTACAAGGAATATATTTTCATCAAACTCAAAATGCATTTTAAGATCTTAATACTTTCAACATCTCAATTAACACAAATTAAATAATGATAATAGACGCTACGACCTCGGCAAGCTCCTGCAAGACAGATTTAAGTCTCGTTATTGGAGTACTTTCACTAGCTTATGGACATCCCAGTCTGTCGGTCCTAGTTTTCGAACAAAGAGGTTTAGTTCTTCGATCTTCATAAGGACAGCAATGGAGTGGAACAAATTGTCGGCATCGATGTACCTGAATAAATATACCGTGGGTGTCTCCAAGACAAGAGGCAATTACTGGGTTAGTGCGCTTTACCACCACGAAACTCCAGCTGGGATTGTGGTCAGACGTTAAACATGTCGATTTAAATAAATAGCTATGACTCTGTTTCATCCGGAACATACTAATATGTGCATACTTATAGGGCAAAAGAGATATAAGCTGCGGAGGTACAGAGAGTCTCCGGAAATAGATAACTACTACCATTAAATAATTAATTTTTAAAAATAAAGATTTTCTTCAATAATAAGTTTTTGTGTCATGCGACCAAGATAGGATATGCTACCGATATAACCAATAGTAAAAAAAGGGGGTCATACAAGTGCGAACCGCTGACGCCGCAGCACTCGCAGCTCACTCTTTATTCCCTACTTGACACATTTCCAACATCATTCAGAGTGACGCGGTGCATTTAGGTGGAATAGTCGCCGCGAGGAAATTTCATTCTACTTGTCTCTTTCTCTCACAAGAATAACAAACATGTTAACAAGACATTCAACGACACATCAGGAGATATTTTGTTTATACATCCAAGCGAGCAAACGGGCGAGACGTTCATCTGATGGTAAGCGATACGCAAGCAACAACGTAGCGTAACGTAGCTAGTTAAGATGATATTCATAGCACTAATTAAGGCTCGTCGTCTGAGACATAACATGTTAAGTCTCGTTACCCCAGTAATTACACTAGCTACAGCGCCCTTCGAACTGGAACACAGTAATGTTTGCACAGTATTGTTTGGCAGCAGCATTAGGATCTGCAGTGGTACCTACCTAGACGGTCTCTGGCAACAAAGACCTACCACTGGTAAATGTTGCGTATGACTTTTTTTTACATCGAATTCTTTTTTTCCTTTTTTATACTATCTATATATCTCATTACTAATTTACACTATTTTAATTTGTTCTAACATTACTTATATCTATGCTATTACTTATCAGTACTTTCTATTGTTTACTGTGATACATATTCTAAAAAAAATTACATACATCACATAACATACTTTATTACTTATTTTCTATTATCTCGTGTATACTACATATCTATCAATCCTTGCATATAACATTAGAATTAATACCATCCACGCATGTAGCTTGTTCAGATATATACACAGAGACAGACTTACAACAGATTGGAAGTTTCTTCGGCCTTGGTATATATTATATATTAGGAAGCCATTTGCTAATCGACGGTATTTTTAAAAATCCGATATGGAAATTATTAACATTAATAAAAAAAAACAATCGGCTATAATATAAAACTTATTGCTGACTGAAGCTGTCAATCATTTCCTATTTGTCCGATCTTGTACTTTTTTTTTACTTTTAAAGCACTACCTTTATTAATTCTTCCGTCAAGTACTACTCTTGCCTATAAAAAATAGTTTTATAAAACCTCTTATTGACTCCTTTAAATGCACTAATACAGTAAATGGTGAAATGTTTCGGATAATGTATAATGCTCCTCTTGCATTGATGACTACAGCTTCATCAGACTCTGGACTAGAAATCAAATCACACAGTCGGACTGACTGATTCTACACAGCAAATATGCAGCTAAATTAATCACCATATTTACATTATAACCTATGAAACAGGAAATATTAAAACGAATCCAATAAAGGACCCTCGCGGGGTAGACACAGATGCCGTAAATGCTATGCATTAAGGAGGAATTGCGTTATACAATCTCTTATTACGCGTGATCAAAGCGGGCGATGTAAGAGCCCTCATTACCAGTAACAATGTAAATGTACCTCCGATGATGAGTACGTCAGGCCGTTAAGTTTCATTTATGTGAGCGATTTAAATCATTTATTATAACTCGATCCATACGAGTACTCGTACAAAAGGCTGCTAATGTTCCATTCCGTTTTGATATTTGCATTGTAAACTTATTTGTCTTAACTTGTTGTTGCACTGGTGGTAGGTCTTTGTTCTGATATATGGGGAGACAATAGCAACAATGTATAAAAAACTTGATATTGTTTTATTGGTGGTAGGTCTCTGTTGCCGGAGACCGTCTAGCTACCTACCACCGCAGCGCCTATTTCTGCCGCCTAACAGTAGTGTGCAAACATTACTGTGTTCCGGTTTAAAGGGAATCGATGCTCGGGTTAAGTGTCATTAAAGTTCAAAAGTAACATAGATAATTTTAACCATCGGAGTAGACACCATTTCAGCACCTATTTCTACCGCCAAACAGTAGTGTACAAATATTACTGTGTTTTAGTTTGATAGCTAGAGCTCGTAGCTTGTCAATGTCCTTGAGTGGCGCGATTTAACATCTTGTATGGAAAAGCGATGACCACAATGCGGTAGTGTTTTTTATCCAAACTAGTGTCAAGTTGTAGGAGAGCGTATCACTTACTATTAGGTGAACGTGCTGCTCGTTTAATCGAATGAGAGAAAACGCTACAAACATAGTATAAATTTTTAGTTATAAGTCATTGAATTGTTAGCAAATGTATTAGAATACAGGTTCACTATAGACTGTACGATTATCTAGCAAGTTTAATAATATATTCATACACCAATCGTTATAAGTATAAGGCAGATAAGACGAAACTTTGATCGCCGGGGGTACAATTGTTAAAATGTCTTTGGTAATTAACGCTTGAAACGTTTTAACACCAAACATACTTTGAGTTGTGCATGTGTGCACCGCGTTGACTCTTGCACCCTGTCAAAGGATACAGAGCAACGTAAAAAGAAACTTTAACTATTTCTATTATTAGCCAAGAGGGAATCATTATTAAATTAATAATGAACTACCACATATAAAAGCGTGTAAAGGGCCCCGCACAACAACTCACAGGGCCCAAACCAACCTCACCTGCTCGTGGTGCACCCTGTTAATCAACAAACGAGGTACTCGCTCCCACCAACCCGCATTGGGCCAGTGTGGGGGCAAATGGCCTAAATATCTCCATATAAACTCCTATAAACGATGGTCCTTGATTCCCGGCTGTACCGGTGACTGTGACGGACGTTTGCACGGCGTAGAACCAGGGTAGCGTATCTTCAGCGCGTCTTCAACGTCTATCAGCTGATAGCGACTATTTATTATAATATCAATGATAAATAAGTCATAGCGAGAGTTTATTTTATATAGTCACCAAACCTGTACTACTTTACTGGTGACAGGTGTATAATTATTGGAGACCGTATAGGTAGGTACCTTTGCAGCGCTTATTTCTGCCAGCAAATAGTGATGTTCTAAACATTACTGTGTTCCGGTTTGAAAGGCGTTGTAGCTAGTTTAATTACTAGGGTAACGAGACTCAACATCTTATGTCTCAGGCGACGAGCGCATTGTGGTGCAGCATATATCATCCCGACTAGCACCACGTTATTCTGGGCAGGCGTATCAGTTATCATCAGGTAAACTAGCCTCACACTGTTATGAGCATGAATCATCGAGTGAACATCTCGCTTTGTCGCAGATCATTGGGTGGAGGCCTATGTCCAACGGTGGGCGTCTATCGGCTAATGATGATGAACATTGCGCACAAAAAACGGGGTTTAACTTCATGCTTTTTAAAAGAGGCTTATGCTTAACGCTGCTGCAGATCAGGTTGACTTTTCTCTCATAATTGCATTCTCTCTTAGGGAGTGCAAGCTAATACTTCGTTTACCTGTCAGCTGCTACATGAGAGCCTCACCGCTCGAACGGTCGCCAGACTCCTAACATTTGAAAAAAAAAACATATTGTCTCTGTTGCTCGTCTACTCTGCACCAGCCGATTGATGCGTGGAGCCGAACTAAGCGCTAAAGAGGCGCGGACAGACACGCGTCGTGTACCGTCTATATTAGTACGATCGTGTTAGAGGCCGTCCGACCGAAAAACAAAACTGCCTCTCCCAAACCGATAAAAAGCCCAATGAAGAGAGCTTAAAGCTCACAGCTTCTAAGTGGCTTAATTAACCTATGCTAATTAGCCCAAGCCCGTTTTGCGACTAATCAACACTGTTAATTAACTGGAGCACTAATTTGATTAATATTGCATTAATGTATATGACTTTCGATTTGTTTCATAGAAAATATATTTTCTTTAGGTTAGTTTTATATAGAAATTTTATAAGATAGCGGCAAAAACTATATAAATAATTTTTTGTTATAAACTATCTAAAATTTTTTAAGTAGTAATGTGTAATTATCATTGTAATAAATTGACCTAAATTGCATATAAAAGCATGACACAACTGACGGTGAATATTATCTGTACAGTTTATTAATAATTTTTCACTGAAAATACGTTAGAAACTTAAAAATGAGATTTAAATAAGTTGTTATTAAGTTCAACAATAGTGTTAACATTTTCTCATCCCCCATTTTAGATATATTTTTTTTTTATTGATAGATTCATCTCTGTCCGGCAAAAAAATGGATAGAAAAAATTTAGTTTTGATAATAATCAATGAAATCAATGTTTTCTATTATTTCAAGTTTTGTGGTTCATCATCATCATTATCATCAGCCGATGGACGTCCGCTGTTGGACATAGGCCTCACCCAAAGGTCTCCATATCGATCTGTCCTGCGTTGCCTGCATCCAGTGACTATCCGCGACTCTCACCAGATCGACGGTCCACCTTGTGGTGGGCCTCCTAATTTCGTTATTAATTCTAATAAATATTAAAATTAATTATTATCAAAATCTCAACGTCGACGTTTAGGTCTTTCTATTTCTTGTCGATTATGAAAAAAATAAACGCTCTATCAACATTATATGTTATATATTATCAACATCGTCGTCCTATGCTTTCTGGTTGCATAATACTATGTGAAACTTAGGTCAGGGATGGAACTGGACACCTTACGGGTGGTAGGGCTCTGGTGCCGGAAACTGTCCGGGTAATTACCACCTGAATTCCAATTTCTGCAGTTGTGCGCATACATTAATAGGTTCCGATCTGATGCATTATAGTGAGTGAAATTGGTGGGGTATATAGACATAATTTCTAAAGTCTCAATGTGATGAGAATAATGTGGTGCTGTGTTTATTATCCTAATCCAAATCCTGGCGCCACGTTGTTATGGGCGGGTGTATCTCTTATTATCAGATGAACGTCTCTCTCGATGCTTCGTTGAATAAAAAACACTATTGAAATATTTACTAAATAATAATCACCGTTCAAAAGCAACACAGAAAACTAAAAGGTGAACAAAGGGGAATATACTTTATCTGGATAATCAGGCGCTTGCGAAAAGAGTCTAAATAAAACTGCAAAGGGGAGGTGTGTCCGGTGTGCTTGTTACAGGGGCTAATAGCCGCCTGTGTTGGAAATGATCGCTGATAGCCCCGACTACAGTATAGCTACAGGACATTTAGCAGCGCTCAAGTGAAATGTTTCACCATTTTTATACCATTAACACGACTCAAGCAATAGAGAAGGTAAAACATTGGTTCAATAGTAAAATATAATCATAGACATAAAATATTAGCATAAAAATTTTTATAAATCAATACAAAGTATGTGCTGGCAAAGAAAAGCATAATTTCCGAACAACTTATAGAAGAATCTTTATAATGTGCTATCGTCTTTCGGTTCTTTCTTCATCTTCTTTAAGTCGGCGACTATTAAGTTTATCTGCAGTTTCGAAACGGCAGGTCTAAATTGCAAACGGAACCTCTTTCCAAACCTTCCAAGTTCTTTAACCAGGTTATTCGTCCTTGGCTACCAATTCGCTTTCTTTAAATCTTGCCCTATACAAGAGCAGACAGAATACAAAATTTTTTTTTTTAAATTTTCCAAGATCCAACCGACGATCTGAGCATGTTTATCTCTTGGTAAATAATACGCCTAACCATAACAATGAGGCGAGAACTATTATATGCTTATTGTATTGAAACATTAGACTCGTTATTCCTGCGATTTTATCAGCTACAGTGCCTTTCAAACAACACTGAGAAGGAACGCAGTATATTATATTCTCATGTGGAATATTTGTTCGTAATAAAATATTGTATTCTCAACTATATACAAATTAATTCAGTCTTTAATATCTTTGGCTTTATAAGAATTACTTGACATCAAATTAAATTAGTTTTTACGAACAAATATTACTTTATACTATTATGAAAGCAGCCTCATTAACGTTTCCACTGATAGGACTCATTATCTTTTCGTAAAGTGAAAACCTTTTTATCTACAACGCTTGCACCTATAGCTGAAACTCGATAACAATCATCTCATAAGAATGTTATAGTGCGTACTTCATTGTTTACATGTAGTTATGCGAATACAGTTTTTAACAATTTTTATAATTACAGGAAAACACGAAAACATTATTCTGTAAACCGATTCTGATTTTACATTATAACAGCCAATTATTACTCTTTAAGAGCTTCGATTTCAATAACGAACTAGTTCAATCTCTTGTACTCCTTATTTTCATCATGAGTTTAAATATGAAACTCAATAAGTTGAACGATTAACATTAAGAATGTTAATAGACGTTACATGCGTTCCATACAAAAGGGTCTATTTAAAGCGATTTGAATTCAACTAACCAATATGTCCCATGATATTGTACCAGGATTCCGCTGAGGTTCATTACAAACAATCCCTCTTAGGATACAAGAAATACGAGAATAGAGATCCAGGACCCTGATACGTAAGCAATATGCCTGCAAAACGTGAACTAATGCGACATGATTTTGTGATAGTTAAGTCCCAGATATACGGGAATAGAAAATTCAATGCATGCGATGCGAAATTGTCCCCATGGCTTTGAATCCCAACGAGACAATGGAGAAGCAATTTATAACTAAAGAATAACTCATTAAATGATCGTTTTCATACTCTTTATCCGATTATTGGAGCTTTTACGATCCATAATATTATAGGACCTATATATTCATTTGAAAAGGATAAATTGCTGTTAGAAAATTATCTTACTTGCTGAGCGTACCTATTTTCCGATGGAGATCCTGTCGACCTTCATACCGCGCTGAAGGTGACTAAAGCAAAGATTTTACTGGATAAAAATATGACATCAAGTCGATTTTCTTCCGAATATATTCTATATTGTTAAATTATTGAAATAATAAAGTGTATCATCGTATACTATCCGTAATCTCTAATAAATAACATTATAACATGGTGATTTGCAAACACTTGCATCTATCGTATAGAACATGCTTTTTATTTACCATCAGATAATGGACCTTGTCATCTCACAGTAAACATATGTTAATGTAATAGTATAAAAATACTCAGAAACCATTACTTAGAGACCATTACAATAATTTAGATACCAAGCAGTAGTGTGCAAACTTTACGTAAGTCTCTTTGAAATGCTCACAAACTGATAAAATTACTAAGATAATGAATCATTGTTCTATGTACTGATCTTATATGCTGTGGAGATGTAAATGTGTAGTACAAACATCCTAATTAGGCAGTGTTAGTAATAAGATGATTATGCAATGAAAAATAATAATATCTGAGAAGATAGTTGTCGTCTCTCTAACTGGGAATATATAGTTATAATAATTTTCTGTAGATATTAAAAAACATGTTTAAATTTAAATACTAAATAAGCAAGGTATTAATATAAGGATGCGTTAGATCAATTTGATATCATAAAATATTCAAGCAACGACCACATTATATCATCAATTTGAAAGTAGTTCATTAAAATTACAATACTCTGTAAATTATTCACTACCTCATGATTTACTTTACAGGAAATATTTAAAAATTTTGAATTGTATTAGCAATAAATATTTAACATTTAAAGTATATAACTTACTCATAATTTAATTACATTCTGTAGGAGCGAATATTTCATATTTTTATGATATCCAATATTCCGTACATTGAAGTGTAGGCTGTGAACGATCGGAATGTATGAAAATATTGACATTTAAGGCGAAAAGGTAAAATATATATTTCATGTGTTTATCTATTATATATACATTTAAGTGTTTCATTTTATATAATGATGGCTTTGTTTTTCTTCCAGTTTTTTGTTTTATTTGTATTTATATGCAGCTATCTTATTACACCTCTGAATATAGTGCGTTAGGCTTTAAGTCCATCATTGTCTAATGTGCTTTACTTATTTTTAAAGTGACAACTTTTTTAGAACGTCAACGATCAATAACGTAACTAACTTTCGGTACCGCGGCTTTGAACGGTAAACAGGTGCTCTTTCCAAACTGGCGAATATTCTTAATCCGGATACAGAATTTGTTTAAGTCCTAACGAAAATGTGAATAAGGGTAAATAAATAGATAAATAAGGGCAATGTATATAATAAATTGAGCATTGTCACCCCAACAATTCACCATTGAATGCGCTTGCGCACCGTCCGGAGTGTTCAACATTCAAAATTCAAATCAGTCTCCGTCCGTCGCTTGTCGCGAGCACGCGTCCCTCGCATATTTACATATACTTGTTTTGTATGTTAAATCGTTTAAATTTATCTCTACACTTTTGCTTTTATTTGCCAGATAAAAAGTGAATTTTCAACCTAACGACGTCGTTTTACTATTTAAAATAAAAATTACTTTGCATGAGTTGATGTACTCCGTACGGTGTAAGTGAATTTTATGCGAAGTTGTCATTCGTATACCATTCTTGGAAAGATTTAGCATCATTCTAGTGCATTTCTTAAATAATTTTGAGATAAATATAAACCCTGTTCGAAAACTATAAGTAACACTTTAAAGGTACTGAACAAGTCTGCACAATTTTATTGGCGTACCTTACATATTAGAAAATTAACGAAAAAAAATTAGTGACCGTGAAACTGTTACCAATTGTTATTATTACTATTGTATGTAACAAATTGCGTCTATGCTACTGTTTCAAAAGGGACAATAAAAATCAAAAAGACCAAATCTTAATCATCAACATCATCATAAATCAACTCATCTTCCCAACAGTTGTATATAATAATATTATATGTGATAAAACCTATTTTTTATTACAATGGGATAACGATTTCAGATGAGTTTTTATTCAAATAAGTGATGAAAAGAGCAGGATGTTTCTCTGATGGTAAGCAATACGCCTAACCATAACAACGTGGCGCTAGTAAGGATAATATACATAACACCACATTGCGTCTTTCCCTTAAGACAGAATGTTAAATCTCGTCATCACAATAACTTCACTGACTACAACTCTCTTCAATCCGGAATACAGCAATGCTTACAGACTTGTTTGGCAGCAGAAATAGGAACTGCGATGGTACCTAGACGGTCACCAACAACAGATACCTACCTATCGCAAATAGTAGGTCTCTATTGCCTTACGTAAACTAGTATAAATGTAATGATGTTGAAGATGGTAAAGTGCACTTGTTCTTCATAGTTTAGTTTTCATATGACAGTTCGATCACAACAATATTGTCACGGTACCAGAAAAAACACTATCATCATCCATCCATTATAAGTGATCTCGCTTAGGCCGGTAAATGGGAGGCAGTTAAACTTATTGAACGTTCTACAATGGATATATGAAAAAGTAAAACGATATTCGTTAAATTTTATTAAGTAAATTAAAGTTAGACAAATTTATAACTGGGTCTCGTAAATATTTTCACTCGGATAAGTTCTCGTATCTTATGTTTTAAAATTAATGTAATATCTCGTATAATAGAATTCTGCGTCTATGCTACGATGACTATGGTAATGAATTTGTTTTTTTTGCCATCCAGGATATGCGAATAAAAGCCTGACCAAATTGCCATATCGATATTGTGTGGAAACAAGAGTCGTGACAATACTAAGTGCAATGCAATGTAACACGTATCCCCCTTTCAGTGAGTGTGACAGAATGATTTAAGCGAGACGCGTCGGGAGGCGAGCCATGTCCAGACGAATGTATAAGAGATTAATATATTCAATGTTAACCTGGTCCCCACTATAGATACTCTGGACATTGACTTACAATTGGCGGACGGACATCAGGGGATCGTAAATCTCGTGGAACAAATAACGACCAGAACTTTTGTACTGGCAACCCAAGTGTAAATTATTTAATATTTAATTAGCGATGATTTGGATTAATGAATTGTATTATCGCTCATCGAAATAAATTTTGGTATAAATCTCGCTCTATTGAGAGAGGTTTCAACTTGAAAGTCACCCCTTTTTACATGAAAATACTTTAATATATTTAAATAAATAACTCTATAGTCAAGTTACTATACTGTCGTTTAAATCTACTAAATGCGGCTTTACTAGTGGTTGGCCTCTATTGCTGAGGTCTATCCAGGTAAGTACCACCGTAGCTCCTTTTTCTGCTGCTGTTTGTACCATCTTACCTAGCGCCACATTATCTGGCTCGTTCAAAGCTTCGTCGTATAAAACAGAACTAAAACTAAGGTATAAAAACTATAAACTCTAAAGCACTGTAAATCTTTGGACAAGACAGAGACAGTATGCTTACACGGTTGATACCCAGATAACGACGAACAATTTCAAGAGATATAACTGCATTTTATTTTGTTATATAATGTATATAATTTTTTCTTTCCCACCCATCACGAAACCATTTGATCTTAAGTGATAAACCATAACAATGTCATTCTAGTTAGTTACAATGCTCGTAACATTGAAACGGAATATTTTAAATCTTGTGAACCCACTATTTTCACAGGACATAGGATAGTCTTCAGCATAGGACACATACCAACATTAAAATATTTATATTTCTTTATTTTTTAAAACCATTATATATTCACGATGACATTATAACTTTACCTAGATATCGAAATTAATTTCAAGAGGGTATTACTAACGTAAACTCTATTAGATTCTCTGAGATTCTCTCTCTTAGGTAATAAAGATTTAAGAAATAAGTGTTATTATATTTTCCCCCAACGGGTTCCCGCCTTGTCCTGGCGGAGGGGCTTAGTAACAGTGGACCGGCACACGGTGAAGCGAAGAGGGAGCCACCCGGCCGGTCCGCGGTGGAAGGCCGGCCGAAACGGCTGCTCCAGGTTCGAGCACCGGTTGTATAACTAGAGCTCACCGGAGCGGCCTGGAGCCGCAGGAGCGGCTGTATGCTACCCTTTGCGGCCGACTGCAGGGGCGGTTTCATACTGACCTCTGCAGCCGAGGTGGGGTCGCAGAGGGAGTACACTCTGCGACCAAACGGTGTCGCACCGGCGATGCGGCGGCGGTGGGGCCGCGGGGGAAGAGGAGTGTCGGTTTTGCGATGCGCCGTTCTCCCGCCGCTCGCCATGGGAAGCCGGGAGAGGTTTTCTCCCGTGGCTCCCATGGCCTCCGGACGACTGCAGGAGGCTGAGGAGGGGGCGTGCTGCATGTTTCGGCGCGCCCTGGAAGCGGAGGTTTCATCCCTCCCTCCCGTGGTGGGGCTGCGAAAGCGGCCAGCACCGGCAGGGTCGCGGTTGTGAGCGAAAGCGTTCCCGTGACCCTGCTATTAGGCGATGAGATGGAACATCGTGGGAGTTTTAGTCGGTGCAAGTCCGACATAACCATTCCTTGCCCCCGCGAAGACGAGTATGCGTAGGCATTTCCCCTTCATAAAACAAAAAAAAAAGTATTATTAACAAAACACTACAAATGTGTGTAGGTCTTTTGCACTCCACTCTATCCCGTGGATCCTCGAAAGAAGTTTTTGACACAGTGCTTGAGTTTAGCTAGTGATATCTTTTAAGCAGCGTGTGTCGGGCAGCGAGCGTAATAGCCGACTTCAGATGGTGCGTCACTCGAGTAACGATCACATGATGCAGATACATTCAATATATATGGCGTTAGATACACTGCAAGTGAATCAATTACTAGGTGCATCAACAGTAGGTTTTCTTTAGACTGGTAACATTACAGAGCAAAAATCGCATCACATTGTTAAGGCTTCGTTAAAATGTCATCTTGCTACTAGCAACTGGGCTAAGCTGAAAGCTCTCAAGTGATGCCTCCGCAAAGTGCAACGAAAGCCTGCAAGGGGATCTTTATAGGAGGGATGTTTATTTTCTCCTTTACTGTATAAAATATAATTTTGCAGAATGAGTGGGGTAAAAGGGGAGTTTCTTTGATGCAACTAACGCTTTATATTAGTCGCAGCAACTGTTTTTAGAGATGGAGATAGAAAACTTGTTTAGTAATTGAAGAAGACTCTAAACTAATATAAACATTGCTATACGGCGGCATACTTAAGCGAAATTGGTAACGTGTTTTGATGTTCAAAAAACATAAACCTTAAAAATGAAACCAATTTTTATTTCCTACAATGTGACATTTTTAACTTCTATATTAAGAAAAACAAAAACCTAAAATTTAAAGTATTAATAATAATTTAGATTACCTATTCATAAGCATAGAAAGCTAAACATCTAATACATTATTGTAAGACATCTCTGCTATCGAAGGTCACCTAGGTACAAACCATTAAGCATATATCTACCGTCGAACAGTCTAATGTCAACAATACCGTAATCCAATATGAAGGGCGTTGTAGTTGATAATATATAAATTTACGTCTAATGTTATGTTGTATAAACATCCTAACGAGCCCCCTAATTTTACAAACAGGCGTACCACTTATCAACTAGTAAAACAGCCTACGTGGTGCAACGGTACCTCGCATTATATAAAGGAAGTCTCATGTTCAAAAAATATGGTGGTTTCTGGATATTGATTGACATTTTTAAATCATGTTCGAGATTCGAGTAAAAACGTTATCTGCGACATTCATCTGCAACTCTATCACCAAAATATTACAATTTTGACTGTCAATATATGAGGACCAGAATACGCTTCACCATGCGTGGCTTCATTGTCACATATGAACTTTGCCATTGGACTCAAACATCACAAGACAGTCGTTTGTTGAACACATTATTAAAAATCTAGGCTCAGATATGGACATCTATCGGTTGATATGATAATATATTTATTTACGACTTAACATCTCCTTTTACAAGTAACTTTGAAACAGTAGTATTGCTACATGCTTACTCTTTATAATAAAAACTAACAATAGTAATAATTAATAATGATAATGATGTGAACTGATGGTCAAATGTTAAAACCACTCTCACTACAGAAGTATGAAATAATTATTAATGGTTACTATTATTTCTTTTAGATATTTACAGTCTTTTTAATGAAAGGACACCTTAACCAGCAGTTAGCTTTGAGTTACGAATTAAAAAAAAAAGAGTAAATCTGTATAACTGAACTAATTCATGATATTTATCATTCAAAAGGTGAACAAATTAGAGGATAAATCCTATTTCGGAGAATTAAATCCAGCCATAAATATTAAACAGCGCATTTAAAAGTTTCTAGACTTGTAGACTCCTCGCTGAATTTGTATACGGTACTTGGGACAATGAATGCTGATTACTTTCTCGAATAAATGTTTAGTCGACTTAAGATGTAATCAAGTTCTTGCCGTTTTAATTTTTTATGTTTCCAGACATATCTGAATAACAAGAAATCGGTGTCAAAATTAATGCTACCTTGGATCTCTGATCACAAATGGCAAAATCATAAATGTTTAAGTCATATTTAAAAATTAATAGTTACGTTTTAACCAACATAAACAAAAGGAGATTGTTAAAAAGACGGTCAAGTCCTTTTTTTATAAGAAACCACAAAAACATACGAAATATAAACAATAATGTCTTATAGACAAGTAAAGCACTCTAACGATACTTTCAAGATTTTATCTATCGGGCTCTTGCTGAAGATCTGAGAAGACTACCATTATCTGCCGCTTAAGAACATTGTTATGAAGGAACCTGTAGCTTGCTAAATAACAACTGTAACGAGACAACATCTTATACTACATAAAAGAGACGAGCGGAACATCATAACAGATCATCAAGTATCACACCATATTTAGTCGTTACGTCATATAGAAACATTAAATTCCTTTCGATACTTTTTCTATTTCAAATATAAAAGTTTTGCAATTCAATTACTAAGTTATTAAGTACAAAAAGATAATTTTAAGTTAAATTTAAACGTAAAGTAGTAATGTGATAAACCTGTTAATGTTAACAAAATAAAGTTTAATTCAAATATTCAATTATTCAAACACCGCCGAGATCCGTTAGTGATGTCAGGTACAAAAATTAACTATAAACGTTATGTTATAAAATTCTATTCGAAATACATAATATTTTATTATACATTAAAAATCATGTTGTCAAAATAATAGTCAAGACTATTTTTTAAATCATTTTAACTGATAAGAAAGAAATTAATCAATCGATTACATCATAACAAACTGAATTGACTTAATACTTAATTGACGTAATAACACATTTCAAGAAACCTACTAGGTCCAACAGTGGACGTCTGTAAGTTAAGATGATGATGATGAAGAAGAACTGTCTGTTAAATCATTCTTAACGTAAATACGATGTATTTTAGAAGTAAAGTTCTAAAAAAGCAAAAATCCATTGCTACATCATTCCCTAATGTACGCTGCGTATATTTTTATATAATGACAATATTATAATAAAGATGCTAGGAAATTAAATACTACGGAAAATTATTATTTAATGAATACTATAAAAAAAAAAAAACAAAATACACAATGGATAAAGGGCCAACTTTAATTTCATAAATCGTAAAGCGACAACAAAACCGAAGACATGTTCGTCCAGAATATTATGGTTCCAGAGTTACAATATAGGAGTGGTAGCCTAGCCATTTGGATTTGGAAAAACCCTAGCACCGGCGAAAATCCACAACACGTGGCTCTAGGATTGATACTTGCCTTATAACCACTACGTTATTAGGCAAGTGGTTAGTTGCTACGACAGGAAGGATATAATAGATACCAACAATGACGACACAGAACGTCTATAGGACTCGGATACAAAAGTATCCTTTGATTGCGATACAAAAACAATCAAAAAAATATTTAATAAAGTTCTTTTGGCGAATCGACGACTTGGAGAAGATCGCAGGGAATTGTTGCATGCAGGTGACATCGTACTGGTGTGCGCTGGAAGTGGCTTGCGGAGGCATTGGTCAGCAATGTACCACAACACAACGCCAAAGTCCTTCTATGAGTATTCTTATTTATGTGAAACTTATATGAACATGATATATTATTATGATATTTATAACAATTTATTCAATTATTATTATTAATATTTAATATCTTAAACGGACAACCCTACAGGACGGATCGATAGGCAAAGCTGGGCCGTCTGTTACTACGGCTACCGACTGCCCCGTACGTTCTAAAGCAAATGCCACAACAAGCGGGTTTTTAATAATATTATTTGATAGGTATCGAGGTTTCCGAGAAAAAGGAAACTGTCTAAATATCCAAAAATTACATTAGAAAACAACTAATAAGATTTCCAAAGAGCTTACTCGTTGTAAATTATAGCTAAATAATATCTGTTATTTCCGAATATGTACAATATCACTGTTATGTCATTAGGTTATATGTCAGGTATAAATACTCATTCCGGTTAGGCAACAAGGCAAGCGGGACGGCCACCTGATGGTAAACGACACGCTTGCCCATAGCAACGTACCGTTACTTAACATGTATTACACCACATTACACTCGTCGCCTGAGACAAGATATCGAGTCTCGTTGCCCCAGTAATTACACTAGCTTCAGCGCCTTTCATTTGGGAACAGTAATGTTTACACACTATTGTTTGAAGCCAGGAATAAGAGGCACGGTGGTACCGGTCTCCATTGAGTAACGGACAATATTATAGTAAAAGAATATAACCAACCTAAAATCTAAGCAGTTTCTCCTTTCTTCTTCTGAATTATGTCTTGACAAACCGATTGTGGTCATCAGTAGTCATCATTTCCATTAATCAACTTCACTCTCTTGTAACTGTTGTTTCATTCTCATTTTAGTTTTCACTAAAGTTTAGTTATATAATATACACATAACTAATATTAGTCGAAAAGAATTATTAGTAATTTATTCATTATATTATTTATTAACTGACTATAAATTCTATATCCACATAAATAGTCCTTCGCAAGGCATTCGATTAACTTATTTGGTGTATTAAATAGTCAAACGATCGACTTATTTAACAATATACTTAGTTACTTATTTTCTACTTGCTTTTTTTACGCAATAAAACAACGAGGAGAGGGATGGTAAATGATACGTCTGTCATTAACAACGTGACGCAATTTAGGACTTTAGTGAAAACTGCACCAAGTTGTGCTCCTCACGTTTAAGACTAACTCTCGTTACGCCAGTAATTTCATTAAACAATGACCTTAAAACCTAATAACTGTTTGACGGCAGAGACCAAAACGGACAAAGAACATTTGTATGGACAAGAGGGTATATAAAAAAAGATGCATTATAACCTCAGTGGGACACGATCCTATTGCGGCTCCATCTGATGTGCACTCTGAATCATTTCATAGCTGGATTATCCTGACTTTTGCACTCAGACACATAAATGACTGAAATAGACGATCAAAACGAAGAAACTCTTTGCAACGGCTTAAATTTTATATTTTCATTGTACCCACACTTCAATAATGAATGTGGCTAGTGAATTAATCTGATAAGGAGACTACCGTCTCAAGGCGACGAACACAATCGTGCAGTGTATATTATCCAAACTAGATTGCTATGGTCAGGCGTATCAACCACCATTAGGTGAATGCTCTGCTTGTATCTTCATAGAAAAAAAAAACTCTGATTTAGAAATACTCGTTATACACATCAATTTTCATGAACTGAATTTAATCAGTTAAATTAATATTCATGCTGAAATGAAAGCGGTTTCTTGTCTAAAATCCACTGTAGATTGAAGATAACAATATTTGCTTTGAAGCTTTCATTTAAATTCACTTCAGACCCTAATTTTTTTTAATCAAAATGAATTATGCCTACGGCCTTGAAACCTTTTAAAGTGTTGAGTAAGCTCCGAGATAAATGATCTCGGAAAGTTTGCTCTAAGCATCAGCACCTTAACAATTTGAGTCTACAATATGACTTTAAGGGTGCCTAGATATTATCTGTAGACTTGTTTGCTACGAAGAGATTTGATAAGTTCCTTAACAGTTTAACTTGGAATCGTACATATAAATATGACAGTAAGTTTATAGTAAACTCCATGTTAATTCAGTTGAGTATAATTTTATTGAAAACAGGAGGAATTAATGTCAAATATTGTGGATATCTTGTGATCAATTGATTGTAATAATAATACATTTAAAATTTGTATACATCACTTCTCTTAAAATTATATATGTAGATCGATTTCTCGTTCAATCAGTATGTATTTTATATTCCTGATTAAGGGACGCTGTAGCTAATTATAATACCTACATAATGTAATTCCGGGTGTATTTCGACGAAAGCTATAAAAAAGAACAACTTTGACGGAATTTCAACGAAATTCACAATTTTAATGTAAGAAAATTAATAATAGTAATATTAACAAAAATCTTGAAGATAGTGAAAAGAACGATTAAAGAGTACAGACTGATATTGCATTGTCGTCAGTATAACAGCAAGTGCTTTCAATCCTCTGATATTATTCTCAAGATCCCATCGACAAGTCAACGACTCTTCGATGGTTATCTAACGCCGCTATCATTACAAGAGGCATCATTGTAAGTTTGTATATCTAGAAAAAAAGATACCAATGATATATAGTTAAAGGATAGGACACTGATATGAATATTTTTTAGGTATCGACGCATCATTAAACTTATCTCATCGGATGTTAAGTGACGATGTGGTTTTATCAGGTAGAGTAATAACATTGAAACCAGCCTTTCCTCTATATCCTCGATAAGACCCAAAATATAATTATATGAGATTATAGGTAAGATAATATTTTGATCTTTTGTACTGTTAAGTGTATTTATTCCTTATTTATTTATTGTAAACAAACATTATTATGATTATTTCATATCTTATCTAAAGAGAGATTGAAAAGTAAGCGACAAGAAAAGTTTTATGTATGAAAGCGAATAGATGTAGAGATGAAGACCGAAAGAAGTTTTTCTGGCTTAGTAATTGAGAGAACTGCAGAAGATGTGACTTTTGAAATGACTGGTAGTAAATAAAGTGAAAGACCCTGTTTTTTTTTATAGGAAGGCTAAAAAGGGTGGAAAGTGATCACTGAAGCCCATGAACAGTCACAACACCAGAGGGATCGAAGCTGCTTTGCCAACCTTTAATAACATAATACGCTCTTCTCTTGAAGTCCCATATCATATTGGTTCGGAAATGCCGCTGGTGACAACTGAATTCCACAAAATGGTAGTGCATGGTAAAAAGTTGCACTTGAAATGCACAGCGAAGTATCACCAGTCATCCAAGTGATGAGAATGGAACTTCATTAAAAGTTTGAACCACACTTGGTAATGAATGATAAAGAGTCAAGCAAGAATAAGTTAAACTTATCAACGTTAGTTTATAGTTATAAAATAGTTCGTCTTTAAGTAAATTATTAACTTACTCATTAATATCTATTTTAGTTCATTTTATAATAAAGAAAATCTTTCATAATAAAAATACTATATTTTAGGTATTTAATTTTAAAGGTTAATTTTGTCATCTATAGATCTGTGTTAGACTGACCAATTGCGAATGGCGGCAGTGTTGCTGCATCATCTATGACAACATATACCTTCATATCCATAGAAGTGACCAGCATTAAATCGAGAATAGTATGAATTAATACTTAAAGATTTAAAACTACTCTATATAGCTGGTGTTACCCCCTGGGGTTGCGACTGTCCGTACCGAATGTTCGCTCGTTTGCCCATACTTCTTATAAAAAAAAAGTAGTACAAATTTTCATTTCAGACGCATGGCTTAATGAATTAGCACAACTCTAATATTTAAATATGTATAAGAATAACATTTAAAAATTTCAAAAGTTCACTAGGTTACATCTCTGTTGCCGGAGACCGTCTAGGTAGGTATCACCGCAGCGCCTATTTCTGCCGAAAAACAGTACTGTGTTCCGGTTTAAAGAGCCCTATAGGTTTAAATAATAACTGGGGTACCGAGACTCAAAATTTTGTCTTAGGCAACGAGCGCAATGTTGTGCTGTGTATATTAACCCAACTCGTTATAGGCAGGCGTATCACTTGCCATCAAGAGAAAGTCCAGATACGAAAAGTCGAAACATCATAAGGACTGTTGATTGAAGATTAAATTTGAAAATGAAAATCTTAATTGTATAGATTTCTCTGATAGATTTGTAACTACAGTTACCGAATCGCCCGTTGAGAGCCTATCGCGAACGAACAATAGCAATTATTGTAGTCGACAAGAAACCCAGATCCGATTCCAGATATAGATCGACTTGCAGATATGGATGCCGCAATGACAGCCACAGATACGGAACTATTGTCCTGATGAGAACGCGTTGCGCTTTAATCAATGAAATGTATGCTCTTTCATCTTGAATATTTGCCGAAACAAAAAAAAAAACTTGTTTTTTTTTTCTGTAATCTTAATTAGACAAAGACATTTTTGATCGACATAAGAGCAATATTAAAATTTTAAATCGATCTGTTCTTCTTTTGGTATTGATGTAATATCATCATCACTCTTTAGTGGTCTCCTTTAGTGTCTTGTGATCCTTAGTCTTCTACGAATCGTACAGGTGAAGAACGTTTGCTTCCTAGTACTATAATTTATTACAAGTCCAGTTTGAAAATAAATGGTTAGTTCTAATTGCCTTCAAGGCGTAGCAGTTAACAGCTAACCTTTATAACACAGCACAGTGTGGTGGAAGTGGATGATGAGATTTTTTCGAAGCTGCTAGACTTGCTGTCATATTTACAGAGTTCAGAGTATTTAACTTTAAAACCATTGCGAGGTAAAGCGACTTGCTCTAAAGACGACTGCTCTCGTGGACTCTTTTTTTTTTATTCAACGAATCGAGGAGACAAGTGGAATGTTCACTTGATGGTAAGTGATAAGCCTGCTCATAACAATGCGGCGCTAGTTAAGATGGTATACACAGCACCACATTGTGCTCGTCGCCTTGAGACATACGATGTTAGGTCCAGATCTAGATAGGATACCTTTTCAATACTAAATGAAAAAATTACTATAGCATCAGCAGCGTTTGCTGTTTAATTGGTGTAGTATAAAGTTTCTATTGAATTTAGCGAGTAAACTATAAATAGTAAAGGCGGACAGAAGCTTTGGAAGGATACGTTCAGATTAATTAAATAACCTATAACCACGGCTCAGTGGATGACAGGTTGATTAATTAACTGTATAGATTAGTGACAAATTGGCGGGGTATTCTGTCTGTCGGATACTAAAAGCAATTAATAGAGTAGGCACTGTTGAATTCACCTAATACTTATTATTAAGTGTTTCTCGTATTTACTTTTCTTCTATTTCTGAATTTATATGTTCTTGTGTTTGGTATGAATTCTCTTTATTACGTAAAGTTATCCCTATGTAACACTCCCTAAAAGGCAAGGTATTTTTTGAATATTTTATTGACAATGTTGTAATTTCTACGGCACGATGATATAATATTTTTTTTTGTATTCGACAAAGTGATGACACGAGTAAGGCGTTCACGTTATAGTAATTGATACACCTACCTATAACAACGTTGCACCAATTACGATTATATACAATGCACCAAATTGCGCTCGTCTCTGAGATATCGGATATTAAATCTCGTTACTTCCATAATTTAATTAACTACAACGATCTAAACATTTCTACGCTTTTTATGCGAAAATGAATATTTTTTTTATTTAAACTTTATTTACATTTAATTATGGTAAAAATATGTTATTTTGTTTAATGACTTTTTGCCCTCCTGTAATAACATTCCGTTTCTGTAGAAATTTTAAAAATTCTAATCAAAAAAATGCAGCTAGGAGTTTTGGCAGATTAACTCTAGATATTAACCTAACACTGCTTAAAAAATTCTGAAGAAGTCAAAAAGGTCGAAATCTTAGGAAGCAAAATCTCTTAATTTTTGCACTATGGCAACAGATATATATATGCTTCTAGCGTTATCGGGATGGAATTCCACATCCTATCTATTGATCAATTCAGGCCACTGATCTCAACTTCTTGCTTTAATCTCATCAATTGTTAGCATCGATTGTTCTGCCCGGCGGTAAAATATGGTAATGAACAATGTCCTTCTAATCCCGCCCTACCCAACGCATTATCATACCACATATATATATATACTCGTATATATATATCAAGTTAACCCGGGTTTTGCCACTGTATGTGAAGCCTGCTCGACCATTTACCACAAGTTTTATCGCGTTCGCTTTCATGTTGTGCGGTATCTCCTTTTTATCATCACCACCACCACCAGCTATCGAACGTTTTAAATAGGTTTTGATTAAGTCTCAATAAAAAAATTTAAATGGTTTTCTTAAAAAAATTGGTTTGTTTCAGCGAGTTCATATACCGTCCAAATATCGTACCTTAGTGTGTAAAAATCAATATTTCTTTTTTTCTGTCTCATTATTCCTAAATTCATCGTTAATAAATATTTTTAAATGTATATATAATCAGACAAAGACAACGCTGGCGTTTTCATGTCTCGGAGGCCAAAATTCACTCTAGGTCTCTGCGCCAGAGGAGTAATATATAATCACAAGAAATAAATATTTAAATATTTTTATTGCAGTCATATAAATATTTTTTAATCTACATTGATGTGTCAATATGCAACGTTTATAATATCGAACATAAAACATTATTTGTGCGCATTAATCTCATTTATCGCTCCGTAGATCGACGGCCGCGGAGCAGCTTTGCTATGGCGGGAGGCATTGGGAATGTTTTAAATTATACCATCGGTTTAACCCGCGGTGACAGTTCGAAAAATCACACGAGCACGCGATACAACCGGGCCTGTGTCCATTTTAAATTACAAAAAAAAAAAAAACATAATTTAAACATAATACTAACTTTACATTTTGAAAACTCTTTTCAGTTTCTTAACAACTGCTTTGATGACAGCGCGTTGGGAAATTACTATTATAATAAACGATTGTTTTGTACAAATATAATTTAATAAGAAATATGTACTTTATTTAAGCTTTCAATAGATAGTCATTAGGATGCTGAATCTTAATACATAAACTTTATATTACAAAGTCGTGTCGTATAACAACGTGCACTAACCAAACAAGTTGGTACTGGACGGATAAAAAGCCATAGGGCCTATTAGTGTGAAATATTCGAAACGTTAGCATAACTTATACCCAACATCTAAACTTAAGCGACATCTCTATCAAGCGCCCTAAGTGTTTAAAAGTAATTAATTGCAAGTAAATTATAGTTTTTCATTAAACGGGCGACCATTCAAGTTAACAGGTATTAATTGGTAACCGCACAGAATTGATATTTCTGCATTCCTATATAGAATACTGTGTAAACTCGATTTTCATCTCACTAATAGCACTGAAGGTAAAACTAATTCCGTTTTGAATTTGAATGCTTATTTACAATATAACCTAGACAAATCAACAGTAAGAATAACACACTGTAGGTAATAAATCCGATAAGGACGTAAAATGGTCTCAAGTTGGTGAGGATTAAATATTCTATACAAATGCTTCCAAAAACTCTGGTCCAGTAAGTTTATTATCACTGAATTTATATCAACTTTTAATCTAATCATAATACTAAGAGGGGGGACTACCATTGTTCTAAGTATCAGTTCCTGCTCTCCGCACCTCACGTCAAGACTTCTACAAACATTATTTGTTTATACTTTTGTACTACAAATTATTCTAATTATATATATAATTTATAGCATCTTATAATATATTACTAAATTTTAATACTAAAATTTTACTTCCTACCAAAATGTTTCATTCTTGTCAATCAAATTATAAAAGAGAGAAAACAAACTGAATTTTTTATATAACAAATGGAAAATTGGAAGTTAAATGTCGAACAAAATATTACCAATGCTGAATTTATACGAATTCACAAAGCGAAAGTAATAACGAAAAGGGAAAAGAAATAAAATAAGTGGAGAGAGAGAGAAAAAAAAAATAACTATCCTTCAATCTCATAAGCTGATGAAATCCTTTGATGTATCAATCACGCACCTCGTGCCATTACCGAAGTAGATTCGGTGCGCTCCTGAGGCGTACACGAAAAACTGTAACAGACATCTGGCAATTTTGTAAAAGCCAACCACGCCCGCTTCCGATGGACACGTCTAGTTGATTTGGCAAGCTTAAGAAGGGCCCAGAGCTGGCAATCCAGCGATAACATTACAATTGAAGAATATTTTTTTTTTTATTTCATTAACCGACGGGTCGAGCGGGACGTTCACCTGGTGGTAGGTAATACCCCTGCCCACTCGACGGGCACTGTAGCTAGTGAAATTCATCAGGCATCAAGATTTATTACAGGCAAGCGTACACTTACCATCGAGTGAAGGTTTCGCCAGTCTCGTCGGTTTTAAAAAAAAATGCAAGTAAATAAAAACCAAACTTCATTTCATCATGAGGTGCCTTCTTCTAACTGAAGTTTAGCGATCAGATTGAGATAACCAATTCGATCCACAGCTATTCTTTTTAACTGATGGTATTTAAACCCGGTCCACTCCTTTACTCCTTTTTTTTATTTTGTATCACTCCTGATCTACTGATACAACCTTAATCACCCAAACGATTTATCAAATCTTTTTTACTTGACTGCCGTAGGTGGTGTTATTACTACTTCACTACTCCCCAGTAGTGTAACTGTAATAACACCACCGAACGGCAGTAAAGAACTTAAACACCTACATACTTCTAGTAATCAAAAGTTATTACCTTTGTTAACTTACCACAAGTTGGCGAGGTATCATAAGATCTTTTATATCGTTCGATGGTTCTACAGTGATCATACGTTATATCAAAATAACGTCGTTATTACTGATATAAAAAAAAAACAGTAATTATTATAATTTCATAATAGCACAGTTTCAGTTGCTTGAAAACTTATGTGGGAAAAAAAGTCACTGGTGGTAAGTCCCTGTTGCCAGAGACCATCACTGCGTCTATTTCTGCCGTCAAACTATTCAAACGTTACTGTGTTCTGGATTAAAGGGCTCTGTAGCTAGTGTAATTACTGAGGTAACGAGACTCGACATCTTACGCTTCAGGCGACGAGTACAATGTGGTGCATTATATACCATCCTAACTAAAGCCACATTGTCATGGGCAGGCGTACCACTTTCCATCTGGTGAAGGTCACCCTCGTCTCGTCGCTTAATTAAATAAAAAAAAAACTCATTTCTTTAAAGGTTTTACATTACTAACATAAATATACCCGTATCTGATACAGAAAAAATATTATATTTTACTCTACTCTACTCAAATTGGAGGTATTAACGAAACACGCTGTTTATAGTGTGTAAGGTGAACGGGTTCGCTTAAGTGAAGCTAAGTGACCCCTGCGGCGAATACGTCGCTCTTTAAAAGCACACACGAGCTTTAAAAAGTTTTATATTACCACCTCGCGATAGATTAAATATTATTTTCTTTATATGGAGTAAAACAATCCTCTGTCCAGCAATGGACGTCTATCGGATGATGATGATATAAAACTACTTGACAAATCCATCGGAAGGTATCCTGAGATGCACTCTAGATAAATCAGACTAGATAAGTCTTTTCTCTCTTCTGTTAAATACTCCACTTCGTAATATTTTTTTTAAATAAATGTTTTGTGCTTTTTTTTTGCAAAAGATAGATATATCCTAAAAGCCGTTCGAATAAAAATCACTTCTATAAAATTCATGCTCTAAAATCAATCAGTGACGCCTCAGAATGGCTGCTTCCGGCGGCGTTTTGAAAAAGATGGCCGGCGCGGCGTTTCCGGTAAACGTCAGATTTCACCGAAAAAATTGCGTTTGATGTAATTTTAACTGAAATCATAGTAATGTTTATTCTGACTTCTCATGTAGGTAATGTAAAGTTGAATTTAAGTTCTTATTAAAACTTACAAGCAGACAAACAAAACAGTGATTACTGCTCTTCGGGGTACACTTTATTAAGTGATAGTCGATTGTCAAAGACAGTAAAACAGATATCACTGCTTTCGAACCGTACTAGCTCTAGCTAGCTCAGGAAGTTAAAAGAGGACCTGGACTTTCCTTAGGGCATCGTCAGTCAAAGCGCAGAGGGCACTGATGCGTTCCCTAGAATGTTCCGAAGCTCCTAACCCCGTGAAGGAGACCAACCTGGTAGTTTCAGTACCTACAACTCTCACATAACCCTGACTTCCGCCAGAAACAAAATGTCTTATTAATCCTACCTCCGGTCCTATCTCGTCAAAAAAGTAATCGTAGCGTATATTCTACTCTGAGGCAGTAGTAGGAAAAAATTAGTGTTCTGTTTTAAAAGGCGCTGTAGCTGATGAATCTAACTATGTAATGAGAATATCTTATCTTTAGCACCTGATAAGGAATGTTAAGATAATATACACAACACCACATGTGATCATTGTTTTGAGACACAAAATGTTAATTATTTAATTTTTAATTATTTAGTATTTTTATTTGCCATACACTACTCCTGTTTGTCCGAATGACTGGCCTTAGAAATAGATACTGCAATGGTATCTATATATACCAGTGGTACTCAAATTTTCATGGATACCTCATGCATGTGCTAGAAATTTCGTTGAAGGTCGCAAAGAAAACCGGTAAAAATTTTATTTTTTCACAATCCTTTCAGATTTTTTCTTAAACAGCTAGGAATAATTCCTAGCTTAAGTAATTTCAAATGAGGACATGAAATTTCAAGTAGTTTAAAAAAAACTGCAGATTGAGCATAAAAGACGTTTTTTTGGTTTCGGGGGGTGGGAGGAACCTTCCAAAGATACCCTGCTGCTGGGGGGTAGTCAGGGTTATGTTAGATTTTTACTCACTAAAACCCCCCGGTGCTCTGCATCAGTGCATTTGGAGAGGCTCCGGGGTCTCTTATAAAACGCACCCGTGCCTCTCTATACTTTCTTTGAACACGTCTCTGAGGAGGGGCTTAACCCTTCTAGACATTCCCACACAGGTTCGCTTGTTGAGCGATAAGGGCCCCACCTTCAAGGCCCGCAAAACTCCTAGACCCTTTTAGTCACCGTCTACAACAGGCAGGGCTTACCTTAGTCCTGTTCGAACTAGCCTGAGCCTATAGGGCTGGAGCATAAATGACCTAGGCGGTCAACCAACCAATCTACCACCACAAGAGGATGTCCTGCTTGTTACATCGCTTCATGTGTGATAATTTTTTTTTTTAATCTTTCATGATAAAAAATTAGAATAAATATACAGCCTTCTTGGGTCAGTGAAAGGAATTAAACCACGAAACATCGCCGCCATTACAAATTACTCACTTCACGTGCTCCGTTACATCTCTGGACGTGTAAATGAGGAATGAAAAAGAATAAGTAAAACATTAATACCCTTAAACAAAAGCGCAAAATAAATCAGACGTAACGGACGGACAAAAGAACGGAGAAAGTTTGATTATTAAAGCACAATGGGAGGTACGGGCACGCTAAAAGCTGGATATTAAGCTCAAAGCGCTGAGTGCAACGGAAATTACATCATGCACACCTTGTTGTGTTCACTGTACTCTTTGAATATCGGATCGCATTATGCAGGAAGTCGTAATTGATTTGTTTATTACTTAAACCTACCCCACTGTTCTGTGGAATACATTACAAGAAAGGTCCAGCAGTGAACGTCCATTGGTTGAGATGATGACGTGAATTAAGCAGTTATTATGATTATTACTATCCACATCTCAGCATTTGTTCGTTGCTAAACTCACTTTTATTTATTTTTATATGGATACAAGAAATTTCTTTTAAACAAAAAACTACTAATATGAGATGGATTTTTAGCTGGTGGGAAATGGTACACCAATCTACTAAAATGAAGCCTTGAGACATAAATCGGTACATCAAGTTACTCCTGTAGCCTAAATTTACCACTATTTAACCATAATCGATTGCAAGACAAAATAATACGCTCTTGATTTTATTACCCTTATTGAATACATTTCAAACTAGTTATGATAAATGGGATGCACTGACCATCATCATCAGCCCATAGACGTCCATTGCTGGACATAGGCCTCCTCTAAAGATCCCCACATCGATCTGTCCTGCGCTGCTCGCATCGCCCAGCACTCAGGGTGAGGCTTGTAAGCGTTCATATGGTGGGATTTGGTCCATTTTCACCACACTGGCCCATTGTGGGTTGGTAGGAACCAGATAGATACAAAAGAACACAGATATAAACAAAAAACAAGATCATAGGTCATAGACCATAAATCAACTCATTACATTAATAACTATCCGTCTACCTATCGCATAATACCGTCCACGTACAAATGTAAGCGATCAAAACACGCAATCAGTCGTCTCATTGAAGCGCATAATGCCGTTCATCTTTTAACACTTCTTCGCCTTTGTACATCGAGCTTTGTGAGCGGTGGTATTGATTGGCGCGTAAGGCCCACCATTCAAACCCGGGCCCCGCGGTAAAGTAATAAAATAAAGCAATTATCTCGCACGTCACTCATTTGTCATTCGATTTAAGATATTTGTACGAGTAATCCTTTACGGGATGCTGAGGTGTGATATTGTAATGATTTTACTCTCACAAGTCGTGTTCAAATCGGCTGCTCTAGTACCAACATTTTATAATCGTTTGCTTACATAAAGAGAAGATGAGTCGTCGATGATTTTGTATGTTGTTACTTCATCCTTATTATCAGCTACATCAGCCGGTCCAAGTTTATGCTATTAGCATAAGGGCGATCTAATCCGGTTCCTATCACTTTCTGTAGATCATCGTTCCAATATGTATAAGAAGAAACGAATATGATCGTTACTATATTGTACCTATAGATTATAAAATTTAAAGTAAAGTTTAAATTTCATCAATTCCTAACTTTGCTTATTACTTGAAGTCTATCGTTTATGAAAGTCGTAAAGAAGTACCAAATTACTTAAATATACGTTTATTAATAGTGAAACTTTTTGAAGGTGCTTTAAATGAAAATGTTAAAGTTAAATGAATTATTCATAAGCGAATTTATGAAAGTGAAATACGAGTATTCAAATAGAACACTGGCTACTCTTGTAGCAAAACGGTTTAATGCGAACCGTTTTCGTGGAAACTTATTTTTGTTCTAAAAAAAAAACCGTCGGCTCCCGTTTGAAGCAGTACTACTATGCCCTAAGGCCACATTTTAAACTCTGAGAGACACTACATTAAACTTTTTTGAGAACCCGTTAAAAACAGTGTTGCACGCGCTCGCACTTACATTGCTACTTTGACCAGTCTACATTTTTATACTAACTTATTTTATAAAATTTTTGCTTCAAATCCAATGACTATAAATTAAATTAACTTCTATATCTACATATTATAATTTGCACTATTTCGTTCTATACATCTGTGTATTTTCATAGCTTTTCTGTTATTTTATCAACATTTAAGTATTTCTTGTTGAATCTTAGTCTAACTTTAAGAACGTAATTTAAAAGAAATCACTTATTTCTTCGAGGCATTAACTAACACGCGTACATTAGTAGTTTCTCTGTCCTCTCCCATTGCAGCATGTGGAGGGAGATAGACTGCCTTAGCATTTTCTACTTCATTTTCTTTCATTGCAGACATGTGGCCTAGAGTTACATACTCTTTTATAACTTTTCTACCTTCTTCATATAGCCTATAACCTTTATTTTATTGTCTTTTTACCGCTACTAGTCTTTTCATTGCTACATCCTTGGCCTATCCATACTGACACTCCGAATACTCATTCCTGAATGGTAATGTAATATAATAATGATGATCTCTTCTGAATTCATTCCCGTTCAATCTCTAATTCTCAAAACCGACTAAGATAATTATATTCCTGCTTAACTCGCAAATGTAAACCTGTAATTTTAGCTGTATATTAACGAAACATTAACAAATTAATCGGTTAAAATATTCATAATAAACTACTAAAGTTTATCAGTTGTAGAAGACTAAAGGAACTATAGTTAAAAACCATTCAAAACAAATAATCATAAATGAATTTTTGTTTAAAAAAAAAATTATAATGTACTTTATAGAACATTCCGTCCATTTACAAATAGACACAAAACGATTAAAATCATCTATCATCGAGTCTAAAATTTAGACTTCCATTATTCTATTTATATATCAGCAACAGAGGCAAATGACTATGCATTGTATACATCTGATAGCTTTGATGATCATCATCACTATCAATAATTGAATCTAGTTTCGTTCAATCAACAAACGATATCGTAACTATAGTATTGTCAGTATTTTGAGTTTGAGTGAATTGTCGAGAAGTAATCTGTTTGAACTTCATATCTATGTTCTCGTAGTGTTCAGTTTAATAAATCTTTTTACTACAGTACTTTTGGATTTATAGTCTGTAAGCTAATAAAAAATAGGTCCTATTCCAAATATCTAATCCTACATTTTTTCATTTTCAAATTACGCTTACATGATGACTTTTTAGATATGACGAATCTATAATCGTTTGTTTAATTAGTAGATATTTCCGTTCTTCTAGAATCTTCAATACTATCTATCTATATTTTCTTTTCTCTATCTAATAAAGTGTGATTATTATTTTTAATTATTATTTAATATAATCAATAAAACATGCATGAAAACTTTATTATTACAGACATTTACTTTTAAGCAAAAATTAACTTTTAGCCGAAGACTGTACTTTACTTTTATCTTCTGTAAATACTTTCTAGTTTTTGTCATACACATGTACTATATTTATTTATTAAATACATATTATAAATCTGACCAACCCGAATTATCTCCCATATGAGCCTCTATAAACTACGGCCCCTTCTGCCCGGCGGTACCGAAGCCCATGCCGATTGTCTGGTGAAGGTCGCGGGAAACCGCTGGATGCGGGCAGCATGAGACCGATCGATGTGGAGTTCTTTGAGGGACGTGGAACAACAGTGGACGTCTATCGGCTGATGATGACTACATATTAAATACATAATTATATACATAAAATTTCACTACACATAAATTAACGAATGATTTATTATAACTTAATTTTCACAATGGAACGTTAGAGACATACAAAATGTGAGTATTTTTCTTCTTTGCGGCTCGCGCGCAATGTACAGAGAAACATTTGATGGATGGCCGTGCAAAGTTATTAATGCGATACTGAACAATGTAGTATACAGGATGTTTTATGATTCAACGGTCTATTTATTTATTAAAAATAAAAAGTTAGTTGGTTAAGTATGCGGTCAGCACAGGGACGGTGGATGTTAGAGATGTTTAAACATGCCTCCAACGGTAGATGTCTTTGGATTGATGATGAATACAAAGTTTATATTTCAACAAAAAAATGGAAACGATGATTATATCGTTACCTACTAATTAATCCATTTTTACAGATTTTTCTTAATAGGTATACTTAAAAAGTTTAAAGCGGGGGTGTCGAGGAGAGCTACAGCCCTCCCTGGAACGTGCTTGAGGTACACCTGACTACAGTGCTTGGAGACACCGGTGCGCTCAGTAAGAGATCCCGTGGCGTTCCGCAACACACCGAGGATAACCACCGAAGGAGTTTTAGTGAGTAAAAATCCCACTGAACCTTACCTCTCACCCCACCCCCGCCCCTCAGAAGCAGGGTATCTGTATCCGCAATACACATTTCCGCCGCTAAACAATAGCGTGCTAACGTTATTGGGTTTCAGTTTTAAGGATGATTTATTTAGTGAAATAACTGTACTAACGACACTTGTGTTTGAAGGCGACAAACACAATGCGATTGCAGTGTGTAATATCCTAACTAGCTTCACATTGTTAGGAGCAGACGTATTATTTTTCATAATATCATCACAATTAAGATATTAATATTGATTTTATCGGTTACTAAAAGATCAGCACCATTATATAGTTGCAATTTTAGTCGGCTATTTATAATGTTAGTTAATATTTCAAATACAGGTAAATTGTTTTCTATAATGTTTAGGTAGATGTTATATCGAAGAAAGTTAATAATAAAAAAAGAAACGGCAACTCTCTGTATAGTTTAGAAAAGTACGTCCCCAAATGATGTATAATGAAATATCACTCTCCGCGGCCGTTGTAGCTTCAGTAAAATATGGACCGTTATTGACCTCCGGCGTACAGACGGACAGAATGCTAAAGTAAATACTAGTTACACTTGATAGTTTCTCGCATAAATCTAACATCATGTTCGGATATTGTCTGATCTCATGCCCGCTACGGCGCTGAGATAAATCTAGTTATATTCAATTTAATACCACCATATGTCGAACTATGGCCCTAAAGTTATATAGATAAACTGTATGAGAATGCATTTCCGACACAAAACCAATGGATCACAGTTATCTAATACGGAAATCATTGGCGCGATCAGCATAAAAATTAAAGCGTTTAAGTATTTATTAATGCTTTTAAACTACTTGTAATAACAAGCAAATCAGTTTAAGTATAATTGTGTTTCCTTAATATGATTTGGTTTTACGGTGCTACTCTAAATAACTTATATGTGTGAAATCTTATGCTGAGTTTATTTCTACATTTTTTTTGTGAAATTCTGATTAATACTTAGCTCATTTTCAATTCGATCGCACATATAATAAAAACAAAACATCACTGTTACAATTGGAGAGAAGTGACAGTGGTCGGAATTAGCTTTTTAAACACTTTTTTTTAATTGCAACTTTGACGTTACCAATAAAGTACGCGGAGAATAAACAAAGAATCCCGAGATCCCGGGGTCACTCAAAGAATCGACTCTAATTGGAATAACAGGAGAAGTTATACTTTAATTAAATTTTTCTTTGTTGGCAAAATTAACACCATTAAATATTAATCAGAATGTAAGTATAATAATATTTAAAATCATATATAAAGATAATTTTATGAATGGATAATAAATTATCTTACAAACAAATATCACTAATACTTTACAATAGTAAAAATATCAAGTATCTAGTGATAGGTCTCCATTGACTGAGATAGTCTAGGTAAATACTATAGCATCATCTATTTCAGCTAAATAATATTATGCAGACGTTACGGTGTTCCGGTTTGAAGCGCGTTCTAGCTAGTGAAATTTCTGGATGCAATGATACTTAATATTCTAAACATCAAGGCGATGAGCTCAGTGTGGTTCTATGTATATCCCAAAGAATATTATATATAAGTTCGGTTTTCTTACTTAGATACTTTTATTTTAACTGTTTATATACTCGGTAATTTTTTTTTTACCTTAAGGGTAAAAAGAAATAGATATATGATATGATGATACATAATATATATTACCTGCCCCCGCCCGCTTTGCTGGCCTAATACAGTGTTAGTCAAGAAATTTGTCTGTAAGATTCCTTAAGAGCAGCCGCATTTGCAAATGACTTTTTATACCAACCGTTACTATAGCAACCGCATAAATAATACAAAATAGAAATGTTTATAAAAGTTAATTAGAAATAAAATGGTGAAAAGATATATAAAATTCAAAAACTAAACCTATAACCATTTACATATCATTCCGCGTTGATTGCTCATGTTATCGCGTCGATAAGTTCACTAGTTTTTACGTGAATGGCGAGAAACTCTATTACTAATAAAAAGACATATTTGAAAGTAAAGAAAAGTGTAGAAATTTTTATATGATTATATGATTTTTAAATGATAATATGATTTTTAAATGTATGTAATAAATAATCTACAATTTGCTTTCTCCTTACTCCATTGTAGTTACATAACCGATATCGTGAGAAATGATTTGGGTGGGTAATACATACCATCAGGTACCGTCAGGTGAACGTTTCGCACGTCTCTTGGCTTCTTTGTTTATTTTTCTCAATGAAACGACGAGACAAGCGAGCCGTTCACCTAATGACCAGAGATACACCTGTCCATAAAAAGGTGGCGCTGGTTAGGATGATATACATAGCACCACATTGTACTCGTTGCATTGAGACATAAGACGGTGAGTCCCTTTACCTCATTAATTACAGTAATATTTTCACACTACTGTTCGACGACATAGCAGCTGTGCTAGACGGTATCCAGCAACGGAAACCTACCATCATCATCATCAGCCGATAATCGTTCCCTGATGGACATAGGCCTCCCTCAAAGATCTTCATATTTGTAGGGGTTCATATCAGAGAATTTAAGCCATTTCCCACCACGCTGGCCCAATGCGGATTGATGGAAGCTAGAGCTTCGTTTTTTGACTAGCAGGGTGCAACACAAGCAGGTGACGCTGGATCTCTTTAGTTGTTGTACGAGAACCCTTACCCCCGTCCTACCACCAGTGTTTAAAATTTAATAATTACTGTATTTTTCAATTACTAAAATGTTTAATGTGAATTTATATCAATTTAGATAGTTAAAAATATAAAATCATTATAACATAACAATCAATATCCTTATTACAGAAATAGTTGATGATTCATTACACCAAGTTCGAATCAATCGAACGGTTAACACTGTATAAGGAGTGACCGCGAGACACGCAAGAATGTACATTCAAACGGAAAAGCGCTATATTTCACATATTTTAATTAATTTTAGACAGAAATATAAAAGTATACACTAGTAATAAATTATATTGGCAAGAGAAATATATAGAAATAATTTAAAATTATTTTCTTAAAAAAAAAAACAACTGTTATTAAGGAAACACAAAACTGCCTACTGACTGGTTTTAACAGTTTCCTCACAATCTAAGTTTAGACAAATTATTTGGAATAAAATCTATTTGTTCCTTTTCTTCAATAAATGGGGTTAATTCATAAACAAGAAAGAAAATATCACATCTAATTACTTTATTTTCTGTTGAGCACTTACTTGGTAGTCATATTGATTCTTGCAGCCCATCTGATTCTGGGCTCGTGGTCCACGGTCTGTTTCATCTAATTTTTCAACAGCCAATTTACGTCCCCATTGTTTGGGCACAGGCCTATCCTGAATAAGAGGGCGATGGGCCATAGTCACCTTAGGATAAATTGTAATTCCTGTGCAGGTTTCCTCACGATGTTTTTCTTCACCGTATGTATTTCACTATTGTTGCTAAAGTCGATAAAATGTACATAACTTAAATATTAAAGTTATCGGTACATGCCAAGATTCGAAACCGCGATCATCGGGATGAGGGCGCATGCTCTAACCATTAGGCCAGCAAGCTACTCATCCATATATATATATATATATTATTGGGTGTATTAGGTACTTATGTGTGTATATTATCATTGGGGACTTCTCCACGCGCCTGTCCACCCAATCAAGCTCGCAGGCCGCAGACAGAACTAAGAGTTAGTATTATAATGTAACAAACTATAAAATCTGACCAGGTATAACAATTAAGAAGTCATTGTAACACAAATCGATTTGTGACGCCTGTCAATTTGATATACCACGGGGGTCCGCTAGCCTCTCCAAAAAACTTAACTACTTACCCCGTTTTAAAAATGTTTATAATAATCTATACATTGTAATATATTTAAAATATGGTGAGAAATTTATCTAAACATACATTTAAAATATAATCTTGGATTAAAATGTAGAGATATCGATTAATTTATTCATAGCTTAGCTATAATCGCATTCAAACGAAATCTAGGAATGTGTTATGGATTTCAATCTACATAATTATAAATGATTGGCTTTTTGTTTCATTACAAAAATAATACAAATTTCTATTTTGTTTGTTAATTATATAACATAACAAACGTTTCGATTTTTTCTCTATTTTAATAGGAGATTACAATGTGAGTAACATTTGATGAAATCATAATCACCTCTTAAAAAATATGATGATTATGAGTACAACTCATGAAGTGTACGTAGATAGCTTTTACCTTTGTAATTATTAAAGTACTATAATAGATCTTGAATATATTAATATTATACAAATGTACTAATCTTTAAGTATATAATCATTTTAACTATCGTCTGTTAACATACATTTATTTAAACGGCTCATAGTATTAATTGATTAAAATATTCAGGTTCAATCTTAGCAGTACTTAATGCTTTGGTTTTCGTTTCTCTCTGTACTGTAAATCCCTGAACCACTTTATACTACTTTTAGTATAAAAAATTTAAACAATACAGGACCAACAGCTGCATAAGACAATACTTAAGAGGTAAATATCATCACATTATAGAAAATTATCGAATATATGTCAATGTCAAAACATATTTTGTATAATATGAATTGCTAGTATTACATTAACATTATATTAATAAATTCATCAATAAATTCGATAATAAAATAGCTCATTATTTTGAATTTTCACCAATAAACAAATCATATACAATATTTTTGCATCCTTACTTTTTCACCGCTATAAATACGACGTGAACGTTTTTCATAAACTTAGATGTTTTTGCTCTCTGCAACGAATAGAAATGAAATACGGTACATTTTAGAATAATTATCGCATACACATTTATTCTTAAAAGGATACAGCGGAACATTTTTCTGTAAGCTTAAATCCTGTAATACTGAAGGACTACCGTTTTTCATATGAATATGATTTCTTAAAAGGAAGAAGAAGCACGAACATATTTTTGTAATGTGTACTGTATGGTCGGTAAAAAAATATACAGAACTTTTATTTAATTACGTGTTATCGTAATAAAATAAAATCAATATTTTGAATCTCATCTTTTTTGTAATTAATAATATGTTCAGAAATACAACAAGCAAAAATTTTATTGCTTGTTTAATTGCATCGATTTATTACATTATTATTATTCAACAATACAACTAATCATGCAAAGCGGAATTAGTGATAAGTGACATGCTTGCTCATAAGAATGAGGGACATTTACACAACCATATTTTGCACTCGTTGAGTTAAGACAAAATATTCCTTTCCCTCAGTCCCGTAACCCTGTTAAATTGTACTGAGTAAAATTATATTAAGTATAATAAATTTTACACATTGTAACGAATCAAAAATTTTAATTAAATCCTGTCGCTGCTAATAAATGTAACGTAATAAATGAAATTAATTATTATGATTAATAATAATTATACAAGTTTATTTACCTGTGAGTATATTATTGATTAATGAATAACCTATGTTTGACAATGAAGTGTTGTTAAATTATTGAAAAAATGCTAATCTTGATTTAAATCGTCTTCAAATTAAAAATTCTACAGAACCCATTAACTATATCTACCTCACAACAACTTTTATACACTTCTCATCGAGCGACGCGGCAATATTAAAAAATAAAGACGCTTAATGACTGTAGCGGTGTATCACAAAACACAATAGAGACAAATAGGCACAGATACCAAAGACACAAAGTAATGGCCAAAGAAAAGAAACTCTTTTATAAATAGTCTGTCACACCACATAGGCGTGGCAATTACAAAAAAGAAAAAATATATCCGGCCGGTGCTCTCTGATCTCACATACGCATTGACCAAAGACAATGACGTGAGCACTTTCGTGCTTTTTATTCTGTGGTCATTAAGTTTTGACAGGAGACTTTTTCTAATGATAACAATTTAATGTACGTAAAGAGTTTTACAGTATATAGTTATTAATTTAATATCTTAAACTGTCATTTTATACGTAAATTATTATATGGTTAAAAGCTTCGGGCCATTTAGTAATTCATCTCTTATTATAACAAGTAAATAAATGTGTACCAATATTTTTTTCCAAGAAGTAAATTAAATTCTTAGACCGTGAGTAAAATAATTCACTAATGGAGATCTATTTGTATTTCTATATGTTCATATTAATATACTTTTGTGTTTATAATTCTAGGGCATAATAAAAAAAAAATCATAATTTATTTAACTTTTAAGTGTTTTCTTAACCTTTTAAGCGACATGCCGTACTAAATACATGTGTATATAGAAGTAAATATGTACTACTATGTTTATATATAATAAATAAATAAAGTCTAATATTTTATAGAAAATGGCTGCGTAGTTTCTTGTAATATCTCGTAATAAGCTATATTTTCTTCGAATATAGGTAGCATTTGAAGTACCACAGTATATGAGCTACCACTTGACTTCCATTACATATAACAAGTTAACAATGAGGCCTTGGATGGAAAAGCGTGCCCGGAACACTCCATACCCGGCAACGCTGTTATGGCAGTAGATTTACAATACGAGGTAGTCAAGGGCTAACTTCTAAACATTTGACAATTTTTTTTTTATTTAATGAAAAGACGAGATGAGTGATACGGTCACCTGATGGTAAGTAATACGCCCGCATACAAGAACGAGACGCTAGTAAGGGTGAAATACAAAGCACGATACTGTGACTCGTAGCTTTTAGACAAGATGTTCAAATCACATTACCCCAGTAATTTTACTAGCTACAGCGCCTTCAGACCAAAACACAACAATGTTTACTCAGTACAGGCTTTCTTTATTTATTTTTTTATAAAATTTCCCTTGCGAGCGATGTGTCAGGATCTTTATTTTCCAATCATTTACCATCATCATTTAATTTATTTAAATTTTTTGACTCATTCTCATCTTTCATTTTCTCCTCTCTATCATACTCTGCGCGTCTATCACACATTTCTTCTGCTATAATACATCCCATTTCCTTCTGTCATACCTCTTGCAATTGGAGACAGCCGCCTTTTCCTACTCAGTACTGTTTGGCGGCAGAAATAGGAACTACAGTTGTAACAACCTTAAAAAAAATCAAAGGTGTTACAAAACAAGATATTAGCCACTGCGCTGTGGAAGCAGTTGCGTTTAGTTTTTTTTATTTAATTAAGCGGCGAGATGAGCGGAACATTCACCTGATAAGTAATACTGTAACCCGCCTATAACGACATGGCGCTAATTATAGCATGATATACACTACATCACATTGCGCTTATCGCCTGGGACATAAGATGTCGAGTCTCGTTACCCTAGTAATTATTTAGATGCAGCGCTCTTCAAACCGAAACACAATAATATTTGCACAGTACTGTTTGGCGGCAGAAATAGACGCTGCGGTGGTACCTCCCTGGACGGTCCCCTGCAACAGAGACCTATCACCATGTTATTGTTAACACCTTTGTGGAATATCGTTGATTAGGATAAATAAATGAACGCATTCGGATGTCGCTCGGAATACGTTAATACGTAGAATTATTTAGATGTTGGCGCGGCGGCGAGTTCAGTGTTTAGCTCGGAGAGCACGCCGGGAGTGTGACGCGACATCTGTCAGTTGGCGGGTACGCGACGCCTTTGACATATGCTTTTATTAACAACGATTAGTTGTTTTTTTATTCGACGAAGCGAACACGAACAGGATATTAATCTGATGGTAAATGTGGCATGTTGCATGCATTTTCCGGTGGTATATTTCCGTCATCGAAGACCAACTAAGTAAGTACCACCGCAGTGCCTATTGCAGCCAACAAACAGTACTATGCAAACATTACTGTGTTTGAGTTTAAAGGTCGCTGTAGCTAGTATAATTACTGAGGTAATGAGACTCGACATCTTATGGTGGTATATATATTATCGTAACTAGTGCCATGTTGTCATGGGCGTGCGTATCATCAGGTGAACGTCCCACCCGTCTCGTCGCTTCATTGTATAATAAAAAGATATTGTGCTCGTAAGTTTGAGACATACGTCTCGTTATATTAAAAATTTTGGTAGGTACATCGCCTCCAAATCGTTTCACAGTAAAATGTGCACATTACTAATGAGAAAAGAAATAGGAACTGCAGTTGCACTTATCAAGACTGTCTAACATGGATGTCTTATTAATATTTTAAAATCGGCTACACTGCTAATTTTTACAAATATAATCTAACTCATGACTACTGAACAATAGGTAACGATTTTTTTTTTATTAAAGTTTTAACTTTAACTATGTATAAGTCATATCAAGTGTAGAAGCTAAATCTCCCATTTATCATCGAACGTACCTAAAATATCAAAAGAACCTTAACTGTTACAGATGATACATTATTTATCATCACCATCAATACCCGAGAGACATTCACTGCTGGTCATACGCCTCCCTCAAAGACTTCGATCGGCCCTGCGCTATCTTGGTTCCGGTGCCTTGCCAACGTCCGTCATCAGTCCGCATGGCCTTCAATACCACCTGCACCTGGTGCCGTCATTTGTAGGGGTTCATATGGGGGGATTTAATCAATTTGCTACCACGCTCCACCAATGTGGGTTGGTAGGAGCCAGAGTCTCGTTTTTTGATTAGCAGGGTGCACCACCAACAGATAAAGCTGGCTTAGGTCCCGTGAGTTGTTGTACGGGTTCCTTACAGCCCTGTCCGCTGCTGAGAATCGTCTCTCATAAATCAAACGGCTATATTCACCACATTGGCCAAGAGTGAGTTGATAGAAGGAAATATACTATTATATAAAATAAAGTACCTATAACTTAATCTCTATCGTTGTTTCTCTTATTATCTTTCGTAATAAAGATTGATAAATAATTTTATATCGTTACCTTTTATGATATCGTATCGTAGTCGTGTCGTCACGCTAAATATAACTTTAAACATCATTTGAGCTCAGTTTTGGCGTTAAAATGATTTAGACGAACGCCGTCCACTGAAATTTATGAATGTGCTACCCCAAAATAGTCGACAATCATAACTTGGTCTGCATATACGTAGATACAACAGGCTTGCTATTGGTCTATCAAACTGGTCGTTGTTATTCACCTTTTTTTCTCTGTCTTTCGTGAATCGTTTACCATGATCGTTACGGTTCAGGACTGTGTTTTCGTGTGGTTTAGTTGCGTTTTAGTGTATTTCGGTAGCAATTAGAAAGGGAAATACGATCTGGAATGTATAAGGAAGCGTCAATTAAGCGTAGTAATGAGGGTATGTGTTCCGTTTCATGAGTAAATATTTTAGTTTGAACCATTTGGCTAACTTATGAAATTAATCAATGATAAAATTAGACCTAAGACTAAATACTGATTTCAGACCTTTGTTGAAAAGTTTTCTACGATCAAAAAATAAAATAATATGATTACTGTGTTTCGGTTTGAAGACCGATGTAACTAGTTAAAATACTAATACAACTAAAATCTTCCTAGATATTTACTTTCAAGACATGGTTTATATACATCCTGACTAATACCTTATTATAGATAGATCGAATTATTTACTATGACTTTGTTAAATAAACAATTCTTCATTTACTGGTGTTGGGTCTCTGTTGCCGGAGACCGTCTAGGCACGTACCACCGCAGTTCTGATATTAGTTACCAAACAGTAGTGTGCAAACTTTACTGTGATCCACTTTGAAAAGCGGTGTAGCTAGTAAAATTGCTGGGGAACGAAACTTGATTTCTTATGTCTCAAGACGACGTGTTCAATGTGGTGTTGTGTATCATCTTATCATCATCATCATCATCTCTTACCATCATGAGATCGTCTTATCATTTCAGCAACTGTTAAAACTGGGTGATTTCGTTATCTACTCTGGAATTATTTGGCTACACTGTTTCGCTTGTGCACTATATGGAGAAATGACTTTAACCCTAATAGTTAACTAATTTATTTAATCAATTAAGTAATACAACAAGCGGGAGGTTCACCTGATAGTAAGTGTTACGCTTGCCTATAACAAGTGTGGCGCTAGTTAGGACAATATACACTGTGCCATATTGCGCTTGTCGCCTGAGACGTTAAATGTTGAATCTCGTTACCGTTTACTGACACCACTAAAACAATCATATAGAGGTAATTAAAAGAAAAGTCTTTCTTCGCCATGGGAGTAAATAAGTAAATAAAAATAAAAACCTTAGTGATAATTCAAAACCATTCGAACATTATACTTCAAAAATTAATTAAAATTTATACCAAAGATAAATTAAAGTTCAATAGACAAAAACAAATCTAAATTAGATACATATACATCCATTCGAGTAACATCTAACGTCTGGAGGAAGTTTTACTTTTGTAATTTGATTCGGTGACATCAAAGGCTCGGATTTGTCTATGGAGTCTATTCTGAGTCGACATCTCCCCGCCATAACATGTCACATTATACCAATAAAGTAATTAAAATGTTACTTCTGTTTTATTTATGCCTTTAATAATTTGATATGAACGAGTTTTATTTTGAAACAGTTGGATTTATTACTTTTAATTTTTTGTTTGATAATACATTTCTTAATTAAGATTTCTTAATAAATCATATTTAAGACTTCTACCACTTTCACAAGAATAAAATAATTAAGGCATAACAGTGAAACCTTTTTTTTATTAGCGATTGGAATACTTATCAATGTAGTGAGTGGAACAGTTTTGAATAATGACTAAACGAAATTACATCTGCTTGAGAAAGATAGAAGCAAAAAGCATCTATTTCGTTGAGCTATCACATCATATATATACTCTTTATAATAATATTATATAACTTGTGAACTTGATATACTGTTATAGACGCTTCATGGTGCTGCCATCTACCGTAAAATTAATGTAACAATATCTAATTACATTTTTATGTATTTACATCGATTAGTAACACGAAATATAAAAGACGACTACAATAAAACTAAGGTTTAAAAATGCCTGACTGTCACTGAAGAACTCAGTGTTTTTCTGCCTCTTGGTCTGTACAGTTCTTATTCTGTAATAATCAAATTATCTTTGTACTTTGTTTTTAATATGGATTTGGAAGATAATCCCAGCCACCGGCCGACGTATACCACGACCATAAACGCTTTATTTGCGAGGCCATGTCCTGTTATTGAAGCTGGGATAGCTCTAGTTGAAAAGCGATCGCATGAATTATATGGCTCGAAAAAGCCTCAGTTCGATCTCTATTTGAGCTGCTAATGAACATGTTCATTTTTGTGGACACGACGGGGATAACAGCACTAGCAGTAGAAATATTATGTAAGCTGTTTGTATATGTACATTAATATAAATACATTTTACCATAGTACAAAAAAAAATAAGCAAGTACTATTGTATATATCTATTAACATCATGAAAATTCGAATAGTATTCGAAAATTAAAAGTATAGCATCTTACGATGGTAACTTATCATAGAAGTTGTTAATTTAGAAAACACATATTCGACAAAATTTTTGAGCAGACCGATGAAAGAGTTTCAGAGGCTAGTAATCTGAAACAATTCCTACTTTCCATTATATTCTATGTTAAGATGCAAAATAGTCGTACTAAAAAGAAAAAATATATATAATAAAATAGATTAACGCGATCTAAAGGTCTTGCATTCCAATTCTTCAAATCGGGAAGACGCAGAGCAGCTTCGAAGACAAGTGATTAATGTATACCTAAATGAGTCTGGATTTAAGCCAAAAGCCTCTCTGACATTTCGCGTAAAGGAATTACAAGACCAAATATTTTATCATAAATCCACGTCAGTTATATAAGTAAAGTTTAAGATTTAACAATGACATTTTTACTAAATTTTGTTTAATTAATAAATAATGTAAAAAAATAAAAAAATAGTATAATGTTTATGGGAAACTAAATTCTGAGATTAAAGATGACGAAGATGAAGATAACAAATTATTATTTTTTAAAAATTTTATTGAGCTGAATATCATTATAATGTGTTAATTGTTGTTTTTCAATTAATACTTTTAACTTTGGAGGAACAGCAAATAGCTAACTCTCCTTAATTTAGTATTTAAATTTTTCGCTTCAACTTTGATAGAAGTTTAAACAATTGATATTTTTAATACTATAAAATATAGGCTACAGTTGCAGTTTAATTTTAAAGCGTTGTTCCTGCGGTTATTACAAGAATTTTTAATGAATGTATTATTTAGACCTTATTATTAAAACTTTTATAAAAACGTTTAAACAAGTGAACACTTTTTGAATATACCTTGTAGATCTAAATGTCAAACATATATTTCTAAGTTCCGATACCGATTTTAAAATTCCAACTCTCAGTTAAAATATTCATAACAATGTTACTACAATGTCAGCAAATAACGATAAAAATTTACAGGATAAAAAACTTATTTCGTCAATACTGTAGCGGTATATGTTTACGTGTTAGGCTTGCCATATTGCACAGCGGTGCTATTTTTAATATAGAATAGACAAACGTTTATGCATGCCATAAAGGAATACCTTGTAAAAGTTATTGACACTTGCGAATGTTATAATTAAAAATATAAAAATCAAGTAAATTTATACCACTAATGTCTATAGCTTTTATTATGGAAGAATCTTTTTAATTTTTATGGAATATTATTATTTACGCTGGTAGCATGATGATGTACATCCGCATCCATAGACAAATATATATCCCGATAGTCATAACGCTTAAACGTCAAAATAAGTAAACACGTCAACAATCTTTATTAGAGTATTAAATATTTAACTCCTTGAGCAAATACAAAAAAAATGGTTCACACTACTATAGAAGGATCATTATTTGTTAGTCAAATTATATACTTTATACATTTTTATGGAACCTTTTTTCCTATAACCAAAGCAATTATTTCGTTTGTTTCAAATTTAATATATTAATTGTTCTCTACGTTTTCCCTTTGTTTCAGGAGCCTACATTGTACATAATAAAAGGTATATGCATACTGGACAATGATGGTAACAGAATTCTAGCCAAGTATTATGACAAAGATATACTTCCCTCTACTAAAGAACAGAAAGCATTTGAAAAGAACCTGTTTAACAAGACACATAGGTAATATAAAATTTTAATTTTTATATATTAGAACTTCATGGTTATTCATAGATCATACAATGGGAACATGATCAAACAAATCAAAACATCCTTACTGATATACTAAAGCAATAATATGAAATAAAGCAAATATAATTTAAATGGTATGACCAAGATGTAAAGAATAAAAAATATTTCACATACAACCTTTAAATATGTAGCTTTGCATTAAATTGTGTGAGCTTGCCTAACTATTACATCAATGCTTTAATTAATGAAGATGTAATGATGGTTCATTAGATTGATTGTAAGGTATCATAATGTATTACAATATAATTTGTTATTGGTGTGTGCATGTTTTTGGTAATAAACAAAAAACAAATGAAATATAATTATATTTGTTAAAAAATTCTTATCACTGTTACATGTTTATATACTCATGAATATTTTTTAAATAATTACAGAGCAAATGCTGAGATTATTATGCTGGAGGGTTTGACTTGTGTCTACAAGAGTAATGTGGACCTCTTCTTCTATGTTATGGGGAACTCTCACGAAAATGAGGTATGCAATTATGTAACAATTAATTCTGGATCTATTATCATTAATTAAATCTTTTCATTATAAAAATGTAAAAAAACTTGTGGTATTTAAATAGATTTTTTTCTTTTCATCTCTGGTTTAAATAACGATATAGACTTTTAATCTTTAATTAACATTGTTATAGAGTATTAAAATTATAATGTATATATAATGTTAAATTCTTACCAACATAGCTCTTACCATATCTGTCAAGTCACTGATATCATATATGGCAGGAATGTTGAAACCACAAAGAAGTACATAAGAGTATTACAATGCCACTTCACATTTGTTGTCCCTTGAAAGCTCAGTTATTGAGTAATAAGGACCTCTAATCTCAAGGCTTGTAGACCTAATCATCTTTCTAAAAAAGGCAAAGAGCCTTACTTAGTTTCACTAGAATTTTCTTAAATTCCTTAGTCATCAACTTACATATTATATCCATTTAGATTTATCAATTGTTTTAATTTATTTCTTAATTTAAATTGACTTGTTGCTTGTGGATATTATTAAGTTTTTAATTTGTCATTTTTTACTTTCTTTCCCGTTTGGCATTTACAGCATGGCTTAAGAAACTGCAAGCATTCCTAATGTATGTAAATTGATATTGCTACCTATCAATATATATACCTTTTGTAATTTGTCAATGTTGATAGTGATATTTAACTTTATAAGAATGTTGCACTGCAATGATAATAACATATATGTAATGATTAAATTTACAGTTGATACTGCAATCAGTGTTGAATGCACTGTATGAATCTGTAAGCATATTACTCCGCAGAAATGTTGAGAAAAGAGTTCTTATGGATTCTTTGGATGCTGTAATGCTGGCTTTTGATGAAATTTGTGATGGAGGGTAAGTTGCAAAATTATCATTATTTTGTTATAATGACTTGTTTGAAGCAATACTCTGGAGGGTGTTTAATAAAGAAATTATAATTATTGTGAGAAAGTTTCTTCAGTAACAGTGCCAGCCAATGGAGTAAAGTTGCCACGGAATTCAAATATACAGATACTGTGCATGCAATTATCATTATTAAATTCAATTTCCATAACAATTAAAATTGATAATAATTGAAAGATTTTAATGTAAAACAGCTGTTCATATAATAATTACAATTTATATTAGAAGACACCTTTGCACAAATATTCTTAATCACCATACATAATATCTAGAACAGCAGTCAATTCTGTTGATTGCTGAGCTTTTGCTAGTATGATATAATCTGCTTAACATTTGTCCCGTCATATGACAGGGTATGCTTTCTTACTTCTTTCACCCTACTCAATTTGGAATATCACTTATCATATGATATAATACAATACAATATAATGAAATGGTCCATATCCTCTCATTATTCAATATCATGCTATTCACGAATAATTACATTCCCCTTTGAAGTCATATTTTTTTAATTAACAACAATTTATATTAATTTGCTGAAAGAGAACTCTATTACAGTTATGTTTGTCTCTGTACTTATAAGATGATCATGTTTTTTTTCATGTGTGTGTAAAAAGAATAAGTAAATAAAATAAACATGCTTATGCTAACTTATATTATCTTTTAAAACAAAATGAGAGACACAGATTCAGATTATGAAAACTGTTGTCCCTATGCAATCAATGTGGAACTATACAATGTTGTGCTTAGCTAGCAACCAGTCTCACATTGTAAGTGCAACTGTAACAGCATCTCTGTGTTTCGGCTTTTAATATTTGAGAGCCGGAGTATTCTGGGCAAGCATTCTTCACCATCCAGTCCCATTATCATTAACAGCATATGAAAAAAAAAATAGATAATAAAAAGGTTAGAAATAGTAGACACACTGAATCTATTTCTGTATTGTGCTTTGGCAGTTCTATAGATGTATGTGATATTCCTCTTGTATGACATATACAGATTTTTCATTTTAATATAATTTTTTGTCCTTGACATAAATATAATTATGTCAAATGCATAAAAATTATATTTATGTAGTCGTCTTTATTATTCGAAACCGTCAACGTAATTTGGTAATTACCTTGACGGCTGCTCCTATTTGTGCCGTCAAACGGTACTGTGCAAACATTATTATGTTCCTCTACAAAGTTTGTTGTAATTAGCGAAGTTAATGAGATAAAAGCGAGAACTTCTCAAGACTCGGACTATAGTCCTCGGAAGACAAGCTCAATCTCGACTATTATTATTTTATTTTTTGCCTTTCGTTGCAATATTCTCTATTTTTATTTTAATATGAACGACCGATTGTGTTTATAACTAAAATATAAAATTTGCGTGCTGTGGCTTGTAAGCAGTTAAATAATTTATTTATGTATTACCATTTATTTTTTACATTCCAGAGTAATTCTGGATTCGGATCCCACGTCCATAGTCGGCCGTGCCGCCCTTCGCACCGAGGATGTACCGCTCGGCGAACAAACCGTTGCCCAGGTAATGGATCATTTGAATAAGATGTTTTGGTGACTAATGTACCCGCTTGTCACTTAGCAATTAGAACAACGTAGTGAACTAGAATTATTAATGCACATTATTAATTGATCAAGATTTTTAAGGTTATAATTTTTGTGTTTACCTCCGATTTCATGCTTCGTATTGTTGCATGACTTATTTGCTTTGGGACTTATTTTTAAACTTTAAACTCCGAGTTGATACTTTCGTTACAATGTTTGTTACTTTACTTATTTTACTCGTATTTAGAATATACTCTAAACACTACATGGTACATTAAGGAATTTTTTTTTTTAGGTTAGTAAATTTATTAATGATTTTTATCATTTTCGGATATTTCTTTTAACATTTTTATTGTATAGGGTGCCCCGTGGCAGATTTAGGATTTCTTGATTAAATTAAAGGATGTTATTATTTTAGAATATACATATATTTGTCATAAAAAGAAAGAAGAGACATGCGGATTTTATTTTTTGAAGATCACTCCGTCCAAATGTTTTCCATCGCGACGTACACACTCACGGAATCTTTCGAGAGTATTCTTGAGTGTATCTCGCGAAGGAGGCTCATGGTGGCTCTTGCTGTGTGAGGCGTGGCGCCATCTTGTTGAAACCACGTGTGAGAGCTGTTCGATGGATGTTCTCTTAGTTTCGGTATAAAAATGCGGTGATAGACATCACCATCAACAGTTACGGTTGCTCCACGAGAATTTTAAAAGAAAAACGGTCCAATTATTCCATTGATAAAAAGAGCACCAGTCCACTGCGACATCGTGACTGACCCAATCCGCACAAATGCCGCGCCAAACTATAACCCCTCCACGGTCCCCCGCGCAACCGTTATAAAAATATTCGAATTTCAAATCCTAAATCTGCCACGGGACATCCTATATTTGTTCTAATTTATGAATTTTGATGTTTTAATTATTAAAATGTACGTTGTCGGTGTTAAACTAACATGTTTCTTTCAAAATTTATTTTGTGAAAATGGGGTATTATCATTTTCAAATTGTGCCATTTCAAGTTAGATATAAGTTTTTATACCGGGAGTAAAATTTATAGTACACATTATTGTTTGGCGTATAGAATCACAATTTAAATTAATTAAACAAAAATAAGTAAAAAAATACTATTATTTTTATGTTAAACATAAGCCTTTATAAAGTCTATGAATTAACTACAGATTATAATTGTCTCAGAAATGATCAATGTAATCCTTTTGTTAATATAATTCCTTTTAATTTTTTTTCATATGGATATTATTTAAAATTTAATAAACTAAGTACTGCAAAATAATAATTATGAAACATGCGCTGGTGCTTTTTGTTTTAGATGTTGAAGTAAATACATTGCTTTTTAGATATTGCAAATAGGATATAAATTGTTTATATTTGTTTGCTTATCTCAGATTCATCGTTATACCGTAGTCCTTCAGCGTTAATGCCTTCTCTATTTTAATAATGAATACTATACATTAATATATGTGTCCAGAGATTCATCGACTCATCACAAGTTATCCGAAACTATTACATGTAAACAATCAAAATTGGCTAGAGCTATTGCTTCTGCTGTTTAGAGGTCAGTTATGAATGGATTTTATAAAAAAATTTCCCCATAGAGAGTTGCGGGGGTGTTACAGTGGGTGGGCAACATTTATTATTAACTGTACAAAGTCCCAATATTGGGAAATCTATATTATTAACATTTATAATAATAAACACAATTCATCACTTAACATTTGTTAATGAGGGTTCTGCATGATTATCAGTGAAATCATATTTATTTTTCTGTTATTCTCTTTGGGATTTTTTTATTCTTTAATTTTAACAATTCACTAAATCTAATTCCAATACTTTCAGATATTATTCAACTCTTGGGATTTGTGAGTCTTTTAATTCATCCATATCTTATAAACTTTCGGGATTTGTTGTTTGTTTTTATTTTTTAATAAGGATTATTGAGAAAACATATATAAAGTAGTACTTACTCTGTTTTTCAGATTCTAAACAACGTTATAAATAGCAATTATTAGGGGAATTAATAACAAAACGCCACAAGTTTGTTTATACGTAAACTGTTATTGTTTTATACTTTGTATTTTTTTTTATTTATTAAACCTGATTGAATGACAAAGTTATTTATTTATTGATAGTTTAAAGATTACTCACCCTTGTTACATTTTATTATTGTAGGTAGGTCACCAGCTTATTGATTTTGAGTAGTTTTAAAAAAAATTGTTATCATCTTTCAAGGCTTTCAGTATTGCTTTTACATATCCGATAGCTTTTAGTTTTTTTTTTAATTTTCAATGGACATTATACAATTTCTTAAATAAGCTGTATGTTAATAATGAGATTAGTGAACATACAAGTTTTTTTTTTATTAAATTGTATAAATTGTAGAAAAAATATCAGCATTTATGTTAGTCGTTAATTGAACTAGACATTACAGGTTCCAAAGATTATTATCATAGTAACTCATATGTACCGGTAATTAGGTCTCCGTTTCAGGAAACCTTTTAGGTAGGTGGCCGGCCACCCTATCTTTTATGTCTGCCGCTAAATAGTCTGTAAACATTAATTTTTCAATTTGCGAGTTGTAGCTAGAAAAATTACGGCGGTAACAAAACTTAACCTATCTCAAGAAGCAGATGTTGTTTAGCGACATAGCTAGCACCATTTTATTATGCAGGCGTAGTGTGGTATCATCAGATGAACGCCCTATTTCTCTGCTCAGGTTTGCGCTCATAACTACTAACAACTCTAATATTAATATACATTCTTAGTTTTAAATTGAATACAAATGACAAAATTTCTGGGGCAGTAATTAATAATTGAGTATAAAAATACCCGAAACGAAAAATGATAACAATTCTCAAGTAGCTATATATAACTAAGAACCCTTGGATCGAGTCTTCTTTGAATCAAACAGAACTTAAACGTTTTATCTGGTTTTCGATTATTGTCAGCAGTCACTGGTGTCAGACAGGTACTGGTGATAGGTACCAGCGCTGTCTATTCCTGTGTTCTAATTAGAACGCCTCCGTAGCTAGTGTAATTACTGGAGTAACGTCTTAACATTCGATGTCTCGGGGCGACGAGCACAATGTGTATATCATCTTAACTAATACTACGTTGTAAAGGACAGGCGTCGCATTTACCATCAACTGAACGTCTTACTCTTCTCGTTGCTCCGAAGAATAAAAAAAGCCCTTTTGTTGAAATAAAGACGTATAAAAAGTTGGGGAAAATTTTCGATCTCCACGAAGTGTTAGATGGATTTGCTTTTGTAACAAATAGAATTTCTAAATTTTTTTAAGTTATAATTTAATTAACAATTGCATAGTTCTATTCTAAATCGTAAATTGAGTTTAGTTGATGTTAGTTTGTTTAAAAATTTGTGTTACGACTGTCAACTTATTAGAGCAAGAATATTCTCGGCAAGCACCCTTAAGCATCTACACCCTCATTCTTACGATTTGCCATGTGAAATTGAGGTGAAATATTACTGTGGCCCAATTTGATCATTGTAGAGAAAGAAATTACTGTGGTAATAATGCTTATTATTTTGTATCTCGAAAATAATGAGCACAATGTGGTACTGTGTCTATCATCATAACTAATACCACTTTATTAAAGGGGTACGTATTGAAACCCTCAGATTACCGTCCCGTTTGTCACCTCGGCAAAACAAGTTTGCTCTTACACGTCTCGTGATATCTACAATACCATTAATATTAATAATATCAATATTTTTGAAGTATTTAGTTAATTACCAAAAGAATACTTGTGAACATCCATGTGTTCCCATTGGATGGTGTCGTAACTAATAAAATAGCCGGGGAGTTGATACACATCTTGTATCAACTTTGTACTCATTATCGATGAGATAGACATTTAGAAGAATATAGACATTTTTCCATCCAATGTATCAATCTTGTACTGATGAGCATGATGTAGTGTAGTGTATGTCATCCTAACTGGTAGCGCATTGTTATGACCAGGCATATCATTTATCATTTCATGAACTTCCTATTCGTTACATCGCATGGTGAAATAAAAAAGAAGTATTAAATATTGTCATTTGAAATTTTACAGGTACTGCAATCGGCCAAGGAGCAGTTGAAGTGGTCGTTGCTTAAATGAAAGTAAACAACTCAACAGTTAAATTTATAAGTAACATATTTAAATGATATAATTAAAAATCGTACAATTTATATGACAATACTTTTATCACCAATATTCCTTCATCTATAATGACTATCCTTTCCAGAGTTCATGTACAGACATAAATATACAAGCAATATTTATATACAAAATAATTTCTAAATCATAATAAAAAAATTATCTATAAATTATTATATATATTAATATACCACTAAAATTGCTAATTGTTCTCATACTGTTTTCAGTAATTTACCTAATTTCTGTAATGATTATACTGGGTTATGTTGTTACCTGGATTCTGCATCAATGAACCAACACTCATCTACGTACTCAAGAGAAGGCACCCCATGTTTATGATGGTGATAAACATGCGGTGCCTTTTCCAAACTTAAATTTTGAAATTATTAGCAATTATCATTTTAAATAATTTGTATGTACTGTTAATTATATATTTTTGAGTATTTCATGCTATATTGTTGTGCTATTTTTTACATATGTATACAAAAATTAAAACAAATTAGTTTATAGTATATAACATATATAAATACAATAAACTATAAAAAAATTTAAAATCAGTAGATACTACATGATTTTAGTGTCAATATAGTTTTCATTAAAAAAGATATACCAAAAATTAGGAACTTGAGCCAAATTCATCAGGCGTTGGTTTTAGGTTTAATTTTGAAACATCCTTAAAAGCGGGATTGTTCTTATCCCTCAATAATTTGAATAAAACATTTTCAGATGTACCCACGAAACAGCCACTAGATTGAAAACGCTGAAAAAAAATTATATCCTATTAAATTTTATGTTACAATAATATTAAATGATATACTAATGATGGTAACTTCATTGTTATCTACAATGGCCTTAACTAGACGCCAATTACATATGTTGTTAAGCAACAATGATGTTCTTGATTGTGAAATTGGCTCACAGAGAATACTCTTGTTGATATACAGCAATGTGGCAGATTTAAAATATGAGAGTGGATTATTACCTGTCTACCAAGACAGGTAGGTTCGAAAAATCCTTACAACTACCTACCATTAACAAACAAGTCATCAACAACTTCCATAAATTATCAACACAATCATTCCATCTACACACACTTTTTCATAGAATCAATCCATTCTTCCTTGATATTAATCTCTGTCTACTCTTCTGCCCACACAACCTACAGCAAATTAATGTTTAATTAAGTAGTGTACTAAATAAGTACATTTAAGTTTTATCAGCAGGACTAAATATTTACAGATTTTCTAAAAGTCTACACGGAATTTTATTTCTTTAAGTATGAGTAGCATACTTTTGCTAGAAAAATAAAACAGAGCAATACCACTATATACTTTGTATGTCATTTACTAAACCTTTCATATTATATACTACAAAATAATAGTTAATTTGTAACATAGACATTATAATACTCTTACAAGAATATACAAAAGGCCAGAATCTAAATACTTTGAAGCTGGAGTCATTATTGTTTAAATACTATCTTTCACTATATCAATAATTTCAAAACTACCTTTTTACAATTTTGCTTTCAAGTCATAACCAAGTGTATCTACAGTGGGAATTCTATTAAGTTTCGAGACATCTTTGAAAACGGGGTGATTCTTGTCCCGCATCAATTTGAATAAAACATTCTCAGATGTTGTTATAAAGCATCCCATTGATTGCAAGCGCTGTAAATTTGAAACATTGAATATCATTAGTTTTTAAAGTTTTTTCTTGGTCGGGAGGAAATCTTCAAGAGATATCCTGCTTTTGGAAAAAAAATGTACTATGGGGATAATCGACTCAGTAATCACAGTGATCTCTTTCAGTGTGTTAGGAAATATAAAAAAATTTGGTTGCGTATGCTTAAAACAGAACCTGATTTTTGGTTAAGCCTAAAAGCTGCACAATCAGCCAAAGTGCCTATGCTGATAAAAGAAAAAAATTGTGGATTTTCACCTGTAAAGCCAATCCTCTATCCATCAACGATCTTGAAGACACACCGTCAGCCAAAACATGAACACTTATGTCCTCATTCAACAGGTCAATTGCTGTTTGTTCAATGCATACATGGGCCTGAAATATATGTGTTGTTTATTACATATCAGCTATTGTCATAAAATTTATTGAGTATTACAAAGGTTGATATAATAAAGCCCAGATTCGCGAACTAGGTGCTATAGCAGTAACCAGTAAAAGTCTACTAAGAATGTTGAAATTCCACAGTGAAATTGATAAAATCTAGTATTATATTGTTTTTTGAAGAGAAATAAAAAAATTACAAGAAGTAGACATATTTTGAATTACATCACACATACTATTCAATGGGTACAATGAAAACCAACTAAACTTTAAGTTGAAGGCAGTAGTCCTTGTAAGTGTGATTGCCTAGGGTCTCAGAGGTAAAGGGGCGGTGCAGGTACTCTTTTGCTCATTGTGCGAGATCTACTTATAAATTCCCGAAATATTACGAAAGACTCATTATGTTGGCTATACTAAAATGGAATGTAATACCCACATACGCACAATACCCATAACAACCCAACACATTTATTAAAAACAAATCTCTTATTATATTAATTTAATTGTTAATGGCAGTTGGGGGGCACCATAGAAATCTTGCCCAGGGTGCAGGTTGTGCTAAAACCAGTACTACCTAAAGAGACCCATAAAACTCATTATCAAATGAAATAATGGAAAAGTTATACAAACAATTTACAATCATTGCATTTAAAACAAGTATTGCGATTGGTATGACTGGTGGTATTGCGACTGTCCATGGATGCTTGTGATTACTTTCCACCAGGTGAAGTGTTCACCACTCATTTACCCACCCTACCTATACAAAAAAAAAAAAAATATTTGTACTGTTCTTTTTTTCATCAATACACTTTAAAGTTGTATTGCTAAATATTTTATTCAAATAAGATTACTGCAAAATATTTTTTACCACTAAAGGTTCTACAAGCATAAATTCTGGAGTCCAATATACTAACTACATTGTGAATTGATGTGCAAGTAACAAAGAGAAAAAATCTTTATTTAACTTACTTCAAGACCAAATAAAACAACAGAACTCAAACTTGGCATATCATTTTTGAGTCTCTCTTGGAGCTCAGGGGTGTACATTGAAAACTTGGTTTTCTCAAAGACCATTGCAGCATCAGCTACATTAATATCTTTAGTGGTGTGACCTAGTCCTTTGGGATATTGCTCTGATACATACACTGGAATCTTAAATAATTTTGCAGCAGCCATCTGGAATTGTTATAGGCATAATATAGACATTTTAATAAAAAAAGATATTTCAAATACGAGAAAAATTACACGTACAAAAATATTGTATGTTGCAAATTTACATACAATTATCTTTTAGCAAAACATCTCCCTTGTACTACATATTTTATGAAATAATAGATTTTTATGAGTTTTTTTTAGTTCTACATATACCATGGATTACTTTAAAAACATCAAAGAAACAAAGCTCACTTTCATCTCCTGTCTATTAATTTATAAAATTTTGTCTAAAAATATCTGTATTTCATATTTATGAATAGTGCAATTTTACGTTTGGTTACACTATTTTCATAGATGTTTAGTTTACGTGACCATATACATCAGTAGTTATTACATAATAACTTGATTGATAATAATAATTTCACGTGACGTATTTAACTATTATTACTAACCATTTTATTCGCTACTTTAACGAGTTCTCCAAAATGTTTTATATGTGGACGAAAAGTTTCTTGAATGTCACATAGCAAAAAAGCTGTCTTCGGGGCCTCCAAAGCGCCTAACTTAAGAATATTTCGAGCCATTATAAACTTTACTCGAAAATGAATTAAACAGTAACTGAAAATTTATGTTACAAAACAACAATTGAAAAAAATAGATAAAAGCTGTCAATAATGACAGAAAGCACAGATTATATAGCAATGCATACCACAGTTATTTAAAGATAGAGGTTTAATATCGAATGAATGAGTTATTTTCAATTTCATATTAAGACATAGCGGTTGAATTAATAACATTATACAACAAATATTTTTTTTACAATTTCATTTCATTTAATGAATTGTCGAATGGCCGAGGTGTTTTTGTTTTACGAAGCGACGAGACAGGCAAGACATTCATCTGATGGTAACCTGCGAATAACAATCTAGCGCCAATTAGGATCATAAGTACTGGTACCACATTGTGTTCGTCGCCCTGAGAAATAAGATGTTAAATCTCGTTACCCCAGTAATTTCGCTATCTACAACACCTTTCAAAAACAATGTTATATTTACACAATACTGTTTGGCGGCAGAAATATACGATAAAGTTATTGATACATATTCTCCAGTTTGCAAACAAAAACGTTTAGCACCTCGTTTTTCATAAGAACAACAAAGGAGAGGAATAACTTGCCGGCGTCGGTGTTCTCGTCCAAATATAACGTAGGTGTCTTCAAAAAAAGAGTGAATAGGCTGTTATTAGGTTAGTACGCTTTACCACCAAAGACCATATCACCACTTAATACCAGGTCGGATCAAGTTCAAGCACTAACCTTGTCGAATTAAAAAAAAATCATCTAGATTATCTCCAACAAATAAAGACCACTACGAAACATATTAATTCCAGTTTTTATTTAATGTCTTACCAATTTTATGAATATTTAAACAATATTTTGTTGTGCTATGTGACATTGTCTTAATGGTACGCTTAATATGACCGTATTAAGTGTACTTGTTGTACCCTTAATTATAAACACCTGGGTAATTAAATATTGTTTTTGAACTTTTATTGCCATTTTTTTAATTATCAATCTCCTTACCTAAATATATATATATATATATATCACCTATAAATTTAATAAAAAAACAATTGGAATATTGTATTAAACAAATATTACTAGAAGAAATTTTCATCAGATAGATACTCTATGCTCGATAAAAATTCTATAAAAATAATTTTCGCAGACTGCAAAAAAATAATCCTCACTTATTCCGGTCCCATTTCTCCTTATTATACACTATGTTTCTAGCGGACGTCACAGGTAACTGTCTAATATTTTTTTTCAAAGCTCTGCCCGCCGAATAGGTGAGCACGCGAACGCAGTGTTGGGCGCCATATTTTGTTTTATTTTTTATTTCTGCGGTTGCGTTCGGGATAGATTGCCCTCGAGCCAAAACAGTCAGTCAAAAGTCACGCGTTAGGAAACCTGGTTAGGAGAAAAAAAAACAGATAAGGGTCTTCGTGAATGATATAGTTTTTTCAGTAAATTAGAGATTTGGGGCAACCTTTTTTGAAAGAAATTGGGTGCTCGAAGTTTGTAATAATATGTTTGAGGGAATATATACTATATCCCTTCTTTGGCTTGGAATACAGGATTTGTTAACTGTTTCTCAAATTGTTTTAAAGATATGACTCTGGTATATCGCGCATATACGATACAGTAGCAATACAGTAGCAATAAAATTTGATAATGGAGTAAACTAATGTTTTTAAAAGGCTTCGTTAAGTAATTTGAATAGTGTAAGTTATATATGAATGGTGTAAGTATATTTATGAATAGTGTAAGTTGTAGTTTTAAAATATTTTCTAACAAGACAACAATTAAGTGATTTTAACATTACTTAAACTTTCATTATTTTTGGTCACGATGAATAGATAGAAACAGAAAATTAAATACAAATTTGATGATTAAAACTTTTTATCCCAAAATTCATACTGGTGGCGTTACTTAACTCCGTCAGTAAGTGCCGCAGGCGCCGCGCGTGCTTTACAAGGGAACTATTTTTAATGTAACCCCTTATAATTATAGTTATTAGAGGGTTTACGTATTTCAGAGGACCCTTCTAATTGCAGGCGGCAGCGTAAACCATTTCCTCTTTTTACAAGCAAATCTCAATACAAAAGATTACAGAATAGGAAATAAAAATTAATGCCTATCTTAATTGATAATTTTTTAATAAGTGTTGTTCACTTTAATGTTTATGCTTCTTCGTGGCTTTAAATCAGCTGTAAATTTTTGCAACATTTACTATTTTACACAGTAGGCATAAACATTAGGTTTCTTTATCTGTTTAAGTCGTCTCACTTATTTAATCACAAAGATATCTATAATCTTATCGATGAAGTAACTACATTAATAAAAATAATCTAAAGAATTTCATCCTTATTATAATTAAATTACTCAACTTTTTAATCACTTTACCAGAGAACCAGAGCTGTAGTTTGCAACAATTCTTATCACTAGTTATATTATTACTGAAACTCCACTATCTACATATCTAATTACTATTACTAATTAGATATGTAGATAGTGGAGTGTAAGAAGTAGGAAAGAAGACCTTATCTTAAGACGGGACAAACGCTAAGAAGAAGGAGATAGATAAATTTATATATTATTAAGAATTCTTCATGAAAACTAATTTTGACTAGTACTAAAATATTTTACCTGTATGGGTTTATTTAAGTGATTATTTGTAATAAAAGATATGCGCGCCAAAATGCTTGTCACAGATTAACTAATTAAATTATCCATGCCTTTCAAGCCGCTCGCTCCAACGCCTTTGCCGCGGGGCGTCTCTAAAAAAACTTAAAAAGTCAAAGCGGAAAGCTTTGGCGCCACTGACACTTCGCTTTTATAGTTCGACTCCGCCCACGGCGCCGAATCGAAGCGTAGACTGCATTTTGAAAGGGCTTAGAAAATATATTAAATATTGAAAATAGTAATTTTATTGTTGAAAATACTTAAGCGCCAGTAATATTTCTCCACCTGATATTAAAATAGTTCGGTAGCCTTTTTTCGTTCCTGATAAGAACATATTCTAAAACCATGTAGTAAATAACAATCTGCTTCAATCACAGCAAATACGATTATCTATATGATAACCATGATTATAAAAACAGTCTTAATGTTATTAAGACCGTTTGAAATTAACCTAACAGTTTATTTTGTAATCAAACCTGTTACGCTTTCATTCTATTTTAATTAAATAGAGCTTACAATTTACTTTAGCTTCACACTATGTTAACATTCATTACCGTTTGGAAAATCCGTAGCCATAATATTGCTATGTCCCGGCTGTCAAAATATGAACCCAGTGTATTCTAGATTAACATGGTACACTATCTCCGGATTCAAAGTTGATAAATTTTATGAAATTGAAAATAAGAGTTAACCTATTTTTGATAAAAAAAAATATATTTTGATTAAGTGTGAATTGTTTATAAGTACGTCTTCCTACTGACGCAAAGGTCGAAGATATTTAAAAAAAACATGTTCCCGCGCAAAGTCCTGTCATTCACGATGACGCAACCGAAATGGCGAATTAAAAAGTAATTAATCCCGAGCTCTTCCGTTTCAAGCTTTTTGTTTTATTGCGTGTGAAAGAAGTTAACATTTAATAAATCATGTTTATTATTGCGCCGCGCCTGTCTTGCTATTTGCTTTTGATAAATGAGCGATTGTTTCGTCCGCCTAGCGATTGTATAGAATAAATTGTCTTAATATAAATTATGTTAAAATGTTGGTCGTTTCCTTTTATTAGATTTACACACCCCTTTTGGTTGGTTTGGTAATAATTTTAATGTTAAATAAAACTTCACATTTAAATTATTTCAATTTAAATATTTAGGTAAAACTATTAGCCTTTTTTGCTATAAGTTAATAAACTCCAAAAATGAGTTATTAGTTATTATCACAACAATGGGTTACAGCGCGACTAGAAGTTCTCAAGGGATTTGTCCATTCTTAGTAAAGTGATTAGAGCTTTTCTTAGCAGCTGTCGTGATCATATTTTTACGGACTGTCATTCATCAGAGCACAATTGAAATTTAAAACTTTTTTTTTTATATTTGGATAATCCGATTGTTACATATTAATAAAATAATGCGATAAAATACAAGTAAGCCCACATATATTAATCGAAGTTCAGAAAAAGCTTAGTATGATTTTATTTATACTATAATAAAGAATACTAAGGATTGGGTTTTAGTGAGTTGTCGACACAATAACATCTTATCCATACGGTCCATCATAAAGCACTTGCAATAAAACTAAATAAACATACTCAAGAGTCAGGTAGCTAAGAAATGAAGATGTGAACAAAATCACTAATTAATCTCCTTTCAGTGAAACCTATGACGCCTTTAAACTGAACATGTTAAAAACAACTCTAGTCACTAATACACAAGATTCATATTAATCATTCATAATAATTATAAAAAAACAATTTCGCTGCGTCAGCATGCCCAGTACCTACAGTTGCTTGCAAATATGACGGAGAGTACTTTAATTTTACTTTGAAGTATATATGCTGTAATATAAAATTATCCCGCAAATTATTTTCTATAGCAACCGCATAAGTAATACTAAATAAAAATGTTTACAAAAGTTAATTAGAAATAAAATGAAGGAAATGAAGGTTCTATGAAATTCATACCCTATAACCATCTACAAATAATTCCGCGTCGAATAGTGATGTTCCCATGTCGAAACGTTCACTAGTTTTCACGTGATTGGGAAACAAACAAAACTCGGTTTCTTTATAAATAGATTACAATTCCCTATACTATTACTCATTTACGTTTTCTAAGTTAGGTAGATATAGTAGAAATGATTATGTTAAGCAATATTTTTAAAGTAACTTTTTAAACTGGCATTTATGTTGCTTATCAGGAACATATGAAAAGTAACAAATTAAGTATAAGTGTGACGCTTGCTAATCCATAAATTAATAACTAAGTAATATAAACCTAAAGATAACCCTCTCACCATTGTATTAAAGATTGATCTTTTTTATAGAAGCCCATATAAGTAAAGAACAATGGCAGCGCTTGGTACTGTTGTTAAGCAATAACGGCTTAACGTTTTAAGTTCAAAAATGATGAGCGCAACGTGGTGCTGTGTAAAAATTCTCACTCACAACTATTATTGCGACAAAGTGTGGTACTAGCCTCCAGGAGAAACTCCTGCTCATCTATTAAACAATATTTCCATTTCTTTTATTCCATATTTACTGGTAGGATTCTTTTGTCGGAGACCACAGAGGTAATTACCACCAATGTTCTTATTTCTTTCTCCCAAATAATAGTGTGCAAATATTCCTGTCGTTCTGGTTTGAAGGGGACTTATATAGTGTACTATTTATCATTCTAGTTACCGCTGCATTGCTATGGTAGAATTAATCATTTACCAATATATGATGTTTTATTATTTTTCTATCTCCAGATGTGCGCTATTGTTAACTTCATTATTATACTGGTGGTAGGTCTCTGTTGCCGGAGACCGTCTAGATAAGTATCACCGCAACTCCTATTTCTGCTGCCAAACAGCCATAGGTCCTGAAATTACTGGAGTAACGAGACTTTACATCCTATGTCTCAAGGGGAAGAGTGCAATGTGATGAAGTGTATAGTGTCCTAACTAGTATCACGTTGTTATTGGCAGGCTTATCATTTACCATCAGGAGAACGTCCCCCTCGCCTCGTCGCAACGAAGAATAAGAAAATATATTCGTTTCGGTAGTTAAGTTTGTAAGCGAGTGTACAGTGCACGCTCCGACGTTCACACCGGCGCCTTTGCCCTCACATTGTACCAGTCATCGTCCGACAAATGTCGCTCAACACACCGTATAAAGACGTTGTAGAGTAAATTATTAACCCCCATACTTACTACCACACATCCTCATACTGACGAATTATTGTATGGATGACATTAACAGAACTTTTATATTTAATTACTCAAGCAATCATCAGCCGATAGACGTCCACAGCTAAACGTAGGTCTACCCTAAAGATCACCACATCGATCGGTCCTGTGTAGCCAGATTGGCAACATGCCCTCCAGCACCGCGGTATGGGGAGATTTGGGTCATTTCCTACAACGCTGGCCCAATGTGTGTTGATGTGAGCGACAGCCTCGTTTGTTGATTGGCTGGGTGCACCACGAGCAGGTGAGGTTGACTTGGGTCCCGCGAGTTGCTGTGCGGGACCATTTATAACCCTGCGGGTCTTCTTACACCCCTAATAAGCCAATGAAAATAAATTTTACGGAGTCTAATACCCACTGTGGTCGCTACGCCAGAAAAGTAAGTAAATATTAGTTATTTACGCATCTTTTGCTTTATTTAGTTATTTAATACCCTGCCATTTGGAGTGTTTTGCAGCACCCGTCTTAAGAGGTCTTAGGTAATAAATTTCTAAACGTCATAATTATTACGATGTACCTACAGCAAAGATTTTTATGGAAATGGCATAAGCCGCTTCTGGTCTTTGATGGTAAGTTCAAATTAAACTTTAGTTTCGAAATAAAAAAGAAATGGTGAGTTTTTTTTTAATTTCAAATGCGAATAGTTAACTATTTCACATAAAGAATGTGTGGTGTCAAAATGAGGTTTTAGAAAGGTTGTTCTGAGAGAAGATTATAATACTCCTCTTTAACATATTCGTTAGGGTATAAACCCTTATTTCCAAAAGCGTTATATAAATCTTTAGATACCCATGCGAGTTTTAAACACCTCGATATATTTAAATCAATGTAAGATTATTAGAATTATACTATTAGATTAAGTTTCTACGTCACAACTTAGTCTGTGCCATTGACCCAAGTGACTATTCTTCCGAGAAAATAACCCTCACCTTGCCTGACTCATAAAGAGTGCGGTTTTACTCGGAAACTGCCGCACCGTAATATAAAAAAAATACGTTTTGTTTTACTTTTATTTTATTATATTAACGTTTTACCGACCGCTTGGGTAGCACACTTTGTAAAGACCGCTTAATCAAGTGTTTAAATATTTTTACTTTGCCGCAACATTAGTACAGAATCGCAGGGCTCATGGTAGTCTAAGTGCTTTGGATATTATCAGCTTTTTATCATTTCACAGTAAAGATACTTTTCAATTGAGACCTCTTCAATTTTGGACGCAGTTGCTATTATTAGTTACGCTAGATATAAAGGGTTTTCCTCCCAACAGATTCCCGCCTTGTGGTAGCGGAAGGGCTTAGTAGCCGTGGCTGGGTCGCCCACGGTGAAGCGAAGAGGAACCTACATGGCCGGCCCGTGGTGTAGGGTCGGCCCAAGGCGGCCGCTCCAGGTTAGAGCTCCGGTGCTCCACCGTTAGCTCACCTCGGATGCGCGCCGGTGGGCTGCAGGGGCGGCTTTATACTACCCTTTGCAGCCGAGATGGAGTCCCGGAGGGAGAGTGCCCTCTGCGACTAAGCGGTGCTGCATCGCTGATGTGGCGGCGGTGGGGCCGCGGGGGAAGAGGAGTGTCGGTATTGCGATGCGCTGCTCTCTCTACCCTCCGCAGCCGTATAACGGGTGGCGACTGGCCCGAGATCGAATCCTCCGCAGTGAGTCGGGAGAGTTGTCTCTCTTAGCTCCTATGGCCTCTGAGTGACGGGTTCGGGGGAATCCGTTGCTCGCGCGACTATAAGAGGCCGAGGAAGAGGCGTGCTGTGTGTTCCGGGGTGCTCCTACAAAGGTGGAAAGGGGGGGGTTCTCAAACGACTGTGACTTTATATAAAAAACTTACTAATTGATTTTCTTTTCATCTATCTTCTAAAGGGACATCACGACTATAACATTTTTCTGGTGGTAAGTAACTTTATAAAAATGATCTCCCCGATTTGAAATAGACATGATGAGTCTCCTGAGATTAAAAATATAATTGTCACCTTTACAAAGACTCGATTTGGAAGTAATATGCCAGCATACGGGTGGTAGATCTATGTTGCCAGAGATCATCTGGACAGTTACCAGCCCAGCGCCTATTTCTACTGCCGAGCCGTGGTGTGCGATCATTAATGTGTTCCGGTTGGAAGGTCATAGCTAGTGTAATTAATGGGGTAACGAGTCTCAACATCTTACGTCTCTGGCGACGAGCGTAATGTGGTGCAGTGTATAACTAGCGCCACGTTGTTACAGGCGGGCGTATCACATACCATTAGGTGAACGTCCCGCTGGCGTATTTGTTTAAAAGAACAGTATTGCTTGGAAACAGAGATCAATTTTTCCGTGACTTCTAATATAAGGAAATTAAAGTTCACCAAGTAAATTTAATGACGTCCTGTTCCTTGTTTAATATCGGTTATTTTAAATTAAACATGTTTATATGTAAACATTAAGTGAAATCAAGTTCAAGGATATTAATTGGCGAGTCGATTAGAAAGTAAGAGTCGTATCATTGCATTGAAAAGAGATGCAACGGTGTGCGAAAGAGATACAATACGCGTCTGTTGAAAGCAACGGCGCCAGTACACCTTTGAAGTACAGTCGTCGCCGTATTAACGATATGTGTGGCCGTATCATAGAACGACTTCTATAAGTAACTGTCTCATTGGCGCAGGCGCACACGAAGGTCCCTATTTTATTTTTTATTCAACGAAGCGATGAGACGAACGAAATATTCAACTGATAGTAGATGATATGCCTGCTCATAACAATTTGCCGCTAGTTAAGATGCACACAGCACCATATTGTCGTCGTCGCCTTGAGACATAAGATGTTGAGTCTCGTTTCCCATAATGATTACACTGTTTGCACACTTCTGTTTAACGGCAGGAGTAGATGCTGCACCGGTAGCTAGACAGTCTCCAACGAGAGAGCTACCACTGGTTGTTGTATTCCAAAGCCAATTGTTTTGGTGCTTACTTAAATTTTTTGTTACTCGTCTGTATATACCATCCACATATTTCAAATCTGCTATCATACCAGCATTTCTTTGTGCCAACTGACTACCAGAGGGAGAGCGTGAAATGGCTTCACTAGCTACAGCTCATCAAAACGTATAAGGGAAAAGATTAATGAAAAAGAATTTGGAGATCAAACAAATAAAACCCAAATAGATCTAGCGGGGATTCTACATATGGAGATGGAAAATATACAGATTGTAAATATCTGCCCTTTATTATAAAAATATTAGACAAATGCTTGTTTCTCATGTTTTATAGTAATTATACTTAAAGGTAGTAAACACTTGAGTTAATATATTTGAAGATATCTAAGATGTGGTCGAGTGTACCCAAATAGACGACTTCAATCACGTCTGCGGGAGGAAACGCGATTGTTTTTATGTCTTTGAAGAAGTTGTACTACACTACACGTTTTTTAATATATATATACGTCAACATATTTTAAATATATTTTAAATTTAATATATACAAAAAACGCAGAGAAATTAGATGAACAGTCTAGATTAATTATTGAGCACAGCTATCTATGCTGTTACTGATAAATAAATATTCAACCCTCCATTTTGGACACGGGTTATTAAAAACTATAATAAATATATTGAGACTACTTTCTACTATAAGATTATTTTTCTGTATATAATTATTTGCAAATATAGTCTGTACTTCACCAAACAGTGATGAACAAAATTTCATACGAGCAAGAGAGAGCAAGGCTGAATGAACAAGACCGAGATCAAAACCAAGATAGATCTATTCTGCAAGATCAAGACTAAATGTGCATGACTAAACGAGAAAATAAAAATCCCGTCGAAACGATGACTTAAAATATTTACATGAAATATTACTTTTCTTCTGGAAACAAAATATTTAATATACTATAAGTCTGAATATGCAAGACCAAGACCGATACTACAATTGTTCTAGACGTGGTCTTTTTTTTGCTTTGCTCATCACTAGTTCTAAATAATATAGATATATTATTTATAAATAATGTACGGGTTGGAACATAAATATTTTAATATTTTTTTGACATATGCTAGCATATGATTTTAATGTTATATAACATGGTTAGTGACATAGTTGCATCTGTATATGTATGATGTAAAAAAAATGTTTCAGTAGTAAGTTGATCATTGTTTTATATATAATAATTGTAATTAGCGAAACGTTTAGAATGTGGTGTATATGATAGTTGTAGCTAGTGGTTTTACTAAAAGATTTCAGTGGTAAGGTGCGCGGCGTGTGTCGGCGCCGCGCATGCGTGCTACGCTCCGCGCCCTGTCATTAGGTCCGGAGCGGCGCGGACGCAAATTATATTATCCCCGTGTGGGTACATTGGGATTATGTAAAATTATGCCCGCGTACATACGGATTATATACAATTATGCACCGGCCATTTACCGCGCGGGACACGCGATGCGTGTTTTTTATTAGCCCGCCAAGGAGGGCCACGTTTACTTCTTTCGCCGCTACTATTCCATTTGTCAGCGTGACCGTTAGAAACTCGAAACTCGATTTTTACAAAGAAGTCACAAAACGCGAGGAAATTCATCCGATGGTAAAAGATAACTTTGTTATTATGAGCGGTTAGGATTGGGCTCTTTATTGCTTTTCTAATAACTCGGAGGAGGACGGTCCCGGGCTAGATGTCTGGGAGAGTGCAATAGCTGTGTTCCGGAGACATCGTGACCATTGCAAATGTTGATGACGATTTCTACCACCAAGCTTTTTTTTTATTCGCTTTAGACGCTGCGGTGGTACCTACCTAGACGCTCTCCGTCAACAGACACTTACCACTAGTGAACTGAACTGTACGTCGTATGTCAAGCTTTACGTTAGTATATTTCTTTTTTATATTATTCTGTGTAATCTTTTTTATATAGCTTTGTAGCACTGGACGTATAGCTGATGAGACAGTGAAATGCTGGTTTACAATATAACAGAAACATCATCACAACAAAGATTAAGAGTCTGCAGTTAGCGAAATTATTGTGGTAATGTGACTTAACATCTTACGTCTCAAAGCGACGGACACAATGTGTATATCATACTAACTAGCGCCACGTTATGGTCAGGCATACTATCTACCATCAGATGAACAACCTATTCTCATAATTTCTTTTTTTATTCTAAGAAGCGATGAGAAGAGCAGCACGTTCACCTGACGTTAAGTGGCGCGGCCGCCCCTAACATCGTGGTGCTAGTTACAATTATATATACTGCACCACGAAGCGCTTTCACTACCTATAACGCCTTTTAAACCGGAACACAGTAACGTTTACACACCACTGATTGTCGGCAGAAAAAGGAGCTGGAGACCTTTTTTTTGGTGGTTTCCGGGGTGTAATCTTCGAAAGATAACCTGCTTCTAGAGGGAAGTCAGAGTTATGAGAGATTCTTACTCACTAAAACCCCCTCGGTGGTCTGCATCAGTGTATTTGGAAATGTTCCTGGATCTCTTATAGAACACAACGGTGCCTCGCCTCTCTACACTTTGTATTACACGTCTCTGAGGAAGAGCCTAACCCTCTTGGGCACTATCGCTGAGTCATACGCTGGCCCAAGCAGGTTCGCTGGTTGAGCGATAAGGGCTTCCACCCTCAAGACCCGCGAAACTTCTAGACCCTTTTCGTTTCCTTCTACGACAGGCAGGGTTTACCTTAGTCCTATTCTTACTAGCCCGAGACTGCATGGCTGTGGTGTTACTTACCTAGACGGTCTCCGGCAAGAGTTACCTACCACCAGTGATAGTGAACTGCGCGGTTTAAAAATTAACTCCATCTCTAAATACAGTCTCTTAATGTTTTTGGAAGTACAATGAATTTCAAAATAAATACCAGGAGTATTACCACCTAAACAAAGGGGTATTACTGTAATATTTTTTCCAACAACCAATAGAGGTGCGGTCAAGCCCGAATATGTCGAATGGATGCACCGAGTCGTGTTTGATCTGATTACAGCGAATTACAAAGTAGATTTTACACGCGAATGGTTTTTTTTATACCCCAAAAATGTACCGTTGGAAAGGGATCCCTGTTTAGTGGCAATATTGGGAGATCGTGAATTGTCAATATTGATGTTTTTATTCGACAAAACGATGGGACCAGCTAGATGTTCACCTGATGGTAAGTGTTACGTTTGCTCATAAGAATGTGTCCCTACTTAGTGTAATATACACAGCACCACATTGTACTCGTCACTTTGATGCATAAGATATTAAGTCTTCAAACCACAGTAATTTTACCAGCTGCAACATCTTTTGAACTGGAACACAGTAATGTTTGCACAATAATCTTTGGCGGTAGATATGGACGCTGCGGTGGCACTAATCTAAACGGATCCCGGCAACAGAGACCTACCACCAGGGAAATTAGTTAGGTAAAATATCTTTCAATGGTTATGTCTCTGTTAGTGGAGGTTGTTGTCTAAATACTCTGACTTTTTATATTGAAAAAATAAATAAATGGCTTTTGTAATGTTCTACTTAAAGTGGCCCTCCAACTAGTGAAGGTTGGCGATCAGCGTGGTACAGTCCTTTCTGTCTATGGTTCGGCGGAACAATCCAGACGCGTCTGATATGCCAGTCCATTCCCTGATATTCTTCAACTATGACTTTTTATGTGTGTAATAGATAAAAAATTTAGGATATGATTTTTTTTTATACAACTAAGCGACGAGACGGGCGGTATGTTAAACTGATGGTAACTGATACGTTCCGCCCTTAACAAATGTGGCGCTAGTTATAATATTATAAACAGCACCACATTGCGCACGTCGCTCGAGACATAAAATGTTAAGTCCTGTTACCCCAGTAATTACACTAGCTACAGCGCCCTTCAAACTAGATCATAGTAATGTTTGCACAGTATAGAAATAGGCGCTGAGGTAGTACTTACCTAGACGGTCTCTGGCAACAGAGATCTACCATTGAAATATTTTTAAACTCGATAATATATTTTTAAAACTACATAATTGCAGTGTAAATGACTTCTTTAGTAGTATCCATCACCAGGAGAAAATAAGTACTGGAATAATGTACCACCTTTATTAAGAAGTATTCCTACAAATATTTCAATACTAATTTAATGAAGAATCTCTTAGGAAAAGTGATTAGGTACCTGCTACTGTTGTGTACTTACTGTTATCTTGAAATTTAACTTTAATTCAGTCAAACAAGGTGGTAGCTAAAAGTTACTGTGTTCGCTACCTGGCAGTTCATATTGAGCTTCGGCCATTTAGTACCACACAGCCAACGTATTAGAGTAGTGTGCAAACATTACTGTCGTGTCGTGTTCCGGTTTGAAGGGCGCTGTAGCTCGTAAAATTATTGGAAAACGAAACAACATATTACGATGCAAGGCGAGGAACACAATGTGGTGTTGTATATATCATCGTAACTAGCGCCACCTTGTTATGAGCAGTCGTATCACTTAGTATCAAATAAAAGTATTATTCGTCTCGTCGGTTCTATGAGAATATATATATATATATATATATATATATAAATTGTTAAAAAAATAAGACTACAGGCGATCATGTTGTCACGCAGTAAAGAGATAGATAAATAAATGTTTTGCTTACATGCTGTTACATTTCGATTTAAGAGCAGATTATCTAAATCAATCAATTATCAGTTGATAGATGTCCACTGTTGGACTTCCACATCGATCGGACATGCGCTACCCACATGCAGCGGTTAGCCGTGACCTCCACCAGATCGTCGGACAGTCAGCATGGCTTGCGGTACCGCCGGGCTCTAGAGGCCGTTGTTTGTAGGGGTACATAGGGTGGAATTCGGATTCATACCCACCACGCTGGCTCAATACTAATTAGTGGGAGCCAGAGCCTCGTTTGTTGATTATCAGCGTGGACCACGACCAGGTGAGATTAGTTTGGGTCCCGTGAGTTGTTGTGCGGAAACCTTTACACCCCAAATGTCTAAATGCTTTAAGTTAAATGAAACGCCGCCAAAACATAGAGTAATATGGATTTATAAAAACTTTTGACAATCCTCGAATGCCGCCCGCGCCTTGTACAGGACATTTCGCAATTTTTTTTTCATGCCTTTGTCGGCCGCTTTCACCGGCGAAATGGTCATCTTTATATGGTACCTGCGGAGGGTCGCTGGTTGTAGATTTGATTGATGTGCGAAATTGTTAAATTTTAAAACAAAATGGACCGGCTCATAATAATATTAGACAAGGCAGTTACGTTAGATTAATGGATTATCTAATCAACTATTGTTAAATAAATTTATCGTTGATGAGAAATTTAGTAAATTATATACATTATTGAAAATTTTACAATATAACCTATATATGTTTTAACAATAACTTAGTTACTATTCAATAATACTGTTTAGAATAACCTCGATACAGGTAAATCTATTATTAAGTTCTTGTTATCAAATTCTTGTCATTGATTTTATAATACATATGTTGTATATAATATTTATATTATTTTGAATGCTCTTGATGTGGCAGTGAGAAAGAAAATGTTCTCTTTTATTTATATTAATTAAATGATAATAATAATTAACAATCAAATATATCATTAAAGTACAGAATATAATAGTTTGATAGCGACAGAACACTCATTATGAATACATAACAGATTTCCATCTATGTAGAAACTTATCACGATATCTTTGGAACCATATAGCCTAGGATTTAAAATTTGCTAGAAATACACCCTTTATCGAGTTAAAGGTCAGCTAACAGTGGATTTTACCAAACTTCTTCCCCAAAGTTAGTTGGGGGGCTGTTACGGCCAGCAAAGCGGGCGGATAACAGCTAATACTATATACTCCTATTACATATCTATTACAAAATTACGTACTGCGTCATAAAGTAATGCAAAAACTTTAAAAATAAATACGAAAGGAAATTAATATATCATAATTATAATATGAATTACACATTAATGATCTAGGTAACATTTTAATAATTTATTTTTAGTTAAGTTTTTTGAATCAATCTCTACAACTGGTTCTTAGTCATTTAACATCAACCATTAGTATTCTATTAAATATTTAATGTTTACATTCTTTAACTTCTTATTTTTATACTCTCAGATTTCCTCTTTTTACGTACTCTTTATCATCTTTTATTCTTCTTATTTATCTAACACACTTTAATTTCCAATTCATTTCATTGCTTCTCTCACACATGGCCTCTTAAACTTTTTCCGCCGCACAATAATTTTTTTTCAACAGCCAATTTACGTCTCCACTGTTGGGGCACAGGCCTTCCCTTAATATGAGGACGATGGGGTCACAGTCACCACGCGGTCCCAATGCAGTTTGGTGACTCCACATACACCTTAGAATAAATTCTAAGTGACGTTGTAAATTTCCTCGTGACGTTTTCCTTCGCCGTTTGTATTTCGCTGTTGTAACTAAAGTTCACAAATGTACATAACCTAAAAAAAAATCAAAATATGTAACATGGCCTTTTTTTTCTAATGTTATGTAAACATTTTTTTCTTCATTATTTTGATTTTAATTCAATGTAATTTTCTTTTTTTTATCACTCGTGATTGGGTTAGGTTAGGATTTTTTAGATGATTTAGACAGAGATGATAATAGTGAAAGCACTTCCCCTATAAATGTTACATTAGACTCTATTCTTTTGAGAAAAAATAAAAATTTTAATATTGTTTACATAAATTCTCAAAGTATCCCTGCTCATTATCTTGATTTACTGACAAATTTTGATAGCAAATACTGGTATCGGAGTCATGGCGCAAACCATGTATTCTCTCTACATCTTATTTGCTTCTAGGTTTCCAATTAATGAGAAATATATATATTTATTATAAAATTATATTTATTATAAAATTATATTTATTATATAATTATACTATCGTCCAAGCCTCTTCACCCCATACTGGAAGTGAAGCTGATTTTTTATTTACAGAAGTAACCCTCTTCTACACTAAAGTGTGGAAGAGGGTTACTTCTTCTCTTAGTAACACTCTTCCACACTTGTTGGAGTCTTATAGTCCTTCTCTGACCATAAACTATTTCTCCGGCTTGGAAAATTTTTTAGAGAATTTGTCCCCTCCATATGATCATACATTTATTATGGATGACTTCAATACTTCTCTATTAAAAAATAATAGTAGGGCTTCTAAACTTATATCCACTGTCGAAGCAGCAAATTTGAAACTTCTCTCCACTTCTCCTACACATCGTTTTCCTAATTCTGCTCCTTCTCATCTTCTTGATTGACCATGTTGCAACACGTGGTCAGCTAGCTGCTGATGCTTTCTCTTATCATGACTTTCTTTATCTGTCTTACAAAATAAAATCTCCTAAGGCTAAATCGAAAATATTACTTCAGCGTGACTTTAGTGGCTTAGATTCTAAACGTCTGTTAAAAGATACAGAACAAATTAACTGGTTTGATGTCTTGGACGCGCTTACCGTGGATGAACAAGTAGCTCTATTTAACTCTAATCTAATACAGTTAGATGACCTTCATGCTCCTACTCGCCTAGTGCGCGTCCTTCATCTCCCTTCCTCTTGGTTAGAGGATAGTATTAAAAAAAACATTAAAAAGAAAAATCGTTTAAAATCTAAATACAAAGTGGATCCCTGTGATGACAATAAAGAGAAATATAGGTTAATACGGAATCGTTATAAAAATGTGTGTAGAAATACACAACGACATCATATTCATCATTCCGTGCAAGATCCAGATCCTTCCAGAGTTTGAAAATTTCTTAGGTCATTGGGCGTTGAAAAATCAAACTCGAACCTACCACCAAAAATCTATTCCAATTTGTTAAATCAGCCTTTCCCTTCTTCTCCTAGCACTGAGGAGCAAGTTAAGCAAATAACGCTAAAATATCTTTCAGCTAAACCAACTCCCGACACATCCTTTTTTAATTTAAGTCAATTGGACAACTGTGATGTTAAGAGGGCAATTTTATCTATCCACTCGGATGCCGTCGGTGTTGTTTGCATTAGTCGTAGAATGATAATTCCCATCCTAGATATCATTTGTCCCGTCATTGCTTCTATCTATAACAAATATATCATTACATCATCCTTTCTCCCATTGGAAAAAAGCCAACATAATTCCTTTCCTGAAAAAGAAAACTCCTACTTGCCTGTCTGATTATCGCCCTATTTCGTTAATCTCGTTTCTGTTCAAGGTTCGTGAAAGATTAATATCTAACCAACTTAGTCAATATCTCTTAAAAAACAACCTCTTCAATCCTTTACAATCCGGTTTTCGTCCTGGCCATAGTATTACCACTGTATGACTAAAAGTCACAACGACATTCGATTCGTCATGGAATGGAAAATCAATAATTAACGGTACTTACGTTGCTTGATTTTAGTAATGCCTTTAACACTGTCGACTTTGATATCATGTTAAGTACTCTGCGCACTATTAACATATCTCCGGTTGTTATTGACTGGTTTCATAGTTACTTCTCTGGCCGTCAACAGCGCGTCCAAGTATAGAATAATTTCTCCATTTGGTTAAACACCGATGCTGGCGTGCCTCAAGGTGGCGTGTTATCTCCAATCCAATCCTGTTCGCTATTTTCATCAATTCTATAACCCACGACTTATTTTCTTCTTACCATTTGTATGCTGACGATCTCCAAATATACACTCGAGATTCTCTTGGTGATCTCTGTCAGGCCGTCCACAGCATTAACTTTGATCTTGCTTGATTACGGATTGGTGTAACTTATATGGTCTGAACGTAAACCCTAACAAGATACAATCAGTCATAATCGGAAGCTCCAGACTACCCTCCAAAATTAACTGGTCCGGTGTACCGCCTATTATTCTTAACAGTAAAGTAATTCCTTATAATAGTAAAGTTAAGAATTTAGGTATTTACATTCTCCTCCTATCCTGGGCATCGCAAGTTAACAAAGTGAGTAGAAGGCTATATGGGGCTATAAGACAGATGCACAGACTCTGCAATTTTCTTCCAACAACCATTAAGGTTGCGTTTGCTAATTCTCTTCTTCTGCCTATTCTCGACTATGCCGATGTTTGCTATCTTGACTTAACTCAAGCGCAGTTTTATAAGCTTGAGCGTATTTAAAATTTAAAATTTATACGATTCATATTTGGGTTACGCAAATACGATCACATCTCTGAATTTCGCATAAAACTCAAGTGGCTGCCAATCCTTCTTCGCAGCAATGCTCACATTTTTTCTATTTTATACAACATATTGTTCAATCCTCTAACACCTTCCTATCTAAAAAATCAATTCTAATTTATTTCTCATTGCTACAGTCGCACTCTTCGCTCTTCCATAAACCTTTCCCTTTGCGTCCCCGTGCATTCCTCTTCATTTTTCCCAAACTCCTTTGCCGTTACGGCGATTCGCTTATGGAACTCTTTACCGAACCATATTCGTATCGCCAAATCCCTATTTTCTTTCAAAAGACACTTAAGTAACTACTATCATAAAGTCTAAATTATAAATTCTGTTTAATTGTGCTATTGCTTGCACCTGTCATCAAGTGCTGCAGTTTTTAATTATGTAGTGCACCACTATCTTTTCTTTGCTTTTAGTACACGTCTGAATTTCCAATGGGTTGTCTGGAAGAAATTGCGTTTTAAACAATAAGACCGCCCATTGTACATTTATGTATATATAATGTATTTTTTATCTTGTATCTGGTATACAATAAAGGATAAGTAAATAAATAACTTAAAAATTAAAGTCATCATTATACCCTGGTACGGGCATGTTATGCGGAGGGATGAAGGACATATAACAAAGAAAGTAATGAGAATGAACATGATGGGTATAAGGGTAGAGGAATACCGAAGAAAGTGTGGATAGATTGTGTGAAAGATGACATGTGTAAGAAGAGTGTGAATTTAGATATGACGGCTGATAGAGAGATGTGGAAGAGAAGTACATACTGTGCCGACCTCACATAGAATGGGAAAAGGGCAGGAGGAAGAAGAAATATTAAAGAGATCGGTACATGCCAAGATTCGAACCCGCGACCTTCGGAATGAAGGCCGCAAGCTATAACCATTAAGCTAGCGAGCTAATACCGCACATTCATGTTTCTCATATTACACCTTTCATATATATAACTTCTCTTACTTTATTAATATTCTAATTACTAATTACTCTTTTACTTATATTATTTTATACATACCTATTTATTTACTTACATTTATTTCTTCTGGTTTATATTTTTATACATTTTTTATTTTCTTTTACGTTTATTTTCTTATTGATATATCAAGAGTCTTACCACGTTTTGTTTCTTTTTTGATTCAAATAAGCGATGAGACGAGTGGGACATTTACTTGATTGTAAGTGATATTCCCCTCTCTCCCACCCCCATAACAACGTGGCACTAGTCAAGATGATATATATTGCATCATATTGTGCTCGTCGCCTAAGACATATGATATAGAGTTTCGTTTAAACAGTAAAATCACTACCTACAGCACCCTTCAATCCGAAACACAGTAATGTTTGCACACTATTATTTGGCAGCTGAAATAGGAGCTGCGGCTGTACCTATCTAGACGATCTCCAGCAAAGTATCTTTTTTATAATGTCTCCAATAACGTCTCGACATGTGTTATCTCTCCACTATGTTAGCAATAACCAAACGTACACGTTGATGCAGTAAGAAAAAAAAAAAAACGTATGAGTACATCAAACGTTGAAATGCGGGTTAACCAAAAGACAACACAAAAGTCCTAATGTGCCAAAATAAGGTAGCCTTGGAAAACGCTGAATCATTTCGGACTAATGCATCTTCCACAAAAGTGGTGGCAGTCCATCGACACCATTTTGTCGCGTCATCACTTAAACAAATGGATGCTAGTAGCGTTTTTATTTCGCTGACAACTCTTTCAGGCCCGTCAAAACATTTTTGTATCCTTTGATTTATTGTCGGTAGACTAGCCTAGGGTAAGATAGATTACGACATTTTATCTTTCGACTTGAAATAGTTAAAAGCAATCATAATAATAAGACAATTATATAGTTAATTAATAGTTTATCAGGTAATAACAGAGACTATTCTAATTTTACAAATCGCAACTTTTTTTTTAATTACATTAAGCAATAAGACGAGCGGGATATTCACCTGATGGTAAGTAATACGCCCGCCCGTAATAACGCGGCGTTAGTGAGGATGGTATATACAGCACCGCATTGCGCTCGTCGCCTGAGACATAAGTTGAAGTTACTCCAGTAATTACACTAGTTATAAAGCCTTTCAAACCGGAACGTAGTAATATTTGCACAGTACTGTTCGAGCGCAAAAATATGCGCTGCTCAGACGATCTCCAGCAACAGAGAGCAGAAACTATCTATAACTACTTAGGAATCACCACATATTCTCATTTTCATAGTAATTTTTTAATGTTTAAAAATATTTATAGGTATTAAGTAAGTTGGGGTTTAACGGGCCCGCACAACAATTCACAGGACCCAAGCCAACCTCACCAACTCGTGGTGTACCCTGCTAATCAACAATGGAGACTCTGGCTCCCACCAACCCACATTGAGCCAGCATGGTGGGTAACGGCTCAAATTTACTCATATGAACTCAAATGAACGACGTCGTCTGGTGCCCGGAGGTACCGCAGGCCATATTGACCATAACAGACGTTGGCAAGACGCACGACCGATCTATGTGAAGATCTTTGGGGAGGCCTATATCCAGAAATAGACGTCTATCAGCTGATGATGATGATTATGTAAATTTTGTTATCAGTGTATCAAAAATATATTTTTGCAAGTTATTTATGTATTTTTTTATATTATATTTTGTAAGAATAATTACTTGAAAAAATAACTTACATATAAAGAGCACTTATTATTTAAAAATTTAAAAACAGTATTTTTTTAACCGTTATCAAGTTATTTATTTAATAGAGATTCCATTTATTGAGGTTGTATACGAAACTAAGTAAAAGGAAATAGTATAGTAATTATTTTGGAATACATATATCATTTTAAAATCCATACGTTGATATAAAAAATTTATATAGCCAATTATGTTTTAGACCAGGAAGGTCGAAACTATACAAAGTTTGACAAACAACTAATTACTAGTTTGTAGCCATGATATCTTAAAATTATACATAGTTCTCATATAATTTAACTAAATCTTAACTAATTCTTAGATTTACAATGTAAGTTATGTACATTATAAAAGTTATCTTTGTCGTCTTTAATAATTTTACCAATTGTGATGGTAAGATTACTAGCACTTATGTGTTCATTATGCCGTGGATCCTGGGTCAGCGAGCCCAATATCAGATGAACTGTCGAAATATGACTAGCATGCGATATACATCAGCAGGGAACAGATTTATGGGTTAGAGCTTGAAGGATGTTATAGGTAATAAAAGTACGGGACGTCTCAAAGTGAGGAGCTCAATCTTGTGCAGTACCATCAAATGGACCATCGTACTATTAAATTCAGTGAACATTCTGCTCGTCTTGTCCATTAGTTGAATTAACAGCATATAAGATATGAAATATGTATATAAAATAACTTAAAGTAACTTAAAGTATTTTGATCGGAACAACCTTACACACAATACTTAGTATTAGATAAAATTAGCTCGAAGAAATTTTAATCAATTACCGATATTGTTATATTCATTTATGTATTTATATACTTTACTTCGAATTTATAAATATATATATGTTAAATATATTTATTTCACGTTTTAAATTATTTATATATATGTCTTTTAAGCTATTTTAACAAATTTCCACTTATCAAACGTTGAGAAAGTCTCCACATAAAACAGCTTTCTGTATTCTAGGTCATAACTTCTTATGGTATAGATAAAAATGAAATACTTTTTAAAAATATACGTTTATATTAACCCTTTTTTATGTAAACCGTACCCTATGGTCGAGGTGGTAATTCGAAGGTACCTACTTACTGTCTCATTTAAAATTAAACAGTATAGACTATACTAATAGAGATGTCTCGCTTGTTGTATATTAGTTTAATATTTGGTTCTGTGTCACACACAAACGATAATAGCTAAGTTTAGAAAAAAATATGCGGTTAGGGTTGTAATTTAAAGGGGTGTGGGAAGCGAAATAAAAAAATACATGTCTCCGTATTTTTTTTTCGATATTTATTGAGACATATATTGTAAAGGGGTTATTACGTTAATGATTTTTTAATAAAGATACGGATATTTCAAGGACTTTTCGTAACTTGATCCTTATTTGTAAATTGGGCTATTACATGAAGGTAAATCAAAGTTATAATTATGAAGTCACAATAATTAGAAAGTAAATTTCTCAATAGTTCATGTAGTTTATTAAACTACGAAGCGATAATATTTCCTGGTTTTACTAATAGTAAGCTTATAACAATTTTTTTTTTAACGAAGCGACAGATTGGGCTAGACGTTCACCTGATGGTAAGTGAGACACCCGCCCTTAACAAATTGGCGCTGAATAGGATGATATACACAGCACCACACATTACTCATCGCCTTATACACTAGTAATTACACTAGCTACAATGCTAGTAGTGTTAGTCTATACTAATAGACTACTATAGAATAGTGTAGTAGTCATAAGGACTCGTAGTAACGATTCGTACTGAAATGAAAACATTTCATCTAATTTCAGATCAGACTCATCTATAGACAATCAGACTAATGTCTTTCGACAGTATAAAGTTCATGCATTGAAGACATTAAAATGTTTTTTTTTATGATAAATACCGTTTATATGTGAAATACCGTTTCTGCACAGATTATGAGAAAATTTAGTCTTTGTCTTGGATAATAAATTATACGAATGTCTCAACTATGTTAATATCACAAACATAAGTCGCAATAAGTATAGTATATAGTACTCTAAATAATAAACTTGATATAATATTTAATTTCTATCATTAGTTAATATAAATAAAAAATTACGCAAATTGTAGCCTCCAAACATCTTTCTCCTCAGACAAATAATTCATCGAACACATCGGAGAACTGATCACTTCTCGAAAACCTGGTAGTCGTTTCTTATTTAAATATCTATTCATGCGCGTTCAGAGACAATCAAATAAACAATAAAACGCGAAAAGCAATTTACTCCGTCACATTTCACTAAAACATACAAGTATATGTTTCATGCTTTGGGCGGGTTGTACACCAAAGCAATATTTATCTTATACGTTATATGTATAGAGGTGATCTTATGGTCAGGTACAGGTGTAAAAACTAATGTTGCCAAACTATAAAAACGTCCAGTCTCTCCCTAACGAGGTGGGTTTTAATTATTTTAAAGTCTGTGTTAATTTACTTTTTTTTTTCTCCTGCCGGCGCGGCGTCTTTGTTAAGCGGCGTCTTTGGTTGCTTTTTTCATATTCAGTTTGTATAATTTGTAAAATGGTGTGTTAGCGCCGATTCTGCGGCTGGAGTTGATCTTCTTTAAATTATTATTGATATTCCCAATGTTTCCGGTCGTGATTTTTTTTTTTTACGGCCACCCAGATATCAACAATGCCTAATGTTGTTATAATCTGTGTTGGATGACGGCAAAAAAATTGAATGCTTTAACAGCGATCATCCTTACTCCGTCGACATAAAAAGATTTTTATTTGCTTCTGCACCTATTTTACGCAAGACGAATGATGAACAAATATATAAAATCAAAAACATCAGTTCGCGAAGAAATATTGTTTCTATAATTCTTAATAAATATATGTAAGTTATATATAATAAATAACATAGGATAAATTTCCGTTAAAGTCTACGCTAATCACTATGTTATGTGAACTTTGTTTTTTGAGACACTTTCACATCTAAATTTAATCGATTATGCCTGAATATTAGTATTGAGATAGACGGGAACCTTGTGGCTAGAATTTTTCTCATTAAAACTTATGAGTAGGTTAACAGTATCCCCCTTGCCTCCCTTCATTTAGAATTTATCCTCTGCTAAACCAATATTACTAAATTTTTTTTTCCTCTGTCCGAATTACTTTAAACGTTACAGAAATATTTTTTATGATACATAATAAAGATTTACATATTCTTTTTTTTACTGAAAGGGACTGATAATAAATAAATAAATAACTGAACTGTGCTGTGTAACTTTTAAAACTTCCTCTTATAACCAAGCTATCACAATGTGAGATTAGATATACTAATATATTTATAAATTGTCATATTTAGAAATTTATTTAGTTATAAACATTGATTTGTTACTAAAGTAAATACTGATACTATTTCAACAAGCTTTTAAGTTCGTATTGTTTCTTTCTTTGATTAACGGAGAACTTCAGTATACTATAATGTTTTAACTAAAGTAATAAACAATACAAATAACGAACGGGGAGCAGCGTGTAATAGCTTGTTATAAATAAACACTTCATAGCTTTGATTAAAACTGTGTTTAATTTATATCGTCTCATGGAAGAATATGTATAAACACTGTAGCTGAATTTACTTTCAGATCAGATTCACATATAGACAATCAGGGTAACGCCTTTCGACTAATACTGGTTATTACCAGTCATCTATTGATTGGTGCAATTGAAGACAATATATGTAGGAGATATCCACAGATTTTTCGACTCTTCACGAGCTCTCCGTAACTATTAAACGTAAAGACTCAAAATTTTGTAGAGCTATTGCTTCTCTCATTTAGATTCAGTTAAGAACGGTTTTTAAAAAATTCTTTCCCCAAAGAGAAATGCGGAAGTGTTACAAATAATATATCGGGCGAGGTACAGCTAGCTGTACCTCGCCCGATATATGTATATGTATATGTATATGTATATGTATACAACTAGTTGTATACACATATGCTTAGATTTTTAGAAGAATGTAGTGTTTATCGAGCACGAGATATTTATGATGAAAAAATCGCTACAGAACTTGGGGTAGTTATAAAGAATGAGTAACCATATTTTCCCGCATTCATATATAAAAATATTAGCTATTCCCCGCCCGCTGTACTGGCCGTAACATAAAATTACATCGCAAATGACTTTCAGTAGCAACTGTTGCTATAGCAACCGCATGATAAGCAATCAAATTTTTATAAAAGTTAATTAGTAATGAAATTAAAAAATATCTGTAAAACTCAAAAAATAAATAATTTATAACCATCTACAGATCAATCCGCCCATGTAGACACGTTCACTAGTTTTCACGTGATTGGTGAAGAAACTACACCCATATATATATATATATAGATTACGCACATATCACAAAGCTTTAGTAGCGGTGTATATATCCTGTGTGGTAGTTACGCGGTCATCGCGTGCTGTTCACATAATTTTCGTGATGAATGCGAAGCAGCATCATTCGTTCAATTCGTTGCAATTGCGTCCTTTGTCATTGTTAGCGCCATTTGTACGCATTACTGCAAACATGCATACTAGTTACCGCTCATACACCAGTCAATTGTTAAACTAACCGCTATCAGAACAGTTAACATCGTAAACGGTTGTTTCTGTGTGAAAAGATACGGTGATTTGATTTAAAATAACTTCTTATTTACTGTTTTTTTTCTTTTACATATATAAACAATGTCGTAAGTTTAACAGAAGATTATTACACAAAGTGTCATCAGTGTATAATAATCTTTTAAGTAAAAGTTTTTAATAGAAAAACATAAAAGTAAAAGAATTTAAATCAAATACATCATCATCATCAGGCGATAGATGTGACCAATATTGACCTCACCCAAAAATCTCCACATCGATTGGTCCCGCGTTGCTGGCTTCCCGCGACTCTCGTCAGATCGTCGGTCTACCTTGTGGGGGGCCTCCCAACGCTACGTGTACCAGTACGCAGCTGCCACTCGAGATCCTTACTGCCCCATCGGCGTCAGTCCTTCGAACAAAATGGCCTGCCCATTGCCACATAAGTCTAACAACCTTAATCTAAAACAGTATATTTATTTTACTATTTTCAATTAAAATTCAGAATGAGAAAATTTTCATATAAAAACTCATATGAACTTGAAAAACTGGATTTTGAAGATGATAAATAAACATACAATAATATAATAGAACACTAATATTAGATGTCTTAAATGTCCTTTACATTGGTACTTAAAATAGTATTCCAAGTATAAAAACCTGGATCAAGTCAACTCTTTAGCAACAACAGAACCACGATGAATATATATATATATATTGGTCTACTCTGAAGAAGACGCTTTTCATAATAGTGTAACGAAGACGGGGTTAATGCTAAAGAGATGAAAATATATCTGATGATAAACTGAGCAGTAATTTTTTATTTAATGAAGCGACAACATGAGCGGGACGTTCACCTGATGGTAAGTGATACGCCTGCCCATAACAACGAGGCGCTAGTTAGAATGTATACAGCGCCACATTCCGCTCATCGCCTTGAGACATAAGATGTTAAATGTCTTTACCCCAGTAAACTAGTTTTAAACGTAGTAATATTTGCACAGTAGTGTTTGTCAGCAGAAATAGGAGCAGCGGTGATACCTACCTAGACGGCAACAGAGATCTGCGAGCATTAAAAGAAGTTCGTCAAAGAAAAAAATGTTCTCGTCTTAATTATTATCTTATGTAGTTTACAAGTTAATATTGCTAGAAGCTTACATCAGAAAGAGTATATCGAGATTATCTATGAACAGTGATATTACTGTATGCTTAAGATTTATATCTAAATTATCATAACAAATAATTTTAACACTAAGTTAAAAAAATATTTTGTCAGCACAACCTTCGATATATTATAGGTGATCTATATAGAAATATAAATCTAGGTTTTTGGTTTTATTTCTAAAGATCACGATATCATATTAAAATAGCTACAAATTATCACATACCTGTAAATGTAGTCTTAATTTTAATTACATCAACAAGTAAGGATATTGCTCAATATCATTAGTATATAATCATGTTAAATTATTTTAAATTTTAATATTTCCAAAAAAAAAAAAAATAACAATTGAGATTCCTTTTTTTATGAGTAACTGGTCCATATCTTAAACGTTGGTGACATTTCACATTGACGAGGACTTTAGCGTAATATTGAACATTACTTAACTATAATACAAAACAAATTAACAAAAGGGCACCCCTTCAATCTGGCACAACTTCACCTGTGTTAGTAAGAGAAAAAATTCGCTAAGAGGTACTCCGGACCCCCCATAACAATGGATGAATAGAATCCTATTATTGACGCAAAAAAAAATTGCGAGGAGCCGACTCATTTCGATTGTCATTTCGTGTTAAAAAAATGATGTACAATGTTAAGTAGTAGAGCAAAAGCGGCCGCGTTTAATGGTGTTCATACGGGTAATTTGCTGGTGGTAGGTCTCCGTCGCCGGAGACCGTCTAGGTGGGATCCACCGCAGCTCCTATTTCTTCCGTCCAACAGTAGTGTTGGAGAGCTCTGTACCTACTGAAATTACTGGGGTAATGAGATTCAACATATGTTTCAAGGCTGTGCTGCTTGCTCAATGCTGTAGCCCCACATTGTTATGGGCGGGTATCATTTACCATCAGGTGAACGTCCCGTTCGTTTCATCGCTTCATAATTTTGGAGGGTGAGGGGTTTTTGTAATTATTTCACTTTCTCTTAGTATTTTCCGTTATATATATTTTTTTTTATTTACGTCACACTAAATGGGAGCGAGATGCTACATATGGTTTAAAACTCAATTTATTTTAAGTTAATTTTATTGGTTCCGCTCTAAACGGTAGTTGATGAAGTTCGGTTATGTTTTATGATAGTTTTTATAGTTTATTTATTGTTTCGTGACATTTATAGTTTGTTGCCGATTTGTAAGAATAGGGCCTTATCTATTTTATGAGGCGTGAACGGACCTTTTTGTTGCGACATCTTAACAATTTGTGGCCGCAAACGGTCGTTTTGCAGTCACTTTTACAGATAAAAAAAATGTTCGCATATTACATATGAATAAAAAAAGTGGTAGATATATCATTAAATTATATATATCTTATAATTCATTTACCATGTTTACAAAATTATCAAATTGGACAAAAGTAGCATAGTAGGCATTGTAGACAACCGTAATGATTTGTAAACAATATAAGAAAATATTCTTAATTAATCAAACATTATAAGCCGATGGATGTCCACTGCTGAACAGAGGCAAAAGAGTTAAATTTACAATATTTTTTGTTATGTATTAAAAATTATATTTAAGATGTTTTGTTGAAGTTTACTCGAGAAGTACCAGTTTCAATCTGACGTTGAAAATTTTGCATGTTTTCAAAACTTTAAACGGCGCAATAAAATTAGGTTGGTTCATTAAACCTCGGGTTAGAGGCGGATAATTGTTTATTACGCAACAATTAAGAAATTCTAATAAAGCACAATTCCAAGTAAAATAAATAAACAGTAAAATCGTAAAAAAAAAAAATAAACTCTACAGTAAACCCTATTAGCGCTTCTAGGAACGATTCGGTTTCGGTAAAAGGCGCCGGCGCCCCGCGCATGTGGTTTTATTGAGCTATAAAGCCGCTTCAAGCACTATTACTGCTTATTGCGTTATAACAGCTTTTGTAATTTTTTTTTTTAATTTGAACGAAAGTAAACCCGTTACGGAATCGGTTGACATGTCTGTTTAACCTGTACATTATTTTTATATTTGTCTTTATTATAAAACTAGACCGAGGTACATAAAAGGAGGGGACTTAATGCTTGATGGCATTCTCTACCACTCAACCTTCGGTGAGGTGATATATTGTGTTAGTTGTTAACTTAATAACTGACATAAACTATGTTAACAACATATATACGTATATATATATCTATATATAAATACACACATATTTAAACTACACTAGGATGTCTGTATCTGCTTAAGATGTCCCGGATCAGTTTTTCAAAAAGGTATTTTGTGGAAAGATTCCGAATATCTTCGTGTAAGGTCCAGAGTAGTGCAGCCAGCCCTTAGCATTTAAAAAAAAAATCGCCGCTACAATAGTGCAGTTGCTAAGCCTTTGTCTTCTTGCACTGAAAGTCATTTCGGAGCTACAGGTTATGAAATAAAAAAAATTATTGGTAGTATAGTTTTTTTGAACCCATCTAGCAACTTTTTTCATATTGTAAAGCTACCTGCAAGAATCTTAGACGTTTTAGTTTATTTTACATTCGAAGATCGCGATGAGGAAAAAGGTTGGTAATTGATAAGCCTGCCCTAGTTCTAGTAGCCAACTGCACCATATTTTGGTAGTTACCTTGAGACATTACATGTTAAGTAATTTCACTAGTTATAACGCCCTTCAAACCGGAACACAGTAATGTTTGCACAGTACTGTTTGGCGGCGGAAATAGGTGCGGCAGTGATACTTACTTAGACTGCCTCCGGCTACAGATTCATACCACCAGTAAGTTTTCATTAATATTTTTTAATTAAATTGGGTAAAGTAAGTATTACAAAATATAACTTAGTTTAATAAATGTCAAGAATTCCGCGAAAATCATTTAACACTTAATTCCATAACTTAATTAAATACCTTTTTCAGCGAAACTTCGTGCGTTCGCCATTAAGTATAATTTCACTTAAATACCTTTACATTTTTGTAAATATGAAATGTAGGTGAATAATTTTTTTTTAAAAGAACAACTTTGTTTACACGTAAATGTGTATATTAACACGTCGATTACATACCCCAATGATATTTTTTTTTCGCAATTCATATCAAAATGTGTTCTCACATACTTTAATACATATATTATTTGTGATAAATATATTAAATGAGGTAAACGTATTAATTAATGTGTTATAGACAAACCTTTAGTCGTGCACTGATCAATGCACTATTTTACTGGTGGTAGGTCTTTATTGTCGGAGACCGTTTAGATACCACCGCAGCTCCTATTTCTGCCGTCAAATAGGGGTGTGCAAACATTACTGTGTTTTGATTTCATTACGTTGTAGCAATTACTGGGGTAACGAAACTACAACCTCTTACCTCTTAAAGCTTCGCCGTCACGATGTAATGGGCAAGCGCTTACCATCAGGTGAACGTCCCGTTCGTCGTGTCGCTTCGTTGAATAAAAAAAGCAATGCTGCCTAAGTGCGGCAGTACGTCACACCTAGGTAGTTTTTGATTTTATATAAAGCGCAGGTCCCATCGTTTGAAGCGTACTGTTCTCATGGTTACGCCAGATGTGTTTCGGCTACAAAACTCACCCAGCGGCTCTAGACTCGGTGGAGATGCAGGCCAAGAAGCTCATCATTGATCATAGCCTATCATCATATATATCATCATATATCATACATTACGGCAAGTGTCAACGCATAATATTTCCATTCTTTGCCACCAGACAACCACGCGCACAACAGGCCACCATCCATATGTTGAAAACATCCCCAATTTAAAACTTAAGTGGTCTAACTACTGGTTCTTAATAAGAACAGCTAATGAGTGGAACAACTTATCAGCCTCAGTGCCCCTATTTAAATACAACGTGGGTGGCTTCAATAGAAGACTAGTCTGTTACTAGGTTAGTGGTTACTTATCACTGCAGACCACATCTCCACTTACCACCAGTTGAAATCGTGGTCCAATAATAACCTTTTTGATATAAAAGCGAACTAAAATTAAGTATGATCTCTTTGCTTATATATCTTCTACATTATTACCGTGTTCCAAGTTTAAAGGCCGATGAAGCTAATTAAATAATTTTACTAATGAGACTTGATATCTTAAGTCTCAAAGTGACGAGCACAATAACTACATTGATCCTAGTCATTAGACTAGGATGACATTGTTATTGGGCAGGTGTATCATTTACCACTAGTTGAACGTCCGGTACATTTTTTTAAATCGTCCGGTATAAAAAAAGAAATTGTAATTAAACGTAGCAACTTAGATAACTTTGAACATATAAGCAGTCGTAAATGATGACATGTAACGCTATAAAATAACGGCTTATTGAAATAAACTATTGTTTGTTATTTATCTATATAAATTTAGAAATATGAAATACATTAATATTGTGAAAAAGCTATTGCTTAACTAACGACAAGCACTAAGTTTTATACGTCTCGCTGCTCATCTCTTCGTCAAATAAAATGAGTAACTACATGATATACCAATTGTACTGTTGATGGTGAAGACAGCGCTTTGAATTAAATTTCTAGTAGAGTAAGAGAAATGTAGATATTCTAAGGTATAACTTATTAATTTAATAACTAAGCAAGATCCTGTTGCCGGAGACTGACTAAGTACCACTGCTGCTCCTATTTCCGCCATCAAATAGCAGTGTGCAAAATCATAAATGTTCCGGTTTGAAACGCGTTGTACCTAGTGTAATTACTGGATTTACGAGATTTAATTCCTATATCTCAAGGCGACGAGCACATTGTAGTGCAGTGTATACCATCCTAACTAACGCCACATTGTTATGGGCAGGCGTATTACTTGCCATCAGGTGAAATACCCGTACGTCTTCTCCATTGATTACATTAAAAAAATGAGATCGAAAGGAGTTTGAATGAGCATCTTTAATCATTCGCAGCCTCATTCTCATTTAACACAGTAAATTAATATCAAGAGTTATTTGTGTTTTCCATTATATGAAAAAAGGCATCGTTTGCAGTTTGTCTATAATAATTGTGTCATTGTCAGCCGATAGACGTCCACTGCTGGACATAGGCCTCCCCAAAGATCCCCACATCTATCAGTCCTGCGTTGCCCCCATCGCTGGGCACTAGAGGCCGTCGTTTTTAAGGGTTCATATTAGGGGAGTTAGGCATTTAATAATTGTACACGAATGAAAATAATGAATAATTAAAAGTTGTTCTTATGTATAACATCCTAACTATCGTCACGATGTTATGGGCAGGATTATCACTTACTACTAGGAGAATGTTATACACGTTACTTCGATATGTTGAATAAAAAAAAAAAATTTACGTGCGATAACTTTGGATTAAATTTTAGAAAATAATACCGAACCAAACCAACCATGCAAACTATAGACAATGACTATGGTCATCAGTATACAGTATGTATGAGTTTACTAAATTAACAAAGATCAAGATATTTTTTTTGGGCTTTTTACAAGTAAATTAACATTTTTCACTAGTAACTGTGTCGGCTGATAAAATTACAAATGCAATTTATATCGCAACCAAAACTTGCTGTAACAATGAAACAAAACGTTTTGCTCCTTTTTCCTATACAAAGAGATCCTTTTGTTTAATCAAGAGGCTATACAAATAAAATGTATATGGTCTAATAATCTATTGATACTTACAAGTAGTATATGACACTATGTATTATTATCATAGTAAAAACGTAGATATTTAACCATTGTTTTACATATTTATAAAGCGGAAGTCGATGTAGTCAGCTATTTTATTTGTGCGTTGTTGCAATAAAGACATATAGCAAAATAAATTAACACAAAGACGTTATAACGACTAAGAAAGTGATAAAGTTGATTCACATATTAAGTATCACTTGTTATAAAGGGGATCTAACTGTTCCTAGATTAATTATAACCGTCTCAGATTATAGGTCACAACACCTGTCACGCGAGCAACGTTATTAAGATGTTTTCACATCAAAGGTTAGTTTACTAGTTTTACGTTATTAGCTACCTGGACTGTCTATTGGCTACGAGACCTCTTACCATTTGGTTTTCAGATAACCAATAGTATATCCTGGTAGTCTATTCATCTACAAGCAGTCGCTAAAAGATTTCAAAACGGACACTCCAGAAGAAGAGGATAACTGATGATGACAAGTATTAGGAAGCTATTAAGTGAACTCTTTGCGTTAATCTATAAATATAGACGATTCTCATTTTACATGGCACATATATTTTTTTTTATTTTTCAGTACTTTACAGTTGATGCAGAAAGCAATGAAAGAAGTAATTCTATTGCCTGGTATTTGATGGTGTTGTGGAGTTTTACCCATAAAGGTATGATCTTGACGTGGTTTACGCAATAGTTTCATTGATGCACCCCTTTAGGACTGAAGATGGCTCGTCTAAAATGTATCTATGATATGAAGATTTACTAAGGTATAAATATAGCAATAATAATAATAAACGCTTATAAATCTAATGATACTGCAAAGACCATCGTTGAAGTGTAACATCCTTTGTTTTAATCTAGACCCGATTTTGAAGCATCTATTTAACATCGTCTTAAAATGTAACAATATACGTGCTAACTCATAATTGACTTCTGAGTTTTAGTCTTTGATTATTAAGAACGGAGCTGAGGTAAACCCCAACTGTAGCAGAAGAAGAACTTAGCGGTCTTTCGAGATAGATACTTCATCGCTCATTAAGGGAACTAGAGGAAGACGACAAATACGAAGTGCTTTCGTATTTAGAGGGTGTTAGATAGGGCCCTAACCCTCCCTGACATGTGTATAGGCGTAGTAGAAACGCCACTGTTGAGTTACGTAGGAGATCCGGAACCCCTATTTTTTTTCGCACAAAGGGATACCTTCGTGAAGGTTACAGTGTGTACAAATGACACATTACCTTGACTAAATCCAATATAACAATAGAAATGTCCTATTCATCTATATGTTAACCTTTCGACGAGACGAGCCAGACGTTCACTTGATGGTAAGTGATACGTCAACCTATAATAACGTGGTGCTAGATAGGATGATATACACTGCATGACAATGTGCTCGTCACCTTGAGACATGAGATGTTAAATCTCTATATTCCATTAGTTTCACTAGCTATAAAAATAAACGAATATAAGCAAAAGTAGAATAGGATAAAAAAAATAGAATACTACATTGTCTCGTAAACTTACGTACAACATACGTACTTGACCTAATAATTAGCCATATTTTAATATAGAGAATATTCAGTATTATTATAAAAAAATTGTTAGAATATTACACAAAATACATAATAAAAAAGAGTGGTCCTGTATGAAATATTATTTTTTTATTCAATCTCTGATATAATATAATGCTTATAAGTATTTATTCTATTCATAATTTTAATAACTTAGTTTAGTTATGAATAGATATATGTTTGAATTGATTTAAAATTTCCAAAATGGGTCAATTTGTGAGATACGCCTAGACCACCCTTAAAAAAAAAAATATAAGACAAGTAAAAAATTTCTATTGAAAGTAATTTCATACATTTTATTTAAAAGAAACATCCTTTATTCTATTTTTATTGTTTTGTATATGAGAATATGATAAATATAATATATATTTAAACACGAAAAATGGAGTATTTTGTTTAATATAATCCATCTGTTATAATGAATTTATCTCAAACACTTTCTCTATTGGTCGAAAATATTGTGAATGAAATCTTAAAGAAAACATAAGTCTCACTTGTTATTAAAAGTATAGTAATTTAATAAGTATTATTGAATATATAAATAATTTAATGCAACTATATTATTAAATTAAGCATAAATATTTGACTAATTCTTATAATTTTTCTTTATCACCTGAGAATCCTATTGTATTTCCTTATTTAATTATTACTTTTTCTATACCATATATTATATATGCAATGTCTTTTCATACTTCCATTTTTTTGTTTTTTTTTTCAAAATAATGAAATGTTTTTAATTATAAAAACAAATAAAACTAAAAATATTCCTATTTAATTATAACACTACGGTTTTAAAGAAGGGTAAGGCATACTTATTGTCTACTTTTTTGCGCTTTTGCAAATTATTGATTATTAATTGATGAATTTAAACAACTTAGCATCGTTGCCAGGTTGATGCAACCTCGTGAAGTAAATTATACTTTGACATTGTAAAAGTATATAATTTTACGCCTGTAATTAAAAATAACGTACAACGTGTTGATGTTAATTAAATCGTAGATATACAACTCTCATGAATATGAAGCGGCGTTAAATATATTCTATTTTCATTTTAAATTAAATTGTTATACACAATACTCGTATAGACGGTAATAAAGTGAGACATTTTTAATATATGTATAATTGTTATGCCAATCTATTCGAAAATTTACTTAATTACTATACTACATACACGTAAAAAATAGAACTTGACAATACATGTTGTACGACTCCGTCAAGTAAACAATGAAAACATCGAAACTGACACCGCACACAAAAATTGAAGACACGGTCACAGTGAATAAAAAAAAACGCACTTCGATGAGAAAAAAAAACCCGAAAAGCCTACGGCCGGAGCCTGGATTGATAGCCGTTGTTCTTCTCTGTGCACGTATCAACTAAGTCAGCTGGGCGTGGCCTGTATAACAGGTTACCAAAGCGCCGTGCGCCGCCAAAAAATACCCATAAAAAATATAATGGCAACCCAGGCGCCCACGATCGATCCATGAATACCAACCCGCGCGCTCCGCACGAGCAAATGAAAAAATCGCGCCATCTACATCCGCCAATGAAAGCTAGGCACCGCCCACAGACCACACCTCCCTCAAACTAGCCGCGCCCTCCGGCCGACACTAGCGCCACGCTCCCCATACATGTGGCGCGAATCCGTACTAAATAGAAAGAGAGCGACATACGCTGGGCCGTTCGTTTCTCGGACAATTTCCTCCAACCGATCATTAAGTGTTTAAATTCAACGGGAGTTGGTTGTGTCGGATTTCTTCGGAGGGGAACGCTATTAAAATATCCACAAACATTATCTTTAATTGGACAGAATTTTGTGCTTGTGTGCGTTGGTGCGCTGTTTTTTTTTCCCGCCAGTGACGATTCGGTTTTTTCGAAACCTGATGACTGTTATCGCTCGCGTTTAGTGCGCGCTGATCGTCTGTGATTTTTTGATTGCAACAAACGAAAACATGACTATTGATTAGACCTCATACATTCGACGTGAGAAAATAAACTAAAGTGGCGACGAAAATGACATCAGTGACGTGACGATAGAAGTTCAAAAAAAAAAAGATCTGATCTGTGAAAAACGATATACGGCGCGAGAGCAAAAAATAAAATTCGGAAAAAATGACGCCACGTGCTATATAATTGCCGATACGTAATTCGCGGATCGTTAATTGATCTACAATTATCTCTCTGTCTCGTTCCTTTTAATATACAGCAACCATAAATTCAATTGCGTCCCACTCGAACAAAGTTAAATTAACTGGCTTTCAAAACTAACCAACACTACTCCCTTTTTTTTTAATACGCATTAGAAACTTTTTATCTTATAAATAAATTCTCTTCCATCGTTAAACAACAACTGTGTTAAAGGCAAGTGTATAAAAAGCTTCCAAACAATTACCGTGTGACAATTTGGTGAAATAAAGTTATGAGAAAGTGATGCTGTGTTCATTTTTCTGATTTAAAACAAACCCGTAAGTAATAAATTTATACCTTATCATTAGATTTTAAATTCATTTGTTTGATATTATTTAAAAAAAAATATTTGTAACTTTCTTTACTTCTTACTTTCAAGTCTATTTCTTGTAATAAATGAACATATTTCTAATTAGAATTAGAGCCCTATAAGAAGCTTATAAGAAAGAGATGGTGTTATAAAAAAAAAATTAAATTGTAAGGCAGTGGTAAGGGTTGTGTTTTGTGGAAAATTTAATGACTATTTTTTAGAATTTAGGAAAAAGTCCATATTTATACAAACCTATTAGTTTTTATTTATTTTAACTTTGCGAATATTTCGTTTGGATTACTTAGCAAATCGATGATGTAATTATGTAACTTAAATAGATAATCTAGAATAATAGTATTTTTTTTGTCTTGAAATTATAAATAGGTCTAATAGAGTAATTATTTAATTGAAGTTTTATGTTATTATCATTTTTATTGTATGCAATTATATCACAAGTTTAATACAAAGGTTCCTTAACAATGGAACCTTTAAAATTTAATAGAACTACTTCATACATCTAAAGGTAGTTACTTCAGTTATAATTAATTCTAGTACTTACTGTTTAACTGCAGTATTAACATTTTAATACTTTAGTCCTGAATATTTAAATATTTAATTTTTTTATTATTTAGTAACGCCTATGCTCATAAGGGCTAATAATCATGTTATTCCTAATGTCATATATCTTATATAATTAATATATGTGAATTACATTTAAGTATAATAACGGTACAGAGCTTAGATATATGGAATTAACAGAGTCACATTATGTTATAGGCGAAAAGTATCTATTGTTGGAGATTATATAACTAGAGTAAAAGAATAGTGTACAAACATTAACTATGTTCAGATTTAAAGGGTATAGTAGCATATGATAGTACGGTAATAAGATTTAACATCCTGTCTCTTAATGACGTTGAGCGTAATACGGCGTTGTGTAAACATCTTAACTAGCGTCACATTGTTGCGGACATATCGCTCATTATCGCTAGATCTTGCTCTCATCATATAAAATATATATACTAATATTCTACATTGATCAATACAATGTAATACCATAATATCGTTTAACCTGTAAAGTTCAACTGATTTTATTACAGTAATTTCGTTAATTACCGTTTTTTCATAAAAGAGCACATTTCATACTATAATCGATATTAATATATTATTAATCGAAGAAACATCGAGTACGCGTCGCAGTAGGCACCGAACAACAATATAGTGTTTTATTATTTCGTTTGTTTGTTGTTTTTTGATAAATCGATTTTATAATTGTGTATCATACGATCATAACTTTTAGATTATATTACAAATAAAAATAACATAAAAAACGCACACAAACATTTATGTGTTATAATTGAGATAATTATTTCGGCGTATATAATCGATTACGATGTTTTAAATTGATTGAAGATTATTCAGATTTCGACCATATTTATTCTTATAATTAGAACATGTTGGATTTTTTTTAATAGACACAAAGGATAAGGTTATAAACTCTATGTAAGGAAACTAATTAATTAAACAGCAACACAAACGTGGAACCCCTTTCCACAGCATTAATATCTAATAGAAAATGATTGTTTTGCGGCCGGGTTAACTCGCTTTAACCGTGAATTAATAAAGTATCCTTACAATATTGATTCATGACGTGGAAAGGTTAAAGACGTTCCTTCATTAATGGTAGGTCTCTGTTGTTGGAGACCATCTAGATAGATAGCATCACATCTACTATTCCTGCCGCCACATATTTCAATTATTATATATATGAAATTGATTAATTTAAAGTATTTTACTGTTGAAATTTATAAATTATCTAATATATATCCAAATTTCTATCGATTACTTCAGTATTCATCTCAATTTTCCTGTCAATGATCAAATAGAATTGTCTCTACTTTTATATTAACTACTTTACTTTCTTTGAACTGAACTTCTTTTCGTGCTATATCTGCCGTCGGACCACTATAGCTTTATCTCTTCATGTTAGAACATATTAGCTGCGAAAATCGACGAAACGATAAGCGATTACCAAAGATCAGTTACTTTGCTGTAATAATGTAGTTTCGGATAACTGCATGTACATTAAAAAATAGTTATCCTCTTTAAGCAATTCAAATTTCGTGAATTCATGGTACAAAGTAGTAATTAAAAATAAATTAAACAACTAAATAAACAAATTATTGGTAGGTAGTAAAAGAGCTTTTTTAATTATACTGCACTTACTGTTGAGGATTCAGGATGGAGTGTATGGAGAGCCGCACAATACCAAGTGGGTGTAATCCATAAGTGGATAAATGACTAAAGGTTTGCGAACAGCCTAATCCAAAAGCGGCTCCTCTGAATAACGTGTTTGTCATTCAATTCCCTTTGTACGCAACTGACTCGTCGATACGCCATTCTCTCTCTCTCACTAACATATAATTGTACGTGTATATTGATATTTATATACCCATAGCTAATTAACTTGAAAGGTTAAAATTTGAATAAAAATCCGTTAAGTAACTATGCTATCTTCAGTGTTCGGTTTTAGTTCATAACTATAACGTTATAGGTAATATTACAAAACTTTGATTGTCATCGTAATTTAATATTTTTTAATAGGACGACTAAGAAATTATTGCTGGTAGGGCTCTGTTGCCAGAAACTGTTTAGGTAGGTATCATCGCAACGCCTATCTCTACCACCAAACAGTACTGTATAAACATTACTGTGTTCCGATTTGAAAGGCGTTGTAGGTAGTATACTTACTGTGGTAAAGATATTAAACATCCTTTCTCGAAGCGACTAGTGCAATGTGATATTATTTATATCATCCTAACTAGCGCTATATTGTTTTAGGCAGGCGTATCACTTACCATCAGGTGAACGTCCCGTTAGTTTCGTCAATTCATTGAATAAAAAAGAAATAACAAAAAAATACGCCATGGCTATTCTAAGTAAAAAGGAAAGTCTATAGCGATGGTAAGAGATAAAAACTATATTTTGCCTAATCTTATTAGACAAAACATAGTTTTAAATTCCATCCCCTTGCAATACTTCTAAGATGTGGCTATTTTGGTAGACAAGCATAAGGCTATATAAATCAAGGTAGTTTTAAATTTACCAACGATAAGATATTCCCGTAACTAGGATGAAAAAGATAGAAGAAGACTTAAAAGAAAAGACTTCGGCAAAAGTTCCTACGCAAGTCGTACTTCTTGAACGCTCAGAACAAAGAAAGCAAATCACAAATAAAAAGGAATAAAGACAGGATATTATTCTATATACTCTATTATGTACTATTCCTTTATATGCAATATTAGCCATCTCTTAGTGTGTTACATTATTCATTGTTCTTCGTGTTCGTCACAATTGACAATGTTGCGATAGGCCGAAGAACATATTAAAACCCGCACCCACATTTATGGACTAGCTGCCATGTTTGGTTAATGTGACAAAATGGCGTACGTTTAATATGACAGATGCTAAACGCTTCAATGTTGCAAATGTTGTCATTTCTATGGTGCGGTATACAGGTTATAGGTTCGGTTCCAGTAACAGATCCATCATCATCATTTCAACCGATGGACGTCCACTGCTGGACATAGGTCTTTTTTAATGTGTTCAAACAGCGCAGGACCGTGCTTAGAGGAACACTTCGCTTATCTCTCAATTATGTTTTTCATTTTACCTGCAGAAATATGTTTATTAAACAAAAACTTTTCAAATATTTATTAATATATTTTTCCTTTTTTTTTTTCATTGAAGCTACAAGACGATCGGGACGTTTACCTGGTAGTAATTACGCCAGCCCATAACATCGTGGCTTCAGTTAGGATGGTATATACTGCACCATATTGCGCTCGTCACCTCTTGGCTTAGAATGTTGTCTCGTTACCGCAGTAATTTTATTAGCTAGAACTCCCTTCAATCCCGGACACAATAATGTTTGCACAATATGTACTGTTTGGCGGCAGAAATAGGCGCTGAGGTGGTACCAACTTAAACAGTCACTGGCAACAGAGACCTACTACCAGAACAAAGACCTACCAGTAAAATTTACGTGGTACACGGACGACACTGCTTCAATTTCGAGGCCAAGCATGATGGTAGCTATCACCTTTGTATTGTAAATCTGCCATCATAACAGCATCTCTGTGTTCTGACCGTTACTATATGAAAGCAGTAGTATTCTAGGCAAGAACGTTTCACTGTCTACGGCTTCTTTGTCACTTAACAACACTTGAAATTGACAACAAGTGTTACCTCATTCTCAATAAAAAAAAGCTATTCATCATCATCATCTCAACCGATGAACGTCCACTGCTGGACATAAGCAAGGTACTTATAGAACGTCCTTTTTAACTGTTACGAAATACTTAGTAGTAATTAGATTTTTTTTTATCCTAGCTTATAAAATACTATCGATAGTACATACAGCATTAAAGGATTTATCAAACTGATTAATTTACTATGAAAAGAGTTTTTTTTTTAATGTTCGCCTGTGATAAAGATCATTTGTTAGTTAAAGGTTTAGTTAAAGGATCATTACAAAATTGATTACCATTTAATTAAGTTAACAATAAACATTCCTAAAGTTGATTTGGATATTTTTAAATCAGCATTTTGTAACTCTTAGGCGTTATGAGTTTGATTTAGTAATGTAGCAAATTATAACATCAGCCGATTTTTGTCTCTCTCGTGAATACTATAGAAAAGAAGTATTCATAGTATAATATAGACGAATAACAAATGTATATATTATTAAAGAGAATTTTCTTAAATTTTTGCCATATCGCTAATTGACTGGCAAAACTACATACTACTTAACCCACGGTTCCTTTTTGTAAAAGTTTACTATGTACAGATTGTTTTAGTAATTTTTATTAACTACGATAAGAATTTTTATGTATTCTTTAATATAATCATGTGTCATATTATTCATTATTATATTCATATTCAGCCGGTAGACGTCCACTGCTGGACATAGGCCTTCCCCAAAGATTTCCGCATCGATCGGTCCTGTGCTGCCCGCAACCAGCTGCATCCTTGCTGCTGCTTGCTTTAATATGTAGATATTCATAATTGATGTAATATTAAACCAGTTAATAAAGATTTATATTATGTTATTACGATCACTCATTGTGTATTTAATGTACGAAGTAATAAATAATAACTTGTTTTAAAGTGATAAATTTCATTATAGTAGTTAACTATTAATTTTGACTTGATATGATAATTATTATTAATGTTTATGACTCAATATTGAATATATTTCAAACGATATGGAAATAAAAATTATTTCTAAATATTTTCGTTGATTTCTCTATTTTTTTAACAAAGACCGACTCAGCCTAAGTAAATGAAGGTATACACTTTTATGGTACAAAGTGAAGATTTTTTTCATTATTTGATCCTAAATAAAAAGTATACAAAATTATTATAGATAATATATATGTATATATCTTTTATAAATATAGTGTTAACTTTAAATTACTAAAAATGATTAACATTAATATTGCAATAAACGTGCGCTTGGTTGACAGCGGAAGAAATGTTCAGACCACATAAAGGAGTGAATCGGGTTTAAATACCATCAGTTAAAAAAAATTGCTGAGGATCGATTCGGTCTTCTCAAACTGATCGCCAATCTTCACCTAGAAGAGGGCACCTAATGATGATGATGATAAAATCAATCTCTAACATAAAAAAAGTATAAAAAATGCATTAATAAGCAACAAAGAAAAAGCGAAAAAACGATTTACACTTTAGTATTAATATATAATAAAAAAAACGTTTCAATTACTTAAGAAAAATTTAAAACACAATAGTTAAGTAAAACATACTATGAACATGTACATATAAATTTATTTATTTTATTGTATTCACCGAAGGAAAAGAAATTATTATAATAAATTTACCTATCTTAAAGGTCAGAAGATATAGTTTAAATGTTATCACACATTTAACTAACCACAAATAACAAAAAATCGCCGTTAAATTAAACAGTAGGACACGCTACAAAAGTAAATATGGAAATAACCATTAAACGCTAAACAAACGTTATTAATCCTTAAAGTTTATTATAATGCAGTTATGAAATTATTATTATAGTTTCGTTTGTACATTAGTGAAGTTGTGTTTAATACTGAAGAGCTTTTAAAAAAACATCTACTAACATTTTTATTGTATGAAGTATTAACATATTTTTTCTTTAATAAAAACTGTACAACTTGCGGAACTTTCTGGAAATATTACCACATATAGACAGATAACTCTGCTTATTCGACCGTTCAGTGTAAATACATAACTGTTACATAAATATTAATTTATAAATAACAAGCAATAAGTTAATTGAATATATTTATAATTTTAACATGTTTTTTTTTAGCTTGTGTGTGTAAAGAGTTTTACAAAATGGCGGCTGTAAATGTCGCCACAAACACTTTAATGGTGGAAGGTCTTTGTTGCCGGAGACCGTCTAGGTGGGGAACACCGCAGCGTCTATTTTTGCCGCCAAACAGTATTATGTTCCGGTTGGAAGGACGCTATAGCTATTAAAATTACTGGGATAACGAGACTCAACATCATGTCTCAGGCGACGGACGCAATGTGGTACTGTACTCGTATATATTATCTTAACTAACGCTACGTTGGGGGCCACATGAGCGGGCGTATTCCTTACCATCAGGTGAACATCCCGCTTGTCTGGTCGCTCCGTAGTATAAAAAAAATTCTAGGTACAACTGCATCAACTGATTCTACCGCTTAGCTGTCAATTTATTTGCTTTGAAGAGGCGTACAGTCATACGTTTCTATGAGGTATGCACATATTCTCCTTTATTAGTTAAGCAGTTTCGTTGCAATACATATATGTATATGAATACATACATATATAAATAAGTAAACAGCTATTACACTCACATAGGCAGAGTGATAAGGCATTTATCTACTACGATGGCTAAATGCGAATTGGATTCATATGCCTTCGTTCTTTTTCGATGAAGCGACGAGACTGTTCTCTTAAGTTAGTAAGTGATACCTAACCATAACGTGGGGCTAGTTATGATGATATACACAGCACCATCATCTGACTAATTTCACTAGTTACAACACCCTTCAAATTAGAACACGGTAGCGTCAGCACAGTACTGTTTGGCGGCAGAACTAGGAGTTGCGGTGCTATCTACACGGTCTCCGACAACAGTAGATACAATTAGACTTGCATTACAATATATGGTGGAATACAAAACTGATCAAATCAAAAGATACTTAAATAGAATTGACTATATCATCATCATTATCATCCGTCAGACGTCCATTAATATGATATAATTGACTCTATGTTGTAAGAAAATTTTTGGTTCAGTATATTTACGGATCCAGTTACTACTTTTCTTTATATGTATAAAGTTTTGCTTACTTTCAATCTTTATAATTATGTATGTCGCAAGTCTCTGGGGGTGTTTAATATATACACATTGAACGGAAATCCTATTAACTAAAAACTTCCTATCCTATTAACTTAAAAAATCAATAGCTTTACATATAATTCTTCTCCAATCGTACAGCTAGTTCTACTAGACTACAGAGTGAAAGTTATATCTTTTGTAAAATATATAAATATATAAAATATATCTTTTATCGGAGCACAACGCGAAAAAAGTAACAATATGTATTTTTTGAAATACTACTTTATATATATATATATATATATATTTATAAACAAATTTCTAGATAAATATTTAATCTAGAATAAATCTTGTAGATTGTCTTTATTTTAAAACAACGTATAGGTAAAAAGATAAAATAATAAATTTTCTTTATTAAGCAGATTAAATACATTTCAATATATATTAGGTGAAAGTATAGTAGATATTAGTGTTAGTATTTTTTTTTTAATGGAATATAACTTCTCATTGAGACGTGAAAATCTTTCTGAACAAACATACGCCAGTGTTCTGTTTGTATGTGTTAACTGTTTTTTGTGTGCATTTGATAAATAGCGATATACTTGAAAACACCAATTCTCGATAACGAAAGTTAATGACTATGAAGAAACACATTTTTTCCGTCCGTACGTCTGTCGATTAGGATAACAGAGATGTGTATCTCACGCGAAGCGCATGCGCTGTTATCTAGCCGAGCTCCGAACAGTAGGCTAATTCTACATTGCCACATCAAACGTTGCTACACTATTGCATGCATTTTTTTTTGTCGGTATGCTAAGCTTAGAATGTTTTTTTTTTTTTTTTGTAATATTCTTACTCTTTTTTAACATGAGTCTTATTTATAAAAAACAATATAACTCAAAGATGGCTCGAACAAAAATTAAAAATCATTCCGTCATAAGAGAAGAAAGGATTTTTATAATAATTTCTGTTGAAATTTTTTTTTACTAGTGGTAAGTTTCTGTTGCTGGAGACTGCCTGGGTAGCAACCACCGCAGCTCCCATTCCTGCCGTCAAACAAATATTACTCTGTTCCGGTTTAAAAGGAGTTGCAGTGTTTGGCATTACCGGGGGTAACGAGATTTAACATCTCATGTCTCAAAGCGACCAGCACAATGTGGTGCTGTGTATATCATTGTATTTAGCGCCACGTTGTATGGGCAGGCGTATCACTTACCATTAGGTGAACGTCTCTCTCGTTCCGTCGCTACATAGTATAAAAAAATTTAGTACTTTCTTTTTCTTGTCAGTACAGTTTAATGTAAAAGCATTTGTTTAATAATTGTTTGAAATTTGAGTTTTTGTAGACTTCTTCTCGTTGTACCTCTTCATGTCTGAAGGTTATCTGTTAAATGGAAGAACAATGAAGCTTAACAGTTTTTTTCTGTCGATTACTACGATAAATGGAATAACCATTTTATGATATCTCCGTATCCAAAAGAATTAGCGTCTTTTGGATAATATTTCTCGTGTTAAGAAGCTGTGTACCGATGTCGTTTTAAAGGATTATTTTTGCCACAGATTATTTCTACTCGCAATATACCTTTAAGGGTTTGTCATTTGAGATTCATTGACATCACGAAATCTACGAAACTATTATACGTAAAGACTCAAAATTTGGTAGAGATGTTGCTTCTGCCATTTAGAGGTCAGCTATGAATGGATTTTACAAAATTGCTTCCCCAAAGGGAGTTGCGGGGGTGTTACGGTCAGTAAAGCGAGCGGATAACAACTAGTATATTATATAGACTATACACCATAACAACATAGATCTTACCTGAGATAAATTTATAAAAATGTATAGTATGTACTATTTGAGTAACACTGACTCTGAGGACATCGAAGATTCAACATCATATAAAATTATATCATAACTGATATGTGAACAATTTTATTTTTTAATCTGTTTTTATATATCCTTCCGTTTTTTACTTTATATACGTAACTATATCTTTCATTTTATATGAATGGTAATGTTCCGTGGACCCCGTATCGATTTTATAAATGCATGACAATGGTACATCATCTGTGGTTACATGTAATACGAGTACATAAAACACTGTGTTTTTTCTCGCAGGGTTTTATGTCAAACATAATTTAGATTGTCATCTTGTTCTTTGTTTGTAAGGAGGACTTAAACAATACGAGTGGTTTCTGTGACAATATGATCGTATCTCCTCTGCTTGCGTGACACTTTTTAATTACATTTTTTTTTCTTTAAACTTGACGTCGTTCGTAGATTTCGAATATATTTCTTTCATTGCGTCGTATTTTTTGAGTATAACACTTCAAAAAATTCAATAACTTGAAGTAAACCTTCTAAATCGCATTTAATATAAACTTATGGCGAAGTATCTGTCACTGATCCCATATAATATTTAAACATTAGCAAATAACGAGGTTTTCATACAACACAAACAGTTTAATAGTTGTAGCTGTGTTTCAGATATCATAATACCTTGGCGATTATTTCATTACGAACAATAAAACCATCCGTCACTTCTGGGTTTTGTGTAGTAATTATATATACCGGATTCACTTAAAAGAGATATTTAATTCATTCTTGAAACTGATGTTCATTAAAGTGACACCAAAAAAATTCTCCTTAAATGTATGTCTTTTTTATTTCATTTATTCAAAGCTGGACGTCAGTTTAACTGCTGGTAATTAACCATCAATAGGTGTAAATAAGATTGTTAGTATGCATATCAGTAACAATGTTCTTGCTTTCTTGTGATAAAAACTGATAAATCTTATTAACTTTATAATTTCATAATCAACAGAATCCATAAAATTAATACGAAGTAAGAAAAGAAGGTTATGATATCCACGAGAAAGGTTTAAAAGGAAAATAAAAAAATTTTTGTTAAGTATAATTTCGCTAAGATACTTTATAAATTCAAATAAATTTTGCTAAAGTCACCAATGTTTTTAGAAGTATTATTAATTATTAATAAAATTACACGAAAACATTAAGAATCGAATAAAGTCAGTTTTACTATATCAAAATTATAATTCATATATCGTGCGTAGTTACCATTCACTGATAGTAGAACCCCGCACATCCTGTTTCTGCCGCACAACAGTGTGCAAACATTACTGTATTGCAGTTTAAAAAGCGGTGTAGCTAATGAAATTACCGGGATAACGAGACTAAACAAATTATGTCCCAAGGCGACGAGCACAATGAGGTGTAGTGCATATAATCTCAGCTAACGCCACGTTATGGGCAAGCGTATCGCTTATCATCTGGTGAACGTCTCACTTGTCTTGCAATTTTGTAAAATAAAAAAGTACGTACACTGCTCTGAGACCACCTGGTGGAATAAGGGTAGGAAGAAAAAAGAGGAGCATAATGATTTTGATAATTACAAGAAAAAACTTTTTATCAAAAATTTTGCATCGTATTTCTAGACAGCAAAACGTAAATATATAATTGATTAAACAAGTTTAGGAAACTTAAGACAGCTATATTTATATACTTTTTAACTGCATCACGAACACATGCTTTTAAAAATAACACTTTAAAAAAGGTGACAATGTTAAACGTTATTTTATTTTAAATTTCAAGACAGCTGCGGTGTTGCATGTTACGAAGCAACATATACACAACATATAAGTATATAATAATTAGCATTACATATGTAATTTAGACATAATGTTGGAACGGTGATAAATTAACATGTAAAAAGCATTATGTCTTACCGTATAAACGTTTGCTGTCTGCTAAGAAGTTTATCATTGTGTGAGAAAAAAGCTCGATTTCATACTTAACATTTTTTTTATGTATTAAATAATAAACAAATACATTCGATAATTTTATTTTATCTGTTGTATGTCAATTTAACATATACAGTTGTAATGAAGCAATATTATTTTAAGGAATATAGGGCACCGCACAACTTATTTACAGAAAAAAAAATTACGTAGTGCTGACGGTAAAAATAATAAGTAAGAATATTTGCAGAATAATTTAATATTATTTATATATTTCCTAGGAGTGTAAGGTTTCCCCCGCACAACAACTCACGAATCTCAAGCCAACCTCACCTGCTCGTGGTGCACCCTGCTAATCATAGGGCCAGCGTGGTGGGAAGTTACTCAAATCCCCCCATATGACAGCCTCTAGTGCCTAGCGGTACCGAAGCCTATGCTGACTGTATGTGAAGATGTTTGGGGAGGTCTATGTCCACCATTGGATGTCTATCGGCTGATTGTAATGATTTTAAATATTATTTTCTTTAGTATTTCGCAAACTATATCAAAAAATTACTTTAAAAGTTTTACTTGTCATTATTGTTGGGCAATAAAAAAAATAGGTATATACAATATTCATCCATTATTTGTATTTATAAGAATGATGTTAGTAATAATAATGTTATTTTTAACATTTTTTTTTAAGTATTATATTCCAGGTTTTACTTGACATTATTGGAGGTACCTTTCGCGCCCTTCCCTTTGTCAACAACTGCTATTGCGTAGTACCTATCTATCAATGGCGGTAACAACTAATTCAAAATGGCCGACCATTGACACGCGACGGCTCGAAATAGTTACTAATTTTGTTGTGACAAATTGTTAGGTCGTTGTAAAATGTGCGAAACCTTTTTTATGCTTCAATTAATAGCTATTTAAAGTGTTATATATGCTAAACTGTTTTTATATATTTTATTATAAAAATTAGCATTATTTTTTTAGAATGAACATAATTTTAAAAAAAAACTATGAGAATTTCAGGACATGCCATAAACTTTTTTAAGTCGTAGATTTCAAATACATTTTTCTAATAATGGCTGCTATTTTTTTATAAATCAGCTTTTACTTAATTGACACATCAAATTGTCCTAAGTCAGTTAAGCAGCATTTTTCTAAAATTAAAATTCACAATAATTTGATGTGATGTAAGCTTTAAAGACTGACATGATATACACCTGTATAAAATCGCTCTTTATTTTACAATTTTCACAAGATTTGTCGTAGTAGTTTAATAGAAATGTTAGTAGAGTTTGTATTAAATCTGAACAAAAAACCCTTAATCGACATCCTCAGTTTCTACTAGTGAGTCTGTTTGTTCTGCTATTCCTACAATTGACTATGAAAATTTCACGCACAGCTAAGCTGCAAAAGGAAATCAGTTGTGGTTTTATACAATAACGTTATTGTTACAGCCGTTATGGTAATCATATCGTGGCCATTGAGTGTAGAGCAATGTTATGGTGGTTCGGCAAAATAACTGCTCCTAGCCGTTTGCAACTCACCTTGAACACGACCCGTAGTTATCATGTGGGACGTTTTTCATTACTACTTTTTTTTTGTTGCACTTATTATTAGATACTTTATCGTGCTCAACGATTCAGTCATTTATTTTAATAACCTATATCCTTCACATTTATTTAATAACGTTTTTTTGTTTCAAAGCGATAAGCATAAAATGTTGCTATGTATGTCATTCTAACTAGCACTATATTGATATGAGCACGTGTCTCGTTCAATAACAATAAATTTTGCTCAGGTATTATTACATGGAGAATATTTGTCTGCAGCATTTCGGTCTAAAGCTAGATTTTCTAAAAGTAAATTAACAGCAAAAATGATAGATATCATAGCTATAAATTATTCAGTTTGGTCTGTATCTATAATATTTTACTGCGCTCTGATGAGCTGATGTAAACACATACTTAATTTTTTTATATGGCTTAGTGTTTGGTTACGATCCCATGGCATGGAAAGGTAATCCGGGTGATCTAAAATCAGTCTATTCACTTGTCTTTTGAAGACTTCCACGTCATAGCAGGACGTTAACACTGATTCCGGCAGACTTGCAATGTTTCGCTGTTCGCACTATAAAGGACGACGTGAACGCTTGTCCTAATACGCGAAATATCGATGACACAGGAAAGAATGCTTGCCGTGTGTCTATACGTCTGATGGTAAAAAGGCGATGACGGTATTAAACCATAATTTCTGAGAACTCTCCGAAACGCAGACGAAAGGACACCGAGAGTCTAACTACCTTATGTCGGTGACGCAGGCTAGGCAGTCTTGAGCTTAACAACTATAATATTCTAATATCGGTTGCTTGGTAATTGGTGACACCTGCATATACATGGCAGCGGTATTCCAGTCACGATCGGACCTGGACTTTATACAGGATTAAAAACTGTGCTGGTGTGAAGTAATATATATATAGCATAATCTGGCAAGGATTTTAAGTTTCCTCGTATATATTTTTGTTTAAGACTCGACGAACCGCACATAGTTCAGATTCGGTGTTATTTCGATTCCCAACAACTAAAGGTGGTCGCCACACTGGAAAATTTTATTTCGAAAAGTGGAAGCCAAGGCAAATGGAATCCTTTTCGCAGTGAGCAGACATGCCTGCGTTTTGATAAAGTTGAATGCTACAAGATTGGCATTTATTCTGTTGGAGACAGCCGCCAATGCATGATCTAACCGCTTCATCATAACCCCTCTTCAAGTCTGTTCTTGATTTTGACTAGTTTGTGCACTATATCAAATATCTCTGTACAGCGGTGTTATCATCAGCACACCCAAAAATACAGCACACCATAAGATCCTTGACATACAGCAGAAATAGAGTTGCACGAGAGGTCGGACCCCTGAGAAACACCAGTATTAGTACTCATAGGGTCAGACAAGCAGCAGTTCTTCGCCGACGACGCAGAAAGATCGTTCGCCCAATAAATCTTTAATTAAATTATTCAGACTAGGAGATAAGTCTTAAGCTGGAAACTTATACATGGAAGATTTTCACCCTTTGGTTATTTTCAATTTCACAAAGTAATTTTTTTCTTTATTTTTTTTTTTCAAAATAAGAATAATCATCATCTCTTACTATTTAGTGTTTTTTCGACTTAAAACTCAACAGTCGGTAAATATACTGCTAAAGAACGTTCTTAGATATATTACTGGAATTAGTTATGAGATTCGGTTAATTTTGACTAAAATTCCTTCAACAAATTTCTTCATAAAAAGTACTAACTGTCAATCTTGCTTTTTTAATTTATTACATAACCAAAATAGCGATAAATTACTATTAGCTAAATGATGTGGAAAATACATCAGGCGACCCATTAATATTATTCGTGATTTCGTGTCCAGGACATTTGGGATATAACATCCAATAATATAATAATTTTTTGGATAAAACACGTTCGTGTACAAAGCGGTCATGGTGGAAAAAAGAACCACTTCAAACAAACCGGCCCGTCTAGCGGTCTCAATAAAGATTCGTATAGAAACCGTGTCTAATCCACTATTTTCGATCGTAAAACCGGCGCACGCGATAACCTGATTATTCTTCGAAGTTTTATTGTCTTTACTAATTAATACGAGGAGTGAGTTTTTCTCAAAACCTGTAGCATGCAATCCATTTTTTTATTTTGTCACGCCAACTCAGTACCGAGCCGCTCGGCGACGTCCGAGTATTTGTCTTGGGGCAATTTGCTAGACGTTGCAGCATACTTTCCCTCCAAAGACCAAGCGCCGTGGAAATAGAAGAATAAAAATTATTCAGCCACCATTTCACAGCTACATAAATTGTTTAAAAAAAACGTGAAGAAAGTAAAACTTCAGTCAATGAAATAATAAACAAATATTTTATGGGAAAAATAAGCTAATATCAAAATAACATACGAGTACATTGAAATCAGTTCTCATTCGTCTACTAGTCACCAAAGCGGAAGTAACTAGACTAATTTTGACAATTACAAAAAAGCCGTAATCAAAATCTTTAATGTCTTTGATTAAGCTGGAAGAAAATTTATCTATGATAATTATTATTATATTTTATTGTCTACTTGGTAGTAAATCAAGGAGATCTACAATATGCTTCTTTTAAAGCACTAGTTCCTAATTTTTTATAAGATGAGACGTTCAGGTTAACAGAAATTGTTTTCATTTTGCTTTCAACGGTTTCGCTGTATAGGTGTTCAGGAGTAGCGGAGAAGATTGTGATACTTTAGGTAGATGTGTTCCTGAACCTCCAACCAAGAATGCATGCCAAGATTGAATGTTCCACATTTTTGTACAATATAGATTTACAATACAGAAACTACGGCAAAATATTGTAGACTCCCAGTTTTGAGACGACAGTTTTTCTCGGCAAGGTTTTTTTAATTGTGATAATATTCAAGGCAACAACATATGTGTAAAAGCATCAGATATCTTACCTTTTAATAAATATTATATTAAATATATTGCGATTGTAAAAATAATACTGTAACAAGCAGTACCGCTAGGAGCATCTGTTCTATTATTTTGTATAAGGATTACTTTTAAAAGTTTAGAAAACATCTTTTATAGTTTTGTATGCAGTTAATTCTTATATAGGATATGATTTTTACACGTTTCTAGATAACCGTATTCTTTGTTCAGAGAAACTATAATGATTATGAATTAAAGTAGCACAGTCTCATGGGTTATCCAAGGTTTCTTTCTTTAGATTATTAGTTCTTACATCAGAAACCACGACGTGGGAGTCGGCTCCATAAACAATAGCAAACTAACCTTATATTTAATCCAGAAGTCCAGTGAAGCGTCGACTCATGCTGTCTCTAATGAATACTTAATAGTATTTTATGGGCTTACAATTATTTATAGGGTTTTTCATGCGTTCTCATGAGCCCCTCTGTTTCGGATCAGTGACGGCGATGCTTTCTACTTTCCATGAACTTAACAACGAACGACATTCAGTATTCTGTTAATTTATATTGACCGAATTCATACTCTATTAAACGTTTCGTTCTGCTTACGCAATTAAAGTTTATTCCCGGTTTACAATACTAAAATTAATAAATCAAGTATTCTAGTTTCACAATTGGGATAACTCTCTAACAACCAATTAGAATCAATAATATTTTTAACGTCTTTACAACTGATGTACGTGTAGACAGAGGTGTGCACAGAGACTTCGATGATAGTATACACATATAACTTTGTACTTATCTATACTTAATTATTAATTGATATTATATATCAGTTAAGCGTAGTTGCATACCTTTTGAGTGAGTTGGGAGATTATTATTTATACAGGTTTAAGGAGCTATGGTATGCAGTGCTTATTATCTTATATGAATTGCGCGCGTCTGTCTATAGGTTTAGATTCCCAATGTAGCTTCTATCAATGCTATAGATACTTGTGCTATTTTGAATTAATAAATTTAGACTAACGATGTCTACTACTGAACATCACGTTCAGTCTATCAGTACATATGATTGGAACAGCTATTCCTTTCCTATAATTGTTTTCTTCTATTCGTCGCTTTACATGCGAATGGTATAGTAGCGGCACACAGACAGCACTTATGATTTTTATTTGATATCTGCTCTTGTATACTATTTAAATAATCATTACTATTTCAAAACGAATTCTACATAAATTAATAGTGCAATTCCTGCATTATAAATGGTTTATGATAATCATAGATAAACTCAGCAAAAAACTTATTCAATTATTGATAACCATACTTCTTGTAAAAAATATAAATAATGTTAGAGTTTCAACGCTATTTCAAAATGGTGTGTTTATTGGTCATTGTTTATGATACAACATAATTTAGTACTAATTATAGTACTAATACATATTAGGACTATATATAGAACTTAATTCATTGGACTGTTTGTTAATTATAACAAGCGATCCAATGAATTAAGTCCTCGCGTATTCAACGCTAACCGTAATAATTTTCAATAAAAATTTACACCAATTAGTTGACTCTAAACATTATTATTACTTGTAAGAGCAATCATCGCGTACATAAACAAACAAAAACAAAAAAAAAAAAACAACAACAACAAAACGATTTGACCCGACCTTTTGTAGGCGCCGTCGTGAGATGTGAGACCAGAGAGGACCCGATGTCAAAAAGAGATAGTTCAATTAAAGTTTACGGATGAGAGAAAGAGTGAACGGAACTTGTAATTAACACAAAGGTCTCGCCGAAAAGGGTTTTTTTTCCCGTTTCAATTCTTCGGGGTCATTTGTTTTAATGTTTCAACTTTTCCCGGGTTAGTTCGGTAAGAAATTGCCCTGTGAATGGATGGCGGTGAAGGCGATGCCCAATTAGTTTTTTTTTTAATCGAATGAAATATTTGAATCATTATAATAATACGGTAAATTTGTTTCTTGATGTTCGTCGACTTGTGTTTTTAACAGATCACTTAACACCTACGTGCTTAGATTTTCGACCAATAACAATTCTTCAAATTTACCAAAGAAACATGTCGTTCGTTTTATTGTTTAACCTAACAAGTTAAACAATAGGATGACCAAGCCTGATTTATCTACAGAACTGAAAGAAGGTTGGATTGGCTGTGCAGTAGCAGCTATGATATTTGGTTATGCTAAAGTAGATTATAAATAACACAAACGCTAAAGTCGTGATAGTCATTATGATAGGAAGTGATATCAAATATTTCATATAAATAATTAAGAATAAATTTTTATATAAATAATAAAGTAAATATCTCTTAAAGTTATATTTAAACATGTATTATATTTTTTAAATTCTAAAGGTTTCATAAAAATTCGCATCGATCCTATAAATGGTGATTTATTCAAACTTTGAGTAAACAGCTCTAGACAGTCTCCTTTATTTTATTACTTAATATAATAAATATTTACTTACTTTATTATTGACTTAGCTACAGCATCCTTCAGTAAGGAGTGAATACAGTAATATGTATCATTCAATTACTTGACGATTGATGTAGTGCATTTGTAATCACTGTGACATCTTCCTGCGAAGAATGACGACAGCTAGTACTAACGTTTTAATGTAGAAAGTAACATATGATTGTTAATTTTCTACGAATGGACTTTTTCTTAAATAATCGCTTGAAGATGCTGTATTTAAACAGCGCTAAACTGTGATTTGTAGAATGCTGGAAACCTGTGCCTAGTTATGGACCTCCATCAGTTGAGATGATAATCAACCTTAGGAACTTCTCAAGACATGCAACAATTATTTGATAGTTAATGATAGAGTTTGATAACATATAAATATTTAAACTTTCTAGTGCTAGGTTTCTATTGTCGGAGAACGTCTAGGTAGGTATCACCGCAACACGTACTTCTGCCACTTTACGGTAGTGTGCAAACATTACTGTGATGCCTTTTGAAAGGCGTTGTAACTCGTTAAATTACTGGAGATAACGAATATGAACTCTGTTTTATGGCGACAAGGATAGTTTGGTTCTGTCCTAATAAGCGTCACGTTGTTATACGGATGTATCACTTACCATCAGATGAACGTCGCTGGTTATATAATAACACAAAAATAAAAAAATAAGAACTTTTAATATTTCTACCTGCTTCCATCTGAACTCGATTCCGAAATATTTCCAAGGCACCGTTTAGTAGTGAGCACGCATACACGCGGAGCTGTTCCGTCCGTGCGCCTGCATCGACCGGTTAAGGCCACTTCATTGGATCAATTGACCGTGTCGGCGGCTAAATTGTTTTCCAGAAAACTTACAATACCGAACGAACTCTCGTGACCCCGTGGGAGTGGGCGGGCGCGTTTCGAAATGTCTAATTTTTTTTTTACTTATAACCGTTACGCACGATTGGGCGTTGGCAAGACGCGCACAGAGTGTACACCTCAACGGTGACGTGTATGCGCTTTGCCTCAACAGCCAACTATAGGGCCACATTAAAAATTTTAGTTATAATTAATTAGTGAAATTACTAGGGTAACGATACTTAAATTCTTATGTCTGCAGGCAAAGAGCAAAAGTGGTGCTGTGTATACCATTCTCACGAGCACCACGTTGTTATGAGCAGATGTATTACTTACCATCACGTGAACGCCTCGCTCTTCTCGTCCCTTCGTAAAATAATAAAAAATATTCGCCACAAAACGTCAGCCAAGAAAATAACTGTTTAAAAAAAATTATTGTTTATTATCCGTGTACGATATTTAATAAGTCAATTTAACTGTTCACACCATCAGTGTAATATATATTTTTTTAATCTTATACATCTTCATAAGTATGACGAATAAGGTATATAAAGCACTTTATTTTCATTCCAGGCTCAGCTAGCGGCAAAATACTAACGGAGCAGCGGAAATCCCTCAAAATTACCCGAATTCAATCCCCAAACAATAAACCCGGCAACCTGAGTTTCACAGATCCCTTTGGGCCTCCCCAGTCATCAGACGGGGGGGGCCCGTCGACCCCTCAACCCGCAATGACCACCCAGGAGGCGTTGGAACACCAACATCACCACTTGGGCGGTACGCAAACCCCTCACGACATTTCCAATTCGGCCAACTCGACGCCCACTAATGTGTCGTCCAAGTCGGCATTTATTGAACTGCAACAACATGGTTACGGACCATTTAAAGGGGGTTACCAGCATCCCCATCATTTCGGTAGTCCGGGCGGTCAGCAGAATCCGCATGAGGCGTCCGGATTCCCGAGTCCTAGATCGTTAGGGTATCCCTTCCCTCCTATGCACCAAAACACTTACGGTTATCATTTAGGGTCTTACGCTCCTCAATGTGCCAGTCCGCCTAAAGATGGTGAGTGTCATTTTGTAAATTTATGTTATGTACTTGTAAATTATATCGACTGCTATACGAAAAGAAATAAAATAAGAAAAAATATATATATTATATAATTGTTTTTCAAAAAAAAATCATATTTCTAGAATCCCACACAGAAATCATTTGAAGTGTTACCGTGCTACACAGGAACTTACGTCACCAATCAATCTATTATTTACGCCTTACAATTGTGTCATCGTGTTTGCTTTCTCATGATATATTATTTGGAATTTTCCTACTTTTTCGTTATCTACCCTAACATTAACGGAATAAGTATTGTGATCGACACATTAAGTAACGTCCGCTTTACTTCGGAGGTGTGATATTAGCTATGGCGGAGAAACTCTTTTGTATTTTCAATTGAATAATTTATTGTCTCACCTTGTGTCTTATCTATTTCAACTGGAAAAGGACTATAAAAGGATTTACTAAAATATTTATAATGTTCTATTGCAGTTTTGTTATGAATTAGATAGGGCTGTGATAGCTCAGCTCCAGGTGCGATTTCGATCCTTACAGGACTTGAACTTTCGGTGAAAGAAAACATCGTGGGGAAACTGGCATGTTCCTAGAACAGCTTTTGTAAACTTGTGACATCCTCCAACTCTAGCTATATGGCCTTGACTGTTTCTTTGTGAGAAAAGACCCTGAATCGAAATAGAAAGAATATTAAGAGAATTTATATATATTTCAAAGCAATATTTTTTACAATAAAATTGAAAGAAAAGCTTGGAAAAAATTTACACAAATTCATATTACGCTCGTTTTAAAATTTCATTGATTTCAATCAGAATTAGATGATGCAGTGGCAATTAACCTCGGTGAGAAAGAACAAACATTTTATCACAAATTTCGTATGAACTCATTATTGGATGATAATGACTGACAAAACCACTAAGAAATTTGATTTACATTTTTAAGAATCTTCGCACAGTAGCGGATAAAAAGTTGCTTAACCAAAGTTATAAAGCTCTTGGAAAAAATGTTACGAATAATTGTATTACTTCGTGGGGAGGAGCTGTCAAGAGTTATCTAATTAAGTTAGAACGTATACAAAGGGCTCTTCTCAAAACGATATTCCGAATTCCTTTTAGACATCCAACGTCTGCAGTATATGAAACAGCTAATGTGTTATCTGTGCGTAAACTTTTTATTTTGCATGGTATTAAAAGATACCACCGAGTCATTTTACGAAGATTAGGACTAGAGAACAAAAAAACATTGCGATATCCAGTACCGTTAACAAATTGTGCTGTATTCATGAGATATTTTAAATTTTTAGCCCCAAAGATTATAACTACATATGTAACCTTCCCAATGATGGATCTATGAATAATTATAGGATCAAGAACGTTGTATTTCAACGACTATTTGGACTAACTTACGAAGAGACGGGGAGTATTCTCTCTACAAACGTTTAACTTTCGAATTTGTACTAGCACACATGAACACAGAAATCATAGGTAGACTTATAAACAGACACATACACACACGCGCATGCGCACCCATACACACGCGAACACACACACAAGCACTATATGCTATTGTCATTGAAAATAAAATATGTACGACACTGTAACGGAAACCGGTTACCGAAATACAGGAAATATTCTTAGTTCGGGAATCACGGACCATGACAACTCTGTACATAGCTGTAACTTTTATAAGAAAATAAATAAAAAAAATCACAAACTTTTACATCATTATTCAACGTGGTGGACTATGATCTTGATTCTCTTATGAGAGAAGGCCCTGTTTCCAAAAAAGTGAGCTGTCTATGTTACGGGTAGGAAATTGTTGTAACGAATTTTTGTTACATAGCAATAAACAGACCGACCCATGTGGAGATTTTTAGGGAAGGCCTATGTCCAACAGCGGACAGCTGGTGATAATGATGATAGCAATAATATTGTTAAGAAATTAATTTAGTGTTATCTTTATTTTCCGCTTGGAACACGACCCGTCGCTAACATTGGTTTTATCAAAGAAATTTACATTTACAAAATTTGGGTCGGCCAAAATTAATTTTAATTATAAACCTTGCTCTTAAGTTAAACTTATCGGATACGTCAGTTCAATTCAAGATAAGACTGTAACCGAAACACATGAAACTGTGTCAAAACTACCTTACGTTGTAAAATTAGTGTCGCGGACAGCCGTAAGAAAATAATATAAAACATTTCAACACGCAAGCTTGAAGTAAAAACTTGACTGGTAATTTTTTTTTTCTGAACGTTAATATCGTATAAAGGAAATTGAACTATAAATTTATGTCTTCCGACATACGGTTTCCTCGTTACCGTTTAGTGCGGCAAGGTCGCTTTTCCAACGTCTGCTCAGTATCATAGTTTCCCAAATTTATCGTGATTTCTCCGAGTTTTCCCGTTTCATGAAGGCCGTTGATTTTAGTTGCTTTTTGTTGGTATTTATAGAAAACTACTTCAGGATTATTTTTTTAACAATCTTCTTTAAAGTTATTAATATTTTATATAAATAAATTTTATGTTATTTTGTTTGCGTGTTTGGGAATAGTTGAATAATGGTAAAATAACTCGATCAAGGTTATGTGTATACTCTCTTTTGCAGTACCTAGTTCGGCCGTAAGTTCCTGTTACACATGAAAATGCATTTTTTTAATTAAGTAATGTAATATTATTAAAATTTATACCTACATATTTATTAGTCACGGAAAAAATTTTAAACAGGCCTATTCGAAAGCCACGAATTTATCTATTTAAGCGCTGCTACCAAGAGAAATTCTACCACCGCCACTGCACGCTCTAAAGATTTTTTAAGAGACTCAACGTCGCCGTGTCGTTTAGAGCAGGTCATGTCCTCTAAAACTGATCATAATTTGAAGTCTAAAGGGTTAAGGTATAGGCTCAATAAGATCCAGTCTTCAGCTCATATAAAGTCCGGAACGTTGGTTTCAAGCCAGGCTTGGGTATTTCGTGTCTTATGACCAGGTGAAGACTCCTACTGGAAAGTCCTATCCTATACCTCGTATACTTTTAAAAAGTGTATCGCAGAGAGGTTTTACAACATAATCCAATACTGTATCTTGATACACTTTGACTGAAGGTTTCACTCCTTTTTCACAAAAATGCAGTTTTGTGACTCCTTGATAAGACACGCCCCACCAAACCATCACTGACGCAGGATGATGATCACGACCACGTTGTGCCTTTCCGATTAACACCACTTGAGCAACTTCTTTAGAACTGAGCGTACACTTTATCATTTTGCATATTGTAGTGTTCTTCAATCGTGAAAAAATTTTCATATGTAAAGAGGACATTTCTGTGCCTTTCACCTGCCTATTGTATCGCGTGAGAGGGTTTATTCGTTTTGATCGATCCACTCCATCTATCTATAATTGTGAAGATTGATTTAAGGCATGTCCTGTATATTGACCGTGACCTGATAAACACCGAGCTTGAGGTCTTGTTTTATAATACGCGATACGCGACAAAGTCCTAGCGGGTATCTTCATTTCTCGCGATAAGATTTTTTGATATCTTTCCTACTGAGGTTTCGTTGAATTCTGGCTTTAACAGCATTAACAGCCTTTGTAGATCTAACGGAACGCGGCCGTCACGATCCTTTCTGGTCTTCGACAGAGGAAGTGTTGTGGTATCTGTTGATAGTACGATATACGAACAAACGGCTGATACCAAGCTTTTAAAGTGTCTGCAATATGACAGACCGGACCGGCTCCATACCCACTTTGTGCAAGGCTATACACACACAATCACTGGAATACTATTTTCTTTAACACCCCATTCCATATTGTAATTTGATAATGAACACGAAAATATATGTGAAATGGCGCAAAATCGAAAGAAGCTTTTAAAATAACATACGTGTTCCAAATTCAAAATAAAAAGTTGAAAAAAGACAAGTTTTTATGTAACAGTATTTATGGCCAGACTAGTTATTTATTATTGGAGTACAGTTTCTGTTAGTTCTACTATCATGTGAATATGTTGCAATTTTTTATTTAAATGATGGATTTTTTTATAACTTCATTGACTTTAACAGTCAATTGTGTGCTAACAAGAACACTGACATTAACAAATTTTATTGAGTAAGGAGTTCAGCATTTATAATAAATTTAACATTAAAACTTTGGTATTAGTTATAACGAGTACATTTGGAATTTTTTAACACTGTCTGAAGAAGACATGTTTTATATTAAAATATTTCTCCTATTAACCTATTATTTATATTAAAAACGACTTTGAGACAAAAAAAATAAAACAATGAAATAAAATGTAATATATATTGTTAAATGCTTGTAGGAAGAATTAAAAAAAAAATTTTTTAAAAGGATCAGACCTATTGTGATATAATTTTTTACTTTCTCATTTTTTGATGATTATATTTAATAATTAATTGTTACATTAAATTTGTCTGTAACATACACTTTAAACTTTACTTATTATACACTATTATACTATTAATTTAATTTAATAAAACAATGATTAGACAATAATTATTACATTAAAATTTGTCTGGAAATAAGTAAAATATAAATTACTGGAATTTTTTCCTAGAAAATCGTGAATTTTTCGGAAAATATACAAAAAATTAATAACTCTAGAACCATTGTTTTTGAATGGGGTATTCCATACATAGATAGAAAGGATACGGGCTATACTTTAGCTCCTCCAGATCTTTTACACCTATTACCTTTCACCCTGTATATTATTTATTACTACATGTTACCAGAAATGTTTTTTTTTTATTGTTAATACGTTTCTAAGAATATTATTTTCGATGAACTAAACAAATCACAATAATAAAATAAGATTTAATTATTTAGGTTTTTAATTAGTTATATTGTCATTTAACGGTTATTTTCATTACTTTTTTTTTAATCAAATTTCATCATATAAAATAAAAAAAAATGTTTTTTATGTCTCTAAATGTTTAGTTATTGTTTATTGATAGTAGGTCTCTGTTGCCAGACACCGTCTAGATAGGTACCTATGTAACCGCTAAACAATAGTTTGTAAAGATAATGTATTCCGGTTTGAAAGGCGCTGCAGCTTTAATTACCGATGTAACTAGATCGAATATCTTATGTGTCAAGGGGATGAGCATAATGTGGTGCAGTATAAATCATCCGTACTAGCGCCCAGTTGTTATGGACAGGCGTATCACTTACCATCAAATGAACGTCCCGCTGGTATCGACGCTTTGTTGAATAAATATAGCCTAGATGTCTAATTAAATGCTGCCTTATTTATAGGATTCAAGTTAAACGGTTCTAATAAGTAAAGGGCTCCAGCAGTAGGTCTGTCTGCTGGTGTAAATAAAATAGCTAATTGTGTAATAGGTCCGGGTCCATTGTTATTATAAAATGATCGTTTTGTCTTACGGTGTTTTTCTCCCGCGTTAACACATTTGAATAACATTGATGTTGTTGTCCGAATCTCATACAACAGATATTAAATAGTGGTTTCTAGGAATAAAACTGGTAATAAGTGTCCATTGCCGGAGACCGTCTAGGTAGGTATCACCGCAGTATAGTCTCTGTGTGACAGATTCGGGAGGATCTGTTGCTCACGTAACGGTAAGATGCCAAGAGAAAGACGCTCTGTATGATCCGGCACGCCCTTACCGAGTTAGAAAGTTAGGGTGGGGACTCTTCTCCCGAAATGAAGCTGCGCGGTGCAGCCAGCGCTGGCGAGGTTGTGGAAGTGTGCGAAAGTGTTCCGGTCGTCTTGCCGTAAAGCGACGATGGTGGGGCTTTTAGTCTGTGCAAGTTCGACATAACCTGTCTTTGCCCCCGCGAAGGCAAAATAAAAAAAAACGAAGGTCCTACCGCAGCACGTATTTCTGCCACCAAAGTAATGTGCAAACATTATTGTGTTCCGGTTTGGATGCTACTGTAGCTAGTGAAATTACTGGGGTAACAAACATCAACATCTTATGTCATCTTCACTAGCGCCACATTGTTCTGAGCTGGGGTATCACTTACCATCTGATGAACGTCTGGCTCGTGTTGTCGCTAAATTGAAAAGAAAACCGTTGATTCTGGTTGTGACCATAAACAATTTGTAGGTTATCAAAAAACACTGTTATTCAAAAATTCATACAAGACTTCGGGTCAGATGTAAATATTTGTATTATTTCCGTTGCCGGAGACCGTCTAGGTACCACCGCAACTCCAATTTCTGCCGTTAAACATAACTGTGCGAACATAACTATGTTCCGGTTTAAAGGGCGTTGTAGCTAGGGATTTTTTTTATTTAATATAGCGACGAAATGAGTAGGTTGTTCACCCGATGGTAAGTGATACGTCTGTCCATAATACGTGGCGCTCGTTAGAACGGCACCACATTACGTTCATCGCTTTGAGACAAGATGTTAAGCCTCGTTACCTCAGTAATTACACTAGCTACAGCGCCTTTCACACTGGAACACATTAGCAGAAATAAGTGCTGCGGTGGTACCTATTTAGGTGGTCTTCATCATCGGAGACATACCACCAATATATTGTAAGTATCGATGAGGTAATAAAGTCTCATTACTTCATTAATTTCCCGATCACATCATATGTCTCTAAGCGACGAGCACAATGTAGTACTGTGTATCATCATAACCAGCACCACTTTGTTATGAACAAGCGTTCATGCCGTTGGGTAAACATCTAGCTCGTGTTGTTATTTCGTCAAATAAATAAAACTATTAAACGCTATTCCCGATGTATGAGGTAAGAATCCTAAAGAAGGTCCAAGGAGAATCATGTATCAATGAACTGCAATAGCGTTTTCTTTTTTTAAAACCATCACGATGTTCCATTTTCATCGATTTATGGCAGGACCACGCAACTCTCGAGGGGAAGAATCCCTCCTTTCCACTTCTGTAAAGGCGCGCCGGATTACACAGCGCGCCCTTCTCTTGGCCTCTTATAGTCACCTGGGCAACGGATCCCATGAATCCGTCAACCAGAGACCATGGGATCCAAGAGACGAAACTCTCCCGACTCTCTGAGGTGGATATGGTCTTGGGTTCCGCCGCCAACCGTTATACATCCGCGGAAGATAGAGAGAGCGACGAAACGCAATACAGACACTTCCCTCCTTACGCGATCCCACCTCGGCTGCGAAGGGCAGTACAAGCCTGCCCTCGCAGCCCACGGACACACATTCGAGATGAGCTCATGGACCTTACCTGAAGCGGGTACCTAGAGTCGGCCGAGTAGATTCCTCTTAGCTTCACCGTGGGTAATCCAGCCACGGCAACTGCGCCACACCGTCACGACAAGACGGGGAACTTATTCCAGGGGCAATAGCGTTTCCTGTGTCAACCCTTGTATCCGATGCCTGTTTAACAATGGATACATATAGGCTGTGATTATGATGATGACAAATTCTTATCACAGTAAACGCTAACCCAGACCGTACAGCCTGAACATGCAAAGGTATAATCCTTCACAAACAAATCAAGAGATTCGCGTCAGTGTTTTGCAATACGTTGTTAACCTCAACTTTTACTCTCTCACCTTGGTTCTGTGTTGCAAGCAGTCGGTCACGCGAACACCGGTGTACATCGTTTCAAGTAGCTCATTGATGAAACGTTTTGAAGTTTCAGAAGCGCGGGTTCGATACACACTTAGCTTGGGCTCTGACAAATCGACCTGTTCCAATAAAAGCAGCTTGAGCATGTCACATCCATCTACCAGCATTTTGACAGCGTGGATAAATGGCATTAATGTATAGTATTAAAAATATACTTCCTAACTCTCGCCTTACACACTATCACCATCCACTTAGGAACATAAGCTTCCCCCATTGATCTCCACATTTATAGGGGTTTGCATGGGGGGATTTGGGCCACTTCCCACCACGCTGGTCCAATGCGAATTGTTGGGGGCCAAAGCTTCGTTTGTTGATTAACAGGCCAGCCACGAGCAGGTGACGTTGACTTAGGTATCGTAAGTAGTTGTGCGGAACCCCTTTTACATATTTCTGAGTAATTTTTCAAAATATAAATTTGCTACAAGTTTATTTCTATTTTCAGTTGTGGGAAGAGAGACTCTCGGAAATATTCTTAAGGTTCAAAGAGAAGAGAGGGTACTTAGTGTGTTGCGAAGGTCCCAGGGACTCATACATAACATATTAGTTCTCTTCTGCTCCATGCCTAAACTCATCCCAGGGAGGACTGCAGTCTTTACCAGGACCCTCGCTAACATCATCTGCATTTACCCCGTCTATCCTTGGGTCACTTAGCGCAATCAGCGCCGTAACCTTCGCACGTCGTACCTAAAACCTTTTTAATAGTGGTATTTTTATCACTATTAAAAAGGTTTTTTTTTTGTTATTTCACAGATTCGTCAGTTGATGACCACAGATGAAATAATGATTACAACCTTTTTCTCAAGGCTTACGGTTGAGAGGAAGAAAGAAGTTAGAAACGTTATGACAGTTTTTATTTCTAAAAAAAGTACAGATTAATAATAATTTCACCTGTGGAATACAGTGTTATATAAAAACACAACAATCAGTTCTTTACGAACCTAGTCAGACTAAATTAATGGCCTAGACTTTTTATGATTATGACAAATTGCCTAGTATTTAATCTTGCGCCGTTTCGTGTTAACACTAATACAATTTTACGTTTATTTAATTATAACATAGCACTGGCCAATTATGTGGTCTCCAGTGAGCATTTTTTGTAGGACCATTTTCTTTATTGCTGTACTTGACTCGGGTTAAAGGTATTAATTAATGAGGTTTAGGTTATTTGACATGCATACATTTTTTTGGTTACAAAAAATTTTTAACGGTATTTTCATAAATGTTATACGTGATTTTGATTCGAGCTTTGTCAAATAATTATAAAATATTTTTTTATGTTAGTAACACCACAATCGTTGATTATTAGTTGGCTACATTTCGAATATGGCAACATTGGACAAACGTCAGAATGCTTTGCGGGCCCGTCTCGCGTCATTCGGGCATTAGCTACGGAAAAGCGAGGATCATTAGTATTCGATTATTTCAATAGAACTATTGTGTAGTTGTCACTGAATTGTTTAAGACTTCAGTTAAATCGTAACTATCTATGACCGTCTAAGTAAATACCACCGCAGCGCCTATTTATAAATAAATAATACTGTCTTCCACTGTGAAGGACGGTGTAACTAGTGTAATTACTGGGGTAACGAGACTTAATATCTTATGTCTCAAGGCGACGAACGCAATGTGGTGCTGTGTTGATTTAACGCCTCATTGTTACCGGCAGGCGTGTCACTTACCATCAGGTGAATGTCCCGCTCGTCTCGTTGCTAGGTAGATTAAAAAAATATATATGTAATCATTGCGGAAGCTTATCAAATAAACTATTATATAAACTTCAAAAATATGATTTAATTTCGTGAAAGTACATCAAGTGGTATTTTTTAAACGTTCTCGCAAAAAGTACGCTGAGCAAGTATTCGTTTTCAGTTCCTAGTACTCTAACCTCTCTCCGGCTCCTGGTATGGGGGCTAAAATGTCTAACGAAACGTTTTGACCGGCGGCATGCGTGTCGGTATGTCGTAGTGCTTGGTGACGAATGGAGGTTAGTACCTTGCAAACATAATTTTTTTTTAACGTGAAATATTCTCACTTTACATACCATATGTCTTATCGAGAAATATTAATAAAAATGGCATGACTGTATACATTAATAATTAGACGATCTTTTTTTTTAAATGGCAATAGTAAGTTTAAATAACAATAAAACGATATGTTATATTACATTTTAAAGTAATGCTTTTGTGGTGCAGAGTTTATAACACGGAAGTGTCTAGTTCGATTCCGAAGCAACGTTTTGTGGGGTTGTGTTGGTGGTAGCGGTACTTTCCAAGTCTGGCAAAATACCGTCTTCACATTGTCACGTCATTGTTACTGAACATCATATATAAAATTTAAAGCAAATGTTATAAATAAAATAAATTAATTTTATTTACAATTTTTGAATACAATCAATGTCGAAGGTTTTCTTTTTAAATTTAAAAGTAATTACTATTACTCTGTTGTCTATGGTGCAAACGCCATTTTGTTGTTCATTTTGTAATTATTACTATCTTTAGATGTTTATATATCACGACTTCCATTATATAACTTGATTGAAGTAATATATTGGAAGTAAGAATACTTGCGATAGGTCTCTTATATAAAACATCGTCTTCCACTTCTAATAATGTACTGATGTCGTCGTGTTTTTTTTTTAACCAATTAAACGACGAGTCGAGCGGAACATTCACCAGATGATAAGTTATACTCCTGTCCATAACAACGTGGTGCTAGTCGGGATGATATACACTGCACCACATTGCGCTCGCCATGTGACACAATGTTTAGTCTCGTTATCCCAGTAATTTTACTACCTACAGTAGCGTCAAAATTAGGACACGGTAATGTTGGCACACCTCTGTTTAGCTGCAGGGGGCGTTGCTATTATACCCATCTAAACCGTCCTGGGTAACAGACACCTACCACAAATAAAAGAAGAAGCGAGAAATAGTCGAGTGAGAATGTTATTGTGATCATTTTCAAAGGAAATTTTAACTAGTAAAAATTACTGGAATTACTAAAATTGACATCCTATATATTAAAGGCGAGGTAATAAATGATCATTCTTAGTTGCATCGGGGAAAAAGTCCGTTCCGTTGCGAAGTCAATCATAAAAAATATACTGAACTTAACACGTATTTTATAGAGTTATACAAGAACATTAAAAATTTACACCACTGTTACATAGTACAATAAATCATAATACAACCACGTGGTACACCCGTCGAGCTGTTATTTATATACTTAATATTTCCGTCATGAGAAATCGAACCCGTTACCCGTACGATAGAAAGCCATCAAACAACTGTTACCGAATGGCCGCCGGTTGGGTAGAATGAAAATGTTTTAATAACACGATGTCCGGACTTTTTAATTATTGCCCCGCGTTGAAATTTTAACGTTTTTCGTAGAAAAACTCTCGCCCCGAGCGGACCGCGGCACGTGTGCCGTACAGTCCGCTCCAAAAGTGTTTCAAGGTAAAAATAATAAAAAAAATTACATAAAGAAAAAAGTACATTTTCTTTCATTATTTATATATTGAAAGAAAATTGGAAATAGGCCCATGTCCACCAGTGGACGTCTATCGGCTAATGATTTATTTAGTTAACTTTGGCATTATCTCCCATTTTACCTTGGGTAATGTAGAGATGTTGAGATGCATTAAAGATAAAAAAAATTAAAAAAAGAATGGGAACATGTACACATTCATACAACTATAACACACATATATACATTCAATACACATAAAAAAAGTGTAAGTGGTTCCGCCCAATATCTTACGGAGTCCATGTCAATCTCACCTGCACATGGTGCACCTTATTAAACAAAAGACGAGACTCTGACCACCCACCACTTTTCAATGTAACGATACAAGTCGTCTCGAAATTACGATTGGGATCAGGTTGTACACCAAAGGGTTTTTAAGGCGAAGAACGAAACACACCCTCCAGCACTACGAGGCCTTTATTGGTTACAAAATAGACACAAGTTTTGATGTACAGTCACCAAGATTTATATTTAAACCGAAACGTTGTAAAATTTAACAACAAATGGGAGGAGGGTGGGAGTTGAGCGGTTAACCTTTTACCTTGAAAAAGGTATCAGGTTCAATTCTGAGCCACAAGTTGTGGAGTTTATTTGGTGAAAAGAATTGTTCCAACGAACCTGACTAGTAAATATTATGCCTATAATGATTTTTTTTTCAACGTAGCAATACGACGAGAAGGACGTTCACCTGATTGTAAGTGATACGCCTGCCCATAACACTGTGGCGCTAGCTAGATTGTTACAGCACTAATCATAGGAGCTGCGGTGGTACCTACCTAGACGGTCTCCGGCAACGGAGACCTACCACCAGTAGGTATGTCGCTTCGCTATATTTAGGATATGAATATATAAGAGCCAGAATATTCTGGATAAGTAAGGTCACTATCTTCGATTCTTCTTTATGGACACTTACATCATAAATTGGAGAATAATTACATATATGTAAGTTGTAAAACAACTTTACTAAATCAAGTTCATGGGTAACGGGTACTGAATTTAAGTCTCTAAAGCTTAATGATATTAAATAGAGAATAAGTGACCATTTGCAGATACTATATATATATATTTTATTTATTCACCGAAGCGAGTGAGACTTTCATCTGATGGTAAGAGATACGCCTGCCCATAACAACGTTACACTAGTTAATTACACTGCACTATATTGCAATCGAATTGAGGCATACGATTATAAGTTTCGTTACCGCAGTAATATCACTGGCTACAACGCCTTTTAAACCGGATCACAGTAAATTTTACACGCGAATTATTGGCGGAAGAAATAGAAGGATGGGGGTGGTACCTAGACGGTCTGCGGCAACGGAGATCTATTACCAGTGTGTAGTAGTAATTAATGATTTGTGAATTTTTTTTATCTAGCTGAACCGATTTTTGACTTTTTTCTTTACAACACTTCTTTCGAAAAATTCGATGTTGTTCTTTTAAATACAATTTATTTATTTATTTTACCACTTTATACATCATACAAACAAATCAAAAACATTTATATGGTTTCCGTTTCTGTCGGTGTTGTTATAATTTTATTATTAATATAACTAACGTTATATTTTTGTGTTCAAGTAGCTCGCTGGCCTAATGATTAGAGCGTGCGGCCTTCATTCCGAAGGTCGCGGATTCGAGTCTCGGCATGTACCAATGACTAATACTTAAGTTATGTATATTTATGAACTTTAGTTACAACAACGAAATACAAGCGGTGAAGGAAAACATCGCGAGGAAACCTGCACATGAATTAAAATTTATTCTAAGGTGTGTGTGAAGTCACCAATCCGCATTGGGCCCGCGTGATGACTATTGCCCCATCACCCTCATATTGAGGGTAGGCCTGTGCCCCAGCAGTCGGACCGTAAATTGGCTGTTAGGGGATATTTTTGTGTTATAACGGTAAAATATGTAACAAGAATAAGAGAAACGAGTAGTGTGCAAACATTATTTTGTTCAGGTTTGAAAGGCGTTGTATTGAAATTACCAGCGTAATGCGATTTAACATTTATGTCTTAAGGCGGCAAGAACAATGCGGTGTACGTCATTTTAATTTGTTGTGGCGAAGAAGATACCCGGGAGGAGGAAATTCAAGTTTGTATGGGATTTCTACCCACTAAAACTTATCGGTGGTTTCCTTTAGTACCTTAGCATGGGCTCTAGGATCAACGGAACGCATCGGTACCTCTCTCCACTCTGATTATACACGTTCTAAGTAAGAGTAAAGATCATCCAAGTACCTCTCTAATAGCTCGCTGTGCCAAGCAAATACAAGACTAGTTCAAATTTGCCGTCTCTCTGGAGCTCGTTTAAGTTATCCTAACTACCGCCAATTGTTATGGGTATACACTTACTATTAGATGAACAATTAGTCTGTTCGTTTTGTTGAATAAAAATACGTGTTAAACTTTCGACGTCTCTCTTTCTTTATCGTTGGTTAAAAATTGCGACTCGGTCCGAAGTCCCCCGTCCGCGCCCCGTCGGCGCGTCCTAAAGTGTTTTTTGTCGGTGGATAAATGTTTTTGGTAAAGGGTTTTATTGTTTTTTAGTTGGCTCGTTTTGTGCATGGTTTTTCGGTAGGCGGTTACGGTGGGCGGTGCGGGACCGGCGCGGGTCGTACGAGATAGTGCTACGCAACAGAAAACATTAATTTTCACTTTACACAGTTTTTAACGTGGTCAAAATTTAAATGAAATATACAGCCAACCGACTGGCGAGATGTTCGCTTGATGATAAGTAATAATTTCACTTGTCGTATCTGTTGCCAGAGTACGTCCAGGTAGGCACCGCCGCACCTCCTATTTCTGCCACCAAATAGTAGTGTACAAACATTACCGTGTTCCGGTTTGAAATTCTTTGTAACTAATAAACTCACTGGGGTAATGAGACTCAACATCTCATGTTTAAGGCGATCAGCTCAATGTAGTGCTGTATATCCTCCTAACTTGCGTCTCGCTTACTATCAAGTTCTCGCTAGCCTCGTTTCTTTCTTCAATAAGAAAATATCCTCAAAATATGCTCAAAATAAGACAACAGATAAGATTAACACATGTGTGATGAAATAACATTTAAGTTAATGATTCTTCATCACTTCAGCAAATTGAAAGAGTAATGATGGCACATTATTGCTTGACGTAACAGTTGTAGAAATAAAGTCTGGCAAAATAAAAACCCACTTGTAAAACCGCTACAGGTCCTTGAACCTAAGGTCAAAAAGTTTTTGATTCTGTATCAAATGCGAGTAAGAATACATATCTTTACTGCAACACTGTCCTCAGTGTATAGGCCATTAAAAGAGTATTCTATCGAGAAAAGTACAGCAGCTTTACTTGAGATCTTGGCCTAGTTTACATGCCAACTTATATGCTTAAAATACAGGAAATACTTCTAATTGGAGAAGCCTTTGTTCCGCATCGAAAATATATGTTTTGAAATAAAAGGAAATTTGCAAAGACGAATCAATTTACCTTCTTACCTAGAAACATCAAAGATGCCATAGAACAGAATGGGACTGGATGCAAAGACGTTCTACGTATGGCTGATAGATCTGGATATGAATGATTGATTACGAGTAGCTAAACATCACCATCATTATCAGCCTTTGTTTATCCACTGCTGGATATAGGCCTTCCCCAATGTCTTCCACCAAATGCGATCTTCAGCTTCTAGCATCCACCCACTTCCCACTGCCCTTCTGATAAGGTCGGACCATCTGGATGGAGGGCGCCTTATGTTTCTGTGGCCTGTACGCGGCCTCCACTCGAAGACTTTTCTTCCCCATCGGCCGTCACTGTCACGACAGACATGGCCAGTAGTTAAAAACAATGGACGTAAATTATTTAAACTACGAATAAAAAGGATGAACATTATACAATTTAAATATTCATTGATATTAATTAATAGATAAAAACGTGTAATTTGAAATTTTTTATATTTTCTTTTACTGCGCGACCATTATCTTATTATAAACGAGTTAAATTTTATTGCATTTATATTGCAACTAGCTGTTCACCGGATGCTTTGCTGGCCGTAATATAAAATTAGATCTGAAATTTGTCTCAAATATTCCTTGAGAGCAACCGCAACCGCAAATAACTTATTATAGCGACCGTTACTATAGCAATCGCATAAATAATTCGAAATACAATGATGTAGTATCTACGAAATTCAAAAAATAAATAGCCTATAACCATCTACAAATCATTCGCGTAGAATGACTATGTGCCCATGTCGATACGTTCACTAGTTTTCACGTGAATGGCGAACAAAGAACATTATATATATATTATATAGTAATAATTTCGAACGGCCGTTAATTAATCTTAATTATCACAAGTACAATGTAAATAAGTTTGCTTTTTATTCTTTTCCCCGCCAAATACTAAATTGGAAAGTGTAAAACGCAATAATCGACGAATCAATTAAAGATTTCACGGAAGTTTACCGCAAAGCAAATTATAATTATTCTATGTATTTTAGTTTTTTTTTTCCTGACCTTACAGTTTTTAAGTTACACGTCAGTGCCGTTACTTGGATGTAACAAGTTAAACTTGTTTTTATGCAAGTAAAAAAAAAGCAGTATTTTTATCTTTTTAACTGAATTAAAAAGATTGGAATTAATTTTTACTTTTTTAACAAAATAAAAAAAAACTGGTTTAGAAATTATAAGCATCACTAGCAGGCAATCGACAAGTTGATAATGGAACGTCACTACTTCTCAGGGGTGTGTCCGTACCTCGGGCCCTCAGCATTGTTTTGTCCGTCTGTCTGTCGGATGCCGACGTGTATGTGAATACGTGTATCTATATATAAATACAAATGGTTTTTACTCATCGCATTACTTAAAAAACGTAGCTTAGATAGTTATGTAAAAACACACTATTTTATAAAATTAAAGATTACAACATCGGTGGTGGGTCTCTATTGCCGGAGATAGTCTTGGTAGGTACCACAGCAGCTCCTATTTCTGCCGCCAAACAGTAGTATATATACATTATTGTTTCAGATTGAAGGGCACTGTAGCTAATGTAATTACTGGGATAGCGACACTTGACATCTTATGTCGCAAGGCGACGAGCGTAATTGTTTTTTTTTATACTAACAGTCGAACTGGATATTCACCTGATTGTAAGTGGTATGCCCATCCGTAACAATGTGGCACTAGTTAAGCTGTTATACACTGGACCACATTGTGCTCGTCGCTTTGAGGCATACAGTAATTTCAATAGCTACAGCGCCCTTCAAACCGGAACACGGTGATGTTAGCACAGTAGTGTTTGGCGGCAGAAATAGGCTTGGCGGTGGCACCCACCTAGACGGTCTCCAGCAACAGAGACCTACCATCAGTAGTACCACCCATGTGGTGCAGTATATCATCCTGAATAGCGCCACGTTGTTATATGCAAGCGTATCACTTACCATCAGTTGAACATCTCGCTCGTCTAGTTGCTTAATTGTATAAATATATATATATATATATATATATAATGTATATATATACATGTATATATGTGTGTATATATATGTATATATATATATATGTAAGAATATGGATGACGGAAAAAAAGATGATTTCGAAAAAAAGGTAATAAATTAAATTTTAAAGAACTCGTTCGAAATTCAAACGTCCGTTTGCCCGCCAAGCGTGAGTACAGATTCCCGGCGATATGCAAAATTGTTTGCTAACTCGCGCTCGTTTATCAAGCGCCTACCGACACAACAATGCGGCCTCCATGACCCTTATCACCTCTGCTGTAGCACCATCATAACTGATCTCGTGCGGAATATATGTTTGCGGAGTACGATCTGTGTAATGCACACCACACAAACAAATACAAGCGGGACTGTGCAAGTGTGAAACGATTCGCTATCCAAATCCCAATTATTAAGTTGTCATTAGTTTTTCGCAAACAATGAATCATGGCTCCAATATTAATTCAATAAAGCTACCAATAGTACTAATGAATATATTTTTCAGAGCAAATTATGGGTTGTTCAGTTAATTAATACAGTTACGAATTGTTTATTGCTAAACGCAACGTTATATATGTGTAACAAATGCTTTATTGAATTAGTTTTTACTACACTTGGTACAGTTCATCTATTAATTACAAATCATGGATCAATACTAATACGATCAAAAATTTATGTAAATTTCTTTTTTATAATACTAAGCGACGGGAAGAGCGGGACGGTTACCTAATCGTAAGTGATACGCCCGCCCATGACAATGTGGCGCTAGTTAGAATGTTATACGCACCATCATATTGCCTCGTCGCCTTGAAGGATAAGATATTAAGTCTAATTACCTCAGTAATTTCACTAGCTACAGCGCCCTTCTAACCGGAACATATAAGAAAAAAGATCTTTATTGAGATTATGTACATAACCTTTGTTACCTTGTCAAATGACTTAAAAAAAATTGTTTTAAAAAACTACTTTAAAGATATGATGGGATTAAAGTATAACTAAATTTTTTTTTTTTTTAAATGAGACCTTTTCATAGTTTACCATGTTTGGATAACGACATTAAAATAAATTTTTTTTTTTAGTTATTTATCTCATAATATCGACAATCGGGGTTCAGATGAGTCAAGCCCACCACCAAAAAGTCGAGTGTCGGGTTGTTGGTCGCGCGGCGATCTGATGCAGCGATATTAAAGCAGTAATTACAAGTTACCACCAACTATTATCAAGTAGCGAACCGCTTTCATATATTTCACAAAATGGATGGCGGGCCCTCATGGTGTATCGTATGGCTCGAATATTTATTTTATAGATTTATTACGTCGTTTTGTGTTCGCTGATTTACTGCGAGGGTGTTAGCGTTGGCCGAAATGTGCGCTCGTTGTTCACGGACGCTTCTACGTTATTCGATCTGATACAGAACACAAGTGTCATATGATATTTATTAAATAACAACAAACTTCTTTACTAAATTAATTATAATAGATTTTCTTAATAGTTTGTATATATAATATTCATTTTTTCTAAATATTTCGCTAAAATTTATAAAATACTCAATGACATTTTATCGCTGTCTGTAACTAGAAATATATGAAAATCATAATAAGCCGATAGAAGTGCACTTATAAACATATGCCTCTAAAGATTCTCACATCGATCGGGTAGGGATACATATGGGGATACATAGGGATTTGGGCAATTTCCCACCCGCTAGCCCAATGCGGATTGGTGGGAGCAAGAGCCCTATTTGTTGATTAAAATCGTGCACCACAAACGGGCGAGGTTAGCTCGGATCCCGTTAGTTGTTGTGCGGGGACCTTTACATCCTTAAGAAATATGTAAATAATATCAAATTATTCTGCAAATATTCTTACTTATTATTTTTGCCGTCACCACTACGTAATTTTTTTTCAGTAAATAAATTCAACACGGATACAATTTTTCATTTTAATGCGCGGTCGTACATTCTGCCGTTTGTGAAGCGACGCAATGAATTATAACACTACTATTAACATTTTTAGCGCATTTAGCGGCTTTTTAAAACTTTCTGAACAATGAAGACGTTTATTATTGTAAACCGGATCCGAACAATAGAATAGTTTTATTTTTTTTTTCAGTTAAATACTAAAGTTTTCCTAAAAAGTTGTTAACATAGCGCAATTATGGCGTTTATAAGTTTAATTAATGTTATCAAAGAATTATGTGACTATTTACAATATGTTTGATATAAATTTTTGCGGAAATACACTCGTTTTTAACAGCGGAAGTTGTGTGAAATATCTCACAAGAAATCTACGACATACAATAGCCATGTAAAGGTTAAAATGATGATGTCTTAAACGGTTCGATTAATCTTTTAATATAACTTGCCGGTAAATTATTTTTGTGATGGAGTTTTGCTATCATGACGACAATATACAGAAATTGTGAAGTATATATATTACTTGTCTCTGAACAGAATATTATAATATCATTAATTATCACGGATTATATAATAAGGCAACTTATATACTTTACTTAATTCTCCTTGTTAACAATAATGCAATTAATACTGAGAAAGTTATCTGAAAGTATTTTTGCACAGTAATAAGCATTACACAAATTTAAGCATGTGTATATTTATTGCAGAGAAATGTGGACTCTCAGATGACCCCGGTCTAAGAGTAAATGGCAAAGGCAAGAAGATGCGAAAACCGAGGACTATATACTCCAGTCTCCAGTTACAGCAGCTGAACAGAAGGTTTCAAAGGACGCAGTACCTCGCGCTGCCCGAAAGGGCTGAGCTGGCGGCGAGCTTGGGCTTAACTCAGACGCAGGTAAGTTGTTATCGACTTACTATTATACTTACGGCAGTTGTCGTAAACTTGTTATAACCAAACTGTACAGTATTGTATAATTTCTTTTCATCAACATACTCTTAGTTAAGAAATCTGTTTTTTTTTTTATTCAACGAATCGACGAGATATGTGGAAAGTTCACCTCATGGTAAGTGATACATCTTCCCATAACAACGTATTGCTAGTTAGGCTGTTATACACTGCACCACATTGCGATCGTCGCCTTGAGGCATACAGTGATTTAACTAGCTACAACTCCCTTCAATCCGGAACGCAGTAATGTTTGCACACTACTGTTTGGTGGCAGAAATAGGAGTTGCGGTGGTAGCTACCTAGACGGTCTCCAACAACAGAGAACTACCTCCACCAGTAAATTACAATATGCATCATGTTAAATCATCGTGAATTATTAATATTAGAAATTTTGTAATACAGAAAATAAAATATGCGAGGTCTTAACATGGATGTCTCATTATTACTAAGTGGCTGGCTTATTAAATCGTGAGACCTCTAAAGATGACTTATATACGTTTTCATATTTAAATACTAAATATATGATAAATGACATAACACAAGTAAACCATCTAAAAATGACATCTCTAATTTTCCGCTTTTTCATATACATTTATTTACAATACTTTAAATAACATAAGATGTGAATGGGAATATTAAAAAAAAAAACTGAAATAAATTGACGTATACTATGTATAACCAATCTTTTGTATTATATATTATATGTAAAATAAATTGTATTTTAAGAAATAAAATTAAAAAGATAAAGAATTAAACCTAGTTTTTGCATCGATTAGTTTGAGTTCAATTAGACTTTTTAGTAATTATGGACGTTTATTTCACAAGATTATATAATAAAAGAAAATATTTTATATTCTGTTTGTATTAAATTTATAACAATATTTTTTTTAAAAGGAGGTATCCTATTATTTTAAAAATTTTTTTTGTTATTTTAATAAACTAGACGAGCGGGACGTTCACCTGATAGTGTATACGCCTACGATACGCCTGCCCATAACAATGTGGTGATAGTTAGGATGATATATACTACACCACATTACGCTCGTCGCCTGTGATATAAGACGTTAAGTCTCGTTACCCCCGAAAATACACTAGGTATAGCACCCATAAAACCGGAACACAGTAATGTTTGCGCACTACTGTCCGGCGGCCAAAACGGACGCTGCGGGTGGTACCTACCTAAACGATTAATTTCATAGGAATAAATTATTAAACCAAACATTTGTTATTATTATTAAAAATATTAAGTGACCATAAAAAACTGGGAAAATGAATGGAAATATATTTTTTTTTTAATAATTATGGCAACATTAGGGTATTTTTGCCTGTTTAGTTTCTTTAAAAAAAATATATCGCGGACGATTATCCCCGCACAGTAATTATGTCACTAGCCTAGTAATTAACTGCCGAGTGCGTACGTTCACTTAGATTTTTTCTTTACATACATATTTATATGAAGTACAAATGAAATCGGACTCTAATTTGTTGGCGTTAGAATATAAATCTGTGCGAAAACATTAACGCCGGCATTAGATTGTAAAACGTATTATTAAAAGACATTTTCTTTAATTTCTTTCAAACGCCACGCCGCATCGGGGTTGTAATTATTTTGAGTTTAGTTGTTTCATTTACTACATGTAAGTAGTGTGTATATTCTCAGTAAAAGGACGTGTCGTTTATAAATATACCTAAGCAACGTTGAGCTGATTCGTTAAAACTGAATATTTCATTAAATATATAATAACTTATTAAGTAAGATTCCCTGGATTTGGTTGGTGGTAGGATTTGTCCGAACCCGGGCTAGCTACTACCGTTATATTGTAAATCTGCTACCATAACAGCAATACTGTGTTACGGTTGTCGACCTATGAACGCCAAGGTATTCTGGATTTTCATTCTTCACCATCCACCGGCTCATTGCCACTCATGTGAATTTGATATCAAATGTTAGCTATTTGCATAGACATTTTATTGGTGGTAAAATATTGTTACCGGAAACCGCCTAGGTACGATTACAATTTCTGTTTCTGCTGTCAAACAGTGTGCAAACATTGTGTAACGGTTTAAAAGGCGTTGTAGCTAGTGAAATTGCTGGGGTAACAAATTAAAATATATCGTCTCAAAGCGATGAGTAAAATATGGTGCTGTGTGTATCCCTAACTTTTTCTTCTTTAAGTGACTTTCTGTTATTGGAGGTTGGGCGTAAGGCTTGTGTTGTACTTATCTTGAGCAATATGAAACGATTGCCCAACACTAGTGATATGCCACCCTAAGTAGCGCGATATTGTTATGAGCAGATTATCGCTTACGTAAACGTTAAAATTCAATTAAATTATTATTCTGTTTATTAATAACCGTCGATGGATATTTTCAGCGCTTATTACAGGCGCTGTAAACGTTAAACTAGCGTTATACACGACAAAAAAGTTAAAAGCGTACGTAACCGCATTACGGCGGCCATTTTCATTTCCCGCCATCGGTCCCCGGCGAGCGGTGGCCGCGGACAACAACAACACACTATCGCCCGATTGGATTCGTTCGTAACAGATTGATTCGTCATGTGTCGCCGTGTATAATGAATAATCGTTATCACATACGTTCCGACGGCCAATCCGTGGGACGGTGGGAGCGCAGACCCCACAACCAACAGAATGGTAGCTCACACACACACTCGGCTACTTAATATGCGACTAACCCAACTGAAACTTGCAAATTGAGTCTTTGAACTGTAAAACTATTGACAATAGCCCGCGATACGCTAAAAAACGATTTGACGTTATAAATATGATTATTGTAGTAATAAATGAAGATTTGAAGCAAGGAGGAGGAAGGGCAAGGCGATGCAAAATCATAACTTCATATGATCTGATTCGACTAAATACTGGCGTATATTAAAAGCATTCGATAATATTAAATTATTAAAAAGCACAAGAGCAAACGGCGATATAATTACTATGGTAACGGGACCTAACATTTGGAGGCGACGTCTACGATTCGGTGGTGTACAAATATCTTAACCACCTCATTCTAACCTCTTATTGTTGCTAACCGTATCTCCTCCTACTCCATGAACGTCCTACGCCTCTTGTTGATTAGTGAATATCAAAAAGTTTTATATCTACAAAAAGGGATTAAAAAAAAAATTGGTAATATATTTAATATTTCTTCTTTATATCAGCCGGATAACGTTCACTGCTGGGCATAAGCCTTCATTGAGGGGAAATGCGGCCTTAGCCCGACCACGCTGGCCCAGTGGTGATTGGTGGCTGGTCAGAGCCTCATCTGTTGTTTAGCAGGGTGCAACGCGTGCAGGTGAAGTTGCCTTCGGCTCCGTAAGATGTTGGGCGGAACACCTTACACCCCTATTTTTAATATTGCTGTTGTTTTTTTAAAAACTTTATTTTATATATCTGCCGTGTCTATAGATTCACATGTCTGTGTACCGTTAACGGGATAAAAAGTAATCCTGAGTTAATTTTATTATAATTTAATATTTCTCAGTTATTGTCTGTATGGCCGCACTTTGATGAGCCCGCATCGATGTCCCGTAGTGTTGTTCTGTCTGTTCTTTATATCGATGTATTTTCAAACAACAGCTCTCTTAGTGATCCAATTATTTGGACTTTAAAACCTTCTCCCACAAAGAAAACAGTTAAGGTCATTTATCCACCGCTCTGGCCAAATGAGAAATGACGAATATTACAGGTTCATGAAAACATATCGGCCCGTCTACAATGTTTTCTTTTACAATCAAATAGCATCCAAATCCAAATCCCCTCGAATCATACAACCTTAGAAACGTAGCTTTGTGAATTTGAAGTCGTCATACTTCAATTTCTATGAGAATCAAAAACGTTTTCCAACCAATCAGCTGACAACAGACATAATAGAAAAAGCTTTTAAAGAGCTGTTTGCAACAGCATAATAACGAACTTTAATCGTAGGGCAGCTATTAGACAATAAAATAAACCATGTACTAATTATTCTTATTTTTAAATTGATAATAATAAGATGATTATAAACATTACGAATATTATTTTCATCAGATATCCATCCCTTCACTATTACCTTCGTATGTTTCTATCGCTCGATTCGATTTCACGTTAAAAAAAGAAAGAAAAAAAAGGAAACAGAAATACTGCAATCCTCTCTTTCCCACGTTCTATGACGATCTAAACGTTCCTCTAAGGGGAACTTAATTAAACAGGTGCAATAATAAAAGTAAAAGCTTTCTTATTCCTTTCGGCGTAGAGCTTTTGTAGAGAGCAATGAAATGTAGCGGACGAGTAAACTTTTTTTTTTCTACTACCAATAAATCTTGACATTTGTCGTTAGGTGCCATTTACGACCTATTGTTTCTACTTTCCTCTATCGTTGCATTTCTCTATAGCTTGTAGCTTGTTCTTGTATTATTTTTTTTACATTTATGCAATAATTAACTGATTAAGCATATAAGGTCAAATGCATTGAAAAGCTTGCACGTTTGACTGAGGCTCCGATTACGTATGCCTATGGTTACACATGTTCTGACATTATTTAACAAAACACGTAATTATGTATGTGAGGAAACTTTTAGTATCTCTCACGTGGGTTTTGTTTTACGCCGATGGGAATATCTTTCCGAGATTTTAACGTCACCGGATGTTTATCCGAATGTATGTACGGAAAAAGCTCAATAGATCTTCATCTATATTAATGTCTTATAAGAATGGTATATCATCATCATCAGACTATAGACGCCCACTGCTGAATATAGGCCTTCCCCAAAGAACTGCACATCGATCAAATGATAAATACTAATCAATAATTATTTATTCGACTACGAATGTAAGTTCAACTTATTTATATATAGGCTCATATTTGTCCTCATTTTCATACGCTATTAAATGACAATGAGGTTGTGTATAATTAATGGTCGCTAGAATACTATTTATATAGAATGGCCCTTATATGATGATAACCGAAACACAGGCATACTGCTAACGCGGCAAATTTATAATAAATGATGGTAGCAAATCAAGCGGGCTCAAAAAAACTTTACCATCAACCAAACTCGCTTAGCCACGCCACGCCGGCAGTAAATCAATAAAGGTATTTATAAAAACTTAATAAATATTATATTGTTTTAAATACATTTCCTATATATATGTTAATAAGTGTAGATAATATCGATAAGTTACTTACCAACAGTTCACAGGGTATAACTGTAACGTATTAGAAAAATAAAAGGCGCGAATGAAAAGGACGACCGCGCAGTACAATCGAACGGTGAGGCGTTACAAAAAATCCCATTTGTGATCATCGGTAACGTCATGTCAGAACGAAATGATGATGGATGGTCGTCACAAAGAGCGACTACCGTGGGTTAATTCGAATTACAACACGAATGAGGCGGTGTGACGAATGTCGAAAGTGTAGCTGCAAACCACCTTACTGCATCGGCCGCCATCTTTGTAACTTTTTGAGAACTTTCGCGCGCTTTTCTACACACCAATTGAAACGACGCTGTTAACATATTTAAGTCAAACAAAAAATCGTATCAGTTATATAAATTGAGGCTTCTATAGCTCAGGTTCGATCTTCCACTGTGATTGATATTCCGGTACTGACAGGACTTCTTTGAGATCGACATATGATCAAAACGTCAAAACTTTTGTGAACATAACGACCGGCTTTTAGCCAGCGAGAAGGATAAAAATTTTATACTTTTTTACTTTACAGTAAGAATTGACCACGAGTCCCAATAGTGGGAAAAATAGAGAATTAATTTATTATAATTTGTGATTTAATTATTATAGTTACAAATTTTTTTTTTTAATTTTTAATCTATTATTATTATATATGACATTATAACATTAAAGTAATATATTATTTAACTGTCTGTGGTGGGGTAAGATGTGGTCACGTGAATAGGTAAATAGACGCGTTAGACGCACATCCATCACTGTAGTAGTAACTGAACCAATGACGCAGTGTGTGACACAAAGTGCACTGTCATCAGATCAAATGTTAGGAAAGATGACTTTCGGATTTCGAGATCAGGCCTCCGATTGGCTGTCAAACATCAACCGTCGACCAATGGCCGCTCGTCAAATGTCATGACTCTGCGGTTTAAGTACAATTGCGTTTAAAAAAAAAAAGAATCATGAGGTATAGAAAAAATATCGGCTTCCGTTAAAGTGGCGCGGCTGCTGTCTTTTTGTTGGTCTCTGATTGAGGCCTTCGTCGGGCCTTTGTGACTCACTGACGTTTTAAAAAGATACTGCCGTACGTTTTAACGAAAATGACCATATGCTGACACCGGCGGCCGTCTCACCATTTCGGTCTCTACAGAAACGTGAGTACTTGTAAGTATTTATTGAGACCTTACAGAAATAAAGCTCTAAAGAATGATGCATTGTTTGAAGATCTCTTAAATAGGAAAAATACAGTGTTGTACTCGTAAACCATTTTTAAACTTGGGTATATTCGAATAGTCACTTAAATATCTTCTAATTACATGCTTACTGGTAGAAATTTTATGATGGAATAGTTAGGTCGAAATAGGTTTCGACGTCGCTCCATTTCTGCTGCTATACATTACTGTGTTCCGGTTTGACTTGCACTAAAGCTGGGGATGTTATTGACGTAGTACATAATGTATATACATGACGTAAAATCCTACATCCCACGACGATAAGCACATTGTGTTGTTATATATAACTGGTGCCAAGCTGTTATCATATGTTGAATCACTCGCTTATCTCGTCGCTTTTTAGAATTTGTTCATGAAAATTATTTTAAGTTGATTTTGATCTGAAATATCCCTTCTTTGGTTAAGAATTCCAAATTCAAATTTATAAATTCAATTAGCTGGTACATTTGAGTTTTGAAAAAAGTCATTCATTTGTTTTTTCTTCATTATATTTTCTATGGCGTCGCTTATTACAGCACAATGAAAAACATGAAATATCGGTATATTTACGAGTACCAGTTCTACCGTGGCACCAGTGCCAGTGCCGCAGAAACAGCTCGAAGGATTAATGATGTGTACGGCGCTGGTGTCGCAAAACAAAGCACGGAACGTTTTTGGTTTCAACGTTTTCGTTCTGGAAATTTCGAACTTCAGAACCAACCCCATGGACGGCCGGAGACCAAAGTGGAAAATAAAAAATTAAAGACTATTGTGGAAGCAGATCCATAACAAAGGACTTCAGAGATAGCTGCAGGCTTCGGGGTATGACAAAACTATATTAATCCACTTGAAGCAAATCAGGAAAGCAAAAAAGCTTGAACGATAGGCACCTCATGATTTGAGTGAATCGAACTTGCGAACACGCGACGATTGCTACTGCTGTGTTACTTTGCTCAACCGACACAATAATGAAGGGATTTTAAATCGTATTATTACTTGTGATGAAAAGTGGCTACTGTACACAAGGCCACACACTACACAATAAAGAACCACTAGGTTAGATAAGCTACAATTGGAATGTCTGCGACATCCACCGGACATACTCCCCGGACCTTGCCCCAACAGATTACCATTTTTTCCGGAATTTGGACAACTTCTTACAAGGAAAAAAATTCAACTCGGATGCGGCAGTCCAAACCGCCTTCAAAGAGTTTTTTTTAGTAAGGGGATCAATGAACTACCTATGAGATGGCAAAAGTGCATAGATAACAACGGTGCAAACTTTGGTTAGTTAAATATATATATATATATATATATAATATGTTTATTATACTGAATAATAGAAATAATTAGTAAAGTTATCTATTACGGAAATAACCGCTTATGAGTAACCCTTCAAGGTATTTCGTAGGAAGGGTGACCGCTATAGAATAAAACACAAAACGAATCTAAATTGGAAAATTGTTTTCAATTGTAAACAATTAGCTTCGATTAAGAGACATCGATCCGTTCTATTTTTATTGTTTTAGGTAAACAATTTGTTTTGTGAACGACTCTTTGGCCCGGTTTACTTGTTCAGTCTTTTTTCTTAATTAACTAACTACTCGAGGAACTTTGAAGGTTTTAACTTTAAACAATTAATCTATGAAATAAATATAAAATTTTTAAGAATATACTCCTACAGGAATAAATTAAAGAGTTGACATCTCTCTCACACAATATTGTAAGGATATATTGAAAAAGGAGTTCGGATCTGGAGAGGTTATGACTTGGACATTTTGCTAACTTGACATGGCGCAGTCGGTAGTACATTTAAGTAATTATTGAAGAGTCAGTGTGGAAGTCGATGTAGTAAAAATGGTAGGACTTTTGTCACCCCGCAAGCCTTTTTATTTAGAAGGGGGCATTGAATATGAAAATTTGAGTGCAAAATGGTCAAAACGGAAGAAGAGGTATGACATTAATTCTAAGGTGTGTGAAATTAGACACAATAAAAAGAGCGTACAAATTAACATTATTGCATGTTCAGGGTGATCAGTGCCGAGATATTTTAGATCAAAACAGAAAAATTCTCGAAGTGCACGACGGTGGAGGCTGTGTTACAGATACTTGATGAGCATTTTAAAATTAAGATTAATTTCATCGCCGAGCGGCATAGACTTTTGATGCTAAATCGAAAACCAAATGAGACAATTGAGCAGTATGTACTAGAGTTGTCTAAGCTGTCTCAAACGTCTGAATTTGGAACATTAGACAACAGCCTAATTAAAGATCGGCTAATTTAAGGCAGGGCAGTGAAACCGCCGGATAGATAGGCCTTTTTTTGGTTTCGGGGGGGAAATCTTTGAAAGAGATCCTGCTTCTGGAAGGAAGTCGGAGTTATGTGAGATTCTTACTCACTAAAACCCCGTCGGTGGTCTACATCAGTGCATTCAGGGAGCTCTGGGTTCTCTTATAGAACGCACCGGTGCCTCTCTACACTTTGAACATGTCTCTGAGGAGGGGCTTAAACCTCCTAGGCTGTCCCACGCGGGTTCGCTTGTAAGAGCGATAAGTGACCCCACCCTGAAGGCCTGCGAAACTCCTAGACCCTTTTAGTCGGCTTCTACGACAGGCAGGGCTTACCTTAGTCCTATTCTTTCTAGCTCGAGACTACATGGCTGGGATAGATGGCCCTATGAATAAGATAAGATATAGCATGGCAGCGATTTCGAAACTATCCACATAGAATAAATATTTAAAAAAATAAACCTTATGTTATATTAGTTATATACTTACAAATAACTTTTTTTTCTGCTGGGAAAAAGTTGTAGCGATGTTTTGCTTAATATATTCTTCTTAAGGTAGCTCTTTAAGCTTTCTTAAGATAGGAGATGTAAGGAGATATTGAACAAGGAGTTCGGATCTAGAGAGGATATGACTTGGACATTTTGCTAAATTGACAAATATAGTGCATTATATATTATCCTAATTATTGCTACTTTGTTATGAGTATATTATTTACCCTCAAGTGTAGTTTTTCCTGCTCAATTAAAAAAAAAATAGAAATTTCCGTTATTTTATACAAATCTAGTTTTAATTTTTTTTTTTTAATATCAGTGAATCGACGAGACGAGCGAAACGTTCACCTGATTGTAAATGTTACGCCAATGATAACCTGACGCTGGTTAGGCTAATATACACTACACCACATTGTGCTCGTAGCTTTGAGAATAAGATGTTTTGTCGCCTGCAGTAATTTCACTAGCTTCATCGCACTTCGAACAACTACACAGTAATATTTGCACACTACTGTTTGATGGTTGAAATAAGCACTGCGGCAGTACCTACCTAGACGGTTTCCGGCAATAGAGACCTGCCATTATTGAAATTTTTTGGACATCATCATGATCTTTGTAATTCCCCAAGGTTGATCCTGGGAGACGAAATTACCGCAAAACGTACTATTGGTATATAGCGGAGGGAATGATTCCAAAATCAGAACAATGGCTGTTTATATTAAGTATTTTTTTTTAGTATTACGTAAAGTACAGTGAGTGTGCGTCGAGTTTTATTTGTACAGGCACTCAGATCGCGGTGCGAGGAATTTATAAGATTTCATTATGATTACGCACCACGTCCGGAGCGAATGAATATAATGAATAAATAATGAATAGTTCTTTGTGAATAATATGTAACGCCCGTGTGATGCGAAACTCAACGCCGGTAGCGCTTCGCAAACAAGAAACGCGCGGTAATGCCGACGAGAAAATTGTTTGTTAGTCTGCTTCAACGTTTTTTAGTCGTTCAGCGAAAAGGAAATTGAATACAGAGGGTCCCGTTAATAAAAAAAAACATTAAAACATTGAAGCTAAAAGGCTATAGATACTAAAAATACTATACTTATTCCTTCACTGATAACGAACAGTTTATATTTTCTTATGGGTGTGTTTCCGCACAACAACTCACAGGATCCAAGCCAACCTTAACTGCTCTTGGTGCACCCTACTAATGAACAAACTAGACTCTGGTTCCCATCCACCGGCATTGGCCCAGCGTGATGGAAAATGGCCCAAAATCCCCAATATGAATACCTACTCGATCGATATGGGAATCTTTTGGAGAGGTCGATGTCCAGCAGTAGACGTCTATCGGCTGATGATTACCTACTCTTTATTATGTCGCGTTACACATATATCTGATGGTACGTGATCCATCTGCTTGTGCTCATAACGACGTGACATTAGTTAGGATGATGTACATAACAACATATTATGCTCGTCGTTTTGAAATATGAGATGGTAAGTCTCGATACCAACTAGAGTAACTACAACGTCTTTCAAACCAGAATGTCTACTTACTACTGTTTGGCGGCAGAAATAGACACTGCGATGGGCCTACCTAGACGGTCTCTGGCACTAGAGACCTACCACCAGTGCTGTTATAAATATATTATAAATATAGTGATATTTAAAATCTTGCTAAATATATATCTATAATTTTACTTTCTTTCGGAATCTTAATTTTTTTATGTTCTTATAATGTTATTGATATTTCTAGTAGCGATGTCTAAAATCTTACTAACTATAGGTGTATAATTTTTTTTTGTAGTCCTTCCTATTCTTCTTTCAATATTACAAGCAGATTTTTTATAAATATCGTATTTTCATTACAAAAAAATCATATCATTATTTCTAAAAAAAACTACAGTTAAGAAAACAAGATACTTAATATATGTTATGTATCGTAATTTCCATTAGAAGTATATAACATCATCGGCCGATAGACGTCCACTGCAAGACATTGGTCTCCCCCAAAGATTAACGTGTGTGGGGTTCATACGGGGGGCTAGGGGCCATTTCCCACCACGATGGCCCAATCCGGGTTGGTGGGAGCCAGAGCCTGGTAGCAGGGTGCACCACGTGCAGGTGAGATTGGCTTGGATCCCGTGAGTTGTTGTACGGGACCCCTTACACCTCTTGAAGTATGTATGTTATCTATATATAATATATAATTTTCTTTTATAAGATCGGATAAACATATAGTTGTAGTACAAGTTCTCTCTTTTGATTGGGTAAGTAAAAGAAACGTCATATCCGCAAGATAAGAATACTAGCCGAAATTGTAACAGGAAGTACTGTACAGTATGATACAGGCCATCGTAACCTACTGCCGGCGCTTTTCTATCCAACAGTACTCGGCCAGGACCACTTAAATTTAAAACTGTAACAAGTCGCCGGCAGACGGCGCCGTCGTACATCAGGTTTAGCTCTGGTGTATGAACCAGCTAGGTGTTACAATCACTCAATATTGACTAACGGAAGAAGGTATATCATCAGACTTTATTATGTTATACGGTCTCATATAATAAAATTAAAATTTCCTACATATGACAAAAGAATTTTAAAGACAACTCATCTGCTAAGATAAGGTATATGCTTTGCAAAGGAAACTTTCTTGGATATGTATGTTTCTTTATAAGAGATTATTCAAATAGTTAGGGTGTATAAAATATATTTTTTCTTTAATACCTATCATCATCATTGAGTGCGTTCTTTAAATTGAAATTGTACAGTTGGGGAAACGTTCACGAAGTATACCTATATGGAATGGCGTGCTCTCGTGTTTCCGACAACAGAGACTTACCACCAGTAAATAAATACTAAGTAGATGAATGCCCTGATAACACAGTCTGAAGTCATTTAATTAATAAACTTTTACTTATTTACTATAATCTAACATGTTGTGAAATGATGATTTAATGATAGTTTTGTATTATTAAAAATAAGCAAGAAGTTATTATTTATTTATTGATATAAGGGATCCCGTACAACAACTCATAGGACCCAAGCCAACCTCCACCCGTCACGGCCTCCACCAACCCGCATTGGGCCAGCAGAGAAACGTGGAAATCTTTGGGGGAGGCCCATGTCCAGCAGTGGCGTCTGAAAACGATGATGATGATGATTTATTTATTGAATACATCTTTGCTATTATTTTGGGTAAGGTAAACTCGTGTCTGTAATGGAGAGGAATGATTTTCATATCATTACTGTAAGAATAAACTCATTATAAATATGAGAGACATCACTAAGGAAATTCGATAGCTTATATAAATCTTTTTAAAGTTGGTTTACAAATATATTTTATAATTGCTATCACTTAACAGGAGTCCTAATTATAATAAAGTTTCCACTGTAGTAAAGACGAGTGGTAAACGTAAAGTTTCTACCAAGTTCTTGGACGGGGATTGGAAATTGAACACAATGAAGGCTGAAGTGAACGATCAAACAACTGTCTAAGTTTTGTTTTCTTTTTTTTTATTATATTTTGTATGCTTTATAAATTAATGACCTTAATAAATCAAAATATATAGCTGGTAGGTCTCTGGTGCGGGAGACCATCTAAATAGATAGTACAGTGTTTATTTCTGACCACAAGCACTAGTTTGCAAATGCCTATTACCTTTCGATATGAAGAGCATTATAGCGAGAGGAATTACGAAAATAACCAGTCTATACATCTTATCGTAAAAGGACTATGAGATGATGTATATATCATCCTAATTAGCAGTCCAATGTATAGAAAGGGGAATGATCTACCAGATAACCACTTTCAAATGTCCATCGAATATGGTCCGGAATGAAAGTAGAGTCCTTCAGGTAACCACTGCATCACTTGATTGGTACATCTTTAAGAAATGAGCTCAGAACATATTTGCCGAAGTAATCCAAAAGTAAATCATCTCTTATACTTCGAAACTAATTTGAAAATCATTAAGAGGTAAGATAAAGACTTAGTTCAGTTTCTAAATTAGTTTTTTTTTATTGATACTATTACAGTAGAACCTTATGATGAGGTATACAAAAAGTGGGCTTAAGTTCTATACGCATTCTCAGCTACCCATCCTTAGGAGATGTGATATAGTTGATAAGTTCTTTTTTTGTTAAATACATCTTTGACATAGATAACTTGATGCCCTCGTTGTTCTGTTGCTATTTCCTGGTGTAGCTATATTTTTTTAGTTTTGTTATATTATTTTCATAATTTTCTTCTACCGATGTATACAATTTCCTTCACTCTTTATTTTCTTATATTATTTATATTCTTACTTACTCTTGTATCAATGTTTTACGTATTTACACTAACATGACTTGGTAGGTAAAAAGATATATAAAATAAGTAATGATATAAAATTTTTATTTCTTTCTGTGTATTATTAAATAACTTACAGCGATCACGGTAAAAGTTATATAAGTTTAACTGCACTTTCCTAACGAGAACACGAGTTAATAAATGCGCGAGTAATAAATATCAATCGATGCACTAATGGCTGTGTAAACTTCCTAATAATTTAATGCAAACGTTATTCAATCAGGTGGCTTTTGAATCTAGATGACTGAAGGTCTAAGAATCTAAATGAACATGTTTAAGTATTAGCTTGATTATTGCTTTAATAACGTTATATTAAAATATTAAATAAAATATTGTACAACGCATGTACATATTATATATACGATATTTTACTGGTGGTAGGTCTCTGTAACAGAGCGATGTGGAGGCAGCTGGTTGACGAGTCATTAAGAGCATTTCAGGACAACCACGACCTTTAATCCTGAAGTACACGAAAGAGAAGAAGGTCTTTGTTGCTGGAGACCGTATAAATCGGTACCACAGCCCATTTCTGCTGCCAAACAGTAGTGTGCAAACATTACTACGTTCCGGTTCGAAGGGCACTGTAGCTGATAAAATTACTAGGGTAACGAGACTTAACATCTTACGTCTTAAGGAGTCGTCGCCTTAAAACGTAAGATGTTAAGTCTCGGTACCAATTGGGCGCATCGCAATTTGGTGCTTTGTATGCCAGCCTACTTAGCGCCAAGTTATGGGCGGACGAATCACTTAGCATTAGGTGAACTTCCGGCTCTTCTCGATATGTACCAATCCAGACGATCTCCGGCAGCAGAGACCTACAACCAATTGTTTACATTATTTACGATAGTTCTTACAATACTTATATCTATGCTTTTACCTATGTTATATTATTATGTATCATTATTCGTTGCTTTATATGTGCTATCTGCATCTGTGCTACCTGCATCTTTGCTAACTGCATCTGTGCTTTATAACAAAGTTTAATAATAAAACATGTTTTCCATACACGGCGATATTATGCAATTAATCGCGCGTCTCTCGTCGATTACATCGAGCAGGTTTTTTGAACCGATTCATGATCGATGAATGAAAATTTAAGTAAACTTTACTTATATTTTTTTTATAACTGTTTACATAATTTAATATGTGCGACAGTTAATTAAGTTTTTTTTTTATTTTTTTACACGTGTTCCGTTGTAAATAATTAGCTTTATTTAATTTACTTTAAAAAAATATTGTCAACGTTTTTAACTCGAAGGTAGACTTTTCTAGAGTTTCAATCGTAATTTTATTCAAGAGATCAACTTTTTTTTTTGTTGATAACCATGTAGGTTTGGTGATATAGAATGGAAATAGCAGTTATGGATGTACATTTTTGTTAGTTATACGTTAGGTTGAGTTTAAGCTTTTTCTTTTAAGCGATTCTGTGAAAGAATTTCTTGTTTCTTTTACTCGATCATCCTTTTCTTATATTTGTAAGACGTCAGTTAGCGTAAGACGTCGTTAGTCAGCTAAGACAATTGTGGATAAATATCAAATGTTCTAAACGTATATATCAAATATACAGAGATTCATTAACTCATAACGAGATCTCCATTACTATAAGACATAAAAACTGAAATTAGGTACAGATATTGCTTACGTAATTTATATATATTTTCATCCCGCTTTTCACTCTCCAAAAATTGTTGTTACAAGTAAGTTCATGTCTCCTTGCTTCTATGTCGTACCTATCTTTGCATTAAAATTCGAAGACAGACGTAGAGACACTAGACGTTCACTGCTGGGCGATATAATGATATTATTTTCTAAACACTTTACTAGTCGCATCTTTAAACAAGGCGGTAAACATTGAAAGAGATGCGCACGCGAACCGACAGGCGCAAAGCGGAGCAAATCTCTCGATCGCCGTGAGATTACCTATATCCCGTTGTTAATAAACGCCATAACTCCGATCCGGTCGGTCCGGGGTTCGACACCGACCTGATTTTCGTCCGTCGATGAAACTGCGAGATAAACACGGTGGCGAGATTACACACCGACGACACCGTTCGATTTTAATCACGGATAAATGTAGAGTTGAGGTTTATAGGCTTATTTATTAAGCAAACAGGCTGCGGTGGACCGTACAGGTAAATTATTAGATTTATGAATCTCCTTACATACAGGAGTGTAGAAAAGCAAATTCTGAATACGGTCATGTTTTAAAAAAACCATAATGAAAACATCACTTCCTAGTTAAAATAATTATTTTATTTGATGAAATCTCAGTGCTAGAATTAAATATCGCAAGGGGAATGCAGTACCGGTATACCAGAATACAGGACAGGACATACAGGACAGGAACACTAGTATTTTGGGCCATTTATACAATTTCATAATACCGGAATTCACAAATTTTATTACTGCTTTTTCGGTAATTACTACATTTTTCTTAAATTGTCTCCACTATATGTCCAGGGGTTGTCAACTTAAGTTATGTTTACTTTGTCATCTAAATATTATACTTTTTTGTTTTTATACCTACCTAAAGAGGGAAATGAATTTGCCTCTTTTTTTCTCACTATATTTATGTCTCTATCTATATCTCTATCTTATAGAGGACTTTTAAAACTTCATCGAATTCATATACAGTCCTGAGGATAAGAATAGATACACCATGCGTAGTAAATGATATATAGCCATACATTCCATTGACGCCTATGTCCAGCTATAGACCGCCGCAGAATGTTAATGATGATAACACAATTTCAAGGATAGTATATAATACAGTAAGAGTAGGCAGAGGTATTAAGATGAGTACTCCGGTATTAAGATCTAAAAAATACCATTTTTTTTTTTTTTGATGGGGAAATCCAGCATGGATACTTTACCGTTGCGGAGCCAACGAAAAAGTTATGCCAGATTCTTGCTGGCCAAATCCCCACGGTTTCCTCGCTGCACCTTTAGCCGAAACTGCGGAAACGCTTTCACACACTACCGTAGTTCCGGTAACATCGGCCTACTAAAGGCTCAACATAGTATAGGGTTTCTCATGGGAAACCCAAGACACAGTGGTTCTCCCGGAAAATACACGCGCCTTCGACTTGGATTACTAGGTACCGAATTTTCCCCTATCCACCACTTAAGCCTTTATTAGGGAGGTTGGAGAACGAAATGTTCTCTTCTCCTTCAATGCTCGGGTCTCTAGCTATGGATGGGGAGGTTAGGGACATTTGCTCTTACTCTCTCCGCAGCATCGTTCTGCGACATTACTTTTTCGCAAAAGGCAACACAAGCGTTCCATGACCTTTTGCTTTCCACTATTATCTTGACGAAGGCGAGAAGAGAAAGGTCGTTGCCCTCAATAGGGACGAGGTGCTGACGCAGCACTGTCAAACTCGGAAATACTTCTTAAGTATGCTGCGCCGAGTCCTCCCCGTCACCGCAATGGTGGCATATAGCCGTTGGTTCTCTTTTTATACGGTGCCGGTACTTTTAGAAACATTCATGCCCGTTGGCACCTGCACCAGTCGAAACGTTAGTGCACCATGCCATCTGTTTATCCAGTCTATTAACACTGGACGCACAGCGTCAACAGTTCTGCTTCCTGCTTTGGGATTGGGCCAATCTCTCATTCCACCATTCGAGTAGTATCTGTCAAGCGTGAAACCTTCGCAAACGCCATTTTCTTGCGGGAGCTGTTCACCAGCAACATAGACCTACACTAGTAAAAACCCGGTCACAGAAAGAAGCAATATTAATTAAGAATATATACAGCATGTTCTATTTAATTATTTCATACCAAACTTATTTGTTATTTTGTTGCTTTGATTATTGTATGTTAGTTCAAGAGATATCATTACGGTTGCGGTAGATAGATAAAAAACCCTACAAAAAAATATCTGGCCTTTGGAGTCGAACCAGGAATATTTATAATATATAGTGATACAAGTCAAGCAGCAGCTGTGCATACTAGGTAATGTAGGATACAGTTTTTATACGGTACTATAGCAATGAGGCGCTAGTAAGGTTGTTAGCACAGCGCGATGCGCTCGATCGCACGAGATGTTAAATCTAGTAACGCCCACATTTTACGGTTGGACAAAAATGGACGTTTTGATTATAAGACCTTCAATAATGAGATCCTAATACATAAAAATAAATTAAATGGATGCTATTCGCCTAGTGTAGAAGACGGGTGAGAATACCCTCACCTTTGTGCTAACTTTGGCGTGGTCGTAAAAGGCGATTATGAGGTAACAAATAGAGGGAAAGCGCAGTAGTACTGTCTGTGAATTAAACAAAGCGTAATAAAGCATGTATCTCCATTATAAGAGAGAAGCAGAACACGTGATCCCTGGAAGGCATTTATTAGTCGTGTTGGAATCAGTTGGCAGCGATAGTCTAAAATCATGATAACTTTTTGAATTTAACAATACTTTTCATTTAACATAATAACATAAAATACAGTTATTTTAATGTTTATAAATTATATGATATTAAAATCATGATTTTGTAATGATGTTTCATTGCACTTGATGAACTTACTACAAAGTAGGAAGGTACGGGATAGATAACCGAGAGCCAAGGACGAGCGCTCTGTTGCCTATTGTATGGTAATCTCGAGTGAGAAGCGTTAGGATGACCATGATAACAAATTATTACTTAATTAATTTTAACCCATAAATATTTAAAAAAAAAAATTAAAAGTACTTGTTTAATGTATTGTTTGCTGGTGATAAGTAGCAAATGTCGGATACCGTGTAGGTACCATCGCAGCGCCTTTTTCTGCCGCCGAATAGAAGTGTGCTAACGTTAATGTTCTGGTTAGAAGGGCGATGTAGCTAGTGATAGTATTGGGACAATGAGATATAACATCTCCTGCCCTAAGACAGAATGGTGTGGCACGTCATATAATAAAAAAAATTAACTGAAGCCCTTGAGTTCTATAACGTCCATATTATTGTTTATGTATGGTGATTAACTGCCTCCGTGGCGCAGTAGCTAAGCGTTTGCCTTATAACATGAAGTTACCTAATTTGAATGGTGGACCTGTTCAAACCGGGAGCAAAGCGGGTGTTGCGGTCGAGTTTGCATCTATCCCGTGACCCTCGTGGATATTGGTTGAGGTGGAACACCGTGTGAAGCTTTTAAGTCGGTTGGAGTCCGACACTACCCCGTTGCCGGCCCTTTTGGTTCCGGGGTGTGCGTTCCGTCAGCATTTTGTTACACAAGTTAATAAAAAAAAAAAAAAACCTAATTTGAATCCAAAGTTACATATCGAGGACTTTGGCTGGTAGTACGGTTACTTCGAAGTCATTTTTTTAGCTACCACCTTCGTTTTGTAAATCTGCCGCTATAACAGCATCGCTGTGTTCAGACTGTTGACATATGAAAGCCTGTGTTTCAGTTAAATAATAAAGCCAGGCATGGCATAGTTGTTAAACTGGAATACAGTAATATTTGCACACTACTTTTTGGCAGCGGAAATAAGAGCTGAGGTGGTAAAGGATCTCCGGCAACAGACGCCTATCACCAGCGTAACATTATGTTGCATTAATAAGACTGGTCTACTCACACTTTCAGTTGTTTAACCTGAACATGTATCAGGTTGAGATCGTATTAACTTTTTCTATATATGCAACGGTCGAGCCGGATATCCGCAGCTGGGGGACCACATCATAGTCACCGGAGTCGTCTCGCTGCATGAATTAGTAGGTAGGAAAGCTCATAAAAACCGGCCGCGCTGCCGTGCCAAGGGAAAATACAAACGCGCAATTTCGTACTACCTGTTTAACATCTTTTTTTTTTGCGCAACGAGCAAGATTCATCTAATAGTAAGTAATACGTCTACTTGTAACAATGTCTTGCTAGTTTATACAACATCTCATTAAGTCTCGTGCCTTTAGATATTGTTTAGATACAGCGACCTTCAAACTTAAGGACTACTTATTCTACACTGTATAGTAATGGTATCGGTATTTATGAATCATCATCATCAGCCGATAGACGTCCATCTGTACATAGGCCTTCACCAAAAACCTCCACATCGACCGGTCCTGCGCTGCAATCGTCATGGTCTTCGGCACCGCCGGTCATTAGAGCTCATTGTCTGTAGGAGTTCATATAGGGGGATTTGGGTCATTTCCCATTTTGTATTTATGAATAAAGAAGGAAAATTATAAATCTTTTAAAACATATAGTAATTTACTTTTGGTAGGTCTTAGTTGTCGGAGACCGTCTGGATAAGTAAGGCCGCAGCTCCATTTCCGCTGCCAAACAATAGTGTGCAAACGTTACTATGTTCCGGTTTAAAGGCGCTGTTGCTAGTGAAATTACTGGCGTAACAAGACTTCTTATCTCATGTGGCTACAAGCACAATGTGGTGCGGTGTGTGTAATATCTAACTAGCGCCACGTTGTATTACTTATAACCAAGTAACGGTCTCCCTCGTCCCGGCGCTTCAGCGAATAACAAAAGTGTTAAGTACAAAGCAAAAGCAATTAAAGACTTACTTAGTCTAATAAAAGAAATATTTACTTTGTTATTATACATGTATTTTGTGCAAGGAATCGCACAATGGAACATTCTCGAACAAGTTAATATAATATTCTTGATGTATGTAAATTTGAGGAAGAAAATGTCGTACTGTAATAGCTACATTTATCTTAGAAGATCACGCTACAATATCTTCGGACTTCTTGTCACTTAATATCATGTGTAATTCAAGTGAAGTACTTAGATTATTTCAAATCAAAAAGATAATTGGTTTGGTAATAAATTTATAACGGAAATGTTTATATATTTTTTATTAATGAAAGTGTTAATAAAAACTTATTTTGTTGTTTTTAACATGGTAATAATTATTTTCTTATAACTATTGTATATTGTCTATGGAAGACATTGGGAAAGCCTATGTCCAACCTTAGATAAACAAAGGCTGATAACGATGATGATGACGATTGTACATATTAATTGCATAGAAATTCATAGAGCAGTAACATAAAAAACTGCATAAAATGCATTATTTAAAAACGCCGCTCGTTGTATTTCATTACCAAGATGTGCTATGAAATTTCTAATTCAATTGGTGTTGGTATTTTGTCATATACGGTATGGCTACAAAAGTAGGTTTTTTTTTTAAAAAAAAGCGCATTTTTATATAGTACACTGAAACATGCATTATAATTTTTATATTTTATATAAACCTGATGCGTTTCAATGATAACGATACTCCGACCTGCGATACTTTCAATAGTATAAAGTTATCGACATGTGCAATTTATTATAAACCTTATTTCTTAAAGGCTACAGTACGAATTCCTTTAAACCGACTACCACATACTTTTAAAAAAAAATTGTTAACAGAGAACAGTTTCTCGAATATTGTAAAGATTGTATCTCTCCGAGTTTTTTGTAAATCGTCTCTATTTATATGCACTCATTAAATTCGTTAACTTTTCAAGTATTGAAACGTTTCGCATGTTGAAATGCGATTTTTCTAGAATCATTATCTTCTCATAATTTTAGCCTATCGCTGTCCTTTGTTGGACACACCTTCTCGCCCTCATCAATAATGATACGTGATACACCAGCCTCTAACAACAGCTCTACATTGGATGTTAATTTCACTAGCTACAATGCCCTGTAATACGGAACACAGTAGTTTTTGCACACTACTGTTTGTCAGCAGAAAGAAAAGCTGCGGTAACCTACCTCTCCAGCAACAGAGGCTTGCCAGTTAGCCAGTGCCACTAGCTCTGCCTGCATCCAAAGATTCCTTGGAATAAGATCATCCGAGACCGTCTAGATACCACTGCAGCTCCAGTTTCAGTCGCCAAACAGTACTGTGTTCCTGTTTTAAGGGCGTTGTACCTAGTGAAATTACTGCGGTAAAGAGATTTGACATCTTATGTCTCAAGACAAAAAAGACAACGTGGTGCAGTTTGTATCACCCTAACTAGCGCCAAGTTGTTATGGACAGATGTATTACTTACCATCTGGGGAAAGTCTCGCTCGTTTAGTCGCTTCATTGAATAAAAAAAAAATAACGATGTTGTAAATAAAAATAAACTTATTAATTTATTTTTTTTGTATATCAATTTATGTTATTATTAACGCCATTTTCTCAACAACTAGCTCATTTTGTTAATCAACTCTCTTGGGAATGAAATAGTGAAACAAAGACGTTTATTTATTATTTTAGCTTCTTAAACTAATAACATAAATAAACATAAAACATCTTAAGCACTGGTTTCACTACAACTTATTTTATGAAGTAACAAAGCAAATGTATCTTTACTTTATAAACTTAGTATATAAAGACTTAACCGTGTTAAATCGGTACTGAATTGTTGAAACCGTTTAACCAGCGGCACTGTTTAATCTCAATAAAACGCAGCGAGACGTCGATATTAAAAAAAAAATTACCGTGTTGCTTACTTCTAACTTGGCAAGTGGAAAAATAAAGTTACTGAGTTATCGACGCCAGTCAATATAAATTTCGCATTTCTTGTGTTTGCGAAAAAAAAATTAAAGAAAGTATATGTACGCAATCTTAAATCAATAAGACCGTGACCTTTTTACTTTTTTTTTCGTAAGCCGGAACGATGATACCGCCAGGACGTTCACCTGATGGTAGGAGTATTTTTATACAAAGAAGCGACGAGACTAGAGAGACTTTCACCAGGTGATAAATAATACGCCTGCCTATAACAACCTAGCGCTGGTCACGATGTCATACACTGCACCACATTGTGCTCGTTGCCATGAGACATAAGATATTGAGTATCGTTACTCCAATAATTACACCAGCCACATCGCCATTCAAACTAGAGCACATTAATATTTGCACACTATTGTTTCGCGGCGGAAATATGCGCTGCGGTGGTACCTGACTAGACGGTCTCCGGCAACCGAGACCTACCACTATATACCACTACACACCTTGAATTAAAACACCGCGCCATCTTGGTTATTAATGTCTTGGCAATTCTTTGATGTTCCATGATATTGACAGTTGGAATACAGTAATTTATTGTTATGGCGACAAATTAACATTATGGCAATAATAGGCAAACGGGCTAGAGAAAACCCTAGCACAAAAAAAAAATTTACAATATTTTACCATGCAATGGAACCACAGTTACTATTTTATTAAGCAACCATGTTTTCGCGCGCATTTCGATAATACTGAGATAATAATAGGTACTAAGTTACATTACAAACCACCAGAAGTATTTTAATCTCGAAAATTTTGTCTTCTAAATACAAATTTTGAAGTTCATTACGTCAATGGTTAACAGTGAAAATCCTCCAAAAGTATTTGAATTTCGAAAATTTTGTACCTCTTCGAAATTCAAATTTTCAAGCACATTACGTCAATGGTTAACAGTGAAAATCCTCCAATAGTATTCGAATTTCGAAAATTTCGTACCTCTCCGAAATTCAGTTTTCGTGCCGATGTTTAAAAAAGTTTTAGGTGAGCACACCGTATCAGTGTTTCATATGTCATGTTCGTGTGGATACGACGGCCGGAAATGTCGGTGCAGCACAAAAACTGTTCCATATCGCTGCCTACAAGTCAAAACATCGTCAGTCATTTACTGTTAGGCTCGAAGGTGCCTCGAAAGAGTCCGAAAAAAAGAGACACCGGTATACATAATTTTGAAGTTGTGAGGACCTTTTCTTTGTAATTCATACTTATACTATTTTTAAGCATGGAAAAAGTATTCGGTAAGCTAATTTGTATCCCAAAATCATACGCAAAAGATAATTTATTTCACATTGTGCATATGAATATTCATATAGTTAAAAGCTATTACTTAACTTATATAGGAAATGCGGCTACATAAATTTAAATACTAAATTTTTAACACACAAATATTCCTACCGCTAAAGCTAGCTTTAGCTTAAAAGTATCAAAAGGTACCGCTGATATAATTCAAACGAAAATATATTAAATATAACTGCGAATATTCCATTGTAACATAGTACGAATAAATTACTAACCTAATATTTTGCAAAATACCTTTTTTTGTTTCTTCATTTGTGGAATTATTTGCACCGCAACAAATAAAAATTAAAAAAAAAACGAAACTTTCTTGATATTTAATTAACTTTACAAGATGTTTAATTAACGAAAATGAGGAGTTTTGGTGTAAGTGAACTTTTGTGGACCGTTACCTGTACAAATCTTTAAAAGCGGTATCTTTTGATGTTAACGGCGCAGTTAGTGGTATAGTTAGTTGTGATTATAATATTAAACGACTTTATCACAGTATCGCGTCACAGTCTCCGACTTGTAACTTTTAACTTGGTCCTAGATGCATTTCATTATCAGCTGGAAATGTAGAGCTAGCAGAAATCGTAATACGCGAATTACACTAAAGGGTTTTGTTTCTTAACTTAACTAGGGTAGATAACTTTCTTCCAATCTCGTATAGTACAACTAAACGAACTTCTGACATTTTTATATTACCACATATTAATTATTGACATTCTTTTTAACGATTTACTTCATTATATTAGCAAAATATTAGCTAGTATTTTGTAATTTTTTAGTCGTTGAGCAATATATCATTTTTAAGATGCTTTATTTTATCGGTAATATAAAGTGCTACAGGTATTCACTCACAAACCGACTAGGTGGTCACCCTCAGTGCATTAAAAGGGGTCCGCATGGCCTCTAAAATATTTATTTATAAATTTTGTGCACACAACTTCATATTCACATTCTTTATCATGCAATCAGTCAGCTAGACTATGAGCAGATGTGTTGAGAGCCGTTGGCCGGTCAGAACAAAATCTCCATCGAGACTGCACCACTCTGTCAACCGTGTCTATCAAGACTTAGGATTTGTCGCCTTTTAAGCCTATTTATTAGGTCAAGTGTGGTTAATTGCGTGGCAAGCTTATTAGTATGCATTTCTAGCCTTTTTCTGTATTTCATACTCCAGGTCTTGATCTCCTCTTTAACAGTCCTGATTTAGAGATGCTCATGAATCTCCGATGATTTTATAAACCACGGACAGTTGGATATTATCGAATATCATATCACTATGGACTCTTAATAATTTTATATGTCGTATACATTATTGTATAAAACTAAGTTTTATATAATTAAGACATTACTACAATATTATTACTACTACACGTGCTGATGAATAATATTTTATATAGAATAAAACAAAAAATACTTGCCTGTTTTGTTATCGGTGCGTGTATCAACAGAGAATTATCAGACTCGAATCAATGTGTGAATGTGTGCAGTAATGAATACAAGACTGCGTATGTGGTTGTGGGTTTCCTGCAATTAAAACGGTTATTATATAACTTATAAGTTTTCTTAGACGTTACAAACAATCCGAAAAATCGGAATTATTTAAATTTCATCGCGAATTAAGTTTTTACGAACACCATGAATTGTAAGATCGTAAACTTTCAAGACTTGTATTTTAATAGAAATAATAAGTTAAGTTTTCAACTTATAAATAATGATAATGACAGATATTGAATGTGAAGGTAGTAGATGGTCAGACGGTTTAAAAAAATCCTTCTAGCATCTAACTCAGCGCCTTGATGGCGGCCAAACATCTCAGCCTTTGGATGCTTGGAGCATCAGAGTCATCAAAAAGTTATGACGTGGAACAACCGTGAGGCCCGATCTTACTTGCAGACCAGTCTTATATTGGCTACTTTTGGGAATTACTCGGTATTTTAAAGCGGCATCGTCGACCCTGATTTACGAAAGTGTATTAAAGTTTTGTAAATAAAATAACAGAAAAGAACTTCAAGTTGCATTATAAAAATGCTCTGGTCTATTATTAAAATATAGATATCTACTCTGTATTTATGAAGATCGAAGCTCTGTGAAATCTAGGAAAGAATGGGAACAACTTAAATATGATTTTGAAGAGATTTCTTTATTAAGGATTATTATACAATTTCATTTAGCCCTTTCCATATTTACGAGTCTATAGATTCAAAACACTTTGATATAGAAATGCAGTTTTTTTCTTTTTAATCTTCACCTCAATACATCAACCTCGTAATGTTAGAAAACACTCAACCATCAATATACGAACACGTTCCGACATTCTTTAAAATACGCCTTGTTTTGCGTAACAACGAGAGAGAGATGGAGATACGTTATCCAGTACTTGCATGAGCTAGACGGAAGGTATTCGCTGCAGCTTCAAGGCAAACAACGTTTACTCGCCGTCGCTTTTCCAACAATACGTACTGTGATGTATATGCCCTAATAAAGTGTAAGGATCAAAAGTCTGTGTCCGACACAGTGTCCGTCTGTACCTTATAAAGCAATAGCAGCCGTTTTCTCGATTTCCAAGTATTTGAGGTTATTTCTTTTATTTCGTCGGTACTATAACCGAATGTGGTAATAAAGGAAAAATCTTGAATTCGCATAAAACATTTGCAATGTTTTATATTTGTAAATGAATTTAAAACTCTAAACATTTAGTTAATGAAGGAGTAATATTAAACAATTAGTCATACGTTTTAATTAAATGAAAAATGTTATTATTTAAATAATCGTTGTATCTCTTTGATAGAGGGGTTAGTAGATCCTACCTAATCGAATGTTTTTATACTGAGTATTTATAATATTATAAAACATTCGTTTGTCACTCTAGATTATTAAAAAAAAATAACTGTATTACCATTTCGACTGCTACTCTGGTCTGTTAACTGGCTTCCTGCAGCTCTCTTGGGACTTTAACAATTTTTATACCACAGAGATATTATAAGTATTAAGTAAAAAAAACCAGTCACTTAAAAATTGAGTATTTCAGTTTAATACTCTAGCAGACATCTATTCTGTTTGGTCATGGCGAACTGGAGTAACGAGCAAAATGTCGTGCAGTGTATATCATTCTAACTAGCGCTACATTGTTATGGGTAGGCGTATCACTTACCCAGGGTGTAAGGGGAATAAAAGCATAACAACACACGGGATGCAAACCAACCTCACCTGCTCATAGTGCACCCTTCTAATCAACAAATGAAATTAACTTCTACTAACCCACCTTGGGCTAACGTGTTGGAAAATGGCCCAAATCCCCCCATATGAATCCTTAACCGATCCATGTGGAAATCTTCGTAAGAGACCTGTGTCCAGCAGTAGACGTCTATCCGCTGATGAGAATAGTTTAAGTAGGTTGCATTATCTACAAATAAGCAATAACATGATACTTAACTGTGTTTCTGCTTATAGAACAAAAAACATAATAATATATGTTTTTAGGTCAGTTCTAGTTCCTATACTATAGTATAGGAACCGACAAATATTATGGTTTGTTAACATCCAGATACTATAAACACATTCTGTATTAGATAAGTGATAAAATCTTTGACTAAAGGGATGAAGATAAGATAATCTTAGTGAACGTCTATTACCTTATTCTACAACAGTATTATGTGAACATATAAGCCAAACTATTTATTTAGTATCCGACCTATAAACACAGTTTAAAAGTATACAAATTGTTATAGTTTGTTTATCATCACATAAAACTTTGTACAATATTACGTTTCTTTATAATCAATTGCATAATGAAAGCAGTGTCGAATATTGCAACTTGTTCCGCGACCCGTTACAAGTATAAAAATAACATACGCAAACTTATTTTTGTCCATTTGTACCCGGATACGAAAGTATAATAAAATCGTTTTATTTATCTTTATGCTATATCGTATTTTTATACCACAGTATATTGTTTTCTATTCCTTTATCAAAGTCATTGATCTGTTTATTCTAATAATATAATAAGGTTTTAATACAGATTTTTAAGATGCAGTATAAGAAGATTTTCCTATGGCTAATAGTTGGAGAAAACTATTGACAAACAATTATTTTATTAACTAATAATTAGGCTAGCGTTTGACCATAATTGATGTTAAATAATAATGATATATGTAATGATAAAATGTGTATCAAAATTTGTATCCGATCTACACATAATCCAAATATTTTATGTTTATCTAATGAATATCCTTACTTAAGTATTGTAGGATTTTCTAAAAATCGAAAAAAGTCCTGATCGTATAAACGTAGGATGTGTGACAGTAGGGATTCATAGATCACTGAGGTTACAAATGGAAGCCTGTTAATGACATGATCTTCTAGCAAGACCTGGACTAGTTGAAATAATCAGTTTTCTTTTAATGTTTAAATACCAGTAAGTTCTTTACATCGGTACTAAAACATTGCTAAGTTCTGCCGCTGAACGACTTTATAATAATCGTCTCGTACCTGTTTAAAAAGTGTTGTAACTGGCGATGTAATGATAACATCGAATCGGATGAAGTATCTCAAAAACTTGCAGAACGATGGCGTGCAGAGAAACACTGACGAACCCAACATTATAAAGGGAAAAGATTAACTACCAGAACGATGTGCTTGTCTGACTTTTAACTATAATCAACTAAAACTAAAATTGAATAAAGAGATTACTGTTTAATTTTAATTCACTTTATAAGATCTCCGTTGATGGAAAGTAGATTTAATTCATTTTTAAAATCTCTTCTTCCGCTTTGAAGCTGTATTCACATTATCATAAATTTGTATGTGCTTTAATGGTCGAAAACATTATGGTTCGCATTATAAAGAAAAGCATGGGATCCGTTACGGCGCGCAGGCAGCTTGATGGTGGCAGTCATAAGTTATGCATTGGTGAAGACGACGGTAGCAAATCTCCTGATGTTCCCAAGTTACTACTTGAATAATTACATATCTACAGAAATTAAACTTGACAAATGTTTATGATCAAGCTCGACAATAACGACAATGCACTATTTCAAACACTTTTACATTTTTCTTTTCTAGTACATTTAGCTTCTTAAATATATAGTGTATAGACAAAAGAAACAAAATTTAGGAAGTCTAAAATGCTAATTAATACCACGAGTATGATATAAAGGAAAGGTGTAAGACAAGAAAATAGAAACTGGAAAAAATACTCAGATATTGTAGGAAAAAATTTAAGTACTAAGCTATGTATAGAAGAATTCATTGATCCAAAATAAATATCAATAAACAACATATTCAATATAACAAATATAACAGTAGATAAAGATCCACAAGCGATACACTATACCAGTAAATGGAATCCAAATCAAATAAAAGGGAGTGCAATAAATCTTGAGTCATATAGTAATACGGAGGGCGGGTATAAATTTATTTTTATTAATTTTTCATACAACGAATACTTTGTAGATGTGTTCACACCTAAAATGTAAAAAAAAAGATATAGAGCTTAAAAAATAAGAAAAGTGATCATTCAATCAAATAGTACCACAATACAATTTATAGATCTTTGAATCATAAGATTTAAGAGTTCCCTGTTGCTATTGAGAAATAAACAGCAGTAAGTAAGAAGACGTTCCTTTAGAACGAAATATTAACTTGTTCTCTTACTAGGTACTCCAAATTAAGCTCTGTAGTCTCGGACTATTAAAAATAGGACTAAGGTATTCCCTGCTTGTAGTACGAGGCGACTAAAAGGATCCTAGGGTTCGTGAACCTCGAAGGGGCACTTAAAACTGAATAAGCGGACCTTAGGAGGACTGGAAATTCAATGGTGGTCTTGTATTTGCTGTAGCACAGCGTAAATGTTAAGGAGGATTTTGCCCTTCCGTGGGATGTTTTCGCCAGGGTGCAGGGTACCGATACGTTTCGTAGGATCACGGAGCTCCTCCTAATGCACTGACCCAGACCATCGAGGGGGTTTTAGTGGGTAGAAGTCCCACGTAACCTTGTCTGTCCTCTAGAAGCAAGGTATTTTTAAGAAGATAAAAACCCCTCGATAGAAAAAATGTACCCCAAATTAACCGTTTATCTTTATATGAGTAAGAGGAAGATCTTTTTTTCATTAACAAAATAGAATTTCATGACCATAATGTGGGTAAAAGAAGAAATGTATTAATTTTTTTAAAGTAATCATCAGTTCTCTATAAAAGGTTTCTTTGTGACAAAGAGAAAAAACTGTCAACTTTAAATGTTGAATATTAATAAAGGTGTTAATTAAAAAGTGGTAAAGAGGTATGAGACTAACTTGACTCGAATAAATCTTATAAATTAACTAATCGACGTAACCGATATGCTGTTGTGTATGATGCGCTTAATTTTACTGGGTGTGGCGGATACATTTATTAAAATCTCTTCATTCGTAAAAAAAGATCATAACATTTAAGAGGAGTCATGTATTATCGATGCGGAGGACCTTCCAGTATAAGCTGGACCGACAGTGCGGTGAAGGTTAAGAGAAAATGCTCAGAACTAATAGAAGCAATCGGCATAGAGGTCTTTAGAGAAAGCCTATGTCCAGTTGTAGACGTCTTAACATCTGATGATAATCAAACAAAAAGTAATGAAAATAAAGATATATTTAATATGTTTTACTTAAAAACTGTATTTTTCTGATACCCACGAGTTTAATCTAATCGTTTAATGAAATATGAAATAGTTCCTTAACTTAATTTCATGACCCTGTACCATTTTAATAGGAAATCTATTGCCGGAGTCTTGCAATATCCTTCTTGTAAATATACTTGCCAACAGACTGTTTCTTCCTTTCCTTTTATTTCCTTTGGAATTAACATACAAAAATAAAATTTAGGTAATTGTAATGGAACAAATAGAATTCACCAGCTCTACCATTAGCTTTCTGAGGATTTACGTAGGCAACTCTAGTTGTATATCTTATTCAAAGCGTGTGTTGTAAATATTTTTATAAATACTTCTAGTTCTTTTCTTGTTATTTACAGATTATCGCAGTCAATATTATTTTTATTATGTGACGAAGCGATGAGACGAGCAAGTCGTTCACTTGATGGTAAGTGATACGCACAACGTCGCGTCAGTTATAACGATACAGACTACGTTGTACCCGTTTCCTTCAGTCATAAGATGTTTAATCTCGTTACCGCAGTTGTTTCGACTAATTACAATGCCCTTCAAACCGGAACACAGTAATGTTTGTACAGTACCGTTTGACGCCAGAAATACATGCTGTGATAATACCTACCTCTACAGTATAAATTATTTTTATTTCTTAGATTATTACCCATTAGTGAAGAAAACGATTATAGTAATATGTGAAAACTGTTTGACAAAGAACAAAAACTGTGCATTGAGAAGTTGGGGTATAATATATATGTAGTATTACTTTCATGGACAATGGTGTACAGAAATATCAAGTGTACGAACTCATGGGTTCCCTTTTCCTATAATTATAAATCCGTTATGTTGTTTTTATGTCGTGAATTATCCATAAATAGTCAATGTCCTCCCGTACCCAAATTAAGAGAGCCGGCAAGTTCCCAGCGTTCGCGACCTTTTCATCGAATTTCAAGTTAATTTTGGTACTTAAATAATTTCGTATATCGCGCCGAGTTGTATAACCGACGCTCGTTCCGTTCCTCGGGTTTTTTTTTCCGTCCGTATATCAGTACAATCGTAAGTTTTTACCGCTGCCCCACTGGCAACGCAATACCGCAGTCCGCCGACCGTGGCGAAATCCTCCTTTTTTTTTCGTTTGCACCGGCGAAATTTTTATTAATTACTCTATTTCGATCAACTCTACTCGCCAATTAAGGTTACCGGCACATCGATTTATTAATCGAGACACTACATCAATGTTTTTACACCGCAAGGTTACGAGAAATGCCAGTAAGAGAGAAAGTGTAGAGCAAACTGACCTGCGCGCCGGCACTGACTTTTCGATTGACATTGATTGAAGGTGGATACGTAACAAGGAAAGGTAAAGGTTTAATATTGAACCTCGCTTTTTGTGACACCATTGAACTGCTCTTACGGGTCAATGTTCACTTAATACTATATTACTTTATTATACTAAAAACTTCGGCTTAATAAGAGAACATGTTTTTATAACTAAACGTAACATTTCATGTTAATACAAAGAAATACATACGAATAATTCTTTGAAATGCTATTTAATTATATAGATATCTAGATTTTATGGTATTAAAAACTTTGTCTCTACAAAGAAGTTAATTTTTTTTAACAAAAATTTTTCCTGTTAATGACAAGGCGATATACAAGAACAACTCTTTGATTTGATTCTATGATATATCATTTAGATATTTAGATTTCTATGCTTAACCTAAACAATTTATGATAATACGTTAGCATTTAACAAAAGTTCTCTCTTCATTTTACTCTGAATCCAGTGTCTGGTATACGTAGTGTAATAGCATTTATATGGTTTACAACCCGGATTCGTCTGGCTGTCGGTGCCGTTGTATTGGGGGCATAGGACCCGCCCGTTTCATTCAGACGCGTATAACCGCCGCTACTTTGCATAGACCAACGCCTTTACATTCAAACATCATATATCCATGATATCTATACATTGTATGATTTATTATTCTGACCTTATTAGTAACATAGGTTCTGTTAGAAATTTTTAATAACGCTACATACATTTCTTAACGTTATTATGGTTAATAAAGAGACCTCTATATGAGTTAGTGGGAGCAGGTCTCTATAGCCAGAGACCGTCTAGGTAAGTGTCACACTGCACCTATTTCTGCCGCCAAAGAGTTGCGTGCAAACATAGCTTGTATAATTACTGGAGTAACGAGACATAACATCTTATGTCTTAGGCGACGAACGCTATGTGGTGTAATTTATAACATCTTAACTAACGCTATGTTGTTATAGTTGGACGTATGACTTACCATCAGGTGAAAATTCCGCTCGACTAGTCGCTTCTTTGAAATCAAATGAAATAGTTAAGCTCATCTTTGTACGCACATTTAAACAACACTGTGTTCTTCAAAATTTACTTTAATTAGACAAGGGTTCAAAAATAATTCCTGTTAGTTATTAAAAACAAATGTATTATTTTATATCGGTAACACTAATTTGTTTAATTAAACTTTGGGTACATTTCCGATATGGCAACACTGGACAAACGTCAAAATGTTTTGCAGACGGCCTGATTCGAGTCATTCGGGCATTAGCTCCGTAAAAGCGAAGATTGTTGGTATTCAATTATTTCAATAGAACTGTTGTGAAATTCACTGTGAATTGTTTATCTTCAGTTATATAGTAACCACTTATTATTTGTCCAATTGAAGGTTATACAACATTCCGATATTAATACTTTTCCATGGATACTTCTCGTTGCATTTCTTACTCTAAAGATATTAAAGCCAACAATAAAGTTATTTAGACAAAACAGAGTAATTAACACCCATTAGTATCGTAGTATATACCATCAATAATAGGGACCAAAATTACACAGTAATGAAGTTCCCGTCCGAACACTTTTCTTAGAACTCAAATACAGAAAGCGTAAGGCTTTCGAGATACATTAGTAACTTAGCAGTATGCGGATTTTATAACTCGTAACATATTTCTCCTTCATTACTCATATTCGCAGGTGCATATGATATTTCCTCTACCGTCAATACTGTGGCACAGGAAATAAGGTAAAGGTAAAGTATCACCAATTGCCAACCCGATTTAAACTTGATTCAAAACGTAGTTTAGCTGGGTTACTGAACAAGGTCACACAAGCAATAACTTATAATTACATATGCAACAAGTTTAGGCGTAATATATATGGTATATATATGTTTTGGGTTTTCTTTGTTCGCCAATCATGTAAAAACCAGTGACCCTATCAACATGGGAACATGAGCATTCTACGCGAATGCTTTGAAGATAGTTAAAGTCTATTTATTTTTTCAATTTCTTAGTTAAGATGGATGTGTGGTGTGACGAGGATGGATAAAATTAAAAATCAGCATATTGGAGGAAGTTTGAAAGTTGCTCCAGTGACAGAGAAATTGAGGAGCAAGAAGTTCGCGTGTTACGGGTATGTTATGCGGAGGGATGAAGGACATATAACAAAGAAAGTAATGAGAATGAACGTGGATGGGTATAAGGGTAGAGGAAGACCGAAGAAAGTGTGAATGGAACGTGTGAAAGATGACATATGTAAGAAGAGCGTGAATTCAAATATGACGGCTAATAGAGGGATATAGAAGAGAAGTATATACTGTGCCGATCACATAGCTGAAAGAAGGGTAGGAGGAAAGATCCCTTTCATCATATTATTTCTAATTAAGTTTTATAAAAATTTTCATTTCGTATTATCTATGCGGTTGCGGTTGAGATCTTTGGGTGAGGTCTATGACCAGCAGTGGACGTCTATCGGCTGATGATGATGATGCGGTTGCTATAGAAAGTCACTTGCGGGGTTGCAGTTGTTCTCAAAAAATATTTCAGACTAATTTCACGTCGAATACAATATTATGGCCAGCAAAGCAAGCGGGGAACAACTAGTTAAATCTATATATATATGAACAGAGCATAGCATCTGAAGTGAGTAACATCTAATGCATGTAAACAACATATTTTCCATCGCATATCTCGATGCATACTATAAAACAATGCATATAAAAATGTACGACGGACTAGTTTTTATGGAGGAAAAAAAAAACGTTATGCATATACATTAATGGTAATGTGTACTAGGAAACCCACCCGCATTAGACGTTGCACGTGGCGAACTGTATGCCAACTATTGTCCACTACACCCTTACTAGACCATTACTAGTATACTTACTAGTAAGGGTGCAGTAGTCTAGTAACATTTCTGGTAACGGAAAATGGACTTTGCTCCGTCATAAGAATTAAAGCGATTATTTGACAATATAAGTTATAGGGGTATTAAATATTTTTTCTAGGAAATAGTTTTTTTTATTCGACGATGCTACGAGAGGAGCGAGACGTTCACCTAGTGTTAAGTGATGCCTGCTCATAACAACGTGGCGTTACTTAGGATGATACATTGCACCACATTGCTCTCGTCGCTTTATGACATGAGATGTTTAGTCTCGTTACCCCAGTTACTAGCTAGCATTGTCCTCAAAACCGGAGCTATAAGATGTGGTGGTGGTAGGCCCCTCTTGCGCAGACAGTCTAGATAGTAGCGCCTACTTCCAAATTCACAACATTACATTTCTGTATTAATTACATTACAGTTTGAAAGGCGTTGTAGCTTCTGAAATTACAGGGTAACGAAACTTATCATCTTACTTCTCAAAACGACGAGCACAATTTGATGCAGTATTTATCATCCTAACTAATGCCTCGTTGTTATGAGCAGACGTATGACTTATCGATGAGGTCTTCGGTAAGAAAAACCGACTACCAGTTAACGCCTTAGGTTCAATACTTCCTGCTTCGATTGATTGCTGTACATTTTAATCAGCTCTGTTATTGATGATTATGGCATTAATACCTGCTAGTGTACCTAGTATTAACATCTGGAAATATACCCGGAAATGCTGTTACAAATTAAAAAGAATGTAGGATCCCATATTCTAGATTCTTCTTAACCGTATCTTGAACTATTTGAAAATCGTACCGTCATGTTATCCACCACAAGCAGTTCTTCCCCGATGGCTCTTATTTAAACCGTAAATTAATTAGAAATTGACTCTTCCGCTGCAACATATGATTTTTTTTCTTACTACGTTATTTCTCAGACATTCTTTCAGATGTTTACCTCGTTCGGTAATCTTTACAATTCTTCAAATGTTCCATTGTATCAATATTAATTAATAGTGTTTATTTCTAACGTGAGTCAGACTTGTTATTAATTGCGATCAACGTGTACATAACGTTATATTGAAAATCCCCTTTGTCTTCCCACAGTTGGGATTCGAGACATTCTGAAACAAGAAAAAATATAAAGGTATAATCTACCACTTTAGTCCATTGCGTTTTGAGGATTAATCTTCTGAAAAAAGCTCAGAGATGACACTTTACAGCTTCTAGGTAGGTCTCTGTTGCTGGAGACCGTGACACAGTAATGTGGTAAAATTACGTTACGTTGACGAGATTCAACATGTTATGTCTCAGGTTTAGAGCGCAATGTGAAGCTGTGTATATCATCATAACTAGTGCCACGTTGTTCCGTCCTGTTCGTCTCGCCGTTTAGTTGGATAAAAAAAATTTGAACCGTAGACCTACTATAGCGAAAAGATCAGATCAATATTTGAAATAATCGACAAAATATAAAACAAAAAAAAATTACGTTGTGGTATGAATATCTGTTGAAACATATATCTATAATACTAAGAAATACTAAGAATCTCATATTGATGTAAAAATATTCCATAATAGGTTATAATGCACCTTGCATTGTAATGGAAAGTGTTGATGAATTCATTGTCGTTATCCTCTTCATTAGTACGTTGTGCGAAAGAGATAGAACGTGTATTGTCTCAAATGTCAACAGTGTTTTTATCTACAATGGACTAACTCTCGATCTCAATTTCATAAGGTGTTAAGCGACATTCAGTTATTCCTGATCTCATATGTACACAGCACTAACGCAGCAATGCTTTTATAGCGGCAGATTTACAATATGAGAGTGGTAGCTAGCAAGGTTTGTGAAAACCACCAGCCAAACTCATCATCATCATCAGTCAATAGATGTCCACTGCTGGAAATAGGCTTTCCCCAAAGATTCCCACACAATTGGGTAGGGACCATTTCCCAACACGCTGGCCCAATTCAGGTTGATGAGAGCCAGAGCCTCGTTTGTTGATTAGCAGGATGCACCACGAGCAAGTAAGGTTGGCTTGGATCAGGTGAGTTGTTGTGCGGGAACCCTTACATCTCGCCAAACTCAGCATTATATAACCTAGTTAACGAACCGGGGACCTCTGTTAAACCTAGCCACTGTGCTATAGAGGCAGTGTAATAAAAAGCCAGATTAGAAAACTAACAAAGAACTCCAACGAATATGCGATCGGTCGCAAGGAAATTATATTTACTACTACGCCTTCTCGTAAATCTATCGCTATCAATCATTCAATAGGCACTGACACGTCGTGGAAATTGCAAGTACATAAAGATTTGACGCTAAATTTCTATTATATTCAAGCAATTATAAACCTTATCCCATTACATTAAAGTTCATAACATTTAGCAGTATTCCCGTTTATGTAGCAAAAACTTACGTCGCTGTTGATCTCCGTTTAATATCCAATGTAACGTGATACTAGTGCGTCGATACAATTTTCATTATTACTCATGTTATTTCTTGTAGTAAGCAGACATGGGGGTCAGTATATTTTGGTTATCAACTACGTAATTAGACAGATGTTTTTTGTAAACCGTTTATATTGCAGCTTGCGATCATATGATTTCGAGCAGGGAAATCTTGGACAGTGAAATTACCATGAGATCATCACCGGGAGCGACATCCTGGCGAAGATCGGTGGGAATCCATCAGAAGCCTAGGTTACGACGACGGTAATAAGATAAAATGATGATGATATCGCCTTGCATTATCATGTACCCGTAAATAAAAGATGGTAAGAGTTTTACTGAGATATTTTTTTTTAATAACATCGAGGCCAAAAAGTTGATCTCAATTTCATATGTTAAGCGACAACGGGACGAATGATGATGAAGCATGATCGCTGAGCCGCTGATGCCGCGTATGGCGGCAGATTTATAATATGATACTTAAACGAATTTACATAACCATTGAATTTTCTTGATCCTTATTTATAACATATCACCATCAGCCAATAGACGTCCACTGCTGGTAAGGCCTTCACCAAAGATCTTCACATCGATCGGTCCTGAGCTACCACTCCGGAGGTCTTGGTCATGTCCCACCATGCTGGCCTAATGCGAGTTATTGGGAGCCTAAGCTTCGTTTATTGATCAGGGTGCATCACGAGCAAGTGATATTGGCTTGGGTTTCATCTTATGCATATATAAAATCGTATAATATATTTAAACAATAGAATAATCAATTCCTGGACTGTAAGCTATTATATAAGTTAAACAATTTGTTTCTTATACATTAGATGTTTGTTTATCTTTTTTTTAAACATTCTGCATTAAAATGCTTAACACAACTTTAAATAGTCTTTGAGGTTAACAACTTTAAGTCAGTTAGTTAAAACTGTACTTATTTTTTAACCTGTAGCATAGTTTAATGCCGTAAGATAACATAAAATAAATATTCATCAAGTTGTAGTAATAATACCTTTATTAACACTTAGTTATTAATATATACGATACATATATTATTTTAAATTTATTCTATTGTTTATCTTTCCGTTAATATTTAATAACATATATACATTTATATGTTTAATAAGAAAATGAGTTTATTTTGTATAATGAGACCATCAAGTGCGCTTCACTTTCATTTTATTATGAAAGTCACGTTTTTTAAAGTAGTGCAGCCTTTGGAAGGGAATATTGAAGTTATTACTTGTTAAATTTTAAAACATAGAACAAATTGTGCAGTGTAAACATACTAACAAGCTATTGATGATTCATTTATTATTTATATAAAAAAAAAACGTTGTAAAATAAAAAGTTAAACTTGAACAAAGTATAATTTGCACACTACTCTTTAGCGGCTGTAGCTGTGGTGGTACTTAGACGGTCCCCCACCTACCCACCACTAGTAAACAGTCAGTACACAGTAACCGTCGTTACCTTTAACACATTTTAATTAGTGTTAATTAACTGTTTTTAATTACTGTTATAGAAAAAAAATTCATGGGACACAAGTTTAGTCATCGGTGTGTTGATATGATACATGTATTTTTAATTAAGTATAGATGTCATTGCCTCGGCGAGAGGACGTCGTTTAAGGCTTTCAGCTTCCGAAGCTGTATGACGGGGCTTAATGACTTTTTTATAAGCAGATATAATGATATTATTGCCTCTTAATCAACTCAATGTGGGGACTTTAAATTATAATTGTGCTGCTGTCAGTTGCAACATAAACAGTTCGCGTTTTTTGCGCCGGTAACCGACCTTTGCGGGTTTTTAGGGCCGCTTAGGGCGCGCTCTTACCCGAGCTATCGCAATCAACATATTGCTTAATGTATACCGTTTTTATTTTTTTATGCTCTGGTCACCGCTTACACTTCAATGTTGATTGACCATGTTTACCGTTGTAAATAATTTCGCCCGTAAGTCTGTCCCGATTAATTTAACATTAGAACTACTTTCCGGTTAGAAACTATACAGTACATCTATTAACAACCGGATACCGCTCACCGCTGAGGATATACCTCAAAGAACCCCACTCCAACGGCCTTGAGTTGTTCGCTTCCAATGGTTTCCCGCGGTCATCATCAAATCGACGATCCACTTTGTAGTTTGCCTGCCAGCACTGCCTTGGCAGCATTCGGGGACCTTACTTATCCATTGGCCGTCAGTCGTCGAGCAATGTGTCCTGTACACTGCCATTTCTAGGTGGTGTAAGGAGTTAAACCCAACATTTTAGTAAACCCAAATCAACCTCGCATGCACGCGATGCATCATGCATTTATTATTCAAGAGACGAGCAGGACGTTCACCCGTAGGCAACTAATACGCCTGCCTAAATCAACGTGAAACAAGTCTCTACCCCAGTAATATCACCAGCTACAATGCCTTTTAAACGGAAACACAATAATGTTTGCATAATACTGTTCAGCAGCAGAAATAGGACCTGTATGTACCCATCTAGATAATATCCGGTAATGGAAACTTACAACTAGTTATAGCAGTTCTCTCCATTGCTGTTTGAATCTTACAAATATCCAAATCTTGGCCCGAAATTAAACCGGAACTTATTACCTTAACCGTTAACCCATCTACCACAGTGGACACCTCGTGGCATATTTTTTTTATACTTATTTGCTATACATATAGCAAATATCATATACAACTGTGTCCATGTCCTTACTGATATGAAATGTCTCCATATTCATAATGAATATAAATATTCAGGTCCCTTTTAACAGATCCGCGTTGTCTATGCCGTTACATTATTTAAATTTACCATCTTTCGTTAATTAAATGTAATTTTTAACATAATAGTTACAAATAATCTTTTATCCTTCATCCTTCATCCTTATTGATTACTAACATCTCATAAAAAGTCATTTCGTAGTTTATTAATGCTAGGTCTCCTGTCAAAGACGGTCTAAATACTTGCGTAACTCCTAATCTGTCCGTCAAATAGTAGTGTATAGACATTACTCGCTCCCGTTTGAAGGACTCCGTAATTAGCGTAATTACTGCGGTAATGAGTTTTAACATCTTATGTATCAAAGCGACGAACGCAATCTAATATCGTTATAACTAGCACGGCATTGTTATGGACTAGCGTATTACTTTACCATCAGGTTAACATCTCTATAGTCTCGTCGAAAAAAAAAAAATTATTATTTCTTCTTATCACCTTGTGAAAAGGCGATGAACCCAATATTGTGTTCTTGCAATGTATTGTTTCCTGACTAACGCAACATATTCATATTTTCTCGCCGCTTTGGATGGTATCGAGAAATTCTATTTTTTTTTAAATGTAAGATTATTTACACTACACCACATTTTGCTTGCTCTAAGATATAAGTTAGTTATCATTATTTTGTTAATTTCGCTAGCTACAACGCCGGACAAACCGGAACACTGTTATGTTTGCACACTACTGTTTGGAGCTGCGGTGGTAGTTACCTAAACGGTCACCGAAAATAAAGACCTACCACCAGTTTTTTTGTCTGTCAGTGTTGCCCACTGTTAAACTGCCAGAAAAATCAAACGGTTAAAAATTGGAACAAATCTCAGTGAGGCGCGCTGCCAGCTACATAAGTAGGAAGTCCCGATTAAACCCGTAATGTGCTCAAGTGACGTTTGCTTGTTGTTAACCCACCACCGGCACAATCTGACCCGCATCCCCTCCCCCGCAACCAGCTCGGACGGACGTCGGAGGGGGGTCGAGGATTCAGCAGCGGGAGTCAGCGTTATCTGGTGGATATATTGGCTCGATTGGTCGACCGGATGCTTACTCAAGACGGCCGCCGTGTGCCTCTAGTGTTTGTAGGTTAGTGCTCATAGAGTTTTTGTCGGTTATTGCAACTTTACGTCACTGCGACGTTGCCTCAGCCAGCTTCCGTGGATTAATCATTTTAATACATCGCCCGATACTTCCATTGTGACAGCAAAAACACACGGAGGCGTGGGAGGTGCCTCTATAACGATATTAAATATTTTAATAAAGCAAAGCAAATCTTTTGGAGTAACTTACAATATATCAAAGATCTTTTTGGGAAATTAAAAAACATAAATATTCTATTATGACACATACACTTATATATATATGTGTATTACTTACCATCAGGTGAACGTCTTGTCTCATCGCTTCATCGTATAATATATCGTATATATATATATTATACGATGAAGCGATGACACAAAACGTTCACCTGATGGTAAGTAATACACTTGCCCATAACGATGTGGCGCTAATTAGGATGTCATACATAGTACCATATTGTGATCGTTGCTTAGAAACATAAGATCTTAAGTCTCAAGTCTATATTTGTTTATAACACAAAAGTCGTCTAAACTCATTATAATTTCATTGCAATTGAAATTACTATACTTTTTTTTAGTAACATTGATCTCTGTTTATATATAAATATTAAAAACTTATTATCCAAATCAACCCACGAAATAAGTTTTGTAAGAATCGAATTCAAGCAATAAGTTATTTTGATCAATTTGAACGTAGTCATAAATCATAGTCGAGTACTTGCAAAGTTAAAAACTTCACACGAGGTACAATTTAATTTTAACTTGGATATGGCATCTATGGTAAAACAAAAACATTTTTTTTTTAAATAAATTTTCTCTATTAAAGGTAATGATGAATGAAATTAATAAAAAATTACTGGTGATAGGTCTCTGATACCGTCTAGCTAGTTACCACCGCAGCTCCTATTTCTGCCGACAAACTACTGTGTGCATTTATGATTGTGTTCCGGTTTAACGGGCGTTGTAGCTAGTGAAATCGTTGAGGCAAAGATTAACATCCCTTTTTTTTATCCCACAAAGCGACGAAACAAACGTAGCGTTCGACTGATATTAAGTGTTACGCCTTCCCATAACAACGTGGCAGTAGTTAGGATGATATTTACTTCACCACATTGCGCTCTTCGCCTTGAGTCTTTAGAAATTAAGTTTCGTTACCACAGTAATTTCACTAGCTACAATGCCTTTTAAACTGGAACACAGTAATGTTTGCAGAAGGCTAGGAAATAGGAGTTAGGAATAGTAGTAATATAGAGGAATAGTAACTTAAAGTAAGGAGTAAAATAAGGTACAGTGTACATCATCCTAACTGTTACCACGTAGTTATCAGCAGACGTATTCTTGATTTTTTTTTAATTTTCTATATTTAAACTGCTTCATAAAATTCCATTGTTATTTGGATAGATTTAAAGATGTCTCTTATATATTTCCTATTATCTATATATCATAAGAAAAATGAAGACATTGCGAATCATTATATATTCAAGTGGCTTCCTTTTTTACTATGTTATTACGGTGCATATAAAATAAACAGTAAAAATGCGCCACATGAAGCATATCACTTTTTCCTAGCCCGCTCTAACGTACCCAGGCGAGCCAACAAAATGATCGGGTTCACAAGTAATTAACTACTAATGATATAACGAACAAAAAAGACATCAACCTACCTATCAATCATTCGCTATTTCATAAAAGAATTATTAAAAGAACACAAAAAAAAAAAAACAAAGAAAGAAAGAAGTGAAAATAGAACGGAACCGCTCACCCGAAGTTGTTGACCGTTCATAATCAGAAATTTGAATAATTTTACTCTGTGACGCCATGAGCTATTTCATGAAACCGAAGAAATCCATTCATGCCATTAGAATTGTTTTTTATTCATCGAGACGTTCACTTGATAGTAAGTGATACGCCAGCTAATAACATTACGCCAGTTACTATGATGTACACTGCACGACATTGTGCTGCCTTGAGACATAAGATGTTAAGTCTCGTTACCCCAGTAACTTCACTAGCTACAACGCCGTTCAAAGTGGAACATAGTAATATTTGGACACTGCTCTCATGTTCTCGACATCATTACTTGTCGTCTTAATACATTAGATGTAGCGATTGCAGGTCTCTATTACCGGAGACCATCTAGATAGATACTACCGCAGCGCCTGTTTCTACCGCCAATATCTAAAGGATACTGTGTTCCGGTTTGAACGACGCTGTAGCCAATTAAATAGGGTGACAAGACTTAAAATCTTATGTCTCTCATGACGAGCAGAATGTTATGGGCAGGCGTATCACTACCATTTACATATTTGCATATTTAAATACGGTTTCTGAAGTAAGATTATAATCTCGTTACACTAGTAACATCACAAGCATAGCATTCTTACTTTAATCAAGTAATTTCTTATTACTGTTCGGAAACAGAAATAATTTGCTTGGTATACTTCATTAAGATTGCGTCCAGCAAAAAAGATTTATTTTAAGATAAATGGTAACTCTCTTTTTTTAGTTATTTCCTATTTTGACATTATGTAGTTTAACTGCTCCAGTGGCACAACGGCTGGTCACTGTTAACGAAGAGTTTCCTTCTTCGATTCTGTACCTTGATGTTGTAGTTTGGTTAATAGGTAAGCTTTCTTCGAACCCACCTGACTACTGTCCTCGTATTGTAAATCTGCAGTCATAGCAGTGTTACCATGTTCCGGCTGTGAATTTATAACAGCTAATGTTTGAGGAGACTAGGCTTCACCGTGATCTCCCTCATTGTCATTCAACACCCTGTGACAATGTGGTTAATTGTTAGCCAATGGATGATAAATTAAAATGGGAACTACCAAAAACAAATAGTAAAAAAACACAAGGTATGCGTATTACGACGCATTTCAATATATAGCGGGTAACGAATTGAAGGTTACACAAACCTTCCACCGGTCAAGTCATTGTGGCAATTCCGCCGGCCTGTCCGCTTTTTAGGAACCGGAAATGTCAAAACGTCGTAATTTTTGAGGCAACGGGTTGTGCGTCAGAGACTCGGACAACTTGACTGTTGATGTTGATTTATTTTTTATTTTACGTTCTACTTATAACAAATATTGTGATATAAAAACTCTTTGCTTAAAGAAATATGGGAAGTTTGCGCACATCTACAATCGAAATATAACCTTCGTTAGTTTACTTCTAATAAAATATATATATTTTATTAGAGGAAGCGATTAGGCGAACGAAACGTTTTTCTGATGATAAGTGAGGTGCCTGCCCTTAACAACGTGGTGCAACACATTGTGCTCATAACAACACAGCGCACTTCAAATCGAAACCCTACTGTTTGGCGGCAGAAATAGGAGCTACTGTGGTACTTATCCTATTCCTGTCGAGAAACAGTAATATGCCAATCTTTCGGTTTGAAGAGAAATTACTGAGGTAACGATACTTATGTTTTGTGTCTCAAATCAATAGGTGTAATATGTTAGTATTTATAATGAAACTACCCCCACATTGTTATATATACAAAATTAGATAGATCGTAATTTTAGTTAGGAAGATTTATAGAAAGTATAAAATAGAACCAACAGCAGTTTACCGAACTGATAATCTCATGATAGAGAGGTTATAACGTTTGTGCATCGAGCGTGGTTACCGAACGGTGACGTCACGGTCCCGTAGCTCCCGCATACACGACAACTACGCCGACCCATCATCAACCGTTCTACCGTTTGCCTAACAATATAAAATTTAAACTCGAACAAACACGGACCTACTGTAAATAGTCGAGGTACGATGATTTCGAGTAGTTTTGTTTTCGAATTTGAATGGTTTTCAAATTGCTTTTTTATTGGAGTTGAATTTATGACGGGCGGCGTTTGTTTTGCCGCCAAATGTTAGTATGGCGACTTAATTACAATAGAAATTTGTGTCACGCTCGTCCCTATACTCATCAATATTAATTGTTTCAGGTACGTCTACAGCTCCTCAGATATTGTTAATTGATAAAGGTTAGTTATAACTGCAAATGATTACATATACAGACAAAGTAAAACTGCTCGAACATAGTCTCCGCAGCTCGTATTCAAAACCTTTCATCTTATATTTGTGCTAGAAATTATCTTCTTTTGAAGTTGAAAATCCAATATTTCAATATATTATCACATTTATAGCAATCTAAGAATTATGTTTTAAAATATTCCGAAATTGTAACAATGATGGACATTGTTTTTTTTAACTGTCACGGTTAAAAAAATACAATTTCATAATTCGTACGTTTTGTATTGTTAAATATTCTTGAACACAACAAAATAGCGATGAGCACAGGATTTCTATACGAAATAATAGTTAAATTTGACATTGGCGTCGCTTAACAAAGAGCTGCGTTCTGTAAATGTGAAACCAATTTTGCTGTTTCACCATAGTTTTCCCACTATTACGCTGCACGCCGTAGTTAATAGACAAAATGGCGGCGTCACGGGCGACACACACAGTAATGGTAGCTTTATCTTAAGTGTGGCATCGGCCTTACGCGCATCCGCGCCCGCCGCGAACTTGGCCTTAGCTTTTGTATTGAAAACCAACAAAGTCTATCCGTTCTCTCAGATCCTCTTAGATTAAATGGGAATGAGTTTATAACCTAATTTTAAAGTTATTACTATTTTTAATCTTCAACAGCTTAAATTTTATGTAGTAAAGGCCGCAGATGTTGAAGCGTTGTCCCTTATAATATAATATACTCATACGTGGACAGTCGGGACGGATCAATGCTGTTATGGTAGCAAAATTTTAATATAAGATTGGTAGCTAGTCAGGCGGGTTCCCGAACACCTTAACATCAAACTACCGCAATTGAACAGGAGACCTCCGTGATACTAAGCAAACAGGCTGCACCACAAAGGCCCTTTATAGTCCACTTCTCACTCTGTTGCAACGGTAGTACGTTATAATCTATATCAAGGTAGCACAATCACGGCTTATTCCAGTCACCAGGATGTAGTACATAAACATTATAATATTGTAGTTTAACGACCACTTTATAAATAATATACCTCTTTAATATTACCATTGCTTGAACTCGGAGACCACTTTAAGGAGAGGATCAAAATCATTTAATAAAGTGCGGATATTATGTTATCAATTGTTCAAGCAAACTGTTAATTTTTAGACACATATCGGATTCATTGTGATGCTTTCAATTGCCAGAAGCTTAAGGGTCAACCAGGATTGAACCCGCGTTCCTTTGGTACCTTACGATTGTAAGACTAACTACCAGGCGACAGTTACTCGTCTGACCGGTTTAAATATAAAACAAATTTAATGGCAATAACGTATTTACAAATGTATATTACGTACTTTATAATGTTTATTTTATATCGGCGTAAGTATTTTAATTATGTATATATTTACCAGACTGACAACTCTATCGATAATGCAAATATGGAACAAGATCATTGGAGGCAATAAAAAACTTTAAATAATACACAATACCTCATAAGTACAGCCAATATCATTAATGTGATTGGCGGTAAAAAAAAAATTACATTCTTTTCCTAATAAGTTTCAGTTTGAAGTATCGTTTTGTTATTTATTTTTTTTGGTGCGACCAGCGCTGTCCTGCACCGTTCACAGCCTAACTGGTGTTTCACACCTTGCGTACTAATAACAGTTCCAATTAACAAGCTAAAAGTGTGTTAAGAATGTGTTAGACATATATTTGTTTTCGTATTAATTGAGAACATTTTTTTTTAAAACAATTTTTATACAAAGCGATAAGATGCACTAGACGTTGGCCTGGTGGTAATTTTACTGCCAATGCCGTTAAGAGTATTTATATAGTAAGACTGCTCAAGTCGTACTATATAAATGCTCTTAACGGCTGCGCCCAGCAAATCTTAAGAGAAAAGATATTCTTAATAGTCTAAATTTCAATATATTTCGCGTCTTTTATACTGGAGCACAATAGTTACGTATTACTATTTTGCAGTAGAAATAGGGGCAGCCATAGTATCTACCTAAGCAGTAGGCAAAGAAGACATCAGTTGAAGATTGAATACTGTCTTCAAAAATAAGTAAAGTACAAAGGTCAATGTATTATGCCTGTGTTATTTTTAATTAAACGAAATAGTCTTTAAAATGTATTATTAGGATTTAGAAAATTAATCTTATATTTTTTGAAATGAAGTATCTTCTGGTACGGTGTGAATTGAATTTTATGAAACGAAATAGTGTAACGAAAAAGAGACTATATAACTATTCGTCACACTATTCCATAACATCGATTTTGGATAACGAAATAAAGAGGTAAAATCATATTTTTATGTAGTTTCTGTTTCCTTTTCAAATTAAACAAAATACCATGCTTCACTTCTACAGCGCTTGAATACTCTTTTTTTTAATAAAGAAAACTATAATCATCGTACCAAAAAATTACTCTTTCGTATTCCATTGTTGATAACATTCGTTGCTATTAAAAAATTCTTCAAACACAAGCTGATTTTATAAAAACAAGGAAAATTTTATAATGATGTTAAAGATTGAGTTTTTTCGTTGAATGTTTGCTTGTAATGCTTATAATGGTATTTTATACAGCTTAGTAACTGTTCCCCGCTCGCCTTGCTGGCCGTAATATAGAATTAGATATAAAATTTGTCAGAAATATGCCTGGCAGCAACCCGCCGTCATCCGGGCCCCTTTCCTTTAATAACACCCACGCAACTCCTATTGAGAAATAATTTTGTAAAAATTCATTCTTAGCTGACCATTAAATGATAGAAGCAATATCTGTACCAAATTTTGAGCGTTTTCGTTTGATAGTTTCGGAGATTTCGCGACGAATCAAACATTGAGTGAATTAGTAATACTACGAATTTATTATTAACATTTATCCAATTATATCTTGATAAAAATTATAATAAATGTCCATTATATTAAATAATTATTAATGTGTTAATTTAAAACGTGATACGGTTTACGAGATTTTCTTCCGAATTAAATCATTGAATTGTTAAAATGTCAGTATGCCCAAATATGGCTGTGGCAAGGTGAAAATTGCGTCAGTTCTAAAGTTTTCGAAAGTCGTTCGTATGTGTCGCGTATTTATTTTTACAAGGGCCGCCTGTCGAAGCCCCGCAACAGATGTCGGGTGCTCCGGACGGGCGACTCTCGACTTTATTTATGGGTTTTTAATGACCGCCATCACCGGTAGCAATCGTACTAAAGCAATACAGAAGTAGCCATGTTGGCAGACACATGACGTGCAGGCAACCCTCCTTTAACACGGTGCGTAGGTTCTTAGCGAACGCCGTGTTGTATGAGATCCACAACCATTACAAAGAGCAAGGGTTACGTTATTAAAACTTATTAAAAACAAACAATTATTTTTAATTCTTTATTTCCATATTAACACAAAATCGTAAAACAAAATTTTACTTTAAGGCAAATGTAATTGAATAGATATCTTCCGCGTTACTTCTCAGTAGCTTTCGCTTTCAGAGCTTCCCAAGTCTTCCCAATTCTTAAAAAATATCTATATATCAGAGAGATCAAAACTTTGTGACACTGAAAGATGAGATAATTAATATGATAGAGATCCTAGAGAGATTAAGGCGTAAAGAAGTTGCTTTACCAAGACATAGGCTGTTAGAGCTAGAACGAAATTCTAACAACAATGAGGAATTTCTTTAATGAATTTACTAAAAACAATTAACCTGAATATGAAATGTGCAATCGTAATTAATTTTTAATTAATAACTATATGTATGAATTCATAATTACATTTTATTACGCTGTTTATGTTAAATTCAACCGCATTAAATATATTTCAGTACACGTTTTAAACGGTTCTCTTTAAACTCGAACGATAAGCATCGACCGGGCGATGCGGAGAAAATACTTTAGAATGGACTTAAGCAAACTTTATAAGGTTAAATAGTTGTAAAAGAGATACATAACATGTATTAATCGATTTTGTATACATCGGGACTTACGTCATACAAATTGGTATCGGGACTGCGCTTCCGTCAACATAAGAATTTCACATCTGTCGCCATTGCAACTTGTAATAGTCCTATATGAAAAAATTATAAGTTGAGAATTATGTTTCATTGCGAGTTGTGACATTAATTATAACGTAGTATAAGCCCGGGTAGTTCAGTAATAAGGTATGCAGACGCGGGTTTAATCCTGTTGAGCATGAGCTTCTGTTGAAGGAAAACACCGCGAAAAGCTGACTTCAATATCCAGCAATTATGATTGATAAATGGCTTTGAATCTCTACTTATGATAGAACCCGAGTCGTACAAAAAGTTAGTATAGAAGTTTATTAATTTACGTTAAATAAATAATGAAATATCGATGTTGTATATGAAGCAAAAAAAGTATTTCCTGCCATTTAATTTCGCGCCGGAAAATGAAAGCGCGGTTAGCCACAAAGGAGAGAAAAAAAATGCCGACCATTGACAATTGTTAGATGCGGACAGTGGGGGCCCGATGTGAATGCACATCAATTATTATTATAAAATAACAGTTTTGTCCGTACAAAATATATTTACGCACTGCTGGACGCTAGCCGGCGCTCGCGCGCGTGTGTGTTGCGGCGTGTGTATGTGTGTGTTACGTGCGTCCGATATAGGATGTTAGTGAACATATTTATGATCGATTGAATATACAAAGAATTTTTTTACCTACCTCCGTGGCGCGTCGGTTTAACGCCTTGTGATGCAGAGGACCTTTGTTCGATTCCACAAACTTTGCTAGCAATCCACATGACATAGGACATTCGCCATAAATATAAAAATTGGATCTTGAAAGACGAAATTTCCGTAGAACTGAAAAATACCGAGATTAAATACCATCACTTGGAAAGAGTATGGTGAAGGAATGATTTTGTCAATCTGATGTCGGTACTATACAAATATATATTAATTGGTTTCGACAGAGCCAGCGAGACGTTTACCTGACGGTAAGGCATAGGCCTGACAATAAAAACGTTTTGCTAGTTAGCATAATATTTTGCACATTGTACTATATTGTGATCGTCCCGTTTGGAGATTTTAAGTCTCGTCACCACAGTAATTTCACTAGCTACGTCCCCCTTCAAACCAGAACACAGTATAATATTTGCAAAATAGTGTTCGGCGGCAGAAATAGAAGCGGCAATTATACTTAGATAATCTTTGTCAATAGAGACGTACTAACATTTCAAATAGTTCGAATTTTCGGTAAGAAATATATATAATATACATATGCTTAATAGTATGATGCATAATTTGGAACACGCTGTATTCGACGGCGTGTTTATGCACATCAATTATAAAGGCACCGCGCGGAACCGCGTCCGTCCGCCGAGGGCGCCGCGCCGAACATTCGGAGGTCATATGTCTTACGCGCTCGCTCGCTAACGAGGATACTGTTAAAAAGTTTTAATTTAAACAAATGAAAATCACGACCCGACAACAAGGCTAACGATAAAATTAATAAAAAAAAAACGTTTCTTAACAACAACGACCTGAACAGTCTTTGTTGTAACAGGCGGTAGATCTCTACTGACAGAGACCGTCTACGGTACCCATCGCAGGGGCTATTTCTGCCGCCGAATAGTGATATACAAATATTACTGTACTGCAATTTGGAGAACGCCGTAGCTAGTGAAATTACCAGGCTAACGAGACTACATCTTATGTCTCGACAAACACAATTGTGAGTTGCATAGTATCGTAACTTACGCCGTATTGTTATAGACGCTATCACTACCAGGTGAAACTCGTATACATCTCTTGGATGGAATAAAAAAAAATTATATCTAAGATGTGACGATAAATTTAACAAAGATTACTGATGATAAAGTATCTTAAAAACGGAAAATAAATGTCGGTACTCGTTAGGCGGACATTCGCCGATACGTTTCCGTTTCGGCTTTATTAATAAATTTTACCGTAACGATCTGTACCGCAATCGATAAAGACCGGTAACCCCAATCTTGGTGCAAATAAAAAAAAGTGTCAGCCCGGTATAAACTTGATCGGAGTTACGCAGCGTCCTTAATTACCACGCTCAATGGCATTACCTGCTCTTAGTGCGTAATTATACTTGCAATAAAACGGGAACACGTCAATACATGTTCAGTAGTGTCCGTCCGTCCATCGGTTGTTTTATGCATTATTAAAGACTGAGACTTCGTCCCATGAAACCTCAAACATAGAGAACTACTATTAGAAGATGAAGAAAATATTTTTGGTCGTAGATTACTCCCTATCCCCAAATTTTGCGAATAATGACTTGAATTTCAAGTTATTCCCAAACAGCGTAGTCTTCGTAATATTTCTTTTACATTATGTGCTCCATTCTTTATAAGTAACAATCGTAATGATAATACTTTTTATGCTCCATTATGAAATCGTTTTATATACATGATAGTAATAATTCTTTGTGGATCTAGACCTTTACAATTGTGAAGACATCGCAACTCTGCCTTGTGTATTCACCCAGTAAATCTACGTAAGGTTCTAAGATCTACCTCCTACACCTTTACTTTAGTCTACTCTGTTATAATGTTCACCAAGTAATAGCAAAATTAAACTATGTACTTATGTGTATTTGGATAAGGTAAAGCATATATAAGATAAGAAATACCTGATTAGCAACACCCAATAAAAGTTAAACTGGCGAAAAGGCAAATAGATAAGTTGTCTCTTATTAGAGCTAAAAAGAGATGGCAAAGTGTACTCAAACCGTTCTTCTATGGATAAGAGCGAGATAGCTATGATGTTAGCGAAACACGTCGTAAATTGGTTAGGAGACATGAAAATTTGTGTAGTTTATTTCACCTATTGAAATGTTATGTGATACGATTAACTAGCTCTGTAGAGCATTGCTTGTTTTACAACACTGTGGTCTATGGTTCAATTCCAGAGGTTATATAATAGAATTTTTACTTGCATAGTGTCAATCTGCCGCTATGAATACGTTTGTATTGCTCCTTGTCATCAGGACTGCAGTATACGAAGCGAGCACGTGTCACCATAGTCAGCATCATTGTGATATCATCACAAAATAAAGTCTCAATCTAGATTAAAAAATAAATAAATTATATTTATATTAATATTTAAAGGAGCGAAGTCGCGTCCCGCCGTTAGTTAACTTCATTTAAATTTATTCACGCTTTTATTACCTAATAAACCAAGTGCGGATCGTGTCAGTTAGTTTATAACTCATAAATCGATTTATACGTAACATTGATATGTTTGTTTGTATTATGCTTTGAGAGGACCCTGTGATTCCAGTTCATGCCCGTAATTAGATGACCTCCGTCGGAAACACGTAAGTGTTCCTTCACCAACGTTATTTTCATAAGATTGTGAGTAAAAAAATATTTGAACAGAAGCAAACTTAATTATATCAAAATTTCAAATTACATGACGTTTTGCCGTCTAATTAGTAAACTGAAATTTAGTTTGTTTCATCTTATTGAAGGTCGTATGTACTGCCACTGTAGTTAATTAATGGCTAAGTATCCTGATACTATCAATAAATGCAATAGACACATCTACCTAACTTCCAAGTTATGTAGACGCGACCTTCACCTTGTGGTAAGTGACACGCTAATCCATAACAACATGGCGCGAGATAGGATGATAGACACTGCATCACATTGTGCTCATCTCCTTGATATATGATTAAGTTCAATAGGTACAGCGCCTTTCAATCCGTAACGTTTGCATACTACTGTTTGGCAGTAGAAATAAGAGCTACGGTGGTATCCACAAAGGTGTCCGGCAAATGACCACCACTGTACAACAATAACATAAATAAAAGTATGGCAATGTACCCTATAAATAAAGCATGCAACAACCCGTACTTGGGCTGAATGGTGAATAAAAAGCCTTGACTATCTCCTTGTTAGTGAAGGCTTTGTCTGCCAGCCAACGTTGGGTGACCCAACCGTAATAGGAAAATGAAAAATCTCCTGGTAATTAATACACTATAATTAAGATTGGTGTGGAGATCTTTGGGGGAGGCCTACATCCAACAGTGGACGTCTATATAATGATAATGATGATGATATTAATTAGTGAAACCGATAGATAATAAAACACGAAAAGTGTTTTCATATCATGTTTTTTTTTTTCATTAACAAATAAAACTATGAATTAAAGTGTAAATTGTTACATGGCTCGTTGGCTATGCAAAAATTTACACTAAATAACGTTTAACGCTGACACAACAGCACAATTAGGCTTAAAAGCTGATAATAATCGCTAACACAATAATCACACTCATTAAACTGTTAAAATATTTACACAAATTCGTCTCCGGCGCCGTGTAATATTTTTTTTATCTGCACCATTCTTTATTATCTGTGCCCCCGTAATTATTAACATTACGGTGAAATTTATGATCATTGTCTATAACAAAATCATAGAGTATTTACTCATAAAATGTGTAAACTCCCGCTACTGTTCGCAGTTATTTTTTTTTTTTTTTGGAAGGTCGATGTTGCCATTAATTATTTTTGATAAAACAAAAGTCAAGTGTGGTCGATTAAATAACAAGATAAAATTAAAAAGATTACATTTATTAACAATAATTAATACTTAATTAGACCGTAAAGGTAATTTATCTTCGTATTTTGTTAAGCAGACAGTTTAATTTTTTTTTTCTGTTTTTGTTGATTATTTTCGTAACATGAAAGTCAAAGTATAACTCATATCTTTTAAAAGTGTTATAAAAATATTGATTTATACTTCTGATATAACTATAATAATACAAATTTTAAATCTTCCATATATCATCTCACAATCGTTATATATTTATTATCTAAGAATGTCCTTCGTGTATTTATATACAAAAAAATAATTTTAAAATCTGTATCATCAGATCATCTGTCCCTCAAACATAAAGATCCGTTAAACTTATTGCACGCATGCATCTCTAGTTTTGGTCGAGTTAACCAACACCGTAATGTTCGACCGAAATGGAACAAAATGTGAGTTTTTGTACGGTTTTAATTATGGTAACTATAAATAAATTAATTGAATCAACATCGTTTCTTGTGTGGTCGCAAAATTGAAGCGCGTTACAATCACTCATATTCCCGCGAAACTAGTTTCCTACGCACACATACGCAACTATTGTACGCATGCGAAAACATGCAAGACACCTTTACACGCACACAGGCGCACGCGCGTGTGCCGGTGTGCACACAAGCAGACAGCTGATATGCATCGACCTACCAAGTAATTATATGTTTACAAACACCGCTGCTATATCTTTAGTTGTATGACGGTATACGTTATGTAGAGATGGAGACGTGTCGATTACAATGTCGACATTTCGATGTCGTATTTAGTTTTATCTTTAAACACGACATACTTTTTAAAACCATTAAAGAAAAATGTAGACCGTAATAATAAAAATTTAATAATTCTTAAAAAAAAAATCTATTTTATAATAAACGGTTAAAATCAACGAAATAAAATTTACCGGAAAATTGGATTTGCCGAAAAAAAAATTACGTCACAAAAAGCTATTTTGAATTTCCACAAATTTGTAACTGTCCTAATGTAAATGATAATCGTATAACTCGATTCCGATACAAAAATAAATTTAATCGATAACCGCAACACCGCTGGCCGTCACTATTTTTAAGCTGGACGTTTCACTGGCACGTAGACACAGAGTGTTATCAGAATAATGACAGATCTCAAGTCGGGCCGAGACCAAGCTACGTGAGGCAAAAATACCGCAAGTAAATACCATACCTTAAATTACAGTGACACTCGATATCACGCGATTGTACACCTTGTGACCATCGGAATAGAAGTCTAAATCCAAATAGAATCCGACCTAGGTGAAGAACTTAAGGTTTTTAACGGAACCAATGTTATAACTGTAAATATCGATACATTGCGCAATTTTAGATAGGCTAAGTGTAGCGTTGATAGGGTCAGAACTACGCTTTCATTAAATGAAAAGGTTTTACTGCCGTTAGGTCTCTTGCTCTCTTCAATATCTGCTACAGTAAAAAAAATTACTGTAGTAAAAGGATAAACACAATGTATACATTCTAATTAGGTATTTATCAAAATCACTTAGTAACCCAACCACAGTTTGATTATTTTTTATGAAGACTAGTGAATTTGTTCTAAATGTATATTTTACATTACATCAGTGTTTAAATCATTCTTTTAGACTAAAAATATGTCTTCTTCTTTATTATTAGTTAAATGTGTAAGCACTACAAAGGCTACATCCAATTGTTTATTTCTCTCACATTTAAAATTTTAAGTTAATTAATTCTAGAGACAGAGTTTATTTAAAAATTTTTTTTTTACTTGGTCCTCAATCTGGGGCTGATCTATTCCACCGATGGCTCCTTCTACGACAAATGTCACCAGCACATTTCTGCTGCTATAGATTAGATACTCGCAAGGCGAGACCGATCGATGTGGAGATCTTTAAGGAAGGCCCAGGTCTAGCAGTGGACATCTATCGATTGATGACGATAATAAAGGTGGGGCATTGTTTTACTGGCGGATTAATTAATTGTTTTTTTTAATGATGTCAATGTTGTGAGTCTTTTGAACGTCTTTTCCAGCTTCATCAAAATTGCTCGATGAGTTCGCGGATCCGAAATTTATGAGCTAAATGTGGATTACATGGTAGTAAATCTTATCAATTCAAGAAACTCCAAGAATTGGTCAATTGAAAAAAAAAAATCTCTTAGTGTAATATTTTTATGTAATTAACTTTTGATTTTAAAACACTAAGCTAATAAATTATAAGGAATTATTAAAATTTAAATTTTGTAAGTCTCCTTGTAAGGCTTGCGCGTCATTTGTAATTTAATATTTCAGATCCCCTTAAGGTCCCCTTAAATAAGATCCAAGTAATATAAGAAATAAGCGGAAATATACGTTTTAGGGAATGTTCACAAGAATTGTCGAGCACTTCACTCTCTTCCAGTTCTAACGAGAACTCGAGTAGAATTCTTTGCATTATAAAAATTCTGAGCATTCTCACAACGCGTTGTATACCTTTTTTAGGCTACAGGTTCGGCTGTAGATTGAAGTAAACTATTAAATCTATATGTAAAATTTCCCTCAAGTTTCTGTTTATACTTTATTTAGTTACAATTTATTGTCTACATTAATTTCTCAACTATATTAATATTAAAATTTTTTTGATTCATTTCTAAAGATTATACTAACTAGCGCCAAGTTATTACGGGCATATTATTTGCCATCAAGTAAACTTTTGGTTCGTCTCGTCGCATCGTGATATAAATAAAAGTTGTTAATCGTTAACTTAACTGCTTCATAGATCTAAGCATCTATAAGTTTGATCTTAATGGTAAAATTCACATTATTTACGATTATAAGATGCGTTTGTTCAATTACTTGTGGGTTGGAACTTTTGGTAAAGAAAATCATCATTATCAGAAATGCATGTATGTTTCAAGAAGAACGATAGGAGATGCAAAATACGGTAACCCGTACATGACCAGCGTATCAGAATAACCTTGACACTCTTTGTGAGAGAAGGACCGAGTCCCAGCAGAAAGATCGTAAAAGCGGGTTTGATGTATTAGGTCCTTACATATGAATTTGGCGTTTTGTATGGGAGTAATATAGTCAATTTTTTTTTGTAAAATTTATTTATTATCAAAAATTATATTTAATTAATCAAAGTATGCACTGTCGTTATCTATGCACTTTTGTCAAATCATTAATCTCTTTACTAAAAAAACCATGGGGGCGAGAATCAATAAACTCTTTGAAGGCGGTTTGGACTGCCGCATCGGAGTTGAATTTTTTTCCTTGTAAGAAGTTGTCCAAATTCCGGAAAAAATGGTAATCTATTGGGGCAAGGTCCAAGGAGTACGGTGGATGTCGCAGACATTCCAATTGTAGCTTATCTAACTTAGGGGTTGTTTGTTGTGCAGTGTGTGGTCTTGCATTGTCGTGAAGCAGCAGTGGCCTAGAGCGATTGACCAATCTCGGTTGTTTACCAGCTAGTTTTTCCTTCATGGTTTGCATTGCTGGCAATAGATATCTGCCGTAATCGTTTGGCCAGATTTTAGAAAGCTGTAGTGTACGACACCGGCGCTAGTCCACCAAACATTCACAAGTAACGTTTTCTGAGTTAATTTTCCTTTGGGACAGGATTTGGCTGGGTCCCCAGGGTCTAGCCATTGCGACGAGCGCTTCCGATTATGGTACAGTACCCACTTTTCATCACAAGTAATGATTCGATTAAAAATCCCTTCATTATTGTGTGGGTTGAGTAAAGTAACACAGCAGTCGTCGCGTGTTTGCAAGTTCGATTCACTCGGTTCATGAGGTACCCATCGTTCAAGTTTTTTTACTTTCCCTATTTGCTTCCAGTGGATTAATACAGTTTTGTCACTTACCCCGAAGCCTGCAGGTATCTCTGAAATGCTTTGTGATGGATCCGCTTCCACAACAGCCTTTAATTCTTCATTTTCAACTTTAGTCTCCGGCCGTCCACGGGATTGGTTCTAAAACTCGAAATTTCTAGAACGAAATCGTTAAATCCAAAAACGTACCGTGCTTTCTTTTGCGACATCAGCGCCGTACACTAATCCTTAATCCTTCGAGCTGTTTCTGCAGCACTGGTGCCACGGTAGATCTCGTACTCGTAAATATAATATTATTTATTGTGCAGTAAGAAGCGACAGCAAAGAAAAAAATAATGAGGAAAAAACAAATGAATGACTGTTCGCAAAACTCAAATGTACCAACTAAATGAATTTATAAATTTGAATTTGGAATTCTTAACCAAAGAGGAGATATTTCAGATCAAAATGGTCAGTACGGCAAAACGGTAATTGCATATGTAACGACCTAATATTTATGACTTATGTCAACTACATTTCCTTACATATAAATAAAAAGAGATTTGTTTATTTATAGTTTGCGCTCATCAATTCCAATATTTATTTACTTGCTGTTCCCTGCCTACTTTGCCGCCCGTAACACCCTCGCAACTCCCTTTGGGGAAAGAACTTTGTAAAATCCATTCTTAGCTGACCACTAAATAGCAGAAGCAATCCGTCTTCCAAATTTTGAGTCTTTATGTCTATTAGTTTCGGAAATAACGTGATGAGTTGATGAATCTCTGCATATCTCCTAGATATATATTATATAAAATGCTAAAATTTTATCTCGTTTAGTTTACATCACAAGTACAAGAGCAGCATAATAAGCAAAGAGTCGAGATACAATCGTTTTCCGTGGCCTTGCGCATGATTCATCGCCTATCGCATAATCAATACCAGTACAGCGGTGTGCCGCGGAGGCGAATGTACGTCACAATTAGGGTTCCTCAAATCATCATTATATAATATATTAAATTTATATCGCATAAGTTTAAATGTTAATAGCAACGTTTCCGCTTACGTCATAGAAATGTTCCACCGTCATAGAAGTTGTGTTGATGTAAGGTTTTACTTTAAATGGGTTGAAGCTATTAAAGTCATGTACAAATTAAATATATTTCTAGAAATATATGTAAAACTGTGTCTATAATTTATATGAAGATCTATTTGTTACTTTAATAACACTAACATTTGCTTATATTTCTAGACTAATATTAATTTATTTCTTAAAAACATTAACCATTAAAAAATACACAGTCACATCGCCATACGATGCGGTACCTTGAGCAAAGTAGGAAAATATTTTATCATAGGCCTATAGCCGTCCACTGTTGGACGTAGGTCTCTCCCAAAGATATCCTTTTTAGAGTTCATTAAGGGGAATTGGGCCTTAGCTCACCACGCTCGCTCAGGGCGGGTTGGTGGGTGGTCAGAGCCGCGTCTGTTGTTTAGCAGGATGCACCGCGTGCAGTGCACCGCGTGCAGGCGAAGTTAACTTGGGTTCCGTCCAACGTCTTATGAAGATATTTAGAAAACAAATTAAAAGATTAAAAAAAAATAATACGAATCATAAAAATCTAAATGCTTAATAATATGTACATATTTTCGCATATATTACACATAATAAATATAAATTATAACTCCTCCTCCTCCAACTCATGTTCCAGCAGGACTATAAGGGAAGGAATGTTTATTAAAACAATAATTTTCTCTTACGTAAATATTCTTTCCATAGATTACTTTAATAGTTTCTTATTTTATTTAAAAGTAAAAATAACTTAGTATTACTTATGTAATCGTCTAATTAAAAATCCACACTGTGATCGTTTATAATATGATATGTATATATTACAAGTCAATCGATTTATTGTACGATAATTAATGATCAATTAACGACAAAAAATGGCAATATTCAAGTTATTAAAAAAAAACTTATGTAAAATGTTAGTCTTAATTAATTTTATCTTTAAAATAATTTTACTTGATAAGTTAAAGCTATTTCATATCTACTCGATTATGTCGCGTGTTGAAACTAAATTAAAACGTTTAATCTAGTTAATGGCAATAGTTTATATATTAAAATAACTATTAGCAACAACCGGCAATTAGTCTAAAGAGTTTGTAATGACTGTGTATAGTAGGAACTGCGAAAAACTACCTATGACGATTGCTCAATGAAATTGTCAGAAAAGTAATGTTTTTTATTAACTGTAACATCGGAATTTCCCATCTTCTTGTTCTCAATGCTGGGAATAGTAGACTTCTCTAAAAAAAGGTCTCTTCACTGGTGGCCTCAGTTACCGGGGACCGTCTAGGTAGGTACCACCGCAGCGCCTATTTCTGTCGTCAAACAGTGGTGTGCAAACATTGCTGTGTTCCGGATTGAAAGGAGTTGTTGCTAATGTAATTACTGGAGTGACGGGACTAAACATCTTGGGCGACGAGCTTAAAATGGTGCAGTATATACCATCATAACTAGCGCCAAGTTGTTATGAGCAGGCGTATCACTTACCGTTAGGTGAACATCCCGCTCCGAACCTCTATTTGGCTGTGATACAGCTTAAAATCTATTTAGAGTTTTCAACAACAAATAATGACTGTTTATAAACATTTATATATATATTCGATACATTTTGTACCCCTTTTTACTTCATTTTTACTTCTATGGTGTTCCACTTTACATCTTCTCTCATGTAATACTCTTCCAGCTTTCTCCCCTCCCTTTTAACAAAACTATTTACATATTTTTTTTATATGACGAGGCACTATTTACGATGATATACACTGCAGCAAATTACACTCGATGCCTTGACACATAAGATGTTGTCTTGTTATCCACAGGGGTAATTACATTAGGTACCACGCTCTTTAATCCGAAGCATAATCCTGTGGCAAATTACTGTTTGGCAGCTGAAATAGGAGCTGCGGTGGAATCCAGACGGTCTCCCGCAACAAAGACCTACCATCGGTAAACATGTAATTTTAATTGTTTTTTTTTATCTTGAATTCTGTATCCTTGAGCCTTGATGAAGTTGTAAAAGTCGTCAATAAGATTAACTGGAAGAAATTCATTAGGAAAGCAAGGTACATTTTGTTGATAGAATTTGTTTGGAAAAAGCTATAACACGTTAAACATACAAAAGACATTCGATAAATTCTTTTATATAAGTAAGGCGGTAACAAGCTGTTGGATATTAAAAAAAAATCCTGTTCTTCGCGGTCTGATGGTTATAAATTTTACACAGCTCGGGTCGGCGCCGTCCGATCGAATGATTTATAGGAAAATCCTCAGCAGCACGACTCACGCTTCACGCAACCGCCTCACAACGTGTAAGCTGACTTTTCAAGGATTTTCAACGGACTCCATTAGATCGTGCACCGTTGCGTTTTCTCACGTATCACAATAAATGTCAGACACTCAATGTTAAGTATAAACACGACACTCGACTACGTTCCCGCTATTTTATTTTTCAATTGATTTTATGCTGTTAATCTTTTTGATTATTACAGCTTCATCAGGGTTAAAAGATTAGAAACTGCCCTTCTTTGATTATTTTTTATTGGTCGAAAAGATTATATATCTATATATGCTGAAGATATCTAGAGATCCTTTGACTCCGGATCTCCGAAACAATTATACATAAAGACCCAAAATTTCGTAGAGATATTGGCGTCTATCTATTATCGAGGTCAGCTAAGGATATATTTTACAAAATTCTTTCCCTAAAAAGGAGGTGAAGAGTGGAGGTGCGTTTCTACATTACATCCAGCAAAGCAGGCCAGGAACAGCTAGTATTCTCATAATGCGTTATATAATAAGTTAAATTGACTGTCATGGTTAGAAAAACATGAAAATATTATTTTAATTCAAAATATGTTGAACCTTTGTTAGATTTTAATTTCTCTTTTTTTTATACAATTTATTTTGCTGAAAATAGTTCAATGAAATAAAAGGTATCGTGTTAAATTTTTACAACTGGTACAGTTACCATGAGCAGTGCGATTTATTTAACGATTAACTACTTATTAAATATTTATATGTGCGAACAATGGATAAAGAAAACAATAAAAAAACAACTGTTGTCATTTCGAGAATCCCACTATTGTTGTAAAAAGACAATCTTGTAAGGTTTGATAAACCTTTCATTAAACATGCCATTATTTCGATGAGGATTTGTCACCGAAATGTTCGCCGGCGGTGCGCTCTTCTCACGGCCCGTCCAAACGCGGACGGCTCCGAAATCATACGGATTGTGACTAATTCGAAAATAATTATGGCAGACTACTTCCTCCTGTCGAGAACAACCACAATTGCTTAGTTGCGTGCCACATAGAAACAATGCTGCGGAAAAAAAATATATAAAGAAAAAATTACAGGTACCGGAGACGCGACGCAAAGTTTTCTCACGCTATCTACATCTGTACCTTAGCCACCTCTTATTCCTTTGTCGTACAACTTTAAACTTGATAATCTCCAATAGCTCAAATCATTATTACACAGGCTACGACCTATAAGGCTATAGAATCGAATATGTCTGGTATTTCATTTAATATGTCTCTATTGCCCGAGACTGTCTAGGTAGGTGCCAGAGCAGCGCCTATATCTGCCGGCAAACAATACTGTACAAACATTACTGTGGTCCGGTTTGAAGAGAGCTGTAGCTAGTGCAATTACTGTCATAACAAGATTTAATATCTTATGTCTCAAGACGATAAACAATGTGGTACTAGTGTATATCATACTAACTAGCGCAACGGTGTTATAGGCAGGGTTATGACTTACCACCAAGTGAATATGCTAGTTTCGTCTCTTTGACGTATAAAAAGTAACCTTGCAACTGAAAAAACTTGAATATTTAAATTATTTAAATCTCATACCTAGATATTAAGTAGTTTATAGCAACACTAACTCTAAGTAAGCTAATCTATAAACTAGTTTAAATGATGTTGAAATATCAGTTATATGTTTCTGTCAGTCATTTTATATATATTTAGTAATTTATGCAAAGGAATGTTATCCTTGTAAGTCCATAAATTGTAATATGTTTAATATAAATTCGATATAATTAGCATCTTCTTGTAGTTAGGCATAAATTAATATTATTCACAAAATCAATTAAACTAATCAGTATTTATATCATTTAAACAAAAATAAGCATGTATCTTAAACTTTTTAACAGAGCATGAGAGCAGAGTACTTACTGAGGTGACGAGACACAACATCTTAGACGATGAGCGAAATGTGATGCAGTGTTTAATATCCTAACTAGCTCCACGTTGTGAAGGGCGGGCATGTCACTCACATCAGGTGATCGTACCGCTCCTGAAAAATAGAAGGGTAGAAACGAAAAAAGGGAAAAGATACCCTGTCTTCTGGGTCAAAGGTGGACATAGAGGGATTTGTAAAATCCATGTGGCACGTACAACATTTTAGTTCTTCAGCAAAATTTTTAAAAGAACATAAAAATTATAAAAAAATGGCATTTGTTAAAGAACCGTTTACATTTTAGAGAAATTGCTGTTTGAATTAATTTAAATTTTATATTTGGTAGATTTTAGTATTTAGCTGAACAGCTCACCGAACTGGTCTAGGATGTTTTACTTATTAAAACTTAAGTTATTCTCAAGTTAGGGCAGGTCACAGGAACTTCGGAACACTACCGTGCATCTAGTTTTTATTCAAAGAAGCGACGAGACGAACAAATCGTTGACCTGATGATACTCGTCCATGACAATGCCGCACTAGTTAGGATGTGTATATTACACAGAACTTTATTTTGCTCGTCACCTGGAGACAAAATTTTAACCATTACTCTAGTAATTTCTAGCTACAACGCCTTTTAAACCGGAACACAGTAATGTTTGCACACTACTATTTGGCGGTAGAAGTAGGCGCTGCGATAGTACCTATCTAGACGTTCAGCGGCAATATAAACATTATTTTATTTCCTGTTATCGGAAGGGTAAATCTTATAAAAATATATTTACCCACTAATACTCTCTTGATGGTCATCCTCAGTGCGTCATAGAAAGCCTTAGCATCTACTACGAAACGCACCAGTGTCCCTCGGCGCCACGCCTAATCCACGTTCCAGAGGATACCGTAGCGCTCCTTGGCATCCTCGCTTTGGTACGACAAGCACTAAACCACCTCGTACTTATCGTTCATCCCGGGCTCGCTTAATGGACAATGAGAGCCCCCATCTTCAAAGCCCGCGAACCCGATAACCCCTTTAGTCACCTTCTACGACAGAGGGCTTACTTTAGCTCTATTCTTAATAACCTGAGATTATAGGGCAAGCGGTAACATAACCTACCAGAGCTTTTAGCTTAAGTTCTTATGTTCATAGTAATGTCTTTATAAAAATACTTATGCTACAGTATCCTAAATAAAGTTATGTATATACACACACATATAACCCTATAGGTGTGTGTGTTTTCCACTATTATAGTTAATAGTTACGCACTGGATGAGAGATCCGGTGTCGTTGGATTGCATGGCGTTGAATTTCAGTTCATTATTTTGCAATGAGATGCCCGAACCAATATAATGGCCGTTCATAACGATCAAGGGGGCAAGGAGGCAATTTATTACATCTATTTTAAAGTCATACGGTTATCATTTATTTCAGATAGTAAATAAACATTATTTCAGGATTATAAGTACGCACTAGGAACTCTAAAAAATTATTATTCTAAACGACTCTTTTGAAATAAGTTGTTGACTGCAAAAAAACGAAATAGACAGGACCATGACGAAATTATTCATCATCATCATTTCAACCTATTGTAAGCAACCTATGTAGGGTGAACATAGACCTCCTAAATCGTTTACCAATAACAATCAGAAGACAAGTGGATGCAACGATTCGCTTCGATTTTCACCAGCTCGTGAGGAGTTTCACACCGCGCTAGCCAATACATAAGAGACTATTGCAAAATTCATAAACTTTTCTCTTTTAGCAAACCGGATATATTATTGAAGAGTAAACTTTTGAAGAGTGTATGTGTTCTATGTTCTGTTACTTATCAATTTGTAGCTTCTTTTATTGGCAATAGACTAACAGTTGATCTTTGATGTCACGTGAATAAAAGTGACAATGAGATCGTTGGTAATGAAGGGTAGTAACTAAATATACTCTGACACTCCTTTGTTGATGATCGTAACTCAGTTATGGCAGTAGATTTACCACATTAGAGATAACGAGCAGAGTAAAGAAAAAGATACATATCCAATTCTTATATATATGATAAAAATCTAATTTTGCGATATCTTAACAAGTAAATTTCACGCTGTAGCTATTAGACGAAGCTGTTATGAAAAATTTTCACTACATTTTCTTTATCTGTGAATATTCATTTGTTTTCTGTTAATATTTATTTGTTTTATATTTGTCATCACTTATTTCTATAAAATAACATGATACAATAAATATGAGATTAAAAGACAACCCTTTGGACCCCTGTACCACCATAATCATAGGGAAGTTCCAAAACATAATGCATTCTAATTGTAATTGGCGAATTAGCTGAGATTTTGTTGCTCCCTCTCGATAGGGGGTTGACAGGGCAACCGTCAAGTTGCGAGTTAATTTAAACCGTATGCCCTTTATTTACTGCAATTTGGTAATTGCATAATTAATCTTTATTGCTAAATAATAATATTTTTGTATTTTATTTATTTATTTATTTTCGCACACATATTCGTACGTATAAAATAGCAGACTAGACGAGAAAGAGACGTGTAGTTTGCTATAAATATTTATAACTTATATTACCTAATAAGGTCATCATCAGCCGATAAACGTTCACTGCTGAACATAGGCCTCCCCTAAAGATTCCATATTGATCAGGTAAGGATTCAAATAGGGGATTTGGGCCATTTCCCACCACGGTGGTCTAATGCGGGTTGATGGGAGTTACAGCCTCGGTTGTTGATTAGCAGAGTGCACCACGAGCAGGTGAGGCTGGTTCGGATCCCGTGAATCGTTGTGCGGGTACCTTTACATCCCCTAATAGGTTAAATCACACCTAATAAGATATAAATAACAATAAAATATAGTACACAAACATAATTAGTACATACACTGTAAGATGATCATCATCATTAGATGCTCTCTTCAAACTGAAGTTTAGCGATCAGATTAAAAAAACCAATTCGGTCTTCAACTATTCTTTTTAACTTATAGTATTTAAACCTGAACTGTAACATGGACGGGTGTATCAAATCTGTAATGTCAGTTCTAAGAAAAATGTTCCTAGTAAAAAGGTTGATTAAACGTATCTAAATATTTGGTATTCCAAATTTTTTTTTTTTATATTTAATATAATTTAAACCGTAAATTCATGATTTTACAATTTGTCCTCGAAGTAAAAAAAATTGTTACATCGCAATTTCCAAGTTCAACTACCGACGGAGCATAGAGTAATGCTAAGTTTAAAGCATGTTCGTACTTTACTCATTTAACTTTTTGCTTAGTCGGCGAAACAATGTTTTTAAATTAATTAACATCTTTAATTGAACTCCCAGCGCCTCATAAGAAAATGCATGACAATCACAAGAAAATCGAAGTGGTGACAACAAGTTCTCGATCAGCAGAGACAGCCTCATCTGATTTAACATCGTAACCATATTGATTATATATGATTATATATTGCATACCTTATAGAAGACATCTAGATGATTAATTTAAAAGAAAATATCAGTTACATAGGAGAAGAGATAGCAAAGCACCGACCTGTTTCCATGAGCTGTGAGCAGATAAACGATTATACGGAACAATCATACAGTATAATATTTAGTAAGAAACCAGTTTTTGTGGGAGCATTATATTTCATCGTCATCATCATCATCAGCCAGTAGACGACTTCCTCTGCACACAGATCTCCTCCAATGGTACACTGATTACCATTATGTTAAGTAAAATGTTTTTACTAATCCATATTACATTAATATAAAATTCAATAAATCTTCACTTTAATGATTTATTTAACGAGCTCTAAGTTTTAAGTAAATATAACTTATTTTTAAGAAATAATCTGAAATAAACATTTATAGAGAAGAATTGGAGAACAAAAACGATATATGTATAAAGGAGCCTGATGGAAAAAATATTCATAGACATTCTCCATCAAACGCGAATTTTTATTCAAACGAAAAAAATCTGTACTAAGGTTAATTTAAACAACAATAAAGCTTTTACTGAAATATTTATTCATAATTTGTCAATGTTAATTATGTTGGTATATTAAGTGTTAAAGTTTAAATACAGCACGAAAAGTATTATGTACTCGCACAATATGCACAAGGTCTGAAAGGGTAGTGAGCAGTAGTTGACAGGGTACATGAGGGGTCCCATTAAATGTGAACACGTGGCGTGTCTACAGACTGCAAGTGATAAAGCATGAAACGAGTAGAAAACAAGAAACTCTGTCAAGGACTGACTGCACCTCCTGAATAATTCAAAACGGGCCGTGCTTTTGGCAGGACAAGCGTGTCAACACTGGATTGCTGTAAAAACAACGCATTTTGTACCGGAGCACATTCCTGCTGAGGGACTATTGATCAATACGAAGTCACCGACACCGAACGTAATGGATTGTTAAGTTTTAATCTAAGCCATTTGTATTCAACTTGCGCTAGAATTTACAACCATTGATAAACATATTTAGTCAGCCAATTGTCAAATGTTACAATTTTAATCTCCCAGATCGATCTAGGTCTTTCACCAGAGCTCGTCTTGATAGCTATCAATAAGCTATCAATAAAAATAAGTAGCTACTTATTTCAACTAGCAAACAGTGCGAAAATTACTTTGTTCTATTTTTAAGAGAGGCGTTGCTATGTTGCTAGTGAAATTGTTCCGAGATACCATCACATGAAGTTCTTGCTCGTATTTTTGATGATAACGTAATAATATTAAATTAAATATTTTTTTATTAACCCTACTGTATTATATTATTATTAAAATGTAATAAAGGTTATTATAAATTTACGTATCGCATATTAGACGTTTTGTAGGTTTGAAGCAGAGGCAGCACAGTTTCTAGGGCAAGTTTGAGAGAGGTTTCATTCCCACTTATCTTGAGTATCCGGTGAAAAAAAAACATTTTAGGGAAACGGATATACATATAACAACTACTATGGATATATGCCATTCGGTCAATATGCAAGATAAACGTAGTTTACTCTTTCCTCGTGAATAACAGCAGTGAGATGATTAAGAGAGCTGTTTTATTACAACACGCTCGCTGTTGTTTGGTGTGCGATATATTCTCGCGTTGAAACCAAATCAGGAATATCCCTAATCGGATGTAGGTTTTAAATATCTATAAAAATTCGTGTATAGTCACCGCGGTCACCGGCAAGAAGTCCACATGCCCGCGCGTCAGCCGCAATAAAACTGTGTCGGCAAGGATAAAGACATTTCGCGGGAGCTACGCGGGCTTTCACCAACACTTGCAAAAACATCGACCCGTTGTCCGCGTTTTTGTGTGTGCGAACGCTCCATCGCAAGACTGGTGCCCACCATCCCAAATCTAGACCTTATCAAAGCTCTAAACGAACATTATCTCCGCTTAATCTTCTGTTTTACTTTAATGTAACCGAATCGTAATTTATGCGTTTTATATTATATTAATTTCAATGCTTTATTACATGCAATTGGACGTAATCGGCTTTGTTAGTAGCAAAAAATGATATTACGACGGTAACAAATTTTTAACAATAAACTTTATTCCTACAAAGAAACTGTATACACCCACTGCTAGTGTTATTAAATTATAACATACTGCAATAACTTATTAAACATATAATAATATCAAGTAAAATTTTTAGAAACATACAAATTTAGAATAATTTACTTTGTATATTTTGTAGTAATTCTGATATTTTTTACCTGTTTACTTACTTCCTCTTAAAATAAAAACAGATTCGTAAGGTACTTAAAAATTTTGAATAGATTTTAGCTTTTTCAGCTGTTAATACATAAAAGGATTTGGTAATGTAACATCCTAACTAGAACCTAATTTTTATGAATGTTATGAAGGTCCACCTCATGAAAAATACAATAAAAAAAAAAAACCAACAAAAATAGTACTTTTATATTATTTCTATTAATAGTTAGCGACATCCATTAATCCTTACAATGTGTGTAAAGGACTTGTTTTGTTTAGTGACGTTTATTTTAATAAGGGAACATAAGTCGGTATCGCATCGCCATAAACGTAGAAGCAATTTGTCATTCAATAGAAACGATATGCTTCTTTTGGTAGTTTTTATTTCTTAATTAGCCTCAAGTACCAAGCTACTGCTTCTGCGGCGGAATAAAGGATTGATGCTTAACATTTATGTGAGAACATCGTTAATAAAAAAAAGTCTTAACGTGTAGGCTTACACAATGTATTTGTAATTTGTATTTAAATTTTATGTCAGTAGAGAATAGTCCGGAATTTGTCGAAGTATTTTATACAATAAGTAAAAATTCTAATAATCTGGGTCTGTATTCACTGGGTTTTATTAAGTGAAATGTTTTATAGTTAAGTGAGTAATACATTTACTTCACCATTTATTTTAGATAGAATAAATATAAAATAATACGAAATAATAGAAATTCTTTCTACCTTCTTTACACTATCTTCTGAACATTATACGAAACATTTTTAGGAGTCCTTTCTATTGTAAATCAGGACAACATTTCTGTGCTTTTAATTTATCCATCAATAAGTTAAAGGTATACTTATTTTAAATTTTATATAAAAAAGATGATAACGTTTAGTAATGGACTGCTTATTTTATCGGCACTCTGCTTTATTATATTATTGTGTTAAATTGCAATTATAAAAAATAAGCCTCCAGAGCAAATAAAATTTAAATACGTTAAGTTTTAAGAGTAACTTTATATAACAGTAAACACTATGTAAATTTAATAAAAAGAAAAAAACAACATTACTAATAACAAAACTCTACGTAACAGTAGAAGAAATTATTAAAGGTATGATTTTTCAAATTTCCTATATTTTTTTTGTTATGAAACTCTTTTAATGTTACCTACTATTTATTTTGCTTTAGTTAGGATTTACTTGTTAGTTTTACAACTACTTATTAGCACTGGTTGTAGGTCTCTGTCGCCAAGACCGTCTAAGTGGGTACCACTGCAGCGCCTATTGCTGCCGAAAAGTACTGCGTAAACATTACTGTGTTCCGGTTTGAAAGCCATTGTAACTCAGCCGACGAGCGTAACATGGTGCAGTGTATATCATTCTGCCTAGCGCCACGTTGTTATGGGCAAGCGAATTACTTATCATCAGGTGAACGTTCCGCTCGTCTTGTTACTTATTTGAATTCAAAAAAAAAAAAAAATGGATGAACCAACGATCTGTTGGAGATCGTAGGAAGCGTTTGAGGGAGGATTATGCCCAGTTCGTGGACCCCCGGCTGATAATAATGATGATGTACAAATTCAATTTATTAATGCAATCTTGAGCTAAAGTTTGAATGTAAGCTATAAGCTCTGGACATAAAATGTTTTTTTTAACATTTCGTTGTTTTAAAACTAAAAACAGATACGGTTGTAATAATATCGCGATGTCTCACAGTTTTAAAGTTAAACGGCAAATCCGACAATTCCAAGTGGTCGTGCGACCGCGGCAAAGGGCTCGCGGTGCCAGTTGACGTATTCGTGCCAAACGGCTACTGGCAGCTGTGGAGATTGATGGTAGATAAAACTATCTATATTTTTCATTTACACCTGTTGGACGGCAATAACGCGTTAATCTTACGACTTAAATGTACATTGAGATACTACCTAAATTAAACCAGAGGATAGAAAAAATAAAAAAAATATATATATATTCTTAGCGTCTTGCATTTTTACCAAAACATCGAGTACTTTCAAAGTTAATTGTATTAATTTGCAATAAAAAATTTCTCGTATAAATACAGACAACTATTTTACATTATTAACCCTCTCCTTTTCTAGTAGTTTTAAAAAAAAAATCATTTTGACTTGTAAGTTAACATCGCGTTGACGGGCTGTTATCTAGTTCACTCGTCGCAAGTTAAAGTCGCGTCGCGTCGCTTTAACTTGTTTCATCGATATGTTAAAATGCAACAGGCATATATGCATTACTAATTATGTGATTGCACTAGATATCGCATGTATAGCTACAGTTAAACTGCATATCCAGTACATTGTGTGGCAAGGAAACATGTTTATTTATGACGTATGCAAATTCATTATTTTTTTATTGCGCATTTTCATAGTAATTTCAATTCTTGACAGGATTTACTTATGGCAGGTTATCTAACTTTTTACTAAACTTTCCTAGTGTCTTTAAAAGGTATTTGCACTTTTTCCTAGTAATAGTTTTTTCTTAAATAACGGTAATTAAATTTTCCAAATATTTCTTCCGATATTGACCATAAAGCGTTGGAATCCAGTACTGGAAAACGCGGCGTAGACAGACCCCCCACCAGGAGCACAGACGACATTAAAAAATCTCTGGAAGCCTCAAACAGCGCAAGACCGTATTTTGTAGAATGCATTACAAAAGACCTATTTCTGCTGTGAACGTCTAACCATTCAGTTAATGATGACTTTGCCCAAAATAATTATATTTAAAAATCATTTTTGGAATTATGCATAAAAATATTTAACGTTTTATAAAAATAAAAAAAAAAATTAGTCGTTTTGTGTACATTGTGGAAAGCCGCTATTGAATGAAATAAATAGGCCAAAATTAAAAATTTCGAAAGTCGAAAAGAGATATATATGGAAATGAGGATGCCTTTCCTGTAAGACAAAGGACACCATATATAACAAAATTATATAAATATTACATTACGTTTTTTTAAGTGAATGAAGGTAATAAATAAGTAAAAAATATCATGTGTATATATGCAAGATTTTCTCTCCCTTATTTTAGAGTTAATGTTCACTGGTACCCTTCGTACGTCACTTTGACAAAAGAAATATAATTTCAAAAAAGGAACGCGTCTCCACATCATTCAGTGTGCGGACGCGGCATGCAGTTTTGTACGAGCTACCGTTTTTTTTTAAACGCGAAGAACCGCGTCATGCGCTATCGGCCAGCATTAATATTAATAACTTTTTAATTAATTATTTATAGGTTCCCCGAGCCATTCACAAATTGAGTTGTTGAAATAGTCGTGATTGATGTTTTTAGATATTACTTCATGCATATACGACATTCATCATCATCATCAGCCGATAAATATCCACTGTTGGATATGTCCAACAGTGGATAAAAGTGGTCTCTCCCAAAAATTGCCATCACTATCGGTCCTTCGTAGCATTACTAAATGAACCGCAATTATCAAGTAAAATTTCTAACAGTTATTATATTTTTCTACAGTTTAAGAAATGAATCAAATCATTATCATTAGCCGATAGATACTGCTGGACATAGACCTCCCCATAGTCTCTCCATCAATCGGTACCACGCTGCGCTGGTTCCGGCACTATGCCAACGCGACACATTCTGCATGTCCTCCGATACCGCCGGGCACCAGGGCCGTCGTTTGTAGGGGTTCATATAGAGGGGTATGGGCCATATTCCTTCACGCTGACCCCATGTAGGTTGGTAGGCACCAGAGCTTCGTTTGTTGAATAGCAGAGTGCACTACGAGCAGATGAGGTTGGCTTTTGTCCCGTGAGTTGTTGGGAGGGACTCCTTCACCCCATACGTCATGTCATTGTCACAAACAATAATACATGTTTGAAATATTTCTTGTCTCTACATTATGTTTAAAAATTGGGGGTAGACTGAATAGATAAAAAGTAAGGTAATAAAATATACATAAATTAAAAAAAAAACAGAGTATGTTATACGTAGTAGTGAAAAAATTAAAAAATGCAATAGATAGAAAATTATTATTTCTATTAAGTTCTATTATAAAAGTTTGACGTTTATAGTTTTTTGCGCAAGCTTGCTCGTCAGATAATCGGCCGAAGCACCTACCGCATAAACCAGTCCATGGAAGTGGCGGAATAGTTGTATACGCGAGGGCACCAAGTTTCTTGGTGCTATGCGGCTTATGTTCGATATTTCTTTGTACTCGCCGCCGCAGTATATGTTGAATACCGGCGTCCTATACAGGTATCCCGCATACCGCAGCCCGGCGTCGTACAGTGACGAAATGCTTCAAGCGATGCCAGTGGGAAAACTGAGTAAATGGATTTAGTGCAAAAACCGAGAAATATCGTTAATGTCCTTTTAAGTTACTTTATAAAGTTCAATGTCGAGTTAAACAAACGTAATAGTCTACGTGCAGCTATTTGAAAACTGGGACATGAAATGCTTTAACTCATTGTTGCACGCTGATGTATGCTCCACCTCTTTCATTCAACTTGGATTTTTCTGATTTTAATGACTGGTTTTTTTATTATTGTTTTGATATATAAAAGCCGTTAATTGCGCCTATCGTTAATTGATAGCAAAAGTGTTATATTATACAGATGATCTAGAACGTGGTGTAAAGAATTATATGTATATTAACTACACCACCACCACCACATTAAGTTGTCTTGTGTTTCGGAGACTGATGTTTCATTGGAGCGCTTCCCCAGGTCTCTTGGCGCTTGAAAAATTTGGTCGTTCGAGCTGAACAAACAAAATTACATCTTCTCTTTATATAAAAATGCATACTTTAGACAAACACCATAAAGGTTGAAGTGATAGTTTTTATTCATGGTCATAATGTCTTAAGATTAAATAGCATCGATAAAGACAATCCTTCAAATATTACCTATTTGTGAGAATAAACCTTGTTGTAATAAGTCGATGACATTAAAACCTGAATTTAGTAATAAAAAAAAACTATTTAAAAAAAATTGTGTAGTATTTCAAATGTTTTAGATAAAAACATAGTGTAAATTATAAGTATATTATTTATAATAATTATATAAGAAAATAAAAATCATTTCAGACCAATTTGTACCAGAAACTTCTCTTTAAAAATTATTTTTAAAAGATAAATATTTTATTTATATTGAAATTTAAATTTACTGCGAACTATTTGGATACAATAACTGTATAAACTGGTGACTGCTGGTACAGTCCTAGTACCAAATACCGTGTAGCACTGCCGCAGCGCCTAATTCTTCCGCCAAAGAATAGCGTGCAAACATTACTGTGTTCCGGTTTAAAAGGCGCTGTAGCTAGTGTGTACTGGGATAAGTAGACTTAACCTCTTGTGTCTGACCCGATAAGCGCAATGTGGTTCAATATATATCTTCGGGGGTACCCTGTGTCCAGCAGTGGACGTCTATCGGCTGATGATGATATATCATCCTAACTAGCGCCACGTTGTTATGGATGGGCGTATCACTAACCATCAAGTGAACGTCCCGAGCGTCTCTTCGCTTAATTGTAGAATAAAATCCTGTCTTTGTTTAAATTAACAGTATCCTAATTTATAGTATTAAAATATTTATTGACGTTTTCAATGAGATATCGATATTGTTTTTTATTTATTATTTTTATTGTTTATTACCTACATGGTTAACTGGCAACACAAAAAAGTTTCAAACCCATTACAGTAGTGAATCTTTGAACGGTTAAAACATGTTATAGGTAAATAAATACCACAAAGGGAACAGGCCGTCCGTGCCGTGACCGACGAATGTACAGCCAGAAAATAACGCTCCCTACAGGAAAATAATTTCATTGCGGTTGTGACTCGCATATGGTGCTGCTGGCGGCCATTTTGTTTTAAATATTTTTTTCTCTTTATCCCCGTTGCACAGTAGCTTCGTGCCATACATAACAAATGTATATATCGCGACGCATATATTGTTTTCTCCATTTGTGGATACATCAGTGTTGTGTTTCATGAATCGACTATTTCCTTTTATAATATACTTATTTTAAAGAATTTAATATAATTTATTAAAATTGTATCATGGTCATTTATTTAGAAATATCCGGGTTATTCTAAAGTACTTAGACCCCTTAAAAGAGAATATACGGATTATATTAAAATTATGCCTTAAAAAAATTAAGAGCAATTTACACTATTGTATATTTATCGCTGTTTTATAAAATCTTAGGGTAATTAAAGTTTATAAATCGTTGAGAAATATAGTCCGGTTTGTTAGTGTGGTCCTCGACCCAAACATGCGCTCGATCTATCTCCACTGATTTCCAGCTTCCGGTGAGCAGCTGATGGCACCATTACTTATCCAACATGGCGAATAAATGTTCTTGTTTTTTCTTTGTAAGAGAAGTTTTGGAGGTAGGTCTCTGTTATCAGACACTGTCTTGGTAAGTACCACCGTAGCTTCTAATTCTGCTGTCAAACAATACTGTGCAAACATTTCTATGTTCCGGTTTGAAGGGTGTTATGAGTATTGAAGTAATTGGGGTTATGAGATTTAAAATCTTGTGTTAAGGCGACGAGCGCAATGTCATTCAGTGTATAACATCCTTACTACCACCACGTTGTTATGGGTGGGCGTATCACTTAACATCTAGTGAACGTCGCGCTCCTCTCGTCGCTTCGTTGAATAAAAAAAAGTGATTTATCGTGAGCGTACTTTTCATGTTTTTTATTATTTTTTATTCGTGCTAAGGTAGGCTTCTAGTTAAGTCGATTAAAGTTGCGCTAATATAAGAACTAACATCCCTTGGTCTTTCAGACGTATCCACAGACCAGCTATATACCAGCTAAACACAAACATAATCATAGTAACGGAGATAATGCAAAACATAACCTCTTATAAGCAGGTTAAGTCAAGTGAATTGAATGCCAATGGAGTAAGTTAGGTACGGGGTTAAGTTATATCGTGCCTTTGCGACCCGACTAATCGAGGTGGGGTGAAATCGGAGGAGCAGACCAGTGCTGTGATTCATCTATCAATATTTACTTATCGACATCGAGAACTTAGTCTCGATAACGCTAATCAAAAGATTGTATAGTACTATTACATTTATGTTAATATTAATATACTATAATGACTGAATATTTAGTATTTAAATCATCATTTTACTTAGTAGGTCTCTTTTGCCGGAGACCATCTAGGAAGTTACCATTGCAACTCCTAGTTCTACGGCCAAACGGTAGTATGCAAATATTACTGAGTTCCAGTTTGTTCGTTGTGGGTAGTGAAATCATTGGGGTAACGATACTTCATCTTCATCTTGTCTCAAGGCGACGAGCACATTTTAGTGCGGTGTATGTATCATTCTAACTAGCGTCAAATTATTATGGGAAGACTATCAGTTACCATCAGGTGATCGTTTGGCCCGACTCGTCGCTTCATTAAATAGAAAAAGATAATTTTCGGCGACACGCTTGTGAAGTCTTTGGTTGAGAGACGTTTGTTACATTAGTACTATAAAAAATTTCATTATTAATTAGTGCCAAAAAAAAAACCATAAAATCAAGAAACCGTTGATGATTCAGTTTGTAAGTAAGGTGGAACCACACGCTAAGCGTTGGCTTAATGTTCACCGAGGTCAAGCCTTCAGTGAAAGAAACTTGAAAGAAGTTTCGACTGGTTTGACTCTCTCGTCTGTAAAAGAAGGCCCAGCGTTGAGATCAATAAAATTTACTTGTGTATTATTTATTAATCATAATTCGTAGTCATCATAAATCCTTTTTAACAAGTGTCAACATGTCGAATTATTCAATTACTCATTAAATGAAGGCAACGTATACTTTAATAGTCCGCAGCCTGTCATTAAACTTTGATTAAATTTACTGCTAACGTATATCAAAATATAATTTCAAAATTATAGTTATTTATAAATGATATTTTAAGTATAACTTACCGTTTTTATATTAATCAAGTGTATTTTTTCGCTCGTGTATAAACAATTTAAACGATATTATTTTACACCTAGCTAGTACAAGTTTTGTATGTGTGTTTTTTTTTAAAACATGAGATAATTGGTATCACTGCATGAGTAATTATGTTCAATAATTACAGTTGTAATGTCTTAATTATCATTTATTTACGTTTGTCTGCTGACATGTTGCATATGTAAAGAAACAGTCATTTAATCCGTAAAGTTTATGTTGTGATCCTCATTTTCTTGTAAGTTGCATCAATGAAGATTGACCACCATTGTATTTATGTCTTACCTTAAGATATTTTTAATTAATCTCCATTATTAATTGTTATATTTGAAATTATTTCTTATTAAACTTTAAGTGTATCCTTTATATTTTAGTCTTATTATATCATTGTACGCAACTTTAAATAATGATTATTAATCGTGTCAGTTGGTATTCTAAAAGCTTATTTCACAAGGGAAGAAAGAAAATAGTGAACTTATATAGGTTGTAGTATATTTTGTAGTTAATATCAATGTATCGATAAATGTATTCACTAGTAACGGTAACTGTGTAGTAACGGCAGCCAGCAACCCCAGACTCCGCCCCCGCGCACGCTACAGCCTACAACCCCATACATATATACATATAATACAACCACTCCCGCATGTTTACTGTTGAATGTAAACCCAGCACTCTGTCTGTACACCCTGTACTTTTAAAATATTTGAGTATATTTATTTATTTATTTATAGAAATATTATATTCCTTTGGGCGAAGCGACGACATGAAGTGATGATAACCAAACGGTACGACTGCTTATATGTGGCGTTGAGTAGGATGATATACTGACCACCACATGGTACTCGTCGCCATAGGATTGAAGATGTATCGATGTCCTAGTATATTTACACTAACTAAATTGTCTTTCATTCGGGAACTGTTTGTCGACAAATGGACGCTGCGGTGGAGTCTCTGGCCGCAGCGACCGCCAATTGATATCTTATTTATTTTTAATTTCAACTCTCTTTTTTATAATTTTTCTGTATACACTAATACCAATGATAACGGAGAATACTGTAAAAAATCATTAAACAGATCTTTGTTCATTTTAAGTATTATTACATTAAGCAAGTTATCCTTAGCCGACGCCCACAGCACACGATTGCCGTCTTACAAACCACGTGCAAGTGAAATATATACACAACTTTATTGCTATCAACTTATATTATTATTAAAGGAACTTCTACTGTTAACATCAAACAGTGTATTTAGTTTTACTGTTTTCCGCTTAGAAAATATTTTTAATTACTTAGACTACTAGGATAACGAGGTACCCCATCTAATAGAACAAAGACGCATTTTGGTGCTGTTTGAATTCTGTAACAGTTACATGGTATTTATAACAATTTTAAACATATTTAAACATTTGTATGTGCAATATGATTCTATTAATATTGTCTCTTACGATCTCTCACAAAGATTAAATATATTTACAATAACTAACTAAATCCCACGGTTAAGATAACACAGACATTACTCATTACGGTCGTGTTAAGGCAATTATTGCGTCGGGCCGTTGTCAATTTTAATTTATATATAAACCATGTACCCGCATCAAGTGGAACCTTGGAGACTGATAAATCAAATTGCTTCTCTAATTATTTACATACTTGTACCTTGTATTTTCGCAGTAATTGACAAATTGCAGACAAAAATCTAGACTAATAAAATACTGTGAAACTTTTACTAAGCCACTTTAACGATGAAACATTTCTAACTTTAATAACGAATTAAATAATGATTGCTTTTTGTATACAGTTCGGAAGGTTGCTAGCTTAACTGCTATTACTTTAAAAAATTTTTCGATTTAAGGCTAACATATCTTTCACATAGTATGAGAATGAAGCCATGGATACTCTGGCTGTCACATTTTACCAGCTAAAACTTATTTAAATTATTCCTTTGGCGCCGCTACCAAAAGTAAGTCTTGATCTTCGACATGAGAGAGCGCCGTCATTATATATCTCGCTCTAAACAACTGAAATACAGAAACAATTTTATACTACATATGTACTATTAGAGGGTAATAGTTAGCCAGGCGTGTTCGCTAAATCAGTACCACTATTAAAACTCCAATAAAACCCCAAAATCGAACCAGGACCCAACTTGGTACAAAGCCGGCGGTTAGTTACTGCACCAAGAAGGCAATCAGTTCTCATTTCACATGAGGACCAAATTGTTTTATTATATAATAATATTATTAAATATTTGGATATTTAATACTTTATAAAAAATACTTAACTCAAACTACTTGTACCGGATGCGGATAAAACTAGTCCTTTTAAGTACAGGGCATAATTTATTAAGCTATTAACTTAGGATAATATAAACGACATAGAAATATAGTTATTGGCAATGAATATTAATTTGTTACCATAAAGATATTATTAGAATATGACATAAGTGTAAACTAGAGTCGTATAAGAAGTTCTAGGTATTCTATTTTATCTATACCTATTTATTTATAATTTTTTTTTGTTACCCATGTACCTGAAAACTAGTGAACGTATCGACATGGGAACATGAACATACGACGCGGAATGATATGTAGATAGTTAAAGGCTATTTAGGACATGAGGGTACAACGCTAGGAAGAGAAACAGGCTATTTATTTTTTTTAATTTTATGGATTCTTGGTATTCGTTGTTATGGTAACGGTTGCTATAGGAAGTCATTTTCGGTTGCGGTTACTCTCAAAGAATATTTCAGAAAAATTTCAGGACTAATTTTATATTACGGGCAGCAAAACGGGCGGGGAACAATTATTACATTATATATCTGAATATGCACTATAAAATTTACCATATTGTTATATTATTTATCTTCATATAACACTATATTCTCTATGTCTATATATTTTGCTTTCAACATTTATGCATATATTGCAAACAAATGTAAAAAAGACAATATATAACCTAGCCTGGCCATAAGTTCTGTTACAAATGAAAATGCATTTTTTAATGATGTAATTTTAATAAAATATTATTAAAATTTATACCTACATATTTATTACTCTCAAAAAATAAAAAAAATTGTTCTATTCGAAATGGCCACCTTTAGCTTTTATACAGGCCTTTAATCTGTTTGGCCACGAATCTATTGATTTAAGCACTGTTTCCAAGGGAAATTTCCACCACCGTCACTGCTCGCTGCAAAGATTTTTTAAGAGACTCAATGTCGCCGTGTCATTTAAAGCAGGTCATGTCCTCTAAAACTAACCATATTTCGAAGTCTAAAGAGTTGATGTCTGGGCTAGATGAGGGCCAGTCTTCAGCTCTTATAAAGTCTGGAACGTTGGTTTGAAGCCAGGCTTGGGTAGTTCGTGCTTTGTGACCAGTGTGCCAGGTGCAGAGTCCTGCTGGAATGTCCACGGTATATTTTTAAAAAGTGTATTGCTGAGAGGTTTCTCAACATAATCCAAGACTGTATCTTGATACACTTTGGCTGAAGTTTTCAATCCTTTTTTACAAATATGTAGTGTAGTAACTCCTGGATAAGACACGCCGCACCAAACCATCATTGACGCAGGATGATGACCATGTTGTATCTTTCCGACCATTTGAGCAGCTTCTTTAAAACTGTGAGCGTACACTTTATTATTTTGCTAATTGTAGTGTTCTTCAATCGTGAAACTTTTATCATCGGTAAAGAGGATATTTTATTTTATTTTATATGATATGTAAAGAGGATAGAAGGCGTTTTGACCGATTAACTCTCTTTAATTGTAAAGATTGATTTAGGACATGTCTGTATATCGACGTTAAGCACCGAGCTTCAGGTCTTGTTTTATAATACGCGACAGAGTCCTAGCGTAAATCTTCTTTTCTTGCGATAAGATCTTTTGCTTCTTAATGGGGTTTCGACGAATTCTGGCTTTAACAGCATTAACAGCCTTTGTAGTTCGAACAGCACGCGGCCGCCTCGATATTTTCTGGTCTTCGATAGAGGAAATGTTGTGGTGTTGATAGTATGATATAGGAACAAACGGGTGATACCAAGCTTTTGAAGTGTCAGCAATATGACCGAGCGGTAAGGCTTCATACCCACTTTGTGCAAGGCGATCACTGCAATACTATTTTCTTTAACACCTCATTCCATATGGTAATTTGATAATGAACACGAAAAAATATGTGAAATGGCGCAAAATAGAAAGAAGTTTTTAAAATATATACGTGTTCCAAATTCAAAATAATAAAAAAATTGAGGAATAGAAATTTTTATGTCACAGTATTTATGGCCCGATTAATTATACTATGTGTAAATTTTGCCTGTTTAAATAATATTTGTTATTTATTGACAGTGTTTAGGTGTTATCCCATCACACTGAAACGGATTGCGCTGAAAGTCGTTCCAATGTATGTTACGCCTGTAATTTATATATAACTGTTGAGATGGGGTCATTGACATCCCAGCCGGTTAACATCCACTTTTGCACATAGGTGTCATGTGAGATATGCCATAAAACATTTCAGATGGTACATTAAGGTTCTTTTACGTTACTCGAACATATTTAAAACAAAAACATTTCTTTATTATTCTTTGACAATACTGGTGTTAACAATTCTAATAACAAATCTCGCCTTTTTAGGAAATTCTTGCGGAAAGTGTACTTCGGAGTTGATTTTAATTATAAGAAGGCTAATTATTAGTAAGAGAAGATATTTCGTTTAAAACTAAATCTGTCAACTACTGTTTATAGAAAATATAATTTTTTATGCATATTTCCGGTTAGATTACTTGTGAAAAAATATAAGCAGAAGATTTTTTTTATTATTTCACAAAGCGACGTTTATATACTTGACCATAACAACGTGGCGCTAGTGAAGTTGATACACACAGCACCTCCATCGTCGCCTTAAGACACTATGTTGTCTCGTTACTCCAGAAATTTCACTAGCTACAACCATCGAATCAGTACAATGTTAGCACACTATCGTTTAGCGATAGAAATAGAAACTACGGTGATACCTAGACGGTCTGCGATAATGGAGACCTAACCTCTATTGTCGATGGGTTATATTTTCTGTTCATTTGTGTAGCGTTCTAATGAGTTTAATTTGTTCGCAGGTCAAGATATGGTTTCAGAACCGGCGCAGCAAATACAAGAAGATGATGAAAGCGGCTCAAGTGGGCGCGCCGCCGCCCAGTCTCGGTCTACCTCCCGGCAGCCCGCCCACCAATAACCAATTATTACACGGTGAGCTTAACGCGCACGGCCAAGTGCTTAAAATGGCCGTAAGTGAACCGCAGATACATAATTCGATAGATAATTGTATTAGTAAGAACATTCCTTTACATTGATGAACCCTTCGCCTTAATATCAATTTTGTTCTTCATGACGAAGCAACGAAGTGAGCGAGCTGTTCATCTAATGGGAAACTCCATTCCCATAAGACTAAGACGGCAGTTAGGACGGTATACATAGAACCACGCTGTGATCTTCACATTGATACAACCTGTCAAATCTTGTTAACCCAGCATTGGTTGACGGCAACACAGTAACATATATACACAACTCTTTGGCGCCAGAAACAGGTGTAGTGGTTCTATTTAGACAGTCTCCAGAAATAGAACTATCAGTAAATATAATTTCAACGGATGTCGTTTACTAAGGCATAAAGGAAGTTGTATTATCGATATTAAAATTATGGATATATATATTATTCAAGTAAGTAAGGTACATGTACAAAAATATTTCAATATTTGCTAGTGGCACCCAAACTAAGTTGCGCTTGTAACTTAGGCTGACATTGTTTACGTTTATATGATTGTTTAATTTAAGTTTATTTATATGTCTAGGTGGCGGTGGGAGCTCGAGTGGGTCCCAACATTCGCCGTCGGCTTACCAGAGCGGGGGTCCCACGCAAGCGCATTCGCCGACGCCCAGTTCGACGCCGGTCTCCGAGCTCTCCCCCGGTTTATCCCCCACGGGCACACCGTGGGACGTCAAACAACCCCCGCAGCCCTCCTGGGATGTAAAGGTTGGATATGTAAGAAAAAATCAACTATTCTTTATTAGCTATTATTAAAAATTTCATATGAATACATTTTGCTTTATTATAGTCTTACTATAAATATTATTATGCCAATTTTAAACAAATCTAATAATAAATTTCAAAAACTCGTAGAAGCAACTTAACCTAACACTAAAAAGTATAATTTTCATTGAATTATATTAGGTTTTTACAAAACCTAGACTAGCTAATTATGGCAACCGTATTGTAAATCTGCCGCTATAACAGAATCGCTAAGCTCCAGATAATATATGAGCGCCGTGTTTTCTGAGTATTCTTTGACATCCTCTCCCCTAATCACTTGAAAGCATGTGAATTTGAAGTTAAGTGTTACCTTAGTAAATAAAAATTTTATTAAAGTTTTCCTATAATTAGACGAGTTTCTACTCTACATCGATAAACTTTAAAATAGTGAAGTATATTTTGTATATAAAGTCCAGATATAAGAATATATTACTCACAAAAGAGAGTTTACGTCGGTTCTGACCTTCTGTTAGATAGTTTTCTTATCAGAGTGGGTTCTACAATAAATAGTCTGGTTCTAGGGGAAGATAAGATTATGTTGGATTTGTACTAATTAAAACACTATCGGCAGTCCTGAGGAACACCTAACTAATGCTAACGTTTTCTGTGCAGCCTACTGCGGGTCGCTCGCCTGATGGCACCTCGTGCGATGTGAAGCCGCCTCATCAGCAGTCATGGGACCCGAGGGTCGGTTATGTAAGTTGAACCTTTCTTATTCTCTTTATGGATAATAATAAATGAATACTTTATAGTATTGCAATAAAATATCACATGTGAACTCTTTTAGTCAAAAATAACTTTTAATCCAAACCTCCCTTGTGAGTATATCTGTTGTTGTGGGGTGTTATTATTTATATATTTATCTAATAATATTATATATGAGATTGTAAGTATTCTAATACATGACTACGGTAAACGTCAACATAGTAACTAGCTTTTAGTTTAATCGATTTATTAAAGATAGTTTTCTACTTACTACGATTTTACTATTTAAATTTTGTTAAATTGTTTTAGCTTTTCTATAGCAACTTATTTCCGTCTATGCTATAAGTAAGCTGATTGATGTTTAACACTCAATTTGGTTTATTTCTCTTATAAAATATTATGAATAGTTATCACAATTATTTCAGCATTATTTAGAGAACGTAGTTTTCGGTTTTTTGTTAATCACTAATATATTAGTTCCGGTTCCGATGTTCTAAGGTTTTGTTCTGAGTATCCGTATATAATGTATTGTAAAAGCGTTGTTTTTTCGTTATAACTAATTATTTAAATTTAATCTTTTGAGTAATGGCACCGATAAATTTCAGTCAAGTATATTTCATCGCAGACGCGTGTACTGGTAGTATTACGGATGTAACAACCTTGTCCCTTCCTGCATTAGCTGGAGCCGATAAAAAACAAGCGACGGATCCGACGGAATCGGTTATTGAAATATTTGATTCAAATGTTTAAACGGAGGAAGTTAGGTAATTCTTTTCCGAATACTTTTCATTTTACAATAGCCTTTGCGTAATCAGGCACAAATTGTTTTTACTTAGTTTTCTAGTTACTCTAGATTCTATAATACAAACGTATATAGCTAGGAATAGATAAGAGATTAAATCCTGAAATATTCGGACAGGAAATATATTTTATGAAAGTTAAAGAAGTAAGACTTTTCACCTATCACCTATCACCTATAAAAGCCTAATGGTTACAAATATATATTCCCGCTAAGGTTTTTCGAAATCTATGCTCACGGTTTGATGGGATTATCATTGTATTAAAACATAGAAACTATTTTAATATTTTTTTATAATTAATGCTAAATGTATGTAAATCTCAAAAGATGGATGCCCACTGTTGAACAAAACTTTCTTGACGATTAATTTCTTACACTAAGGTTAATATCGAAAACAAGTTATATCTCAAATTCTTGACATGTTAAAATAACTTGTCAATTCACCCATCGCCTTTTCACCGTCAAAAGACCAGATGCACCCAGCACCCAGTTTGCGAACAAAGAGGTTCAGTTCCTCGTTCTTCATGAGAACAGCAAAGGAGTAGAACAAATGGCCGGCGTCGGTGTTCCCGTTCAAATATGACGTGGGTGTCTTCAAGAAAATAGTGAATAGGGTGCTATTAGATTAGTGCGGTTAAATAACATAGATCACATCACCACATAACGTCAGATGAGATGGTGGTCAAGCGCTAACCTTGACGATTTAAGAATAAAAATATATGTTTTAAAGAGTACATACAGGTAGAAGGTTTTTTGGCGTATATAAAAAAAAACTAACTAAATAGCTTTAGTACGATAGGAGTAGAATAAAAAGCCAACCTGTTGCGTGTCAAGTGAAACAAAGCGAGCCCCCCGATCTTAGTTGTTAGCGTAGTGAGAAAGGCGTGACTGACCGCGCCTCGCATTTAACTGGATTAGTTACATGCGATACCATTAACCCAGGTTAACGGTGGACCTTTCATTAATATACAGCCCTTACGATATTACAGGGGTGCTTCGTTTAAAGGTCAAAATATCGTTAATGAAATGCTTAGTTTCTTTCATGTTAATACCTTCGACCCAATCATAAAACGCTGGAGTCGTGTATAATATTTTTTATAGTTACTAGCTTTTATAGTTACGAAACGTGTTAATGAAGATGTTAATTATAATATGTACTATAGTTTACATGTTCAAATTATAACTGTTATAATTTTTTTATTCATTACAATAGTTACCTAACTCATCCTAAGATTGAATCTATTACGCTTTGAATCTAAATTAGCGAAGAATATTTAATACTTGTTACTTATACCTATTATTTATTACAGTAGTTAAATGGTGAAAAAAACAATTGCAGATGATAATGTTCATAGTGTTTTCTAATAGTTTCATAAGTTAGCGTTCACAAACAAATTATAGCTTTATTTGTATATGTAGTAAACCATAAATGTGCATCTATGGGTTTTTTTTTATTTATAAAGCTTTGAGGCGAAAAAAACTAAATCCTGGTGGCAAATGATACCTCTGAACGTGGCGCTAGTTAGAATGATATAAATAGCAGCAGTTACCCCAGTAAATTAACTAACTATGAAGGCTCTTCAAAAGGCAACACAGTAATGTTTGCATGTTACTAGGCGGTTTAGACTTTGTTTCACTCCATGTACTCCTTCTTGACTATAAAGATTATTTATATTCTGTCCATTTCCTTACATTGCCGGTCTCTCTACTTCCGGACTGTACATGACTATAGAGTATTAGACAATATGTACTACGTATCTAAACCTAGTATGCCATTGCACAGGGCGCGCCGCCCGGCCCGTGGGACATGAAGGGCGCGCACGCCGCGCATGCGCTGCACCACCAGGCGGCGCCGCAGCCGCATCCGCCTTACGTGCCGCAGTACTCCTGGTACCAGCCCGACGCGAACCCTGGACTACTGACGTAAGTACTTACCTTTCCCTGATCTCATTTAATTCATAGCTCAGCTGTTCCTCGAGACGCTAGACTTTAATATTTATTTACACAGGCGCAGGTTATACTTAGACTCTCCATCTCCCATATTATGAATTTTATTATAGATAACAGACACGACCACAAACATTACATAACTTTAAGTAAGGTCAAATAATGTGAAGTGTCCACGCCCAGAACGCTATTGACTATTTTTTTTTTTAAAAGTAATTTTTTACTTAATCTTGGGTTAGCGTCAAGTATCTTGCAATTGAGAGTATATATTCCTTATTATAAACCTTCAAAATAGATTACAAAGGCAAGACACTACTATCTACTATATCTATACTACTACATCTATATGACCACTCTACGCCGTAAATTCGATATATGATAAATAAACCAACTAACATATCAAATCGCTTACAGTGAAAACGGGCTTGCTTTGTTCCATCGCATGGGCCTAAGGCCACAGTATCTGGGACCACACGAACAGAACAACTTCGATAGCTGAGGAATCACCGCAACTAGTTAAATTGTAGCACATCAACAATACAGCCAATTCAGATGTTTCGTGTGAAACAACGTTTATAATGTAAAACTATCGAATATATTATAAAATGTGCAAGGTTATAACGGCATGCATATATGTAACAAGGATTCGTTAGTAAAAACTATGTTAAAGCAATTTGATCTCATTTAATATATAATATCTAGAAAGAAAGAAAATGTGTAATTGCCATATTAAAAAAGTTAGTTTCATTTTGATCCATAAATTCGCGGTTGTAACGTTATTTAAAAGTAATATGTTATAACCACTTAATAACGTTTTATTTTAGCATATTCATAGAGAATTAATTATGCTATTTCTCTTCCACTAGATTTCTTTCAACAGTTTATTAATATAGAAATTGTTTGTCTACAGGGTTTGGCCCGCAGTGTAACAGCCATCGGACAAAAAGTTTTTTAAAAAAATTTATGCAAGTATAGCTCACATACAATATGGCGGCGAAAACGCGGGAATAGCGCCATTTTGATTATTATTGCGTATAACTTTGTATCGGCACAACCAACGTTAAATTAAGAAATTTATTTAAATTAATAATAAAATCATTGTACATTTTATAATATAACTATAATATAGCATAATTGTTTAAAGTGGTTATTGTACATTTAATAACAAAGTAATAATTACGCAGGGCTTTAACTTTCCCGACGCGTTGACCATCTTTTAACAAATTGCCTTCAAATTAAAAAAGTATATATATGCATGTCATTACATCCTCAGAACACTCCAGCAAGACTTTGTAAGATAATACGCCGGGACTTGAAATTTTGTAAAATGTTTTTAAATATATTTAATAGCGCGGTTGACATGTACGAATCAAAAAAATGTAACACGTTTAAATTTTCACTAAAGTATGTATTTAAATTTTTTTAATAATTTCATACCCAAAAAATGGTATTGAACTATGATCAGCTTCGTATGTCATCGTTTACCTTGTCCAACGATGGTGAATACATGAAAAAAAAACTCGGAATCAATCAATGGAAGTGAGACACGCTTGATATATTTTATTACAAAATTTGATAATATACGTGTGAACGAATCTCAATAAATATTTATATTTTCAACATTATTTCTCCTCCAGTGGTTGTTACCCTAATATATATCAACAGATAAGAAAATGGTTACGAATAATTAAAAATACATATATTGGAAAAATTTTAACTTTAATCTTTTGCCATTTATTAAAACGAAAATTTCCGAAAAGGTTCATTATATATACTGCACTAGAATAAATTTAATTTGAATTGTTATAAATATGTATAAAGTAAGCTTTAAATAAATATTTAATTTATTTATATCGATCCATCAAATAAAGAAGCGGGAACACAAACCATACTGTTGTGATAGATAATTTTAAGTTTTTTTTTTTTTCTCTAAGGCAATGGAATTGTATTTATTTAATTTTATTTTTGTTTTTCGTGCAAGCAAATGTGTTCTGTATGCAAATTTATTTAAGGTTCGACAATTTTTTTTTTGTGTTTCTATTACGCTGCAATTTGTTTGTTATCTGTTTCGTAATAATATGAACTACGATCTTTACAACGCATGAACAGTATTTTGTACTCTTAAATGTCAAGTTTGTATTTTTTAAATGTTTTTAATTTAACTGTTGGAACATAAAAATAACTATTATTTACTCGCTATTGTTCGCCAAATCGCACATGGTCAGCGTGGTAAATAAACTTGACTATATCCTTGCGAAAGAAAAGCTCGCGTCCCACCTTTGGGAACATTAAGTGGGTTATTATTACTTGCAAATGTCACAATTTGTCTTAGACAGACATTTTTAAGTTCTATTTTTATGACGCAATATTTTATATAAATTATACTAAACACAACTGCTGGTCAGTTTTTCATAGTCCCAAGTTACTATTCATGCTCTCACAAATCGATTATAGTAGTTTTTTTTTTCTAGAATGGGTCTTTACGGGATGAATTACAATTTGTAAATACTTTTTGTATTATATAGAGAATATATAGTATACATATAAATATAGATAGATAGTATAATTACATAATAACTACATTGTATAAAATAAGGAAAGCGGAAATAAGAAAAAATTAAATAATTTCTTTTGTCAAATAAAAAATGTAAAACCTTTTTTGGTGTTTTAATTAATTTTTGTATTCATTTATATATTTATACCATACTTTTATACTCAGAATTTTAAAAAAACAACGTTTTTAAGACTAAATATATTAATAAATAATTTGCCCATTAATGACAAGAACAGTCTTCTTCGCAAAACAAACGATTTTGTTTTAATTTATAGAGAAAAAAAAATTAAATAAAAAATATATATATACGTTAAATGATTCACTTATTATCATATTATTGAAAACCAACAAAATTTATGGAATAAATATTGTTATATTATTACCAGTAACGGCAACATTGACTCTAAAGTTCCGCTGTTTTTTTTAACATTGTAATTATTTCTCTTCTCTAATAATCGATGATCAGCATCATCGTCAACCAGACAACCACAACTGGACATTTTTTTTATTTGACGTAGCGGAGAGTCGAGCGCAGTATTCACCTGATAGCATATGATACGCCTTCGCATAACAACGTGCCGCTTGTTAGGATGATATACACTGTACGTGTGTTCATTGACTTGAGACAAGATATTACTCGTTACCCCAGTAATTTTGCTAGCTACTACGCCCTTCAAACCGGAACACAAACGTCTTCACACCACTGTTAGGTTGCATAAAGTCGACCAGTTTTTACTGACAACAGTTATAACAATAAAATTTTCATGAGCTTACTGGAAATCAATGGAATAATATGTTCCATATGCTTTTATTTTACTTGAGTAGCAGTAAACATTTAAAAACAAAAAGTTTATTGCTGTTTCGATCTGCTGGTTACAGCATTAATTTTCATTTTTTATTTTTTTAAGCACGGAACATGGTAACACTTAAGATTTATTATTACTTCATTAGACATATCAGTAGTAGAAAACAACTTAAATTATAATACAATCTTATGTATGATAATTATTCTTGAAGTAGCATTATTTAATGTAGAAATGTTAATCCATTACTAACTGAATCGCAGTTATCAAGTAAAATTTCTAACAGTTATTTTTATACACTTTAAGAATTGTATGAAATCATCATCATCATCAGCCGATAGACGTCCATAGCTGGACATGGATCTCCTACATAAATCTCCCCATCGATCGGTCCCACGCCGCCTTGGTTCCGGTGCTGTGCCAACGTCCGTCACAGTCAGTATAGCCTCGGTTCCGCCGGCCACCAGAAACCGTCGTTTGTAGAAGTTCATATGGGGGAATCAAACGGCCTTTAGCAATTAAGAGCCTCCTTCTAGGTTTGTTCTTAATGCCATTTAAACATTCATACAGACTATAAATAAACACCAATTAAAGAATATATCTTAGTAGCAACATATATCGTGACGTCATCATTCAAATTAGGCGAGGTGGGGACAGTCGACTAGATGTAATAACACGCTATGCTGTTCCATCAGACAATCTTCATTCATCGACTAAGACTAACAGCATGCATAACAGTTGAAAAAAAAAAAGCTTGTCATATACTATACAAAACACATAAAAATACTATGTCCCGGTTTGAAGCGAGTAGTGGCTAGTAAACATAGTATAAAATGGAGATACTATAAAATAGAGACCTAACTAATCGTCTCAAGGTGACATGTGTAATAGCGTGCTGTGTATGTCAACCTAACTAGCGCCTTGTTCTTATGGGCAGGCGTATAACTTATCAGATAAACTTCTCGCCTGTCTCGGCGTAAAAATAAACTGTTGCTCTAATACCGGTTCGATATGACATATAATTTCTATAAGAAAATAATTTCTTGATTACTATAGAAATGTCATCCAAGTATTATACAGCTACAGCGCCTTTTAAACCGGAACACAGCAACGTTTGCACAGTACTGTTTGCCGTCAGCACCACTGAAACAGAGAGCTACCACTAGTGAAACCTTAATTTGAATATCTATATAGAACACGCGGCGATGATTATTGAGACGCCGGCGCGATGGTGAGTCTGATTGGTAATCAAATTAACGAAGACCTAACTCGAACACAGCCATTTCGTTTGGCCGGGGTACATGTCTGCACCTTTGGGGTCCCGCGAAAAACGTTGCAAGTGCAATTAAAATGACGATCGGCAGCCAATTACATGTGCCTTTATTGAAACGTCCCTGCAGATGGGGCCGTGTAGTTGCGACTTTTTACGTCGCGGCGTTCGCGCAAAGGGATTTTTGCGTTTTTGTCTTTGCCTCATGCGTTTGGCACAAAGCATGCCCGGTGGGTGTACTTACTGTGCGTACTTCTCATATAACACAAACTAGACCAGTTCGGGAACACCCGCGAATCGCGTATCATACATCAGCCGATAAACGTGCTGAACATAGGCCTCCCCTAAAGATCTCCACATCGATCAGTCCTGCGCTGACTGCACTCAGCGGTTTCGCGCGACGTTTACCAGATAATCAGCATGGCCTCCGGTACCGCCAGCAACTAAGGGCCGTCGTTTGTAGGGATTCATATGGGAGTCCGGTGCTACACAGTGAAATAGTGATAGGGTCTAAAGCTATATTAATTCTGACCCCAACCAATCGCGAAGCATGTCTCGGGGGCAACGTCACACCGCGGTTATTCTTGACACCTTCGGACTACTCCGAAGCGCTGCGAGTTCGGTTCCCGGCCGACAAGGTCGGGTCAACATAGAAGGTAAAGACCCTTTGCAAGCGAAGTGATAACAAAAGCAACATATTAGTAGAGCGAATGATACATGTAGGGAGAAAGAGGAAAAAACAAGTAATAAGTTTAGGCATTTAAAAAATAGTATTCTCGTTATGCAAACGTCCTAGCTTCACAGTTACTGTGGTCGTTAATAGCAAACGTAACACTTGGGGTCAATTGTCGACAACTAGTTTGGTTGCGCTGAATGTTGTTGGATAAAATGTTTGTTGCAGTTGCAGCAAAAACATTGATGTATTGACGACTAAATTGAACTTGCCACCATGTGACAGGAATTCTTTACATGACATATGCCATAGGGTACATTCTCCAAAAAATACCCAAGGAACAAGGAATTTAAAACATCACATGTATTACAAACGCTTCGAAAAAAAAAATAATATGAGAACAGTGGTCCGTCATTTTATGACATTTGCCGCCATATTTGTCTTAAAAATATTAAATTGACACGCAGCTCTCGTTTCTTGCTTATTTTAAAAATTTTAATCACTTTAAATTATAATATAAAACGGACGTTGAAGTTTTCGATAAAGCAACTTATTTTTTAACATAGATACGTTTACGGTTATGGGGCTAGTGGCGTCTTTTATGGTTACCATGGTTACAATTTAGAAACGAGTCTGCATTTTAAACATTGTGACGACCACAAGTTTTTTTCAATTTATAAAAACAGTGTTCATTACAACAAAATGAAATGCCTAAGAAGTCATTAGTCATTAAAATCAACAATTTTTTTATTTGATAAAAGCGGGACGTCCACCTGATGGTAAGTGCCTGCTCCTAACAACCTGCTCATAACAACGCGGCGATACATACTGCAGCACTTTGAGCTCGTCATCTGAGACATAAGATGTTCAGTCTCGTTACCTCAGAAATTACAAGAACTACAGCGCCGTTCAAACCGGAACACATTAATTTTTTCGCAATACTGTTTGGCGGCGGAAATAGACGCTACGGTAATACCTACGGTTGCTGGCAACAGAGACCTACCACCAGTAAATATAATCACATCATGCTTTCAATTTCTGTTTAATATCCGTACAATATGCCATATTATTTTTTACCAAAAATATTGTGAATTGGTTTCGAAATACATTACTTTTTTAAACTTACCATGTGCGCGAAATACCGTGCCGCCTTCCGCACGGAAAGTGTCACATTTTAATGAAAAAAAAAAAACACTAAAAACACAGTGGAACCCCCAAACCATTAGTGAATAACGCAAGAACGGAAGTATACGCCCACGGAACCCTTTTAAAAAATAATAAAATAGTCTTTTATACGAACCGTATAAAGCATACCTTTGGCTACAAAAGAATTGAAAAAAAAAAAAGCCATTTTGCCAAAGACATCTGTTTTATAAACCGGTGGCGGGTAAAAATGCTTCCATTTTAATGAATTTCTTTTAAATAAAGTTAAAATTATTTTCGAATAATTAGTATAATAAACTTGTGGTTATACGTAACTATATATAACGTTAATAGAGATCGCAACGACTTCAACAGTTTATAATGTATTCATTTATATTCTTATTTATTCTGTATTCGACATTTTTAACTAATTTAATATGTACTATTTTTTATTTTTGTTTTCTTTGCAAATTAAGTAAAAGTTTAAATGTAATAATCATTATAAATAATTACTAGCTGTTCTTCGCCCTTATTGCTAGCCGTAAAACCCCCATCTCTCTCATCGGGGAAGGAATTTTTAAATCCATCCGAGCTGACCTATAAATAGCAGAAGCCTGCCAAATTGCATTGATGGTAGTAGTATTTTTTTCCCCCAGCTGTGTTAGGCTGGAGCCTATTTCCACAGTAACTTACCATCTTCTATTTATTTCACATTTTTTCATTATTCTCTTCCTTCTTCTTTCATTCAAGTTCTATCTTTCGTATTACAATTCTGTATCATTCTCCATCCTATTTACTTCTTGCACGCATCTCGCATAAATAAGGTCCGCCGCACACAGTCCGCTCTTTATTAACAATTTTTACAATTTTTCTTATCTGTTCTTATGTCTACCCATTCTTTGGTAGGTTTCTATTGCCGGAGACCATTTAAGTAGCTACCACCGCAGTGCCTATTTCTACCGCCAAATATCAATGTGCAAACATTATTGTATTCCGGTTTTAAGGGCGTTGTAGCTAGTGTAATTACTATCGTAATGAGACTCGACATTTTATGTCTTAGGCAATGAGCGTGGTGCAGGGTATAACATTCTAACTAGCGCCACGTTGCTATGGGCGGGCATACCACTTACCATCAGATGAACGTCCCGCTCGTATCGTAGATTAATGTTATAAACAAATTTTACCAAATTTTGAGCACAATTTGAGTCTTATATAATAGTTTCGGAGATCCCGTGATGAGTCAATGAATCTCTGGATATCTCGTGATATATCATCAGCCGATAGACGTCCACTGCTGGACACAGGCCTCCCCAAAAGATCACATACAGTCAACATGGCCTCCAGTACCGGGGAACTAGGGTCTGTCGTATGTAGGGATTCTTATGAGAGGATTTGGGCCATTTCCCAGCAATCTGGCCAATGCGGGTAGGTCAGCGCCAGAGCCCCGTTTGTTGATAGTGCACCACGAGCTGGTGAAGTTGACTTGGGTCCCGAGAGTTGTAGTGCCGCCCTCTTAAAACCCCGTCATATATACTCTATAGAGATCCACTGATGGACATAGGCCCCCCCAAAGATCTCCAAATCGTTCGAAATAAATTAATATAAATATATCCGATTGAATATAAATGTATATAAATTTTTATAGTATTAGTATAGTATTAGTATTAGTATAGTTCAAGTAACAATGCAGTTGTAAATATATCTACGTTCTACTTTCATAATTTGTTTTTAATCTGTTGTAACAAAATTTTATGTCCTATTGGAGTCTTCGAGGAATACTTCTGAGTAACTTCATTTTATTTTATTAAAAACATGTCAGAAGTAGTACTTTTGAGAAATATCAAATAATTTCTCCCTTTAATAGTTAGTTCAAAGAAACAATGTTTAGGTCTGCGTTTTATACACTGAACTTTAATGAACTTAGGTGGATGTTTTAAACTTATTGAATATACCTTTATTACGCAGCGGGCACGTTATTCACATTTTATCATTTAAAATGTTCTTTCATGATTTTTTTTATTTACCGCACAATAAAAAGTATTAATTATATTGACGCATTGTAATAACACTGGTATACATATAAAAATATCAATGTGTCTAGTATTTAGTCGTTACTCAGTAAAATGCTGTGCAAGTTGAGAGAATTCGCGCCATCTTTGGATAATAGTTCTTATAGTCTCATTGTAGTCTCGTTTCGGAATTGCATTTTTTTGTATAACATATTCTTTATCTCGACCTTGAATCAACACTATTTACTTCTTGTAGAACTATACCATTTTAGTTATAAATTTATTTATGAATACAAACCAAAAAGTCATACATACAAAACAGGTTACTTATTTGCTTATGAGAAATTTTTGAAATGGAATCGGCTATTAATAATTTTCATTAATAAGTTATACAGTTATATATAAACACGTTTATCTATGATAAAATAAAGCATATATTAAAATAGTTCACTTAATTGTACTTCGTATGATATATTTAGATAGAGATAGGTTAAGTAATATATATTTTTTTTTAATTACAGCTAATAGCTCATTCTTTCGAAATAATTTTAAAAACAAAACGAAATTAGCTGAAAATCAGTTCAGGAGTCCGGTAGATACAATGCTATAGACGGACATTCAAGAACATACACAGCAAAACAGCGAGACCGACAATATGAATTTAGCCGCTGTGCTACAGATATAACACTGCCAGTATTCTGTCACAAAAAACTGTGGCTTTTCTTCTGCGTATGATCCAATCCGAAAGTATAAAGTACCATTTTGTCGGAATGATTCATCGGCCGCATCAACCGCGGCATACAGCTCAGCATTCCCGCGAAGCAAAAACACGAAAGCGCTGTTCTCCCGCTCCCGCAGCACCGTCGCCGCTTGCCACAAGAAACAATTATTTTAACGCAAAAACCCTTAGGGACTCACCGTCCACTTGCGCGGCTCCAACTAAGCATGCCGATCAGAGATACACGATGCACAGTACAGTACGTAGGATTTAAATGCAATTTTCCTATCACCTACGTAAAAGGCGCTTGTTATAAATTTAATACTTTAAGTAGTAATATTGCTATATATATGGTTAAACGTGCAACATGTGCTGATGGAATGTAAGCTGAACAATTTTTAAAATAATTTCCTTTTTGGCCACTTATACACATCATGGATATAGGTATAATCCAAAACGCACTAGCTGACCCGACATCCAAATTTCCCAAAGATCTTAATGTCTTGGGAGGATTTGAATGACATTAATATATAATTTATTTAATTTGTAGTTATAGTAATGTTTAAAAGATGCGATGGGACGAATTAGGTAAAACCTCCAAATGGTGAAAAAACAAAAAACGTAGCAACATCGACACGATAAGAACGAAACAATGGTAAATTTCGAAAATTGTATAGCATCTTATATCATTATGTGAAGGGAGTAAAACTTGTATTTATGAATACGTGAATGCAGTTTGACTCCAAGTTCTTGAGAAAACTAAATGCAAACTTGATGACAGCCCGTCATGCAAAAAAAAAAAACCATTGTATTTTCGATCATCTACAGAGAGGATGTCTTTATGAGTGCCTAACGTGTTGTTCGTAAATAGGGAAAGAAATTGTTTTACTATATAAAGGAGTTAAATAGACATGAATATTTACAGTTGACAAGAATAGTTAAAGGCCGGACAGCTCAATTTGGCAACTAAACTATAGTTTGAAGGTACCTTATGATGATAATTGATGATCAGTCGTACGAAAAACACTAGTGAATTAGTGGTTCAACCAAGGTAAATAATCCTTTGACTTAACCATGAAATTATTATAGACGTATAAGGTTTCACAAAAGCAGTGGGTTTCCATTTCAAAACTTTTCAACGATGCTACAAATTCATATGACATATTGTTATTTTTGACTGTTGTATGGTTTCTGATTTTATATAAAACACTGTGATCGACTAGAATACATAATGTAATAATCTTCTCATGAAAGAAATGCCTCAAATTCAAGTATTAGTATTATAAAAGAAGTTAATTTATTTATGTTGTCATATCTTAATTTCACTTAAACATTTGCGTCTATAAAGTAAATAACAAACGATGAGTTCGTCAGAAACATGTTAACAAGTCGCCTGATAGACCCATTTATAATTATTTAGAATCTGATGCACGGGGTTGCCTGGTGCAAATTGCTGTAATTTACCAATAACCGACTCAGCAGGGCCACAAGCACCCCGTGGGTCGGCACACGTTAACAATTATTGGCTGTCTAACTGCTTTCCAAACAGTGTATACTTTAATGAGAACTTTAGAAACTATTTTACGATTTCGTCACCTCTTTATTAGGAGGACCAAAGATAAAATAATAATTTAAACTAATTGATTGATGATTAAACTAAGACAATCTACATAGAAAGCTATTCATAGATAATCCATTAAATGTGAAGATTCAAAAGGTGAAATCGATAGGTGAAGAAATATTATCATCACATTATGAAGGATACGTTATTAAAGTATCAAAATATTTTGAGTTACTTAAAGTATCAAATGAGATTTAAATAAATAGTATAGTTTTTTTAACTACCGTAATATTGTCAATATTTATAACTGAAAAAAAGTATAAATAATATCATAACTGTAACAAGCACCCTGTAAAAAAGTTATGAATTGGTATATTAATAAATCATTATCCTCAGCCAATAGATGTCCACTGCTGGACATAGGCCTCCCCCAAAGATAATCACACACAGTCAGCATGGCCTCCAGTATCGCTATACTCTAGGGGCTATCGTATGTAGGGGTTCATCCATATGAACCCCATGGAGATTTGGGTCTGTTCCCACCAGTCTGGCCCAATGCAGATAGGTCGGAGCCAGAGTCTCATTTGTTGATTAGCATGGTGCACCACGAGCAGGTAAGGTTGGCTAGGTTCCCGCGAGTTATTATGCGAGACCTCTTACACCCCCGGGACCCCTTACATCCTATATTAATAAATAATCTAAACCAATCACGGTCAATCCTACTTCGGATGACCATTCATTTAAAATGCTGAACGTGGACTTCCGTACATAAATAATATTTTAATGTGAAAACAGGTCCCATGGCAGAGATTCCGCAAAGACTAACGTCACTATTGGCAAAAGTACGATACCTCTCATTAATATCGACTACTATCGTACCTTGTGGGATTTTCAAATTGTTATATATTATTATTCTTCTAAGACTTCTGCCAACACATGAACTCCATGGAAATAGACCTCAGCAACGCCTGCATGGGCGACGACAGCTCGTTTCTGGCCCCTTACCGTTACAAATTTAATGCACTGAACAAATAAGTCGTTAAAATTAGACCATCAATTTAAGTATCGGATTTTTGACGCGTGCCGTCACTACGAGAAGTTAACGCGCATTATGAAAGGTTTATCGGTTTTTTAACATCTTAATATCAAGGTATAGCATTTCGTGTAATGAACGGGCATTACGTGAAACACTATACTCCGATTCAGAGCATGTACTACCCACGTGGCTCGCGTCGAGCGCCCTCTATAAGCGTACTATGTAATTAGTTTTTTTTATATAATCAATGACACTGTAGCACTTTTAACCTGTGTACAAAACCGAATTGCAGCAAGCAACGCAACCTCTTCTATATCTTGAGCGCATTTTCTGTCTCACTCCTACCGGCGCTATGTTGTATTTTAATATAGAAAGAATTAACAGAGATAGCACTTATTTTACTCTTTCGCCCATAACTGGCGTAATTTAAAAAAATTGAAAAGGCAAATGATAGAGATCATAATTTTACGGAATCATTGCATTGTACGAAAACAGTCGGAGAATTACGGACCTGTATACATTTCCCATATTTATTTTAAGTTAGTTAACTTTGAAATCACTCGCTGTCTGATTATTAACTTAAAAGTATCTATGAAGGTTTGTAAATAAATTTTTCGAATATTTATTTAGAAAAGTCTATTGTAAAAATTGTCCAGATATAAAAACAAAAACACTTTAAGATGAAATAAAATGTTATCGTCGTCCGGGACAAAAATATTAAATTTTCATAACTAACCAAAAGAAATTAATAATATTCAATAAAAAAATTAAATATTTTAATCACCTTAAAACCTCTTTGATTCTTAAGCGCAATTTGATGACAGTGTTTGCCTTTAATATTAAAAAAAAATAAACACCAAAAGAAGTATTACCATCGCATTCCGTACTACAATTCAAAAATACATTACACAATAACATACAGGCACAATGGGGTAACAGAACACCCTTCTTCCTTTATTTTTGTTGCGCAGCGCAGGGGTGTGGTCAGCACTGGAGGGAAAAAAGTAGTATAGCGATCTTTTGTATTCGCTCCTTTTTTCTGGTTCACTTCTGAATAAGTACGAAACAATGTAAATGTATTTATGTTCCGGCTAGCTCGCGATACAGTTATCATGACACAATTCTTTTTATGCCATCGGAATTCTGAGTGGAATACGTAAAATACCATATCCCGAAAGAAACTTAGCTGAACGTTTGCCCATGTGACCATTATGGGCTAAATTATAAGAGTGAACAACAATTTCGATGATTAGATAATATGTTTATAAATATTTACTTAGTCCGGAAGACAGCAGCTGACAGCAGCCTGATTTGTAATATGAATATTTCTCGGTCAGAAGTAATGGGGTTTAGATGTGGGAATCGGATGGTGGTACAGTTTTTACGAAAAAAGCTACTACCCTCATATTGTTAATCAGCCGACATAACGCTATACTCCATCTGTCGACATATAAAAAATCTGGACAAAGATATCTAAGCTAGCTCACACATACACAACTGTAATGTAAACTGTAACGTAAACATTAATATCATATGAATTTGAGTGAAATAGTTCTCTTATTGGAATATATCACTCATACAACCTACTCACCCCTATCTAACCTTTGATGATTAAACTATTTGTTTATAATTACATAACGTATGTATGATAGGGGTATCTTGTAAAATGCACACAGGACTGATAAATTACGTTAAACACAAAAAAAATATTGCACTTTGTAGTAGGAGTATGGTACAATTTGCAATATTTTTTTTATATGCTGTTTGAAAAGTAAAATCTTTTTTTTCTTTATTGTAAATAAAAACGGAAGTTTAAAAGATAAAGGCGGATTTAATTCTGAAGAAGTTCCCTTTCAGTAGACTTGTATATTACAGTAAATTGATTCATAGTAAAAAGCAGGTAGATCTCATATTTTAGAAGAGTTCAATCCGGTGGATATTATCTCATTATCATTAGCCTATAGGATTCAACTGCTGAGCATAGGCCTCCCCCAAAGACCTCTACCACTACCAGTCCCGCACTGCAGATATTCAGAATATTTCCATGACGTACACCAAATCGTCGATTCACTTGGGCTTGAGTGATTTATTTTTATACACAATTAAACAATGAGACGAGCTAGACCTGTTATTACTTGATATGCATCATAACCCGCCTATAACAAAGTGACGCTAGTTAGGATGATATATACTGCACCACATTGCGCTCCTCGCTTGAAACAGACAGATGTTAAGTCTTCTTACCCCAGTAATTACACTCGCTACAATTCCCTTCAAACCGGAACGCAGCACTATTTGGCGGAAGAAATATGCGATGCGGTAGTGTCTACTGAGACCCTCTCCGGTAAGAGACTTACCACCAGTTCTTCCAGCACTACTTTTATTAGTACATGGCAGACTTCCAGGGAACTTATTATTCTAAATCAATGTACCAGTCTTACGAACAATGCGTGTTAGATTATCTATCAGGATAAAATACACAGCGGCACTGTAACAACTTACTGTTTATAAAAAAATACGATTATTACTTATATTTTTTAATTAATTAAATTTTATGTGTGAGATGAAGAGTATTGTGTGAAATTCATAAAGCTCTCACTTCACACAGATGACAGGATTATGAGCTAATAACATAACATCCTCGCTGTAAACACCTTTGCCCAGTGGGACGTAATAAAACATTAGTGCCACCGCATTATTAGGCCGCGTGTACAAAAAGATCAACGGTCGTCCTTTTTGTTAGTGATTAAGGCACAAGCGATAGCGGGTAACGGACGCCTGTACAACTAGCACATCTTATTGCAACAGAGAATTACTAAGTATCATGTCTTTAATGAAATTATTCCATTAAACCTATTTTATTTACTCCATCATCATCACCAACTTATGATAGTTCATCACGTCACATAACTCTCCAAAAAAGAGAACTTCTCAGAAATAATGGTTTTGCCTAATTTAATATTACTGGAATAAACTATTTTATTGTTCAACTGTAAAATAATATCTGTAACCAAGTGCGAAAACATTGCTGTATTCTAGTTCGACTGGTACTATAGCTAGCCAATTACTGGTAACCAGCCAGTAACCACCTGAAGTATTTAACTAGAAACAACGCACAAAATTATTATTATAATCAGAAATAATGATGTATGATATTTGAATTATTTCAAAAACATATAGTAAATATCCTAAATATTAAGTGTGCTGATGGTTTGTTGTTCAATAGTCAATAGTTTTGTTATTGACAGGACTGACGGTAAAATGATAGTTGACATGATCCGTAGAAGGCTCAGTAGTTGGAGCAAATCGTTTGGGTGGTTATGGAACATTTTCTCATGTCACTTGGACCACACTCGAAAGCCGTGTTCACACGTCGCCCGCTGTGTACATTAGCTGTATGTCCCGATAAGCTGGCGCCCTGCTGTCTCTTATTGTGACCTCGGCTTAATCGCGATTCCTTCTCAGCTGGGGATTTTTGGCAAGCGCGAGCCGCGCGCTAAGCAAACGAGATCTCGATACGATGTACATCGATTATCAACTTACAACACTTAAGCATATTGTAATTAAATCATCGATATTTGGCGTTAATGTTTTTCGAAGTCTGGCTAACTACCACCCTCAAATGGTAAATCTACTGCCAATGCAGCATTGCTGTATTCTAAAACACTTCACTATCCACGGCATCCTTCTCCATTAACATCATCTGCCGTTAAGAATAGCTTAGTAGTAAAGTCTTTGACTTCATTTATTAATTTTCTTTACATTAAAAAGTTCTATATATTAAATATACTAACGTATAATCAATAAACTATTTTCAAAGCGACTATCAGTTTTGTTCTAAATAAGAAAAATAATAAATCGTTTACAATATAACGATCATAGTCATAATATATGTAAATTATAGATCGGTTAGTGACAGAAACATGAGATGAGCTGACAATCTTTAAATAAGTAAAGAAAATTTGTCACTATATAAACATTCAAATGAGTGACCGTTCAAAATGGTGCTAGATAAAAATCAATTATGACCATATCCCTTATGAAAGTATCAGTGGTGATAGCGATAATTTTACAGCACCCCTTTTTTGTCTCCGCGATCAGAAATATTTCTGAGACGGTAACGTTCCACGTGTTACCCGCGGAACCCGAAAAGGTGGTCGAATAAAAAAGGCAACATCTTTCCGTTGCCGTTTCGCTGCCGCTTCGTATTAATTTGCTTTTGATGGATCCTCTTGATATATAGAAATGTCTTTTTTGTCTGCGCCCCAGTAGTTCCCGCTTGACGAAATGAAACGCCGCTCACCGATCACTGGAAGCGGCTCCATTAGGGTCCATTCCACTTGGTACCTCGCGTGTACCGTCATTGTGCAGTAGTTAACCTCTTGCCGTGTTACAGAGAGCTCTCTGAATCAATTATGGGGCAATGTTGTGGATTGGTGGTGGTAGGATTAATCCATACCCATCGAGTGATCAAGCAATTGTAGCGATGTTACAGGCAGTTTGGAATAACATACGACAGCCGGAGCATTCCAGACGAGCACGCTTCACTATCTCTGTTATCACTAATAACAACATCACACTTAATCAATAATTTTGTAACAATAGTTAACATCTAGTGTTACAATGCGAAGAGCATAATGTTGTGCAGTATATATATCAGGGGTGTAAGGGCTCCAACACAATAACTCACTGGACCCAAGCCAACCTCACCTGTTGGCCACCACACTGGCTTGTACTAACCAGCAGTGGACCAGCGTGATGGCCAGTGGCACAAATCCGCCCAAATAAATACCTACAAACAACAGCCCTTAGTGTCCGGCGGTGTCGGAAGTCATTCTGACTGCAGCGCAGGACCGACCGATGCAGAGATTTTTGGGGGAGGCCTATGTCCATCAGTGGACATCTATCGTCTAATGATGTATCCCCATAATTGGAAAACTAATTGATCAAAAGTGATAAATTTTTAGTAAAGTCCAATTTGTTGGTGTGGTCTATGAATCAATACTTACGATAAAACAATAGCTGATGGCATCAGTACTTTCCAAACATAGCGAATAAATGTTCTTGTTTCCTTCCTTGTTAGACAAGAAGTTTTAAAGATAGGTCTCTGTTGCCGGAAACCATCTAGGTGGGTACTACCGTAGCGGTTATTTCTGCCGCTAAATAGTAGTGTGCAAATATTATTATGCTCCAGTTTGAAGGGCGTTGTAGCTAGTGACATTACTGGGGTATCGAGACTTAACATCTTATGTCGAGGCGACGAGCACAATGTGGTGTTGTGTATGACATCTTAACTAGCGGCACATTGTTATGGGCTAGCATATTACTTACCATTAGGTTAACGTCTCACTCGTCTCGTCGAATGAAAAAAATCTTTGAATGCATGCAATGCCATTGTTAAGGTTAATGTATGATAAATCGTTGCAAGTGCCAACGGTGTAGCCCCAGTTGGAACTCCACAGAGCAAGGTCATTTTTTATCTGTATTCAATATTAATAAAATTGTGTAGGTGTCGAGTATAATAAAACAATAGGATTTACGCCTGTTTCTTTAGAATTGAATTGGATACAGTTTGTTTTTACGGGTAACGCGTGAATCCGGTAACGTTTGCGAATAAAAACATAATTTAGATGTATATTTAAAAAGTGTACATATAGATTAATAGGTTGTTAATCAGTAATAAAACTACTAAGTGATTTGTAAAGCGTAAAAACCAGTAGGTGTTAAAACATAATTTCTTCAACTATAAACAATTCGAAGATTTTTTGCTGCATCTTTTGTAAAACTGATCAACGTTCCTTTCTAGTTTTCCGCTTACACACATAAATACACCACACCCACTAGAGATATTACACACTTACACACTAGGTATATACAAATTGAAACGTATACATAGCTTCTGTAATCTTTAAATATTTAATTATAAAGCAACGGAACTATTTTTAGAACAGATGAACGCTGGCGCCTTACGTGCTGGAATGACGTCACCGCATATAAAAGTGCAGCGTTGGCAGACCCCCCACTAGTTGGACAGAGAACATCAAAAGAATCGCTGGGAATCATAGAATTCAAACAGCACAAGACCATAATTTGTGGAATACATTACAAGAGATTATGATGAGATGATGACTATTCTTGAGTTACATGTCAAAATCCTAGTTTAATAACTAGGGGTTATGTGATATATTTATTTAGTCATTTTAAATGTACGAGTATTTACAGTGTACTCTGTATAAAATAAATTGTAAAAAATCGTACATGCAATTATTCCCGACGTGTACTTATAATGAATTCATAACGTGAGAGACTTGAGATCTCCAAAATTTCAATAAATTATCATGATTCAAACCGAACACAAGGCTGTGTATACATCTTATCTAGAGCCTCCTTAATTATCGCAAAAAATGCATTCATTAAGATTTTTTATTATTTCTTTTTTTTTAAATACAAGACAATGGCACTCTCTACTTATGTTACCAAAGCACAACAGATTATACGAGTATCGTACCAAAATTTGGTGTTTATAACGTTACTGCCTTCGTAGTAGTAGTAACATAGGTTCCTAGTTTGATTCCGAGATCACATATTATCGTTTGATTAGTGATACAGTTTTTGTAAACACGTCTGACTACCTCCCAATATATTTTAAACCTAACCACCATAGTAATAATACACTGACTATTTTGCCATCTATTTATTTATTTCATTTAAAAACTTTTTTGTACTATCAAAAATGCACAAATTAGTGGAGTTAATAATAATAACTAATAAACATTTTTTTCAGGCCGAGTGATCGATAAAATAAAAAAAATAATTCAAAATTCTTAAATTTAACAAGTAAACATATTAAAAATAAAAATAACATTTCCTTCATATTTAACACGGCGTCGATCCGTGTGATGAGTCCAGTCTGCATGGACCAGTCCCGTCTGTTAATCAATGCATTCAAGACGATGTTGGAGGAGTTGCGCAGGCTATACATTAGGGCGCAGCCACGTTTTCAAGGATCGCACTGAATCCGTCAGTGCGGCGGATGGAAACGGGCATACCAAATAAAAGTACAACTGAAGTATCTTGTTAATACATAAGATATTTTTACATTAATACCACGACATAACTCACAAAGTTACGGTCCATATAAATGTGATTATTACATATATCGCAATGTTAGCGTTATCAAAAAATTGGAAAATATATTGCATTTTATTTCGGTATTATTACCTTTTTTAATTATAAGTTGGCAACATATAAAATATGAAAACACGGAAGGGACGCTCGGACGTAATGGCGTCGGTCTGTCGGGAGGCATCGGAGGGTTAGGGTTGTCAAACTGAAGGATAGTCTAACAGCAAGGCGAGTATAAGTATATTTCTTTTTATTTCCGTTAAGCGACGAGACGAGCAGAACGTTCACCTGATAATAACTGATAGGCCCATAACGTGGCATTACTTAAGATGACATATACTGCACCACATTGCTCTCGTCGCCTAAGACATAAGATGTTGAGTTACTCCAGTAATTACACAAGCTACAGCGCGCTTCAAACCGGAACATAGCAATGTTTGCAGACTACTGTTTGGCGAACATACATGAATATCAATAATAGCTGACGTGCGTTCAGAGAAAAAAAAAGAAAAAAGATATTTGACAGTCACATGGGACTTAACACCATGAGAAACTGTAGTTAAGTTTAAGGTTAATTTAAATAAAAATAGTAATTATAACTAAACCCCTTTCCCACCACTAAGTCGGTTAGACGTTAATTTTAAATATATATCAAGCTAAACACAAACTGTAACTAACTAAGCGATTTTTCAATATTTCATGTAAATAGAATATGAACACCTCGCGTGTCGGATTATGGCGGTTTTATTACAATGTAAACTATGAACTTGTCATATATAATAATGTTTATTTCATCTAATGCCGGCGTGCGGGGAATAATGGAGACGTACAAAGGGTTAAGCCCTAAACTGCTCATCTGTGGGCACAACACAACAATGGCCGGGGCCTGCGATTTTATTTATATTCCGTCAACACCCGTCATAATCTGTTCATAAAACTGCCTATGCGTAGCATCGGTACAGTCCCCTACGTAAATAAAAACAACTCATTAATTCTTGTAGAGGAGGAAATTGGGATATTTAACTAGTGGTAGGTAGCCAAATATCGTTAAGATAGGTAACCACTGCCCCCCAACAGGTTCCCGCCTTGTCGTGGTGGAGAGGCTCAGTAGCCGTGACGAAGTCGCCCACAGTGAAGCGAAGACAAACCTACTCGACCGAGCCGCGGCGAGGGGACGAGCCGAGGCGGCCGCTCCAGGTTAGAGCACCGGTTGGATAACTAAAGCTCATCGGAGTGGTCGGGAGCTGCAAGGGCGGCTTTATGCTGCCCTCCGCGGGCAGGCTGCTGGGGCGGTTTTATATTGCCCTCTGCAGGCAAGGTGAAGTCGCGGAGATAAACCCTCTGCGACTAGCAACGGGTGTCAGCGAGCTCAACATCGGATCCACCGCAGGGAGACAGGAAGAGTTTTCTCTCTTGGCACCCAATGTCTCTGGGTGACGGGTTCTGGGAATCCAGAATTCGCGCGTCTGCAGGAGGCCGAGGAGGTGGAAATGGAGGGTTGAACCCTCCCTTCCGAGATAACCGCATAAGCGGCCAGCGCCGACGGGGTCGCGGATGGTACGATCGCGGATGGTACGGTCGCGGATGGTGCGTAAGCATTCCCGTAAACCCACCATCAGGCGATGAGTTGGAACATCGTGAGGGTTTTAGTCGGTGCAAGTCCAACATAACCCATCCTTGCCCCTTCGAGGACGGGTATACGAAGGCATTTCTCCCACGTTAATAAAAAAAAAGGTTACCACTGCAGCTCCTAACCCTGATGACCAACATTAATGTGTTTTAGTTTGAAAAACATTGTTGCTTATGTAATTACTTGGTTAATAAGATAATATCTCATATCTCAAGTTGGGAGTGCAATGTAATGTAGTGTATATTATCCTAAGTAGTGTCAAGTTGTTATAGGTAGACGATTCATTAACCATCTGGTCAAAGATCAGCTCGTCTTGTCGCTTAGTCCAATTAAAAATGTATCGTATCCCAACTGTGGGAAAATTAGGATTATGAAATGATAAATCGTTGCTATTAGTCACATTATCACTGTAATTTTTGCACACTGCTATTTGTAAAGAGCTTACAATAAGATATTTTAACTTATTTCTGAGCATCAAAATATCTTAATTGTGCATAAATCGTTAAGCAGTATATATTTGGTATATTATTATTACTTAATTTACATTCAATATTGGTTAAGGTATAACTTCTACTTAAAATAAAACAATCACCAATTTAAGTAAGAATGTTAAAGATTATACTTTGCCATACATTAAGTGTGTAGTGAGGTGTAAAGCGTCCCGCACAACAACTCACCGGACCTAAGCCAACCTCACCGGCTCGTGGTGCAACCTGCTAATTAACAAACGAGGCTCTAACTGTCACCAACTGGCATTACGCCAGCGTGGTGGGAAACAACTCAAATCCCACCCATATGAACCCCTAAAAAGGATGCCCCCTAATGCCAGGCGATACCAGAGCCCAAGCTGACTTATAATGTCGCGGGAGGCCACTGGATGCGGGCAGCGCAGGACCGATCGATGTGGAGTGGAGATCTTCAGGGGAGATCTATATCTGATAATGATCGAATCCGAAACTTTTTCACTATGTTAAATTAATATATAAGATAAATGCAAAATCATAATAATGACCTCATAACACTTTCGTTCGCAACAGTACGGATGTACAGAAGCGGCCGTGTCCTCGCTACCCGCTGATTTTTCGCTACAAAACCATGGCATTATCCGATCCCAACAATGGGGATATGGTGCTCGAATGAACATTGGCTCCATCGGCATTGTTCACCACATCACACTGCTACCTGTGTTGCTCGTACACACAGTCGTGTATATTGAAATTTATACATTGGCGATTTATAATGGATAAACATGGAGTAATCTATTAAAAGATAGAAACAGAAGCGATAATCAAATCCAATGTGGCGTTTTTCCATAATTTACATTCAGTATAGAAAAATATGGTCTCGTTTAAGAGAGAGGAGATTTTTTACCCTAGGCATTTTATAAATCTAGTCTAAGAAGGTAAAACTTCAAGAATGAGCTTTTCCTATAACCTTTACTAATATGCTGACTTACTAATACATTTGCTGACTTTGCTGATGATTATTCCCAAATTGAAGAGTAATCAAAGATTGTTAATATCAAGCGGAAATGGGGACGACACATCGCTCGACGGACTAACGGTCGAATGGGCAGGGAAGTCCTTGAATGATGACCGTGTACCGGAAGTCGCAGTGTTGGCAGGTCCCCCACAAGGCGGCCTGACGATCTTATGAAGTTCGCGGGTAGCAGTCGGATGCGGGCAGCGCAGGACCGATCGATGTGAAGATCTTTGGAGGAGGCCTATGTCCAACAGTGGACTTCTATCGGCTGATGATGATAACGATTCCCAAATTAAGAGCCTAATATTCAACTGTCTACATCAACATTTATTGATATCATTACTAGTAACTTAGTAAAACATTATACGACAAACGGAAGTCCATCTCGTATTCTATAAAAAGTTCGTAAGCGAATGAAATCCGATTCGGCAGTTTTTGCTTGTGATCCTTACAAGGATCACATTTTATCAAAATTGTTTATTTGACCGAAACAGGGTGTTTGTGTAGTTTTTTTTTTTTTGAAAACAGGTATCTTATTGTACATTGTTATATTTCAAATGTCAAAATTTACTAACGAAAACTTATTAACTACATACATAATAATTAGCTGCCGTATCAAGTAATCATGAAGTAAGAATAAAATAAGACTATAAGTTTTATTTTTTATAAGCTACAACGCACTTCATACTGGAACATAGTAATGATTGCTCCTGATGCCTTTTAACGCTTTTGACCTGGATTACGCTTTCGCACAATACCAAGGTTCCGATAACCTTATAAAAGGATCAAGCACTAGTAAAAGTTTTTATGCACAGTTAAATAAAGATATCCTTATCATCATCAGCAAAAACTGTCTTCTTCAAAGTAAAACTTCGTAGTCAGATTTACAAAATATTCCGAACTTCAGCTACTCTTTTCAACTCACGTTTAAACCCGGTTCATCCCTTTATGTAGTCAAAACTTTTTCTTCCGCTGTTTACCATGAGCATGTCTTCTGAAAATGTCACTCTCGAGGGAAACCATCCAACCCAACACCTTGGGAACTTATAAAGAGATCCTCTTCATAAAATGTCCAAAAAATGCAATATTTCTTTATCGAAGTTTGAAGTTAGTTGAATTCAATTTGTTTGAATTCAAGTTGAATTCACGTTACAAACAATAACTCAAACAATAAACTTTCGTAGTCGTAAAATTCCAATTACAATTGAATTATCTAACAACGTAACGCAATACGAATAAAAAAAAAACAATAAATCATAGCTATAGCTACTGCTAGGCTACTAATTATTTCATTTCGAAACTGCAATTGAGAATTATACAATGAAAGCACTTAACTTCACTCTCCTCACCGATATGTCACTTAAGCATCCAAATTTAAATGATTCCTCTCATACAAGGGAAAGTAGTCCTTATTTTGTATGGAGTAAGGACTATGTTAGTCGCAAGACGCTGTTGGTTGGTGAACACGTTTTCAAGAGCCCTTCTCTGAAGCGATAATTTGAAACTAACTTATATCCCTTTCGCGTCTACACATCTGTTACTTTTTAAACTAAGCAACTTACAATGTAAGCTATTAAGCACCGCTATCTTTAATACATACAATTTACTTTAACAGTTTATCTTCACTGCTGATAGATCACTGTTGCCGGACATCATCTAGATAGATACCACCGCAGCTCCAGTTTAGTAATGTATTATCATATATTACTGTTCCGGTTTGAAGGGCGATGTAATTAATGAAAGCTACCTCAGTATAGCGAGACTAAATACCTTATATCTCAAGGCGACGACCGCAATGTGGTGCAATGTATATCATTATAACAAGCGCCACTTCTTATGGGTAGGCTTATCACTTACCATCAGGTCAACGCCTCGACCGTCTCGTCGCTTAGTACAATAAAAATAGAGTTGAGTCAAGTGAAGTATAAAATTTTTATTGATCGGGAATCAGACCAAGCTGTTCCCCACAAGTGCTCTTCAAATAACGTCGGATCATATCAATGCGGGTAGAAATTCTGGACGCATGTGGGCTTCCTACCAAAAGTGGGTTATTATCAGCTTATCAAAAACTCCTTAAACCATGACTTCTGATGATATATTTGAAAAGATGTAGTCTATATGAATTTTATAGTATACAGATATCTAAGTATATTAGGAAGGTCTACTTGGTGGAAGGAAAAGAAGCTGCGGTGATACCTGGACGGACTCTAGAAACAGAGAATTACAACCAGTCTTTTATCAAAAAGTACAATTTACCAAAACTGTACACCTAAAGACATTAGATATAGCTCAGTACCTTATAACGGAAGTTCCTGATTCGATTCCGAGCCTACAGTTTGGATGATGATGTGCTTCAACTGACTAGCTACCGCCATCATATGGTAAATATGCCGCCATAACAGCATCACTATGTTCCAGCTACCAACATATGGTAAGGAGCATTTTGTGCAAGCGCTTCATCATAAACAGCTTTATTATCATCTACCATCATGTGTAAGTTGGGGTCAAGAGTTATCTGCCGCTAAAAATACATCAGTATTACATGATTTTTTTAACGACAATAATTTTCAACTATTTAATACCAGCAGTTCCTCGCCCGCACTGCCCACCGTATCACCCCCGAAACACCCTTTCGAGAAGGAATTTGATGTGAAATTCATTCTTAGCTGACCTATAAACAGCAGAACCAATATCTCTATCAAATTCTGAGTGTTTACGTCTAATAGATAAATAGATCTCGTGATGAGTCAATTAATCTCTATTTATCTCCTAGATACCATGGTATTATCGATAAGGTACTATTAAAATTAATGTAATTAATATATCCTTTATAACTTAGTTGAGATTCATTACAGGAATGAAGTGAATCACTTCAAGAGAAAAATTAATATCTTAATAATAACTAAAAAAAATGTCTCCGGATTCATGTTCATAATATTTTTTTTTTTTTGTGGTTTTATCATATTCTGATCCAAGAGTTCACTTGAAAGAATTGATTAGACTTTAATGCTCGGTTATTAAACTAAGAATCCATCACTCTCCCCCTAATGGAAGCATTTCCTTATAATATCACATAGTATATAAAACAGATATTAAACCTGTGACTAACTCTAAAAACTAAGCTTTAACCGCTGATCCATGAAGGCATCAATATTTTTACACAGCTATAACAAAGCATGTAGGGATATGTTTTTATGACGATGGTATTTGAGCTTGTTAGTTCCGCTTCTCAGCTTCTACGCGTACAAGAGTTTTATATATCACTCCTTCCGCGTGGACTGATGTCCTGCCGTGACCATTACCATCATGAGGTACATTCACGTGTAGAAACAGGTTGAGAAACGTATTCAGGTAACCGGCACGGTTGCTATATAGCAATAAAGTAATAAACAGTTAAAGAAACTCAATAAAGTATGATCAGTTTGTTCATCTGAATGGATGTGTTAGATATTTATTATGGATTTCTGTATGATGAAGATTCGCTTTGTGCTAATTCCATCTCAAGTTCCGCTTGCGAAAGAAAATAGTTTAGAAGAATTTCAGGTCATTTTAAAGTTTGTTTAAAAGTCCAAGAGATCAAATCATTGCTTAAAGTTCAAACTTTATTTTTAGATAAAATCCATTTATTTCTCTTCAATTTAATCGTATGCGAATTTTTCTTACCTAATAAGAAATTAGTTTTAGTTTGAAAAATAAATCCAGTGGTCACTCTTGGTCTATTATAGTAACATGTAGCGAGTACCGGTGGCTCCCGAAAATCCCACTGTTTGTCTAATTCAACTGAATTGACAGTAATTGGTTCTTCCTTTCAATTTGAGTACACTTCACTACACTACAATGCGATGTAAACTCAATAACTGAAGCTTTAACAACGAATTCTCTCCGCCGCCGCCCGATTCGGTTAGTACATTCCTATCCCGTGCTGCTGGTCAGAAACGAACGGCGCTCCGAAGGATTCTGACCTCTACAGTACAACCTCATAAAGTTTGATTTGTTTAAATCCGTTTAAAGTTTCATTTGACCTCGCGTACAGGAAAAGGGGTGCAATGTAACTGTAAATCAGATCAATTCGATTAACGTAAGACGTTGTTATACGGACGCGAGGCCGATAAAAATATACTCACTCGTAACTTTATACCTTCACAAATCGTGGTTGTACTATTTTTAAGTGAATGATCTATACAGTATATACTTATTTACTATCACACATGACGGATAAACTTTATCTTATTCAGCGAGACCAGCGCGACGTTTGTCTGATGATAAGAGATACGCCTGCCCACAAAAACGTGACGCTAGTTAGGAATATCATCCTACACAGCACAACATTCTGCTCGACGCCCTGAGACATAAATGTTTTTTTTTTTTACAGCATTCCCCGGGCATTTTTGGGCCTGGGCTTCGTTCCTTTCTTTATTATATATTTTTGTTGCTTTCTTCATTCTCTCCTTTCATCCTCCATTCTTATTTCTCTCATCAATGTTCCATCCTAATTGCTTCTTTCATCCTTCCCTTAAATGATTTAGACCACATACTTTTATTTATTTCTCATCCTTATTACTAATACATCTTTTTGTTTTGTTTCTTACTTCTATATATCACCTTATCCTCCATCATCTTCTCAAGAATCTTGCTCATTATGGGCAAGAGCCCGAAGGGCTGGTAGGACTTCGGGTGCGTGTAGTCCTCTTTGTTTGGCTTTCTCAACGCCACGACCACTGCCTCCTTCCATCTCCTAGGCAAATGGGCAAGAGCGAGGCACCGGTTGGAGAGCGATAACAACACTGCGGCATCTACGTTGACGGCCACCCAACGGATGTTGACAGTGAAGCCATCAGCGCCAGGCGTTTTCTTGGTATTGAAGGTTGACGCGGACCATCGGAGCTCTTCCATCGTAAACGGGGAATCACATGTTTTACCATGGTCCCCGTCGTTGACTTCCTCGGATGACATAATCTTAAATCTAGTTACCTCAGTAATTTCACTTGCCTCTACGCCATTCCATCCGGAATACGGTAATGTTTGCACACTACTTTTCGGCAGGAGAAACTATTGCTGCGATGATAGCTATCTAGACAGTCTCCGACAACAGAAAGTTACCATCAGTATAATAATAACTGCCTATGTTGCGCAATGCTTAATCACTTTCCAAGCATCAGGGAGGCCTCTGATTTAATCCCAAAGATGTTGTAGTTTGGTTGGTGATGCTTTTTTCTTAACTTTATTGAAAGCTACATACTACCATTATATTGTAAATCTGCCGCCATCAACTTTCGCGGCGAGATCGTTTCATCATCACGGTGTCGTTTTCATTGATATGATGGAGATCAAACACCTATTTATTTTTGTTTGTGTAACTATACGAGATGAGTATGTCGTTCTTCTGATGGTAAGTGTCAAGTCTACCTATAATAATGAAGCTCTAATGAAAATATTTACCACATTACGTTCCTCGCCTTGAGACATAAGGTGTTAAATCTATATAGTTAACCCAGTAATTTCGATAGGCACAGCCTCCTACAAACCTGGAACACTAATGTTTGCACGCTACTGTATAGCAGCAATAATGGCAGCTGACCTCGTAGCTCCTTAGATGGTGTCCGGTAACAGAGATATATAAAAGGAAAAAAAAATTATAAACTATGGTTACTACTGAAAAAAATAGTTACTCCACTGTTTAAACAGTAACCTCGTCTCGTCATATCTTACTAACAATAGGAATTCACTTCAATCCTTTTTTTCACCAAAGTGTGGTTTCTCTTTTATGATGTTGTCTAGATAACCTATCTTTATTTTCTATAGTAAACTTTTAAATATTAAGCTCATTGTATATATAAAAAATTTGAAACATTCTCTCTATCTCAAGTGTTGACTCTATCAAGTGTAAAGTTCCCATTTATATTATACAAACAGCTGTTATATACAAAAGCACAAATAAATAATTTATGATCAAGCGACAAAATTATGTGACAGCCGGCAAAAATACCGCGAAACCGAAATTATTACAAAGTAACGCCATCTATCAACGAATAGCTCTAACAATAAATATTTAATCGATTAACTCATCGTTTTTTTATTTCACTAGAAAACATCTTTAGTCATATAATCAATTATTTACTTTATAAGAATATATTGTAAGTATTATTAAATACTACTTTGAGGAGAAATATTGAGGAATTAAATTAAATAACTTCTACTTTAGCAATTTTAAAGAATACCTAGTGCTTAAATACATTTATGAAATACGTATTCTTATAAAACAACCCGAGGACACGAACTTGACGTTCGCATGGTTTTTTTTTATTTAACGTGGGGGAAATGCATGCGCATCATACCCGTCCTAGCGAGGACAAGGACAGGTTATGTCGGACTTGTACCGACTAAAACCCCCACGATGTTCCTCCTCGTCGTTTTAAGGCGGAGTCACGGGAACGCTCTCGCATACATCCGCGACCTCGCCAGCGCTAGCTGCATGACGCAGCCCCATCTCCGGAGGGAGGGAAGAACCCTCTTTTTCCACCTCTGTGGAAGCACTCGGAACACAGAGCGCGCCCCGTCCGCCCCGACTCCCTGTGGCGGATCCGATCTTGGGCTCGCCACCGCCCGTTATACGGCCGCGGAGGATAGAGAGAGCAGCGCATCGCAATACCGACACTTCGCTTCCCCCATGGCCGCACCGCCGCTGCATCACCAGTGCGGCACCGCTTAGACGCAGAGGGTACTCCCTCCGCGACTCCACTTCGGCTACAGAGGGCAGCATAAAGCCGGCCCTGCAGCCCACCGAGGTGAGCTTAACCGTGGGCGACCCAGTTACGGCTACTAAGTCCCTCCACCATGACAAGGCGGGAACATGTTGGGGGGACGTTCGCATGGTGGTGATATTTTGGGTATAATAATATGGCACTAGTTAGGATGTTCATGCTGCACACTGTGTTTATATTTGATTTTTATAATTTGTTAACTAAAGTAATTATATTAGCTACTATGCCCTTCAAGCTGTAACAAAGCGATGTCTATACTCTCCCATTTAGCAATAGATATATGCATTGCAGTTGTACCTACGTAGAAAACAAAGTAGGGGTAAAACGTATTGGGGGTACTCGTCTCTCTTGGTAACGGTCACAAGAAAAGCTACTTCTCTTTTTCTGGAGTAAGAGTAAAAACTAATAATACATGTTAACTGTTAGATATTGTAATCTATGTAGATTTTAAAAAAGACAATTTTGGGAGATTATTTCTTTTTTTTTATACAATTAAACAATGAAACGAGCGGTATGTTCACCTGATGATTAGTGATACGCCAGCACATAACAAAGTGGCGCTAGTTAGGATGATATAACCGTAGGTTTGTTCCTCCCAACAGGTTCCCGCCTTGTCGTGGCAGAGGGGCTCAATAGCCGTGGCGTAGTCCCCCACGATGAAGCTACCCGGCCGGCCCGAGGCAGCCGCTCCAAGTTAGAGTTCCGGAGCTCCATCGTGAGCTCACCTCGGATGCGTGCCGGTGAGCTGAAGGGACGGCTTCATGCTTCCCTTTGCAGCCGAGGTGGCATCGCGGTGGGTACTCTCTCTCCGCGACTAAGCGGTCCCGCACCGCTGATGCGGCGGTGGTTAGGCCGCGGGGGAAGCGTGTCCGTGTTGCGATGTGCCGCTCTCTCTATCCTCCGCGGCCGTATAACAGATGGCGGCGGATCCCTAGATCGAATCTGCCACAAGAAGCCGGGAGAGTTTTCTCTCTTGGCTCACATTGCCTCTGGGTGACGGATTAGGGGGAATCCGTTTCCCGGGTGACTGCAAGAGGCCCAGGAGGGGGCGCGCTGTGTATTCTGGCGTGCCCCTACAAAAGTGGAAAAGGGGTTTTTCCCTTCCTCCCACGGTGGGGCAGCGGTGTGCGGTGTCGCGGATGTGTGCGAAAGCATTCCCATGACCCTGCCATATGGCGACGAGAGGAACATCGTGGGGGTTTTATTCGGTGCAAGTCCGACATAAGCAGTCCTTGTCCCCGCGAGGACGGGTATGCGCAGGCATTTCCCTCACGTTAAACAAAAAAAAGAAAACGTAGATTCGATAACCCAGTAAATACATTATTTCTTATTTAAGTAATCAAGTCAAATATACAATTTATTTGTCAACGATGCTATGAAGATATTCGAAGTGTGCAACAGAGATAAATAACTGATAGCTGTCTCTCTCGCTATGAAATAGCGTGTGTCAAATGGCAACTCCCACGGTGTTAAGGCAGGGACGAATTTTTTTACTCTAAAATTATTACAACCTGCAATTATTTTAAGATCTAGAAATTTTCATTACTTATTTATATCGTATCTCTTGGATTCATTTAAAACTATGAAATCTTTGATGTAGAAAAAACATTATTAGTTATCAAAGATAAAGAATTCATATATAAAATGTGATTGTTTTGAAAATACAGCATTTGTTCTAATTCACTTTAAAAATTCTTCTGATGTTTTTTTCAAAATTTATTTAACAAAACATTAGTATAAATATATGGATTCTTCTTATCAGCCGGACATTGTCCGTTGCTCAAGGACACCACTCTGGGCCAGTGCTCGCTGATGGGTGGTCAGATCCTCGTCTGTTGTTTAGCAGGGTGCAACGTGTACAGGTGAGGTTGATTTGGGCTCCGTAACATTTTGGGTGGAACCTCTTACACCCCTATACCACAATGTATGATATTAATATAATAAATATAAGTGGTCCATAAAATCGAAAAGTACCTGAACTTCTTGAAAAGAGTTTATTATATGCGTTATATTCTAGATAGAATGGTTTTTAATGCCCATATAGACACAGTATTAGTTTATTTACTGGTGGTAGGTTACCGTTGTCAGAGACCGCCTAGGTAGGTATCATCGCAGAGCATAATTCTGCCGCCAGGCAGTGAACAAACATTACTCTGTTCTCATTTAATGGTATTACTTACCATCGGGCGAACGTTTTGCTCGTACAGTTGCTTCGTCGAATAAAAAAAACAGTAAAAAGGCATGTTAATTAACAGGATTGAAGTAAAGTTTAACAAGATAAGATTTTTTTACACATCCTAGCCTTTGTGTCCAATCCACTAGCTCAAAATAGCTGAAGCTTCATGCAAATGTTGTCACAAAAAAAAACAACTAACTGATTTTCAAATATCATCTAGTCTAGCTACGTTATTCCTGCCGCCAAATAGTAATGTCCAATTACTGTGTTCAATTTAATTGGCGATGTAGCTGGTGAGATTACTGGGGTAACGAGACTTAACATAATAACTATCGCGGCAATGAGCGCAATGTGGTACAGTATATTATCTTAACTAGCGTCACATAGTTATGGCCAGGCATATCACTTACTACAAGATGACCTCATGCTTGTCGCGATATTTTTTTCGAATTTATAATGTTTTATATATTTATTGTTATATTGAATAGTAAATATTTTTGTAGAGTTCGACACTGTTCGTTGACTGGAGGCCCGACATTCGGTTCGTGTCGCCGGCCGCTACATTCCTTTGCAAACGACTAGTTCCTAACCCGACTCTGCTTTATTTTTATTATTATATCTGAATTAGACAACTTTAATATTTTCAATTCGAAAATTATTGAAATAAAGAAACAATAAGAAGACTTTTATGTTACACTAGTTGTAGTAGTTAAACTGGTGAAGTTACTACCGGGATAACGAGGCTTAACATCTTATGTCTCAAGGCGACGAGCGCAATTTGGTGCTATAAATACCATCTTTGTGCAACATAGAAGGATTTTGACATAATCACCACGCTGGGCAAGCGGGTTGGTGATCGTAGTACAGACTCAATTGCACCATTATCGCTGCTTCACGACTACGGTCTGTATGATTTAAGTCAGCTGGTCATGAATGGTTCTACTGCCATTAATCGGTCGCCAGTCTCGTTGGTCTATCTGCAGGATGCATCACGAGCAGGTGAGGTTGGCAGTTGAGGATATTAACAGGGATTGAATCTCCTCCTTACACCCCAGACCCCCAACTAGGTGGACAGAGGACATAAAAAGAATCGTTGGGAGCCACTGCATTTAAACAGCGCAAAACCGTGATTTGTCGAACACATTACAAGCGACATATGTCTAGCAGTGGACGTCCTCCGGTTGAAATTATGAAATGAATATAATTTTAACTAGTGCCACATATTCATGGACGCGCGCATCGCTTAACGTCAGGTGAAGGTCCTGCTCGTTTCGTCGCTTAATGAATAAAAAAAAATAAAACTCTTCAACTAAACAAATAAATACACATTGAAAAAATTATAGAAATACCTTAATTAAAACATTATTTGTTAACCAACTACATGTTTCTATTATATGTTAATTTAAATATCAACTAAACGGGCAATGATGAATTATTACAACAATTAACACAATAATAATGCGACGCTGACGGATAAACATCTAGTTGGCGCCAATAAATCTATTTTGAAGCAAATTGTTTTTCCAATTAGCGCGCCGTTAGCTTTGAAATGCGGCAGCCATTACTGCAGTCAACGCCGCGTGACGTTGACGCTGTTCCGCTACTCACAGCTAGATGGCACTGTAAAAACCAATACTTAGATCATTACTATTCAGTTTCATTCGAATTTAAAACTGTATACAGCTTTAAATTTACAACTTCTTCTAATTACTTTTCTAATAAACGATAAAAAAAATTGTATGGTCTAATATAAAAAAACATGCTTTATTTGTAACAAACAAAAATACTCACAAAATAATCCAACATACGTTAAAACTATTACGTATAAATTTTTACTAAAACAATTTCATGTTTTTGATCCACTTAAAACCGTTAAAGATTGGATTATGATTACTCATAAATTAAAAATAACATATAAGTTTATTCACTAACACCATATAAAACATTCAACTAGTTACTTAATATAAATGCTAACTACAAAGTCTTTTCTTGTAATTTTTTTAAATAAACTTAAATAGTCATATTAACTATTATCATTTGTAAAATAATATTTTTCTTTAATTACAATTTAGTCACAGATCCATAAACAAGACTAAATAAAAAAGATTTATTCTATTGTCCTTTACAAAATTTCGTTATACGTTATGATATTGTTGTGTTTATAAATAATGTAATCAGTAAATTTTCTTGTATCTTCTCTTTACTATAATTTTTTTTTCTTCCCTTTCAATTTACACATAAATGAAAATATTCAACAAGTAACATATTATTATACATGAACTATTGTTACCTGAATAAATTTAATTATCTATCGTCAAATTCATCCGTTAGTTTGTCGCCACCGTATAATCTGTCATCGGACGGTATTCAGGTCAATTTCCTTTGAAGCTTTCCAATGGAAGTATTTACCTTAATCACAACGTCGCGGAACATGCAGACGGTAATCAGAAAACAAGATTTCCCAATTGACCATCGTATCCATCACACGCCAATAAATTATGACTGGATAATATTAGGTTACCTAGTAAAATTATTCTGTCGCCGGTGTTCGTATTAACTAGTTCTTGGTGGCGGATGTCGTCCGACACCGGAGGCACATTCCCGCATGTTAGTTAAAATAAAATCACTTCCTCTTTTATATTTATATGCTTTTATAATTGGTATGCGACATAATCTGTAATGGAGGTTTATCTTTAAAATTATTTTTCTTTCATACAGCTTCTATTAGATTAAGAAATGTTACAGCAAATTAAAAAAAAATACAGCGGATCTTCTTTTCCCTAAAGTCAGAGACAATGAGAAATGGAAAAATGTTTTTTTTTATTTAATACCGATACTTAAACATGATTCCACCTGATGGTAAGCGGACCTGTACCCTTTGACAGCGATCTGGACCTACCTAAAAAAAGCAAGTTCATCCTCTTCCTAAAGACACCTACGTTATACCTGGTGCGATATACTGCTGCCGGCAAACTGTACTAATCCTTCACATCGTCTGTTACCAGTAACTTATCGTGTATACCAATCGCATCTCGCGAATCATCTTTACAATAAAGTTCAGTATTAAATTCTGATGCGTTTTCTTTTTAAAAGTGCTTCGCTAATTTTAAGTGAATTTTTAATACTTCGCGATGAAAATTCATCTTCATTTTAATTTGTATATTCAAGCGTTTCTCGGTCGTTGTTGTTTAATATTATAATAAGCTTAATAACATTCCCACGGGATAATACTTAAAGCTCCGATACCAATTTTTAAAGCGATTGTTACCAAATATATTAAGGTTCACCTCCACTGACGGTAATATCATTTTAGGGGATTATATTATTTCATGATTCTTCTTATCGTACCACTCAATATCTGAAGGCAGGCTGATAACTCCGAAAATAGTCGGGCTTCTTGTAGAAGAAGAAAAAATTTCTCGCCGGTTTTAATGCTGTTCCAACTCCCGTATGTTAAGTATCAATGACTTCTTCTGTCTGCCAACAATCGTTTCCATTTCATCATTATATCATTGCAACACTTGACTCAGCTTATTTTTAATAATAAAGATAGTTATCGGTACTTTTGATACTGTCAGAGATAAAAAAAAATTAACAGTAAGAGTTAATATAACAAACAAATTAATAGAAAAAAGTGGATTATAATTAGTATATTTTTCTAATAGGAGATGAAAAACCTTACTTTTTAATTTTGTTTCCTTTTTGCAAAGCAGTACTGCTTTTCTTAAAAAAAATATTTTTTTTATTCTTCCAAGCTTCTAGACGAAAGAGGAGACGTACATCACAAGGTAAGTGCCTACCTATAAAATCGTGGCGCTGGTTAGAATGATATACACAGCAATACATTGTGCTCTTAGCTTTGAGGCATAAGATGTTAAGTCTCATTACACCAGTAACTTCACTACTTACAGCGCCCTTCAATTCGGAACACAGTAATGATCTCACACCTCCATTTCTAGAAATCTGGTGCGATCTTAGACAGTCACCGGCAATAACGATCTACTGCCTATAGAATTGTGTATAATTTTTATTCAAAATCACCAAGCACTATATACTTGGTTGATCATTACTGGTTGTTAGTCTCTGTTACCGGAGACTATCTAGATAGATACCACTGCTGCTCCTGTTTCTGCCGACAAACAGTACCTTGCAAATGTCACTGTGTCCCAGTTTGAAGGGCGTTGTAGATAGTAAAATTACTAGGGTAACACGACTTAATGTCTTGTCTCAAGGCAACGAGCACAATGTGGTGCAGTGTATACCATCTTAGCTAGTTATGGATGGGAGTATCGCTTTCGATCAGGCCTTACTCGCGTCCTCGCTTCGTCTAATAAAAAAAAATTCAAAACTAAATAAATTTTTACTTCAAATACTTTTTTTAACATTTGAAGTTTAAATATTTTTTACGTTATTATAATATAATCTCTTTGTTATATCTCAAGATTAGATTAATTTTAATTTTGTTAACAACTTTAGTATTGCCAGGTTGCCATAAATATCGCAAACCGTGGGCGAACAAAATTATAGCCACGTTGGTCATGATGTTATGGCATAACTTTTTGTTACAATCACAACATAAAGTCCTTGTCTACCATTGGCGTAGTGATTGAAGCATCTGTCCTTTTATATTTATTTATTTTTCATTCAATAAAGGCACAACAAACAGCTACAATGTAATATAACTGACATATATGTTATTTATCTATGGTACGTATATTTATAATCTATGAAGGCTTCTCGAATAAATTTATTTGTCGAAAATAATTACCTGTAACGTATAAGCATGTGTGGGCACTACAATAGTTAATTTCACTAAATCACGGAAAAACGCGACTTAAAACATTCATAATTTACCTAGCTAATAATAACCGAAAAACCTAGATCTATCTAATACTCTGGTCAAAGTTAGATTAACGAATATCTAATGTCAGCAAGAGCCATTGTTTTTTGATCATGTCTTTTTCCTCGTAACGATTTCCTTAATTGCGAAATTCAAGTTTAGTGAAGATCAACAGAAAATGAAATTCTCAACTATTCAAGTCATTCAGGGCGTATTCTCTAAGCCCTAACAAATTATACCATCACCGCTTCAAGGATATTCCTAGCTATAATAAATAATAACGGTTTAATATTATCAGTTATTTTCTACTTTCCAGGAAGAGTATGATAATGAATATTTATTACTTTTGGTTGTAGTCCTCCATTCTAGACTTTTAAGATTAAATTGTGTCGACGAAAAGGCATTGTTGAATGATGATGATTATTTAGTAGAGGTTGCAATATAAAACCTTATTACATACAAAATCTCCTTTAAACGCCTCGCAGCGCTACGTGGTCGACGCACTTTACAAATTCAAAACCGAAAAATAATAGGTACATTATGATTGCTATTAAAATCCGGTTAAGCGGCCAAGTATGGAGGATCAGATTTAATATTCATAATTTCTTATGAGCCCGAATGTCGAACATATCATTATACTTACGCATGAGAGGCTGCACGGGTACGTTCCTATGAAATTCAGACGATGACACGACGAGGAAGGAAAGACTTTATAGAGTAAGCGAAACCAACAGAATCTTCAGTTTATTTTTCATACGATAATTTATGTAAACAATACATAAATTTGAGATCAAGGTTTGAGAGAATTCTTAAATAGGAATTTGAAAAGTAGACACGGGTAGCTGCTTATATAGAAAATATTAGTGAGAACCAGAATCAATTAAATTAACACGATGTCAAATTAGAATCAAGTGTTAGCCTATTGTAGATAAGAAAAAAATAAATAGGAAGGAATTTCTTGATAAGAAAAACATTTTACCTCTCTATAGTCGTTGGTCTGTACACAAGGCAACTGATCATTATGTTAATTCGAAGGTTTTGGAGCTAGACTTGTTCGCGTTAATAGGGGATTAGGTGCATAATCACCACGATATCCATCTGTCCAGGCCGTAAACAATTTGTTACTTAATATAGGTCTTATAATTTTTCGCGGATATCGATCCAAATTTTAAGCCAATACCTTGGGGGAGGTAAGGGTTAAAAATTAATATAAAATTTTTTGTTTAGTTTATTATACATAAACCAAAAGCAGCAATGACCTTGAGTTATTGTACGAAGTAGCCATTCCTTTTAAAATATTATTCGTGTTTGCAGTTAGCAAAAACATTATATATTTCTTTTAATGACCAAGATCAAGTAAAAACAGCTCGATCCCCATCGATGGATAACTTGATACCAAGTGCGATCAATACGGGTATCTATGTACTATAATACACAGCTCAAGGAATATAGAATGCAATATCCAACAATGAATAGCTGCCGTATGTCTAAAATGACGAGAAGTGATTGTGTGTTACTTATGATAGAAGCATGCCTGTAAAACTCGAAGGTTTGATCTAAAAGATCATCATAAGAAACCTGGGCCATTCAGAAATGAACATATGTAACATCCAAGTTGCTGGAATAAAAATGCTGAGACGAATACGTGGCGTAACTAGGTGTGATAAAATCCGCAACGAGTATGTGCAAGGTACCTTTGGTGTGCGCGACATCGCTGACATGATGTAAGAAAATAGGCTGCGAAGGTACGGTCACGTAAAAATTAGGCCGCTTGACTACGTTGGCAACGTGATATTGAAACATACCCTCCCTGGTCGAACACTCACTACCAGGGCCAAAATGCAGTAGGAAAATGTAGTGTTAAAAGACATGTGTGACATGAAAACTGATCTCAGCATCATATGAATTAATAGCTAGGAAGAGAGAGATTCTGTTTGAAGTCAAAGAATAATTATAAATTGTTATTACTATATTAATGATATATCTTTTCATTTTCCGGAATAAAAAAACAATCTGTTACTGTGCAAACATCCTAACTGTCAACTTATTGTATCAGATGATGAAGACTATCGATTCTTCGAATCCGCTCCCCTAGTTACCATTTTCATGTGATAAATCTGTCGTCATGACAGCATTGCTGTGTTCCGGATATCAAAATAGAGCCATAGTATTATGGGCTGGCACTCTTCATCCTCCACAAACACAGTCACTCAACACCGTGTGAAATCAATGTCAGGTCCTATGACTAATATACAAGAAGACGACATGTTGCTATTCTCGCCGCATCATTTTTAAAAGTGTGACTTAATGATCAAGTCAACATAGAAATGGTGGTGATAACCACACAGCGAACCTCATCACATCTATACAGGTATATTAAAATACATATAAATCGTTTATTACTATATTCGGAACTATATTATTACTTATTTTCTGATACAAATTGGGCGCGTTGTAATTGGTACAAAACCGCATCGGCAATTTGTCCTTTACAACGCTTTATCATTACTACCCAGCAGTTGGACGCGGACAGACAGACACAAAACACTTTTAGTGGATCAATCAAAATTTCTGTGCGTTTTCCCATCGATTCAAGACACGTTTTTGAGCTTAAGTCGGACAAATATCATGTTTTTACAACAGTGAGTGAAGGACGATAGGTCAATAAGCCGGGTTTTTAAAGTTTTGATTACTTATTAAACATATTTTGACTCTAAATTTTCTATATTGTCTTATTAATCTAATACAGCATAGTGAAGATTAGAAACAAAAATAGAAAAGTTCGTTTAAAGCACAATTATTTTCATTATGAAGATCAAGTTCGTAACATTCGTAATTTAAGACGATTTTTTAACCACTGAACAAAGTTTTGCTGAGTAAGTATTATAAATTTTTCTTTAAAGAATAATGTTGTGTATAACATATAAACAATGGCTAGTAGTAAGATTTTAAAAATATATTAAAATCATAATTTTTTTAATTGGTATCCCTACTCGTGTTTATAGTTATGCGCTTTAGTAATTTTGCTAACTATTAGCTCACTATAGATCTCTTAATGTAGATCTATACAGCTATTCCAATATTTCCATTCTAAATCATAATTTCGAGTCATCTTTAAATGGTTAGAGAACTCTTTCGTGATCCTGTGTGATGCTGTAGATCGAAGAAACAACACCATGTCTACTCTGAGCTAATAAATTATTTCTTTGATGGCTATACAGTCAGTATATTATTTGACCTCCATCCGTGAGCAATTGCACTGCTGATAAACAGCTCTAGGTTTATTATTTGTTCTAGGTGGTAAAAAATTATTAATTACCTGTGAGGTTTCACAAAATTCCTCTTAACATATTATTGATTCCTTTGATTTTCTTATTTTTCGTCTTTCTATCTTCCCTCTTTAACCTATCTTTTATTCATTTGCCATTAATGGTAAAGAACGTCACTTTATATCGTTACAATAGCAAAAAAATTAATGGTATTTTTGTTAAGTATATACTCTTTAACTAAATGTACTTAATAAGGTAAGTAATATATAATCCATTACAACTAAATCAACCATAATACGTTTTTAAATTACTTTAAGATAAAACTTCTATGATCTATTTTTAATGATGGCCGCCGGGGACGCCATTACCATCTAATTTTGAATTTAATTTTTTTTAGAAGTTCACCAATGCAGGCGCCGTACGTCTGTCGCGACTGCGGTTTTAAAAAAAATGTAATTTCTGTTTCCGGGACATATAAATACATAGTGCGGCGTCTGCAGGGTGGAGTAATTTCTACCCCAATGACGATGCGCTGTCATATACGATATAATTATTGTTATGTATCAAATCGATTTCAAAATCGATGATTACATTTTTTTTTAATCTTTGATATTTAGTAATTTTTTTTAAGTTCATTCATTGATAACTAGCGAGCTTAATATTTTAATTATTATTGCTTGGTAGTTAATAATGAATTACTGTTATTTTTAGCCGAAGGCTTGTCTTTTCAAAGCGGTAATATAACAGTAATTCCTTTTTGTGCGAGTCAAGGTACACTATATCCCCTTCGCTACTCTAACTTCGGCGTTTACCAACATTCTGCACTCACCGAACTACCAGTTATTTGGTGTATAACATATATCATCTTCTTGAAAAGGGTTTATTATTAAATATGATGATGATAACTGATTGAATGGATGATGAAGTTCTGATATCTATTAAACTAAGCTAGTTCGCCATGTCTATACTATAATTATTAAAGCTTAACCTTTGAGAACTTCTATATTGCCGATCGGCTTAAACACAGGTAACCGCACTAAAAGCGGAACACATCTCCCGTTGCTTTGGAGGCTTATTAAAGCTCTAAATATGTTCACGGCATTGTTCTAATTTAAGAAACGACAATTATAAATTATATCAACAATAAATATAAGTAACAAAGGCCCTTAACAAGCAGAAGTTTCCACTAGTTTGAACGATAAAATTGTCTTCAATTCACCCGCGCATCTCCGAAAGGACCAATTTGCGTATTGTGGCCTGTCAAATTGCGCGGAGGAAGAGGGTAGTCGAACATTGGGGAATCAAATTGCATTGTACGCGGTCAGTCGCTCGTGAACTGGGGTGGGCTGACGACGTGTCCGGGGAAAGCCCTCGGAAAAAAAATGCGGTAAAATATAGCTCTTTTTTGACTCGACTGTAAATCTCTAAATTTGTTAAAGCGCAAAAGAGTGATAGCAAATTTATTAATCTTCGTATCGAATATTGGTGTCACTGTAGTATCTGCAATTTTTATTTTAAATTAAATATAAATGATACCACGGAGACAGAGAGCGTCATTGTCAAGAACAAACATTACCGTATATAAGATTGAATAAAAAACAGAAGATTATGCACAGAAACTCTTGTATAGAAACGATTCAAAATTAATCCAAACTAGCAAAGAGTTTTTCTAGAAATTCTTCTTCTTTCCACTTCGTCTTCCACACTCTTTCACACTTTCCACAATGCCTCTCCATTACCGGTTAGCCGTCAGGTTTGCGAACTCGTGTCTGTCTTCTGCCATATGAACACTAAATGCCGATATTAAAATGATAACTAAAGGAATACAATTTTTATACAGATTAAAAAAGCATAACGTATCCTGTTTAGTGGGACGCGTTAAAATATTCCCACCGCTGCTCTGGTATTGGTGTGTCGTAAAAAACGATTAAAATGAGAATAGGTCCGGAAGGGAAGAAAAGCTAAACCTGCAATTTTCACTCTGATGGCTGCGCTTGCTTTGTCCTATCTACGGCAGTGCTGAGGTACTGATGCGTTTTGTAGGAGATACCAGTTTTATTAGGTGATAATACCACAAAATTTTGACCATTCCAAGCAGTATTCGGATCGATTTATAGAGCATCCGCGGCGTATTATATCTGTGTATCATAAAATGAAAAAGATTTTAATTTTTCTTAGTTCTAATATTCCTCGAAATAACTAGTACTTCAAGCTATACATTTATTACGACATTTTCTTCTCAGTTATTTGACAATTATAAATTATTCAAATTACTACCAATAAAACAAATCAAATATAAACTAGTGAAGCACAGACCACCGAATAATAAACAAACGTGGACTCCATTAAAATAACATTTACAACAATACTCTGTCAACTGAACGTACAAACAAAATTAATGTTCGCGCCATTTGTCATTCGAGAAGCCATGAAAAATATTACCGCGCTTTACATTCCACTGTAACAAGACCTATCTATTTTAACAAATCAACACCACTTCGAAGTTCTAAACTATCTGGTTAAGTGTCTCATAATAATATTGACAAGTAAACTTCTACAGTTGTTGCTGTCTCTGTCACCCCTATATTGTTATGGAGAGTTAACACGAGACAGACGATAAAAGAGGGTCGTATGGCATATCATTATAACTTAAAATTACGGAAATGATAAAACGGATCTATCTCTTTCTATTATGTTTCGAAACTGAAAGCGCGAGAGGGATGGATGTAGCACTACTTCCGTGTTATTATGTGCGTTTTTTATGAAAATATGGACGTACCATTGAAGGGTTACATACGTGATCGTTTTTTCAAGCGAAAAAATTTACACATAACTGACTCGGTTAGTTATTTGGAATGTAAATGAGCTGAAAATAAAGAAGACTGCGATACGTTTTATTACTACGAGTTATAAATGGCGCTTTTTTTATCGTGTTACAAGTAATAACGAACGATAGTATTAATTAACTGATAAGTTTTTCCTCGCTACGGATTACGAATTAAAGAGTAATTTTTAAACTCAAAGAGCTACTTGTTCATTAATTTATTAAAGGCATTTTTATATCAGCTAATCGATATACTAGTAATGATTTTCAATCTTCTTATTGTATCCTTATGATGGGTTTTTCTTTTTATTTTATGTAGGAATGTTTCTAGCAGAATGTTCACCAGATGCTAACGCCCACAAAAATGAGCCGTTGGAATGATATACAATGCATCATATTATTGTCGCCGTGAAACATAAGATATTTAGCACATTAATTTTACTTGGTACAATAATTCCTTACGAATCGGAACACAGGAATTATTAGCGGCAGAAATCGGCTTTACGGTGATACTTACTAGAAAGGTCTCCAGCAACAGAGGCCTACCACTGGTGCCATGAAGTACCAATAGCGATTAATTTTCTTTTTCAAATTAATGCTTATGATAATAAATATAAATCGTTACAAAGTATTTTCAATTCTCAAAGACATTAATTTGTACGAATATAATTTTATTACAAATATCATAGTTAACATTCACCAGCTTTAATCAAACTAAACACCAAATATTTTTTATACGTAATCTATTTTTATATATAATACTACCTACATATCAAACATATAAACTATATACTTTTAGATTAATATCATTCCGATAGTAACTGATAAACGCTTTCCATAGAATTCGATACTAGTTACGATGTTTGCAAGCACAGTGTATGTTTGTTGCTTTTTTTATATTTAACGAAGCAACAGGAACCTGATGGTAAGTAATACGCTCACCCATAACAACGAGACGCTAGTTAGGATGGTATATATAACACATTCCGCGCGTCGCCTCATGGTCGCCTTAAGACATAAGATGTTAAGCCTCATTACCCCAGTAATTTCACCAGCTACGACTACACTACTATTTGGCGGTAGAAATAACGTCTGCGGTGCCTGTCTAGACAGTCTTTGGCAATAGAGACCTACCACTAGTACAGACACCTGACCCCACAATAAATTTAGATTCAGACCTTAAAATTTAATTAAATTTACTTCTACTCAAGGTACCTCTCCGAATGGAAGTTAGCGAATAAGACAGATTACTTTAAAATTAGATTTTAAAACAAATTACATTACCTTTTAATAAATTTACTATTAAAAGTTAAATGATGTTAAAAATTGTAAAATGTATTGATGTAATAATAATAGGAAATGAATAATTATTATTAAAACGTACGACTTTTTATGTAATCTTTGTTGGATACACAACCTCTTAAAACGGAGAGGAAAATTGTATACGAGAATTTTTCGACTCAGCCAGTTTGTCTGTATGACCACTAAAACCATCCCCGTGTCTGAGTGGTTAATAACTAATACCGGGGTGTTATAAATGCCGTTGTAACACTAAATGTTTCGCACTTAGCAATATTCCCCGATCTGGAAGTAACAACCGTTGTACGTAGTCAGATGGAAATCCACTTTTTTATATTATTTAGGTATACAAGCGTTTATAGTACCGCCGAACGACTCTCAAGGATTTCGCTGTCGGCGTACAAAAGGACGCTACTGAAATTTTTACTCGCATTTTTTTTATTTCACGAAGCGACATAACGGTCAAGTCGTTCACCTGACGGTAAGTCATACACCTGTCCGTGCCTAGGTGGGACCAGTCAGGATGATGTACACAGCATCTCATTATGTTCGCCGCTTTGAAACATGTGATATTAAGTCTCGATACGTCAATTATTTCACTAGCTACAACGTCCTTCAAACCAAAACACAGTAACCTAGACGTTCTCCAGCTAGTCTTCCCATGAGTATAATGTTGTATAAGCAATATTAAATGTTAACAATTTTACAGCATTAATAATATATTTCTTATTTCAGCTTATTCCGTTTTATAATGATATCCCTTTTATCACCATTATCAGCCGACAGACGCCCACTGCTGGACATAGCCCCCCTCCCCCCGAAAGATCTCCACATTGGAGTTCATTGAGGGGAATTGGGCCGTAACCCAATACGCTGATCCAGTGCGGGTAGGTGGGTGGGTGGGGTGAGAGCCTCGTCTGTTATTCAGCAGAGTGCACCGCGTGCAGGTGAGGTTGACTTGAGCTCCGTAAGGTGTTAGGCGGAACCTCTTACGTATAAATAAATACTATATTATTAATTATATAAATAAATACAAGCTGTTCCTCGCCTACTGTACTGGCCGGAATATAAAATTAGATCGCATATGACTCTGTAGCAACCGTTACTATAGCAACCGCATATATAAAACGAAATGAAATTATTTATAAAAGTTAATTATAAATAAAATAAGGAAGGGTCTATGAAATTCAAAATAGCCTATAACTATCTACATCTCATTCCGCGTCGAATGCTCATGTTCCCAAGTCGATACGTTCACTTGTTTTCACGTGATTGGCGACAAACAAAACTCATTATATATATATAGAAAAAGATACCTTCATGTAATGGAATTTTGATAGTAATAAGGTTTTAAAATAGGTTTAAAATCTTCCTTATCGTTTATCTACTTCCACAGCAGCACTACAGTGTTACAGGTGTGATACATATGAGATCCAGAATATTCTGATGAAATTCACCTCACCATATAAAGGTCAGTCATAACTTCTTTATCTTGTCAACGGCGTGGACGTAGCAAATAAAAAAAATTAACGCTTAATTACAATCAAAATAATCAAGCAATATTTTTGCTCTTGACTTCATCAGTCGCTAGACGTCCACTGTTAGAGATAGGGCTTCTCCAAAGATCATCACATCGATGGATACTACACTGCCCGCATCCAGAGATTACTCGCGACTTTGTGATGGTTCATACGAGAGGATTTAGGCCACTTCCGTCCACCCTGGCCCAATGTGAGTTTGTGGGAGGACTTCATTATAGTATAACATAATATCAAAAACATAATAATAACCAGTTGGGAACACATGTATACTTATAAATATTGTAACAAGTAAATTATATACCTATCAATATAAATATTTTTAAAGTATTTATCACTGTTTTTTTTTCTTATATATAACAGTAATATTTTTTAAATTGTCTATATAAAGTTGTTAATTAGTAACTAAAAGAAATCAAAAGTCAACATAAAACTTTACCTGCTGTTTGTCTTTGAGGCCGTCTAGATATATACCAAGTAAAAATTACTTTATTCCGGTAATTACTGGGGGAATAAGATATAACAGATTTTATTTCACACAGAAACAATGTAATGTATAATTCTAACTGGCGCAACATTGTTGTGAGCAGATGTATCATTTTCCATAAGATGCACGATCAGCTCGCGTCGGCGCTTCGTCGTAATAAATACATTAAAAAGAGTTTATATTAATTACTTGTCACAGATAGATTCGACAGTCTTGACCACAGGCGCCGACTGGCCAGCCTCACGGAGTTCCGTAGGCCACATTTCAAACAATGATATCATTTAATCCCATCTCACACTCTCCTGTACGAAGGAATTACATGATATTATCCACCCATACCCTTTTCACCGCCCGACGACCAAGCACAAGGCGAGGTTAGGTTTAGGTCTTCTTTTTTGATAATAAGAGAAAAGGTGTGGAACTATTTACCAGCGTCAGCGTTCTTGTCCAAACATGTCTTCCAAAAAAAGGTGATTAGGTGTTACTAATTCAGTGCGATTTACCACTACAATACTACTTAACACCAAGGAGGATTGAGGTCAAACACTAACCTTTTTCAAATAAAAAAAAATTATTATGAACAACAAATAATAGGTACCAGTTATATTTGTTTGTAATCAAAATGTAAACGTTTACAATCGTATCAATTGATAACTGTAAAATTTTAATAAACGCAATTACTTTGTAACACACAAAAGTAATATATTCCGGTGTAGGTATTTCAAATGTCCCGAATTTCCACTTACAGCTATATCCCCACTTCGTTAGGCGCGCCGCCCTCGACGGTCGCCATGGCAACGCACCCCAACCGCGCCGCGCGCCCCTGTAGGGAGGCGCGCGCAATGTTTTCCGTCATATCTATTTTTATTTATGTGAATACTTATATAAACTGCCTTAGAGAAATTTATGTAGCTTAGTTAACTTAGCAACGTCTGCTAAGTACCCGAATTTAAAGTCAACGAATGATTTTAATTTTTGAAGACTTGTATTATTTTTATCCAAATTTAGTAAAATCTAAACGTTACGAATGGTGTTTGTATATTATAAGTATTTACTACCCTCTCAGTAATTCAGTTTTAATAAATGTCGCATATTCTTATTTATACATACATACGAAATTATATGTTTATACATTTAAACGCTTTATTTCTTTGCATTAACTGATTGTATTTTTGTTGAGGGTTCATCACCAACCGATAGACGTCCACTACTGGACACATGATAACGGCCTAAGGATTCCCACATCGACCGGGTAGGGATTCATCTGGGGGGATTTCGGGCATTTTTCACAACTCTTGCCGAATGCGGTTTGGTTCCTACCGTCAAAGCCCCGTTTATCGAATAGCAGGGTGTACCACGAGCTGGTGAGGTTGTTTGGATCACGTGAGTTGTGCGAGTGTTGAGGATTACTATGATCAAATATTTTATTATAATTCAACGCTTGGAAAAAGAGAGACATGACAAAATATATCTTATATCTTCTCTCTTCAATTTCGTACATTCTTTGCATCAAGGATTTAGTGATGATCTGGTTGTTAGTTATCTGTCTATAAATTAAAATGTGCCGTAACTTAAAACATTAATATGTAAGCGTCACGTTACGTTTGTCTCCTTAAGATTATACATCAATAAGGAATCTGATGAAGGTTTCATCAGCTCAGTGATTTGGTAAGCTACAGCTGCCTTAAAACCGACAGACATCTTTTGTACACTATTCATACTCCTCAATGAGTTATTAGATATAGCCATTGCGATTGCTCCCACCTACACAGGATCCAGCTACAGAAACATAATTATTTTCTTTTTATTAAATCTAAGGTGTATGTCTGATATATTGAACTTGAAACTCCTGTACCTTATTGTGCACGAGTTTTTTTATGCGACGAAACGACGGAACGAGTGTGACGTTCGTCTGATTGTAAGTGATATCTCTTTCTTTCTTTTTTTTTCACCGCGAGGGAAATCATCCTAAAAGATATCCTGCTTCTATGGAAATCACAAGGTTATGTGGGGCTTCTAGCTACTAAAACCCCCTCGGTTGTCTCTCTCAGTGTATTAGGACGGCCTCCGGGATCTGCTACGGAACGCACCGGTGCCCTCTGCATTCTGACTAAAAAATCCCAGGGAAAGGTAAAGCCCTCCTTAGCACCAACCCTTTGCTACGGCAAATACAAGACCACCGTACTTTTACCGTCCTCCCAAGGCACGCTTATTGAGGTCTGAGGGCTCTCACCCTCAAGGCTCACGAAGCTGAGGAACCTTTTAGTCGCCTTGTACGACAGGTAGGGAATGCCCTAGTCCTATTCTTAATAGCCCGAGACTACAGGGCTGAAGCAATGTACCTATAACATGTGAGATAGAACTAAACCACTCACTACAATATTATTCATAGTGATCTTTTTGAAATCACTTGCACAGAACTGCTATTGTAATTGTACTTGTTGCAACTTCGCTTGATACAGCGCCCTTTAAAACAGATCAAATGAAAATCATATTCACAGTGCACCAAAGATAATGTTAAGAACAATTAATTAAATTTTTACTCACAATGTAATAAAATCTTATTACTCTGAATGCAATATCTTTTACCCAACAAACAAGAAAAGGTTATAAGGTTAAGTATTTGTTGATAATAAGAGGAATAGCACTATGGTGAAAAAATATGTACGCTACAGTTTATGATTGTGTATATCATATTGTATAAGTATAAACAATTATTAGCTAGTCTTTATAATAATATAAAAAATTTCTATAATATTGTTATTAAACACTATATCTTTCGGACAGAAAATTAAAGCAATCGCATTACGAGTATAACCTAGACGGCTAACTTGACTAGCGAATTTTATATATTGCACTAATCGCGTTAAGTTTTTGAAGTTACGGAATGGAGATATCTTAATTAACATACAATTATGGGACACAATTAAAAGTAATTTGCGGTACCATATGCCTTATGCATATGAAGCAGGATAATTTGTGTACCTTTTAAAAACCCTATAAGGTACGGCATTTATGCACAAATGCAGACATTATACGGAAATGGATTCATCGAAAATGTTTGTTTACTTAGGTTTTTATTAATTCTTACTTTCATTCTGTACATCTTCTTGCTTACATAATACATAATGTATTCACTTTTCTTCAGAGCTATTTACAGTTTATAGCTAGTGGCGGAATTCAAGCGCCAGTTATATATTTGACTGGTGTGAAGACCGAAAAATTGCAAAGTAGTCGACAGTTTGAAGACAAATATGTCGGTGCTATTCTAACAGACCTCGTATCATCAATCTCATCAATCTTGAAGACAGCGGAGATAAATACACAAAATAAAAACAGTATTGCTTTATTACCTAATATCTTTATTTTCTCATGTGATCCTCGTGAAATGAGGTACTTTTTAAAATGTTTAAACAACGCCAAAGTCATACAATGTTGGACAGGTCATTTAGCCCCGTTACCCCAGTAATATCACTAGCTACACACACACATCACTAGTAATATCGCTCTTCAAACCGTAACACCCTACTGATTTGCATGCGGACTAATTCATCTTCAAAGGACTTATGGACGATTTTAAAATATAAAACCTAACTTATGATTTTCCACAGGCACTACAACTTATATATAGTTATAGGTACACCACCAAAAAGTGTCGATCGCCACGCTTCATACGTACCATATAAAGCCAAGAGCAGGCCATTCATCTCGAACGACATCATTGTACTCCAATTATACACGATCGAGATGTACGCGTGACGCATATACAAAATGGAATCCGTTCGCTGCCTTGTGTCAGTGTTTTAACCTTTGTAAAAACTCTAACCGATGCGTCTGCCCAGATCTTTTTATGAGAACAACCGCCTGAGTGCAGCACGAGCATAATTACGAATTAAAAGCATGTTAATATATTAAAAATATATACACGTATCGTAAACATTTCCTACGTTAATTGAAAATAATCGTTAATATGAAATGTTTAAACATAGTAGAACTGTAATATGTGGTGGATGAAGGGAAATATGTTTAAGTTAATGTAAACTACTACTACTGCGAGTTTTTTATAACTACATTGGGATGCCCCGCCTTCAAGTTCCGTGCTGCAGCAATACATCGTAAGGTTTTCAACTCAGTGAAGGTTGTTGCTAAACGGACGTTAAACCGCCTTCGACGACCTAGACTACTCTACTACCTCCCTGGTCGAATACAAGCAGACAGACCCAAAATAAGGTGAAAAAATGTAATTTCAATAGACATGCTTAAGTGCCAAGTGCCTGACAATACGACACCAACGAGGATAGTGTGAAGTGGAGAAGAAAACAAAAAAGCTGTCCCCACAATAATAGGAATAATGGATAGGAAGAGAGAGAGAATAGGCGACAATATCTCTCCAAAGTAAGTTTATTTAAAATATATGAGTATTATTATATACCGGGTGGTGAATATGACCCATCGCCCTCATATTGATGGTGCCCTTGTGGCTCAACAGTGGGGACGTAAATGGGCTGTTAAAAAACAATATATATATTTATCTATTTATGTTTAATTTTTCTACCTACCTTTAAGGATGGAGGAAGTAAGCAATGACAAATTTATACATAATCCGCAGATTTCCTGCTAAAGAATGCATAGAAGCTTAAGTCAGACTTTTCTTTATTCTTGCTGAAAGATTATACATTAGATTTAAAACGGATGTTCCCACAATGTCACAGTTCTCCCCGTTTTTACGTTTATACTTAGACTGAGGACTAACACTAAAATCATAAGAGATACACGGTCGCGAAACCAACAATATAAAACTAAGCCATAATTCAATTTTATTCCAGTAACAAACCGATAAGGATACTCCAGCGCACAAATTGCTGGAGCATACACGAGTACGCTTGAAACGGCGACCTCTATTCACTCCGCGCCGAGCACTCCACAAGTCCCTCTATTGTCCTCAGCCCGGCTCTCCATTGTTGCGCTCGTATTCGTTACTCGCATTGTTTTTAAATATCACTCTTTATTCCCGCTTCCGGCGTACAACCGCGAAAGTTAATTATGCCATCTGTCGCTCGCGATTCGGTTTCTTTGCATCGGCAGCCGATGCGCCGTCAGTGTCTTCGATAATTAGTGATGAGGCAGCGAGGCGGTACTGCTGAGTAAAAACCGGTTGATATTTTATTGACGGAGCCATTTGTAATGTCGTTACTTTTTTGTTGGCAACTTATATCGGTCATCTGTAACGTTTTATGTGTGGACCTGTAACCCTGGACACTTGAAAGACAATCGGTATGTTCACCTCAGATTAATACGAGTTTGGTTTTCATTTACTGTTATAGATTTCAACGTTATCAACACCAAGTTAAAACTTTGATCAAGTTTATTTAATAATAATCACTAAGCATAAATATGAAGCGTACAATCTAAAGATACCGGCGGCGATGTACTTTTAGGACTTTTCTTTAGAAAGAAGTAATATTTTAGTAGAATTACTAGACCTTAGTAATTTATTGCGATAAATATGTATTTCATGATTAATGTTTCTTTGTATGAGCTGAGAATAATTTCTCTATAATATATAAAAACATAAGATAGAAAAATAATCTTTCCGACACTTTTGATGGCTGAACCTTTGCTACATCATCCAAACGTCACTCTCCACATTTTTGACAATACAACATTAAAAAATCCAAATATTTCTGCCGCAAAACAGAAGAGCTTAAACATCACTGTGTTCTGATTTGAAGGGCGTTATAGCTAGTGTAATTACAGAAGTAATGCGACTCAACATCTTATCCTCTGACCGTGTGAAGGTCGCGGGAAGCTCGTAGAATTATTGACATAATCTGGATCTATTATCTCTTGTAGCAGTGGCAACACTATACTATTGTATAAGGATCCTAACTGATGCAATTTATTATAGTTTGAGAATATCACTTTCCAATAATGGAAGCTTTCTTAAGCATGTGACCCACCAATCCGCGTTTGACCTGCACGGTAGACTATTGACCTAGACTGTGTCCTTGTGGGAAAAGGCCCTGAATCCTAGCAGTGGAACATTAATTGGGCTATTATTATTTATAACTAATACAATGGTAATACATATATATATATATATATTTGATATTTTCAACTGTATTTTTCAGCGAGTATACTAACAATTCTTTAAGTTGTTAAATTTTACTGGTGGTAGGTATCTGTTGCCAGTGTCTATCTAAGTAGGTATAACCGGAGCGCCTACGTCGACCGTCAAACATTACTATGTAAACAATACTTTGTTCCGGTTTTAAGGGCGCTGTAAGTAGTGAAATTACTAAACTGACAAGATTTAACATCTTATGTCTCATAGCAACGAGCGCAATGTGGTGCTATGAATACAATCTTAAGTAGCGTCACGTTGTTATGGGCAGGCGTATCGCTTACCATCAGGTAAAAGTTCCACTCGTCTCATCGCTTCGTTGAATAAAATATATATACCTATATATGTATATATGTATGTCTATACTTGTACTGTTGTAAGTCCGTCTCCAACTCGCAGCATAATCTCGTCCCTACTACCGCAATATCTAAAAACAAAGGTCTTTAAATTCGTGCGTGTTGCCACTGAAGACTTATGGCACCAAGAAGTGGTTCCTTACCGAGGGCCTAGTGAAAAGGCTTCTCGCACAAATAGCAATGGAAAGGGCTAGGCTCGGGCTATCCCTCTTATAATCTCTATCTAATCTATAATATAATAAATAATAATCTAATCAAATCAGGTCACCGACATAGTCCAAACGATTGCTAGCCTCAAGTGGCAATGGGCAGTTCACATCGCTAGAAGGACTGACAGCCGATGGGGCACCAAGGTCAACGAATGACGACCTCGTACCGGAAGACTTAATGTTGGCAGGCCCTCCACCAGGTGGTTCGACAATTTGGTGAACGTTGCAGGAAACAGCTAGATGCGGACAACGCAGAATCGACTGATGTGGAGATCTTCGGGGAGGCCTATTTCCAGCAGCGGACGTCTGTCGACTGATAATGATGATGATGATGACTTGTATATATTGTGTTTATATAAATAACTTTTCTTTTATTTAATGTATTGTTACGTATATTATGCAACTTATACTTCACATACTAAATTTCATGTTGATAAAAAACGTAGCTTTGTGAGACAAAATGTTGTCTCATAATACCACAGTAATTTCACTAGCTACAACGTCCTTCACCGGAACACTGTAATCTTTGTACACTACTGTTTGTCGGCAGAAATAGGAGCTGTGATAGTACCTATCTAGATGATCTCCGGCTGCAGAGAACTAACACCAGTATGTTGTTTAAGTATTAATTTATAACATTACTGTTCGCCGCACCCTTTTATGGCTTTAATATAGAATTAGATTTAAAATTTAGACTTAAATTTGTCAGAAATATTCCCGCCCGGCGGCAACCCGCTGCCCCCCGGGCCCGTTTCCGTTAGTAACACCTTCGCAACTCCCTTTGGGGAAAGAATTATGTAAAATCCAATCTTTACTGACTTCTAAATGGCAGAAGCGATATCTCTACCAATCTTAGTCTTTATATTTAATATATTCGGAAATCTGGTAATGAGTCCATGAATGTCTGGATGTGTATAATGTTTGTGTGAAAGAGAATAACAAATTGCGTTAGATCCTTGCTCAAAGCTTGTCAAATGTAAATAATAAAAAAAAAAACTTTGTAAACTAAAACGTGTACCGGAAAGATAACACGAGAAAGAACCGACAAAAGAAACGTAATTATGTGTCTTGCAAACAAACAAAAAGTGTTTTCGGACGAATTATAGCGCCAAATTATAGTTGCCTTGTGGACAGGGAACATATAATTTAGGGATTTTCGAACGGACCGTCTCGGCGACGTACATGTCATTTTTGTTATAAGAACAAAACTAAAAAAAAATTATAAAGTTCAAAGAGAAAAAACCCGCTAACGATTAGACGTCGTCTCTCAATTGGTTTCCGTTGAAACAGTTAACAACAGAGTTGGACGGTAGTTTGAAAACTCGATCGGTTCACCTTTAAAATGGAAGGGGTGCGGGCGCATATAGTGTACAAAAAGTAGAACTTGCTTTTGTCTATGAATATGTAACGAAAGAATTACCATTGCCGTTTCCGAGACGGTGTGATAAAAAAAAAACTTAGTTCCAAATGACTTTCTGAGAATGAAATAAGAGAGATATTATTTTTTTATTGTTTTTAATAAACATCATTAATATCCATTAGGTTGAACCTGGATATAAGCATCATAAGCCGACAGATATGCACTACTGGACAAATCTATCTCTCACTCATTTCAATGCATAAAATAACATTAAAATATTATTTTCACAGGAGACAAACGAAATTGACCCAATTATATTCTAAGACAAACTTTGTAGAAAGCGACTAAGATATTAATTGAAAAAAATATATATATATTAATTTAATCCAACACATAGAAGAAAAACAAATTAAAAAGTTTAATTATGACCTTAACGGATACACATCCAATATAACTTTTTTATATTTTTAAAATGTGCAATTGTTCATTACAATTCATTAACATAACTATGATCAGTATCATGAAATAAATGTTAAGTGATCTTTAGAATTTATTACATACTTCATATTATTGCAAGACATTATTTAACCTATTTATACTCATTTAAAGTCCAAGGGATTTCAGTATCAAGTGATAGTCATTCCTATAAGAAAAATAAAAAAAAAGTTATTGTTAATCTAATAACGAAAGACCCATAAAATGCAACGATAAGGTAATTTAAGCCTATAACATATAAGATCATGCCGTTGATGTGTGAAATTTAGGATGCGGTATTATCAACAAAAATATATAATTTTTTTTTGTGATTAAGAAAGACTTGTAAAATAGTAATATAATGAGTAATTTTTTAAACCATTAATAATACTCCTTTTGCGCTGAAGGTGAGCAATTATAATCAATAAACAAAACGAGGATTCAATCATATTTGCTTAAGATGATGTTTCTATAATTAATACAATCGAATCATCAAAAATATTGTGTATGACTATAAATAGATTGTTAGTGAATCTGGAACGATATGTTTCCCATCCATTCGTCTGGAATAATACCCCGAGAGAGCGTTGTTGCGGATGAAATTACAATGCAATTCGTTAACCAGGGGGTGGGAATAGGGGTAAAGAAAAAGCGCGATGACCAATAGTTAAAATAATCCAATCATGTATCAAATGGCCTTGACTCTCTCCTTGTTAGAGAAGGTTTCGAGTCCCAATAGTGGAAACTTCTATGAGTTAAACAAGGGGACATGAATGAATCAATTGATTATTGACACTCCGCGTCTGTAAGTTAAGTATCCAAAGTATATGTTAAAATATTATCAGCATTATACATCATCAGAGCATAGATTAATTAGCCTAATTATTGACCATTGAGTACATACAGTCGTTTTTTTATACAACGGGCGAATACTTGAAATTAATTTCACATTTTCCTCTATTCAAGGATGCACCGAGACAAGCGGGACGTTCACCTAATAGTAAGTGATACGCCTGCTCATAACAACGTGGCACTAGTCAGTATGTTATACACTACACCGCGATATGTTGTGCTCAACGCTTAGAGTCAAGATGTTGAGTCTCGTTACCCAGTAATTACTGCGCACTTCAAACCGGAACACAGTAACGTTTGCACACTACAGTTTAGCGGCAGAAATAAGCACTGCGATGATACCTACCTAGACGGTTTCCGGCAACAGAGTCCTAACACCAGTGAATATTATGTGATAAGGTAGTCGTAATTGGTGGTATATTTACATCCTGAATGGAGCAATACTGTTATCCAGCCAGGCGGGGTCAAAACACTAACCAAACTTCACATGTGGCCCAAGAATCGAACCATGACCCACCTTGTCACAAGAGGAGGGTTTTAGTAAGGTAATTAAATTTTTTTGCGTTTCTTTGCACATTGTTTAGAGTAAATTGAACTCCAGCGCAGTTAGAGCATTTATGACAAGTTTACGCATAGATGAATTTTTCTTTCAAGTATTATTTCTTCTTTGTTAGCATAATATAATAATATACTTATTTATCCGTAATATACTTATTTAGCCGTATCAAACTAAAACGCCGTAACATATCATATTTAGAAAGATTAGTATTAAGTTTTACCCTTTGTGCAATAGAATTAGGGATGATGGTGCAACGCCGCAGGGACGCTGCCAAATCTGTCTAAATATTGAATGAACTATGGGGTGATGGTGTTGTCATCATTAGAAGCTATTGTAACAGATACAGATGTGAAAAATCTATAATATTACAATTAATGGTGAGGCAATAAGATTAAACATTACACTTTTACATTAATTTCAATCTGCATTAATATTTAATACATTGATTTCAAATACAGTTGTTTCTGTGAAAATAAATTATCTGCCAAATCGCACTTCATCAGTGTGGTTTGATTTATGTGGCTCCCTACTTGGACACAACAGCAGCAACAATAGGAAGGGTGCTAAAATTACATCAGTTAACATTTAACCTTCAGGCATTAAGAGTCATGATAAGAAGAAAAAAACTTCTAACACTTCACCTCGATTTTACAAGAGTTTTATTTTCGTCTCGTTACTTACGCAGTGACTGACTTCTTGCCTTGTAACAAAGTTGCGGCTACGGTTCCAAAGTGACATGCTATAGAATTTAAGTTAGTAGTAGGATTTTTCCAAATCCACCTGTCTAGCTACCACATCCATATTGTAAATCTGTCGTCATAACACTATTGCTGTACCGGCTGCCAACATATGAAAACCAACATCATCCATGACTTTATTACCATTGATATAATTTTATAAACCGTTGTAAATAAAAAACTACTTCTTTTATTTCCATAGATAGTTTTGTTCATTGTTTTTAGTTATAATATTTTCATAATTGTTATATATTTTGATTAAAATTTTTTGCAGCACAGTAAACAAATAGTATATAATAAACATAAATAAAATTAACTCAACCTACTAAATAATACCAAAAAAAATCTAAAATTAGCAGTTATAGGCTTCATCGATGGAATTTGCCATATTTCTATCTATCACTAATTATTATCATCACATATGTATCAACTATTACCTATTAATACTCCACAGTATGAAATTGTAATGTACTAGGTGATACCAAAGAACATGTTGTATCGTATGTAAACTAACATCGACTTGTCATCAGTGTCAACCGTTAGTTTATCAAGAATAAAAGATCTAAATTTGTTTATTTTCTCCTAGAAAATAGCTATGTATACCAACATTATTTTCTAACGTTATTAATATTGAAAACTGAGTTGTAACATATTATCAATAATTTCATTTATATGATTGGCCGTCAGCATACCTACGAAGGAAATATTAGATCTTTACATATGAAATTGGCCTTTTGTACAGGAGGAATATAAAGTCAATTTTGTTTTTTAATTAATCAAAGTATGCACCGTTGTTATCTATGTACTTTTCCCATCTCATAGGAAGTTCATAGTACACTTTACTAAAAAAAACTATTGGGGGCGAAAATCAATAGACTCTTTGAAGGTGGTTTGGGACTGCCGCATCGAAGTTGAATTTTTTTCTTTATAAGAAGTTGTCCCAATTCCAGAAAAAATTATAATTTGTTGGGGCAAGGTCTAGGGAGTACAGTGGATGACACAGACATTCCAATTGTAGCTCATCTAACTTAGTGGTTGTTTGTTGTGCAGTGTGTGGTCTTGCGTTGTCGTGAAGCAGCAATGGCCTAGAACGATTGACCAATCTCGGTTGATTACCAGCTAGTTCTTCCTTCATGGTTTGCAGTTATTGACAATAGATATCTGCCGTAATCGTTTGGCCAGATTTTAGAAAGCTGTAGTGGACGACACCGGCGTTAGTCCACCAAACACTCGCAAGTAACTTTTTCTGAGTCAATTTTCGTTTAGGGCAGGATTTGGCTGGGTCTCCAGGGTTCAGCCATTGCGACGTGCGCTTCTGATGATTGTACAGTACCCACTTCTCATCACAAGTAATGATTCGATTTAAAATCCCTTCATTATTATGTCGGTTGAGCAAAGTAACACAGCAGTCGATGCGTGTTTGCAAGTTCGATTCACTCAATTCACTAGGTACCCATACTTCAAGTTTTTTACTTTCCCGATTTGCTTTAAGTGAATTAATACAGTTTTGTTACTTACTCCTAAGCCTGCGGCTATCTCTGAAGTGCTTTGTGATGGATCCGCTTCCACAATAGCCTTTAATTCTTCAGTTTCCACTTTGGTCTCCGGCCGTCCACGGGATTGGTTCTGAAGGTCGAAATTTCCAGAACGAAAACGTTGAAACCAAAAAACATACCGTGCTTTGTTTTGCGACACCAGCGCCGTACACATCATCAATCCTTCGAGCTGTTTTTGCAGCACTGGTGCCATGGTAGAACTCGTACTCGTAAATATATCGATATTTCATGTTTTCCATTGTGCAATAAGAAGCGACACCAAAGAAAAAAAATAATGCGGAAAAATCAAATGAATGACAGTTTTCAAAACACAAATGTACCAGTTAAATGAATTTTTAAATTTGAATTTGGAATTCTTAACCAAAGAGGAGATATTTCAGATCAAAGTGGTCAGTACGACAAAACGCTAATTTCATATGTAAGGAGCTAATAAAATGAGCTTGCAGTATGAATAGCGTTCATCAAAATATATGTTTCGGTTTAATTTAACTTGCCGTTCAAATAGAAGACAGATTAATCTATTTCCGCAAACATTTATGTAACCATCAAAGGACTTTGGAATAACGCAATCAGCACGGCTCGCCGCTCCCTTGTCCTTTGCTCTGCTTCCTAATTCGCCACAATGCTCTAATCAAATCAAACCGTCAAAGGAAGTATCCGGGCGTGAGGGGCGCGTGCCGTGACGCCGTAGGATAGGAGGGAGGAGGAGAGGGGGATGATCTGCAATCAGGAGGTTAAAAGCAGACTGAGGGATTTTTATTTCTATCAAAGTTAAATAAAATGTTAATAAAATTTTATCATTACAGAGATCAATAGAAAGCTTCACGCGAATTGCAATAGAAATTTAAAATTTTTTAATTTAGGTTTTTTTTAATTAGATTCGGCGACTAGCGTAGAACTTTCACCTGATGGTAAGCGATGTCCAGTATAGCGTTAGGATGATATACACTTGCTGGAGATGCGTTTAACTGGAGTACCCCGTTGGTACCGGTGCGTTCCATAAGAGATTCCCGAGTCCCTTCTAACGCACTGAAGGAGATCACCGACGGGGTTTTAGTGAATAGGAAGCCCACATAACCCTGACTTTCACTCAGCACCAGGGTATTTTTTAAACATTTCTATAAAAATATGGATATTTTTTTTTTTCCTTGTTATATCTGTTTTACTATCTTTTTTCTTACTATTATAGTTATAAGTAAACCTAATATAGTCTTAAAAGTAATAGTGATTTATTTATGATAAAATTCTTTGTAGAAAATCGATTATGGGACATTGTATTGGTAAACTTTTAAAGCTGTAGTGCTGTTGTAGTGTTTTTTTTTAAGCCCCACTGAAAATCAGGGTTGTGGTCTTTGTAGGCTGTCACATTACCTGAGTGGGTTCCCTGCCCACATGATCAAATCAAAATTTAATATTTTGTTTTTTTTAATTCTTTATATTAGTGTGTATTTTTTTTGTTATTTTGTGGGAATAAATGATTTATTATTATATTATTATTATACAATGCACCACAGGCCTCTTTATTACAGTAACTAACTTTACTAGCTGCAACACGTTTTAAATCGTTTTATTCGGTAGCGGAAATAAAGAGCTGCGGTGCCTACATGGTCCAGTCAACCATGCAAACTCCACAGTATTTGGAATTTAGGTAGTGAAAAATTATTTCTAACTACCACTCAAATGGTCAATGCTGTTTTCAACCATATTGAACCATTTTGTAATAACTTATGCCTTTGCTTCTATGCATATTATATTGTCAGTGTGATTTTTGTTTGCTTAAGTAAATTAAATAACATTGCTTTGTTTTATATTTACTGGTGGGAGGTCTCTGTTGCCGGAGACCGTCTAGGTGAGTACCACAGCAGTGACTAATTCTGCCGCCAAACAGTAATATACAAACATTGCTATGTTCCGGTTTAAAGGGCGTTGTCGCTAGTGTAGACACTGGTGTAACGAGACTCAATATCAGGTGAACGTTCCGTTGGTCTCATCACTTGACTAAAATTAGGAAGCAGGACCGTTTCGTACGAGCTCGATCCATCAACTAAGACCTTGTTATCAATTAATCACTACATATATAATAATTAACTAAACAAATCAGTTCTTGAAGTGCTCTCGTTAACGCTGTTTTTTTTTATTTCAATAAACAAAAATTTAAAGAAAACAGTAGAATTATTTAAGGAGTATTTATTTTGTTTTTAATAGTTTTAATGTAATAAGACTATAAATCAGCGTTTTAAGTAAAAACTAAAAGTAACATTTGTCAGTATTTATAGAAGCGAAGACGTCGAACTGTACCGGTCAGTGATTCCTCGTCCGGGGAACCGCACAGACGCGGCCCGGGCAAAAACCCTGCGAGCGGTGCCTCTGTTCTGAATGAGACAGCTAGAGCGGAGAATGAGACAGAAACCTGCGCGGACATAACACGGCGCGCATATCTGGAAGGCGGTGACCAAAGATTATGTTACCTAAAAAGCTGGTATTTCGCAATGATGGCATAAAAAAAGTTTTTTTTATTTTTCTTTAATATAACGACTTTTAAAAAAAATACCTGCCGTTGAAGCAGCAATGTTACTGGTGATAGGTCCTGTTGCCGGAAACCATCGCGATAGATACCACCGCAAATTTTATTACTGCCGCCAAAAAGTAATATGACAGCACAATAATGTTCCAGTGCAATGTGTGCTATTGCTAGTTGAATTACTGGGGTAACGAGACTTAACATCTTATGTCTCAAAGCGATAAACACAACACAACGTTGTAGATGCAATCTCAACTAGCGCTACACTGTTATAGGTAAACTTACCTTCAGTTGAATGTCCCTCCAACAGGATCCCGCCTTGTCGTGGCGGAGGGGCTTAGTAACCATGGTTGGGTCTACTCGGCCGGCCTGAGGCGCAGGGCCGGCCCGAGGCGGCCCTTCCAGGTTAGAGCTTCGGTGCTCCACCGTGAGCTCACCTCGGATGCGCACCGGTGAGCTACAGGGGCGGCTCTATGCTACCCTTTGCAGCCGAGGTGGAGTCGCGGAGGGAGAGTACCCTCCCCGATTAAGCGGTGCCGCACTGGTGATGCGGCGGCGGTGGGGCCGCGGAGGAAGTAGAATGTCGATATTGCGATGCGCCGCTTTCCCTATCCTCCGCGGCCGTATAACGGGTGGCAGCGGGCCCAAGATCGGGGGAATCTGTTGCCCGGGTTACTGCTTTATGCGGCCAGCGCTGGCGGGGTCGCGGATGTGTGCGAGAGCGTTCCCGTGACCCCGCCTTAAATCGACGAGGAGGAACATCGTGGAGGTTTTAGTAGGTGCAAATCCGACATAACCTGTCCTTGCCCCCGGGAGAACGAGTATGCGCAGGCATATCCCTCACGTTAAAAAAAAACCATCAGTTGAATGTCTCACTTGTCTCGCTTCGTTAAATAAAAAAAATTCAGGTTCCGGCATGGCATTAGCGTACCGGAAGATATAGGGCTTTCTAAAAAACACTTCATTTATCGGTACGGTGCCGGATAAATTTTTTAATTGGTCCCAATAATTTCAATTGATTAAAGTTAATTCAAGGGAGGTGTACGGGGTCCCGCACAACAACTCACGGGACCCAAGCCACCCTCACCAGCTTGTGGCGCACCCTACTAATCCACGAACGAGGCTCTGGCTCCCATTAACCCGCATTGGGCCAACGTGGTGGGTTGTGACCCAAATCCCCCATATGAACCCCTACATACGACACTCTCTGGTGTCCAGCGGTACCGCACGTCATGCTAACTTATATGGAGAGCTTTGGGAGAGGCCTATTACGTCCCGCAGTGGACGTCAATCGACTGATGATGATGATCATGATGAAAGTACATCTATAATAGCTATCTATTCTGAAAGTCTTAGCTATTTAGATATCTCCGCAGCGCCTTGTTATATCGACCAACAGTAGTTGTGTAAATATTTTCTTCTTAGGAATTAATAGAAGAATATTTATAGAGCTAAAGATACTTAGCCTTGTACGATATTGTGATAATACTATCTGTTCCCTGCCTGCTTTGTTGGCCTTACACCCCTGTAACTCCTTTTAGGAGAACTTTGTAAAATCCGTTCTTATCTGACCTATACTCGACAAAAGGAATATTTGTACCAAATTTCAAGTCTCTGGGCCTTATGGTTCCGGTGATATCTTAATGAGTCTCCAGATAAATGGAAATCTCCTGTATATATAAATATAGATATGTGATAGGACTCTTGCCGGATACCGTCCAGGTATTACTGCAACGCCTATTTCTGCCGGCAGACATTAGTGAGCAAACATCACTGTTGTCTGGTTTATAGAGCATTGAAGTTAATGTAATTACTGGGGTAATGAGACTAAACCTTTTATAATTCTGGCGACGAATGCAATGTGGTGCACAATAAATCATCTTTACTAGCTCCGCGTTTTTATGAGCGAGGTCATTTACCATCAGATGAATATCTCGCTCGTCTCATCCCTTTTATTTTTTTAAAAAAATACCACTTCATGATGCTTTGTTTAATAATCTACAGTAGATCCGCATAGTTATAGAAATAGCGTACAGTTATTAATTCGGTTTGTTTACCTCTTTAATTTATTTAAAAAAAAAAAAAAAAAACTATAACAGTAGTAGTTATTACTACAGAAGTAGTTTTTATTCTATAATTACTGCAATAGATTTAAATGCGAAATCTAAAGAATTTATCTAATAGGTAGTAGCTTTTTTATGCTCCTCACTGATGATATTTTTCATGGCTCATTATTACAGGAATTTGTCTTCTTATCCTTTTTCTCTTTTTTCCCTTTAACGGAAACTTATAGTAATCCACTTTCCTTCCTCGTTTCTCTTATTTATAAAACTATTTTGTTCTTACATATTATTACTTGTTATATACAAGTTAAAGTATTTTACTCAATTATTCCAGTAATCTTTATTGGTCTTTTTTATTTTAAAGTAGGCATTCGTTGTGAGCAGGGACCTGTCCATCTGTTTGTTATTCATTGACATCAAAGCGACGCGCCGCTGCGATTTCTTTTGATGCGCCGTGCAAAAACATAAAACCTTCACAGTGGATACTCACAGGGTCTAGGAATAGAAGGCCTAGTTTTAATTAATTGGCCCCTTACCCCATACAAATGCACACTATCGCTCAGATTAAATGTTCTAGTACGCATTGACTTTGAATTTAAAAATCGTTCTAGTTAAATCTATAGTTTTTTTTTAATACCTTATTATTGTCTTTTTAATACTTGTATTTATTATTTGTTATACAATTACTTATATATTTAACTATCAGCGTTATTCGGTTTGGTAATTTAATAACTTTGTGTGTTAATAACTTAATAACGTATAAAGTGATCTTTAGATATTTTGGTTATAAATAATAATGTTATTCAATAGATGGTACGGTGACTGACCGTCAGAACCAAATCAATGTAACAGACAGCTTGATAAAAATTAGTTTATTAAGTTATAATATAGTATAAAAGTTATACTATCACTATAATCCTACATACTATTTTGTGCGGTGACTACACACTTCTGCTTCTTTGAAAATATATTAGCATTGCTCAAGGCAAAATTTACCCATAGACCTACTCCAAACATTAAAAGTTGAAAATGTATGTGCTTTGACCATAAAAAACTAACTTTACAATGACCATTGTTAAAAAACTTAAAGTTAAGTTTATTAAGTGACAAATTTTTTGTACTCGAGACATATACATGATATTAAGATAGCAACTAGAAAATTATTATTAAGTAACGATTCTTCTCAAAGTACATTGAGCAAAGAACTGCGAATATAAGTCAATAAATAAAAAAAATTGTCTTCAAGTAAATTTGTTTTATGATAATATTTAACTAATATAAAAGTAATAAAGATGTATAAAAGTGATAATCGTTTAATAAATCATCGTGGTTTTTGTATAGACATTTTTCTGTAAGTGATTTATTCCTTCATTATAATCTCTGACCCATGTGCAAAGGAACTAGCGCACTATCTTCAGACTGACTTACAACAACTAGCTTCGAAACCAATATGAATGATATAATCATATTCTTAGGAAAACAAACATAAAGTTCACCGCAACACGCCATAACCTTTATTATTTCCGCGATTTCTAAGAAATAACCTGACGAACCACGTGTCAAAGCTCAGCCGTAAATGGGCAATTTCTCTTCGTAATAACTCTGCTCGGTTACTATATAACTGCTAGTAATGTGAACTTTACAAAATAATGAAAAAAAAAACAATGGTTACATTTTTTACAACAACACAAGATACAATGAATCATAAAATATTTATAATGAAACAACACAACCATCATCATTTCAACCGATAGACGTCCACTACTGGACTTAAGTCTTTTGTAATGTGTTCGATAATGCACAGTCCTGTGCTGTTTGAGTCCAATGGCTCCCAGCAATTCTTTTTATGTCGTCTGTCCACCTAGTGGGGGGTCTGCCAACGCTGCGCTTTCCGGTACGAGGTCGCCGTTCTAGCACTTTAAGACCCCAACGTCCATCGGTATGTCGGTAACAACACAATGTTTCTACAAAATATGGAGGCTGTATGATACTCGGGGCCTTCCATCACATTTTTTTTAATGTCGTTTATGCTGTTAGTGTTAAACGAGAATTTTTACTGCTTCTTCGACTTTACTCTCGCGAATGAAGATTGGTAAGAAATATATATGGAGCTGAGAGGGGAGTAGTTATGACATCAATAAATACGTAAAAATTATAATGAGCGAGACGCTCATTGTCTATTAGAAAGAACTAGTCTCCAAGTGGAGAAGGAACATGATGAATGAGTTGACCAACTACGAGTTTGTAGATATGTTTTAAGAACATGTCACTTTGTCCCGTTATGTTGATGAAGTTTAAGCTCAGTGGGTATCGAACCCACGCCGTTTTTATACGCATAGCAAGTACCATCACCTCATTGGTGAGGGTATCGCTGCTTCAATAAATAAAACCTGTGATTAAAATAAACCTTAGATTCAATTAGATTATTAACTTTAAAAAGACATTCAAAATTTTAGTAAAATCGTAACTATTATATATTTCAATTGAAGTACGATGCATTTTGCATTATCATTAGTTTTAAGCAAATAATAACAAAAAAAAATATAGGTCCCAGTTCCAATAATCATTCTCCAACATCTTTGGGTTACGTAGAAATCTACATATCTCTTGGACAAAGAAAGGATACGTAGTTCCCGGTAATTGTGATTGGCTGTTTTCAATCCATGTGTGGTCTCTCTTTTTTGTTACAAGTAATGATTGTTTAAGCGTTTTATTAATAAATATATATACATCGTTTTTTACATGTAGATCACAAGTTTTTTTTATAAATTTCACCGTATAAAATATAATTTTCCATTATAATCAAAACACATTTACTTTGTAACACAGAAATACAAAGTAAAATATTTCTGTTGCTTTTTTCTCAGCGACTATCTTTTGCAGATACATCTTGACGAAAACGAGGAACGTTGTCATTGAAAATTCAAAAAAAATATATTTTATAAAACCTTCATTCCATCTTAAAAAACTGTATTACATTTTATTACGGTTTGTGGATCTTATACTTTTATAAGAGTAATTGTAATTTTAGTGCAATCAGCGCCATCTCGAGACGAGTAGCGCATTTTCATTTAAAATATTTTAATCATGGATATAGCACAGAAACATCACTTCTGTTAGGGTTACATTAGTATTACTACTACTGCGCATTAATGAACATGATAAGAATTTAAGTAAAACAGCACCAAATTCTAATGAGACATATTTTATCTTTAACTTTGGTTACATAAATTCATTAAGTTAAGAATATTTGCATCGTAAGTGAGTATTGCTTTTCCTTAAAGAAGAACCGTTTGATTAAACAAGTATTTGAAGAAAAGCAACATTGTATAAATCTCATTAAAATTGGTTAAATAGAAAAATTACAGGAAGTATTGTTTTCTGACGACATTTTCCGTAATGTTATAATTTTTTATAAAATGAGAAGTCCGTTACATTGTTCAAATGACCGAAAATATTTCATAAGCGTGATAATAAAAATATGAATCAAGCCGTCATTAATCTGTCAATAATTTGTATTATTAAAGATTTCTTTTGACTACTACAATTGCTTACCGCGTAAATTGTATGCGTGTTAAAAAAACTACTTTTCCTTGTTGTTAACAGCTCATATATAATACGGAGCCACAAACATAAATTGTATAGGAGCCCGAAATATCACCATTTTTGTATTATCTAACCGACGTACTCATATCAAAAATTCATCATAATTATCGTCGAACTTTCTCGAAAACGTAGAAAGCCAAAATGCCGACACCTCTACGAATGCAGCATCGTTTGCGAGCCGTGCACAAGAACTGGCAACACAGAGGTACGTCGTTGCTGTGTCGGCCTTGTTAAATTGCATTTTCCCGATGACAAAATGCCGCTGCACAAAAAAAGTGCACGCAACATCATGTCGGTTTTAGGACATCTCGACTTTAGCCGGCGTACTTGTCTGCGAATAATTTAAACTCGGTTTAACTTTTTTTTATTACGACGATTAAACGACTCCCGTCCGGACAAGATAGAATGCGAGAAAATTGATAAACGAAAATTACTTTAGTAACATTTCCCGGTGGTAGGACTCTTTTGCCGGAGTCTGTCTAGGTAGGTACCACCGTAGCGACTATTCCTGCCGCCAACCAGTAGTGTGTCCACATCACTGTTACGGTTTGAAGGGCGTTGTAGCTAGTGTAACTACTGAGATAACGAGACTCAACATCTTATGTCTCAGGCGACGAACGCAATGTGGTACAGTGTATATCATCCTAACTAGCACCTCGTTGTTATGGACAGGCGTATCACTTTTCATCAAGCGAACATCTCGCTCGTCTCGCAGCTTACATAAATAAAAAAAATAATTTTCCTTCCTTCCTCCTGCCCTTTTCCTATTCTATGTGGGGTCGGCACAGTATGTACTTCTCTTCCAAATCTCTCTATCAGCCGCCGTATCTAAATTAACACTCTTCTTACACATGTCATCTTTCACACAATTCATATTCATGAATATAACATTGCTTAGTATGTACAGCATTAGTTAGTAGTCGTATAAAAATATTAGTGTTCACCCACCGCGCGCCAGTAAACGTTCAGATTATGCAGTAAGAATGTCGCTGCGTATTCATTACTTTTTACAAATAGCTTAGCAATAGCGTGTGAGCCAAAGTGATTTTTAATGCGCGTTATAACGAACCGCGAAGTGGTGGCACCCGCAAAAAACGGCACTCAATCGCATCACCGACCATTTGATTGTTCACGTAAGCGAAAAGCGCGCTACAAATTTTGTTTCCACTGTACACACACACACATACACTATTGACTTATCAAAATGATCTTTATTAGATCATACAATCAAGGCAATCACACAATGTATGTAAAGATGAGGGTGTAGAATCCTAGACGACAACTTACAAACATATATACATATATACCACGCCTCGTTCTTAGTAGGGTAGGCAGAGACCACCTCTCTCCACTTGTCACGATCCTCGCACACCTCTCTCGCTTTCTCCACTTTCATGAGCGTCTTCATGCTCGTCTGTTGCGAGTACTCTTGATCCGGCCTTAACTTACGGCACAACAACTTACGAGAACCAAATCAATTTGATCTGCTTGTGGTGCACTCTGATAATCAACAAACGAGGTTCTAGCTCTCACCTACCCGCGTTGAGCCAGCGTGTTGGGAAATGGCCCAAATCCATCAGCGGAAGACCGTTCTATGTAGGGATCTTTGAGATAGGCTTATTTCCAGCTGTGGATGTCTACCGGCTGATGATGATGTGTAAATGTGTCTTGATTATGGATCATCAGTGGTGGGTCTGTTGCCAGATACCGTCCAGGTAGATAACACCGCAGCGCCTATTTCTGCCGCGAGATAGTGGTGTGCAAATATTACTATGTGCCGGTTTAAAAGGTGCTATAGCTCGTGAAATTACTGTGGTAACGAGACCTATCATCTTATATTTTAAGGCGACAAGCACAATTTGGTGCAGTGTATACCATACTATCTAGCGCCACGTTTACCATCAAGTAAACGTCCCGCACGTCTCGTCACCTCGTAGAGTAAAAAAGATATTTTTATTTCTAATAAGTACCGGAAAGTAAGAACAGATTTTTACCGGACATTAACAAGCACAGATAAAAATATAAGGCAAAAAATGAAATACTTATTTTCCGTATAAAATTCATAAATTTATATACAAATTTTTAACATTAAAAAGACACTTTAGTAAAATAAATAAAGTTAACAACATGAATCAGATTTAACTAGTAAATTATATTTGTTGTGTCGTGTACGTCAGCTCTGTGGTTGTCAGCCGAGACAAAATGGCGGTCGTGTAGCCACACCTTGCGGGTTTTGGGCGTAATTTTATTGACAATTACAGGGTGCCGTGTTTAGGGTTGGAGACATTTCGACGACAGTAACCCTTAAGAATAGTGTATAAAGGAAATGATACATTATGATAAAATTGTAATAATAATAGATGGTTTTTTTTATTGGTCAAAACCACTAAGTGAAGTTTGACCCTTGGTGCAAAGTGAAATGTCTATGCATAATAACGTGGCGCTAGTTTACGTGATACGTCTTTTGACGGAGACTGTCTAGGTAATTACCACCGCCAGCTCTGTAGTCTCGGGCTATTAAGAATAGGCCTAAAGTATTCCTTGCCTGTTGTACAGGGCGACTAAAGGGCTACTCAGGTTCGTGGGCTTTGAGGGTGGGGGCCCTTTAGCATTAGATGGACGGCTAATGCATGGTGGTCTTTTATTTGCCGTAGCACAGCGTCTAGATATTTTGGCCAGAGTGTAGGAGGGACACCGGTGCGTTCCGTAGGAGATCCCAATGCACTGAGGGAAACCACCGAAGAAGTTATAGAGGGTAGAAGCCCCACATAACCTCGTCTTCCCCCAGAAACAAGGTAACTTTTAAGATTTTCTCTGCGATAAAAAAAGGCAGGTACCACCGCAACATCTATTTCTGCCGCCAAACAGTATTATTGTAATATGACTGTGTTCCGGTTTGAAAGGCGTTATAAGTAGTGAAATTACTGAGGTAACGAGACTTCTTATGTTCCAACGTGACGAACGCAATATGGTGCAGTTATAACATCCTAACTAACGCTATATTGTTATGGGAGGGTAGATCACTCACCATCGAGTGAACGTCGCGTTCGGCTCGTTGCTTCGTAGTATAAAGAAAACAGCACCATATTGTATTTATCGTCGCCTTTATAAGACGTTATGTTTCGTTACTCCATTAATTTCACTTCGACCGTAACAGTAATTTTAGAACACTTGCTTAGTGCCAAAATAAGACCTACCGCGGTAAATACCTAGCTGGTATCCCGCAAAATACTTTTACCGCTAGTAAATTCACCGTTTACAAACTGAGCTATTGCAGTCAATCTTTATTATTTATAGTAGCCGGTGGTAGATCTTCTCAATGATGATAGGCATGTTGCTAGAAATCGTCTAGGACAGTGGTCGGCAAAGTGCGGCTCCAGAGCCGCATGTGGCTCTTTGACTCCCTAAGTCCGCCTCTGACATAAATATCCACGGATGACGGAATAATATTTTCCAAGGAGATGCAGGCACATTGTTCGCATTAATAAATATTTGTCAAGTATGAAATTTACTTTAATTTAGTGTACTACTTATTTAGTGTTATAAAAGTTTACTAAATAAGCAGATTTGGCTCCGTTTTTTTTTTAAATTGTTATAATGTTCATATTTGACTCTTTGGCTAATAAGTTTGCCGACCACTGGGCTAGGACAACCGCAGCGCATATTCATGCCGGAAAACAGTTATGTGCAAACATTACTGTGTTCCGGTTTAGAGGATGCTATAGCTAGTGAAAATACTGAGGTAACAAGACTAAACATCTTATGTCTCAACCTGACGAGCACAATATGGTGCAATGTATATTATACTAACTAGCGTTGTGTTGGGATGGCGTATCATTTACTATCAGGGCGACAATCTTTTTTTCAGGTAACTATATCGAATGTTACATGCGGATATAAAAGTTAACACATTTTGTATTTGGGGTCGAGGTCTGAAGTTTATGCAACAACAATAACCTAAAACGCTTGGTCTTCAGTTACCTATCAAGTCCCTGCGGTCCTTAAGCATAATTCAAACAAATCCGGCACACCGTTGACGTGGTGGGGGTGGCTTCGCACACCCGAATATTAATTATACATTACAAATGATCGCAGAGGTTAAACAGGAATAATATTATACCGCATTTTTGGTTACCAAAAACACAGTGAAGGTTTATGCGTTGTAACTCCAGAAGTGATTGATACAGGGTGTATCAATCGTTTAGTTGTTTATGGCATCTTGGTATGTTGTGCTATCTGTGGTATTGTTACTACCAAACGATTGAACCCATTTTAACCTAGTTTTCTATATTTAAAAATCACTTGATCGCGAGTGTTCTTAATTAATTCATACACATATATTCTATTGTTTGTAAGTTATAAACTTCAAGTTTAAAAATTTTGATTTAATTTTTTTTCATTTCTCATAAATATCATATTTATAAGAATCGTGCATTAATATTCCTACTGAAGCGGTGATAGTTCAGCTTGTAAGTTCGAGAATACATGATGATTCAATCCCTGGTTAGTTTCCGGTTAAGAAAAACATTGTGGGGAAACCGGGAGATTTTAAGAATATCAACTAATGTGGATATACATTTGCCAATGTGCACTTGAACATCGTGATAGATAAAAGGTTTTGACGGTCTTCTTTTGAAGGAAACTCTGAAACTTAAGGGAACATTAATAGATTGTTTATATATTGTCGATAGTAAAAGGAAATATACACGCCCTGTAGTTCGCCTCGGCGGAGCTCGCCTGCTTGCCTTAGGCCGTCCTGCAGCGTACCCGATGTTATAATTACGGCGGACCTTTCGGAGAACGGCAGCTTTTATTATCTCCTGCTACCGTGATTAGATGGTACACAGATAACTTTGGGCGCAGGCGAAAAAAAAAAGTAAAAATCACTACTAAAACTTTAATACTCAGTTATGTCTCTCGAAACGGGATAGATTATAAATGGGTACTATTAACATATCATCAAAGAATTGTAAGAGAAACCGCATGGTTAAATACCAAATACACTCAAGTACAATCCGTTTTATGTTCCTGTTTGAAATTAAATATATATATACATAGAGCTAGAAAGTTTTAAGAGATAAAAGACATTGCTAGGATAGAGCCACCTGTGACGAACCATCAAAAACACTTTGGGTAACATTTGGATACTTTGCTTAATACTATTAAAATGATTTCCTGTGTTATACTATCTTTCTCTTTCTATCCATTATGCCATATGGTGGTGAAACCAGCTTCTTTTACCTTTCACCTCCATTTCGTCTATCACTTACTATCCATGCACGTCTCTTGATACTATATATTTGTACCTTGTTTTATTTACTATCCTTTACACTAATTTTTTCTTTCTCTTTATCTAATATAATAAACACTTGACCAAAATTTCACTAGGTCTTAAATGACAAAGGGGTCGTATATGATGAAGTGTGTTAGTCCAGATTAGTACAGTTAATATACCTTGACAGCCCTAACAATGCAATTCTGTTATGGCAGTAGATTAAAACTATGAGGGGAGTAGCTAACAGGGTTCGAAATAACCAACACTTCATAACATTTAATCCTGGAATCTTCTGTTACTGGAAGTAAATATTACTACTGCAGATGCAGGCGAAGTTTATTGATAGTCTATGAACATTGGGAGTCTGCGAGAATTAAACATAACAAAGCTCTTACTACTGTATATGGTAACACCTTCGGTTTAGCAGACGTTGTATAGAATTGTTTTTTTTTTTTTTTAACAAACAAATGTAAATTTTTATTGTACTGATTTTTAACGTATAATATCAAATGTATCTATCTCACAGATTTGGTACTTCGTGATATTGAAAAATTTTTCATGCTTCTTACAAGAAAGGTACTTATATTAAAAAAAAGCATTTAATTTGGTAGGATTCATATTAAATTTTTTTTCTTTTTGTTGTACTTCAATGTACGATATATATATATAACATTTGTCTGTATATAATAATAGTCCCGACATACTAGTACAATTGTTTTCATAATGCCTTAATTTCTTAACATACGGTTCTTTAACAGTACCGGGACGTGCACCTGTTGGTAAGTGATACGCCTGCCCATAACAACGTGGTTCTAGTTAGGATGGTACAGCACCACATTGCGCTCCATACCATATTGCGTTCGTCGCCTTGAAACATAGGAGATTAAGTCTCGCTACCCCTGTAATTACACTAGCTACAACCCCTATAAACTTACACAAGTAAACGATATTTAAAAAATATTACATTGTCTATAACACAATCAAATAAAATTGAAAATAATGATCATGTTTTCAACGCCTAAGGCGGGGTTCAAACCTCAGAGGAAGGTGGAAGCAAAGACAAAAATCAAATAATATTCAAACACATACAAAAGAACATCGTATTCCAATAAAATAAGGTCTATATTTATATAAACCTTCTTATATATGTCACATACGTAATAGTGAGGTTATAAATGATAAGTGAATTCAATAATATTCATTGAATTTTAATGTTCAGTATAATATAAACCGTAACACAATATCATAGAGATGAATTTTAAGTAATACCTAAATATAATATAAAGATAATTTAAAGAAATAATTTATCTCCGACTTTGACCGCAACCGCATTTCCCAAGAACAAAAGGTCTTACGTGAAAGATTACGGCGATTGGCAAAGTTAAACTCTAAACATAATGCATTAAGTTTGTTTTTGCGTTGCAGTTTTTATTGTAGCATATTTTCCATGTACGTCGCGTCTCCGTGACATCGATGGAGTTATTTTGAATATTTAAAAATACCCTCGTTGAATATTAATGTATTAACGATGTACTGTTTTTTTTTCTCCCTTTCCATCGCCAGCGATATCTTGATTGGAAGGCGTTTATCTCTTTTTAAGAGCTTCGCATCAAAATCTATAACCAGAATAACTTGATAGTACATAAAATAAACTATGAAATAACTTTTCAACCACTTTTCTAGTCATAGAGTAACGCGTACAACCGTACAAATATTTTATACTCAAGAATTAGAATTTTTTTAAGAAACAGTTTAGTATCTTTTGCACAGAATAGATTCTTGTTTTAGTTATTTAGAGTTGGAGCTCAGGATTAAATTTCTAAAGATTTATAGCACGTAGTAATATTTGTAAGCGAAAAAAAATTAAGTGCCTTTCGGAAGCCGCTCGATTCCTTCTAATACATAACCGATAGATTAATTCGATAAATGAACGTTGCAGCCTGCAATTATAAGTTTATCGGAAAGAAATTATCTTGTTGTGAGACTTTTTGGTTATGAACTGGAGGTGGTTCAATCGCTTTTTTAGTTACCGCAGAACTTGTATTAAAAAAATAAAAATGTTGTAATGTTGTATATACAACTTTATTGCTAATATATGTGAATGTTAGATAAATTTTGATCGAGAAATGATTTAAACCAATAATAAATACCATAGCATATCCGCGTTCAAGAAATCTGTTAAAGGCCACTATTTATCCTTACCATATTAAATAAAAGTATATATATGTACATATATATATATATATATATATATGTATATATATATATGTATATATATATATCTGTATATGTATGTATATGTAATGTTTACTGTATGCACTAGGTTTGTGTTCCTAATTCTCCTTTCCTTCTACGGGCCTACTGGAAGAGATTTCAACATGAAATAAGTAGTGCCCTTGTACTCTGTTTCCTTTTTGTCGTGTTTCTTCTAACAGCTGTGTGTACAAAATATATTAAATAAATAAAAAATAAATAAATTTATCATTGTTATTATAGTCGGAGATCGCTCATTGACCTATAGGAATAATTTATTTAAACATAAATGCGTGAATTTTCATTAATCTATAAAATGGTATCTTTAATATTAAATTAAACATAAAAAAAAGCTTTATTATTTGAATAGCACTTAACTTTAATTTCGTTTTAGGTGGGGACGTATCAACATAAAAACTCTAGTTCTCATATGTACTGATATAACTGCGTAATCAAAATGTTTATATTAAAAAATAAAAATCTTTAATTATGTTTAGATTTTAACCCACTTCTTCACTTCTGCATACATGAAGAAATTTAAAGATCATATCACTAGTTCCAAAGTCATGGGTCATCTTTCTTCAAGGGTCTTTACCTCATTTGAATTCGTTTTAAGATTTCTATAAAGGGAAGTTGTCTTTAGCAATTTTGATAAACGTCAATCTTAAAGGTACATAAATAAGCAATGACAAGTGGGCAATTAATATTATCACTTCGTTATATCCGCTAAGAGTTATTTATATGAGAACAGTAGCCCAAGACGCTGTTATTACAAATTTTGAAAATTATTATAATTATGCCAACGAAAATTCCATACCAACACTAAGTACTGTGGCGGTATAGTCAGCAGTTCAGGTATGTTATAATCAAAATATAAATAATAAACAAAACTATTATTTATTGCTCACCTGATATTGTATAATTTTTTTTTATAATAAAATTTATGTTAATAACCATAAAAAAGAAGAGGTATGAATCAGCTGTTTTTTTTTTCTTAATATCCCATTCATATAATTCATATCGCATCATATTAATTCGTAGCATAACCGAAAAATGTTTGGCACATAACTAAGTCATATTGCGTTTTCGTAGATTTGAAAAAAGACTATGACAGAGTGGTGAGGAATGAATTGTGGTCCATATTGACTGTTTATGGGGTAAACAGCACGCTGATACTACACTGAAATCACTTTATGAAGGTTCCTGTGCTTGTGTCTATAAACGGGGCCTACTCAGACTGGTTTAGCATCCAAAAGGGTTTTAGATAGGGATGAGTGGTTTCGCCGTGGCTGTTTAACCTATTTATAGACAATTGCTTGAAAGATAGTGAGTGTGGACTAAGAATGAATCAGTTGATCGTCAAATACCTCCTATACGCCTATCAAGTTTTATTATCATCATCGGAGAGGGAGTTGCAAGCGATGGTAGACATGGTGCATAGTGCTTTAGTAAGCAAAGGAATGAAAGTGAATGTAAGCAAGACGAAAGTAATGGTTTTTGAAAGAGAAGAATGTATGACAAACTGTGACATTATGATTGAGGGACAAAAAGTGGAACAAGTGAAAGAATTTGTATATCTGGGTTCACAGTTTACGCGAGATGGCAAGTGTGATGGTGATATTGAAAGAAGAGTTTTGAAAGGGAATCAAGTGAATGGGGCACTTCATAACTTTATGAATAGCCGGAACGAATCGCAAAGAGCACGACTGGCTGTGCATAGAGGCGTGTTGATCCCCACACTGATGTATGGTAGTAAATGTTGAGTATGGCAAAAGAAACATGAAAGCATGATTAATGCTGTGGAGATGAGATGTCTGAAAAGTGTAACTAGAGTGAAGCTGATGGACAAAGCAAGAAATAGTGTGATAAGAGAGCGGTACGGTGTGATTGAAGATGTAGTGATAAATCTAGAGATAGGGATGCTTAGATGGTTCGACCATGTTGAAAGAATGGATGAAAGAAAATTAACGAAAGAGATATACAATATAAGAATCATTGGAAAAATCGGGGCAGGTTGACCTAGGCGGACATGTTTCTATCAAACCGACAAGCATGCATGAAGACGCTCATGAAAGTGAAGGAAGCGAGAGAGGTGTGCAAGGATCGTAGCAAGTGGAAAGAGGTGTTCCATACCTACCCCACTGGAAACGAGGCGTGATATATATGAATGTAATATCGTATTTTAAACTCTTATGGTTATGTGTATGTAATATCGTATTTTAAACTGTTATATATCTTTAAATTTAATATATGTAATCTCAAAAATTATAAACTACGGCCCTTTTTTTACTCGATGAAGCGACGAGACGACCTAGATGTTCTAATAATGGTTACGTTTGAAAGGTGCTGTAGCTAGTGTATTTATTGCGGTAACGAGATTCAACATCTCATATCTCAGGCGACGAGCGCAATATGGTGCAGTGTATCCATCCTATCTAGCGCCACGTTGCTATGGACGAGCGAATTACTTGAAATCAGATGAACGTCATGCTCTTCTCGTCGCTTAGTTTTATAAAAAAAATAGGAGAAATTGGACTAGCGATAGTACCTACCTGAACGGACTCCGGCAACAGAGACCTATCACCAATTAAACCACTTTATCATCAAAGACTATATTTCCACATACAATTAAGTGGGATCGAGGTCAAGCTCTAGTCCATACTCGTATAATCATAAAAAGTACTCATATCTCTAATGGTGTACGGAGTACGGTGATTTTCCATCACCCTCCTATCCCAATATCCTCACTAACACTTTAGTCTCTTCTCTTACTACTTAACTACCGGTTTGGTTCAATTTGTTTTTGTTTTACTATCTGTACATTAAAATTTTCGCCCGCAGCCATTTCGTGAACGTTATTTTTAAGAAATAAAAATGGAGGATCACTACGCTGCTCTGTTTAGAACTGTACATTTTTTGTTACACTATTTTTTAACCAAAAAAAAAATCATTCAAGTATTTGATAATAGTATAAACTTTATGTTCCATGTATTGTGATAGAATTGTTTTATAATCATTACTTATATATGATGATGATGATAAAGATAATCATCATTTTGTCTACTGTTAGTTGCAAAGATATCTGTTGATGTATCGCTGTCACGTAACTAAAAACAACTATATTCTTATTACTATTCTACATTTTGTTACTTAAAATTTATATTAATAATTAAAATATAATTTATATAACACTTGAATCTATATCTCGAAACACTATAAAGTTTGTTGTAAAATTACCAGTGAAACAATATTTACCATCTCATGAGTTAAAGCGACAAGTACAATATGGATAGTGAAAATGTTCTGATTTGGACCATTGTTATAGGCAGATCTCCGCCGAATTGATTCCCACCTTGTCGCAGTGTAGAAGCTCAGTAACCATAGCCTAGTCATCCTAGGTGAAAATAAGAGGACCGTACCACCGGCCCGTGGACTATCGCTGGATCAAGGCAAGTAGGATATGGCAGCCTCAGGCGTTTCGCCACCACAACGAGATCCATTTTTTATACATCCAAGTACATATCGTTTCAATCCAAACTTTTTATAATGTTCTTCTAAGAACTACCCACTTAGTATAGTTTATAATTTTAAAGGTTAAACGAATGTCAACAAAACTAACGATCAACAAAAAATCTATTCAAACGACTTTGAGAATTGATCAGAAAAAAATTAGGAAAACTTAATATTTTAATGATATGAAAATTACATGTTTTGTTTGGTGCGAAGACATAAGCCAGAGAAGGCCTGTACCTGTAAAGTGATTCCTATCTTTATAAATTTATTACAAAAATGGATAATGATAAAGAATAATGCATACGATAGAAAGAAAGTAATTACTATTATTATATAATATTTTAATATCAGGAGTAAAACAAGATATTCACTTTTATGGCGCTCAGTATACAATTCTACTAGCATTATGTGACAACTCAATATTAAAAAAGGTACATGAAGCAGCTGCTACATTGCGCTTGTAGAATTGTGACCGTTATATTTAAATTTTATTATTTATAATTCACCTGAACATAATAAATTTAACAGTTAAAACTCCATTTATCGCCATACACAATATGGAGACACAAGACTTTAGGAACACTGACGCTGGCGTTATTCCACTACTTCGCTATTCTTACATAAGAACAACGAGTTAAACCTTTGTTGAGAAACCGAGAATGTTTATAATATAAGAATGATGAAATTAATCGATCGTTGATGATATGAGGATGGGGATTTATGATGTAATTTTAACGCACACATCAAAATATATCCTCTAGGACACCACGACACGATAGGTGGATCTGTTTAAATCTGTCTGGTCCAGCTATGAAAAATTCTCAGTCACCGATGTGTCTCTTGGCCAATCTCACCAATGGGGAATTAGAGCATTAGAAATGTACGTACGACATTGAGTTTATTAGTGCTCGAATGTACACAGAAATGTGTATAAATATTTTGGTATACATTTAAATATGTAGTACGGAGAGGCGGAGGTACAAAAAGCGAGAACAGCTCCGACCCCCACACCCTTGCAGCGGGCGTATTTTTAATAAGAAACTAATACATTTTATCATCGGATCGCGTCAGTCGCTCGCGGCACTAAATCACGATACCTCAGCATTCCGGAATTTTTGACCGAACATTAATATGTCGAAAAATAAGAATGGAGGAAACGTGCATCAATTAAAATACTACTACGGAATCCGCAGAGAAGACTATATATCTAAAAAAATTATATACCTATATTATAAATAGATACATGCTGAAATCTAACATTGATATAAATATTGTAAAACAATTTCTCAATTTAAATCGTTTATGAGGAGATCAGCAGGACGCTGACCAAATAGTAAATTACACGCTCACCCATAACAATTTGGTGTTATTAAGGATCATACACTGCACCACACTGCTCGCCACCTTTAAACATGAGATGTTAAGTTTCGTTACTTCAGTAATTTCACTAGCTACATCGTCTTTCAAACCGGAGCACAGGAATGTTTGCACAATACTAATACTCTTGGAAGACAGAAATAGGCGATACTGTGGTATCGGTCCTGCTCCTGTACTCCTGTTTCGCTTATTTACTTTCAAGTATTAATCCACTCTTAACAAAATAAGATCTTTACTTTAATTAAAAAAAATATTTAAAAAAAATGTTCTTTAGTATTATATTGTTAACAGTTCATTGTCTATAGTAACAAATTTTTTTTTTTATTAATATTCACATCAGCTATTTATAAATACAGGTACTTCAATACTTCACGTGACAGTGGTCCCCTCGACGCTGTTGGAAACAATGCTGCCAAATATAAAGTATTGCCAATCTTAGCCATTTCCACATTAGTGTCTTTCTAATAAACATAACTAATATTAGTTATTGTTAAATCATGGTAAGGATTATTTATATTGTTGTTTAAAACATAATTAACTGATTTTAAATTCTATACATTATATATATATTGAAATAACTAGCAAAGTATTTATCAACTTATTTAACCATCAATTTATTTACTGTTGGTAGGTCTTTGTTGCCGGAGACCGTTTAGGTAGCTACCACCGCGACGCCTATTACTGCCGCCAAAAATAAAGTGTTCCAGTTTGAAAGACGCTGTGAGTAATACAGGGTAGTGTAATTACCGTCGTAACGAACAATATGGTACTGTGTATAACAGCCTAACGACCGCCAATCGGTTATAGGCGAGCGTATCACTTACCATCAGGAGAACGCCTCTCTAGTCTCATCATATCGTAGTATAAAAAATACTTATATTAAAATCGCTAATACATGTTGTAACGCATTGTCGATGAATAGTAAAATTATTTGCCTAACAATAACCACTCTATAGACGTATTGCTCCATCGATTCATCACCGATCAATCAGTGAACGTCTCGTGGGCAATAAATTTGATTTTTTCCACGTAAATGCAACGTATTATTACAAGGAATAATAACGCTCCGGACCTGCAATTAACCAGCTATAAGTCTATTGATCTAGTGACCGATAGAATTTCGGTAAAGCGTTCTCGTTTGGCGCACGCCCTTTTATATCTAACTTACACATCCGTTAAGTAGACTGAAGTTGAATAAGAGCTTAACTTAAAATATATAAAATATCTAGTAGATCATCTAAGTAGCTACAACTTAAGCTATTTTATTTTGTATGAAATGTAAGAGAATAATCGAATTGGATGAATGAAAATTAATATCTCATATCAGAAATATCCAATGTTTTGCTGTGTAAATATCTTAACTAGTACATCCTTGTAACAGGAATGTAAATCTCTTACAAGAAAAACCTCTCGAACTTGTCAGAATCAGATTGATTCAGACACTATAAGTATTGTAGTTAAATTCCTACCTCTGTGGCGCTGTAGCTAACGATTTTTAACACGGACGTCCCAGCTTTGATTCCGTGGCAATATGCGGATACCATTGGATATTGGAAGGGTTTTCGAACTTGCTAGAGGAGCTTCTACATCCACCTCATATTTTAAAATTGCTATTATTACAGTATTACCTTGTTTTGAAAATTACTTAATAAGAGCCAAAGTATTGGAAGCGAGCTTTATTCAACATTTGTCTCTTAACGTCATTTGGAATTGATATCAAGTCCAAGCTATTTATGAATAAAAATGATTTTTTTTATTCTACGAAATGAAGAGACAAGCTAGACGTTCATCTGATGGTATGTAATACGCCTGCTCATATCTATGTGGCGTTAGTAAGATGACATACAACGAAGTACATTGCGCTTGTCGCCTTGAGACATAAAATGTTGCATCTTATTACTCCAGTAATTACACTAGATACAGCTCACTTCAAACCGAAAAACAGTAATGTTTGCTTACTACTGCTTGTCAGCAGGAATAGGCGCTGCGGCTGTACTTACTTAGACGGTCTCCGGCAACAGAGACCTACCACCAGTAAAATACTTAAATTTTAATAATTTAAACTGAAGCATACACAATAAATAAACTCCTATGATGTTAACCGTATGTAAGTATAACTAGAAGTACTTATGACACATCCTTTCACTTTTAAATATTGTGAATAGTCGTTTATTCACTATGATTGGATCTTAACTACTATAATACAACATCAAATTTAAAGTAAAGCAATAGGTATAGATATATAGTCTGTACATTTATATATTTTTATTAAGAACATAATGAGATTTATAACTATGCGGTAGTCATGCTCTAATTAATAAATTGATAAAGTATTAGATACAGTATAGTTTAAAGGTTAGTGTTTCTGTAGCCTTAATGATCGAAAAAATTCCCGAGGGAGTATTACATAATTTTTTTTGCTGATGATACATCTCTGTTACCAGAGATCGTCTAGGTACTACTACAACATCAATTACTTCAGCAAAACAGTAGTTTTCAATTATTACTTCGCTCCGGTTTAATGAGCGTTTTAGTCAGTTGATTTATAAGATAACGGGTTCTATTTTAAGGCGACAGGCACAATGTGGTACAATTTCATTGTTATCCAAACATCATAATGTTATGAGAAGGCGTATCACTTACCATTAAAAAGGAAGGAATAGTCTCAACGCATTGTGTTATAAAAAATATATTTGAGCAATTACTGTGTATGATCGTTTTGGTAGAAAAAGTCTCTCGTTTGTTATAATATACACTTTTTGCACACACAAGCGATAAAAACTTGCCTGCCAATGCTCAATTATCGTTTATACATCATGTATGATGAATTAGTTAAAACAGCGAATATTGTACGATTTTTACTATTCGCAATACACAGTAAATATCGTTCAGCTGCCATTTTTACATTAAGATACCAATGGGCTGACGTTTGTAGCACCTGAATGTAAAAATGACAGAAACTTTCGCAAAATCTTGTAGTGGTGTTGAGGTTAAAGGCTCGCGTGCACCGGTCGCGTGACTGCCCACAATTACCGTCGGCCAGTTACCACAGGTTCTGGTGCCCGCTTCGTTTTGTTTGTTCTTTAGTTTCGTTTTATCTTTGTCTTAGTTGCGTGGAAAGCGGTAGGGTTAGAGCGGTCCGAGGTTGGTTAATCGCGGGAATTAAAATCGAGATAAGACAATTCTACGAATACTCTATGTATAAGTGGAATTGTAAATGGCGCGTTTTCTATTTGGAGGCCGTTGAAGTCATTTTACTTCTCTGTTACATAACATATTCACTTATAAAGAAAATTTGTTGTCAATATATTGTGTATTGCATGATAGTTTTTTTTATTTACACTTTACCTTATTTTCACATGGTTTAAATGCTAATGAGGCCTTAGAAGATCAAGCGGACTCAGCCTAAATTTTTTGCTTCTTAAATGTTGGCAGTCAGGAACACAGCTACGTTGCTATGGCAACAGATGGACAATAAGAGTGAAATAACTAGACAGATAGTTTCGAAATACTGCCGACCAAATTTAAGTATATATGGATCCGGAACCTAACAAAAGATATTTCCAGACAAACTGTTAACAGCTGCGCTACAGAGGAAGTTTCATGTAGGTAATCTCTAATTGTCCTTTTTTCTCTATCTTTTTTCTGTCATGTTTTTTAAGAAGTTGCCACGTCGCATCAGTAAATTATATTGTGATTACTTAAAAATATATTCACATTGCCAACTTTTAAATACTATGTCATTTAACCAAAACATGTATTTTTAAAATCGGCTCAGTAACGCCATCTGTTATCGAATAGGATTGCACGAGTTTATTACCGAATTAATAGTTATATTTCATCGATACCTTTTAAGAAAATTCAAATATTGCAGGATATTTACAATAATTATAAAATTTTACGCAATAGTTCAATTGATTTTCTCTTTCTTTTATCCAACAATTCGATATATTGCGTTGGGAATTTAAATTAACACCTATTGTTATTTTATAATAGTTCTAAAGATTGTTTATTGCGCTAATTAGGACAATTACACAGCACATCATCGCCTTCTCAGTATCGACTTGGGACACAAGTTTCGTGTAATAAGTTAGTCTGTCGTCTGTAAACCGCAGCATGATAGTGTACGCTCTCCAGTATGACTATTAAAGCTGTGGTGGTAAGTAAAAATTTTGACTCTATTACTAGACATCTACTAAATACCTTGTTGAATCAAATATTATAAAACCAAAAAAAATTTTGTACCATAAGAAATAAAATTCATATCGATTACATCCGTACATCAACCCCTAAATGCAACACATCATATATGTCATAAAGGCGCCGACCATTCATACACATGAGTTATGAACCGAAGTTTCGCCGGTTTGATTCCCGGACGTAATCGCTGCTTGAGGCGGTGGAATTAGTTGCAATTAACTGCACATTTCGAGAACCTAAACGTTTAGCGTTTTTGTAGCAAAAGAAAAACAAATCACTGTTCCTTTTCTGCATTTGCTAGATGCATATTTTTTTTCCTAAACTAACCTGAATTTGACTCAAAAGTTGCCTGTAGATATCTGTGCCGTTTTTTAAATTATAATCATGTATCAAAATTGTAAGTCAAGCATAGTTTTAAATTTTCTAAATTATCAGATTAATCTTCCATTACGGCATATAAAATGGTAGTTAAATAATTTATATCGCCAGCCAATAGACGTCCACTGCTGTACATAGGTCTTCCTCAACTATCTCAACTCCGCTTGGTGTATTGCTCGATTCCAAAGCTTTTTCGCCACCGTATCGTCGGTCCTCCTTACCTCTTCCGCTACTGGACACAGGCCTCAGTAAACTATGTATACATGAATCTTATCTTTACTCCCTGGGTGTACAAATGCTTTCATGAGTAGTTTTTTTAATTAAATTGGTTACATAATGATTTAGATAAAAATACAATAAAAAATTCAGATATACTTGAAATTAAATAAATAAAACTATGTAACCACCATTAATTATTTTTATACACATATTGCATCAGTAAGATATTCTTGTTGCATAATTATCATTATTAACAGCCGGCGGCAGTCCACCGCTGGACATATGCCTCTCCCAAGATATGCCACATAGCCCGATCTTCGGTTATGCATATCCAGTTGCTGAAGGATATGCCGATAACATAGGTTCTCTGGCGGATTACTCCATTACGAATCTTATTGACCAGGGAAACGCCGAGCATAGCTTTTACCATCGCTCTCTGAGCAACTTTGAGCTTATGGAGCCGTCGTTCCGACAGTGTCCACGTTTCAGCATCGTAAGTGAGCACAGGTAATACGCACTGGTACGGAGACTTTCGTTTTCAGGCTTTGTGGTTGGGCGACGAGCAGACTCGATGGAATTTTCGAGAGGCAGCCTAACCCAATGTTATTGTATAATAGGAGCTGTTTAATAGATATTAGTAAAGAAAAAATCCTATCATTATTTTTTTTTTCAATGGTATTCAAACCTTTGTACCATATACCAAATTCCTAACTTACTATATCACATTTGTTTATTCAATATATGTTCATAGTAATTACAGATAGATTTAGTTAATTTTAATTGGAAATCTTATTAATAAAAAATTTAAATTATAAAGACGCTACGTGGGATACAATTGCACTAGTTCCAGGTACATTTTTGCTGTAGGCTATCTAGAAAGGGAGTAGGCAATATATATTTTTACTTAAAAAATACTGTTTCATAATCTAGATAAAAACCAAAGCTTAGAGCGCAATGGGGTGTTGTGTAAACATTTCAAATAGTCTTTCGTTGTCATGGGTAATGTTACTATTAGATGTTTATTATCTTCGTCTCTCCAGTTTATAATATAAAAATAAACTCTTTTTCTTTACGTTAACTATTATCTATTAACTTAGATAAGTTCAAGCTTCTTGCTTAAATAGTAAAACTTAATAGAATGAATAGAAATGTATTATAATGCAAAGAAACTTGCATAAATGTACATAATTGTTATTAAGATTTATTTGCGACTCTGGACTGTATTTAAAAAGATTTCCTTTTTCTACAAAGGTTTACTGATTACTTTATTTTATGTAATTAATAACCTTAACATATTATGTATTATATGTAATTCTTAGAAAACTAAAACGTTTACAGTAAATTCTTATAGCATTGTAAAAGACATTTATTAATAGTTTAAGAAGGAAACATCTTTTTGATTAAAAATTCTAATTTTTTTTCTCCTCTCTCTTTCTTGAGTTATTACCTACTGTGAGACAATGAAACCTTGTATTTATGATATTTCATGTTTGTGTCGTGGTTATAATTTGTACCAACAATTCTTTTGTATTTGTATACCTTCTAGGTAATGGACTTGATAATAGTAGGAGAAAATACTCACGGTTATGAAAAACTCCGTCGCAAAATTTAAAGCAAGAAAAAAGGAATATTACTCAAAATGGGAGATAATATAGGGATAATGTAAAACAGTGGTGTAGTTTATTCAATATTTAATATAGACCAGTGTTCCTGATGGTAGGCTCAGGTGTAGTCCATATGGTAAAGCGGACTAGTTTATTCAATATTTAATATAGACCAGTGTTCCTGATAGTAGGCTCAGGTGTAGTCTAGATGGTAAAGCGGACTAGTTTAGAAGAAGCTTATTCACTCTTCTATTAAAAACTCCTATAATGTTATAGTCCCAAATAAGCATCAGTAAAGGGTATTTGCTGTGGTACCCATTTAATTAGTGTTCGACATAAAATCTTAATTTTAATTGTCATTTAACAAATATTAATCCAATGTAGTTTAGAAAAAAATATTCTTGAGTAAATTTCTATTTATAGACGACTATCAATTCGTCAGACAATCCTCTGTTTAATTATAGAAGGTATTGTTAGCTATATATATGTATATATATGAACGAAACGTACGTACGTCCGACGAGGCCGGTTAATTGCGGAGCCGCGATTGGTTGATTATAGGGGGTTCGATTCCTGGTCCGTTCTCACGCCGTACCTACATATGCGCATGATATATTAATATAAATGTGTGGATTGTTACAGGGTGGGCATCTAAAGACGTAAAAGTGTAGATTTAAAATAGCATTTATAACCCAAAAATTAAGTACTACATCCATCATTAATAATAAAATCATTATCATCCATTATTAATAAATTAATAACTGTAACTACTACATCCTATTGTCAACATTTCTATAATAGATAAAATTCAATGACAGGAAAACTTTACTTTTAAAACCAAAAAAATTGTAAACAAACTACTAGGCTTCCACATTTTGACACCACCACTTAACCCCGGTTGGGATCATGGTCAAATACTAACCTAATACTTGTGGGAATAGGAAGTGAATAGTTTCAAGTAATGGAAAACTTTGAAAAGGAATTAAAACTTTTTCAGTAAAGTTTAACATAGTATTTGTGTTCGCCAACAAGCTCACTGAGAATTGCTAGTACGGTAAATATTATATGAGGAGACCTGAAATTTTGGGTCTATAGAAACAGATACCTCAACATGTCACTTCCAAATCTTTACTTCTTAAAACACCAACACACTACACTGTTTCTTTTACTGTAAAAACATTAAAGCACTAGAATGCTTTTCCTGGTCTAACCTATCCCTACCCCTGTCATGATATTCGTGCCTGTTCTTTTTTAGTTATGTCTCTAGCTGAATATTTTTACGTTTTGTATATTTTTATCTTTTTTACATTTATCGTTATTGGAGCACGGTACACATATTATTATAATAATTTTTCCTTTGCCAGAATTTCCTCGAAGAAAACCCTTTTAAGTTTATGTTAGCCTTTATATTTTAATAATTTGTATTTATGTTTCCGTATATATGTATATTAAGAAAAATATATGTCGCTTAGTTATAACATAATATAATTAATTAATACTGTTTCTGTACTTTATATTGTATATTCGGGATAATTATTAAGTTTAATGAAATCAGGGTAGAACAACAAATACAAAGTGAACTTAAAAAAACCTTCACAGATAAAATTTGTAAAGAAAACTATGAAAAATCGAACAATAAGTAACAAATTGGTATTTTTGTTCTGTTATAAATTCTATTTTATACTATGTATTTAGAACCTTTTTATATCAAATATTTTACATGATACATGGCTACCCCACACATTCATCGAGAGCGAAAACGCAGTGATTTGGATTGTATGTTATTTCGGGGTTGCGTGAAAGAAAGATTTAGGTCGCGAGATCGGCACAAATTAAAAATTTTCCAGATATATGGACGCCATTCTTCGAGCTTGATTACTACGAAAACGTTTAGATTTATTCAATAGAAACTGCATCGATTAAAATGTTTTGGTTGAACAAAGCGCCATGTATACCACACCTCACTCTTCAAGAATTACTCCAACTCGTTCTTACTTTACTTACTTACTTTACTCTTGATGTAATTTTATTATGCAATTACAGTGACAAACAAGCACAGTATAGGGCCCACTTAATTCAACCACTAGTCACACAAAAAGTTTTTCTAGTGTATTTCTGGTCTTGAAGAAACTTTTTCACACCCATTTTATAGCTCCTTGGGAAAACTTTAGTAGATAGCTCATTCCGAAAAGTTATGGAAATGTAATCCTAAATGTCCGCGTATTGTAATGTAGCATGCGCCAGAATCTACAGGTAATGATTTCCTTGGTCTGAACAGATCAAGGAAATCGTTATTAAAAAATTATCATCTCTACGAACTACTCACGTAATGATCTGGAAGCTTTGTAGCATCTGCCCTGAAGCAACGAGCTTCTTCGCCGCACCAAATATAACCTGTAATTATATCATGGAAACATAAACCTCTTAACAACTACCGCACCCGGCTACCAATTAAAGAGTATTAACTTATACTTTAAACGCAATGGACATCTAATAATGTCATTCTAATAAAGTGTTTATTTTTACTTCATTCGCGTTTATTACGAGTCGTAACTCGTCTCGTACAAATAACTACGGAGCATATATTTTGTACGAAATTAGTTCCGACGAGGCTCGAGATAAAATAAAAAACAATCAAAAACAACTAAAAGCTACTACTACTATAATTAAGATCTATGAACTTTGTCAATTTTATATTAGTAAGGTTTTAACGAGCTGTAATAACAAATGGAGACTAAAATCTCTACTAAAGATGTTTTCCATCTTCTCCCTGTAAATACCCACAAATCTCCAAAGACTAATTTCAAAGTACATAGCTACAACCATCATATTAAAAAACTATATTATACTATTCCGTCGTATGTCATATACTTTTTATCACATGTTTCTCTTTGCTTTTCAGAGACTGATCCCGGTGTCCCTTGTATGCTTGACTTTCTCTCAGACGGGTGTCTTACGAAGTTGTTCCTCCCGATACATAAAAAAGGTTGTAATGAACAATAACAAAAAAATATACGTGTATATGTGTCTTATGTTACAGCATCCTGCAGAGCAGAATAAATCTGCTTATAATTACAGCTTAGAGAACAATAAATGGCGTCAATCAGTGGCGGTATTTGAGTAATTAAATATGGTAATGGGTAATTATAACCTACTGTTTATTTCAACGTTCCTCGGGAGTAAGTTGTTTGATGAATATATTTAAATATTTTTTGTTGCAAAAGGCTAACTAAAACATGTCAGACGCTATTGGACATCGTGTTCCGCCTGAATCCTATCTGGCAGAGATATGATAGATGTACATTGTGTTGTTTAATTCTTAACCAAAATAGAATCAAACATTTGATATAAATCAATGAAAATCATAAACATTTTAAGACGTGAAGTTTCGAAATTCAACGCACGATTTCGCCTTTAGAATATACCAAGATTTACACCTCGTTACTACCACAGCGTGGGGCTGGATTTATTCGATCGTATATATCACGAAATAACCACAACCTCGCGACTGTCAGAATTGTAAAAGGAAAACGATGGCATTAGGATATGTATTACAAGAGGGAGCCCTCAAATCGTGACCGGCTGCGGGCGGGCCCCACCGCCATTGGTCGAAGCGGACACGTGATATTTGTTACTCAGACCGCTGCGCCGGCGCAATGGTGAACAACAGCCATTGTATTTATAGATTTTACATATATATTGGACCACACAAACATGCAACCATCTCGCCATCTCCGACCGTATGCAAAAAATTAATAAAATGTGTCAGATGAAATTAGAAGATAGGTGTAACAGAATGTATCCACTTATTTACAGTAAGGTAAATATTATTACAAACATGTACTAAATTTTTCTACTGTTGAGGCCCATGGCTTTCTCTTGCAAGGTGAGAGGCTATGTATCCACCACATTGAGCAAGTGCAAATTGGTGGATAAACGGCATCGGCGAAAATAACATAAACATACTGAAATTTAATTTAATTCTTTTTTTAATCATTTAAGTGGCGAAACTAGCGGGACCTTCACCTGATGGTACGTGATACGCCTGTCCATAACAATGTGACGCTAGTTAGCAGTATATACTGCACCACATCGTCGCTTGAGGCATAAGATATTAAGTCTCGTTACACCAGTTATTACACTAGCCACAGCGCCCTTCAAACCGGAATACAGTAATATTTGCACAATACTGTTTTATTCAAAAATAATTTTAAACATTAAAAATCATAAAATATTATTCAAAATTGAAATGAATTAATTCTCTTGTACTTTTCAAGGAAAGAAACTGAAATGAAAGCAAAAAAGATTAAAAAGTAAGAAAACATTAACGAGAAGTTAGGATTTGTAAATCACAAAGGAAAAAATAGACGAGTTTTGATTGATGTCTCACACGCATAGGCATCGAACGCACTACCCTCGGGTAACGTCGGTCTGTAATCACTGGCTTCGTATTCACTTGATTGATTTACTGAAGCCACAACTTCTAACCGGTTCAAAAACTACAAACGAAACTCGACCTCAACGTCCAGCCGGTAAACGAGGCCATGTTGACGCGCAATTTTCCTACCCGCACTGAAAAGTTGGCGCTAAATTTAAAACAGAATTCCAAAATGGCTGTAAGAAACTTTGCGTTTTTGATTGATAGAAGCGAGTTTTTGACTCTTTTCGTACGACAGGCCGGATTTTGGTTAGATTCGTGATAGATAGACGAATAAATCTCTGCCCTTAATGATTGTGTGTGTGACGTTTTGGAATTTAACCACAACTGCCTGAAAGTTTTTTTTTTATTTAAACATTTGATAAAGTATTTGTGTACAAAGTTATTTCAGACATTAAAAACTCTTAGAAATATTTACGTTATCACACGATAAAATATAATACTGTGGCAGTTTAACCCAGAGATTTAATCAATAGTTGCCATCCCCACCTTTCTCTTCAAATAAATCATAGTAAATCTACTACGCGTTGTTACAAAATGCTTTATTTGTCGTCATAATTTTTCTGTATTACTATTGTCCGCATAAAACGATAAATTAAAAGACCAGTAAATAATTACACATACAAATCCTATATGGAAATACATAATGAGGCACTATCATAATAAAGGACCAACTAGAATACAAAATGTAATAGAATTAGGACTTTAATATAGTAATTGCTACAAGAAAGCTTCGGGTTGATGCTAATGGCCGGCCTCGTAGTTGTTATACTGAAGTAGGGTTTCAATAATTAATTAGTAACCTGGACGCCATGTTGTGATTTTATAATGTCCGCCATTGATATCTACATGTACAGGTCGCAATTAAAGTAGAATAATTTGACTAAATAACATGTCATAACTATGGTTCCTTGCCAGGTTTTAATATCAATAATTAATATACTTTACCAATTTCAGTTAAATTTACTTGAATAAAACCCCCGAACTAATTTAAACGAAGACGTTGATACAAACATTTAAGTAATTTTACCTCAGTAAAAATTTAAAATCTTTGTAATGAGATTCGTATAATAAATTTTAAACTATTAGGTTGGGGAAAAAGTTTGTTCCTATTTTTTAAAAAAATTCAAAACATATTTTAATATAGTTTATTTATATTTAACTAAAGTATGTAGGTACCATTTTGTTTGTTAACTTTTTGCCATCTTGTAGGTAGGTACATGATCCCATTGCTATAGAAATTTTGGGACTTCTGATCAAAATACCGCGACAAGAGGTTTTGTCAGTCCTCTCGTGATGTTAACCTGACACTGCCTAAAGAATTCTGAAGAGACCGAAACAGGTGGAAATCTGAAGGTGCAAGGTCAGGACTATACGGCGGATGCATTAACACCTCCCAGCAAAACTCTCTTAATTTTTGCTGAGTGGCTAAAGATGTGCGAGGTCTAGCGTTATCATGATGAAAGACCACACCCCTTCTCTTGATGAATTCCGGCCGCTTTCTCTCAATTTCTTGCTCTAATCACATCAGTTATTGGCAGTAGAGTTCAGAACCGAGGGTCCTGCCTGGTTGTAACAGCTCATAATGAATAATGCCCTTCCAATCCCACCACACACACACCATGACCTTGTTGCGAGTTAACTCGGGTTTCGCCAGTCTGTGAAGCCTTATCGGCCTTTAACCGTGACCTTTTTCGCATGTTCTTGTCGTACGTGATCCATGTTTCATCACCAGTTATCAGCTTCTTCAAAAATGGTTCGGTTCCATTACGTAGTAGTAAAGAATCACAAACGAGTACACGGTTCATTATTAGGTTTCTTTCAATGAGCTCGTGAGGTACCCAAATATCGAGCTTTTTTATGTACCCAGTTTTTTTCAAATGCGCCAAAACTGTTTTGTGGTCAATTCTCAGTTCGTCAGCTACGTCGTAGCTACTGATATGGCGATCTTGCTCCACTTTTTTAAAAATTGCATCCGTTTTATCCGAAATAGGGCGACCAGAGCGACGTGCATTTTTCACATCAAAATTTCCGGCTTAAACAAAATTTGTGCTACTCTCACAGACACTGCACTAACTCCACAAACATCATGAATTTTTTCGCGGCTTGCGTTGCATTTTTACCTTTTTTGTAGTATAATTTTAAAATGAATCGAATTTGTTCATTAGATTCACTCATCTTGACAGTACGAAAAACAAATGAAAATCACACATTTTCCCAATTTGAATTTTTGTTTTTTAAAATTTAAACTTTCAATGATACAAAAACCAGCGAAATCTAAATAGTTATTACAAGTTGCTACATACTATAATGCGAAAAGACACTTTCCCCAAACTAATAATTTATTTTGGTATTAGTTCTATTTGCTAGAGATGGATATGGATGGAGGCACTACGTTCGTAATCCTTCAACTAAGACTGATATTACGTCTTATTAGTACAAGAATCTGAATAACATTAAATTCTTCAAATGAACAAATTTTGGAGTGAGTAAAATAATAGCTACGATCGGTACTTTATTAATTATTCTAATAACAGAAATCAATGTGACGACCACTCAATACTAGTAATACTATAAATAGAATAAAGCAATAATATTAATTATAAACAAGTCTCTAGATCTAGGTAAAATATAAGTAAGAATGCAAGTAAAGCCTCCAGTTTTGCGTACTTACCGACTGGAACAATTTTGTTTTTAAATATCTTCAAAATTTGTTGGATTATTAAAGGAAAATATAAATGTACCCTCAAACATTACATTTTTTACCAGTAAGATGCCAAATGTGTTTATGGCTTTTGATTGATAAACGACCTCTAGTAATAATATCTTTAACATGAGAAACATCAACGACTCATAAAAACTAGAAAAAAAAATACGAACAAGTGTATTAGTAATAAAGTCTAGTATATCCAGTTTATAATACGATAAAATGAAAGACTGATTTATTTATTAATAAAATATATTTGTGTATAAAAATATAATAGTACAATAAATGCTTGTATAAACCTCTTAAACGTAGTACAAAAGGTATATCTCATTTTTAAAATATAATATAATTGCGAATATCAAATTAAATTATGCGTTTAGAAATGACTATATTCGAGGTTTCAATAAAAATCGTTATACTATTAAGAACATTAAAAATATAATTGCAATAAAATCGCCCATAATCTACAGGGATTGGGATTGGGGTAAATTTGCTTGAGACCTCCTTGAGTGCTTCACTTTTTTTGGCTAAATCTTGATAGAACCAATCAGGCGGAGTAAGCAAGAGTCAGACACAGAGGTCGCCGAACAGTAATTTCTGTGGAGATTTTTCCATCGACTATTGATAATTAATAACCTTAATTGGCTCCTGTAATCTAATTTGGACTACGATGCTGGTGTGCAGGATTTTATAGCGCCATATAAGAGCGACAATGATTCAAGAGTATTTGACATTCTCTGAAAATTGGGTAGGTCACATGGAAGAACTTGTGGTCATTGTTTTATTTACAAAGGATAAAAGTTTGATTATGTAATGGTACAGATAACATTATATGTTATCTATATCACCAAAAGTTGCCTTGCAGCATCTATCTGGACTACAAGATAGTTCACACTAATAAAATAGTGAACGAGGCAATCTTAGATTCGCAAGTCATACTCCAAACTATTTGACTATATTCCTGATAGTTATACATAAACGTTTAAAAAAATAACCGAAATTAATTCATAACCTAAAAATGCGTTAATACAACCAAATAGTACCAATTTAAATTGTTTAAAAAAAACAAACAGTCAGTCTATGGCTTAAGACTTTAAAGAAAAAAATCCAGCATATTAACTTACAAAGGAATGTAACATATATTAATTACCTTTACTCTTGGCCAATATGAGAGAAACGTTCTATTTTGTTTTTAATACAACCAATAATACATAAGACTTAATGTTTTGATAAAGTACAATTTTGTTCATAATACTGATCAGAAAATAATTTAAAGCTGTTATAATAACTATGGCACTATAAATAACAATAATTTAGAAATCCAAAATAATAGATGATAGATAATAGTAGCGATAGTAGATAAAAAGCCTAAATAAATAAAATCATTAATGATCAATTCTAGATAATTTCATCTCGATGAATATAAAAAATAAAATAAAAGTAAATGATTCAACAAATAAATAAATGTAACAATTTTATTATAATGTCATTCACTGAGTATTATGGGGTTAGAAATTCTTTGATTTCTTTCGACTAAGATCAACAAGTTATACTTACGGGTCATCATCATAACGATAGTGTGGAATGGCTAGATAATGATGAAGTATTCAATGATTTAGACAATATTAATACTCAATGGTTGATTTAAATTAATATGAATAAGAAAAAAAACTATTTGGACTATTATAACTATTATTGCATGTAGTATTATATATCCAATCATTCATCATCATGGTTATGGTAATGTAATTAAATGTTAATTCATATTAAATATAAATTATAATAATATAAAATCTGAATATCTATAGAGTGGTATAACTACTACAAGACATGAACAAATTTTTATAAAGTAGTATTAATAAAAAATTAATGTTAGGGTGTAATGGTTCTCGCACAACTCACAGTATCCAAGCCAACCTCACCTGCTCGTTGTGCAGTCTGATAATTAACAAACGAGGTTGTGACTCCCACCAACCCGTATTGGGCTAGCGTGGTGGGAATTGGCCTAAATCCCCCCTTATGAATCTTTATTCGATATATGTGGTAACCTTTGAGGTTAAGCCCATGTCCAGCAGTGGACGTCTAATGGCTAATGATGATTACACAAGAAATCTAATTTATGGAAGCAATAGTTAAGAACAATGAAACAATAATTATAACCAATTATCACCAAAACATCTGGTGATGGTCGCAGAAAACCTATAGGCGTGGAGTCTTTGGATGAGGCCAGCAGTGTGCTACTAATGTATTATGTATAATTTATTTCGACTTACAAAAATATTACATATAATTATTTCTCAATACTTTTTTTTGAACAAATATAAAATTATACTTGATATGGTAAATATAACTAGTTACTAAAATGGATGTCTTGTATAGTAGATTATACAAAAGTTCATACAAAAATATATCTATGCCATGTATATAATATATATTCAGTCAAACATCAACAGTTATTAATACATATTATATGTGATAGTAACAATGGAGCACCCTTAACCCATTATGATATAGTTCACTTATACTATTGATATAGTGTATAGTTTTACTTATATTATAAATATAGCAGTAGTAATAGTAGTAGTAGTAGTAGTAGTACATGAAGGAACATTATTATTTAATGCTATAAAAATATTTTGCGATACTTGTAAAGGTAAAATAATGTTTTTAAACTTTATAGCACAATCTTAGCAAGTCTTATACTTAATTTTGCATTGTCATTAAAAATACCTTTTACATGGCATCAGATAGTTTCAATTACATCAATAATAAAATAAACTGTTGCGGAAGTCAGCCGTTTGCGAACGTCGTATCAATAAATGCTTGTAGTACAATTTGTGCATAGTACAGTATAAAGAGTCCAATATCATTTATAGACCAAATACAATTCAAGCTAAACATATTAGCTGTTTTCCTTCGTCGATTTGGAATTGCACTTTATCTGAGTTGGCAGCCCTGTCCGCTGACTTGGAGAGGGCGCTTGCCAGAAAAACTTGAGCAACGCCCGTGGCAGTCACGAAGAATGCCCAACCTGGTGTCAATAGCAATCCACAAATATTCAAATTCTTTAAGACATTCAGTTTTGTATATAATGAGAGAAGAAAAACATATTACATACACACATTATATACACTGGTGGTGGGTTTCTGTCGCTGGAGACCGTCTAGCTAAGTACTATCGCAATCCACATTTCTGTCGCCAAACTACTGTGCAAACATTGCTGTGCTCCGGCGCTGTAGCTAGTGTCGTTAATGGGGCAACGAGACTAAATATCTTATATCTCAGGCAACGAGCGCAATGTGGTGCAGAATATATTATCTTAAATAGCGCCACGTTGTTATGGGCAGGCGTATCACTTACCATAAGGTGGACGACGTCCCGTTTCTCTCGTCGCTTTATTGTTTAAAAAAAAAACCGAATGATGTGGTAGTAAGACTTACGCACTATCCATAAATAGGCAGACTTACTCAAGGTGTTGCTAGATTGAATTTATTTAGCAATATGCTAATGTCATTAGATCGTTTATGTTCGTCCACCACAGCGCCTATTTCTGCAGCCAAGCAGTACTGTGCAAACATTAATGTGTTCCATTTTGGAGGGCAATAGCTTACTGGGGTAACGAGATTCAACATCTTGTCTCAGGCGACGAGCGCAATGTAGTGCAGTGTATAACATCCTAACTAGCGGCACGTTATTATGAGCCGGGTATATCAGTTACCATAGGGTGAACGAACCCGCTTGTCTCGTCGCTTTATTGAAATAAATAAAAAGTAAGTACAATTCCACTGCAATACTGGTATGAAGATATATGAGATCACAGTAATGACTTATTACTACAAGGCAGAAATAATTATTATAGTTGTACTCACTTAGAACTTGTATATAGTAGTTTATCATATTACAGTAATTATTATAAAAAAAATGATATAATTTTTAAGAACGGTAATTAGTTATAATATACTAATTTAATACTTTTATCTTTGCAAGAGAAATAAGCTAAATTCAAATTTCTTAAGTAATATTATGAACTACAAAACATAAAATAACACTCAAATGTAACTACATATGCAAAAATACAACTACATAAGTATAACAATATACACATAACCACATACCAATGGAACAGTCTCCAGGAATATACGGCTCAGAATTTTCACCACAAAGTCTTTTGACTCTTTGAGCTCCCCATCCCCATGGATACAATAATAGGCCAAGAACACCGAATAATCCTAAAACATAAACATTAAAAAGTATGATAATAATAGTTTTTTTATAACTATATATAACCTACTGTTTAACTTTAATAAAATATATCAATGTAAAAACAATATAAAGTATTAACTTTTATACTTCATGTTACGAAAAATTTAGTTTTGTATTTGGTATATCTAAAGATCTAATAGGCCTCTTGTAATGTGTTCCACAAAGCATGGTCTTGTGCTGTTTGAATCCATGGCTCCCAGCGAATTTTTTATGTCCTCTGTACACCTAGTGGGGGGTCTAGCAATACTACCATTACAATAGAGGTATGTCCTGCAGTGGATGTCTATTGGTTGAAATGATGATGAAAGATCTAATTGTTAAAGAGATTTCTAATTTATACACAGGTTTTGTTGAAAGACCAAAAGAAAAAATCTTAGGTAATTAAAATGATATAAGTCACAACACATTGTGGCATGTCTGTTTCTAGAGCCTGTATAGGTAGGCATCACCAACAATACCGTTTCTACCACCAAACAGCAGTGTGAAATTATTACTGTTCCATTTTAAAAAGCGTGTGGAAAGGGGGTTTGAAGTTAGTGTAATTACAAGGCTCAATATCTTCCACCTCAAGGACACATTGTTATGGGCTACCCTTTGGTAAATACTTCTCCTCTTGTTGCTTCATTAAATGTAACAAAAGTTAATATGAATATATTTAGGAAAATAATTAAAACACCTTTTCTGCTTGGTCTCTACACTGGGTTCTATCTGGTTAGTTTCCACAACAGTTTCATTTCTCCACTAAGAATTAGTGTACAAATATTACTGTATTTGATTTTAAAGGTTGTTGTCACTAGCAAAATTACAAGGTTTAAAACTTAAAATTTTACAATTTAAGGTGATGAGCACAATGTGGTTATATGTGTACTGTGAATTATCTTAATTAGTGCCACATTATTATGGGGTAGATATAACACATACCCGTGAAGGACCACTTAGCTATTAAGAACACTGAGTATGAAAATAATTTGTTCAGATAATAATTAAGTTTTACTGTACCCCCTAAAGCCTGTGCAGCTCCTGCTAATGATATGACACTCTTTTTAAAAACTGACTGTACACAACATGCTAAAACTCCTGCTAGTACAGTAGAGAATTGTATTGCAGCACCTGAAATAAAAATTAGTACAAATAAAGATCATGTAATCAAGAGTTAAAGTTTATTTTAATTAAATTGTATGTTCAATTTATAGCTTATACTAAATTAAAATAAAATATTATACACCGTAAAATATGTTTTTACAATCAAAATAAAGCATGTATTTACTTGCATGGATACTTCCATGCCTATGCCCAGCAGTGGACATCTATCCGTTGATGATGATATTTCAATGAGCAAGAGGAGTTAGTACCTCTTTATAATGACGTCTGTATAAAATATATTTTATTATACAGTATATATATACTATTGAAACTTAGGATAATGTATATACTTTAGATAGACATACACACCAGCACACTCACACTTACACACATTTCAGAAATATATATACTCGTATTTATATAGAGATACACATTAAGAAATTTTTTTTTTGTTACTCATACTGGAATTATTTAGGTACATAGTTCCAGTTCATAAGTTAAGGTTCTGTGAAACAAGCTGTGCTTAGTTCGGGACCCAAGAGATATGATGTGTTCAAATATATTTGTAAAAGTTTGAATAAATTGTGAATAGCTAAATAAAATTTTATTTTAAATTAACTATCTTTTTTATGATTTTATCTTACATAGTGATAAGAAAAACATTGCAGCTTTCCATGGTGTTGGATAAACAGTAGAATCTGTTGCAAGTCCATAAAAGGAGAAAGAAGCGCAGTGATTGTGATCATAAGCCATTCGGACACATCTGAAATTATAAAAAGAAAATGTTAAAAAAAGTACTATATTAAATATTTATTGAAGTACATTATTCCTGTTCTGTGCAATAATTTTTGTTAAAATTAAAATTTTTTGTATTTCTTATGCATTGACACCAAGTTTTTCTGTAATGTCTACTAATAACACTCATCAAACAGGTACAGCGAAAAATAGGACCTCAATGGTTTCCAGTAAGAAACACTTCTCACTAATAAATAAATGATGTTAATTAATTAATATTACAATGTCCTCTGTCCACTTAGAAATAAAAGAAAAATAATGAAAAGATTCAAACAGCGCAAGTCCGTGCTTTGTGGAACACATTCAGGAGACCTGTGTCCAGCAGTCGACGTCCATTGATTGAAATGATGATGATGTTACAATAAAGAAAGTTTAATCAAATCTCGTAAAATTATGAACAAATTCAGCTTTAGTTTGATCAGTATTAAGTCAGTAATCAAATAGTAATAAAACAAATTTACAATATTACAAAATCTGCAAGATGGGGCTTGTTTATTTATTGTACTAACCGATTATAAATCCCAACAGTAGGTACAAAAAATCCAGTAACGTTATTATCATTTGTTATAATAGGCTGTCCCAAAAGCCATTTAGGCGTCATAACACCGGTCAATATTAACATAAATGCTGCTAAACTCAATAACAGCCAAGCTAAACTTCGCGCCGTTATTATCACATAACACATTGTGGATTATTTAAAAATTCGAACCGAAATTATTCAATATATCAAGCTACTTTTAAACTAAAAAAGTTATTAATTGATATTTTTATCACTTTCTGTACATAAATTAATCAAACAAAACAGATGTTTTTTACGGTTTTCACTTGCAAGATCCACTTGTATTTATTTAGTGTTTCCATAATATAACTTTGTATTAAATTTAAAGAGATTTATTAATTGACATTTAAAACTCGATCATAATTGTTTTTACTATTTCTAGTAATGCAATTGAAATTTTAATTTTAAAGACTTTATCCATAATTAGAAAGTCATCATTTTAAAAATTATTTTGGTGCTATAAAGTTACAAACTCGAAACATATAGTAAATACCATCAACAAATAATCATAGACAAGAGAATAAACGATTTATTTTTGTTTTTTATATTTTCATTCTTTTTTATTTATTGTGCGAATATATTTTAGTTACCTGATGAAAAGGAAAATTACTTTAAACCTAATAACTAATTTTCACGATTCACTTATAATAATTGTAACATTGTTTTGTGTCATAGATGCCTCTAAGACCATAGACTTTCTAGGTTTCGTATGTGTATGTATGTATATTTTCTTTTTTCATCTGACGATACAAGTGCGTGAAATGGTTAATCGGAACGAGGCCTATTGATAATTCATTTAGCAGTTATGATTCTTTATTTTACAAAAATATTAACGCCTATTGTTTAAAAGTGTTAGAATTCTAATAATTCAATGTGTCGTGCGATATCTCAAAGTGAAATGTGTTCGATGACAATGTAAAACGGTGCTCGCTACGTAAGTATAATTTTGCTGATTTAGATAGTGTGTCTACTTCGATCATTAAGTAACTATTTTAGTATTTTCTATTTTGTCGTGTTTAACTATAATTTGACAGATAAATTCAGGTGATTTACATGACGATAGTAATTCTGGGTATTTGAAAGTAAGAAAGAAGATTGACATTTTATTTAAAGCATACTGTTTGTTAATAATACTTAAAAAGTTTTGATATACATATTTTAAACTTTTTACGGGAAGTTGTAACGTAAAACTTAAGACGGTTAAGGAAGTTGATAAAACATGTTTTCGTTTGCCCTTGTTGGTTGCTTAATCTAGATTCCTTTGTCATACCTATTTCACTTTTACTTTTAATAACAAACTTCGCATATCAATTATTGCCTATAATACTTTTTCCCGCGATTTTCCAGTTTTTAGGATGGACTAACTCACTAGGAAATTGTTTTATTTCTACCCACAGTAATATAAAGGTGTATATTGTATTAATAGTTTAACTGTAATTATTTATTATATCATTTTGTACTCCTTTGTACATGTGATTGTTAGGTTTCAGTTATTTTCGTTATAAAATTCATTTTAATTAATATTGTCTCTTATTTTTAAATATCTGTTAATTATGTTTTTATAAAACAAATTCTTATTAAAACTTATTTTTTTTTAAGAAATCCTTTCTATCTAAAATTTGTGAGTAGTAGAGTAGCAATCTATATTATTTATCTATGTAAATCCTTTGTTTAAAGGTGAGAACAAGTGTTTGGCAAACAATCTCTCTCTTTTAGTTTTGGAGACCCTTTTTGACTAATTGTGAACTCTGTTATAACTAATATCTTGTTTGTCAGAATTTACATATTAAAATATTACTTAATGGTTACATTCTTACTGTATAACTAAAATCACCACAATGTATAAAGCATTTGTAAAAGATGTTATAATGTTGCCTTACTATTATAAGCCTAAAATGGATAAGGTATTTTGATAAGTCAGATTTCTAATTTATTTTGGTTATTAAGTCAGTAGTAGTAGTCAGTGTAGAAGTCAGTTCCTTTTTGTATGAACAATATTTTTTTTTTACAGAGCATAAAAAAACAGAGAAACTCAAGCAGTCAGTGCCGTTCCAGTTAAAAATATAAACAAATTATGTTATTTTAAATAACAATCAACTGTGATCTCCATTTTGTGACTAGTTATATTTTTATACTCATATGAATTGTGGTGGGCTTTAGTGCAATTTGTTTGTTTCCTATTTATGAACAAGTGCTGATTGGAGGATGAGTTCAATTAACTCGAATAATGTGAGGCCACAGATGCCTTTACGGCAAATCGATTTAGACCAGGTAAGTGTTACCTTGTATTAAAAACAAGTATATAACATCTTTTGATTTTAATTTAGCCTAGTAAGTGTAGAATTAATTTGTAAGCATAAATAAGAAAAATCTTGCTATAACTGAACAGATTTGATAGATACATACCTTAGTAGATAACTGTAAACTTAACCTGATTTCTACACTTTAACCAATTCCTGTTATTGGAAATAACCATCCTGTTACCTATATTGTAACATGTATTTTTGCAATAAATATTTGTTTTATTTTTTTATTGCTTCTTATTTGTTATGGAACTAATAACTGTCAACACAATTAAATGCAGATTATATTTGACTTATTTTTTGGTTTAACAACATACATGACCTTTTGGTCATAGGAAGTTACATAAAACAATGTTTAACACTTCTACAAAAAGCTGGTTCGTTTGTCTAGCAATTGTGTTGCCAACAAACAATTTGAATTAGGCAATTAATAAACACAAACATATTATCTTTTAAATTACTTTTTTTATTTACACATAATAAATATAAATACCTATCTATGTATTTCTGTACTCTATCAGAGCACTTGGATGAAAGCATGCATATAAGTTCACTAATGCTTATTGAGAAAAGGTAAATTAAAAAAAAATTCAATTTTGGTGGAGATTCACATGATATAAGATTATATCTATGATAAGATAATCCCATACTAGGATCATAGTCTGATGTCTCAAAATTTAAATAAAATATGGGTTGATGGCATGCTGGTACTTCAATGTTGTATACATAAAAAAAATCAACAGAAGCAATTATTTAAATGAAGTAAAAGTTAAACAAATGAAAATAAAGTTATTCTTTAAATGATAATATTATTTTGCTACAAACAGTTATCAGTTATACCTTTTAGACTTGATTCATTAAGCTAGAGGGGAGTTGCTTATCAGTCTATTGTTATAGTGCTATTGCACTAGAAAAAGCATAACAATGGTGAAATAATGGATATTTTTTCCTGGGAAACAGGCTCTTTAGAGGCCAGCATACTTATATAACATATCTTACTGATTGACTATTGCTTGCTCTTATGTAAATATAATTTAGTGAAATTTGGGTAAAAAATAAAAGATACACTATTAAAAAAGTATAAGCCAATTTTATGATTTATAATTAATTTATTGTAAAACAATTAAATTGTTATCTGTTCTAACAAACAAATATGCCCACAGTTTTGTTTTAAAATACTCCAGAATAACATACAGACCTTCGTTTAGATATGTTGAAATTTTAATGGATGTTGTTTACAACATTCATATTAAAAAGCTGTAATCTGTTTTTTCCGTTGTACTATATATAAACAGAATGATAATAATGTATCTGTTTAAATTATTACATTCTTTACATCTCAATACTTAAATCTGTTTGTATAAAAACAGTATATTTTTCTTTAATTATATGAACACATAAGAATAAATTTGTAAATTTTCTCCAGGTAATCTTAGAAATGGTTGGACCTATTTTCATAGTGCTTTCATGTTATGTTTATAAGTCATTAAGTTATATAATTAAATAATTTGGGTTCTGCATAACTAAAAATAAATTCAAAATGTGCAAATAAATTTAAGAAGTGCAAATTCTGTTTTGGATTGATCTGTTTTACATGTTCTATAAATTTGTGTAAAACACTTTTTTTTCTATTAATAAATAAATGAATAAGTATACCCTAGCAGTACAAAGTCTGTGGCAATCAAACAGTTTATATTAACTTTATAGATCATTATAATACGAGTATGTGTACATAGATCGGGTATTAGTTTTACCATTCGTTTAAAAAAGGATATTAACATACGGTACCAGAAGTTTTTTTTTCCTTCGCTAGCCGATACGTATGATTGTTTCAACGACCCAGTTGTTTTACAATAGCCTTTCATATTCGTGCGGCTAGTGTTGTTACGTTATTTCGCATGTCCTTACGTATTGTTTTATTCTTTCCCGTTTTCGTAATTATGATTAAATGGTTTGATAAATATAAAAAAAATATATATTTAATTTTGAAAGTTCTGGTAGTAACTGTTATAAAATATATATCAGAAGTGGGACAAGACTTTAAACACATCGACTCTACTGATGATCATTTCAAAGATTAAAATGATTAGACTATTTCCGTAGGAACTGTTTGGGGATTTTGCTTTAATAATATAATAATGCATTGAAACCCGTAATTTAAGTAAAAATTTTACTTGAAATAACCGATAAAATACTAGAGAAACGTACGATAATTATATGTTAACGGAAATTATATATTCATTGAGAACAGCTAGAAAAGCTTAGTAGCTAATTGTTACATGAAATTTAGTAACACTATAAATCTATTATAAAGGTTTAATTTTTTTAACAATAACATAATGATTAATTGCTTGTTTTATTGTAGTCCGCGGACCATCGTTGCGCTGCAAAGCAGTCAAAAAATAATAAAATAATTATACTGGGTGTTAGGAGACCCCTTCCCAAAACAAAGACAGACGATAGTACTAATGACACTTTTGATGATGGGACGGAAAAAAATCGATCTTGATTAAAAAAATAGTCATGTTTATAAAACCTATTATTAGCATTATTTACGCTTCATCATGTCAAAAAAACCAGCAATGAAACAAAATCAAAAGCAGCTAATGCTCGGATCAACGAACGCACGGAGGCGGCGGGAACTCGAGATGTATTTGGTTTCAATTTGAACCTTATTCCATAGGGCCACGGAGCATTTAGACCCGGGTGTTCGTTAATCCAAGCATCAGCCATTTTTGGTTTTGTTTCATTGCTGGTTTTTTTTTTAGTAAAGTAGTGTATTTTTTATGAAACTATCGTTTCATTTAGCTATACTTACATGATAGAGCATAAATAATGCTAATAAAACGTTTTAGAAATATGATTTTTTGTATCAGGATCAATTTTTTTTCCGTCCAACATCAAAGGTGTCATTAGTACTATCGTCTGTCTTTGCTTTCGGAAGCTGTCTTCTAACACCCAGTATAAACGCCATAACATCCGTAAACGAGTTTAGTATGTGTAATATTCTTGTAAAAATAAGATATTAGGTTTACTGCATTTTTTTATTATTATTATTACATATATTTCTCTTCATTATATTAATGATCGCTGGCCCGTCACTATATCAAGGTGTTGATATTACTGATTAGATTATGAAACTACGGTTGAATTTTTTTTCTTCCGCTAGTAAGTAGTAGTAGTAGGGCTCTGTTGTTGGAAACCAGAAGTAGGTATCGCCGCAACGCCTATTTCCGCCGCCAAACAGAATTGTGAAAAAATTACTATTCAGCACTTAAGGGCGCTATAGCTAGTGAAAGTACTGGGGTAACGAGACTAGTATGGAGTCATGAAATACAATCAAGTGAATAATAGCATACCAGGGAATGAACTAACGCTACACGAATACTACGAGAAGAGTTAATTTTAAACTGTTGATACTTTTCCAAAGATTTTGTCCTTTAAGCTTAAAGTAAGACTCACTAGATCTACCTAAGTATCATTCAAAACGGTCAGTCAATTTAGATATTTGTTATACTGTGTAAACATTTATAATCCACGTATATATTAATTTTGGTATTACAAACACTGCGGTTTATTGTTATAAACAATTGTGAACGGGGTTTAAATATTATCAGTTGGGAAGAGTAGCTTAAAACTGATATGATTTTCTCCATTTTACGGGCAAACTTCAGTATTGGAGAAAGCGTCTCATTATGATGATGATAAATAATTCTGTCAACTGTTAAAAATTTTCAAAAGTAGCCGCACATCACTATTGCATACATTGTTTTGAAAGTTACCGGTGTGTTGTTAATTGAAATAACTGTTCTTTTATTTTCTCGTTTCGCTGTTCTTCGACCCCAGAAACGAATTGGATTTTGTGCGACTAAATAATAAAAAGCTGATATATTAAGCTCTCTCACACTGCAACGGCATGGATCAAGACAGACTTGAATTGATGTTAATAAATATACAACAATCTAAAGGATTGAAGATATTCACACATTTGATGATGCGTCATCAGTCGTGGGCTGGACGTCTCCTTATATGTACTCTGCTTATAACCCATTGACCGGTTCTCCAATTCAGTCCTTAAAGTTATACTTCAACGGTATACTTTACTGTAAAAGGGAGATAAATAAAAATGGATACTTGATACCTAAAGTGTATTATATAATGTTCGTTTAAAATTATAAGATCACAATTGCAGATTTCAACAATGTACACTTTTCGACATCAAACAGACCAAATTGCACTATGCAGATTAAAGACAGCGGCAGATTTAAACCTTAAGGCTGTCGGAGTAAAGTCCTATTTATAACAAGAGTACTACATGTCCTAAAGAAACGTACCAGAAAAAAAACAGTTGCACATTCTGGGGTAGGTCTTTGCTGGAGACCGTATAGGTAGGTACAACTGCAGTTCCGGCACCTTTGCCGGCAAACAGTAGTGTGCAAAGACTATTGTGTTCCGGATTGTAGGGCGTTGTAGTTAGGGAAATTACTGAGGTGACGAGGCTTAACATGCTATACTAACACGCAAATGCTAACACGCAAATCAAAGCGACGAGCACAATGTAGTGCAGTTTATACTAGCGCCACGTTGTTGTGGGCAGACGTATCACTTACCATGAGGTGAACGTCCCGCTCATCCATCGCTTTGTAGAATAATAAAATAAAGTATTGATAGAAAAGGTAAAACGCAATACCTTAGTAATATAATATTAAGTCTACCTGTTCCACAACTTGAGACAGAAGCCGCAAGTTACAGCGGATGTGAGTTGTACTTCCTTGTGACGTCACAGACTTCGCTGAACATCATACGTGTGTTGTATCAACTTAAATCCGCGTTTACGCCGTCGCTTTGCTCGTATTTGGCTGTGACCTAGATGGCTAAGGCTTCCTTGTTGTATACATATGCATGTATTTGTTAAGTAATATAACTTACAATTACTGCGTCCATTATGCAGCTAACATAATAAATTAAAACAGGATTTTTAGCTATTATTATTGGTAGTAATAAATTTACTAGTACAAATCCGACGATGAGTTCTCAAAGACAATTGACGACATGAAATTTTACTGGTGGTAGATCGCTGTTGTTAGAGTATGGGTAGATACCACAGCATTTCTTATTTCTAGCACTAAACCGCGGTGTGGAAACATACTGAGTTCCGGTTTGAAAGGCGCTGTAGTTAGTCAAATTACCGGGATAACAAGACATAACATTACATAACAAGGCGACGAGCACAATATGATTCTGTGGGTATCATCCTAATTAGTGCCACGTTGTTATAAGCAGGCTTATCACTTACTATCAGACGAATGTGTCGCTCGTCTCTTTGGAAAAAAAAATGTATATTTAAATCACAGTAATGTATGAACATAACCCATACGATGTTTTATTTAATTTATTACAGTTGACATACTTCATGTAATTAAACTTTCTGCATCACTCTGCAAATTCTAAGGACATCAATTATCTAAATGGTACTCATAATTCGCTTGGAAATAGTAGTCTAGCTTGAAAATTAACGGATGTGAAGGTGTCAGTAAGTTCAGACCGTATGACAGTAAATAGATACTTCTCAATGAAATAAATAATGTAAAGTATATTGGGAATTAAAGTATTTATAGGTTAAATAAGTCGGGAGATATTTTATAAATATAATAACAAATTTACGATTCATCTACAACTAAATTTATGTTTTTATTCGAGGCGAGAGAGACGTTAACCTTAAATTAAGATGATAACATCATCAGCCGATAGTTCTCCAATGCTGGACATAGGCCTCCTCCAAAGATTCTCACACAATCGGGTAGGGATTCATATGTGGAGATTTGGGACATTTCATTTTCATGACATGTTGACCCAATGCGGGTGGGTGGTAGATTTAGGACAGTTACAATTATATATAAAGTACCAAATTGTTCCCCTCGCCTTGACGAATAAGATGTTAAGTCGCAGTAACTTCGTAGTATACTACATCGTCGAAGTAATACGTGTTGTATAAATATATTAAGAGTTATTTACGTTTTCTTTACTTGAAGTAGCGACGAATCGTGCTAGATCACCTGATAATAAGTATGTAGTGGTGATTTATATATAAATAAATTCGGCAAAATCCCGCCTGATAAATATGAACGATAACTTTTGGAATAGATGACGATCGGATGGCGTTTGATTGCATCACTATCGAACAATTAAACGGTTAACTATAACTTAACCTCGATTGATGTTCGCGTGAAATAATCGCATTTTCATCATAACAGTTCTATTGCATGAGATACACTTGAATTATTGTGATAGTTTAAATAAAACTTGTGTAAATATGTACAAAAGTATTAATAGAATATTAAAATTGAATATTGAAGAACTTTCATTGATCCTGAAAATTTCATAGTGAGATCACTAATAGTTTTTGATTACCCTTGCTTTATTATTTGTGGCTTTTTTTCTAATTCTATTATTGACACTATTTATATATTTATTAACGGTAGTACTCTGTTTCCGCAGATCTTCTAAGTAGGTACTGCAGCAGCTTCTATTTCCGTCGCCAAACAGTAGTGTGCATTCATTATTGTTTTCCAGTTTGAAAGGTGTTGTAGCTATTGAAAGTACTGAAGTAACGAGACTTAACATCTTGTGTCTCAAGACGACGAGCGCAATGACGTGCTGTGTATACCATTCTAACTAGCGCCTTTTCGTTAAGGCACAATTCACCATCGGATGAGCATCTTGAACCTGTTACCGCATCGTCAAATAAAAAAAAATATTTGTTCTAATTTATATCTAATTTAATTGACTTTATTCCTTTTCATATTTTCACTTTTCTCTACATTTGTAATTAATGCTATTCAACTACACTTTGTTTCTCATCTACACTTACTATTATTATTTTTTATTGTAGATCAAAAATGGTTGCGTTAAATTTCAATCACAATATAGTATATTATATATATAAGGACTAGAGTGGTGATAGTAGAATGAGGAGCTAAGCGTACATTGAGTTGACAAGTTTGCTAGCTCTACTCTGTAATAGACCCTAAACTGGAATACCGTGCAGTTTTAACTGATAAGAATCTCAGACAATTCATTCATCGCATCATTTCATCGTAGGGTAGTCTACTTCGAATTTCCTCATGAAATATGGCATTAGATTTTGTTAATATTAACGAGTTTATTTCTAAGGACTGTTAAAAATTAATAAAGATAGTGATCACTTTAGAAAGAATTGCCCAAGGCATGCGCGTAGCGAAGATCGATCCACATTTGTGTAATTAAGGATTGTATATTTGTCTCTTTCAGGCTTCTACTACTCTACATCCAGTATCGTCCGTATTTAATTTTCGGAAAATCAATATATTGTAACAAACTTTCATAAAGGGCTTGTGGAGTATAATTTACTTTTAGTAGGTCTCTGTTATCAGAGACTGTTAAGACAGGTACCCCTGCAGCATCTACTTCTGCCGCCAAACAGTAACGAGTTTAAAGGGCATTTTGATCAAACTTGACATTTGTCTCAAGGCGATGAGCACGATATTGGGCAATGTATATCATCCTGACTACCGCCACCTCGAAATGAGTAGACTTATCACTTATCAACAGATGAAAGTCATGATTGTCTCTTCTATTCTTCAAATAAAAAAAATACTTATAATACTTTACCTTTAAATGTAGTTTATATATGTAGCCAATTACAGTCTTTTAATAATTAAAATATTTTTAATCGTTTATCCGCTTCAACTCTTGGGTTTTATTATAAAATATAACAAATTCTATATTACTGAAGTTGGTAGGTTAAATAAGTACAGGGTGGCGCAAAAGTAATCCTTCTATCAGAAAATGCTACAAATTTTGCCTTGATGTAAAAAAATTAAAAGACCAAATAAAAATAATCCACAAGAAGAATCAAAGTTTTTCATTTTTTTTTTAAATTATAGCCAAAAAACCTTTCGATGTTTTTTGGCTGTATGAAAAACTTTGATTCTTCTTGTGGATTATTTTTATTTGATCTTTTAATTTTTTTACATCAAGGCAAAATTTGTAGCATTTTCTGATAGGAGGATTACTTTTGTGCCACCCTATACATCCATACGTTGCAGGAATGAGTTTGACAAAAGTTTAACCCGAAGAACAAAACAGATTTATTGAACTTTAACTGTACTTCTTAACTACCTTCTTGTGTAACTCAAAAATCGTTAGTTTCTAAATGTTAATCAGTTATTTTGTTTCATTGATATTGTATTAAATGTTTTCTTCATATATTTATAAATCGATATCGGCTTTCGTCTTATTAAAGTCCAATATACGAACCTTTATAAATACACTTTCTAAAAAATGTTAATCATAATGTTGTCTTTATACCAAATTATCTCATCTTCGCTCCTCGATCGGACCACATTCTGCCATCTATTTTGAATATATTTTAATGTTATGGCGTTTAGAAAATCGAGTATAACAGTTTTCGTGGGGGTTTTAAAAAGTTGATTCATAATGGAATCGCATCATTGTGCAATCTGATCGCGTAATAGTTGGTTTAGTAACAAAAAGACCGTATGCCGAAGTGGTCCGAGTGGTTCGTAACCAATCAGATCATGACTTGATTTCCGAAGGAACATTTTGAAATCCACAATATCATCATCTATATTTCATATCTGGACGTTTATCATGTTTTGTCAAGTCGCCGGCAACATGAATCTTAGGTTGGTTTGATTGGGTATTGTTACTACTGCTCTGCACTCTTGCTATTAAGAGTAAGACTAAGGGTAAGTTCCTTAGTCTTATTGCCTGTCCGTAGAAGGTGGCTAAGAGGGTCTTCGAACGGTTGGCGTAGGGCAAAAAGGCATCATACGTATCTCACAATCTTGCCTTCCAGAAATAGAGTATCTTTGATGATCCACTACCCATAGATTCCATTTTCATCACAATGAATTGTCGTTCAAGTTCACATCAAATTCGATAAAAACATTTAATGTTGGAGATACTGACAATATAAGATAGAGCATTGTCATCTATTATAAAGTCAAACAGTCGACTTTTAAGTCGCATACATCATACATATTTTATCCTTTTAGGTAAGAATCTCGTAGAGTTAAACCAAATTGAATTAGAATATCTAACAAGGTTGTCATTTACTACTGAATAGTTCGGAAATAACTCCGGTATGATATAAACAAAGGTGACTCAAATATTAGGGACGTAATTCAAAACATTCGAAGCGATGAAAAGGTAGAAGTTAAAGATTTCCACAATTCACCGTTTACTCTAACGTAACTGTACCAAAACTGGTTTACTGGGTCAATGTCGAGTTTTAGGAATATGAATAAATATTTCGTAATGTTTTTATCAGTTACTTGTCCTCATTAACTACAATTTATAAATGCTATTTTAAAATTCATTGTTTTAAAAATTACCATTGAGCGTAAGTAAATAATCGACAGCTCGATGTCACTTTGAAGTTATCGAATTTTCTAGATCTTTTCGTATATTACTTAAAAACACAATCCTGACCCACTACCATGATGTTGAATATAGTGAGGTTCTTTGACCTTGGGTGTGACATAATTCACGACTAAAATCATACATATTAGGCCGCAAATCCAATTAGATAGTGTTCATTTTCGGAGTATTAGATAAACTTCTAATATAAACACATTTTTCTAACAATATTTTCACTTGGTGGTGAATAGCATTTTTGTAATAACAATGAGGCGCCATCCAACATGGACAGCATCACATTATGCTCTCGCCACTGTAATAATTTTACTAGATACTTTTTTAAACTGGAACACAGTTGCGGTGATGAATATTTAGAAAGATGGTATCCGTCAACGAAGCCCGATCTGGATTAATTTAGTATTCTCAATAATAAAAAATATTGCCTTTATTTCCACTTTACACGAATTGCATTTATGAGCTATATTAATTGTGCATTTTTTACAACGTGGCTTATTCCAACTCACGCCAATGTCCTGGCTAACCTGTGTGTGACCAGCGTACACCCAGAGTTTTTTTTTTAAATACTTTATTCCGCCTTCTCGTGGGTCTTCCACTCTTTTTTTACCTTTGAGCTATCTCGGGGCTAATTTTTCAAGAGGGGATGAATATGTTCATTACCGTGTAGAGGGAGTTGAGTTACTATTTCCTCGTATATTACAGTAACGTATTGCTACATTGATGAACAGCAAACCCCGGGATGAAAGTTGCAAGAAATTAGGAGTTTCTGACATATACTCAACCAATTCCCAGTGCATGTTATTTATAACGTGAACCGGGAGGGACCGCATAATTTTATTTTGTGCAATTTTGTATATTTTTATTGCACCATGTTGGAATCGCGCCAGAAAAATTTTTCAATACCATCTTGTAAATATTTTTTCTTCGTGAATCGGCCTCATTTCGATGTTGCTATTTTTAAATTTCCTTAGGAATCATGCCGTAGTAAGTTCGATCATGTTCCAAAAGTTACCGTAAAACGTTCCAAGGTTTATGTACTAATTATTTTTACGTAAGACAAAATAATTAAGGATTGTTTAGAGATTCTTTGTTAACCTAATCGCTATTCAGATTGTTATTGTCAGTATTTTTTTTGTTACAATATAGATGTAGTAATAAATAATGTAGATTATTGATACCTATGTACTACCTTAATCTTCGACAGATATGGGGCGACCTGCGTGAGGGTATCGAACAAGTATACAAGAGACAGCATATGGTGAAAAATAGATATATCTATTTGTATACGTATCCTTTTTAAATAATTTTGTTTCAGAACTTTTGTCCTGTTATATGTATTATCCAAGTTACTTTTTATTTTGTATACATTTAACATACTTTACGATGTAATGTATTTCTTTAACTAACTGTGTAGGCACGTATATAATTATTGCACATCAGTGCATCAGCAGAGTGCCTGCACATCTTCGGGCAGAGGCAGCAACACCAATACGGGCCGGAACAACTATGGTGGTAAAAAACAGGTAAAGCATTTAAATGTCTTAATATTTTAAACTTAAAACTGAAAAGTACATTTTATTTTAATTCTTATATCTGCATGTCTTTACATTTGATCACAATATTCTAAAATGTGCTATGAATAATCTGGCTCTTTATGTTGACAGTTGGATACCGATGTACTATTTTAGGGACAGATCGATAACAAAAGTCGTTAAGTTTGCTGGTAGTGTACAGAGAAACCTTATTGATAATCAAATTTTATATTACCTTCAGGAATCGAACCAGAGACTGTATAGGGCAAACGAAAAGAGCTACTGCAGTATAGAACACGAAGTTAGTATGGTTTTGTGCCCAATAACTTTATATATAAATTTCACTTTTAGGATATATCCTAAAGATCCTTTAAAGTGCTAGTTTGATGTTACAAGAGCATGTAGATCTAAAAACATCTCAAAATCTCTGAAAGGGCAAAGAAGAGGGTTGCACTTAGAGTTTCCTCCGATATCGAATCAGAAATGAAGAGATTAGTAGAAAAACGAAGGTCACCACCAACATAGCATACAAGATTGCTAGAATTAAGTGGTAATGGGCACTTTGTCCGTAGAGCTGAAGGTCCATGGCTGATAATGATGACGATGGAGTAAAATAATACTTTACGATCATACTACAAGTAAATGTGTATGTTATTTTCACTTCCAGGGTGTACAAGTCCAAGGCGGCGCTCAGTTCGTTGGACTGGAGCTCTACAAGAGGTTGCGAGAGTTCCTAAGAGTTTACCTCATAAATTTATTAAAGGTATTATTTATTAAGGTATATTACGTCTGGTGAATGAGTCATTATACTTTTTATACAATTTTATATTTATTTGGGGTAGTGAATTATCATACATATCTTTTTTATATAACAAATTTAAGCGTAGAGTTCTCGACGATAAATGTTACGCTTGTATCATAACAGTTGGAGACCATTTACCTAACACCAAATTATAATTATCATCGATGCCTCGTTCAAACACCAACTTTCCTGACGCTACACGTCTTCCAAATCGGATCATAAATTTTTACAAAGTATTTACTGCATTCTCTAGAGAGACTTATTTTTATAAGCTATGGCAGTTTAGTAAGCAGCTAATTCTGGGACACTTGAAATCAAAAATGATTTCTAATTGCAGAATGGAGCTGATCTTATGGGCGAAGATGTGCTGGCTTTTTACACCAAGCAGTGGGAGGAGTACCAGTTCTCTTCTCGAGTTCTTAACGGAGTCTGTGCCTATCTCAATAGGCATTGGGTTAAGCGCGAATGCGAAGAAGGACGGAAGGTAAAAACTTCTAAACATATAAATTTATCAAAGTTGGATAATCTTAAACAGGTGAAAAGATATTTATAAATTATAGCTTAGAACATTCTAGAATATATTATCTTTCAGATAAACGTACTAGATCATGATTGTTTGAGCTGTTAACACCTTTATTCGTCGTGTATTAATAAATAGTATTTTTTATTTAGGACGAAGCGACTATACCAGTTAGATTTTTACCTGATGTTCTTTTTGCTAATGATGTTTAGTTTCGTTACCCTAATTTCACTATCCACGCCATTGAAACCGTAACACGGTAAAGTTTACACACTACTCTTTGACAGCAGAAATGTTCCCTACGATGTTATCTATTTATACTCTTGCACATTTGCAACAGATGCTTCATTACTAGTAACTGTCATAAATATAATACAATTTCTTCTCATTCCAGGGTATATACGAGATCTACCAGCTAGCGTTGGTAACATGGCGCGACAATCTATTCAAGTGCCTCAACAAGCAGGTCACCAATGCCGTGCTAAAACTAATCGAAAGGGAACGAAACGGTGAAACCATTAATACGAGGCTTGTTTCTGGGGTGAGTTTTTTTTTTTATTTGTTTTTTTTTTTATTTCTTGTCGGCACGGTTACTACAGTGTTGTAATGTGTTTCTTTTTTAATTCAACCTAGACATCTAAACTCATTCTCCCATTCTCTTTATTGTCTAATAATCTCTCTAAGGATTATATATAAAAAGCCTATTCGCAATCAGTTTAGCCGAAAAGACTTACCCATGACTCCACAGATCCCTGTTTTTTATTTGTTATATATGTTTGTAAGGTAGACTTTATTTTGCATGAAAATTATTTATAGGTGATCAATTGTTATGTGGCGCTTGGTCTTAACGAGGAGGACCCCAGTGCCCGCGGACAGAACCTGGCGGTTTACAAGGATACGTTCGAGGCTGTGTTCCTCGAGGATACGGAGCGTTTCTACACTAGAGAGAGTACAGATTTCCTGAGGAACAGTCCAGTGACTGAGTATATGATCAAAGTAAATAAAAATATTGTTTTTTTATCACAAACTATTATTAATATACTTTAAGTCGGTAAGTTATCATCTACCACATCTCACCTCAGCGAAGGTTGGCTGGTAGAGAATACCAGCAGGCATTAATCCCGCGGTTTTATAATACAGAGAAAAAAAACAAATTGTTTAAAAATCAAGGGTTCTCCAAGGGTTCCATGTGGGCAACCACAGAAGTAGGTACCAGACCTTCGAAAATTTCTGTTACGAACAAGAAATTATTGGATCAGTTGACGACTTTTGAACTTGATCTAGCTGGTTCAAATTGGCTATGACCATTGTCTTAAACCATGACTTAGTTTATATATATTATATTAAAATAAATATACTTAAGTTTTCCGACTATACACTGTATTCATTCTGTTGCAGATCCGTGTTTTTAACTTTATAGGCTCTTTGATTATGTTCTACGGCTCTTGAATTATAAGTGACAATTATTCTTTAGGCTGAACAGCGATTGCAAGAAGAGCAGAGAAGGGTACAAGTATATCTACATGAAACAACGGCCGAGCGGCTCGCGAAAACATGCGACAGGGTACTCATAGAGAAGCACCTCGAGATTTTCCATGCTGAGTTTCAGGTTCGTTTTTTTTACTAATTATGATCTTAATTTTTAAATTGTTTAAAAATATACATTTATTTTTATTAGCTTCTGTAATACCTGTTTTCTTTGTGGGGTTGGTTTATGGAAATACTTTAGCTGTTCATTCGTTTTCAGAAACTTCTTGACGCGGATAAGAATACGGATTTGGGTCGCATGTACAGCTTGGTTGCGCGCATACCCGACGGCCTCTGTGAGCTCCGTCGCTTGCTGGAGCAGCATATACACGTGCAAGGACTACAGGCCATTGATAAGTGCGGCGAGAGTGCCCACACGGTACGTCACTAGTATTGACACTGATGAATATATTTATTAATTTTTTTTAATGAATCGAACATGTGTGTTTTTTGTTCGATTAAACTCAGTATGCGATTTTATTATTTAAAATAATTGTTATCTACAGGATCCGAAGGTATACGTGTCGACTATTCTTGAAGTGCACAAGAAGTACAACGCCCTGGTGCTTGTTGCGTTTAACAACGACTCCGGATTTGTGGCTGCTCTCGACAAAGCGTGTGGCAAATTCATCAATAGTGAGTATATCATTATTTAATATTTAATTTAAAGAGTAATAGAATACACCAAAATTATGGCAAACTCTTATGAAAGAAAAATAATTATAGCTTAAGGCAAACAATAAATTGTTAGAATTGGTTCTGAAGCGCAGGGATGTATACTCCATACAGGCAATAAGCACGGTATATCTTCGCTCCCTAAACCTATCTAAATAATATTCTCATAATATGATAATTAAAATAAAAAATATTTAAAATCAAATATATAATAATAATATCTAAATGTTCTGTAACTTCATTTGATGTAATAAAAAGTTCTGGTCAAGCCGTCTATTCTTACTAACGCTTGTCAACTAACTACTTCACTCTCTTTTTTGGTTTTGTTTCGGGGCGGGAGGTCAGGGTTATGCGAGATTCTAAAAATTCCCTTGGTGGTCTTCATCAGTGTATTCGGAGACGCTCCGGGATCTCTTATAGAAGAACGCACTGGTGCCCTTCTCTCTACACTTTGTGTTACACGTCTCTGAGCAGGGGCGTAACCTTCCTAGGCAGCATCGTTGACCTGTAAGCTGTCCCACGCAGGTTCGCTTATTTAGCGATAAGTGCCCCCACCTTCAAAGCTCGCGAAACTCCTAGACCCTTTTAGTCGTTTTCTACGACAGGCAGGGCTTACCTTACTCCTATTCTTATTAGCCCGAGACTACAAAGCTGAATACTTCACTCTTTATCGGGCAGGGTACGCACCGCACCACCCGTTAAGAGGTGGATGCCTTGCCGATCTGTTCATATTCACCGTACATATTTAACACACAGACAGGCTGCACCGTTACATCTGATAGATCAAATTATTTGCTTGTGTGCGTAATATGTATGTGTGTGCACGCATCGGGGAAGTAGTGCCTGCTTGCATACAATAAATTTAAGAAGTTGTGAAAAATAGTACAATTGTTGTTTGTTGAAGAGCCTGTTTATATTGCCTTATAATATGCCATAAATATATGAAATTAAAAGATCTTCATCGACATTTTGTTTGAGTGAGAGTTGTTACGTTGATTTTGAGCACACGCAACTGAATTGTAATTATTTTAATAATTCGTTTATTTACTGTAAATTACAGTTGTAAGATCTGCGCTGGTCTTGTTTTAAATAAATTAAAGATAGGTGGTTTTTTTGCTATTAATTATTACTACGTATCTCTTCGCCCGCGACTTGGATTTAACTATAAATAAGGGCTAAAATTATATCTTTAATAAAAAATATTATGATAATTATAACAGGCAAGCAGGCCGTGTACACACAAATGAATTATTTTGTTTTCCGTGTATATTTTTTATTCCTTTTCGTTATTACTTAAATTTCTTTGTATTTTTTTTTAATAATTTACCTTTACGAAAAATAACTATATATTTCGTAAAGCTACATTTTATCGTAATCATATGTTGTTGGTAAAATCGTCTCTGTTCTGGGTTAGTGTTCACTGGTTGTGGTCTTTTTATTAATATTAACCATCTGCTAGTAATAACAAATGGATCTTTTTGGACTTTGCTCTAAGATAGAAATCAATGTTATCTCGAATAGCGGTGAGTTCTCCTTTACAATTAGATAAACAAATTATTTTCAAATCAAGATAACAAAAATATTTGCATCTATATATTATGATATATGTTAAAAATAACATAGAAAGTTAATGTTTTTAGTTTTTAATTTTTGATGCGGGTAGCGCAGGATCCATCGATGTGGGGAGATTTTTGGGGGAGGCCTATGTCCAGCAGTGGACGTTTGACGGTTGATAATGATGATGATGATTTTTAAGTATGGATAAGTATAGAGATTTCAGGTCAGTGTGACATACCCTACCTGAAATCTCCATGCACGTCCCTGCCAAGGCGCAGAAATTAACTTCTCAAGAAACTCCCGGTTAGATTCCAGGAACATGTATTGTGGAATTTGTTTGTAATAAGGCAGTTTCGCAGTAGCTGGTTACTTAACACCCTCATATTATTAAAGTAGATGTGCAATAGTATCTCTACAATTATTTGCATGACTGTTACAGGTAATGCTGTGACGAAGGCGGCAAACTCCTCTTCTAAGAGTCCAGAATTGTTAGCTAAATACTGCGATTTATTACTTAAGAAATCAAGCAAAAATCCTGAAGACGCAGAACTTGAAGACACTTTAAATCAAGTGGTATGAGCTTTAACTAGCTTTTTAGTTGAAATGATGCAACGCTAACTTAACAAGTTATAATATAAAATGTAATGTGTCTGTTGGTTATAATAACAAATTTACTTTATTGTTTTATTACTTATATTTACCATGGTTCAGCAGTCTTTTTTTTTTAGCCGCATATCGAAGCCGAACAAAGTAATAGTATTCAAGAGATGTTTGAGTCAGAAATTTTCAATGTAATTTATATTAGTAATTAATTGGCGGAACTAAAGCGGATGATTGAAAATAATGTGAAGAACCTTTCGGTTATATTACGTTGCCAACCCGTCGTTGATATGTTATTTATAAATAATGACACTTAAATAAAAAGATTTTGGGTATGTAAGTATCTGATGATTGATTATTCTCTTTCAGATGGTAGTATTCAAGTACATAGAAGACAAAGATGTGTTCCAGAAATTCTATAGTAAAATGTTAGCAAAGCGGCTAGTGCAGCACATGTCTGCAAGTGACGACGCAGAGGTAAAATTATTTACAATAATTTTTATAATATATATATTTGTAGATAAATGTATATGTACATATAAATAGTGTATGGGTACACTGTCTCGAGTGCGAACGAACAATGTTAGTACGTCAGTAACGCGAGAGCCGCCGGCGAGAGCAGACGTACGACAGTTGTATTGTGTGCATCACCGAGCCAGTGGTAGGGGCGCAAACTGCGGATTTTACAATATTTATATTCATTTCGCTTTATACTTTTCAGGCATCAATGATCTCAAAACTGAAACAAGCTTGTGGCTTCGAATATACCAGCAAATTACAACGAATGTTCCAAGTGAGTACTACATATTGAATTACGTTTTTTCGCCATATTAATTTACTGAATAGTAAATATTACATATTTTCTTTTTCGTAATGGTAACAAGCATTTTAATAAATGCAAAAATAAATAATTTCTAGATCAAGACTTTTGTAGTAAAAAATTGTGGTGTTAATTATTATTGTCCTATTTATGTTAGTGTTATATTGGGTCAGTATTATAATATAGCATTGACTTTTTCTATCATCAGTTAGTACTATGCAAATATTACTGTATTCCAAACTAAAAGGTGCTATAGATTATGAAATTATTGGCTTTGGGGGTCATGATATTAAATCTCATGGAGATGAGCACAACTTGTCATAACCTCTAGTAACCATTCTGCTCGTCCCATATGATTAAAAACTGGTTTAATAAAAACGTTATTTTTGTCTCTTTTATCTTACCAGTTTAAGTAATGCAATAAACAAAAATAGCAGCAATCGATAAATAAATATATCATCATAAATTTATACACAACACTCGGGCAATTTAGTTCTTATCTATATTCCCAACTAAAATTTTCAGGATATTGGTGTATCGAAGGACCTTAACGAAAACTTCCGTAAGCACATGGCGAACACCTCGGAGCAACCTCTACATATCGATTTCAGCATTCAAGTGCTGTCTTCTGGTTCGTGGCCATTCCAGCAGTCTTCATCTTTTCAATTGCCTACTGAGGTAAATCTTTGTAAAAGCATTTTGTGCAAAAGCTCATAAACTGCAAAAGTATTTTGTCATTCATATAATACTGTCCTGAGTTTTGATGAAATGGGAGATGAATTGGCACTAGAGAGAACAGATCTGTCAGCTAGCGGCATGTATGCTAAGCCAGTTATCGGTTGGCCATGTTCAACGGTTGGCAGATCAAGCAGAATAGAAATTATTTTATAAGATGCTTTTTGTAAACGGTGTTGTCTGTAGACACACACAATGTATTGTGTACATCATAACAATATTGTGTAATTGTAATTATTGTGATCACATTGCCACTTTCGTTATGTGGAATTACAGTCAAACGCTAGTGTATATTACAAAACAAAAATACGGACTTAAAGCCCGTAAATCAAGACGGCTATTAGATTGGTCGATCGGAGAGGCAGATATACAAGGGTCTAGCCCAATTGCTTTCAGAATTTTAAAACGTGGACCCTGGGTCTCCCAGCCATTAACCGATGAGCTATATAAGTCGGTCCAAATGACTGGCAGCATTAAACATAACCAGAGAATAAACTTACTGACTGTAACGGTGGATGTAATGATCGTATGGATAACAATTGTTGTAGAAGAAATTACCCTGAATTAATTCCCATCGGGCTCTCTTTATACGATTTAATTGGGTAAGGTTTATTTACGACCCCTCTTTTTTCGACAGTTAGAGCGTTCCGTGCATCGGTTTACGACTTTCTATTCGTCGCAGCACTCCGGCCGCAAGCTGAACTGGCTCTACAACATGAGCAAGGGGGAGCTTGTCACCAACTGTTTTAAAAATAGGTAAATCCGGTGACTGAACGTTTGATTTGATTACCTTTCAATATTTAAAGATTTGCTTTTAATGTGTCGTATTTGATTTTAAGAAAATATTTTTTTTTATGATTTATATGTTTATTTTGAAAAGGACACGAAATAATTCGTCTAACATATTTTGACTGATTCTGCGGTGCAGGGGGTAATTGCTTGCCTTGCTACATGTTGATTTTGATTAGGGTAGGGGTGTTTTCGAGTTCACCCAGCTATATACCATATTCACATTATAAATCTTCTATTAAAGATGTTCCTAATGAAATATTATATAAAACTTCAAACGTTTGTAGATATACATTGCAAGCTAGCACTTTCCAAATGGCGGTGCTGTTACAATACAACGAGAATATTTCGTGGACCGTGCGTCAGCTGGAGCAGCACACCGGCATCAAAGGAGACTTCCTCATACAGGTATTCATCATTATTCAAAGCTTTATTTGAACATACAGAAAGATAAAAGTTTACTTTGAAATTGAAAAGAAAACAAATAGTAATATTTCATTTTAATGTAAGCATGCATAAATATACAAGATGTATAAGCATAAAAACTATAGTACAAAAAAAAAATAAGAAACATTTTATCTTATTTATATTAATATCTTACAACATTTAGTTTTGTTTGTTCTTATAATCTACATTATGATAGTAAAATATCTCTAACAATAAATGAGATGTATTAAAAATTTATTACAACTAAGTCCCAGGCAAGTAAATATAAAAAGTACAAACATAAGTATTAATGATAGCTGACTGGAACTGGAGATGATAAATATATCATATATATTAAAGCACTAACTAGTGGGGTAGATCTTTTTGGGTCTTAAATTAAATTCACGCGCTATTAAATCAAGTTAATAAAATAACGAAAATATGAAAAAGTTACTAAACCACAAATAACATTGTATATTAATTTCGCAGGTGCTACAGATCCTCTTGAAAGCGAAGCTATTGGTCTGCCAAGATGACGAAAGCGAATTGACTGAATCCTCCGTCGTCGATCTGTATTTAGGCTATAAAAAGTGGGTAGTTTTAACAATTTGTATTAATTTTTTTATTTGGATAATAAGTACATGCCTTCCGTTGAAGAAAAACGTGTTAAGAAAACCTAATAATGGAACAATAGCTTCAATTAATACATGGCATTGGCTTCTTGTAAAGGAGCCTGGACCATTAAGAGAGCTGTTAATCGAATTACTTCTACATCGTTTTTTTTTTTAAATCATAATATAATTCTATTTCGTTGTTTTTGTTTTATAATTATAATAAATATTACGTTATTAAATCTCTTCATCTCTTCATATGAACCCCTACAAACAGGTCGCCGGAATCCACTGGATACGGACAGTGCAGGACCAATCGACGTAGAGATCTTTGGGGGAGGCTTATGTCCACGATGGAGTTCCATCGGCTGATGATAATAATGTTATTAAATTTCTCATTCATATGAACATGTATAATAAAAAACTTATTTCCTCTTACAGCAAAAAGTTGCGCGTCAACATTAACATACCGCTCAAGACCGAACTTAAAGTGGAGCAGGAGGCAACGCATAAGCACATTGAGGAAGACCGGAAGATGCTTATTCAGGTAAACTGAGTGAGAGTGGTGAATTTTTTTTTTATGTCTAATAGGGGCGAGTAACACAACCTCAAATTCACATGATGTAGGTTGTGGATGTTGAAGCATGGCTACTAGCCTTCTCAGCAAAATATTCTGGACCTTATAAATTGACAGCCGAAATACAGCAAATCTATCATGGCGGGAGATTTATAATATGAGGGTGGAGTCCAGCCAAACATGTTGAAAAACTATCACCAGACAAATGTTTGTCCCCATAATCTAATAAGGATAAATGCTTATTCGCTGCCCCATGGAGATAGTTCAACAGTTGAGATTTAGTAGACATTGTGCTAGTTAATATTTATTTTATCTTTATATATTTTTAAATGGATGTTTAATACATATCTGTTATCATGGTGAAAACTAGTTATATGATATACTAGTCGGTATATTAGAACATCATCTGGTGGATAATAACAGGATGTGGAAGTAATAAGAACACAAAAAATCACATTAAATACAACTATTTCGACAGGATATAAACACTTAAATATTATTTAGCTATATATTTCAGTATTAGTACTTAATAGTTTGTATAATTAACATGAAGCTCAGTTTGTAAGGATATCATCACAAGGGCTGTTGGTGTCAAAAAGGCTCCGGTTCATTCCCATTGACCTCGAGTTTCTTGTGAAAATTGAAATGAAATTGCCATGTTGCATAAATAACAATTTTCTTTAACTTATCACAACTACCAATTCGCACTTGACGCTCCTGGTGGAAAAATGGACTTCAGTAAAGACTGGCTTTCAGGTTTGGGGTCTTCTCTCACAAGGAAAGCCTTGTGATGAAAAGCTTTAACTTTCTATAGTGGGACACATTATTTAATTTAAAACAAAAAATAGTAAGAGAACATTTATCTTTCTTACTGTATCCAAGAGAACGATATTACCATAGTGCAATAAGATTTAACAAGTGTGGTTGAGAAGGTTACATAGCTCCAGATTACACCACACACTTGAAGACTTAAGATTGTCTGTCTCCTTACTTTATACAAGTATGATAACCAGCTCTTGTGTCCTTATACATACCTACATACATACATATATATCACGCCTCGTTCCCAGTAGGGTAGGCAGAGAACACGTCTCACGCTTCCTTCACTTTCACGTGCGTCCTTTTAAACATACTAATGTAACTACTTGCCAGCTTGCCTGCAATTATTAAGTTAGTATATATAATGCCTTCTAGACTACCTGAATGAGGAGTAGAATCTATCATTAATGAACGCCTTTTCATCATACAGTCGATTTCAGTTGCTTAATATCGACTTTATTATGTTGCAGGCTGCCATCGTGAGGATAATGAAGACCCGTAAGACGCTTAAACATCAGCACCTCGTAGTCGAGGTCCTAAACCAGCTTTCATCGCGTTTCAAGCCACGTGTCCCAGTAATCAAGGTATCATAATTTTTATATTGATAATACTCATAGCCAAGTCTCAAAGCAAATCGTCGCAACATTTTAAATTTCTTCATCAACTACGACAAATCTATGACAATCATAATTTATTTCTTTTATTGTGGTATGGCTGCAACTTATTTCATGATTTAGTAATTTTTCGATAACGATTATAACACTTATCATCATCATTATTTCAGCCTGTCAGTGATCACCATTGACCATAAGTCTTCATTCAATATACACTATTCGTTAAACATTTACACAATACAATGAAAATTGTTTTCAACATAAATCGACAAAGGCAATAAATATAAACCTTTTTCGTTTCCTTAAACAATATTTTTTTTTCATTATATATATATCAACAAATATAATGCTTACTTTTGTAATAAAAAATTTTTTACATTCTACTCTCTACAGCATTCTTTAAATTTGTTAAGCTGTTGTTGTGTGCCTCTGTGAAATCATAGCTCATGAATATCTGAATCAATTATTTTGTTTTAAAGATGACTCGAAAATTTTTTGGATAATCTTTTCACAGATTTGAAAAGATTATCCAAATAGTTTTTTTTTTTTCGATAATTGATCAGCTGTTTGAATACTATCAACATCTTTAAAAGTTTTACTGCGAAACGATTTTTTCTGTATGGTGCTTTAAACTCTCTTTTAAATGATATTTGTCCCTTTGTAGAAATGCATCGATATCCTCATCGAGAAGGAATACCTCGAGCGCACCGAGGGTGAGAAAGACACCTACAGCTATTTGGCGTGATGCGGTCCACACTCCTAAACAATATATGTTAATAAATAAATATAAACAGTATTAGCTGTAACATATTTCTCTTACCCTATCTTCGTTTGTCTTAACAGAAACAAAATCTGTTCAGCTTATGAACCAAGCACGTATCACTTAGCTTATTTATAGCTGTAATTTTTGCACAGTACTATTTGGCGGTAGAAATAAGCGCTGCGGCGGTACCCACCTAGACGGTCTATGACAACAGAGACCTACCACTATTGTAGAAAATTTTTAACTAATTTAACAGTAAAGCATTTTTTTATTTAAAATGGTTTTCAGATTTTTTTAAGTTATACTATAGGTTGTCGTTATGACACATATATGTTTATAGTACACAAGATTAATTGTAACATGAATAAAAGTTACAGTCCACTTAGTACAAAATATATACCAAAATATTTGTCAGAAGTGGGATTCGAACCCACGCCCTCAGAGAGGACCAGAACGCCCGGCACCCATTTCAATGGGCAAGGTAAACCTTGAGTCTGGCGCCTTAGACCGCTCGGCCATCCTGACATGTTGCGTTCTTGAATAAAAATACTCTACATTCATGTAAAAGTTATTTAAATGTTGTTATTAAAAAAATAATTATGAATATATGTTTATACTTATTAGAAACATAATATTGACTGTGATTTAGTAATTTCACTTATTTGATGGTGAAAAAGTGGTGTTAGATATTTTCTAAGCGACAAGACGAGCGGGACGTTCATCTGATGCACACAGCACCCACATTGCGCTCGTCGCCTTTACATATAGGATGTTAAGTCTCGTTATCCCAGTAATTTCACCAGCTACAATTCCCTTCAATCCGGAAGACAGTAATGTTTGCATACTACTGTTTGGCGGCAGAAATAGGAGCTATGGTGGTACCAACTTAGACCAGTAAGGTATCTATTGCCGAAGGTCGTCTAGGTAGGTACTACCGCTGCACGCACCCTATTTCTGCCGCCAAACAGTATTGTTTATTAACTATCGCCACGTTGTTATGATAGATTAAATAAAAATCATTAATAAGATTCTTCTTTGTGGTGGACTGAAAGACTAATTACGGAAATCCTTTTTGTAGAATTATGTAGTTTACTGAATTAAATCAAACCAATGTAGGCTTAGGATAATAAAGTTTCGTGTTTACCTTCGGACATTACCAATTTGTCACTAGATCATTGATTTACTTTTTAATAAGGTTTCGTTGGATCTTTACTTATTGGACATACTTACTGTATGAAGTGATTCACATGTGTATAGTTATGACATATATAATTAATTTCAATTATTATTTATTAGATAAAACGTAACGGAAGAAGAATTTTATATAATTGCGTATCTGTCAGGATGGCCGAGCGGTCTAAGGCGCCAAACTCAAGGTTTACCTTGCCCATTGAAATGGGTGGCGGGCGTTCTGGTCCTCTCTGAGGGCGTGGGTTCGAATCCCACTTCTGACATGTTTTTTTTTTGGAATAAAATAAAAAATTAAAATTTGTCAAAGTAATTGACATTTTTTTTTATTCAATTAAGCGATGAGACGCCGGATGTTTACC